>OX459112.1:21910383-23160383 GCA_949775065.1 Brachyopa scutellaris
CTAGATACTAGATAAAGGCTGATACGCTGCATAACTTACTTTACTTAACCTGCTCCCGGCCCGTGAAGAGTCTCTGCCTGAGGCACGGTAGCCTTCCACTCTCTTCGATCCCGTGCACGCTGCTTTCAGTTGTCTAGCTCTAGACCAAACGCACTGGCATCCGCGATAGTTTGATTCTTGAAACGGATGTTCGGTCTTCCTTGTCGTCTCGAACCTGGGGGCTGTTATTTGAAGATCCTCTTTGCTGGAGCATTGTTGTCCATTCGCTCGATTTGGCCGAGCCAGTGTAGTCGACGTGTTTTGGCTTTTCGGACTACATCCACATCTTGGTACAGTTCATAGAGTTCGCGGTTTTATCTTCTCCTCCATGCGCCCTCCTCGCATACGGGACCGAATATCCGATGAAGAATTTTTCTCTCCAAAGTATTCAAAATATGCTCTGCTTTCCTGCAGAGTCCAACACTCGGTTCCGTACAGCAGAACTGGAAGGATCAATGTTTTGTAGAGCCTGCATTTCGTCTTCCGAGTTAGGAGTTTTGAACCCATTTGTTTTGCCAAACCGAAGTAGCAGCGGTTTCCTAGGATAAGTCTTCGTCGAATCTCCACTAAGGTGTCATTCGTGGAGTTGATGTTTACTCCGAGGTAGGTAAACTCCTTAACCACTTCGATGTTTCATTGTGTCCTAGGCGGTGGACAGATGTTTCTTTGTTTTTTGACAACATGTACTTGGTTTTGTCCTCATTCACTTCAAGGCTAACTCGTTTTGACTGTTCTTCAATTGCCGTAAAGGCCTCTAACGCGACGCCCTGAGAGCGACCGATGATGTCGATATCGTCCGCGTATCCCAGTAGCTGGACGGATTTGTGAAAGATAGTGCCTTCCATGTTTACACCTGCGCACTATCTGTTTCAGTATAAGATTGAAGAAATCACATGATAGCTCATCTCCTTGCGCCGAAATTCGGTGCATTTTTGGAATAGTTCGGAGGAACTATTTGCAAATTCCACGTTGCACCGCATGTTTTCCAGCGTCACGCGGCATAGCTGGATCAGTTTAGCCGGGATCCCAAATTCGGCCATCGACTTGTAGAGCTCAAGACGATGAATGCTACTCATACCATATGCGGCTTTGAAGTCGATGAAGAGATGGTGAATCTCGACTTGAAACTCATTGGTCTTTTCCTTGATCTGCCTTAGTGTGAAAATTTAGTCAATCGTCGATCTGCCGGGCCAGAAGCCACACTGGTACGTGCTAATTAGTGTGCTGCAGAAAGGTTTCAGACGTTTAGACAGTACGTTGGATAGGATCCAACTTTGTGCACAGCGGAAAAAAACACAGAACTGTCAGAAAACGGCTGACATTTACTTTAGTTTCTGCTTCTCGATCATATTTTAAATAATCTTCATTCAAATACACATTCGACTGCCGGTAAAGTGGTCCACTTTCTGAACTGTCAAACATAGTCGTGACACGACTTAAGAATTGCATAACTTTTGGCTCAACTCGATAAGTGAAACGGGCCGAAGCTACTTCTGAAAACGCCCAATAAGAAATCTCCACCACTTCAACTTGAAGCAAGCAAAATTACTGAAAGAGCTCTTTTCCAGGTCCTCACACTCGGCATTGACTTAATTTGACAGTCTTCCTAAATATGTACATAAGCACAACTACCGTTCTATCTATGGTCAATATTATGCGAACAGAGTGTCCTAAAATAATAAAATCACGTATAAGCATGTTCGTATTGTTTTTTTTTCTCTGTCTTTTATATTTTATCAATCGCCTCTGAAGCCCCTGCGCGCACCTCAGTTATCCTTACAAAATATAAATCATAGAACAAAAGGAATTTTGAAAAACATCGATCCTTTTGCCTCAATAATAATGTTTTTGTTCTCAAAACAATGGATGAGACACAGTGTCGCCAAATATATCCATCAATATCTTTAAATGCGTAAAGGACACCACCAACAACGTTCTACAAAGCATTTAACAAGCTAACAAGCAACACAAAAAAAAGGACCAACACCGAATGGGTAAATTGAGCAGCAGCAGCAGCAGAGAGGTAGTCAAACGATCCCCTTGTACAACAGCAGCTCATCGGTTTGATTGTCCAGGTGAAAAGGACACACACGCTTAAGCCGAGTATAACACAAAAAAAAAATGTCCTTAAGGTATTGCTACCTTCGAGAAAGAAAAACATCTTTTAGTGTGTGTCAAAGGCAAAGAATTAAGTCTTAATTCGAGGCCAACAATATGAATGTGAAATTGTTGCCACTATCGAGATGTGATCTCTCAATTTGGTCACAGGACAAAAGGACATTTGGCCAGCCAGCACCGAGTGTTATAGAGAAAGAAAAAGGCAGGATATCGAAATGAACAGTTAAGTTATGCTTGCATACGAGTTTGGTTTGCTGGCATCTACGAGTGCATTTTTGTTAGGCGATGATAAAAGAGCAGGAAATGTCCTTTAGGAAAACATGTCACCATTTATAAAAGGCCCTTTGTTGTGTTGGTGCACAATGTAAGCGGTGTGATTTGTGAATGGAATCGTGAGAGGTACCGTTTTGTTGGTTGTAATGCTCTAGCATGGGCTTTGATCCTTTTTTAATGAACCCATTCATGTTTTGATGCTTTGATCGGTTCCGCCACCGCCACTGTAACCAGTGAGTATCATCATTCATCGGCTTACCCAGAGGAAACTGTGTACATGAGTGTTTGTTGTCAGTGTCATGTTTTATTGATTCAGAGAGTATATCAGATTGACACAACAACACTTATTTGTTGATATGAACATTAACATATGTACATATGGTACATACATAAACGTACATTCTTTTAAGAAGGCATCAGTGTTTTTTGAAGAGTTGATATTTAGCAAAGTAGTGTTCACATTATTTGTGGATTTGGTTGTTACCGAGCCGAAAAAGAGAGCCAACGATGAAACATGGAAATGAGTCTATGGTTAGCAAGCCAAGCAATACTATACCTACTCCAGCGCCATCTACAATGTCAATATCGCATTATAATTGGATGCAATTTATTGCAGCTGGATCCCAGCCATGGAACAGCTTTAAAATTAAAGAATCTTCACACAGAAATTACAAAATTCAACGAAAATGAGCGCCATGATCAGTTTCGTTAAATTTTGGTCACAATTACGCGGATTTTGACAGTCGGTCATTTTTCTTATACTTTCGAATTTATGTTTAATTTGTGCCGCAAAAACGAGAATCAACAATTTGACAAGTGGTAAGGTTAATAATAGACATTTTGGGCACTTACAGTACAGCACTGATCATTTTCGTTAAGTTTTGTTCACAATTATGCGGATTTTGACAGTCGGTCAGTTTTCTTGTCCTTTCGAATTTATGTTTTGACAAGCGGTTAGGTTAGTAATAAACATTTTGGACACTTACAGTACGGCACTAATCAGTTTCGTTAAGTTTTGCTCACAATTACGCGGATTTTGACAGTCAGTTAATTTGTGCTGCAAAAAACTAAAATCAACAATTTGACAGATGTTAAGGTTAATAATCGATATTTTGGGGCACTGACAGTTATGTATACTAAGTGACTGTGACATCACTTGGGTATGATTTTAGCTCAAAACTAAGTTTATAGGAACTAAGCATCCTTCTAACATTTCTAAGGCCCTATTAATTTGTTAGTCACACCTACTTCCATCATATCCCGAAAAGGAGATCCTAGCCACTCACAAAGTTTACAAAAAAAAGGTGAACAGACCCCCACCAAAATGATCCACTGTTCAAATGGGTACGCCGCGCGCCGGGCCGCAAACAAATTAGCGGTTTCATTTGGCCTTAACCAACGTTTCATTTTCATTCCATCAAAACGGATTCGAAGTCAAAAACATCGAACTGATGATATGCCAACCCCCATCCCCCTCAGCCTACCGCATTGAAACGCAATGTGCATATGCATACACATATGTATACTCCAATCAAAGCCGCTTATTATATGGATACGACGTGTCTTCGATTTGCCCTCGAATTGGGCTCCCACCTCGTGAACACCCCTTTAGGTGATTGATTGACTCGCAAAGTCGAAGAGATGCTCCTGCCGCCGCCATAACTACACACATACACGTACTTGTGCCTCGTAGAGGGCAACATAACAAAACACGAGTAAAAACACGCGGAAAAAAAGGTCCGTACCTTGTTTGCGCGCCGCGTCCAAGTGCATTGTCGACCGCTCGTTGGATCCACATCCACTATAGTCGAATCGAATGAAACCCATCCAGGGGCAATCATTAATAGCTGTGGGAAACTGAATGGCGCGCTTGTTTAGTTATAAATAAGTTAATAACATGGCGGAAGCGCACCTTTTTGGTGCGCTGTTATTAGGCTCTCGGACTGTGTTTTGCTTTGTGTGTCCAGGATCCAGCGGTAAGGCCCTCTGGTAACTGTGCTGCGAAATTTTCGTGTTCGCACCATTGAATTGACGATCGGTGCCGTGCCGCGCCACCCTCCAGCGAGGGAAGCGCACCCAACACTCTCAAACACACACACACACACGCGCGCGTCAAATGGTGTGCACATGGGTGTATCGCTAGTGAATCTTGCTCAAAACGTAGCCATAATTTTATATCAGAATGAGCAATAACACACCGTTCAGGCGGGTTATTGTTGGCGGGACCGCTCAGTCAGTTGACTGTTATGTGGTAGTCGATGGTGCCGCTTCTGATGATGCTTCCGTTGCCGCCGCCACTGCCAGCCGAAGACGTCGCCGTGGATGACTTCTACTTTCATATCGCGTCGTCATCCTAACACGTTGTTCAGCCGTAACGACCCGTGATCACAATGTGATTCCAAAGACAAAGCGGGCACAAAAAACCAACGAACCCAAAATCAAATAAAAATGAGAACAAGTTTGCGATTTAAGTTTTTTTTTTTATTCCACGGTTTCTTCTCTGCACTGATTCTTGGCTTGGTGCACACTCCAGCAATCCATTGAAGCAGCAGCATGGTTTTATGAGTATGTCCCAGTCACAGTCTTCAAGGGAGTCACTGGCTGGATCAGTATGTGTTGATCGCCATACTTAGAGGTGACTTTTTCACACGGGTTAATTTCGGGATCTTAGCCGCTTGTAATCTTGTTAACTCGCAACATTCATGGCGTTCTGTATATCATTTTGTTACTTTGTCCACTTTCGTCCGATTGTTTGTTTTCTACTTGACGGTTCTCATGGACGGACTGAGGAGTTTGGAGAATTGTTTAGCTATAATCTTATACGAGTAGATCCTTTGAGAGATTTATTTTGGTGTACCATTGTACCACGCCTTCTGAACATTTCTTTCTTAATTTGTCTTCAAATAATTCGGGGGTTTGATGTCAGAGGTGTTTTCTAATAGGAAAAGCTTCTGATAGAAAATCGATTGATGCCTTTTCTTTAAGAACATAGCTTTAAAACCCCTTCGGTATGAAGGTTTCATAACACCTAACTACCTACTTGATGTACACATACTTTGATCTTATCTCCAATTTTTGGTTAAATTCAATCCACCAGAGATCTTAGGGCTGCAAACGTTTATTTGGATCGGTGCCGTGACATAAGACCATATAGATTTGAGACATAAGACCATATGGTTTCTCACTATTTCTTTATCGGAGCAGCGACATAAGACACAAATTGAATAAGGGACTTATGTATGCCCCGATGGGGTGGGACATTTTATTTTGAAAATGGGACATAAGTCCAAAATTTTCGGAAATTTAGGATTAAAAAACAAAAAATCTGTATTTTTATAAGGCATTCAAACTCTTTTCATCCATTCTAGTAGAATTGGGGAAAAGATACTTACATTTTAATTTTTGAGAATTTGGGAAAATAAAACTAAAAAAATTGCGCGATTATTTTTCGCAAATTTTAATTTTTCATAATCTACATAGTTAATAAGAAAAAAAAAACTAAAAAAATTCTAGTTTTTGAGAATTTGAGCAAAGGAACTTTTAAATTTTAGTTTTTGAGAATCGCGCAAAACCGCGCGATTTTTTTAATTCTCAAAAACTAAAATTTAAAATTTCCTTTTCCCAAATTTAAATTTTTCATAATCTACATACATTATGTAGCTAGATAATAAGAAATTAAACCAAATTCTTATATTTGAGAATTTCAGAAAAGAAATTTTATAAATACAATTTGCGCAAATTTCTCACTATGACTTTATCTTATGCTCAAAACCCGAAGTTTGGATTTGAAAATAAGATATTTATATTTTGAGCATTAGATAAAACAGCAAGAACAACAATCCTATTCTCTGCTCCATTTGTAAACAAATTGTTTAAAATAACACAACTACGATATATTTTGTTAAAAGCGCTTAGAATTAAATAATTTCCTGACATGTTCTTTTAAAAATAAATATAAAGTCTTAATAATTTTGAACTTTTAAAGATGGTTCATGGGGCGTCTGAAATTTAATAAGGTAAGGGAAAAAGTCCATTTCAAAGTGACATAGAGCCATAATGGCCTTAAGTCACTTTTGAAAAGCGACATAAGGGCATACGCCGAAATACGGCTTTATGTCGCTTTATGAAAGCGTCATAAGTCCATATCATGAAATATTTTGAAATATGGCCTTATGTCAGAGCACCATTTGGATCTAGTGGCGTCATTCGCCAAGTTTTTTTTTCGCAAATCTCTGTCGGCAACTGAAAAATGTAACAAACTTAATTCAACTGAATTTTGGTTCATTAGACGTGCTCCACTTACTGATGGATCCCTTCGAGGACAAGCAGGTTTTTTCTATAGTTTTCTGACATTGAATTTGTTTGGATTCATCTCCTCAGACCTCACTTTCTTACTGTTGAAACCAAACACCTGTTTATTTTTGACATTTCATGAAAGGAATCCATTGTTTTGAGCACTGTGTAATGAGTTTTAGTTTATTTTATGCATATTTATTAGAAAATGATTTTTAAAATTACATACATATATAAATTCCTCATAAGCTAAGAATGTTATTTATTTAATAGAAAAAAATCTCAGCTGAGGCAGCGATGGAAAGTATGTGTAACACGCCTATTATGTTCTTCCAACTATAATAGATGGAGCTTTATTCCACACAGTAGGGGAAGTGGGGGCAAAACCGCATATTTAGTGTTTGTCCGCCTTAAAAACGATTGAGAAAAGTTTTTTAAGGAAAATTAAGTCTTTATTCTGCAAGTTTGTTAATTTATGAAGGCACTTTGAGCAATATTATAAATAAATAAATAACTAAAAATAAGTTTCATTACTTTAAAAAAAAATACTTATAAAAAACGGTTTTGCCCCCATGTGGGGGCAAAGCCGCCCACTAAATTTTACTGGGGGAAAAACCATTTTAACTTCAAATTACAAGTTAGGTACAGAGGTCACACACATATGTGAGGTCCTCATTGATTCCAATTCCTCTTCCTAACAGGGAATTTAACTAAATCTTTTGGTAAAAATAAAATTTAAAAAGTTGATGTTGAATGAGTATCTGCTAATGCAGCCAGAGCATCAACAAATTAATTTTTCATTGCCGATTCGTCCCATGCCTATCGTGTTGTTATGCGAATATAATTTCGCATATTTGAGCTGAATTGATAAAAAACAAACAAGTAAATATATAAATTATTAAGAAAAAATAAATGATTTTGCCCCTATGCGGTTTTGCCCCAGACGAATCTTAACTGAATTTTAACTCTTTTTTTTATCAAATTGATGTTCCTGTCGACGTTTTAATAGTTTATATTAATTTTCAATATCGAGATTGCAATTGTAAAAAAGAAAACATTAACTTTTTTGGTTATTTTATTAGTTAAACCAGAACTTACTTTTTGCACGAACGATAACGCCTTAACAGTAAATCACAAAAATAACTGTAACTTTTTGACAACTTCAACGAACTACATTATCTTGACAGACATGATGTGTCACTTCATTTGTCACGTAATTGCATTAAAAGTATTGCCATTGAATTTTATTTTTCATACAACATAGCACGGAAACTGTTTTGCACCCATGTGCGGTTTTGCCCACACTTCCCCTACGTGGAATTCGATGACAGCAATAAATATCCGAGCAAGTGCAGACATCATCAATTTCATTCACCTCAAAACGCACAGTTTTCTGGTTGATGCGTCGATGTCCAATAGAATCAATTGAGTGTGAAGCTTATTGAATTGATCCCTGATTTTCGGAATCAATTTCCACAATTTGATGATTTTCCAGAGTGTACAGAACACAAATGCCATCTCGAGGAGTTTTTCGCTGTTGCAAAAGTCAGACGGTCTTTTATATGGAATTTTGGGTTCGACGTCTTTACTAAGTAGCAAAGACATAACGTAACGCAGTACTATGGTCGCTGGCAAAACTATTCATACAGCATGTCACATGTTATATCACATGTCTGTACTACTCTCCATGGAATGCTTGAGTGACAAACCGATCATACGATCTGAAGGTCAACGTGTACATATGTACAAAACACCGAACCTGAATATTCATATACCTAAGCATTGAAATCTGTTTAATTTCACTTAATTTACAATTAAATGCCTTTTTTATTTCAACAAAATAAAAATAAAAAATGGTGAGACAGCCGCGCCATCAGAGACACTCTTGTCGACGAAACAAAAACAATTGGGCCGTTTTATCACCTCACCTCTTCGACTGTGATCCACACACGTATATTTTACTGTATTTATTTTGTCTAAAGATCTTAAATGGACGCTGAACGACCACCATCAGTGCCCCATCGTTGTCGTCAAACATACTTTCTGTACATATACGTTGATGATCGTCATGATCATTATGATGAGAAACCGAGCAGCATCCTCCAAATGAAATTATTAAGCCCCTGCCCCGGCAAAAAATTCAAAAAAAAAAAAAAAGTTTTCGTTATTTTTATTATGACTCTCATAAATCTTGAAAGCGGTCCCGATTTTAAATCGCCTCCGTTGTGCGACTGCGTGCGTGCGTGTGAGTTTGACCGACCGGTGGCGCGGCGATCGCAATGGGAAGTGTAACTCTGTTGTTAACATGTCTTGCCGCCGACGATCAGCAATAGAGTTTAAAGGCCATGAATGGAAATGGACCGGCCAACTGAATGAATCACAATGGCACAGCATAGCACAGCACAGCACAGCCTCCTTCGCTCGTCTTCGTGCGCGGGTTCCTCCTTTGCCGTGCGGTGTATTTATGTGGCAATTATCCACTCCTTAGACCAAGTTACCTACCAAGTTCCCACTGGATCTGCGATACTTGTTTCTCTTTCTTTTTTTTTTTTTTTGTCCAACTTCGACCGCCGCACCGCCACCCTCCCAGTCGGGTCGCAGCCAGGTAATAATTTGGCCTTTTTGTGGTCGGCCGGCGACTTTGGCAAATTAATTATCTTATCTTGTTTGCGGTGTGTTCTCGTTGACGGTATGGTGTAAACTACGCTGTGGTTTTGACGATAGAAGGTCGTTAAGTTGATCACCCAATTAGACCGGATGACGGTTTTGTCGTTTCTATATTTTTTTTGTTTGGCGTTTGGCGCTCTTATCTCGGCGCGCAGCAATTTGTTTAACGCGTGTCTTTGATAAGAAGCTGTCAGCTGCAACAGAATCTCAACACTCGATAGACAATGTACAGTACAGAGAGATACACAAACAAATACGACCTGAGGAGTTCAATGGTCTTTGCCGGACCAACATGTCTGAGCAAGTAAGAGTTAATTTTTTTTTTCGGGAGTGTCAAACACCAAAAAATTTAGCCGCGGGAGCTTTGCTTTGTCTTCTCGAGTCTCTGACGCAATGTGAGGTCTAAATTGACGTCGGAGCTGTCGTTGCGAAGTGGATTATGTAGATTAATTTTGGTAATATTGGACTTAATAAGCTGTCGAGGGGCCAATAGAGAGGTGTCCAGTTCAAGAATGGTAATAGAGACAAAGAATGAAGTGAAGCTATTTTTAGCCCGAAATGTGTAACAGTCTAACAAATTAGCGTTTGGATATGTTTACTTAGGCTTTGTAGTAATAAAAACGTTTGTGGAACAGGAGAGTTCCGGATTCGGTTTCTAGCACCTCGTGATCGGGAGGTTAAGATGAGTAGGGGCGTATTGCGTATACCTACCTAAATATTGGTATTTGATTTGATGATGATTTGAATTCAACTCGAAGTCGCATAATATTACGGTCACTGAATGAACCCCTTGTTGTATGGGTTGAAGGTTAAGTTTGATCGAGTGGATTGCCGTTGGCTACAACGTGTAGTAGTACAATGAACTATGAACCAAAGGGAAGATTCTATTGAATTTGTTTTCTTCAAAACGTAACGGACAAAAGGAAGAGATGTCAACGAAAACGGTGCTCAGTGAACTAAAGGTATGATCCTGCATCAAGGCTGATACTGCGACCTAAAGGATCTATTGTATTGAATACCGTCCAATGACGATTTTTATTCTTCTCTTGCGAAAGAGTCTAAGAATGCCGGTTGAATGACACCTGACTGTCTTACGGCCGATTTCTTCACATTAGTACTAAGTCTGTCTAATACCCGAACCAACTAGCTATGGAGCTATCTCTAGTACTCGGTATCATCGGAAAGCTAGTACTTGTGCATTTCTTCACATTGCTAGTACCAGTACTAAGTTCACGCAGCCGTATTAGCAACCTAATACGTCTAAACTGGTATAAAATAGATTTTGACACTACTTTGACTTCTGAAACTAAATTTTTATATAATTTCGGCTGTTTTCTGTCATTTTTTTTTTTATTATTTTGTTTTAAACTGAGTATAATTGACGTTGTGCTCTCTAGATTTGTACCTACTCCCAGGATACCAATTTCAACAAGGCCAATGAAATTCAAGAGATCCACTAGTACCGACTTGACTGAAATTTGTCAATTTGTTGTTTTTCCAGTCAAATTTTGTTGCTGAATCGACAGCATATTACTCTCCATACAATGACGAGCCTTATCTTGATTTGGGTTCCATAAGTCTATCGGAGGAAGACATTCTTTAAGAGCTCTCTAGTCTTGAAGAAAGCGTTACCTGTACCCCCGATAGGGTTCCTCTATTATTTCTTAAATAATGCCGATTTTGCTTGGTAAAGCCACTTCAAAAGATATTTAATTTATCTCTAAAAAAAGGGTGTATTCTTGAAGCGTTGGAAATCCTCATTTATTTCTCCAATTCATAAGTCTGGTTCCAAACAAATGGTTGGGAATTGTAGGCCTATAGCGAGGCTGCAGTTTATACCGACAGTTTTTGAAGCTGTTGTCAAGAAAAACATCTACTCAATCGTACGAAATCACATATCAGTATTTCAACATGGCTTTGGAAGTGGAAGATCGACCACCACTAACTTACCAATTTTTAGTAATTTTTGTCTTTAAAGTATGGAAAACCGTGGTCAAGTCGATACTATTTTCAGAGATTTTTCCAAAGCGTTCGATCGTGTACAACATGATGTTTTAATGCAGAAATTAACTTCTTTTGGATTTTACTTAAGGTGTTAAGGTTAAGGTGGAAATGAAACAAATGAATACACTCAGAAAAAAAAACATTGTTGAAACAAAAATTTTCAATTGTTAAAAAATTGTAAGCTGAAAATTGTTGCCAGTGAATACTAGTTCTTGTGGCAACAAATGTATTTTTAGAATATTTGGTTTGAAGTTGTTGTATCAAAAATCTCATACTCAGGTTAAATATTTGTAAGTGTTTACATATTATCAAAAGCGAACAATTGTTAGATTAAAAAGAAAAGTGTTTTCTCAAGTATTTTATTTTTAAATATTTCTGTTTGAGATTGGATACTCGAATCAAAA
Organism: Brachyopa scutellaris; assembly: GCA_949775065.1. Lineage (NCBI taxonomy): Eukaryota > Metazoa > Arthropoda > Insecta > Diptera > Syrphidae > Brachyopa > Brachyopa scutellaris. Next base: position 21,922,182 of record OX459112.1, read on the forward strand.
ATGTTTTTTTTGAAACAACAATCTAAATTTTTAACTTTTCAAGAATAAAAATTATTTTCATAACAATATCATACGTAAGGCAAAAGAAATAAATTGTTGTTTGACAATAAATGCTGAAAATGTTTGGCATAACAATTTGTTCTCCATCCAAATATTTTCAACCGTTGACTTATTAACAATTAAAAAAGTTGCATCAAAAAAAAAAATTCTTGGTGGAAAAGAATTCTTCTCCACATTGGTGTTTAACATTTAACATTTAACATTTAACGTTAACATTATCAAATCAAAAATTAATTCTTCAGGCAACAAAATAAATTCTTGAATTCTCAACAAATTATTTCTTCGCGCAACAATTTGTTGTCGAGTTAAGAATGAAGTATTCTTGTCGTCGGAAATTATAACTACTTTCCTTTGCGTTTTCTTACATAGCGTTGTGAATTTTTCGTGAGTACAGATCAGTAAAAGAGTGAATTTTAAATAATAAGAACTTAAACTCAAAAATCGGTGGAGGATTGGAACGTAGCGATCGATATGGAACCAGTGCAAGTCTTAACTACAATCACCAGATCGGAAAGAATTACGAAGCGTATGGCGAAGCTGCCCGCAACTTTAGGCACAACGATAATAGTGGCATGGTTGGCTTGAGGTATTTGTTTTTGTACACATATGTATATGATAATAAAACTTAAAATAAAATTATTAAAACGAATGTAGTCATTTTTGATTTTTTTTAATTATAAGCTCTTGATTTTCACTCTTTTTAATTTAAAATTCCAACCCAGGGTAAGTATTTTTGACATTGTTAACATTGGTTAACTTTGATTTCCCTGAAGCAACAATTTACATTATTCTCAATTTCTGCCAAAAATAAATTTCTTAAGGCAACAATTCACGTTTTTAAATTCTTGACTATTCTTTATTCTTGTTGCAACTATTTTATTGTTAATTCTTCTTAACAAGACCTCATTTGGCACAAAAATGTAAGTTCTTAAATGTAAATTTTTTTTTCTTGATGTAAGAACTTTGCTTCTTGATGTAAAAACTTTTATTCTTATGTAGTACTTAACACCGAGAATTCTTAAACTAACAATTTTAGTTGTTGAGCAGATTTTAACCAACGTTTATTCTTGTGACAAAGTATAAAATTGTTGTGATAACAACTTTTTTTCTGAGTGTACAACTGAAATAACATAGAATAGCTTTTTTTTTACCGAGGTTGTGGATGCTGCAATTCGTGCACTACCAATTGGAGAACGAAGTGAAATGTAGTTTTCGGCAACATCGTCCCAATTATTTACTGTACCAAAATCGAGTACTATTTTTGTTGTGAAAAAATGAAATTGACTTTTTTCAGGTATTAACGCTACTAGTCCGGCAATTTTGAGGGTCCAGCTGGTACAGAGTATTCGCTAGTACTCGGTACCAAATTCAGGGAGTTAGGCAGTTAGTTCATGCTGAAGAAATGACTTAGTACCGATCGGAGTACTAGCATTTGGTCTAAGCCCCAGTATTAGGGCTAGTACTCTGTCAAAAAATCGGCCGTAAGAATGCCGGTTGAATGACACCTGACTGTCTTAATGTCCTTAAAACTGATGCCGACAATCAAACTAGTTACGTCGTCTGGTGGGGTGACAGAAGTTTCATTCGGAATTACCCTGTTGGTGGAGTCTACCAATCGTTGAACAAACAACAAAGTCCGTCTTGTAGTGGGAGTTTCATACTAATGTAGTTACAATTAAGATTTGGCGTCTCTATACCAATAGTAGTGCTAGTGCACCCCAATCACTACAGGAAGAGAGACACATCCCTTTGACGGAGTATCAAAAGAGCTTTCTAACGGTTTTACAGCACAAATATTTGTTTCCTTTCTGGCAAACAGACAGTCTTAGCATTCCTACGCTACGTTTTATTGTGCCTACTGGTGGAATCCATAATCGCTGTCAAACAGAACGGCTTTTTAAAGCAGCTGAATATGGAGTTCTTAAATACTACATTTACGTTACGTTAACATAACGTTTACAGGAAGTGTAACATTCCAACAGTGCAAAAGGCTCAGAGTCTTTCTCTCTTTTCTACAGAAGCTATTCATCACAGCTCATAAGAACGAAAAGTATCTACGTTCTCAAATCGAATTCAAAAGGATCTGCTTGAAAAGATCAGCTGTTGTTGGTTGGGATGCAATTGCACCCGGTGTGATTTGTGTGTCGTGTGGTCCTTCCAGGTGTAAATGAACAGAAGGCGAAGATGAACGTGCCGATTATCTCGAGTGCCTGTTAATTGAGAAATTGTCGATGCACTTCAGTTTCAGTTCAATACGATCTTCAATTTATTGGTTTACAAGATGATCATATTGATATTGAATTTTCGAAAATGTGTAGTTTACTTTTGAAGGTCAGTCTGATCCACGTTGCTTGACCTGTTCCTAGTCAAGAAATAAAGTTATTTTATATGATCAACTATCGGCACCATATTTCTCAAAACATTGCCAGAACATTTGAAATCAGGAATTTTTAGAATATCCGCTGTTGAAGGAAAACACCGGAAGTGTATATTGGAACACAGTCTACAATCTGATATCTCCTATCGAGCAAACTTTAATAGGCATGTCCCTATAAGAACTAACACCCTCTTACTTAACAACGCACCTTGGTCCTCTAGTCGTTGGAAGCGTTTCTGCCAGGAGGAGCACCGGAGTTTTTTTTCGTTCATTGCGTATAAAGTTACTGAGATGCGTGTACCCCAATCACACTCTTATTATTAAGTTCGTCTTAGGGCAGTCAACATCTGTGGAAGAATCTTCGTAGCACTAGCGTTGATAAGTGCGAAAATCACAATGCAAAGGGAGTATCCTGATGAATTAAATCATACATTTATATCCAGATAGAACACTGTTGATGTCAGCGCCGTAGTTTAGGGTTCAATTCCAGTCCGGATCCATCACCTGCAAGTTTTTCCACGGTGCCATCTCTTTCGAATGTCTGACAAGCATTCAAAGAGTATCATTTGTCATGAGGAGCTTCTCAACTCGCCGCGCCGTTCGGAGTCGGCAAAAAACTGTAGGCCCAGGTTAATCCCGAGCTGTAGTGTCACGTAAATTAAGAACACTGTTGATACGAGTGGTACCCAAACTACCAAATACAGTGAACTCTCGATAATTAGAATAAACTTTGAATTACAGAGGTTTAAATTATCGAGGTTTGAGAGAAAAATATATGTGCGCTAAGCGTAGTTTTTATTACTCTTAATTCTGTTATTTAATTACACCAATGTATAACAAGGCAAACAGTTGAAGAAAAACATTGCACATTCGAATTAACGAAATGGACAAATTGTATAAGTTTTGCTCGATTAAAAAGGTTTTCTCATGGAACCCATGGTTTCTCTATTAATAGAGATTTTGGAATCATAGATGTTCGAGTTATCGAGAGTTCACTGTATCTTGTCAATCCGACGTTCTCTGTCGTTGACTCACGATTTTGCTACTTCCTTGAAATAAGTAGGTACAGTTAAACCTGCCTTAGGTAGACAGTGACGCTTAGAGCATTTCTGTCCCCCTAACGGGGCTGTCCGTCCACGGAAGAAACACAATTTTTTTTTTAAATAAATCATGTTCATTTATCAAAACATTAAAAAAAACACTGACATTTTATTTGAAACGATTTGTTAATCAGAACAAAGATTGGAATCTTCGCCACTGACTTCTGTCACAGCTGCATTTATGTATGTGGAGAAGGAAAAGTCCCCCTATCACCTCCTGTAGATAGCCATCTAACCTAACCTAACTACGCGGGCTGTCTCACGATATGTATCTATAGTAAAATCTCTCATTAGCGGATACCATTTTAGCGGACAACTTTTTGAGGAACCAATTTCTAATTTCCTATACAAAATGAATTCTCATAAACGGACAGCTCTTATAAGCGGACAAAAAACTCCAGTCCTGTGGTTGTCTACATAAAAGAGATTTCTGTTTTCTGCAACGTGCATCTGTATTCAGTATTTGTTCGCCTATACCGAAACATTTAGTGGGACGAAAAGTTTGGGTATCTACAAATTACAGCAGAGCTGTAGAAAATACGTCATACACATCGTTATGCATTCGTTCATACAAGCATAGTACAGGGAGTAGTTTTACTACACACGATACTTGCAACCGCGCTCCGCCTAGATCTAGAATGCACCGTACTGTTTTAAATGTGTATGTTATATCTGTTGTATTTTGTCCTTTCGTTTGCATCTTTTACGACTGTGAGCAAGTATGTTTCTTTCAAATTCAAAGAAAAATAAAAACCAAAACTCAGTGTGAAGCTTTTTTTTGTTTTTGTCCGTCTAATGGAATTAAATTAAATAATTTCTAACAGATATGCGTGTCCGCGTCCGATCAAGGAAATGTCCGGCTAAGGGAACGTAAAATATATGCCATCTCAAACATAAAAGCTTGGTTATGAAATTGTGTCCGTCTAAAGGATCTGTCCGTCCAATGGAGCTGTCCGTAATGGGTGATTTCATTGTAGTACTATAATGTGGTTGAAAGTTTATTATGTATCAAATCGAATGCTGTTCGACCTAATGAGATATGTACATCCATTATTTTTAAAAGTTCACCTGTAGTATCTACACACATTTTTATTTTTTCCCGTGCAATTGAAATCATCCAAAAGTGTTCGGGTCCCTAAAACGATGAATTCAGACCGATATATTTGTTTGCTATTTATGAATGTATATGTAGGTACGTCATACATTTTTGAAAAGATATTACAAAATCAAATTAGGAAATTGATTTTTCTTTAAAGACAGCATGGACAACTTTTTGCAGTTCTTCCAGTAATAACTAATTAATTAGCATTCACTTGACCACCAAATATTTAAGACATATGTATGACTGTCTGCATAAAAGACTTTAGATCAGACACCCTGACCTTGAGTGACTTTCTCTTAACTATAAATTAAACGACTCATTAACAATTTAAGAAAAGCAGAGGAAGTTGGGGTTGAATTCCAAAAGTCTCCATTTGACCAGACCAACGAAATATGTATCTCGTTGATTCATGATGGTCCATTCTTGGAATTCTTTGAATTGACCATTACTCGTGGGTGATATGCTGGCTGCTTAGTGACTCACAAAGTAATTCAAACATTCTTATGTGTTCAGCTATACATATTATTATGTAGATAAAAAAAAACTGCCATTAATATTTCTTCGCTAAGTTTGCCTTTTTTCGTGCAAAGGATGAAATAAATAATCCATGAGCCTTGGATTTTAATACACAGACCAAGACCCATGGATTTGCACATTTCACAAACTGCAAAAGCGTTATGTTAAGTTAGGCAATATTCTACAATTAATAATTCATTAATCATGAAAGCAGAGAGTTTTATCTGAAACGTAATATATTAAGGCCGCTGCACCTAATTTATTATACTGGACCAAAGGCATGCACTCTACGCGTAATTCTATTTTTACAAACAATTAGTTATTGGCCTTATTTTATCTATGTTTCTAAGACTTATCTAATTCTAATCTGACACTTGATATCGAACTAACAACTGAGCCTCCTCGAAAGGTAAATGAGGCTTTTTATCCCGTACGTTGCATATTTGGACGTAGAAATGTATCTAATTTGATAAATCAGATCACTGCATGTGAAATCATAGAATTATGATAACACAAAAAACTAGACTTGTTTGAGTTCTATTCTGACGTCCTCAGTCTACCCAGCTAACAATGGATTGAAAAATAGATGCAATAAAAGTTTAAGGTTCCTCATCGAGACGTTTTCTTCCATCCTGGGTTAGTGGATTCCTTTGCAAAGCGCGACAAGTATGTCCAATCCATAGATTCAACATTTGGCCGGAACAACCGCCGCTTAGTCTCCAAGCTGATAGCATTGCTTTTCTGGACAGCATACTGGACGCAGATTTAGCCTTGTTCATTCTTTTGGCTTTATCTGGTTCCTTATGAAAATTATTTATGTAGATATCAATATTTCCAGTTGAATTGATTGAGAGCAATCATTTTCATTGCAACAAAGCAAATAAAATCATTTTGATTAATTTATCCTCCAATGCTCCAATACTTACTTAGGTGGCGCTACAGTCCGGGGTGGACCAAGGCCTCAACCAACAACCTAACCGTTCTTAGGTAACTACCTCCAGTTCCGCACTTCAAGTTGGTTGAGGTCTTGTTCTACTTGTGCGCGCCACCTAGGCAAGGTCCTCTCCACCTCTATTGCGCTGACCCTCCGGGTTTGAATTGAATATTCTTCGAACCGGAGCGCTGATGTCCATACGCTCTAAATGTCCTAGCCATCTTAAACGCCCAATATGCAGTTTTTTGACCAGGCCGATGTCGCTGTACAGCTCGTACGTGGTTAAATCTTCTCCTCCAACACCCGTCAACGCAAACGGGACCGAATATTCTACGAACGATTTTTCTCTCGAAGCGACTGATAAGGGTCTTATATAGAGTCTCCTAAGTCGATCGGGAAAGCACTTTACTACTAAATTGCCTTCTTAGCCCAAAGGAACAGCGGTTGGCAAGAGTAATCCTTCGTTTGATTTCCGACCAGATGTCATTTTTTGAAGTTATGGCAGAGCCGAGGTAGACAAAGTCCTTCACTACCTCGAAGTTGTAGCTGTCTATTGTGACGTTCTGCCCAATTCGTCGATGTTGGGTGTCCCTTTTTGTTGACGGCATATACTTTGTTTTGCCCTCGTTTACCACTAAACCTATTTTAGCCTGTGTTCTACCAATGATGTCAATATCGTCGGCGTATGCAAGTAGTTGAACGGACTTTTGAAAGATCGTTTATCCTCCAATGGAGCTCGATACTCTTGTAAGGTGCTTCTGGATATTTTCAACGTATGAGGAAAATAGTGTTTTAAGGATGTAGATCAGTTAACACCTTTGAGTGTTTCTTAAACCGCATACTAGAATGAAGTGTCATAGCTGACTGTATCAAGGGATTACAGAAAATAGTCAGATTTGACGAGAACTTTTTTCCATCCAATATAAAAAAACCAAGCTTTTCGACTTCTATGAACATATTTTTCTAAATCTAATACAGCCATTGTTGGGTCGAATCGGATAAGTTTGTGATAGACAGTTTTTTTTTTTTAAATAAAACAACTGCTAAATAGACCACTTGGTCTGGCTGGACCACAACGATTTTTCTAGGAACATATTTGGGCATATATGTATGCACGTAAATCGATTACATTTTATGCACAGGCATACCAAAAATCATGTTTTTGATGATTGCCAAATTTAATGAAATACATACTTATTTTCTATAGTTTACCAATTTTCTACCTTATCTGAGTCCTACCCTAAGTCAAAAATAACAAAAATTGCGTTAATTAAATTTATTTTTTTTCTCTGATTGGCGTGAATAAACAACAGCCATGTAAATTCTAAAGCTGTTAACAATAAATACAAATATGTAATTCCGAAGCATAATAGTATAGCTGGCAAGCCAATAGATGTTTATATACTTACATGCTACATCTCATACCAAAAAAAAATATTTGATCTGGCTGGACCAACTAGTACAACTTACCGCCAACAAATTAGTTGCCCATGCTAGGGTTAAGTCGTCTTTCGATTCCACTCTGCTTCTGGCCTTAGTCTTTATGTTCAGCATTGAAGAAAACGTAAGCCTACACAGGTAGGATGTAGCTCATAACCTGAGAGTTTCTCTTGCAAGATCTGGGTACTTGTTCCTTCTTTTCATCCAGAAAATGTTTGTCCTCTGCGATTTAAACTCCATTTTCAGCATTCCGTCCGCAGAGAGCTCAATCAGTTTTTCCTTCACTTACATCTTAAGGTCAGCTGAATGTATGGACATGTACATATATCAAGAAACGGACTTAGTATATCTACCTTCGCTTATTGTTGAATTCAGATTCGTCGGGAATGTAAGTTATAACCCGATTTTGTAAGGTTTCTATTAGGGAAATAAGCACCAACATTCAATGTTTAATCTCTCCATTCAAACACCATTATTTGTAGAGAAGTGATCCATAACGATAATTTTCGTATTGTGAGGCACAACATGACTATAATTACAGTTATGTGAATTGCATACTATAGCGGCGGTTGGGACGTAGCAATATTATTTGCAGTGTGCAAGTTTTTTCTTATTTCAATTTCAAAGGGGATCGCTGAGTTGTTTTATGTGCTCAAGTAGGTCGTTATTCTGAATAGATTGAAAAACACTGTTGTAGATCTACCGGACATTCTTAAAACAAAATTAGATTTAGGAATAAACGACATTTTGGATATTGGACGATACGTCTTGTTCAGATCCAAATTAATGAGTTGAAGTAAAAGTGACGTTTACCTCAAATATGTACCTTTCAATTTCAATACCCTTCTACTCACTCATTCAAACCTGCTTCCCGTTGAACTAAAATTCTAAATTTGTCACAGAAACGTCTCATAGCACAAGTAAAGGCAAAAGCTCTGAAAAGCATTAATTTCGGGTTGGGTACGATCGACCGCATTTTAAAATCTCGTTTTCAAAATCTCTCGCATAACAATATATTGCATCATCATAATCTCGCATTATCGGAATCTCGTAATTACAAAATCTCGTACCTATACCTATGTACATATACCGAAAACTCGCAATATTGTGGGTGGCCATGGCGGTCATGCGAAAGGTTCACGGTTCGAATCCAGATGTCTTCGAAGCATTTATTTCTCACGAAATAAAGATAAGTTGGTCAGTTTCAGAAGTTAGTATCGAAACCTACTGCGAAGGCATAACACTGGCAGTAGGATGTTGAATATGGCTGAAGAAATTGATCGCACAAAACTATAATAAGAAACATCTGGAAAAAAACTCCTGTGAATCATAAGCAAGTACAAAAAAAATAATACACAACTCTCCAGTTATCCTGGACACCACCCATAGAGTTAGTTGAAAATGAAACCTATCATCTGAGTTTCCTACCACTACGTCGATCTGTCTGTCTCGTTCTCGTCCTTCATGTGCTCGCGCTGTGTGCAAACATTAAAAGGGTATTCATATCCCCTTTAGCGTGTGTAGATTATAAAAAAATAAAAAATAAAAATCAAAATCTCGCAAATCAAAACCTCGAAAACTAGTATCTCGCATTGAAATAAAATATTCATTAATTCGCGCAAATTAATAAATATTTTATTTCGGATTCTAAATCTATGTAGGTACTAAGTACTTATATTCGCCAATGTACGTACCTACTCCAATGAACATTACACAAGACTGTTCTCAATAAGAATAAGAATACGAAATAAGATAATGAATTTATTCTTATTACTGTAGGGTAATTTCGGGTATTATGGCGCAGGGGGCATTATGGCGCACCTTGTAAATACGACATTTCCGGTTTACTTATAGAAAATAGAACGATGGGAAAACTTGAGTCTTCCTTGATAGAGTGTCAAGTTAAGTTGTAAAGCTGTTGCGATTTTTTTTACAAATGAAAAAAATAATAAACAAACAAATTTCCCACTTTTGTCATCTACATATATTTTTAGCTCTTTTTCATTTGCGTGTAGCTCCTTAAGTATAAAACGCACGGGGTTTGTGTATACAGTGAAGTCAAGTGAATCATATTAGTTTTTCTTTGGTGGCATTGATTAGTAAAAGTAAAAGAAAACCTGGCGTTTTTTGTAAGTTTTGTGCAAATGCGTCTTTTTTGTAATATGGCGCACTTGCCGTATGGGCATTATGGCGCACTCTGGCCCTTATGGAGTTCACATGTAAAGCATGTTAATAAAATGTATACTAAGACTCTAGAACGATGACCACAGAAAGCATGTTTAGGTGCTCCCACATGCCTAGGAGTAGAAAACGAGCAGAAAATTGTGGCTCATGTAAGGGAACTACAAGCGTATGGACTCGCTCCTAACAAAAACGAGCTGTTTTATATGGGCTTTGAACAGGCAGACAAATACAGGCCAAATCACAATTAAAATAAGTCGTAGGTGATCCCACGACTCATGTACTTCATTCAAAAGTAATTCGTGATAGCTGTGGCAAATCAAACCGCGATTACACCATCACGCCATATTGCCCAAGAGGATGCGCCATATTGCCCTATGCATATAGGGCATTACGGTTTTTTGTAAAACATTTTTCATTTAACTTTTTCTTTGCCTAAATCATTGAAATATTATAATTATTTAACGTATATTTGTTCTGATTTTCTTATATTTTCGAACTGTTTTTGTTTTTTAATAAAAAATCTTTTCATTTTGCAATTATTTGAGAAACAAAAAAAGTGCGCCATAATGCCCGAAGTTACCCTACCTCAAATACCTTTCAATTTAAATACCCTTCTAAGTCGAGGCAGAATTTCTTTACCACCATTTTTGCCACCATTTTAAGTGTTCCGTATCTCGGCATAAAAATACGGAGCAATTTGTCTATAACTTTTTCTCAATAACAACTGGAGGTATCAACTTTAAATGAATATTATGTACTACATAATTTCAAAAGCCCATCGTCATATAAAAAAAATTAGGTATTCTAATTTTGGATTTTGTTGAGTTAGTACACTCATTAAAACCTTAACTTCTTATTTTTGTCACAATAGAAAGTCTCATAGCACAAGTAAAGGCAAAAGTTCTAAAAAGCATTAATTTGTTATTATTTACATGACAAATTTAAACAGAACCTTCAGGAAGTGCGAACTAGGTAGGTAAGGTAGGTACTAGGCCATACACAATTAGCGCATATTATGCGCAATCGCTACCGCAGCTTAATCTGCTTGTTTATGTGTGTTTTGGGGATGTATATTGTTCAAATCCATCCCGCGGAGTTGAGGAATCTTATAAGGTTAAAGAATTCTATGTCGGTGATTTCTAAAACGTCTTTAAGGAAGTATCTGCCGAGTGTAAGGCTCTGGGTAGTGCCGGACATTTACAAAGAAGGTGGAATTCGTTTTCTTTTGCAGACGCACTCCAGCAGCTGCGACGCGTCGCGACTTGTGAGATACTCAACCTACAAACGTGATCAGTGACTCGTACTCGCACTCGTCCGTTTTTTATTTAATCATTCCAGCAGTCGCCTTGCAAAATTAGTCGTATGTAAGGTACATATAAATGTGTATTATTTTCCACCCACATAGCTATAGCTACATACATAATATGTACTTAGGTAGGTGCATACATTCTCACATTTGACTCTATATTGATATAAGCATTATGTCCTTATTGTTGTTCCTACATACATACCTACCTAACTAAGGTACTTATATACATAATTTCAACCTAACACATTGTCTTCATTCATAATTTACTTCCACATAATGTACGTTCCACTATCCTTTGCTAATAAGAAAAACCACTCCGAAATCTATCTTTAGTGTGTACCTATCCTATCTGTATCTAAATACTAGTGAGCACGTTGTGGCGCCTAAGCTAATTTTCCCTTAAAATATTTCGACTTCCATCTTATACCTACGCGAATACCTTTAAGTACATTATGTACTTTACAACCTGTTGTTTTACTTTCGCATACGAATGTATCTTTCATTCAGGGCATCCGCGCAAGTAGCAAATCTCTTTACATTACGGCTGGCCTGTTGCGCTTCCCGACACACGGCCACCGGCACTATGGCCATTTTCACGCAGGTGCTTTCCCAAGTAAATAACCACAACTGGAAAAGAGCACGGAATGAATAACTGGATACAAAAACTGAGTCCAAAACGCAAACAAAACAAACAAGTTTTAAAGGGGCATACCTACAAAACGCATGCACACACTCACATCCGACGCACACAATCATTAATCACCACTACCAATATGCGCCTTGCATGTGTTGCGGCCAAAAGATGAATGAGTTGTACATGTGTTGAAGTATATTATTGCCGCAATCACAGGTATATAAGCAGAGCCGGCTTTTTACGCCACGCCTCCCTCACCACATGGGGTAGAATGTCAAACAAGCACCCGCCTCTTGCCACTCTCTTAACCCACACTACTCTATGTGCGGCTGCTATCTGCTCACTGCTTCTCAGAGCTGTGACCAGACCAATTGCTTTGATGACGTACTCATTTGACACGATGACTGTGCCATGCCGATAGAGTGTAATGACTTTTCCGTAATTATTGGGGTTGGTTAGGGGTAAATGTTTACTCATACTATTTATAGAAAACTTTTTAAGTTTTCACTTTTACCAAGCGAGAGTGAGAGGTACAATTGCGACGTGCGCCGGCCGGCGCGTCGTCACCGCCACCGGAAGGAAATGACAATTTTATTTTCCCTTTTTTATTTTATTGATACACTTACACATTGTCTAAGAGTGTAATGGCACTGTGACATAATAAGACAAGTACTTACTATCAATCTGGTGTATCGGCAGAGAACTTCACAGGAAATCTGGGTTCGTAATCACTTGGGGAAATCATCCTGGCACACGTCAGAAGTGTGAATTTTACGTTGAGAGTCGCTATTCTTGGTATCATATCATTTATGTATATCGACTGAGTGGGTTGTGTGTTTATTTGCATTCTTATTCAGTGTCGATGCGATGCACAGTCATTGCGATGGGAATTTTGCAAATAGAATTTTTTTTCAAATTTCACAATTTGCTGTCAGTGTACGATTCTAACGAATGTCAACTCGTTTTCTGCCTGAGTTGAGGTATTTTGTATTTTATGCTTTCAGCTGGGGGGATTTATATGCGAAGATTTTATTGCACCGTACGTGTGTCAATTTACAGAGAAACGATGCGATCGACGTCACTGGGTATTATCTGAATAGTTTGGATTTATGGATTTATTAACGCTTGCAGATTCATTCACAATATGGGGATTTTCGCGCAATTTGTCATCATCTAACTGATTTCCAAGATTTAAGATAACGTGACAAATGTTAGACTAATCAATTTTTAATGATATATGTAGGTAAGTAGCTGCTTAAGTAGATATGTAGGTATCTTCTTGTTTCAACAAATGGCGCTTGAAGGTGGAAATGGGCCACAGACTTGTTCATAGAGGATCACTTCTCTGTTTACATAATATATTTAAGGGGTTGGGTGGGGTCACAATCCTGAAAACCAAAATCCCGAAAATCCAAAATCTCGAAAATCCAGAATCCCGAAAATCCAAAATCCCGAAAATCCAAAATCCCGAAAATCCAAAATTTCGAAAAGCCAAAATCCCGAAAAATTGTATAAAATCCAAAATTTGCGCAAATTTTTCATTTTATATAATTTTTCGGGATCTCGTTTTCGGCACTTTCTTTTGAAGGAAAGTAGACAAATGTTTGTCCATTCCCGTTGGCATTAGTGCTATAATATTTTACAATAATTCACAATGTAAAATTCATTCAGTTGTGTTGATCTCATTCAGTGTAATAGCTGAAAATAATTTCCGGTGAAAACCAAAGAAGAAGAAAACGTTACGTTATTAAGGAAAACAAAATTTAAAAAATCTACGCGGAAGGTAACGAGCGTTCTGAAATAAGTTTTAAATCGAAATTGCGTTCGATATGAACTTGTATTAGATACTGCTTTTTCATAGATCGTTTCTTAAATGTTTTTTGTCAATAAGACTTGAACTGTTTTGTTATGTTTTATTTATTTGAAGTTTGTTATTTTATTTAATATGTTAAATAAGTTGTCTTTTATTTTTTTTCCTACAAACAAATATTATTTTCACTTTCTGGATTTTGGATTTTCGGGATTGTGGATTTTCGGGATTTTAGATTTTCGGATTTTCGAAATTTTGGGCTTTCGGGATTTTTGTTTCCGGGATTTTACCCGACTCCCATTTTTAAGTATGCACTGGTATGTAGCCAGGGCCACCCTAACCGCAGGGCTAAATGGGCTATGAGGTTTGGTGATGGTGTGGGGGTGTATGGCAGCATCTGGGGTGTGGAATCTTATCTTCATTGAAAGTGCATTGAATAAGCAAGACTTCCTGAACATCCTAAATAATAATATGCAACCGAGCGTGGACAAATTAGGTATGACTAGGACCTAGATCTTTCAGCAAGACGATGATGCTAAGCGTATTGTATTGTATTTGGAAGGGGGTTGTCTCCTTAGAGACAACAAGCACGTAGACCTGTAGGCCCATTGTACTTTGGTGAAGTACCACCCCATTCGCTGAATTAGCGATTTGTTGCTGAGCTATATGTCGATCTAAATCTGCCCGTCGCTTTCGCAAAGCGAAGCAATAGGGCAAGATTGAGCTCCAGTAGATCAACGTCCCGTAGGACGTAGTTGCCTAGAGTGGCCTTTCTGATTCGAGCAAAGGCCGGACACTCGCCAATGAAGTGCTCAGCTGTCTCATCTTCTTCCAGGCACATCTCGCAGAGGCCCGAGCTTCTGATTCCAATTTTGTTCAGATGCTCGTTTAAGGGAGTGAACCCAGTGACCAGTCCTGTGAGGATTTTGAGGTCATTTCTACGAAGGTGTAACAGAAACTTAGTTCTGTTTGCCCTGGGCGCGTCTACTAACATTTTGGCCTGTCTGCATGACCTAAGTTCATGCCAATGGTTGTAATGCTGTAGTCGCAGCAGTTCAAGAAGCTCGTTTTTAGCATAAGCTGAACTGCAGCCAATAACAGGCTGAGGACCGATAAAAGGGGTCGCTGATCCAGCTCTAGCCAGAGCATCAGCTTTATCGTTTCCCGGGATGTCAGAATGTCCCGGGACCCAGACCAGTGTGATCTTATTACATCGCCCAAGCTGATTCAGTTTGTTGACAGCTTCCTCAACAATTTTTGAGTTGATCAACGCTGCTGAACAGGCTTTGATAGCTGCTTGACTATCAGAGCAGATGTAGATGGACTTGGATTTCCACCTCTTGTTAAGTGCAATGTGCGCTATGCTAAGCGTACCTTGCGGCTAGTTAAGGAATTGTTGCTTAATAGTACCCCAAAATAGCTTGATCCCCCTCCGCAATCACCGGACTTAAGCCCAATAGAACATTTATGGAATCATTTGGACAGGAACATTCACAAAAGGACTACTAAAACTAAGGACGACCCCAAAAAGGCTTAAATTGAAGAATGGTCCTAAATAATCTCCGATGTTACAAATAAATTTGTTATCTCCATACCACGAAGACTTAAAGAAGTTACAAAGTCTAGCGACGCGGCGGTCAAACAAAAGCTTCAGTTTTTTTTTTAGATATGAAATTTATGATTTCCTAGTGTTAACTTACTTTTGACGCGTATAATATGGAGTATGTTTAATTTTTATTAGAGAAAGTTTTACTAGTTCTGCATTGATTTATTTTGTTTTTCGTGTTTTATAGCTATTGAATAAAGCTTTTATTGTGTATCATTGGAATCTGTATTTTTTTTTTTTTTTTTTTGTTGTTCAAATTACACGTAACTCGAAAAATAATTTAGGTGTTACTTTACTTTTGACGCTCACAGTAGATGGCTGTATGACAGATATCGTCGTACACAATTAACGCTAGTGCGCCTTTTTGATGCCACAGCTCAAAATAACCTGATTACCATAGTCTCTGTAGAGGAGGTTGTGTTTAAATCCATCCCGTGGAGTTGAAGAACTTAATAAGGTTACAGAATTTTATGTCAGAAATAAACTTCATTAAGGAAATACATAGTTGCCTAGTTCACACATATTTTCGTCCCCATTGGCATTCTTGCAACTGCGGCAGTGGGGGTTAAAAGGAATACCTAACCTTGAAGCGAGCTTATCGGCTCCATCATTTCTCTCTATGTTTCTGTGGATTGGAGCCCAGAGGAGAGTGATCTTAAACTGATTGCTTGCACGGGTCAGATCTTTCTTGCAATGGTAGAACAAAGCCTTATTGTTCACATATGAATAATCCGTTGGAATAAATTATATGCTGGATTTACTTAAAGTTTGTAATGTTATACATATTTGACAAATTGTCATCAAGACACTTGCGTTTAACCTGGTTAGATACCTAGACATAGATAGAGAAAATAACATTTTTAGGAAAGATCAGAAATGGAAATTTAACATTGATTAGGTAAGGTTTTTACTTTGGTATGGTATCTAAGACGAAAAGTGGAATCCTATTGGGCATTGAAGTTCCCTTGTTGTTACTATTCGTCGGTCATTAAATATAACTAGTGGACCAGTGCGAGAAACCATTGAACCATTTACGGTTTACGAATGAAAAAAAGGACGTACAGTGCATCAATCTCATACTCGTACACCTGATGTGGCATTATATATTTAAGGAAAAATCAAACAAATTGGACAGACACTGCAAAATTTTATTGATTTCAGTAAGAAATTCAAATATTTCAAATAAATTATTGAAAATTGTTCATAAAAAACAGAAAAATAACGAAAATATGGTCAATTTCGTATTCGAACACTTTGATATTAAGTCAATTTGTTTACATTACATATATCTAAAAACTAATATTTTGAATCAAAATCTTTTATTAGTAGTTAGACCTGTTTAAGATGGCTTTTCATGGATTTGACTAATTTTTCTGTAATTTCAGGGGTAATTTTTACCCACTCTTCAATAAGCGATCATTTTCGTTTCTTATACCAAATATTCTTTCTCTGCGGTCCAAAACCTTTCACAAATTCTTTGTGACATTAATATCAGGTGACTGTGGAAGTGTTTCCAATATTTTTCGAGAGTGATAAGGAAGACACATTCGAAATAAATAAGCTTTATGCTTGGGGTCGTTATCCTGGTAAAGTGTAAAATTGTTCCCGAGCTCCTTTTGAACAACACTTTACTTCAGATTTGGCTTCGATATCTTAATCTATTGCTTATATAGTCTATTTATTCCTTAAATTATATACAGTCATCCCACTTCAGCTGCGGATAAACACTCCCACACCATTACCGAACCACTATCATGTTTGACTGTCCACCTTGTTATGGGGAAGATATCTGGTAGTTCTTTTTTCGCCAAACTATTTGTCTGTCATCCGACCTATGATCATTAAATTTAGACTCGTATGTAAATACATTTTTTGGTTTATTTTTGATATGGTTTTCATGTTTTTACCGATTAATGATTGTTTGGATGGTTGATCTTGGTCGACTTACCAAACTTGCTATCGCACTATAAGATGTTCCGTCTCCGTTATATTTGATTATCTGTTCCCGCAGTTCATTTGATATCTCACCTTGCATTCTAGCCACTTTTCCGACAAATCTCAAATAACCTTACAAAATAATTTTTTTTTTTTCCCTTTGAAAAATAATAATTCAATGCAAAGGACAACTTTGAAAAGCAACAAATTAGTAATTTTCTATTTTCTTGTGAACAAACGATCGGTGTACGAAAACGAAATTGAGCTCCTTTTGACCATTTTTTAACCTTTTTCTATTTCCAAACCAAAGTGAATGCTAACTACTGCTAAAACTTAATGGAGTGCAATTGTTCAATATCCAGTAATTATACTATACTATATTCAACTAAATATCTCAAATAGTTTTTGATCAGGAATTCAATGTTATTCTTAAAAGCTGGTGTACGAATATGAAATTGATACACTGTAGGTATAGGTAATAATTTTTTTTTTCATAATAACTTTACTCATATGCACTTTTTCAAAATTGTTTATACTGATGAACAAAGTTCACTTAATAAGCTTTCGATCAGTGTAAAAATCATTGAAATCGGTGCAGAAATAAAATGTCAGGAGGAATCACAAGCTCTTGCGTTAGCGATTTAATTATATAGATAGATTATCAATGTGGGGGAGACTGGGTACGGTTGAAACAAAGGACGGTTGAAACAACGCAAATATTTCGAGAACCGTATGCGGTGGGCGAATGGGTCTAAAGGGCCTACGAAGCGGCAACGGGTTCGAACGAACCTAAGACTTGCTTCGCTCATCGCGCGCTTCAGCTGTTTACGGGAGGCCCTATTGTATATTGTCGGATATTTTTCTCTATAACTGTTGTTTCTATTCATCTGAGAGTATTGAGTGTATTTATGTGTTCGAAGTGAAGAGTGTAGAATACAACATGGTGACTGGTTTTAATGTGTCATTATTGTTACCACTACTATATACATTTTTTAACCTAAAAGAGGGGTTGGGGACGGTTGAAACAATTTTTTTGAGTATACGGTTGAAATAGTATGTTTACTTATTGAATACACCACCTAAATGTCACATCAGCATAATTATGCAGCAAACTTCGCCGAAACTCACTTCAAGTGCTCAACTAGTAACGCCTAGTGAAGTAACGATTTCTTTGAGTTTATTTTTAAATTATTTTCGTTCAGTTTGTTTTGTTCAAAAAAAAAAAATTGCTGATGTTTCGTTGTTTTTGTTTATATAAATAAATAAATAAATATTGAAACATTTAAGACTGATAAATATTGTCAAAAAATGCTATTAAATTATTCGTATAATTAAAATAAATAATGAATAAAACATGTAACAATATTATATTTTGTATTATTTGCATGTGTTTCAACTGAGCCCAATCACTGTTTCAACCGCCCCTGGTTTGGGGTGTATTATAGTGAGAAAAAGTCGAACTAATTTTTGGATCACGAAAATTGATCTTGATAAAAAGCAAGATCTCGTATTATTGTTGTAATGCGCACAAACTTATGAGTTGTTCTGATCCGGATCACGGATCACGGGGGTAAAAAAACACGACTATTATTGCTATGTCGCGTATATAGTAGCGTTCATCAAGATTGAGTTGGGAACATCTGTCAATAGCGCAAATTTCAGCTTGAAAAATGCTGGTGCAGTTGCCCATGGGTTCGAATAGTTTAGTCTTTTTCTTTGTAGCCCGGGCAGGTGCTATGTTGCGCATGCGCATGTATGTTAAGTAACTACAAGCTAGGTTTAGTACAATCTAAAAAAAAGTTGGAATATATTCATCACGTAAGTATTGGAATGGAACGCTAAAATGCTGCAAAAAGGCGGATTCGAGTTGAAATAGTTGAAGAGATCAGACGCAAGAACATTGTAGAAAGGAAGTTTAAGAGAGTTATTAAAAATGTATAACGTTTTAAAAACCTAATAATTTTACTATACAAAATTCGATTGCGCGAAGTGCAATTACATCAGCGCAAGCTCAACCAGCAAACGAGGCAGTAAGCTTATCACACATTCGTATCCAGAGGCGAAAATTGTGAAAACTCTTACAATCAACACACTCCAGCTTAAACTATCTTTAGCGTTTAATAAAACGAACTAAGGATTCCGAATTCATTTGAATGTAGGTACACTTATGTTCGAGATAAATTCAGTGAAACGTTGAATCTTTCGCTGACCGAGAAAGTCTTAAAATAAAAAGTTCAATCAAGGATGTCACTGATGCATTATAAAACGTTACAGCTACCGTCACAGGGCCTTAAAATTATAATAAATATATTATAAGCCAATAAGATGTTTCTCTGTCATATAAGAGAAAATCCGCAGTGAATAATAAATCTGCTCAGCGATGTCGATGTCGAAATATTTTGAGCGATTATCATCCCAAAATCTCCATTTATTGTCATTTTGAAATTTACCAAGATGTAAAGAAATCAACACCTCACCGCGCCGTCATCTGAGATGGAATCTCATTTTTCGTATCAGATTTTGACAAAAAGGATTTAGATCTTAGAGAATGCAAAAAAAAATCGAAGGCTTATATTGCCAACCATTGTATTGGCGGGATCCTTTTATGTATTAACGAAATGCCGCCACTCTACGAGTATCGTAATCCTCTGCTGTCAAAGATGATTGATTTATCACAA
The DNA here is from genome assembly GCA_949775065.1 of Brachyopa scutellaris. Classification (NCBI taxonomy): domain Eukaryota; kingdom Metazoa; phylum Arthropoda; class Insecta; order Diptera; family Syrphidae; genus Brachyopa; species Brachyopa scutellaris. The sequence goes on from OX459112.1 coordinate 21,941,867, forward strand.
GTCAAAGTTTCAATACTTTCCAATGAGTTTCTACAGCTTAACAGAATTTAGATAGCAATTAGACCAAGTGACACATAGCCGATCGTACTTATACACTACGGACAGCTCAACAATCAAGCAACGAAAAGCGCAAGCAAAAGTATCGAAATAAATGAATGAAAGGAAATGATGAACAACCAATCGGTCGGTGGATCAATAGTTAATCCAACTTAAAGTTAGCTTTCATTACGAGCTAAAAATGAGTTTCTGGTCAGCTTTGTTGGCACATGTATGGGCCATGTCAGTTTGTTTATTTGCTTAACAAATGACAGCATTTGTTTTAAAATAGCTAATTTGTATATCATTTTATCTGTGTGCATTAGTAATAATTGATATGCATGGATAGTTACTTTTAGCGATGATATTAGGTCATTTGTTGACTTGTCAATCAGAAAGTTGGCAGCTTAAAGCCATGTCCTGGACTTCGGTACACCAATACCATACGAAACCCGGGTATAGAAGGTTGAGGCTACATGCTAAAAATACATTGCAGTCTTTACGGATCGGTCGCAAACCGACAATGGCACGAGTTCTAAAATGTATTCAAGAGAACCGGAGCTGAACACGTCCTTAAGACTTCCGTATGACTGTGCTGTCTTACAGGCAGAGGTTTGTGGAAAGCGGCGGAGCTGTTGGTGATGAAGCTGATATCATTTAAGGATATCACCATCTACATCGACAGTCACGCTCTAGAATCGTATATCGTTACATAGAACGATGTCGCTTTGTGCTAAAAATATTAACAGAACAGGGTCAAACTATTTTGCGTATCAGGACACTCTGGTGTAGACGGAAATGAACCTGCGGATGAATTAGTAAGAAGGGGGGGCACTGCCTGTAAGCGAGATGGTGCACATAGTACCACCATCATGCGGCATCAAGTTAAAATTAAAGAATAAAATAATTAGTATGGCGGGCCAGAGATGATCAAGAATAAAGGGGCATAGGGTGTCCAAGGCTATTCAGCCGACTTTAGTCTACAAAAGGATCAAAGCAATCCTAAATATGGCAAATTTAAGAACTTTTATCGGAATACTTTCCGGATACTGTCTCTTAAGGAAACGCCAAAAAATGAGACTGCATGGACGAATGCAGATACTGCAATGACATAGGTCGAACATATCCTTTGTGAAAGTCAGGCCATTGCTCGTTGCGGGGAAATTAAATGTTTAGATAGAAGTGTTTCGGTTTAGGTACCATCACAAGATGGTCTCAAGGGATCGCGATCGGCCCACTTTGGTTTCAAATCGATGAGGATTGAAGGCTTTATGACTTGTATTCCACAGACCGAGGGGTGTTTTTTTTTTTTTTTTTTTTTTTTTTGTAAGAAAGGTGTAAGGCATCGAAAGCCTGTGTGTTGGACTTTGATCCGTTAAAACCACCTCCTGCTTCTGGTCCCTAGTCCCAATAGTACAGCAGTAAGTACTTCGTCATGGGGGGGATTCAGCCGTAGCTTTTCCTCATGTCAACATGTATTTGTCGATGTGTCTGAAAATGTCCTGAAAGGTGTTGTTCGTTTATGTCTGCGTCAGTACGTATGGCTCTAGTCGTTATTTTCGTGTAGTGTGTGCATAAGTTCGTATGGGCTTACGCCCGTTCTTAGTATACGTTCAAGTCTTTGCAGTTCGTGTTTGAAGGTCCTGTTGTGTGTGCTTTTCCTGAACGGAATTGCCACGCTGTAGACTCAGCTATTTTTGTTACACGTTTGCGTCCCTTTGTGAACGTATGTCTGCCTCTCTGTGCATTTGCGTGGATTCATTTTGGTACACAGCAGCGTTGCCGCTCAATTCCACTCTGAATGGTGGGTTGATTGATTTGTTTTAGCCTTTGGCTGTAATACCTAATTCTTTGTTTTGCATGATTTTTTGTCATGTTTGCCTGACAAGAATTGGCTTTTACTACAACTTCTGTTAATCGTACGTGAAAGAATTATTTAATATAATTTTTAGAGAATTAGTCAAAGAAAGTTTTTTATTAAGTAAAAGTTTTGAAAAAATGCATTTTAAGTAAAAAATTTAAACCACGAAGGTTAGGTTAGGGTAGGTAAGTAAATGCAATTTCACCCAGATGCCGTAAAGATCCATTGTGAATACCCTAGTTGCGCATGTCTAAATATGCATTTAGTAAAACCATTTCAATCTATTGATAGATCTATTTAGGTCTGTGAGCGATATCTTAGCCAGGTCATCCAGGCAGTCGAAGAACCGTGCTCCCATACGAGATAAGCGCCGTTCCTGCAGGGCCGGACATTGGCACATACGGTGTGCTACAGATTCTATTTCATCCCCATCCATACAACTTCTACAGAAGTCATTAGTAAGGATGTTGTATCTTCTGGCCATGTTTCCTATTATACAGAGTGTCCGGTTATAACACCGACTAATAAATGGATTTGGCTTCTTTTCATAAAAATTAAGGATGTTGTTCTCTTCTGGTCGACTGCGGGCCATAGGTTGCGGGTTATGGCACAATCGCTAGTGGTGTGCCATCGGTCCTCGACTAAATTAATGGTAATGCGTTCTATAAGATATTTAGCTGTATTGAAAGCCAGTAAGACCTGTCTGTCAGCCAATGTTATTTATTTATTTATTTATTTTATCTATTATTATCCATATCAGGGCCTTTCCTAGCCAGTCCGTCTGCTGTTTCATTCCCTTCTATACTCGCATATCCGGGTACCCAGCAGAGTAGAACTGTGTGGAGCTAAATCGCTTTAAGTGCCTCGAGGAACTCCTTTACGCATTTTGAGTTCACGGAAGTGGAGTCCAGTGCTTTAAGTGCGGCTTGGCTGTACACACAAATGGTGATTTCCGTTGCTGGTAATTTCCTTGCTAGGACAATTTGTTTTGCTTTCTTAATAGCATATATCTCTGATTGGAAGACACTGCAATAGTCGGCTAGTCGGAAAGACTGATTTATGCAAAGAACTGCCGAGAGTTAAGAGAGCCATAACTTTTGAGTGGCTTCATAAAATTACACAAAGTCTTCAACATTTTTTATGCGCTCCTGATTGTCTCTCCAAAATGTACATAAATGTTTTTGTAACTATAATATCTTCGGTTTTTGGTCAAAAAGACATAAGTCCTAAATCTTAGTTTTGAGATAAATGCGTTTTAATGTTCAATAATTTCTTCTAAATCCAGTTTTATGTATTTAAGTAATATTGTACTGCCATAATAATATAAATTATAAGATGTACAACAATTAATTAATTAAATTTAAAAAATCGTCCCAAAACCATGTTGTAAGGGAGATATGTTGTTTTGACCAAACGTTACTTTGATCTTTTTCAACGGGTTGAGATAATATCCAGATTGAAAATAATTTTAGTAACAAGTTATTTAAAAAAATGTATTTGTTTAAGTTTAAAAATAAAAAAAAAAAAACAAAAGAAAAAAATGAATAGTATTTGAAACAAAAAAATACTGTTCATGTTTTTTATGACAGTTGAGTTTCCTGTTGTTTTGACCATGTTATTATTTGAAAAATTTAAAATGTTCGTTCGGTCAAAACAACACATGGGGAGTTAGGTCATTTGGATCAAACACAAGTTTTAAAATTCTTGTAATGTGTATTTAGGATCACTCAATAACTTTGGATTCGGGCTACTGAAACTTATGCTGTTAAGACTAAACGAATATAGATCTTTTTCTGCATACATAATCAACTCAATTTCGCAAAAAATGGACTTATGTCTTTTTGACCAAACACCGTAGATATTGTAGTTCTAAATTCATATCATTTAAAGTGGCTATACCCCCAAATTGGGGGTGCCTCACTTCGACTGGCTATATTTTGGAAGGGGGTGAAAATAGATCCCCCTACCATCCGATTTTTTGTTTGCCGGAACTTCAGGTGTCTCCAGTCATAAATAGCGTAATGAGTTGGAATGATTAAAGTTGGCCTTATTTGGTCTTATTTCTCAAACTTAATTGGCGATATTGATATTTGGCCTTGTACCTATTTTAGAAAGCTTTTACTTTTGACATTATATTTTATGGCACCACAAATAGGCAGATATTTTAAACGCACATTCTGGAGATGCAAGTACCAAATAAAAGCTGTAGAAAAATTGTCTACCAGAGATGCTTACGATCAGCTTAGTTGTCTTTCACAACAATGGATACTTGAGCTTCTAGCAATCCTGGTCCAGATATTTTTATATTTCTAAATTAGGAAATTGGGCTTCTATTAGACTCTGTATCTCTTCACTTTTGAATAGAAGATATCCGATAACTTACGACTTGAAAAAAATAAGAACACAAAATCACTGCCCGAGGAAGTGGAAGTAGCTCCACTACTTTGCTGCATTAAATCAAAGGTAAAAGATATGATTACAGGAAGGGCTAACCATAGATGGTCTAACATTGTAGGGCACAGGGTTTCCAAGGCACTTTGGCCAAAAGGACCAGCGCAATCGTTAGAATTACCAGGGCACAAGTGAGTATTGCTATAGGAATTTTATCCGGACACTGCCTTCTGGGTAAACACGCCAAGAGGCTTGGACTCACAGACACGGATAGTTGCAGATACTGTTATGATCTAGGTGTAGCAGACGATATCGCACATATTCTGTGTGAATGTCAAGGCATAGCACGTAGTCGCAGGAATATTTTAGGCTCCTACTTCTTTAGTAACCTAGAGGAAGTAGGCCGTATCAACCTCAGACGCGTTTTGCAGGGTAATAAAATGCTTTGAGGAAATTGTGGCGGTTTAGGTCCACTTTGGTGCCTAGTGTTTTGGGATGGCTCAGCCTCTCAACCCCTCTCAACCTAATCTAACCTAACCTAAATATGCTGTAGACCTCGTCAAGAAGTGGCACAAAAGGCTATAAGCTTCGTTGTTGCTAAACTATCAATGACTATCGTTCCATATTTATCTCAGACAGTTGCGTTTGTGGGCGACCCTGACATAGTAGTAAATTCGTTGGTCTTATACGCATTCTGGTCTGGGTTCAATGCCAGCAAACATCGAAAAGTTTTTTCACGGTGCCACCTCTTCCGAATGCTTGACAAGAATTCAAGAGCATCGCTTGTGGTGAGGAGCTTCCTTAAACGCACACACAAATGGTTACGAGAAGTTGGGGTCGGTTCTACCTAGGACTGCTTATGCCAAATATTAATTTATTTGTTTTTCGTTGCGATAGGAGGATCAAAAATGTCGGTCAAATCGAAGTCCATACAGTGACTGTAAGCCACCTCAACTTCATAGAGTGCATGCCTGTCTGTCATACTTTTGAAACAAATGCTCAGATGATCACCCATTCTCCACTAAACAAATCTCAGCTTGACATAAATATCACGTGAGAGGGAAATGCATCCTCACTTCTACATAACCCTACCTACCACATTCATCTCCCACCTGTGTGTCCATGCTCAGCAAATAAATTAAAAATTCATTTACGACCTGACAAAGGCAGCCCCCCCTCCACCTTCCTCGCACTAAGAGTCGAACTTAGTGAGAGCAATAAAACTATTCAATTCAAACTCATCCTGTGGCAGGAGGTGGTGCCCACAGTGAGTCAAGTTATCGGGTGCTTCGCTTCGTTATTGCTGCTTGCTGCTGTTTCACTGCAATACATTGACACACAGCCTCATTAAGGTCGAGGAGTATTGTTTGTTGGGCTAAGCCCTGCTGCTGGTGCTGCTGATCTTACTGACAGCAGCAGGTATTTTCGTTGGCCTCTTCCTTTTCTTTTTGACATTTTTTTTATAGCCACACCACTCTCAGTGGTGGTGGTGGTATTGCTCGGTGTGTCGATGAGAGAGCTATGGGGGGCTTTATTAAGACATCTCCTCAAAAAGGGAAGCGTTCAAGGTCTTGGCATGGTTATAGGTATCCGTGTTGTTTCTAGGGTTTTATGGGTATTGTTCGATGTCCGAAATGTTGCATACCACAGGATTCTATGCTCACAGGACGGGGGCAGAGGACGTTAATGATGTTATCACAGGCGGATGGCAAAAGGTATCGGATGCATGCAGAGTACGTCAGTGCCCTACAGGAAACGAGGTGAGAATATGGCTGCACGTTGCTGGGATATTTGGGTGGTCCTGTAAATTGAGCTACCACCTTTCTTATTTTTTTTTTTTTTTTGTTTGTTGTTGCTTTAATTTGTTGTGCAAATTAAGTTATTCGCATTCGCATGAGTTGGGTAATTATTGTTTTTAGACGACATGAAATCATGTCGGAGTCGATTGCGATGACTCGCACTTTGTCGGTACTATTCGGGCACAGCTGCGTACTGTGCAAGACCATGATGCATCAGTATTGCTGGAGGGGGAAACCATTTTTACTCATTTAGAAAGTGAATTACCTGACAGTCTACGGATTGCGCGCTGGGCATCATTGCTGCAATGACGATATATCGGTGGGGAATTCGTAAGTCGGTGTGATTTTTGTGATATCACATTCTTATCGGTGTTTCATCATCTGTGTCTAACCACAAAGCGTGTGGATGAGCGAAGGAATGACGTGTGGGTAAAGATAATATAGAAAGGAAGTACCTTTGTCGCGCAATATTGACATACACATACATACATGTATTTTGACATATATTTTGGCGGGAATCCAGCAGAGCTGCAAGGTGACAATCTCCCAGAAAGTCTACTTCACAGCTCATAGATTCAAAGCTTTTTCCCAATGAAACCTAACTTGAACTTCAGTCTTGAAGACGATGGCGGTGTTAAAGGGCTGGAGAAAGCGAAGTCCTTGGGAAAAGGATATCCAGATACTGGAAACTGTTACCCCGACCAATTAAGGAGGAAAAAAGCGATTAAAAATCAAAGCACAAGCACATCCTTTTCTACTATTAAGATGTAAGCAAGAGCATCCCAGGTTCTATCTAACATCAGCGAAGAGTTTCGAAGTTCCAGAACCTTGTTGTTGTTGAAGTCCACATTCACCGCAGACTGAAGCGCCATCTAAAAGAAGACTTACCCAAACACACATCCAAATATTCGATGTCGGGAGTACGCCTACGCACTAATCCATACCCAGCACACTTCAACCATTCTCCCCACGGAACTGCCGCTAGGTTTACTTCGCGGGACTGGTTAGCATCTTATGCTATGTGCAATGTGTCTGCCGTTACAGCTCTTCTTAATCTTTCGAGTCTTCTTAGCTCGTTCTGTGTGCTCGTTATGAAAGAGCAGATCTGCAACCAGTGGTCCTCTGACCTTATCATGTGGTTGACTACAAGCTCTGGAGTCGGTAGGTCCATTCTTGTTTCTGCGAAACGTCTACAGTGGAACATTGCGTGCTCCGCGTCTTCTTCCTCCTCTGGACATTCTGGGCACAGAGGCAAGCTATCATGTCCAAATCTGTGGAGATATTTTCGATAGCCGCCGTGGCCGGACAGGAATTACGTAAGGTGGAAGTTGCAATCCCCATGTACTCTTTTTGTCCAGACCTCGATTGTGGGAATCAGCTTGTGGGTCCATCTGCCTTTTGTCGTGGTGGCCCATCTTGTTTGCCACAGCCCGATAGATGTTGCCCTTTCTTCTGCTTTTATCCTTCTGATAACGTTGGTCTCTTCTTGGTCTGTCGTACGCCTGAGGTAGATCCTTTGCATCTTGTTGGCGAGAATATCGATAGGGATCATACCCGCTATTACACAGGCTGCTTCGTCCGAAATTGTCCGGAAACCACATATTGTTTTTATTGCGCAGAGCCTGTATGCGGACGAGAGCTTCCTTTTTTCTTCTTCGTTGTAAGAGCTCCCGCCCAGACTGTAGCAGCATATAGCAGTATTGAGCTTACAACTCTAGAAAGCAGGATCCTCCTCACGTATCCAAAAGGAAGAGTAAGACAACTGAAATGAACAAGATGACACCTGATCTTTAGAGTACAAAAGGTACAAAAAGTGATGCCAAGTGTAATCAATTCACACACAAATACCAAAACCATCCACCGAAGCGTAATCACTTGCTCAAAAAAATGCATTCACACTCCTAATGCCGATGTAATCTGTTTTTCACATGTCCATCGACACCTACACGGTCCATTAAGTCGCAAGCCTCAATTAAATATGTTTATGTACGCATATAACAGGCACATAATAAGCGTGAAACAAACACAAACTATCGAATAAATCAAGGTTTTCCCAAAGTATCTGCGCATCTTAGTTTGTTGTTATCTGAGCTGTCCGTTTGTTTTCCGCAGGACGGCAAGTCCGATTTTGCACGCTCAATTGCCGAGGATATCCGTGAAATCGGCCAATTCGCCACGGCCACACACAGGACCCAAATTCGAGGGCACAACAACTGAGGTTCGTCCGTGTTGTTTCAAAAAGTGAAAACAATCCAAAACACAGTCGCCGGGTGGTAGTGGCCGAAGGATTGAACATCGAACCCGAATATCTTTCGGTTTCACCACGTCGTCGTCGGTCGGTTGTCGGACTTATACCAGGGGAAATCGATTGTGTGCGTGCGATGGCAAAATTTTCACATTCCTGGGTGATTATGTTGTTAGCAGGTATGTAAGCGTACACGTGGGCTATCATCAAGGAATACTGTGGTGATGGCGGCATCCTGATAGAGATGTTCTCAGCTAAGATTGACATTTTACTGCATAGCACCCAGAGAATCGATCTCTCTGTGTGTGAATGTGAAGAGGTTTCACCTCAAATGCCAAACAATGGTTCGGTATCTGGGAACACCCGCCGTTCCGAATTACCTACCATCATCAGTGCAACGCAATTGCTGGCAGTAACAAACGTCCTTAACAGATTTTCCTTTATTGTTGCGCAGCCATTGTCAGGCCCTGTTCGGTGCGGGAATGAAAATTATTTGTATTTAATTTTTTTTTCTCACTCTTTTTCTTCCTTTTTTTGCGGGCCCCGAGGGTGCGTTTTGTTAGGAGCGACCGGAGTGAAAATCGAATGCTTCACGCAGTATGGTGTGTCCACTATCGGGCAAATGAATCCTTTGAGAATTGTCCGCCTTCAATAAATTTTCCCATTGGCAGCGGCAAAATATCACTAGCCACTGTCAAACTGACAGGCCATATGAAAAAGAAAAAGAAGAAAATTGGAGAAAGAAAAGAAAGTTCAGATGCCGAGTGAAAAATGAGGGCGGCACCTCTGTAGGGTTTGTTTGTGTTGATTTTGTCTGAATTTTGGCAACACAGTCAAACATGAATTATATCCGATGTTGTGAGGTCTTGATTATGAGATGTGAGAGTTGGTGCGAATTAATAAGGACTTCTGGCCCGTTATGTTGGCACCTTGCTGTGACAATCCATGTGGGAATTGCATTGAACAAATGTTTTCGTTTTGATCCGGAAGTTGGTGTTCATCACACAGCCTTCAGGTTGGTCCAATGTGCAATCGATTATTTCTGTCATTGTGAGCTGAGCACGTTAAGTCGGTGCTTGGAGAAGATATCTATTTAGATTCGGTTTTAATGCAATGACTAATGTTGCGTTGGAAGAAGTTGATGCATTAGCTAAGAACTAAAAAGTGATAAATACAAAATTGTCAATCACTCATATTGTCAGTTATTAATTTTCATGAATACTTACCTAGGTTTGTCTATTTTCAATCTACAATTCACATGGCTAGGCAATCATTTGTCATATCTTTCAATTGTTTACTCTTAAAGATATTTCCTATTACTTTAAGAACTGTCTTTAGGGGAATGTTGTACAGAGACCGCTCAACGAGTCTCAACGTCCCCTTGCTTCAAATCATCTTGGATGCAGTGTATGAGGCCTTACTTTAATCAAGGCTTTACTTGAACTTATGTGTAATGCTTTTACTTACTTACTTAGGTGGCGCTACAGTCCGCTACAGTGGATCAAGGCCCCAACTAAGAACCTGTTCCAATCATCCCGGTCGTTAGCTAACTGCCTCCAGTAGCGCACTCCTAGTTGGTTGAGGTATAATGCTTTTAGTGAGTGATTTTCAATTAGTTTTTGTATTTTGTATATTATTCTCACTTTTCGGATTGAACACTGTGAAAACAAACAATCTTTTTGCTGCTTAGTAATACTAAAATAATACGGATCACTAGCTAAAGTCTAGATCCAGAAACCTTTAAACCGCTTTGTAACTTAAATATTTAAATACGTTGCATATTTGAGAATTGGCTTTCATAAAAACGAATTATTTGTGTCTCACTGCTGCGCTTACTTCTACGCAAAGTCAAGGCGTTCCGTTGTCAGTTTCAAATGAAGAGTTTTTGAACATCGGTACTCAATTTGATGGAGCTGAGCTTGCCGGCGTTCGGGAAATATTTGATGGCGTTATAAAATAGTTAAAATTTGTCCAATAATAACATATGGACTTTCTACAGGTCGTGCTCCAATTCATGTTAATAAAATAATAATAATAATTATAATTCAAAATAAAATTTGATTAATAGGATGAAATTCAATTCCTCGAAATTTACTTAAATTATAAAAAGGTATAATCATTAAAATTGCAATTGATATAACTAAAGCAATTACTCCTCCTAATTTATTAGGAATAGATCGTAGAATAACATATGCAAATAAGAAATATCATTCAGGTTGAATATGAGTAGGAGTAACTAATGGATTTGCAGGAATAAAATTAGTATGGATTTGATAATGTTAAAATAGTTAGTAAAAATAATATAATAATAAATCCTGTAACATCCTTATAAGAAAAGTATGGATGGAATGGAATTTTATCTAAATTAGAGTTTAATCCTATAGGATTATTTGATCCTGTTTGATGTAAAAATAATAAGTGAGTTATTACTATTGCAAGAACAATAAAAGGTAAGATAAAATGAAAGGTAAAAAATCGTGTTAATGTTGCATTATCAACAGCGAAACCTCCTCAAATTCATTGTACTAAATCTATTCCTAAATAAGGAATGGCAGATAATAAATTAGTAATTACTGTTGCTCCTCAAAAAGATATTTGTCCTCATGGTAGACGACGACGACGACGAGACACCGAGTTTGATATTCTTCGTAGACTCTCATATGCTTTTGCTCCAGTAATAACTTACGACGCGACGTTGAGCGTTTGTTCTCATCGTACAAACATTTTTTTGATGAAAACCGACGTAGTTTTATTTTCGAAAACTTAATACAACATCATCAACAAATTGAAAATGACATCAAAAGTAGAAAAATGCAATTTTTTACTCCATATTTTCATCCATATTTTTACGATTTTTGCTCCATAATTATTCGAGCCGGTCATAAGTAATGAACATTAAACAAGATTTTTCATATACGTGATAAATAAATGCTATCGTAAAAATATTTTCCCCTAATATTTCTAGGAAAATACTTTTAACTCTGTAACTCTAAAAGCATTCAGCAAAGAAACGACAGAAAAAAATTGAGTTACAGAGTGCCTAGTGTAAAAAAATAGGCGTTCGAATGAGTGGAGCATTCGAATTACCGAGTATTTAAATTGGTGAGGTAGTACTTATCAGAATTCTGGTGTATTTTGAAGCACGAATTCAAAATGTTGTCGGATAAAGCGAAAATAATTATTCTGCCGTTTGCAACAACTTACATGTGTGTGAATCGGCGCATGGTCAAAAGTCCACACGAAATTTCTGTGGACTTTTGACCCGACGATTGCCGTTTTATGGCTCACTTAGATAGGTCATAAGTACACAATTATTAAAATTTGTCAAATTTCGTATAAAAACAAAATTTCAGTGGTTTTTATTTATAATTTTAAGATGAATTGTTCATTGTTGCTTTATAAACTTCTCAAAAATGAAGTAGTGAAATTAAATAGTGAACAATTCAAAGTACATATCTTAGGTTTCGCGCGAATCGTGAGCACCATGGTGTAGTGGTAAGTGCGTTGGAATACTACCCCATGCTGCCCGGTTTCAATCCCAGCTCGAGTCCCATGCATAAACGCTTTTTCATGGTGCCATCTCTTTCGAATGTCTGAAAAGCAATTATTTGTCAATAAGCTTCTCAGCTCGCCATTTGGAGTCCGAAAAAAACTTCCTTCAATTCGTGCAAAAATATCACACGCACACACAAATGGTTGCGAGAATCAGGCCCAGGTTCACCCCGAGCTGTAGCGCCACCTAAGATATTCTGTTGTAGTTGACCCATATTCAACCAGATATACCAGCATTGTGCAGATTCAAATAGGCACCTAGAATAAAGCTTTCGGTCCTACGACATATTTAATTAAACGTCTTATTTTTTAAGTTAGCATGTTGTTGTTGTTTTTTTCGTTTAAGTTACTTCTTACCAATTTAATAAAATTAAAAAAAAAAGTTAAAAATAGTTCTTGCCCTATAATTATTATTTTTTAAATATTTTTAAAATATCCTCATTACCAACCCCAAATGTACAGGATATTTCAGTTTTGTGGTATTACATAACGGCACCACCTAGTGCTACTTGGGTTCTCAACAGAACCGCCACATATACCTACATACCCAACTTGTAATAGCTTCGAAAAATTGCATACGGAAAACGAACTGCTCCCCGAGAAATTTCTCTACTGAAAAGTGCTCCGCGACCAAAAAGTTTGGGAGCCGCTGCTTTACATCATCCAGTGCAACTACAGAGAACCTACCATAGGTTGATAAAACGGACGACTGTGAAATTCCTATTGTCACACTAAAAGAAGAAAGAAGCATATGACAAAACAAAATCCCGGAGTACAATCTAATAACTTAAGAAACCCAAATATTTAATAAATATTATACATACTATATCGCTCATTTACTTGAAGAGTGACATTTTGCAGAAACGCGTTTAAAGTTTTTAATTGACTACCTCCTTGTAGGGAATCTTATAAGTTCTAGCTCTTCTCACGGGGAGAGTACACCAGTTATCAATATGAAATTTTTATACAATATGAAGCATGATATAGCGAATAATTCTGCATCATTAACTCAAAAATCGCGTTTTTTGAGTTATGACAGTCTTCAAGTAAATGAGCGATATGTACATAAGCTCCGATATGTGTCACATCATTGGAAAATTGCAGAAGTCATTGTTATACACAAGCAAGGTAAGCCACTATCAGGAGTATTATCTTACAGACCAATATCGCTTATACCTATTATGGCAAAAGTTTTCGAAAAATTGCTTCTGAAGAGGCTAAGCAAGGTTTTAAAAGAAAGAAGACTAGTTCCAAATCATCAGTTCGGATTTAGAAATAATCATTCCGCGATAGACCAGATGTATCGAATTACAGATGTAGTGGAAAAGGCACTGGAGGAAACACAAGTGTGTTCGGCTCTATTTTTTGAGATGTTGTTCAAGCCTTAACAAGGTTTGGTTTGAGGGACTTGAGTACCAACTGCATAGGAGTTTATCTAGACAGTATGTACTACGAAATACTGAAGTCGTATATTTCAGTCTAACTTTTGTTCAATAATAGACACTTTTTAGTATGCCGCTAAATAATTTCTACTTCGCAACGTTCCTATGAGAAATTTCATTCGAACACACATGTGACAGTTTGAAAAAAAAAATCTTATAAGTCTAATTCCACATTAAATATTTAATACGAGGTTCGGGTGATTTGAACTTTAATACGAGGCGATAACGATAAAATGGGCTCTTTGATGACTATAATAATTATGAAAACACTTAGTTCCGTGCTAAAATAATTTTAAAGTGTACTTTAACCGACTATAAATTTTCGCCATTATTTTTATTGGGGATGTAACGATACATATGTATGTGGTTTGGCCAATACGATACCGATACCGATAGCTTAGTAGATAATAAATCAAATATATAATAAAGAATGTACCTCGGGCGTTTTTATATATTTATTTTGCATGTAACTTACCTGTACTTAACAGAAAGTCAACCTTGAGTATAAAAATAAATAAATAAAAATTAAAAAAATTCAAAGATATTATTTATTAAGATAAGAATTACTCTCAAGTAAGCTTAGTTATTAAGCAAGTAAGTTGTCATACTAGCAACGGTTTCCTACTTAGGCTGACAAAACCGACAGGCGAGCTAAACCAGGCGCGACAAAATACAGTGCTCAACAAACACTGCCATGTTGCCACGTAGTTTCGCGCGTTTTTCGAACTGTTTGATATCGGATAGAATTTTTATTTAGGAACGAGTGAGATGGCGAAACATCATGCGCGGCGAGGTGAACCAGGCGCAAAAAAATACAATACTCAGCAAAAACTCTCGTATTGCCACGTCGCGGTCACTTCGTCTGCTTTCTAAACTGGCTGATATCGGCTGGTAAATAATCGGCGATACCGATGTATCAGCCATCCCGATATATCGGTATCGGAATCGTTACATCCCTAATTTGTATGTATTTTCTCTATGCTAATTGCTTGATTGCTAATTTTTTTTTAATTTTTTAAACAAAAACGACAAAAATGACTGAAAAACTGAAAAAGCTGATAGATGAATAGCTTTCGTGCAATCGCTATCGACGAGACGATTGTAGTTTATAGCTTCTCGATCAACTCGATTGTTCGGACGAGAGAGATTTTTTAAACTAACGTAAAACATAGCTATCGATATCGAAAACGATATTATGGGAAATGGCAGACTTCCGCTTCTCATTAAATTTATATCCACCATTGGACTGATGCAGTGAATCAGACTATTCCACCTTAGGCATAGAAAGAAAGGTAACTTTCTCCCAGACCCGGTTATTGCTCCAGTTGAGCATTGAGTAGGATTCACCCGTTTATGTAGAGCAATCAATGCATTCGGGAAAGTGAGTGCCTAATAGGCATCTCAGCATAAAATCTAGGATACTTCTTGTTAACAATTAAAGTCTCCATCCCACATTAAGATATTTGTCTTGTAGACCACGCAACATTTGTGACATTATTCTCTATTTATATGCTGGGCTAATTAAAAGGTCTTCATAATGAGTGCGCATAATAACAACCTTTTCCTCCCTCTCTCGTTTTTTGTTTCGCCCCCTGAGTATGTTATGACCCACTATGGCCATTAAAAAAAAACACACAATAACAATATGAGATTATCTTGCTTCCTCTCATCGTCATGTCTTGATACAAAACATAACCTGAACAGAAATATACATACAACTGTAAGTAAGTATCAAAATTATAGTTTTTTATTATCATTTTCTTCTTAAGTAATACAATTCCATTGTCAGGGATCCCATGCCCATCACACATAGGAAGAAGACGTGACTCTTGGTTTAGTATAAATTACTTATGCGTTATGCCTCTCGTCCAGCCACAGAGTAATGAGATACAAGATACATTATGTGAATGGACCCTGAGATCTCGCACTGAACCACTGCATCCTTTGCGGCGTAACAAATAACGCAATAAAATGCTTAACACACCAGATACTAATATAAGATACAACAAGACTGGTACATACCAACGCATATACAAAAACTCAAAAAAAAAAAAAATATATCATTAAAAAAAAGAGAAATTTTCAAAATTTCACAGGAGAAAATTACGGTTGTGGAAGAACATTTCACCAAAAAAAAAAAAAAAAAAAATACCTAAATAAAAATAATTTTTATTTGTTTCGGTACAAATTTCGGTGCCCGTTGGCCAGTGCCCGGCCGGCGTGAGAAGGACACAGAGTGCGGCCAAATAAAAATAACGATTTATGTTGACATGTTTAATTGAATGGCCTTCAGAGAGCGCCTCCTTTGGCTCCTAAAAAAAAGAACAAAGTCATCTTTTTTTTCGTAAGCCTTGGACCCAGTGCTTGGGTCAACGTTTTATTATCCATCCACCTTCGGGAGTGACTACCATCTCAGCATCCTCATCAATATCACGAATGCTTGTTCACCATCCAGAGTAGTTACTTAATATGCAAGTAATGCAACCACCATATAGGCCCTGTCTGAGATGTCTATCTAGGTCGACGAGCTGGGATAAAAGACAAAAGACGACGAGGGGTGCGAGGCAACGAAGAAGACACCATACAGATTGCCGGTTAAGATGTCTCCAGAATGAATGGTTAGCGATGCGCGATGGGCTTTCATTGAGGAGCGCTCGCTGCTCACAAGTCACCACAACTGCATCTGCAGCATAGTCGACGTCGTCATCACCATCGCCATCGTGGTGTTCTAATTCAGTGAAGTGGCTTCATTTATATAATCGCTGGATGATGGAGTGGTGATGGTGATGTGTGTGGCTTCGGTGCTGCAGCCAGGGACTCAGCGGATTGATCTTTCACCCAGTTAGAGCGGTGATAAGGCGATAACGATGAAGACGTGTATTTCACCCCGGGTGTACTAAATTAAAGTCAAAGCGGACGGCTAGCACAGGTAGAAGAGGGCTTCATAAATTTCGGATGTGATGTTATGCGCACTGGAATTTTATGAGAACAAACAATTAAAATTTGGTGAAATGATGATTTTTATCATCGAGAATGCCCAATTGTCGGTGGACGGTTGTCGAGGCTCGGGGTCGTAAACCCCCGAATGGAGCGAAGAACGAATGGGAAAGCAAATTTGACTTATGGTTTCCTTGTTTTATTATTATTATTTTTTTTTTCTGTTAAGATTCAAATTTTTTTACTGCACAGGATAAAATATTTCAATATTTTCAGAGAGGGGCTTTCCGGTAATATGACAAGGCTATGGATCGATCTCAAAAAGATTAAGAATGAGAAACGGACGAATTTTCATGAAGAAGTTATATCTACACTGACAAGACTAAAAGCTGCACGCATACAAATTTGGTTTGAGAGCCTTGCTTATCTTAATTATCCTCAGATTGAAGCCGAAGTTATCTGTTTTACTCCTGTGGAATCTTTAAAAAGCCTCCAAGAGCTCTTGGTTATGGTTTCACTTCATTCACACAGGATGTAAATGACGAAAGAGCCTAAGCTAGATCTAAGTCCACAATGACAACTTATTTCTGGCTAACTAGCTTCAGCTTCAGCGATTTGTGTTTGGGCTCAAGGTGCGATGAATATGATGTATCTCCAAGCCATTAGGGAGCTTAAGGTCTTATTGAGGGCAAAACGAATTATGAATCATGTGCTCGAAGATTGGCATACGGCAATAACTCAACGGATTTCTGGAAATTGATAACTAAAATGATGGTAACTTCATCACAAATATAAGTTCAAGCTTCAGTGTCCCTCTAGCATAATTTAGTTTTTTTTTTTATAATCTACACACGCTAAAGGGGATGTGAATATCCTTATAATGTTTACACCCAGCGCGAGCACATGAAGAACAAGAACGAGAGACAGACAGATAGGCGTAATGAAAGGAAACTCAGATCTAAGGTTTCAACTAACTCTATGGGTGGTGTTCAGGATAACTCGAGAGTTTTTGTGTATTATTGAAGGTTTTGCCATTGCCTATGATTCACAGAAGTTTTTTTTTTTATTATTTGTTTGTGCATCTATTTCTTCAGCCGTACCACCATCCTACTGCCAGTGTTTCTTATTTAGTTGGCGCTACAGCTCGAGGTGAACCTGGGCCTGCTTCTCGCAACCATTTGCGTGTGCATGTTATATTTTTTCAACGAATGGAAGGGACCTACAGTTTTTTGCCGACTCCGAACGGCGAGTTGAGAAGCTCAATCGTGACAAATGATAGTCTTTGATGCTTGTCAGACATTCGAAAGAGGTGGTATCGTGAAAAAACTCGTTTAGGTGTTCGACCCGGCCAGGAATTGAACCCGGACAGCATTGCGTAGTAGTCCAAGGCACTAACCACCACGGCCACGGCGACCACTGCCAGTGTTATGACTTCGCAGAAGTTTTTTGACATTACTTCTGAAACTGATCAACTTATTTTTATTTCGTGAGAAATAAGTGCTCTGGAGACATCTAGATTTGAACCGTGAACCTTCAGCGTGACAAGCGACGACGACTACCACTACGCCACAGCCACCCATGCACTGTTGAATCCACATACGCGCATACGAGAGGAGGAGGTTAGGACTGCTGAAACAAAAATGTCATTTAAACACTTAACGGCGAAGGTATAGAAGTCGTCTATGAATAGAGTTACCTTTACACAAAATTTAGATATGGAGACTGGTGAGACATCTAAAGGAAAAGCAAGCGAAGTCTAAATCGGCCATTGCCATGCTGTTTGGAAGAAATGTCTCAGTAAAAAATGCATCGCCCACAGCAGCAAAATATATTGTTTTTGTCACCAACATGTCATCATGCGCAAGTTTGAGGAATAAGGAATAATTATGAGACTGTCGAAAAATTATTACGGCATTCTACCTTCCACCTAACACTCCGAATTACATGCCAATTCTGAAAACAGGCTACTTTTTCTAAAAAAAAAAAAGCCACGATAACGAATTCTCGAAAATTATATAAAATGAAAACTTTGGGCAAATTTTGCATTTTTTATAATTTTTCGAGATTTTTCTTTTCGGGATTTTGGATGTTCGAGATTTTGGCTTTGCGGCACTTTGGATTTTGGGTTTTCAGGATTTTGAATTTTGGGAATTTCGAATCGATTTTCGAAACTATAATTGCCGAAATGGTTATTTTTTTTTTGTTATCAATTTTGAAATAATTTTTTTAATATAACGATTTTCGATTGTCAGTTGCATAGTTATAGAAAATCGGTACTTGAATATTCTAAAAATGTATCACTTGATCCTGCAACCAAACTGTTTTTTTTTTTAACTGTTCTTGAATTTTGTGGTGCCCCATTTGTTGGCATCTCAGTGTGTATGATCTTTATACCTTCAGATGTTTAAAATGAACTTGGATCTTTAGAAAGCAGCGTAGAAGAAAATACCAAGGTCGATTTTGTCAAACCAGCTGAAGTCATTCCAGCCATCAACATTTGTCTGAAATTAGCAGAACAAAGTGAGGCTGACGTTTCCACAATAAAACAAAAAAAAATATGTGAGCCTCATCAAGGAAATGAATACTTATCCAATCCAAAGCAGTTGTGTATGTGTAATGTGTAAGAAAAGAAGAAGGTTGTCTAGTACAATCGATAGAAAATATGTAATAAAATTTATTACCTACCTAAATATGTATACATACTATAATAATATACAGCTGATATTCATTTTGGTCAATTAATATACAAGTTGTAAATAACTTAACTTAAGCGCCATCTATCGGGTCCAGATTTCTTTAAGCACTATACCAATATACATAAACTGTGAATATGAGTCATTTTGGCCAATTAAATAGAAGTTGATAATAACTTGACTCCAGTGCCACATATCGGGTCCAAATTTTGTAGTTTTCTCTATAGGCACTATACCAACATAAACAGTGAATATGAATGATTTTGGTCAATTAGTATAAAAGTTGTAAATAACTTGACTCCAGCGCCACCTAGCGGGCTGTTTTTTGGGATTATGTCCTTTCTCAGGTCCCAAACTATATTATAACTATATTGGTTCAGCTGTTTAGACGTGAAAAGGTAGACAGACAGGCAGACATACAGACAGACAGACAGGCAGACATACAAACAGGCAGACAGAATAAATTTTCTTAAAAAAACTTTGGTTCCTCGCCATTTTATCTGGTTTTCTTGCGATATAAAAATAAAGCGAGTTGTTGTTCTGTTATTTTCAATGTCTTCATACTTTGTGAGTCTGAACAGGTTCTTCTTCGTTAACCAAAATTTGGTGCTCAAAAAAATGACCAATTCAAAAAGATGAACGGGCCCTCATTTTCATTCGTTCATGTTTCTGAGATTCTACTGTACATAGAAATTCTATGATTGTGCAATTGTTGTTATGCAATTTTTGAAGAATTATCTGCGTGGTACTGTAAGATTCAAAAAGCGTAACGTAAAGCAAAAAAATTATACTCGCTCTTTTAGGTCTTGGTTTGCATTTTTGTTTAAACTTAACTGCAGGCATATCTATCTATGTACGTACGCCGCGTCACTTTCACACGGTTGAATTGTTACAAATAAGGCTAATACATAAGTATGTATTTCCATATTTTCTTACACCAATGTTTACAAGGTCAACGTGTCGTCACATCACAATGGATTACGTTTACACTGGTTGTCATTGAAATTTTTATTAGTTTTTACTGCATAACCCTCATAGTAATTTCACGCAATACGCGTGCGGTATTCTTTTGCGTATATAGAATGACGTCTTTCCGACACAAGATGATTTTTTTTTTTTTCTTCTACCCATTGACACTTGTGTGGTGACAACAATGCCAGTGAACTTGTGGTCCACAGTTTATTGCATATGGTTCACTGCAATGGTCCACAACTAATTAGTTTCACTTTGTTCCGCATAAGTGAGACGTGCGTCTGCATATCGATTATGGCTGAAAAGGCCTCCACAATATTTAAATGAGCTCCAAGTGAAATGATACTTCAGACCACAACAACAACAACAAATAAAAAGGAATCCAAATAACAATAAGTCACTGGTTGTCGAAGTTGAAGAGCCGATTATCGACGGTGTGGTGTTCCCTCTAGTGAACACACAAACATACACGCAATTGTGAGCACAAGTAGGTATTCACAGTGGAAAATCATAGCGCGATTATTATTGTTTGGCTGTCTTTAGGTCGGGGCAAGTGCGGTGTGTACTCGTAGCTACATAGGCAAGCCGGGTCGTATTACCCATTTTATTGGGTATAAAATGACGAGACGTGCCTTTAAGGGCGCATTGTCGATGGAGTGGGCGCTGGGCGTCGGGCAATGTGTTTTGTTTTCATCGATAACGTGGAGGGTCTCGAGCGAAGTGTCTCGAATAACCCTAAGTGCCGCTCCAATTAAGTTTAGTCGCACTTATTAAATCACTTACCCGCCCGTGTGTAATTAAACAGAGGAGGGGAGTGCCACTGGAAAGAGTTTACACTTCAGGCTTTGTGTTTTCTTCTTCTTTTATAGAATTAAATTATTTTTAACGATCAAGCATTTTGCTGTGTCCATTAATGAGAAAAAAAATGTTGGGTTAGTATTTGGTGTCGTTTAACGGGCTCATCGGTCTAGTGATTGACTGTTCCATAACTTCTTTAGAGATTGGCTTAAAGTAGCATTTATTATATAAAACAGGGCTCGTCATTTTGCTCTGTCAAATACAAAGGACG
The DNA here is from genome assembly GCA_949775065.1 of Brachyopa scutellaris. Taxonomy (NCBI): domain Eukaryota; kingdom Metazoa; phylum Arthropoda; class Insecta; order Diptera; family Syrphidae; genus Brachyopa; species Brachyopa scutellaris. Next base: position 21,962,864 of record OX459112.1, read on the forward strand.
GATGCAGTCTTCCATTCTCTCTAACTTAGTTCGGCTGAAGAATTCTCAGATCCGCCAAAAAATCGTTCCAAGTTTGTGGTATCTTAGACTAGACTTACGCAGCTTTAGCTGACCTCACGTCCAAGGAATGAGGGAAATGATGAGACCTAACCACAAATCTGTAACATCACTAATCGTAAATAGTTAATATATTTCATATTAAAAACATGTTACAAATAATTCAACTTTTTTTTCATACTATTTACTTTTCACTTTAAGCTTTGGATCGTAGTAGCGTTTCAATTTCTTTTTTACTTGTCGCCGTTACTCTTCCAGTTGCTGATTTTCGCCACATAATGTTTATTCGCACCTTTTCCTAGCAAGGATTTAAAAATTACTACACTCGAATATCTTTGCGAAATTTTAAATTTTCAACTAAACGTTCCCAAAGGACACTCCGAAAACGCTGCACTTGTACAGATAGAATAGAAAGCCAACGAATGGAGAGCTTTTGAAAAGGTTTGCTTTAGATGAAGAGTAGTGTCGGTCAATATTCGCAGTAAAGGCCACGTTACCAGTTAAGCATGAAAGGAACTGTTTTCCATCTCACGTAGAGTGGTGGAAAAAATGTTAGAAGCATTGATGGTGACTGTGGAAAAAAACCAAAATATGCAAAAACAGCTAAATGAATATTAATTGCTCTTATTTCCATAAAAGATACTGATTTGCCGCGTATCCTTTATTCAACCCCTTAATATGTTATCTCTTCGCTAATAAGCCTTTCAGCCTTTTGAAAAGAATGCCCGTCCATGCAAATTGCACGAAACCACCGCATACTACTGCAGAAACTATTAAACTTACATAGGCATGTCATGGCTAGGGCTTGCAATCCCGGGAACATTTTTCAATCACGGAAACATTTTTCAATCCCGGGATTTCGGGAGCTAAAAATGTCAATCCCGGGATAATCCCGAGATTTAAAAAAAATTAAATAATAATTTTTAGCATAATATATCATTTAAAATTTAAATGTATGTATCCTTATTTTATTGTCAAAGTGTGCAGCAGCAGAAAATACATGCTCTTTTTCAATACTCATTGGACGAATTGACATTAAATATTTATACGTTTGCTCTAAAGCCAAGGGTGTCCAACCTTTTTGATTCCCTGGGCCACATTGGAAGAATACATCGTGTTTTGGGCCACAAGTACAGGGTGAGGCGAAAATATTGTCATAATGTGAATGTGCCATAAGGTACGTTCGCGTACTTTTTGCACCAAATATGTGTTTTCTGTCAAACTTTGAAGAGTGGGGAAGAAATCATCTCAAAGATGGGAAAACTACGAAAAAGTAAAAACGCGTCGAAGAACAAAAAATTAAAAATGAATGTGATATGACAGATTTAAAAGATTTCATATATGTATTAGCCCAAAGAAATTTCTTCTGCTAAAATTCGTAGCATGGGGAAATTTCTTACTCTTTCGTGAGCACTCTCTTCTACGAAAAACTACGAAATTTTTACGTACGCGAACGGGTTTTCCTGACTCTTCGTAAATTTTCGTAGATTTTCGTTGTTTTGGGAAAGTACGCGAACGGATCTATATTTTTTTCAAATGGTGTCAAATGTCATTATGCTTTGAGATTTATGTTTAAGGCTAATAGAGAATTAGTTGACAATAAGCAATGGAACGATACACGCCTGAAGAACACAAAATTATTGTTACTGCTTATTTGGCGAATTTCCGGTCTGTTGTTTTAACGCAGCGTGAATTTCGTCGTCATTTTCCTCGTCGTCCTGCACCTTGTGTGCGAACAATTAAGCATTTGGCTAAGCGTCTCGTGCAAACTGGGTCTACTAGAGATGTCGCAAGAAGTGACCGGCCCAGTATTGGTCGTTCGACCGAGAATATCACTGCTGTGCCTGTGGCCGAGGACATCCGAGAGAGTCCACAAACATCGACGAGACATTGATGCACACAGTTTGGCGTCAGTTCATTGCGTTGAATTTTTATGAAAAACCTGAAAAATGTTTCTTATCAAGTGCAAACCATTCACCAATTGCTGCCTGCTGACTTACACCCATGCTCTGTTAAACCTATTGCAAGAAGAGAATGATTTCGTATCCAAATCATAATGAGCGCCGAAGCCCAAGCTAAAATTGGGTTTCTGCGGCAGCGGAAATCCACATGAAATGCACGAAGATTCATTCCATCCAATCGAAGTGACTGCTTGTGTGGCATTTGCGGTAAAAATGTGATTGGATCTTATTTTTTTAAGGACGCCGAGGGTACCACCACATAGTGAGCGCTACAGACAGATGTTAAACGATTTTTTTGCCGCAAGTTGCTGAATCGGGTCTCAAGCATGGTTGGTTACAGTAGGTTGGAGCAACAGCTCACACAGCTCGGGTAACGATAAAGATTTTGAATCACCAATTTCCGGGCCGTGTGATCTCCCATTTTAGCGATTTGAAAAGCCGGAAAACGAGCACATATGTGCATCAACTCAGGAGGTGGTCATTTGACCGAACAGAGCCACATTTTTGTAATTCCTTACAAAATGGCAGCCAATTCTAATTATGACATTAGTTTTGCCCCACCGTCGTTTAGCTGTCGAGCGAAAAATTATGTTTTCATGTTTAAGTAATTAAAAATTTATTAGAAACAGAATAGGAAATTAATTTAACATTGTTTTTAACAATTGATCTCACATATATAATTTTAAGAAAAATATCACTTAAACCGCCAAGTGACAAGGAACAGTGTGCCTGAGTAAGTAATGTACACAGAAAGAGAATTTACTACAGAACGAAAGACATTTCTGTTCTATTCCTATTTCTGTTGCTTGCCAAATGGGCATGCTTTAGTTACTTTTAAATATTTTTGGGCCGCATTGATACTTGTCTTGGGCCGCATGCGGCCCGCGGGCCGCGGGTTGGACAGCGTTGCTCTAAACATTGGGCCGTAGAAGGGAATATTTAAAGTATTTACTAGATTTGGTATGCATAAAAATAAGTTTTGACTTGCTAGCAACTATACTTAAGGTAATTACTAGATTCATTCAAGTAAATACTACCAGTCCATCGACAATTAGTAGTAAATTATTTATTATTTTGTATTATTTCTCGATTGTATAATAAAATTAAATAAAATAAAATTAATAATAAATTATTTTAAAAGCTATACCGGTAGTTCTTATCGTAATTTACTGTTTCTTTAATTTTAGTTTTATTAACCACCTCGTTCTTGGAGCACATTTATTTCGTAAAGAGTACATACGAGAAACAGCCATGACAAGCTAAGCTTCTGCCACTAGTCGAATGCAATTTGTGCGAATTTTCAAAGAACATACCGTACATATGAATAAGTTACAAAAACATTGTTCTGCTCAAAAGTATGCCGGCAAATTGTCGAAGAAATATGGCTCCATTACATACATATCTATTCGATATATCTTTGTACTGCTGCTGATACATTTCAATTTACACAAAAGGACTAACACTGTTCTCACTCAAATTGTAACCCACTCATATTTTCCATGACGCAAAAACTTACTAACTGAATAACATTTCATTTGGCACAGATTCCATCATTCTGAGGTTAACACTAACGCTTAGCTATGACGCAAAACTTGCCCACACCCCTTAATGTTTACAAAAAAGTACCTATTCAAAATCGGGTTCGTTATTACAAAAAAAAATATAATAGCTTCCTTATAGCACACCTCTTAAAATCAGCGCTAACAAACTATGTAAATAGACCGCATTTACATTGCGGATTTACCCACTCCATTGTGTTGACCAGATCGGATCATCTATTGCTTCCACGAAACCCCGTTATGCCAAATTACCACAGTAAAATCCCAAAACCCAAAAGAAAGCTCATGTCACAGTACCCGCAAAAATAACGATTACCTATCTCAAAATAAGAAAACAAATAAAGTGGTACCCAGTCCCCCCCCACCCCACCAGCTCCAGATAAATCGAAGCGACTCATTCTCACGTAGGTATACGCGATTGACAAAAGAAAATATGTATGTAGTATCTTAAAGTGGAAGTACTATACACTTGAGATTACCGGAGGCCAGCAAAGCAGTATTCATAACACACCCCAGTTAATTTATGCCGGGAATCCCCTGACCGTGCCTTCTACCTCACTTATCTCAATAATTGACTCCGGCCAGTTGCTTATTATTTAATTTGACTAATTAAATGATAACGCGACAGCGAAACACGACCTCGTTAGTAATTTATGTCGACATGTGATGGGCTTACAAAATTAAACCATCTTATCAGCGCGAAGTCTCGTGCTACTCCCTTAATCGGCAGTGGACGCACTTCACGTGCTTCGGCGCCGAACTTATCTAATTTCTAAAAATAAAATGCGAACATCAATATGACGCTACCAATTATCACACTTCAGTTGTGTTACTCGGTATGTTTGCTTGCTAAGTGCTCATCTGACGTGACTAGCCTGTAGTGTCGTTGATTCGTCATGAGCTTCACACGCTATGCTAAAAGTTTACGCTTTTGCCTACGTCATTATGCTATGTCAATATACATATCCAAATATGGGCTAAGTTCGCTACAGCATATTATACGTCAGATGTATGTTTTGGTTCTCGGAAAGACTCGCATACAATTGACAGCTCAGTTGGTATCCCTAGAACTTTGCTAAAGAACTTCCTCTGTTAAACGGGTACCCATTCGCCAACACACTGACATGACATGACTCAGCACACAGCTGTCAGAGTACGTTTGCTCCAATTTAGTAGTGGCACACGACAAAAACGTCACGGAAACAACGTCACCAAAAATTGACGATAAGACTTGTACAATCGACATGAGTCTTCTTCATAGTGGCGGCGCGGCGCAAGCGTTGGTAGTTGATAGTTTTCTTGGAAGCAGGTTTGTTTTTATTGACTGACTTTGCTCGGTGAATTTTCTGTTCGATTAGCGTGCGAACATCTATTTTTAAATGGGCGCATCACTCGTTGTAGTTGTTCGACGATGATTTCGCATGTTACGTTATTGTAATTCCAATATCTGAACTCTGTAGGTACATATAAATGTAGACACAATTAGGTGCCAAAATTGAGTGTGTCATGCTTGTTTCCGTTTCGTAGAGCGTCGACGAAGATAGTGATGATGAGGTGATGATGATGAGAAATCGAATTGATTTGTTTTCTAAGTAACCGCAGAGTTGTGAACTCTGTTTAGAGTGTTTTTGGTTTTTCTTAACTTGAAAGCGGAACTTTCCTAAGCTGAAGATACACACGTTTTGAGGTGTTTAGATCTACTTAAATTATTAACACCTTTAATTTCCCGCCAGCCAGCAAAATTAAACAAATAAATAAAGATACTTAGAGTTACTGTACACAGGTACACACGTGTGAGTCTCAGTTCTGTGTCAAACGTTTTTTTTTTTTTTTTAATAATTTGATTTCAATGTTGACGACCTACATATGTAAGTAATATGCAAACGAGTTACTGTTCTATAAACCTTCAAGCCGTGGTCAGACCGTGAACTGCCGATCATTTAAAAGAGATTCTTAAGCACCTAGTATATAGAATTATCCTTAGAAAAATATATGTGAATCCGCCAAAACGTCTAAGGGGATTACTGCCCCTGTAACAGCGAAAAGTAAGGAAAGTCTCTGTCGTAAATAATCCAACTAGCAACCATAAACACATTTTATCCTTTGAACGCAGCAATAGAACCAAAACTCATTTCTCTGTCTGGCTGCTGCCACTCAGTTCGAAACCATTTTTTGCATTTATACTTCGAAATATATAACTGTACCGTTACTCAGCCAGACTCCAACGAGACGAGAGCAGACATTCTTGATTTAAAAACGTAGTTGCACAAAGAACTTAAAATTTGATTTGGCAAGAAAATACATGTTTCAAAGTATTAAATGAATAACGAGAATTGTACTTTAATTTTAAACGGCGCGTTTGCACGCATTTAATCGCATTTAATCGATAATAAAAAGACATATAAGCCAACTAAAAGTAAAGGGATTTGGTTAAATAAGCGTTTAAAGTAAAAGCTCGAAATCGGTACTTTTCTTTCTCTATTGGTCACAAAAAGTAATGACAGTCTCACAATCTTCGTTTCTTTTTTTATTCCTACAGCTACTAACAGTTTCAAATCAACAGTTTTCTGTGAGACTTTTTTTTTATAAAATGATCTCATTGCTGATGCTGCGACCTAAAAGATCCATTGTATTCAATCAGTCTAAGAGGTAAACCAATAGCTTGGTTGACGCATTTTTTAAATAGTAAGGTCTGAGAAATAGGTAGGCCGTCTGACCAGCGTTGCCAGGTTTTGGTTGAACAAATTCCCTTTTTTGCATGGACAAATTTTTTTTTCCCCGTTTTAACGTTTCATTTTCCCGGTTTTTTTCCCGTTTTTCGCTTGCTTTTAATTTCATTAATTTTCCAATAAAACACTACTTCTTATGCAGTCTTTTTTTTCTATTAACAAAATAACAGATTAATAGCACTTACAGTATATAAAATAACTGAAAAAAAAAACATTTAAGTTGTTGTACATACTTCATTCAATAAAGGTACGATTTTTGTTTCGCAACGATTTTTTTTCTTGCAACGATTTTTATTCTGGGAATAAGGGGCTTTAAGAGGAAATCAAATTAATCACTTTATTTTAGTATTTAAATACTTTAAGCAAATACACATTCTGAAATGGAACAGGATATCATTTGTCAAATACATATATAGAAAGATATGAAGTCAGTGCCGCATGCGGTGTGGGCAACCTTTAGCCAAATGCAAATGTGAGATTATGTGTCTAAAATTGTTTACATTGACGCACCGTATTCCTATGATATTTTCAATCTATTGCTTTACTAAATAGCATTTATTTATTGAAAATGTCAATGAATGGAAACATTTTTTAATGCAGTTCATTTTCCCCGTTTTGAAATCTTTTTCCCCGTTTCCCCTTTTGGGTTGAAAATCCCCGGAGCGGGGAAAAATCCCGCAACCTGACAACGCTGCGTCTGACCCAGAAAAGTGCCGGACATTCACATATGATTTGCTTGGCCCTCTCGACCTCCTCTAAACGGGTCTGACTTTCTGACTTGTCAGACCTATTTAGAGGAGGTCGAAGAGGAATTTTGTTAAATACATACTTAATTTTTTAAAAAGGACTTCTTAAATATTCTATTTGAGAAATGTCCTTTGATCGGTATAAAGTTGACCATACACTATTCAACTCAATCGTAAACTCAGTCGGTTGTTGTTGAAATTAAAACGTGTGTGGCGTAGGCAAGTGATCCATTTGACGGTTGATGAGTTGGTTGAGGAAAAATTTAAAGATTTTGATTTTTGGAAGTTGAAGTCTTTCAACTCAGTTGATCTGTGTGTATGGGGAATTCATTTGATTTGCTGTCAAATTGGGGAAAATGTATGCCACAGCTTGTGAAATCTGTGAAAGTGTAAACAGTAAAATAACTTTAAACGCACGCATAAAGAAAATTCCAGATATTTGGCGCAGTTTATACCAAGTCTTTCAAATCAGTTGATACAGAGTGTGCCCGAATATCAATTCAGTTGTCAACTCAATTGACAATTGAACTGAATTGTGTATGGGCTACTTAGGGCTTAAGTAATAGTTTCTGTGAGATACGTTCTCTTCAAATAGCGTCAATAGGTACATATATTTTAAAAGTGAAAGCAGCTAAAGCTAAGATCTATAATAACTGATGCTTGCTTCTGTACCAAAATTAGCTGTAAATATTTGGCGCGTTGTTGTTTCCCTATCAGCTTTCGCATGATCCCTTTGGTTGATAGGGATATGATCAGGGTGCCATTAAACCCAACTGAGCGTTTGGCTATTAATACGGAATGAAAAAGATTTAACGAGTTGTCAGAAGATTACAAATCCGAACAGTGTTTTACTGTTTCTTCCCTAGCTAATTTAATCAAAAAATTTAAATAAATTAGTATAAGGTGTTATTAGGGATAAACTAGTACTTAAATTAATACTTAGTTTCATAAAATCCACAAGACACTGGCACCTTTTGGGTGGTATTGATCTCCAAGACTGCTTAACTACCACCCACAAAACGTTATTTTTTCGTTTTTTTTATAGCTTTTTTTAACTATAGCACCACCTAAAGAAGAAGAAGAATCTGTTTTTTATGTTGGCCCAGAGATTTTCAACAGAATAGAGATCGGAAGATTGAGCCCTTGAGCCCACTCCAAGGCCTCAATTCCATTATCCTGCAAACATTGCTTAGCTGCTTGGTCTTAAGACGGAAACATAATAGACATTTGCGTGCATATCCACGCATAAGAAAATATACGAATACACAGAAATTGTGTACTGTGCCCATAATGGCTCCCAGCTCAGATTGGTTAACCTTTCGTCCACTTTCGCAAACATAAGAGAGAGCGATTTCACTCGCTCCACGCATATGCAATTTTGACAGTTTTATGAATTTAAAAAAAAAAATCGATTGAAATAAGATAAAATATCAAATCTGTCTTTCGAAATTAATAAATTTATCCGTATTTATTTCAGTGCGCTGCAATCATTTGAAGGTTTGTAGATCTGCAAATCTTTATTAGAACTTTTCATTTCATATCACTTCCGTTGAAAAATAATCATTGCACACATGTACCAAGAATTATACCTAACTGGTACGACTTTTTTGTTCTGTTTTTTTACTTTAGCTGTTTTTTTTTTTTTTTGAAACGTACTTAGCTAGCCAGTCGTTCATTAAAACGATTCCCAGCCAGCCGAATCCAGCTGACTTATCTCCAAGTTGTTGTATGTGATTTGCATCTTTACCAACATTTTACTTAAAAAAATAAAAGAAATATTTGGCTTCAGCAGTCCTAGGTAGAACCAAGCCTAGCTTCCCGCAACCATTTGTGTGTGCGCGTTATATTTTTGCACGAATGGAAGGGACCTACAGTTTTCTGCCGTATCCGAACGGCGAGTTGGGAAGCTTTACATGACAAATGATACTCTTGAATGCTTGTCAGGCATTCGAAAGAGGTGGGCACTGTGAAAAACTTTTAGGTGTTTGCGGCGGGATTCGAACTCAAGACTGCTGGCTCAGTAGTCCGACGCACTAACCACTTGCGCTACGGTACTTAATTATGTCATTTATTTTACCAAAATATATTGTTTTTAAATAAATATTTATACTTGGGTTTTCTCGAAGCTTTCAACACTGGCACAACAAACAATAAGAGTTTGAGAGAAAAAATGTAGACAGACAGCCATGCACCCAAAATATATTCTGGCTGTGTATGAGTGCTGGTCCATTATACCTTTATTCCAATATATTGGACCAACAACATAGTATGAAAAGCATCCCTAAATCATGATACTCGATCCACCGAGTCTTATAGTTTTTGTGGTAAATCTAGGATCATATTTTGTATTGGGTAGACGCCGGACATATGTACTTCCGAGATCCTTTTCCGACATACAGTACCTCACAAAATTGAGCATACACTCATCACAAATTCACACTTATGCCTTTTCTTACCTCAAAAGATTTTTTTTTTCTTGGTTTAAAGTTTGCATTGAATCTCTAGACATGTCTTTGACTAGACGAGACACGCAAACAGAAAAGTGAGATATTTCGCTTCTTTTCGCACGAGAAAGAAAACAACTCCAAAGATAACCACACAAAATTGAGCATACAGGCGTCGTTTTTATGCAAAATACAGGCGCCACTCATTCCCTACATTGAAATTTGTAGTAGCAGATACTCGTGATCATTTCTGCGAAGTTTTCTTGTTAAAAGGACATCAATTTGGGTTTTTGTTAGACGATATGGAGAACAGGAGAAAACAAACTGATTTGTCGACAAGACAGCTGATAATTAAGCTATTTGTATGTAGGTATAGGACAATTTTGTTCTCATCAGTACACATTATATTTCTCCACTTTAAGGGGGCACGACAAATGCTCTCAGCCTTTTTGATACGTGCGTTTTCTTGAGAAGTGGGACTTTACGTGGACTTCGATCACTGAGATAATTGTATTCCCTCAGCCGTCTTTTAACAGTGTTTACACCACATGTCAATTTAAGGACATTCACAATCTGGGTAGCTGCTGCAGAAAGATGTGTCCTAGGGCTTTTGATACCTTACAACAAGTTTCACCTTTGACTTAATTTTCCAGTCTTTTATAGAAATAGTTCGTACCTCCCTGATGTACAGTATATTCCACGACTCACTTTTATTCAACAAAATTAATCGATTTTACTACAATTTGATTAAAAACATAAAGTAGAAGCTTTTAGAAAATTTTCTATAATTTAAACTCAAAAATCAAGTAAAAAGAAAATACGTATAGGCATACCGAAATCCTGTTCCCATGCAGTGATTAATGTAGCAAGGACTTTTGAATATCAATTTCGATCTACTATTAACGTTTCCAAATCTACCGTCGATGTTGGTTCATTAAACACCGCAAATGTCATCAAATAACAAGATTCAAATACACAAACCTTCCCAGTGCTTACATAACATCGTGCAGAAGTGACTTCCATTCCATTCAATCCACGCAATCAAACCGCACAGCGTTTATATTTAAACATGCACAATGCAAGCGCAAAAGAAACAACGCGACGGGAAGGAGTCACCCACTGATTCTGAGCGATTCTTCTTTTTTGTTTGGAGCATTTTTTTTTTTTGCGAATGGCTCGCGATACCATCCACGAGCCTTTCATCAGTTAAAATACTCTCTCTCTCTATGGGCCTGTTGCAATGCAAAAAATAAAAAAATAAAAAATGAAATCCATATCCAACTCCGACTCCTTTTTGGATTTTGCCAGCGCGACTCGTCGTACAAAAATAATGACAAAATCACAAATCAGCATCTGAAAGCAAAACTGAGAAGACACACAGTCAAAAGCGTGAAGAATTCTTCAGCGGGATGTTGCAGTTGTTGCCAATGAACACACTCAGATACACGTTTGGCAATAGCAGATGGATACCTTTTGTTTGGCTTCGTTTTCTGTTTCGTTTTTTTTTTTCATTTTGGTTATTCAAATCAAGATTTGGAAATTCTTATGATGCGAGCGCGTTAGCGACTACCCGCAGACACTTTGGTGTGATGCATCTTCAAAAGCCCACAACTATTCGCGATCTGTTGGCATTTTGTCCACATAACCGAAATGGTAAGAGTATAAGACGGCGCGAGTATCTATCGCTTGGAGTGGAGAGGAAAAAATACCACGTTTGACTTATCTCTCATCCATATATATTTTATGGTGAATATAGAGGTGATACTCCTAGCTCCTAGGTATACATCGGCTCTATGCAAATGTGTTGAGGGCATACACTTACGAACTGTTTTACCTCAAAGTCTAGCTAACTTCTATGCGTTTTCGGCTTAAAGTGCAGTGGCTTGACTGACACAATAAAAATTAGCTAAGCAAGCTGATGGGAGAAAGATGAAGTAACCTTCTTGGTTTTTCTTGACTTTTCGAAGGCATTTGACACAACAACAATACAACTTTTCATCAGGTGCTACCAAGTTAATTTATTCTTACTCAACTAATAGAAAGCAAGCAGTTCAAGTTGGGGACAGCTTATCTACTTTTCTCCCGAATGTTACCGCTGTCCCTCAGTGCTCTATACTTGGTCCGCTATTGTTGTCAATTTACGTATCCATTGCCGAGAGCTGCTCATCACATACTATGTACGCAAACTACGCGCAATTATATCTTAGCTGCTCTCTCGGGCTCATTGAGCAGGGTGTTTTATGAGTTAACGAGGACTTAGTCGAATTTAAATGGTCTCATCTTAAGCCCAAAAATTCAAAATGCTTGGAAATATCAAGACATAGATTTGATCTTTTTTACTTACTTACTTACTTGGTTGGCGCTACAGCTCGAGGTGAACCTGGGCCTGCTTCTCGCAACCATTTGTGTGTGCGTGTTATATTTTTTCCACGAATGGAAGGGACCTACAGTTTTTTGCCGACTCCGAATGGCGAGTTGAGAAGCTCAAGCGTGACAAATGATACTCTTTGATGCTTGTCAGGCATTGGAAAGAGGTGATACCGTGAAAAAACTCTTTTAGGTGTTACACCCGGCCAGGAGTTGAACCCGGGCAGCATTGCGTAGTAGTCGAACGCACTAACCACCACGGCCACGGCAACCACTTTTTACTTTTTTACTTTCCCTAAGTTGTGTTGAGCAACGATCCCATTGAATATGTTGAAACTGCAAAAAATCTTGGAGTGACTTCTAATCGCTGGGATAACCATACAAATTCATTAGTCGGGAAAGTATATGGTTTACTGCGTACTTTGTGGATAACTCAGTTGTTTACACCTGTAAAAACGCGTTTACTTGCAAAGTCCTTAATATACCTCCCTGTTCTGCATTCCACTTTTAGTGAATTCAACCACCAAAAGTGGAATTGGGTGTTCTGCATTCCGAACGAAACTATGAATTGTGGATTGTATGTTCGAAAGTGAATATTTTGGTGTTCTGCATTCCACTCAAGATGACAGCTGTAAATTCGTGTTCTGCATTCCGAAAATCCTATGATTTTGGTGAATTGAATTCACTTGAGATTCTTGACGTGAATTGAATTCACATGCCGTTGTAAAGTGAATTAATTAATTAATTTGTTGATCAGAATCATTTTGAAACATAATGAGTAGAATAATAAGACTTTCCATTAGTGTATTAAAATCATTCCTTTGTTTAATATAGTACAAAACAAAAAATTAGAGGGAAGAGAGTATTCTCTTGAATTACATGAAAGAAAATTAAGATTTTCCGAGATCAAGATTTCTCTGATTCCACTTCTCGCAGGATATCAACAAATATTTTCTTACTCACCCTAAAACTGTTTTTAAAAATGCAAAAAATCATTAAATAAATTATTTTTCTTTGGTTGTCTTACTTCTGCTTACAATGCTTCGGGAATATCTAGAATGTCAGATTTATTTCACAAAATCTTCCTGCGAACTCTCTAAATTCGGTTTTCGTCGCGGTTTTCACAAATCATTTAAAAATTTTGTTTTCCATTTTTTCCATTTTTTAATAAAATACATATTTTCTTAAATGTTTAATTCACTTGCACAAAACATAAACCAAGAACTGAAAATCTCCAATGATTTTGAAATTATTTGACAGCTGTGTTTGACATTTCAAACAAATGAATTCGAAGTGGATTCCAAAAATACGAAATCACTCGGAATGCAGAACACTGAATTCCATTCCGAGTGAATTTCAATTTCGGTTTCAATCCACTTTCACTCGAAATGCAGAACAGGGGGGATAATACCAAAATTGATTTATGGCTGTGAAATTTTGCGTAGCTGCAACTATGCAAGCAAAAGAAAGCTGAATGTCGCTTTTAACAGCACTGTACGCTATGTCTATGGGCTACGAAGACCTGACAAATTGTCTGGTTTTGTTTCTCGTCTGCTTAACATGCCTTTTGAAAATGATCTTCATCTTCGCAGTTTAACTTTTTTCTTATTTATTTATTTATTTATTTTTTTTTTTTTTAAATTTATTGTACATTTATACATACATAGTATAAAAGGAAGTACCCAAAATGTGTCTTTCTGTATGTACAGGCTAATCTCGAGAACGACTAAACGGATTTAGATGCGGTTTTCACTATTATGATCTGCATTTCCGGAATTTATGAGTGTACTCAGACTACATACTCCATTGCTTAAAGGAGCTTAGAATTTTGAATCGAAATGGCAGAAAGTCAAATTTTCTGTAATTACACAGCCCTAACTCAACAATGGCTTATTGGATTTAAAAACAAAAATAATTGGACGTAGTAAATTCCTTTAAGATTAATTTGAGGTATAAGTCATCCTTCTGTGTTATCCTGGAGCTGAGCTATGCCCAAAACAATTCATGAAATCATTGCCAACAATTTTCCATCAGTGGAGACCATAGTGTGTGCATGTGGAACATTTGAATTTCTGCGTATTAACTGAAATAGCATTCTATCATTCTATGATGTTTTGTGCCTGGCCTTGGTTGGTTGGTTTGTGAAGGTGAGGATTACTCCTCTTCACGTAGGCCACAAGTCGGGCCCGTTGTGCTCCCCTCTGGAACTGAGCTGAGAAAAAAGGGTTGGGGTGTGTGTTAGTGAAAGGGGTAGTGTAGTAGAATGGAAAGGTTGGAAGGAATATGTGTATTCAAGAAAAACGCTCTGTGTGTCGTGTAAACTCCAGTGATTTCGAAAAATGTCAGCCCGGGTAGGATATGTCTTCCCAGGTATTTTTGCCTTATTGAACATAGAGCAGGACAATCGCAGAGGAAGTGTTTGAAGCTTTCGTCTTCTTCTTCGCAACCCGGGCAAGTGCTGTCGCTGTGCTGCACTAGTCCCAGTCGGTTAGCATATTTATTTAAGTTGATGTGTCCCGTATATAAGCCAATCAACAGTTTTATTTGCGTTCTGCCCAAATTCAGTACTTTCCTACCCCGCAGTAGATTTGGAAATTCCATCATTTCTTTGGCAGACTTGCATGTTTGGATCTGACTCCACATATGTGCGTGGCGTTTTGCAAAAGACAGGCTATAGGCAGTTTTCATTACTTGTACCGCCGTACCAATAGTATTTACTGTGAGGTTTTCTACTTCTTCCGCCCCTGCTCTTGCAAGTTCGTCTGCCCTTTCGTTCCCTGGTATTTACCGTGCTGGATCTTGCAACGGTGTTGAGTTTTTTTTTGCATTCCTTCACTCGGCCGAGCCTACTGCGATAACTATGATTGTAAAAGCAAATTCAAATTTCAAAAAAGTGCACGGTCAACGCCGGGCGGGCGGCGAAGCAAGGCGAAATCTAAGTGTACACAAGCTTAGTTTGAATATTAATATTACAATATTTTGCTTTCTAATATTTTGCTAACACGGCAACCACAATACTGTTTTGACAGAATAAGAATAGCATCCTCGCATAGGTCTTGTCAATTAGTTCATCCCCGTTGCTCAATTTTAACATCCGAGCGTTAATTTTTTGTCAATGCCATCCGTCTGTAAAATTCTTACCGCGTCTTATTAAAGCCAAAACACAACACGCATTAAGGAGTTAAATAATAATTTTTCTGTAGTAATATAAATAAATATAACTAGTATGCCCGCGCGAGAACTCTCGCAAGGGAAAATCCGACCACCAAAATCCAAACTTCCCATCCAACATCCAAACTTCTCATGAGATTACTATCTGTCAAATCATGGAAATCGTACGGAAAGTGTTTATTTTCTTAGGAGTTCATTTTGGGTTGGATATTTGTTTTTGCTGTTTTATTTTTTTAATTTGTAAATATTTATAAAGTGAAAGTGCAATTGAGGACCGTTTTCGCAAAACTCAACAAGCGCCAAAAATCGAAATATGAGATATGGGTAGCGCAATTTTTGTGATCACAAGGCCCGTTGACTAAGCCAATAAAAATTTCACAAAACTCAACCAGTACAATACAAAAAAATGTTTTAATTGTTAAGGTTTGCAAAACTAATATTGAAAAAAATGTTGATTTTCAGGACAAAAAACTGTTGATTTTCAGGACTCAATATCTGATAAGCTCGATACTTTATTGCTAATATTTTACCGTTCTTTAGTGATAAAGTCACCATTTATGGGATGGCCATTTTTGCATTTTTAGTAATCTTTTTCTTTTCTTATTAAAACACAAAAAACCTTCTAATGCAAAACTTGCAAAATGCACTTGTTGAGTTTTGCGAAAACGGTCCTCAATTCGTCACTGCTCCCGGAAATTCTCTGTGTTTTGACATCTCACTTATTATAATTGGTTGAATGTGAGAGCCGCAAATGGTACCTATACTACAAAAATAATATACACGATAATTAGTTTGAAATTTAAAATTTTGTACTTTTTTCTGCTTTTCTCATTTTATTTTTTTCTTTTTTTAATGAACAGCTCTATTTTGTAAAATTATAAAAAAAATAATATTATTATAATTAAGATTATTAATAAATAAATAAAATAAATAAATATATAATGCTACACTGAAAAAAATATCAGTTGTCATACTGACAATTGCCGGTTATCAACTGAAAATTGTCAATGTGATGAAAAAAATAATCAATATGATGAAAATAATCCCCGACTGGCTTCGTATTTGAAAACCGGATAGTCAATATGAAAATTTTCGATTTTCATTTGTCGGTATATTTGTCGGTATGACAACCCCAGTTGTCATATTGACTATTGTGGTTTTCAATATGATTCTCTTACTTTTGCAGTCATCACATTGATAATTTAGATTTTCAATATGATTATCGCATCTTTGCAATTATCATATTAAAAATCGAAATTTTCAATATGACAACTGCTTTCATCACATTGACAATTGAAAATTGAAAATCGTAAATTGTCATATTGATAACTATAGCAGTCGGTTGAAAAATGACAATTTTTTCATCACATTGATTACAAAAATTATCAATATGACAACGTTTTTTGGTTCAGTGTACCCTTACACGTTTTTCAACAAAAGGATTTTCTTGGTTTTTTTTTGTTAATTTTAGCATAAAAAAGTCATCACAATAGCATAGGGTGACAAATAAGTTTATTAGGCTAACTGTAGCTAAATATCTAAGGACCAATGGACAAAGAGTTTGTTCGCATTTCAGGAGCTCCAAAGATCACCAAAAAGGTAAGACTATGCTAGAACTGATCCCACCTTCTTAACATGAGTGGCTCACGTTTTGTAGATTATAGAGACAAATCTAGCTAAATTCTTAAATAAACTAAAACTCGTTATACCATATTAAACGTTAAATGGAATCACAATGTTATCAGACGACAATTTGTCATTTCGACTAAAGATGACATTTTAATAAATGTAAGTCAAAATCGTTCTAAACCAGCCAGACGGAGCTTATAACACCATAAACTCAGAAACAGAGTATGTATATGCAACCCGAATATCTAATTTATTTTGGTCGTGCGATAGGCGGTGGCGGCCGGTGGGACGGGTGTATTATTATTTATAGTCCCGCGATTAGCATCGAAGATATTTGTTATTTTGTCCCAATCTATTTTATTTGCGGTCAAATGTGGTGCGCTCTTTTGTTCTATAAGACGGTCAGCCGACAATGTGGCAGTTAACAAAATGAAAACAACAGCCGAGAGACATCGTAAATATTCGCAAATCTAAATGATCGCGTTTTGTTAGATCATAAAAATGTTTAGCGGTGCCATATAAAGATTATGAGCTCTCTGTTGTGGTTTTTTTTTTTTGTTTCAGCTTTTTTTTTATCGGGTTAACTTTTGTGAGTAAGATCCTCTTTCCGGTGGTGAGCTTACCAAAATGATTGGTCGATTTGTTTGGCTTAATAAGATCTGATTAAAAAGGCATATGCCACACTAACAGAAGACAGGAATGTGCCATATTTAATTATAGACGAGATTGCAAACATTATAGAAGACGGGTTTCAATTTTTATATTTATGTTCTGTAAATTAAGAACATTTCATAAGACTCTTAAAGCCAATGGGATGAGTGTTTCTATTCTCTAAAAATTGATACATAGTTCCATTATTGATAGTAAACTTTTTTTTAGGGAATTTACGTGGATACGTCCGTCTATCTCTGCGATGTTGACTGTTATTATCACCAGAAGAACACAGAAGATAACTGCTAACGTCAATACGTTAAGGTTACCTGTCATTCGACCTTGGGTGTTAAAACGTGACTGAACCATTATTGAACTTTGGAACTCAAATTTACCTCCCCAAATTCCAAATTTGTCATTTCAGTTGCATACAATTTTTCCATTCGTGTTGCTTTAATCAAAACATTTTATTGTTTAGATTAGATACGACCATATCGAAGTATGTTTTAATTCCTCGGTCATCCAAGGCGTTCGATTATTAATTTATTGCGTTTGCAATTACCATTCAAAATATTTATTGCATGACAAATAATTTATCAAATATATTTTAGTGCGTCATTTGCGTACAAAAAAATTTGAAGATTTGTAATAAAACGTAGCTAATGTTGTGAAAATCTAACAAGAGAAGTATTTTTTTTTAAACTAAATTTTTGTTATGCAAAATCACGTGTCACTGTATTCGTACACGCTAATCTCCGCAACCACCCAACCGATTTCGATAAAATTTTGTGAATATGTATGGCTGGCTCCAGCTTGAAATATAGAATATCCCTAGATCCGACAGATGGCGCTGGAGTCAAGTTATTAACAAATTCCATATTTACTGACCAAAATGACTCATATTCACAATATCTATTGGTTTAGGGCCAAAAGAGAAAATAATAAAATCTGCACCCGTTAGGTAGACAAGTTATTAACAACTTCTATAATTGACCAAAATGACTCATGTTCACAATATACGTTGAATATATTATGTTGAATATGTTGAAAGTATATGTTGAAACTTTAACATGGACCAAAGAGCGGTCATTAAATTCCACACAGAACCTGGCAAAAATGCATGCGCCCAAAATGTTGGGCAATGTGACATTTTTCAGATTTGGGTGATTTTGTTTTGGGCGATATGAGACGGATCCGCCTTAAAAAAGCCGAAATACAAAATCGCCCAAAATCACTTTTTTGGTTATTTTGACATTATGCCAAATCGCCCAAAATATAAAAATGTCTAATCGCCCAACTTTTTTTTTGGGTGATTTGACATTTTTTTGATTTTTTGCATTTTGGGCGATTTGACACTGAGCCTTCAAAAAGTACGTGATTTTATTGCAGAAGACTGGAATGCTTCACTAAGAATAAGAATGCCAACGTTTGGAAAAAACATCCAACAGCGTAAAATCGCATTATATTGGCGTCACCAGAACATGAAATAAGGCAACCTGGGAACTTTTTCCGGAAGGGCAGCCAAAGTCACCAATATTCCCGATAGATCCTTTTAGGATGAGCTTGGAGCTAAGACATATATGTTAGTCTGTCGATTATAAAACAAACAATAATGGGGTAGTCTGGGTGTTTTTCTCAGGTAGATTAAATGTGAATTTTTCCTTCCCCCTCCCTGAGCAATGTACTGTATTGCAAGCGGAAATTATGGCGAAGCAATGTCCTGAATAAAGAGAGTGACTTTGAAATTCCTGAAATCAGTCCTTAAAGACCACCTCAAACTGTCGTTCATCTCTTACAGAGACAGCTTAGCAGTTTAATATTCACCTGTACTGGATGCCGCGGCACAGAGACATTCCAGGGAATTATAAAGCAGACGAACTCGCTAAACCAGGAACAACAATACCTATTCTACCGGAAAAGAAGAATATATGTATGTATGCCCCTTGCTACTTGCAAGCTAATACTCAAACTTGGCACAGTCAGTAAAACCAATGTTAAATGTGAAAGATGACTTGCTACCAAACAGATCTGGTCTAGACTGGATCTTAACCGCTCTAACTATCTTCTGTCCCCAAATAGACTACACATAAGCACGATTTTTGGTGTCAATAGAGGGCACTGCCTTATCCTTACAACCAACGTTTGTAGAAGTTGCAGAGATGAGTAAGATAGCCCAATACATCTCCTCCTTTCATGCTCAGTTCTTTTTCGTATCCGTAGTAGAAAAATATACCTAGGAGGACAATTCTTCAACGATCTCAATGACCTAGCCTAGCGCTAGCACGAAAAAATATTGGAAGTCTATCTCGCCTTATACAAAAACTCGTATAAAGAGTTGTGCAGAGAATTATTTCAGTGAAAATGATCAGGGTAAGACAGTCCAAATGGTTCTCTAGAGTAGAAAGGTATCAGAATGGGCTTTACAGACCTAAGTGTACCTAACCTAACCCATCCAACGTTGCACCCGATATATGGTGGGTTGCGCCACATATCTTTTACATCAATATCTTCAATTTTATGCCTGAAATACTCGGTTATCATGCGACTATAGTGATTCTCATCATCACATCAACAGAGGAAGGCCCAATAACGCCGCCTGGTCACAATGTGCAACCAGCAAAAAAAAACTTTTTGAACATTGAACAATTGTGTCTTGGGAATCACTTGAGGATGTTTCCTATATGCGCGGCGATTTAGCTCATTGTTTTATATACTACGTTATGAATTGTTTGCTCAGATTGACCAAAATGTTTCCGAAAATTTCAATACACAGTTCGTTCAGAATTGAAGAACTAAACAATTTTAACCCTTTAAGCGATTGTTAAATGATCCATTTTATAAATGTGTTTTTTCAAACTAACATTTGACACTTTGAAAACATGTACTTATGTGACAGCTGCTTGATTTACAGTGCTGCCAACATAGGAAACTGGAATTGGATCACCAAAGGGTAGATGAAGAACTGAAATGGATGCTTCTAAGCAGTCACTGTATATAACAAATAAAAGGTAACACCAGTAAAGATTGCTTCTATAATACTTTCTGAATCTTATTAAAGCACCTTACCTAGTCTAGTCTAGTCTTATCTTAGCCTAACTAACTGTGGATCCTATTGTATGATTACATATGCAGATATCAAGAGCGATGTTTTCAACCTCACCAGGTTCTTAGTGATTCTTTAGGGTGACCGTGATGAAAATTACACGGATTCGTATGCCTACCAATTGCTAATTGTATTCGGGTCGTTAAACCAAATTTAGTACGCTCAACACCCGACAGGCGGAGAAGTCAGTCCACTCCAAAGGAAATAATATTATCTAATTGAAATCAGGGTGCCACAAGCCATACACACGGGGGGGTAATTATTTGCCACAGGTAGGCATAACGTATAAATATTTGTGTGCCGCCACTACTGCCGCGCGCGCCGTATGTATACAACTGAAATAAATAAATGCCGAGTACCACAATCGAATTGTACTATTCAAATACTACTCCACTGCCACTGATATAATGTAGAAGCTCTCAATCATCCAATTTTCTTCAGCGTTGTCCGCCTGTAATTATAGCATCTAACAACGCGCCAGGAATTTCCACTTCCATTGCCATTTCAATCGCGCAACAAAAACCCAACGAACTGGTTGAGCTAAGTGAGTGGTTCTACAGCAAAAACTACAACTGATGGTTTGCATGCACCAATTGAGTGTCTTTCAAAATTACCATCAGAGTGCCAAGTATGAAATAATTGATGCAATCGAATGCGATATCGGTGGCAGCGATATCGCAAATGTACAGTATCTGTGAAATTAAAATGCACACGCACACACACACACACACACGCTCGTCAGCTAATTACGGCATATTAGACGACTGAGGCGCGTCTATAGCCCCCGCAGATAATTTGGCCACTATCTTGTGTGTTTTGAAGTTATTTTAATAATAATTTGCATTTTCCTTATTTGCAACTTTCTCCTTTGATCTGGCAATACTAATATTAGACGGCATAGCCGTGATGTCTGGTCTTCCATTAATCTGGCCGAAGCCAAATTCAGTTCTTCCTAAGATGGCGCCATAGTCGCCATATTTAGGTCTAAAGCAAAAAACATGCTTTCAGTTTCTGAGCTCAGGTTTCTTTACGTTGACATCATACTTAACCGATCAGTTCACTCGTGTTATTGTCCTCTCAAGAAGGTTATATTTCTTTACGGCTTAGTCAGCATATGGGCGAAACTGATAAGACGGTATGAGGAATTTTGTGAGGTTATCTACAGAGAAAATTCTGCAAAGTTTTTAAGGAGTCTGCGTCTGTGTATGCTGCCTGGTTCTGGTTATTGCCGCACATTCACTGAGAAAGTGGAATATGCTTACCTCTGCAGATGTACTCTTGTAGCTGCAACAGTGGGAGTTGAATGGGATACCTAACCTACGAGCATGAGCCCCGATTGCGCAGTGACCCGCACTTATTGCTACGATTCGGGCGATCTCGACTCGTGATCTGTTGATTAGGCCTAGAGATCTATTGTTTAAGCTTTCTTTGATATGACACAGATACTGACGCATTTCCATTTAGAATTGACTTTTGAGAGAGACCTTCGCAAGTCCTTGGGGAGGGTTAACTTCCTCCACAACAGAGATGTAAAGGGCTGCCACACTCCTGGACCATATGTCGGCTCTTTCATTCCCCTCTTTCTTGCTATGGCCAGGAACCCAGAGAAGAGTGATATTGAGCTGGCTGCTTGGCCGGAACAATTCCTCCTTACACTTACTTACTTAGTTGGCGCTACAGCTCGAGGTGAACCTGGGCCTGCTTCTCGCAACCATTTGTGTGTGCGTGTTATATTTTTGCACGAATGGAAGGGACCTACAGTTTTTTGCCGACTCCGAACGGCGAGTTGAGAAGCTTTACATGACAAATGATACTCTTTGATGCTTGTCAGACAAGACCGCTGGCTCAGTAGTCCGACGCACTAACCACTTGCGCTACGGTGCCCTTACACTGTTCTACCAATTTTGATGATGAGAATTGTTTAATTTTTTTCGAAGTGTGGCATGGAGCAAGATTGTGTTGGAAAACTGCGTTTCCAATCGAGAATTGACTTTGCATGGTGAGCAAGAGCGTATGGCTCAAGGCATCTGCGTATTTGATGCTGTTCATCATTTCTTTAATTGGCTTCAACTTCCAGGACCCGCTGAGGTGAAACAACCCCAACACATTACTTTTGGTGGGTGTTTCGGGGATTGCACAATGTAATAAGGCCGGCTGCCGTGCCTCAGGCAGAGACTCTTCACGAGTCGGGAGCCCGTTAAGTAAGTAAGTAAGCAAGTAAGTTAGAAAAAGTCGGAGGTTTTTGTTGTCGCCTCCTCTCACAACACTATTCTTCGGTACCTCTGAACTTCAAAGCGGCTCTCTTCTGAAAAGGGGTTGGGTACGCTTTTTTATAATCCCACTTTTTAGAATCTCGATCTTAAGATCCCGCGTCTTATAATCCCGTTTCTTATAATCCCGCTTCTTATAATTCCGTTTTTATAATTTCTCTATTGCAATTTCGCGCGAAATTTATCATGCAATTGATTGTGAGACATTTTTCAAAATAAAACAAATAGCTCTGATTGCAAAAACGAGATTATAAAAAACATTAGAAATACGTGAAATCAAAACAGAGGCATTATCATCACTAATTACTTACTTACTTGTGTACTTACTGGCGCTACAGTCCGGGGTGGACCAAAACCTCAACCAACAACTCTTTCCAGTAAGCCCGGTCCTTAGCCCTTATGCACTAACCTTTTATTAATAAGTGGTATTATTTTCAACAAACAAAAAATATAATATAATAAAATTGTTAAAAATGTAACAATTGAACAAATATGTAAATAAATTAAATATTTTACATTTTAGTACTCAAAAAATAAATGAAAGAAAATTTAGAAGTTGTATATTAAATATTTACATACATTAAAATATGTATAGAAAAACCAAATTTATTTTGTTATTAGTTCAATTATTGTATATTGTGGGCGATACGATGCAAGAAACCTGATTGGGACATATTTTTCCTATTTTTAATAATTTTCCGGTTTCTATTTTCGTTTAATGAAAATTTTCTTATTTATTTCCCAGAAAATGGAACAAGCATTACAAAAGTGGGATTCGGAGAAACGGACAAAGCGGGATTAAACGAGATTTTACAAAGCGGGATTTTAAGAGGCAGTATTTTAGAAAATCGGGTATTTGAAAATGGTACCTATTTTAAAACTTTTTTGGCAGGATTCTTAAAAAAAGAGGATTTTAAAAAACAGGATTCCGATACACTGCCTCTGAAAAGATTACCATTTTCTTTGTTCTTTATCAAAGTCTTGGTAGAAATTTGCTTTTTTTTTCAGAGGTCTTCTGGCCTTGCGTCCCACTTCCAGAAGACACCTTCAAACATTTGATGAATCCAACACCGCACCGCTGAAGCTCGCCGCTTGTGTTCCATTGATGAATTACGCCATTTTGAATCAAAACCTTATCGTCAAGATCCGTGGTTTTGCAGCGCTATGATCCTTGCAACGCCTGATTTTGAAACTTCAACATCTGCAGAAATCTCCCTTATGCTCTTGCCAGTATATTCAAGCAAAGCAATGATCTTAGCCCTCTTCTCCATAGACAGAAGTATCCATTCTGAAATTGAACAAATCTAATAAAAAATTAGATAAAAGCCCTATGAGGCCTAACTTTTATAAAATGAATCAGAAATTCAACCTACATACAACAGAAAATATGAGTCATAATTAGTATGCAAAGTTCTATTCCAACTTTTAAAACAGTAACAAAAAAAAAAAAAAAAAAAAAACAGCCTAATTATATACTTATGATTATGTTTGAAAAATGTATTTGTCCCCCAAGTACATAATTTGCACAGCATCAGTGCCGGATTATCCCTAAGGCGTAGGGGCGCGAGGTTACAAAGGGTTTTTACAAAGAGACACACTTGCGAAACTTTTAAAAAATAACCAAAACAAATTAAAATATATATTTATATACAGTGTGATACCGATTAACCGGAGTCCAATAAACCGGTAAGCCCACTCAACCGGGAAGCTTTAAGAAAAACTTTGCATTCCCATTGAAATTCGATTAACCGGGAAAGACTCTATTATCCGTGTTGCCAGCAAAAATTCAGTTAAGAAGAAAAACGAAACACTCGTGTTACATGTCCAATCGTGAAGATTTTTCGCATATTATTGATGTAAATGATTTGTTTAGCATGTTAAATCTTGTTTGCATTCGCACATGTACATGTACATTTTATGAATTGTTATTTATTCTTAGTTTTTCCTAAAGCCCCTTATTCCTAGGACAAAAATCGTTGCGAGAAAAATAATCGTAGCGTAAAACGTCAAAATTCTCGCACCTTCACTGCGAGAAAACATTCTTTCTCGCAATGAGAAAATGAATGGCCCGGACCATTCTTTCTCGCAACGATTTATTTCTCGCAACGATTTTTTGACATTGTTTTCAATGATAGAGAAAACAATTGTATTAATTTTGAGTAGCATAAAGAGAAACTACATATTTTCGCTTCTTTAAACGTCATTTCCTCTTTTAAAAAAATTTAAATTTGTTGTTCAAGATACTTTTAATTCAATATGAGTGATAAGAGGGGGAAATTAGCGAAAAAATGACGAAGAAAAATGTCAAAACTCGTACGTCAAAAATCTCGTTGCGAGATTTGAAATTCTAGGAATTTACACTCAAAATCTCGCACCACAAGCTACGATTTTTGTTTCGCAACGATTATTTTTCTCGCAACGATTTTCGTTCTAGGAATAAGGGGCTTAACGAACTTTGCCTATTTTCTTCAGTTCTTGTTTTATTGTTATAATAAATTATTTTTTGTTAAGTTTTGGTTATTTTTGCTTCATAGGAAAAACATTCGTTCATCCGGGATTTTCGATTTTCCGTGATGAGCTCGATCCCGACCATCCCGGTTAATCGGTATCACACTGTATATGTATATAAAAAAAATATAAAATATACATTTTTAAAAAAAAAACACAAAAAATTCGAAAAAATGAATGAAATATTTATTTGAATCGATAGTTTGAACCTTGCAATTTAATGTTTAAAGATAATTTCATGCAAATGTTGACCGCGGCTGCGTCTCAGGTAGCCCATCCGCTGAGTCCAATTTTGGCATACTCTTTCACACATATCGGCCGGTATCTCACGAATGAATGCATGGATGTTGGCTTCCAGTGCGTCAATCGAAGCGGGCTTGTCCCTATAGACATTAGCCTTGACATACCCCCACAAAAAATAATCTAATGGTGTCAAATCGCACGATCTAGGCGGCCAATTGACCGGCCCGAAACGTGAAATTAACTGTTCACCAAACTCGCCTCGCAATTGCGCCATTGTTTCGCGTGCTGTGTGGCATGTGGCACCGTCTTGTTGAAACCACATATCATGCAAGTCAAGAACTTCCATTTCGGGCAAAAAAAAGTTTGTTATCATCGCTCGGTAGCGTTCACCATTGACAGTAACGCTGCGATTCGCATCATCTTTGAAGAAATATGGCCCAATAATGCCGCCGGCCCATAAACCGCACCAAACAGTGGCTTTTTCGGGATGCATTGGTAGCTGTTGCAATGCTTCTGGCTGATCTTCACTCCAAATGCGGCAATTTTGCTTATTTACGTACCCATTCAACCAAAAATGAGCCTCATCGCTGAACACAATTTTTCGATAAAAAAGCGGATCCTCGGCCAGCTTTCCAAGAGCCCATTCACCAAAAATTCGGCGTTGTGGTAGGTCGGCTGGCTTTAGTTCTTGCACCAGCTGTATCTTAAAAGGATTTACGCCCAAATCCTTCCGCAAAATTTTCCACGTAGTGCTGTAACAAAGGCCTAACTGCTGGGAACGGCGCCGAATCGACATTTCGCGGTCTTCTGTCACACTAGCTGCTACGGCCGCAATATTTTCTTCACTACGCACAGTATGTAAACGTGTTGGTGGTTTAATGTCCAACAAAGTAAATTTGGTGCGAAATTTGGTCACAATCTTCCGAATAGACTGCTCAGAAGGTCGAGAATGCCGATCATAAAATGGAAGCAGCGCGCGATGAACATTTCGAACCGAGCACGAATTTTGATAGTAAAATTCAATAATTTGCAAGCGTTGTTCATTTGTAAGACGATCCATGGTTAAATTGCAAACCAAACTGAAGCTGTTTGACAGTGACACAAGGTACTAAACACACGTCAGCTGTCAAAACCAGTGTTGCCAAAACCAAACCAGCTAAAAAATCACCCTTTATATATATATATATTTGGACTTTTGAAAAATAACCAAAACAAAGTAAAAAGAAGAAGAAAAAGAAGATTCCGAATCGTATCTTACCTTCTTGATGTTTACTACACCCCTGTACATACATACTTACGTATGTAACTATACCATAGTATGCAACAAAATCGATTCCCGTTTCTTGTTTCTATGTACGCTTTCATCTTCTAAACTAGGTAAAAAAAAACTCCTCTTGTTCGAAACTGATATGAACGAAATGGTTCCATTCCTACAGAGCACGTACTCCAAACGGAGTACTGCCTCGAACAACCAACGCGATTGTATAGATTATAAAGAAAGAAGAACTTGAGACAATCTACCCCAATATAGATATAGCCTCAAGAATGTGCGTATCGACGGCAGTCAGCTATTGCAGTGGTGAGAGGATTTTTTTTTGTCTTTAATCGGACTTAATGCTTTCTTTAAACTATGATATTATTGATAAGTTTGCAAGCGAAAAAACACATTTGTACTAACATTCAAAACTCTATTTTTGTTTCTTATCAAAAAATTAATATTTTTCTTAGGCTGGCTGCCAGAAGGGCGCTTTGCCTGGGGCGCTCTATTCATTTAATCCGCCACTGCACACAGCACTGTATTATTTTATCTTTTTCAAATACAGATACGAATATTGTTTTTTTTTTTCGACCGAAAAGAAGAACATTGCATTCGGTAGGACATCTTCATTATTTGACAGATTTCAAAAATACTTGCCTAAAAGCCGGAATTCTTTCAAAATATAAAACCCAAGTTTATTGTCCATCGAATTTGGAGTATCAAATACATAACTGAGAAATTTACGTTCGAGTGCACGAGTATTACGAGTATCATTGGTATTTCCGGAAAATTAAAAAAAAAAAACCAAATAAACTATTTTGAATAGGCGCCATTAAGGCAAGCCTTCGTTAATCCAAAAAAAAAAAACTTACTACTCTACACTTTAAACAACCACCATGTGCATACATTTATGTACATATGTAAATCAATACTACAATCAATTTAATATAATGTTTGAGTTAAAATGAAATTCACGGTCCGTTTGATAGGCGTTCCATAAATGTGAAAAGAAAGCATTGTCTCCCGTTCACGGTTGGTTAGAAGTCAAAATATTTGGTTCCGGAAATTCTTATGACTGTCATTGAACAATTCATTTTCACATGGGTATCGATTGGTGCTCATATATCCCAAAATCGTAGGTAGTTCGGGGAACCACCAAATTCGCCTTTTTCTGTGCTATTTATTTCCCTTCTTCTTGAGTGGAACCAAAGCAGAGTTGCGGTTGTTGTTTCTGTTCCTTAATCCCACAAACTTGGTGGAAGTAGACTGGCGCCAGCTCATCTAAATCAATTCAGTTTTGAACCAGCTTTCAGGACACACTGCAGTAAGGTTAAGTTTTATGTTGCAAACAAACAGTCCCATGTAATTTGAGCTGGTTGCCATCGGTCCTGTCCATATTTGCAGATACCCAGAGGAAACAAGAGATGGAAAAAGGTCGTCCATACGGAATATACTACTCCATGCAGTTACTCTCGAGGTAAGACTATAAATTTAGGTCACTTAAACGTCTGCAGTCATTCGATTTCCCACAGAAAAAAGTCTTACTTCCTAACTAAACGTCATCCCAAACAAAAACTCTCTTTGGCCTTGGTAACACCACAAGGTGATGGTACCACACAGAACGCCACTGAATCACCCGCTAGCACTACACATCAGCAGCATTATCGAAATCCAATCCAAAAACAAAGCTCAACTTCAAAGTAAACCGAAAGCCATAGCCAGCATTTTTATCCAGCTTAATAGCCTTCGCAGCAAAAACATTCTCTCACAGCAGCAACAGTAGAAGACGAAGAAAATTCTCTTCCCATTCCGTCATATGATGACCGTCGTCATGGGACTCCAATGAGAACTCGTCTCGAATTAAAGACTCGAAACATGAAATCCAAGTCACAAAAAAAGACACCAACAACAACAACAACAAACAACTGATCACCTCGCAAAACCGAGAGTGCGACACCACCTTCCACTTCCATCCCACTCTGGGAGGCCAGAATTACATTTCATATGCGAGTAAACACCATGAACCCATGCAACTCGTGTGTCCCCGATACGTCTCCACTAGCGCTGTTTGGCGGGCCGCGCGGTAGCGGTGGCAGAAGCAGAGCATAGTGCAGGTGTTTATGATGGCAATTATTAAATTATTGCCACATATGGCAGCAAGATCATGCATATGGACAAAGTGTCAATCATGCAGAAATTGCTATCGTCCTGCATCTGCAGCAGTTTGTTGTGCTACTCTCGGTTCCCTTGCTCGACATGGGATTCAGTTGCTGAACGTTGTATGTGCTTGTTTGCTATTTGCTAATGACACGAGGAGACTAATTATTATTATTGCTGTTGGCATCGCCTCCTTTGTGCTTCAGCACAGACAGACCGGTCCAGTTCTGGAACGAGAAACCTACAGGGTTGAGACTATGCTGCGGTCGTTGCTTCTTCGCCTAGAATCCGATGATGGGATTTATGCAACTGCTGACCATCACAGAATCACAGCTAAGGGCGGTAGCGCGGTGTGGTGATCCGATATTGTGAAATAGTTCAATTTGCAATTGTCAACAGTGCTCATGCTCACCCACCAAGTGTTGGTTGAGTGTTGACCACTTGTAAACACTTTCCCAAGACGCAGATACATATACATAGCGAGAGAGATAGAGCGAGAGGAACTGATAAAATGACCTGTCCGAGGACGAGGAGTGCTGCATAATTGCGCCACGCTACTATTAAATTTCATCGTCGACGAGATGCTGGGATACTAAAAGATACTGAGATACTTGTGGGGTTCAGTGGCACCGTCCGTCGTCGTTCGCCGTCGTCGTCGATGCATGTCAGTTGAAGATTTAAGCTGCGCTTTGGAGGCGTCTTAATTCATTTCGGAGGAGGAAGCATTCGCACGATGCACGATTGGATATTTGGTGTCAACGACTTTTGCATCTGCATGATTTATGTTCCGCTGAGGCATTAGCGGGATTTTACACAACAACGATACACAAATGTACCCGTATCACATGCAGGGAGGTTAATAAATTCTCCCGATGGGAACCGTTTTTTTTTTTTTTTTTTTTGCCTTTCTGGTTTTGATCACGGCATTCTTTGTCTCTGGGTCAAATTACTCATATTATCCGTCAATCAAGTTGCTGCCTGCCACCAACGTCGCCCACATTTTTCTCCTCCTCCTCGTTTAACTAACTTCCGAAAGGTGATTCCGAAAATAACCATTTCGGCTGCGTTGTGTGGGCTAAATTGTTTATTATATCTCGCACACACACCTGTAGTACGAGTCGCCAAATGCTCAACAGGTGATTCAGACTAATTATTTAATTCGATTGTGAAATAGTAATCGATCTTTGCTAACGGACACGGAATGCCTTTTTGTCAATGTACGATGTAATAGTATCTACGACATAATTTCAGTTTTGCGCCATTTATTGTGATTACAAGTTTGCCTATAACTATTTATAGAAATAGCCATAAACGGGGGTGGACTGGAGTTAAATTCAATTCCCACGTAGGTACTGAAACTGCGGGTAGGTGGCAGTGTTATCATTAGCTTCGAACAAAATACGTGTTGTATCGGAATGTTTTTTATCTTCTTGTCTGACTGACTGGTGAAGTGAAAGGTAGAAGGCATATTTGTATAATTATTGTATTTTTATGTTTCTAAAAATATATCTGCAAAAATGTTGTGCACACAAGAATGACAAGCTAAAATTTCTCCAATAGTCATTTCTAGTTCCTTCCCAGAATTAGTCAGTGGGGTTCGCTGTAAGGTGGGTTCACAATTGGGTGATCCCTTTAATTTCAAGTAAAAACAAATATTCGGGCAGATTGGACCGTATCTAGTGTCCCTAAGGGATCTTTACATTCAAACTAAAACTGAAAGTTCCTACTTCCTACTTTGCTTTCTTCTCAGCTAAATAAGAAACAAAGTTGCCCGACTTTTTCAAACAAAAAAAAAAAAGTAGCCTGCATTAACCCCTTTAAAAATATAGCGAAACTTGTTGACCACTTTTTTGCTATAAAAAAAGTCAAATCCATTTAAGACGCTATCCCGCCGGAGCGTCGCTCTGGTATTATTTGTATTGTTTACTCTTTTTCTTGTTTTACAAACAAACCACGCAGTGCTGTCAAATACGAGACGATACGGTTGTATATTTTTTGGTGTGTGTTGGACTACTACGCACTGCTAGTCGGGTTCAATCCCAGCAAATACCTAAAAGCTTTTTCACGGTGCCGCGTCTTTCTAATGTCTGGCAAGCAATCAAAGAGTATCATTTGCCAAGGAGCTTCTCAACTTGTCGTTGGGAGTTGGCAAAAAACTGTAGTTCCATTCAATTCGTGCAAAAATATAACACGCACACACAAATGGTTGCAAGAAGTAGCCCCTGGTTCACCCCGAACTCCACCTAAAGTAAAAAAAAGTAAATAAAATAATTCTAAAAATGAATTTTTATTGGTTCTCCTTTCAGCTTTGACCGCATAATATGCTTCTCCGCTTATGATATAATTTTCTGCTTTTCCCTTGAAGAGCGTCTTAAGTAGATTCTACTATATTTTTATATCGCATTCGCCAATTCCCAGAACAAGAAATCTAGGTAAACTAACTGATATTTCAGTAATGGATACAGGACCATAACTCGTAGCGTCAAGTTCTGCTATTACCTTCTCTAAAAATTGGTAAAGAAAGGGCTGGAGGACGATGCACACTGGAACCGCAGTCTGGAAGAAACTTCCATCTCCAACTTTTCTAATAAATCCATGAGCTGTTTGCCATCATGTTGATTTTCTTCCAGAATGGACCCGCTTAAATTGAGGGAGAAATACCAAGACAGTCTTTCGGATTTGGGCGGAGCTGCCCAACTGGGCATAGGATATTTTAAAACACTTTCACTGTCGGCAACCTGAGTGAACTGTCTTATGAAACTATATGTTCCAAAATTAAATCAGAGAAAGGCGTACGATGAAATCCTGCATAGTATTACGTACTTCCGTTTCTGGGCGGTTGTTTTATCTTGACGCTCCTGGTGGCACTGGCGAACGTTCTTTATCAATCTGCTGCTAAGCACAGTTGAAGGTGGAAGGAGTATCGCCGTTACCGTACAGCAACCATAATTTAAGGATGCAAGATGGCTTACTCTGCCATCAAGTTACCTCTCAAGCATAAGTATTCTGTGTCTTAACTTTGTCACATCTCCAAGTAGAGTGGCTTCGCTTAGGTATTTCAAGAAGTCAAAGTTTTCATGTGAAATGAGTACACCTTGACTCACAAGAGAGATATTCAATCTCAGCATAAACAGGTATAAATGTGTGGACTCAGTAATGCAAGTCGAGGATGCTGTACACTATCCTGTAGAGTTCTTGCATGCTCTAATACAATCTCATGTCGTCTGCCTCAAGGTTGACACTCCAATCATGTTTTTAAGTCTAAATCATCAGAAACAGTTCAATGGGACTAGGTTTCAGGTGAGGAATCTGTCCAAACACGTATCAAAGTTTAGATTTTCACAGTCGTCAATCAGGGAGAAACGGTCTTCATCCCCCGAGTACCCATCAGACTACCATTTTGAGTTCAAACGGCTACAATTTCTCGGTAAGGTCTACGTCGTTATGACCATCAATGAGACAGCGGAACAAAGCTTGAAAGTGGCTGGTGTGGATCTGAGAAGTGATTGTTTCTGACATGGTCCTTTGTATGTGGCGTACTTCAGAGTCAGTTCACCTCACAGCTTGGTCATCGTCCAGCCAAAAACAAAAATCTGGAGTTTTGTTACAACGAGGTGTTGAAAAGTTAAGAAAATGAATTAAAAGTCTCCTCAATGTCTTGAAACCCGGGGAAGTACATAGGGTATAATGTCAGCTTTTTACTTCCCTTTAGATGACGCTACACTATTTGTGTGTGCATGTTATATTTTTGCACAAATGGCAGGGACCTACAGTTTTGTGCTGACTACGAATGGCGGGTTGTGACTTGTGAAACTCGTTGACTAATGATACTCTTTGATTGCTTGTCAGACATTCGAAAGAGGTGGCATCGTAAAAAAGCTTTTATGTTTTGCTGGGATTGAACCCCGGCAGCACTGCGTAGTAGTCCAACGCACTTACCACTACACCACGATGCTGACATATGTGCATATGTGCATATGTCAGCTACTAGAGTAACTGCGGCAAATGTGGATCACTGCTTTCATTCATTCCTGTTTTGTCATTGTTAGCTCTATTTCCAATGTAATAACTTAAAATCCAGTACAAATCATTTGATTATCACTTTAAAGTCAAACTAATGCGATAATATGTGCAAAAAGTCGAAACGCTTACCTTCGGAAGTTGGCAGGTAATGTGACCCATACAGTCGGGTAACTTGTACTATGACATATGACAATTTTTAACTTCTACAGCAGTTTCCTTGATTCTCCATGGTCATATTGTCGCAGTTTTTCATTAGATTCTGACATTTTCTCTAAAAAAAAAGTATGAAGGTCAGGTATTATTAAGCATGTGAGGGTAAACCGGACCGGTCCACATAAGCAGCCTCTGGGTGGTTCATTTTACCCGACAAATGAGGAGCTGCAATTTTATTTTACAAAAATATACACGACTAAGTCAAATATGTAAGCCTACATTATTATCGTTTTTATAAAATGTCTATGCACTTGAAAAAATAAAAATATCTTCACTTTTCTTACAAACAAATCCTAACACAACTATTTTGAAGAACTTGAATAAACATGTTCTTCTTAGCACAACAACCTTTCACCGTAAAATCACCAATGCAAGCTGTTCGATATATCCAGCTGGTCCACATTACCCGACCTGTCCATATTACCCGCACTTAATCTATTCTATAAATTTAGCTTTTCCACAGCTAGTCTAAAAATCGGAGTCATAAAAAACTTTATATCTATTTTTGTAGAACTTGAGGTCGAATTCGCATTTGTTCGCCCAGTCGAAACGGGGGTCATATAAAATGCACTTTGGCTCTCAGTTGTGCAGTCTTGTTCCCTTATTGTCGCAACAATCTATAACCTGTCAATTTCATGTTATTATCTGGAAGCTATTTTAGTTATTTTACTGATAAAAGTCAAAAATAGAAATACCCAAAATAGATTCGTTTTTTTTATCTAAACATGTCGCAAGGCCACATTTAGTTCGAAAACAATAGCGCAAAGTCACAGTCTGCTAAGGTTCACACTTTGATGTTATTTTAGTACAAAACAAAGTCAAAATTCACTGTTTTGATAAATAAATCCCACTTTATCGTTATCAGGTCGTTAAAAAGTTAAAGTCGCTAGAACCTTATTTTAAAGATTTTAAGTGAAGTTTTGGATAAAATATCATTTGCCATTTAATAAAATGTCTTATCTTTCATACTCGTATAACAAAAGTTAGAGCAAGCCTTCCTTCCGAAGTTAAATTCTTAAACGGTTGACTCCAATGAATTTTGTAATTGTGATGATGAAGTCATACCTGATCATACCTACCTATAAATATCATTTAAAAGAAAGAAAATAACTAAGATAAGATAAGACTGACTTTATAGGTTTCCATCCGTAGGGTGGATGCCGTGCCGGTTAAAGGTGACAAAGTGACAAAGTGCAAATTCACTAGGTATACAGAATATAATGCAAGTCATTCCGCTGTCTTATCAATCACATTCCGCACATGACGGTACTTTGACATACTTTGACACCTAGACACCCAGATTTTGTCGCTGTTATATGTTTGTCTCTCAACGATTTCTATCGATGACTTGCAATGTAATCAAAAGGATTTAAAGGTGCAACTAAGGTGATCATCAAATCAATTGCAGTCTTTTTGACAGCTCATTTCACATCGCTTTCTCGTGTTATCAAAGAATTTCATTACGTTCGACACATAACTCACCTATTACTCGTACTCATAGGTATCTTCTCACTTATGTCTAAGTGAAGTACTATCATTTCTTAAAACCTCTGACAGAGTTCCAAAGTCCAGTGAGCAGCTGCCAAACTGAAGTACGCATACGACAGTCGCATGGGTGGTTGCGGTATAAAGGTTGATTCATCAGATGCTCACAAAACTACACACTATTTACTGAACCGAATCGCACGTAAGGTTGTGTCATCGGTGATAACGTCAGCTTATGTGGAATTTCAGCACCGATCGCGGGAAGTGTAAAGCAAATTGTACATAATACCGTTTCACTTCGTCATACTTCGTGTGTGACTCGTGAGAGCTTTTTTGCTGTGGGACGTTGATGACGTATGGACGGCATGCTTCAAGTTCTTCAAGGCGCTTTGCTTGGATGCTGTTTAGACAAATATGATCACCGTCCACCATGCCGGACCGATCAACAGTGATGAGTCGTTTTGATTTTCGTTGCCCAATGCCCCAATATGCGATTACTCAACTGCAAATGTCTGATCGCGATGGTGAAGAAGAAATGTCATGACGTCAGTTGGGAGAGGTATCCACCACCATGCCATGTCATACGAATCGAGTCCGATTTCCGGTCTTGAAATTAAAAACGGCTTAAGTTCATCGCTGTTAATTTGTTTGCGGTTTCGTTTGGATATGATTCACTTTGAAATTTTCTGTGTCAGTGTCAGCAAATTAATTTTGGAGATACAGATGCTGCCCCTTTTATGCGTAATGATTTGTAAATTATTAATTAGGAGAAAAGAGTGAAATTAAGTGGGCAGTGTTAGGTATACAATATTGGATGAGAGAAATTCAATTTTGCAAAGATTTGGATTTCACTAATTTATGAAGACACAAAGATTTTACATAAATAAGTGATTTATCTGATGCCACGATTTCTTGGCATCTGCGACCAGGTGGATCCTTCTCCAAAGGACTCAATAAAACTTATCGAATCATTGATGTCCACCCGTGGTAAGCTAGTTCTAAATGTGGAAAAAGGTCCTTCAAATTTGTAAACAAAGTTATAGGCTTTGGGCATTCGTTCTAGAATTTTGAATATAGTGGTTCTTCAGCTCATGTACATGTTTACTAACAGGTTATGACGCACATCCTCGCACCATATTTCCGATATAAGTTTGGAATAGTTGAAATAGTTTTGAAACTGCAAATCAAAGAATTTTTCTGATAAAGTTTCGAGTGGGAAAATGTATTCGCGTGGGCTATGGAATAAATATTCATTCACAGTGACAAGTCCGGAAACAGAAGCTGAATCATTTGCATACATATGTATATTAAATTGTAAGATCAGTCTAATAATTTGCAAAAACGATTATGTATTCAAAAGTCCGCAATAGCCGTAAACGGATGAATGGCGCCGGATGACTAAGTTCAGAATGTGTCTAAATAATTATAGTTTCAAACCATAAATTTGAAAATTTGGTGGACCGAAAGTTAGAGTGCTGTAGCATCTCAGGTAGGGCCCTCCATCCAGTTGTGTGAACTGAAATTAAATATCAGGGTTTTTTTTAGTTATACATTCAAGTTTATTAATTATTAAAAAAATACGTACGTGAATGTATGCATGTACATAAACAAGTGATTCATTTGGAGCTACTTTTTTCAGTAGGGTTCTTATGATAGATCTCGCGTGAGTCGTGTCAGACTGCCATGGTATTTTTTTTTTTTTAAATATTGTTTCGCACTTCGTCATGGAAAGACTTAGCCCGACACCGCGTCTACAAATTGTTCAGCTGTATTATGAATATCAGCTTGGAACAACTTATGATCCATATAATAATCAGCCTATTTGTGGCTTAATGGCTACGTCAATAAGTGAAATTGCCGTATTTTGGGCTGAAGAGCAACTTTTTCAATAGCTGAAATTACATCCAAACTAAATAACGGTTTGATGTAGTTTATCGGCTGGTGGGATCATCGGTCCATATTTCTTCTAAAATGAGGCCGTCCGGAACGTAACTTTGGATGGTGCCTGTTATCGCGCCATGATAACACGGCGTCTGCACGAGACATTATTCATGTCAGACAGATCTGTCAAACACAAACACAAGATGGCGGAACGAACGACAAATTTTGTGTGGTGAGCATTTCATGTCATGCCTTTTCATATCACTTCTCTTGAAAACTTCAACGAAATTGAAAAATGTACACCAAAGTGACAGTCTCCACTACACATTTTCCTAGCCAGACATGTGCTCAGACATGAATAATGTCTCGTGGAGACCCCATGTTACGGACTATATGCTGCTTGATATTGCATCCCGTGATCTCTTTTGTTCCACCAAGACGGTGCTACTTGCCACACAGCAGCGAAACCATGGCTTTGTTGTGAGAGGAATTCGGTGAACAGTTAATTTCACGCTTCGGACCGCTGGCGCTGAAGATCATGTGAAATCACACCTCTAGATTGTTTCTTTTGGGGCTCCGTAGAGTCCGAAGTCTAAATGGCTAAGCCAGCTACGATTGAGGAATTGTAAGCCAACATAACTCGCGTCATTCGCCGAATATCACTCGAAATGCTCGAACGCGTCATCAAAATGGGAACTTCAGAATGAACAATGTAAGCCGCAGTTTCGGCCAACATTTGAAAGAAATTATCTTTGAAAAATAGATTTCAAAAAAATGACTTTTTTGTGTGGTGAGTAATAAAGATTAGCGGATAACATTTATTTTTTTTATTTTATTTTTGAAAAAAAAAAATACCTAACCAATCTTCTTTAGGTATATATAAAAATCAGGTGTCACTGTGTACGTACACGCTAATCTCCGAAACCGTTTAATCGATTTCGAATAAATTTGGTGAATATCTGCGGTTGGTTCTTACTTAAAAGATAGGATATTTCTGGACCCGATAGATGGCGCTGGAGTCAAGTTATTATTGATAAATGTGACGCTCTTACCTGTCAATCTTACGATTCGATAAACACAAAAACGAATGCACACAATGAAGTAAAACTTCATATTCCAGTTCATTTGATCTATTCGCAATATAATTTAAATTAATGCAAAAATAAAAACACTAACAAATGCCACTTTCTTGCAAAATGTCACTTATTCAAACTACAAATACTTACAATCCACACTTGTGGACCTTGGGGTGCGTTCGCACTGCCTTTAATTCTTCGAACTAAATGACAATGTATATATTGTAAGTAACACTACATATATATATTTTAGACACGGGCGAAACCGAGTGGGACAGCTAGTTCTATATATATATCGACCAAAATGATTCAAATTCACAACATATGTTGTGCCAAAAGAGAATTTTACAAAATTTGGAGCCGACATGTGGCGTTGTAGTTATTAACAGGTTTTAAATTTTTATTGAAAAAAATTACTTACATTCACAATATCTGTTGGTTTAGTGCCAACGGAGAAAGTTACAAACTTCGGAGCCAATATGTGGCGCTGGAGTCAAGTTATTAACCAATTCTATATTCCGAAACTACGTAGAGAGAAAAACTTCATTTGTTTATCGTTTTTTCATTTCGATTTTATGTTTATTGTGCTGTGTATCATTTTGTTTGGACTACTACGCCATGCCATGATGTCCCGGTTCAATCCCAATCCGGGTCAAGTTTTTTCGCGATGCCACCTCTTTCGAATTTGTGACAAGCATTCAAAGAGTATCTGTTGTCACGGGGAGCTTCTCAACTCGCCGTTCGGAGTCGGCAAGAAAATGTCTATTATTTTTTTTATGAAGAAATAAAATATCCAACTGAATTTTTCAATTCACTAAATATGCCAGGAATGCCACCAAAATCTTCGATTGAAGATTGGGTCGCCCGTAGTTCTGCTTCGCTTTTTAAACCCCACCCCCATGCAACGGCACACGTTTTGTAATCAAACGAATCACCGGAAATGTTATTGAAGCAACCATTTTGAATGGAAAGTTTAAGGGAGAAATCGTTCTGTTGCCCCGTATCCCAATGATACGAGTATCGGCGGATACTATAATCCTATTCGAACGACTTCAATCTCTGATTCATTTGGCATTCGCAATGAGAGTCAACAAATCAGAACGGCAGACATTATTAGGACTTAGAAAATCCATGTTTCTCCTGTGGTCAATTAGACGTTGCATGCTCACGTGTGGGTAAATCATCTAGTATCTAGGGTCAACTAGTTAATTATAAATTTGATATTAATAAAAAGATTCGATGATAAAGTAGTCATATTTTACTGAAATAATCTAATTTATTGCTTTTTATACTACTCGTAAATTGGCAAGCACTTTCTATTTAGATAAGGCTTTCGTGACTGCACGTGCTTTTGGACCTGGATAAGTACACGTACACGTACGGATGTTATTGCGGACAGAAAGAACATTTTGTCGAAAGAAGAAAAAAGGAAAGATAAAAGAACAACAAAGGCCATTTCACAATTTCTTTCAATTAGTTTGTATGTTTTATTAACTTTAAAAGTGAATACATTTTGTGAGAAAGACAAAGAACTCTTTTTCACAGCTTACTAGAGCCCGCTAGTCGGTCTTATTATACATTTTCTTTAATCAATTACTGCTCTGAAATGTAACTGATTGGACTCAATATTGTTCGCCGTTACCATTCTGTATTAACGATATCTACATTCTGCGCCCACATCTAGGTACTAACATACGGCTCAACCGCTGATGACTACTGGGACACAGTGGAACTGCTAAAACATATTTAATGCATTTACTGATCTGCGTCAATAGCTTCTTTGGATGCTATTTATAGCCCATAGATACTTCACAAAAGTGAGTTAAAATTAAAACATTCAATTTTGCAAAGATTTGGATTTCACTAATTTATGAAGACACAAAGATTTTACATAAATAAGTGATTTATCTGATGCCACGATTTCTTGGCATCTGCGACCAGGTGGATCCTTCTCCAAAGGACTCAATAAAACTTATCGAATCATTGATGTCCACCCGTGGTAAGCTAGTTCTAAATGTGGAAAAAGGTCCTTCAAATTTGTAAACAAAGTTATAGGCTTTGGGCATTCGTTCTAGAATTTTGAATATAGTGGTTCTTCAGCTCATGTACATGTTTACTAACAGGTTATGACGCACATCCTCGCACCATATTTCCGATATAAGTTTGGAATAGTTGAAATAGTTTTGAAACTGCAAATCAAAGAATTTTTCTGATAAAGTTTCGAGTGGGAAAATGTATTCGCGTGGGCTATGGAATAAATATTCATTCACAGTGACAAGTCCGGAAACAGAAGCTGAATCATTTGCATACATATGTATATTAAATTGTAAGATCAGTCTAATAATTTGCAAAAACGATTATGTATTCAAAAGTCCGCAATAGCCGTAAACGGATGAATGGCGCCGGATGACTAAGTTCAGAATGTGTCTAAATAATTATAGTTTCAAACCATAAATTTGAAAATTTGGTGGACCGAAAGTTAGAGTGCTGTAGCATCTCAGGTAGGGCCCTCCATCCAGTTGTGTGAACTGAAATTAAATATCAGGGTTTTTTTTAGTTATACATTCAAGTTTATTAATTATTAAAAAAATACGTACGTGAATGTATGCATGTACATAAACAAGTGATTCATTTGGAGCTACTTTTTTCAGTAGGGTTCTTATGATAGATCTCGCGTGAGTCGTGTCAGACTGCCATGGTATTTTTTTTTTTTTAAATATTGTTTCGCACTTCGTCATGGAAAGACTTAGCCCGACACCGCGTCTACAAATTGTTCAGCTGTATTATGAATATCAGCTTGGAACAACTTATGATCCATATAATAATCAGCCTATTTGTGGCTTAATGGCTACGTCAATAAGTGAAATTGCCGTATTTTGGGCTGAAGAGCAACTTTTTCAATAGCTGAAATTACATCCAAACTAAATAACGGTTTGATGTAGTTTATCGGCTGGTGGGATCATCGGTCCATATTTCTTCTAAAATGAGGCCGTCCGGAACGTAACTTTGGATGGTGCCTGTTATCGCGCTATGATAACACGGCGTCTGCACGAGACATTATTCATGTCAGACAGATCTGTCAAACACAAACACAAGATGGCGGAACGAACGACAAATTTTGTGTGGTGAGCATTTCATGTCATGCCTTTTCATATCACTTCTCTTGAAAACTTCAACGAAATTGAAAAATGTACACCAAAGTGACAGTCTCCACTACACATTTTCCTAGCCAGACATGTGCTCAGACATGAATAATGTCTCGTGGAGACCCCATGTTACGGACTATATGCTGCTTGATATTGCATCCCGTGATCTCTTTTGTTCCACCAAGACGGTGCTACTTGCCACACAGCAGCGAAACCATGGCTTTGTTGTGAGAGGAATTCGGTGAACAGTTAATTTCACGCTTCGGACCGCTGGCGCTGAAGATCATGTGAAATCACACCTCTAGATTGTTTCTTTTGGGGCTCCGTAGAGTCCGAAGTCTAAATGGCTAAGCCAGCTACGATTGAGGAATTGTAAGCCAACATAACTCGCGTCATTCGCCGAATATCACTCGAAATGCTCGAACGCGTCATCAAAATGGGAACTTCAGAATGAACAATGTAAGCCGCAGTTTCGGCCAACATTTGAAAGAAATTATCTTTGAAAAATAGATTTCAAAAAAATGACTTTTTTGTGTGGTGAGTAATAAAGATTAGCGGATAACATTTATTTTTTTTATTTTATTTTTGAAAAAAAAAAATACCTAACCAATCTTCTTTAGGTATATATAAAAATCAGGTGTCACTGTGTACGTACACGCTAATCTCCGAAACCGTTTAATCGATTTCGAATAAATTTGGTGAATATCTGCGGTTGGTTCTTACTTAAAAGATAGGATATTTCTGGACCCGATAGATGGCGCTGGAGTCAAGTTATTATTGATAAATGTGACGCTCTTACCTGTCAATCTTACGATTCGATAAACACAAAAACGAATGCACACAATGAAGTAAAACTTCATATTCCAGTTCATTTGATCTATTCGCAATATAATTTAAATTAATGCAAAAATAAAAACACTAACAAATGCCACTTTCTTGCAAAATGTCACTTATTCAAACTACAAATACTTACAATCCACACTTGTGGACCTTGGGGTGCGTTCGCACTGCCTTTAATTCTTCGAACTAAATGACAATGTATATATTGTAAGTAACACTACATATATATATTTTAGACACGGGCGAAACCGAGTGGGACAGCTAGTTCTATATATATATCGACCAAAATGATTCAAATTCACAACATATGTTGTGCCAAAAGAGAATTTTACAAAATTTGGAGCCGACATGTGGCGTTGTAGTTATTAACAGGTTTTAAATTTTTATTGAAAAAAATTACTTACATTCACAATATCTGTTGGTTTAGTGCCAACGGAGAAAGTTACAAACTTCGGAGCCAATATGTGGCGCTGGAGTCAAGTTATTAACCAATTCTATATTCCGAAACTACGTAGAGAGAAAAACTTCATTTGTTTATCGTTTTTTCATTTCGATTTTATGTTTATTGTGCTGTGTATCATTTTGTTTGGACTACTACGCCATGCCATGATGTCCCGGTTCAATCCCAATCCGGGTCAAGTTTTTTCGCGATGCCACCTCTTTCGAATTTGTGACAAGCATTCAAAGAGTATCTGTTGTCACGGGGAGCTTCTCAACTCGCCGTTCGGAGTCGGCAAGAAAATGTCTATTATTTTTTTTATGAAGAAATAAAATATCCAACTGAATTTTTCAATTCACTAAATATGCCAGGAATGCCACCAAAATCTTCGATTGAAGATTGGGTCGCCCGTAGTTCTGCTTCGCTTTTTAAACCCCACCCCCATGCAACGGCACACGTTTTGTAATCAAACGAATCACCGGAAATGTTATTGAAGCAACCATTTTGAATGGAAAGTTTAAGGGAGAAATCGTTCTGTTGCCCCGTATCCCAATGATACGAGTATCGGCGGATACTATAATCCTATTCGAACGACTTCAATCTCTGATTCATTTGGCATTCGCAATGAGAGTCAACAAATCAGAACGGCAGACATTATTAGGACTTAGAAAATCCATGTTTCTCCTGTGGTCAATTAGACGTTGCATGCTCACGTGTGGGTAAATCATCTAGTATCTAGGGTCAACTAGTTAATTATAAATTTGATATTAATAAAAAGATTCGATGATAAAGTAGTCATATTTTACTGAAATAATCTAATTTATTGCTTTTTATACTACTCGTAAATTGGCAAGCACTTTCTATTTAGATAAGGCTTTCGTGACTGCACGTGCTTTTGGACCTGGATAAGTACACGTACACGTACGGATGTTATTGCGGACAGAAAGAACATTTTGTCGAAAGAAGAAAAAAGGAAAGATAAAAGAACAACAAAGGCCATTTCACAATTTCTTTCAATTAGTTTGTATGTTTTATTAACTTTAAAAGTGAATACATTTTGTGAGAAAGACAAAGAACTCTTTTTCACAGCTTACTAGAGCCCGCTAGTCGGTCTTATTATACATTTTCTTTAATCAATTACTGCTCTGAAATGTAACTGATTGGACTCAATATTGTTCGCCGTTACCATTCTGTATTAACGATATCTACATTCTGCGCCCACATCTAGGTACTAACATACGGCTCAACCGCTGATGACTACTGGGACACAGTGGAACTGCTAAAACATATTTAATGCATTTACTGATCTGCGTCAATAGCTTCTTTGGATGCTATTTATAGCCCATAGATACTTCACAAAAGTGAGTTAAAATTAAAACATTCATAATCAACTTCTATAACCGTAACAATAGTAACGCTATCAAATACAAGTTCATTTAATTGCAAACAACTGCGTAAATGATAATACTGAACTCAAGACCCACATATCTATGAAGGCGCGAACTAATTATTGATTACGTATCCGTTTAGATATCTAAAGATAAAATGCTACTAGCCAACTTGTCGTCACTTTATCTGTTGTCATACGATAAATGGATTATAACTGGATAAAAATATTTAAAAGTTAATGAAAAAAAGGAGGGAGAAAATATCGAGGCTGATATATAAATCTCTCTGATTCCAATACTGGTATAAAAAAAGCTAAAAGCAATAATTATAGATGAATTAAACTAAAAACTGAAAAAAGTCAAGAATAATCAAACAAACAAACAAACAAAACAGAACAAAAACGCAATCGATAGTCACGTGAAAATGTTATCGCGTAAATTCATTGAAAATGTTACGATTTCGAGTCTTACGTGAGCAGAGTACGATTTTCTTTAGAAATAAATGAGGTTAAAGTACAAAATAAATCACTGGTTCTACTGACTTTAATTGGGTAAAACCGCTACTACACAAGATACTGAAGGACTTGGTCCAGCCGAATTTCCTAAAGATACATATACATATACTATATATTTGAGGAAATATTATTAACTTTAAAACCACATTTCTCGCAAAGAGTATAATTATGTACAATTGTACAGTAGTGGAAGTTCGATTAGGAACAGTGCACACCAGTGTTTCCATATTGCGCCACTTTTTGTGCTTTTTGAGCAAAAAAGGGGAAAGGGGGAAACTGTCTCAGAAAAGGAGAAAACGCGTATTTGAAATACTATTTTCGAAATCACAAAATCTTATAGTAAGAA
The DNA here is from genome assembly GCA_949775065.1 of Brachyopa scutellaris. Lineage (NCBI taxonomy): Eukaryota > Metazoa > Arthropoda > Insecta > Diptera > Syrphidae > Brachyopa > Brachyopa scutellaris. Next base: position 22,007,069 of record OX459112.1, read on the forward strand.
ATCACCAACGCATGCATAAATCTTCGTTGTCAACGAATAATCTGTTTTACCGAACAGCGTCAGAAAGTATAATTACGATCTGAACCTATCGCTGTCGCTCGTGCGACAGTAAATCTTCTTTTGTGTTCATTTTTCTGACACTTCAGTAATAGCACCGACAAATTTGTCCAAGCCGTCGATTACACGACTCCTTTTTTTGGTACGTTTCGTCTTTTATCTTTTTTGTGAGAAGGGGTGAGGGACGTAGTGAAAATTCTAAGACTTTTCCGGTTGATCTTTGGCATTTCTCGTTTGACAACCAAAAACAAAGCTGGGAATTTTAATAGTGAATTTTAAAGTTGATTTTGGAGCTTAATTCAGGGACATAGTCCCTTCCAAAATATAATGTGGATTTCAATAAACGTCAGAATCACGAATGGTCATATCAGGAACCATATAATCAGTACCGTACGTACCTGTCAAAAAGACGAATGACGAAACGTACGGAAAAAAGAATCTTGTAATCTTGGTCCCAACACTGAAGTCTGTCAGACAAATCTGACATTGGATGGCATTTTCTGTCTAGCGGGCGACGGTTTTGTTATTAGTTTTCTGTATGTTACGTACATACATATTATATAAGTTTATGTTTTGAATAAAATGTTTGTTCCCTGTTTTCGTTAATGCCTTGAATTTAATTTTTTTTATTAAAGCAAGGTTTTTTATATTTTTATTTCTTTTCAAAAATACGTGTTTTTTCCTTTGTTTAATAAAGGGGAATATTGCGGGGAAAATAGACAGAAAAAAATGGCAAAATACTACAAAAAAAAAGGGAAACTCATTTAGAAAGTCTGGGAACACTGGTGCACACCCATAAAGCCTAAATCAGCGTTGCCAGGTTGCGGGATTTTTCGCCGTTTTCGGGGATTTTCAACCCCAAAGGGGAAACGGGTAAAAAGATTCCAAAACGGGGAAAATTAACTGCTTTAAAAAATGTGTTCATTCGTTGATATTTTCAATAAATAAATAATACTATTTAGTAAAGCAATAAATTGAAAATATTACAGAAATATAGTCCGTCAATGCAAACAATTTTAGACACACAATCTCACATTTGCATTTGGCTGAACGTTGCCCACAGCGCATGCGGCACTGATTTCAATCCTTTTTATATACAGTGGACGTCCAGTTTAATGAATATCCGATTTAAAAAAATGTTCAATACAACGAATCAGATTTGTTTACCATTGATGGCTCTATATTACGAATGATGCAAAATATGTCCGCTCGGTTTAACGGATGCTTTACAATTTCTGGTTAAAAACAAAATAGTTTGTATTTTATGTGCATCTTCTGTTATTTTGTCTCTTTTCTTATAATAAATACTTGGATAGATAAAATGACGATCGATTTAACAAATTTTTCGATTTACCGAAAGGCTGTGCATTATATAATTCGTTATATTGAACGTCCACTGTATTTGACAAATGATATCCTGTTTCATTTTAGAATGTATATTTGCTCCCTGAAAGTATTTTTATACTAAAATTAAGTGATTAATGAAATTCCTCTTAAGTTTTTATTTTTCTGTTTTTTATTTTAAGTTTTATATTTTGTTACTCTTACATTTATCGATAGAAAGAACGATTATTGAATAAAGTATGAATCAGTTATTTTATATACTGTAAGTGCAATTACGCTGTTATGTTGTTAATAAAAAATAAGACTATATAAAAAGTGTTGTTTTATTGGCAAATTGACTAAATCGAAAGTAAATGAAAAACAGGGGAAAAACCGGGGAAAGTGAAACGTTAAATCGGGGAAAAATTTTGTTTTTCATGCAAAGAAAGAGAATTTGTTCCACTAAAACCTGGCAACGCTGGCCTAAATTCCATTTAAAACACAATAGCTTTCTCATTCTTCGTTAGTGAGCTCACTGGGATTTGTTGAGAATGTCAAAGAAAAATGCACTAGCAATTCTGGCAGAAGTTTGATTTTGAACAGTTGTGTTGTTTTTTGTTTGCTCTGTGGGAACATCACATATCGCGTGGTTACCAAAAAACGTTAACGCTTCTTTGTACATCGATGTGGTAGATCTCAATATAGTGAGTATGTCCGAAGAGTCTCTTTCAGAAAAAATCATATTCCAGCAGGATAACGTGCCAGTCTACAACGCAAGGTCCCTAAAGGGATGGTTTTCTTATTGATGTGTAAACATCTTAGCTCTCGGGCAAATTTTTCGCCGTCGTCCGTCACGCGTAACCAAACTTTGTATTAGTGCGTTCTCTGTATATGATTCTCTTAGTATTAGTGCATTCTCTGTTTGTCCGCCATCAAACACAAGCGTATGTTTATACATCAAATTTCACGAGTACCTGGTACTCACGCCTTTTTTTCTTGCAAATAAGGTTCACTCACACGACAGATAGTTCCACTTCGTCAATCGGCAAAGAAGCTATCCGGGAGGTTTAGTCGTCAATTAGGCTATATGAACTTAAAAGCCTTACCATATCAATGCCAAGAAAGAAAGAAAGAAAGAAGATATCAATGCTAAGCCGCCTATTTCACCAACTACAAATTACAACCACAATTTTGTACTTGTAAATAAGAACTACAAATTTGTAATTTTCATTCTATTTAGCATGGTACAAATGTTTGGTGAAACGATATTAATTACATATTTTACAAACTTTGTTGAAAAGTAATTGTAAACACAATATGTGAAATAGGCCCCACCCAAATGTGCTAGGATATAGAAAAAAACTCGTTATTAAGATTTTTATTGTTTTCAAAAAATGTCAGCCATATTTTTTAAAAAAAAGGGAAAACCTTTATGTGTTCATATTCAAATTTTCTCAAATTTTTCATCGTTTTCAAATTGACTGCTCCTGTTTTCTTGAACCTTTATTTTGGAAGTAAAATTTTGTGCTACCTACATTTTTTTTTATCTATTATTTTATATTTTGAATAAATATTTTTATTTTCTTAGAACAAGAAATAAAAGGCGTGAGTACCAGGTACTCGTGAAATTGGATGTGTAAACATACGTTTATATATGATAGCGGATAAACAGAGAACGCACTAATACTAAGGTTTGTTACGCGTGACGGACGACGACAAAAAATTTGCCCATACCGAGAGCTAAGATGTTTACACATCAAAAACTTTTACTACTGTATGTGCGACTGTACGTGCTAAGAGCTATCAATTTAAGGGATTCAAAGAGCATTGTAAGCAAATAATGACACAACGGCTTCGAACAGTTTTATAGCATAGCACTAAAAATGAAAATGTCTGAAAAGGAATCGCGCGTTGCTTAAACATCCTGTAGGAAACTCCATAGTCTAGTCAGACGTTAACTGGGACAGAGACAAAAAAATAGGGACTTCAACTTGGAAATTGATTCTAATCCCCATAAGCAGAAATACTAAGGATAATAAACCCCTGTGCGGATAGACTGAACTGAGGAAAACGAGTCGCAAGTCAAGAATTCCAAGTGACTGGGAAAAATACAAGAGTCTTAAAGAGTACAAATACGTGATACGAAAAGCGTAGCGGGAATTCTTGCAATCTTTCTTCTCGAATATAGTTAAGCTAGCAGAATAGGGAACAGGGAAGATCCTTTCAAAGGCTCATACTTTGCCAAGCTATTTTGAAAAGCACGACAGAACGGACACATAGTTTAGTTAAAAATCTTTGCATCTGCTCTGAATGGAAGATGTCTCTCAACGATTAGTGACTTGATGGAAGAAGCTCTAGCTAAACTGGGTGAGCAAAATAGGCCTGGGTATTAACCCAGTAAAAACAAATCATAGATAAGATAAACAATTTAGACTTAATTAAAAACGTTTCCAAAATTGTTGGGATAGTTCGGTCAGATTCAGATTGTAAAATGAAACAGAGGTAAGCATGTTGGAACATGCATTAAACAAAACCATTCAGATGTTTTTAGATCTGTAAGCGATATCTTAGCTAGGTCATTCAGGCCGTGGAAGAACCATGCTACCAGATAGGCGCCATTCTTGGAGACCCGGGCAGTGACATAAGAGGTGTGCTACGCAGATTCTACGGAAGTCATTTGTAAGGATGCCGTATCTTTTGGCCTATGTTTCCTATAGTACAGTGTCCGGTTAAAATACCGACGAGCACATTGATTTGACATCTTCCCATTAAAAGATGGAGATGTTGATATTTTCTGGTCGACTGGTGGGCCGCAGATTCCGGGTTATGGCATACCCGCTAGTATTATTGTGGTGATGCGGTTTATTAGATTTTTAGCTTTGTTGAAGGCCGGTAAGACCTATCTGTCCTTACTTTACTTGAAGTGGGGCTACAGCTCGGGGTGAAACTGGGTCTGCTTCTCTATTATTTGTGTGTGCGTGTTATATCTTTGCACGAATGGAAGGGACCCACAGTTTTTGTCGACTCCGAACGGCGAGTTCAGAAGCTCATTGACAAATGATGATCTTTGATTACTTGTCAGTCATTCGAAAGAGGTGGCACCGTGAAAAAAACTTAAAGGTTTTGGACCTAGGCTGGGATTGAACCCGGGCGGCGTGGCGTAGTAGTCCAACGCACTTACCACTACACCACGGTGCTCAAGACTTGTATGTCAGCTAGTGTTATATCCATATCAGAGCCGTCCTTGTCCAGTACGTCTGCTGTTACATTCCGTTCTATTCCAACATCTCCGGCGGAGTAAGACGGTGTGATATTCTATTGCTCTGAGTATCGTGAGGCAATCCTTTACGCATTTTGAATTCATGGAAGCGGAGTCCAGTACAAATTTAAAAAATCAATTTAATTTACTGATGACTCAACGTACACGCATAAACTATATTCTCATAAGGAATACGTCACATTCGGCTAAAGTCATGTGTGAACAACCAATAACTAATATGTTATTTTATGTATTTCTATTTTGCTTAATGCTGGATAAGTGCAAGGTAATAAAATTATCAATAAGTTCGGTTATCTTATCAGTAGGTTAGGCACCGTGCATAAATCAAATTGATGATTCATCATTTTTAACCTTGCTTGGACCTACTCAAATGTCAGCTAACAGTCTGATAAGTTCGAATAAAAGAAGTTATTTGAATAATGCTTAACCGTTGACAAATAAAACTAGCATGAAAATAAGTCTAGACTTTGTTGGCAGCATAGCAGTCATGCTTGTTTAAGGAAGACTTCCTGAATCATTCTTTACAGATAGTTCACTTATTTCATAGTCGAAGTATCTACGAGAACTCGGCGTCGAATTTCTGTGCCCCTTCAGTGAAATGAAGAATCTCAGCTAGAGAGAGAGAATGAATCCATAACATGTGAGCCCAAAATGCGAAGTCTTGGTCTTGCAAAAGCACTTCCACTGTCAGAGGAAATGTTCTGTAGTATCTTAACTTTTAAACCACCAAGCATTACCTATGTTTATCATGTGACAGCCATAGGCGTTGTGTCCCGATATTAGCCTATGGCGTTGTGTCCCGATGTTAGCCTATGCTCTATGTCCAGAGAGCAGTGAATTTATGAGGCCTTTTCACGAAACACTTGGTGGTTTTGCAGGAAGGTAAACCTGACGCTATAACGCGATTTTTGGTCTTTACTTACGCGAAAAATGTATTTACCTATCGCTTCTATGTTTCGGGGAATTCCCTTTTAACACATTCACGTGTTCCGTAGGTTGTTCAGTATGACGTTTGAAAATTTCCTTTAATATTGGTTCAAATGATGACTAGAATTCTAAAAATGACTCCGCTATAGAATGTTCAGTGGACTGTACGGAATCAGCAAAAAAAAACTAACAACAACAAACATACACCAAGGATTAGATTTGGCATCTGATTTGGAGAATTACTTTGCAGGTATTGATCCCTCTATGGAACGCTCCAACAATTTTACAAGCCATCTGCAATATTCTCTGGCTCCATATTTTGAAGTCCGAAAGGAGTTGCAGAGAAGTGCTCTATTTCTTCTTTCTTTAGCTGGCGCTAGGGACCTACCAATTTTGCCGACTTCGAAGGGCGAGTGATTTCTTGTCAGACATTCAAAAGAGGTGGCACCGTGAAAAAACTTTTTGCTGTTTGCTGGGATTGAACCCAGGCAGCATTCCGTAGTAGTCCAACACACTTACTACTACACCACGGTGCTCACCGATCCAGACAGGCAAATTTTCCAAAAAAAACATGGCCAAAATTATTTTTTTGCTTTTGCTAATTAATTATTTCATAAGTTTATCGGAAAATAAGTAAAAAATATATTTTAAGTAAATTTACATTTAATTTTGAAAAATTTTATTATTACAATTATTACAAAAAAAAAAAAATAAATAAGATAAGAAAAAAAATTAAATTTGATTTAAATACATTATAAATAAAAAAAAAATGTCTCATCATAAATAAATACAAGCTTTACTTCACGATATCTTGCAAAATCGCAAAATATCTCAACTTCTTGTAGCTAGCTTTTGATAGGGACGTTTCAAAGTACATTTCAAGCTTAATTTGATTGCTGGATCTTGGACGGAACACAACTTTTTGCTTTATGAAGCAGAAAAATAGGTTTTTCTATTTACTCATAAAAAGACATTATTTTGAACGGGTATAAAATCTTATTGTTACTAAAAGTTGCACTCTAATTTACAAACATAATAATCCACTTATCACCAGCAAATGATTCCGTACTAACTTCTTTTAATAACTGACTCACAAAATTTAAATAAAATCAAAACAAATTAGGAGCCTTCACAAAGTAAATTTATCACGGCAACCACCTCAAAGAAACTTCCACTTTAAACGCACGACTAGACAAATCGGTTGCAAATAAAAGAACGGGATGGATCCGGTATGATACTCTTTCAATATATCAACAATTTGGGAGGGGAAATAATAGAAAAAATACACATTTTTATTTTATTGTTTTTGACCATGTTTTTGGGGAAATTCGCCTGTGTGCGATCTAAGGAGATCTGCTGACATAGGAAAAATAAATCGCTGTAAAAATAGGAGCAAAGCGCAGTATTTAAGTTTGAAACCTTGTTTCATCATGTGCCGGCCGAACTTTATTGGCAAGTGGTTTGGTTTCATACAATTTAGTTATTATTAGCATGCGTTTTCATGTGGGTATTTAGAACACCTCGACTAAAGTCAAATAAAACATTTACCAGTTGTCAGAGTAAATTTAGCTTTGTACTCAATTTTGTAACTTGTTCTATCAACTTTGCCAATACGATCATCGGTTTTCCAGGAATCTTCGTGCGATGTTTTGTTAAAATTCTGTTAACTCAAATTTATTTGAAAGTACAGTGGAAGTCCATTATAACGAATATCCGATATAGCGAATTTGCGATATAACGAACAGTTTTCCGATTTACATTTTTCAGTATCTCTATATAGCGAATGGTGGCCACGATTTGCTATCCGATATAGCGAACGTAAATAAATTGACTTAAAAACCCGGGAAGTATTTATTGTAAGAGAATTATAAAGAGCCTGAATGAAATATCACTATTTACTTCTAAGATTTGTTTGGCACTTTATGTGTAACTGCCGTCAGAATAAAACATTCGTCCTTTGTGTTAATGAATTTTATGTGTTGAGTTTTTTATTTTTCCTTGCCCAACCCCTTACATTATTTTGTACCTAATACGATAGTGTTTTTTCAGTTTTTTTCTCTCTGAATTTGCATGTCCATTGTCCACACACCCAAAGAGTTAACAATTCCACCATGTTTTTTCTTTCTTCTTCTTCCACTCGTCGCCTACTTGTTTGAAAACAGTTACTTTTGGTTACTCCAACAGTTTTGAATTTTATTGAATTTTATGAATTTAAAATCGGTGATTATTTTTTTTTTTCAAAGAAATTAACAACACTTTGCAAACTTAAATGGCAGGATCATCATCTGTTCAGTTTACCATTAAATAAAAACGCCTAAATAAATGTATTTTTTAATAATTTCTTTTAAAAAAAAAAGTATAAAAAATCGATCGATATAACGAACGCGCTCGATATAGTGAATGACCTCAATCATTATATCATTCGTTATACACTGGACGTCCACTGTATTACAATAGCAAACTATTTGCTTTTCATCGATCATCGAACTACGTCCGAGTATTTTGGTAACATTGATCATGATCGTGCTTAAACGCATCAATTCAAGTATTAGCCGTATCCGTGATACGTCATTGTGCACTCGTACATCGTAACTGCTTATTTTGATTGATATTTTAATTAGTTGTTGCTTTCTTTAACCACAATTGATTAGTATGAGTACGTACCGGCCGGCAAACTGAACATGAGTTTTGTTAAACTTTCCATCATTTTGGGCTTTCCCGAAGCTTGCACACCAACATCAATTCCCTTATTCCAACAATGGTGGTATGTGTTAGTGCTCGTAGTTCAGTCTTCAGTGTGAAGCGATAAAATAGTAAAATGTTTGCTATCGCTATGGCGTTGATTTATTAAATTAAAATTCTAATTCAGAGGGTAAATATTAAGCAAGTTCCCGTCTGTAGCACAGCTACAAAGACACTGTCGCCTACCGTGGTTTTCAAGTTTTCTCCAGGATCTGATGTCATTGTAAATTTCAAATTACCAGATTCTGAGCCCAACTATTTACAGTTGCACGATTGGAGGATGTCGAATGGGGCAGTAGATATCTATTACCTGATAAGCTGTCCCGAGATTTCTGCACTTAGGGTTGCTAAGACAAGAAAGACCGAGCCAACAAGTCGAAGATAAAAGACATTGGAAGGACATTACTTTTAGAAAGTAAAAGCGTATTCTGCATTTTGCATATGTAGGTTATTATATTGGCTTTCTTAGATACTACAGTTTAACACTACAGCATCTGTGACAGATATTAACCAAGTCTAGTTTAGGATATGTAGGCTAGGAAGTGTAACTGCCGATAATTCGAGTACCAGCATTGTAATACCGAAGATATTTGGGGACATGTATCTTCGTTGCTCGTGAAGCCACTTGGGGTTTTATATGAAGCGAAATAGGGTTCTGAAATCCGTTTGTGCTTGATCCCTAAGATTTTCAAATCGATATTCACATAGGTGACGTCTACTTCTTCGGGAAAGAGTACGTATTTACCGAGGAGAGAGGAGTCCAGTGGTACTTTCTTTATCTTCCTCGTCTCTACAGCTTCTGTAGAAAAAGTTCGACATGTAAACTTATTAGTGAACTTGTCTGGTGGCAAGGTATGTAAATCCACCTTTCCATCTAACATTTAGTTCTATTGACTATGTCAATTTTGGGCGATAGCTGGTAAGTAGCAACGGTTATACCTGAATTCCCCTTAGTTTATCAGCATTCCCTGGAATATCTCTATCCCCTGTACCCAATATAGGCGAATGTGGACCAGCGACAGTTAAAAGTAGATTTTGAAAATGCTAATATTACAATATAACATTCCTCCTTATCCTTCCAAGATCGACCCAACTTCTGCTTGAACTACACTGCAGTGATCAGTGAGGCTGAAGGAGATAGTAGGGCGTATGGACATCAACGCTCCGGCTCGGAGAATATTCGACTCTTACCCGGACGCGACGGTCAGCGCAACAGAGGACAACCTCGCCTAAGGTGGCGCGCACAAGTAGAAGAAGACCTCAAAAAACTAGTGCGCAATTGGAGGCGGTTAGCTAAGGACCGGGCTAACCGGAAGAGGTTGTTGGTTGAGGCCTTGGTTCACCACGGACTGTAGCGCCACCTAAGTAAGTAAGTAAGCTATGTTTGGTGATATACATTATGAGTATAATGTATGTAGATAAGCTAATGCGTGGTGTGAATAAAAACTAAAGTGAACATTTTGTGTGAATCACAAATGTTCTCTAAGTAGGTTCTTCCCCTTAAGTTGAAGTTTGAAAACTCGTCGCTTCTTATTTTTAATTTCTTTTTTTCTGATTGATGTGACACGTGCCTTCATATTTTCAATTCAGACAAGCTATCTATTTTTGAATATTTTGTTCCACAGCTTCAGGGGAGATAAAGATTCCATCTTTATTATCAGAATTGGGGGAACACTCAACTGTCAAAATATATAAGTGAGGGGATCCCATTAAACGTTACGAAAACTTATTTCCTCAAAAATCGACTAAGAAAAGGATAAACTTTTGCTGGATCTTTGAGCCAATATGACTTCAAAGGACCGGATGGGATGACAAATTAAAATCCAGATAAGGACAATTAACAGAATTTTTGTTTTCTGATTTGCACGGTATGAAACTTTACCTACGACATTAAAAGCCGTGGCCGTGGTGGTAAGTGCGTTGGACTACTAAGCATGCTGCTCGGGTTCAATCCCAGCCCGGGTCCAACACTTAAAAAAGTTTTTCACGGTTGCCACCTCTTTCGAATGTCTGACAAGCAATCATAGAGTATCATTTGTCAATGGTAGGTCCCTTCCATTGTTGCAAAAATATAACACGCACACACAAATGGTTGCGAGAAGCAGGCCCAGGTTCACCCCAAGCTGTAGCGCCACCTAGTATTAAACTAAAAAGCCGTCTTGGCTGATGATAAGTGCCTAAACTGAATTCGGAGACACCAAAGCTACCTACTACATGGGTATAGCCCGGACACAGTTTTCAATGTCAACGAAACGGGACTGTGTTTTAAATGTCTTCCGAAAAATAAAGGAATTCGGTCGCTTCCAGCTGATTAGTTCAGTTATAAGAGCTCTTGAATGACTAGTGAACTTTTCCAGAAGTAATCAGGTGAGTTGTTATTGTTGTTAAATGTAAATTTTTAGATTGTTTATGCTTGGTATATGTCAGCTCATTTCAAAAATGCCCAAAGTTCTTCTCAAGTGTTAGCTATTGCCTCAGAATTCTACCGAAAAGTTGGCATTTTTGATCATTTATGCACTTTTGTAATTAAAAAAATATGTGTAAAAGAAAACTTAATTCAAAATGTTACTTCAAATTTAAATAACCTTTCATAGATCCGACCAAAAAAAAATATTGGCACTTCCATGTGCATTTAGAAGTGCAGATTTTTTCTTGTTTTCCTACTGTGAACTTTGGAAATGCCGCTTTTTAGGTGCCTGACGTAGTCGCCCATCATATTGGCATCCAATTTACCCTGGTACCGGCCCTCCATTGAAGCGATATCTTAGGGAAACGTCTCAGCATGTTCTTCACTAATGCTCCCCAAGTTTTCAATAAACAAAAATACAAATGAGAGTGAAGAACATGTAGTTTTAGCGACATTCTGTATTCTAATATATTAAACCTATCCACTAAGTTTTCTACTAGCTCTACATAATTTTCTATTTTAATATTTCCTCCTTTTATTTCCCTGAATGCTGCCCAAGCATTACGTTCCTTTGATTTGAAGTGGTGGCATAAGTACTTTTCCTGAATTTACCAAAAGATTCAACTTTACGTTTTTTTTGCATCAGGTATAGCATAAAGGCTTCTCTTAGCAGCCATCTTTTCGTGCGATAGTTTTCAGTGTCAGCACGACTACTCCATAATTAAATGAAACAATTTTATTTATTTTCTCAACTAACGACTATCCACATTCACTTGCAGTGGTCTGCTCGCATCTCCGTTAACACATTTCGCGATGCCGTTACCGTAAAGCTAACAGTTAGAACGAATGAATACTCAAAATGTGTTTGACATATCATAAGGAAGCAGAAACTAACAAAAAAATAACATAAACAAATTTTTGTTACACAGTGTAGTTGAAGATAACATAATTTTAACATAGCCTTTTCAAATGATGACGATCTTATAAGATTCGACGTCTATATTTCTTTCTTTCGGTGAATCGAGTTCATCAGACGACATTGCTGAAACCGAGAATATCACAAGAGAGCCCAACGATACTAATAACCAAGGAACGGATTTTATTGACCAAAAAAAGGTAAAAAGAGGAAAATTATACTCCAAAAAAAGGCAAAAAGGCATTTTATAATGAAGGTTTTTTTGCATTATTTTATTATTAACATTCTAATAGCACTGTATACAACCAAAAACATTTTGAAGTTCTCTGGTAACAATCGTCTACGATTATCTCTCAGGAAAGCCTTAAAGCACAGACGAGTGGAGCCATGATAAAAAATTTCACGTCATTAACTTTAATATTTGAATTCAATTTGGAGTTTGCACCGCCATTTCCTTCATTTGCTGAAAAAACGGCGTGTACATTTTTTTCATCACATCTTCAGCCCTTTAGCTCGTTGTAGTTTCTCCTCGATCCCGTTCAAAGTCTTTAACACCTCTTCAATAGGCCTTCCTAAATATTACGCATTGCACTTAGATCAAATGTTCAAATTAAAATCCACCTACTAGGTCTCACCTGGTATTTGTAAACTCTTAAATGTGTGCTCTTTCGGGCCGACCTAAAATCTTTTTCCGATTTCACCAGAATGTCACGAAATATGAAGCTAGATGAAAAGGCGCACACTTACGAAAAAATACTTCACCGATGTCTAACGGTTTTTGTCAGATGAAAAGTTTGTAAATACAACTGTGGCGAATGCCAGAGATTGCACGTATGGCACAAGAAGAAACGCATGTAAATAGGTGATATAAAATGTATTTAAAATTATGTTGGTGTGCATGGATATTTTGTTACGCGCACTAGTGTAAACAACGGGTACGATTATGTGCATGTTCACACGGGAGAAAAACCTGTGTGGACACTAAAATTTCTTTCGTTTGAACGTGGCGCAATTTTTCTATAAAACAAAAAACACTTACCCACGCACTTTCCACCGAACTTTCGCTCACTACAAGAACTTTGTGAGGACTAGGGTGACACGAAAGGAAAATGCAATCGGAAAGACCAGTACTAAAGAGATAATTCATCAAATAAAATTGGTGTTCGTCGGTCGTCGAAGATTACCCTAGGGTTAGGTTAATAAAGAATTGTTCAACCAATTGGATACATTTTTATAGCAACAACAAAAAAGCAAAAAATAACTGTCAGCGTTAAAAGTTCATCTATAGCGAAATTATACGTACACATATGTACACTTATGGACAAAAAAATTAATACAGGCTGGAGTATTAATATTGTGTTCACTTATTCTGTCAATGACTTAGCCGCTGTTCTGCATATCCATTGACAATTAGTTACAGAAGTGTACTTTGTACCGTTAGTCAGATGGTTAAGTTCCCTGTACTTATTGTGAAATTCAACAAAGTGCCACGAGTAGTGTGTTTTCGTGTGGACAATAAAATAAATACATTTCCGTTTCCAATCCAACAGATATATTTATCGGCTTTTTCCAAATCGGATTTGAGTTAAAATTAGTTAAGTGATGCATAAAGATCACTTTTGTTCCATAAAGCTTCAATTTTGGAATAAAAAATGGGTCGCAAGCAGCATTGTACCTTTGAGGAGGGGAGTTTATAAGAAAACTTCAAAATTATGGCTTAAGTTACAGAATTTTTCTGCTGCAACTTTTGGTCAGAAAACTGAGGAGAAAATGGGAAGAACTCGAAAAATAACCAAACAAATGGACCGAAGGATTGATTTTGAAGCCAGGAACGATCCATTCGTATCGTCTGACGCCATTTTGAGAAAACCAAATCCAAAAGTTTCTTTAATGACAATAAGGAGAACGTTGGTAGAATGCAAGCTGTCAGTCAAATCGCCCAGGATGGTACCACTTCTCAACAAGAGGCACTTGAGAAACAAGATAGATTTCGCTATTCACCACCGAAATTCGCCTGGCTTTGACGGCCAGAAAAAATTGAGAAATAATATTTTGGACGGACGAATGCAATCTTATTTGTTTGGGTCTGATTGTAGACGTTTCGTAAGATGTCTTCCCATCTCTGGATATGATCACCGCTACATAAAAAAGACGCTGAAACATGGTGGTGGAAGCATTTTGGTTTCGGCAGAGTTTCTAGGTACAGAGTCGGTGTCATTCATTTAACAGAGGGGGTAGCGATGAAGGTAGATTACGTAAATATATAGGATAACATTCTTCTCTCATATGCAAAAGAAAATCTATAATTTGGAATTAACAGGCAGATAACGATCCAAAACATACAGCTAAAGCGACAAAAACCTGGACTACTGCATAGGGAATGAAAGTTGTTGGCCGTTGGCCGTCCCAGTCATCGGACCTTAATCCATTTAAAAACTTATGGAAACAACTAAAGGATGTTCTAGCTAGAAGAAGACCCAGAAATAGAAACGAACTTTGGTAGCAGGTGAAGGCAGCGTGGGAGTATATTCCGTTGCCCATGTGCCAAAAGTTGGTTAACTCTATGCCAAATAGATGTGCAGCAAAAAATAAAAAATAAATGTCACGCGACCAGGTACAAAGTGACTAACTACTTGTCATAAATTTCAATATATTTTGTTATGGAAATTAGTCCGTATTTATTTTATTGTCCACACGAAAACACACTAGTTTCGACATTTTGTTGAATTTTACAAGAAGTGCAGTGAAATCCTACATCTGACTAATGGCACAAAGTACACTTCTATAACTACTTGCTAATAGGTATGCACAATAGCGGCTCATTCCAATCATTAACAGAATAAGGAAGCACAATGTTAAGACACCATAAGTGTATGTACATATGTATCTTAAACTCCTTTACAACGAACAAACTCATTGTCATGTCCGCTTTGAGGTTTGACTCTGCATTTGTAGGAAATTTAGATAGAAACATTTATAAAAGCAAAATTCAACAAAGAATAAGCTCGATAAAGTCGATGAAATAAATACTGTACATGTTCATTGTTTTTTAGTCAATAAATGGAAAAGAATCACCCTTTGGACTTTTACATAAACTAAATTCTTCAACTAGCTGTTCTAAGGTTCATTCGGAGAATATTCCTGTACGTACCTATAAAAAAATATATCCCCTATCAACTAGGTACCTATACCTATACCTATCCATAATGAGAATGACGCAAAGTAAATAAATGTAAAATACCTAACTACCTACATACATATTGCACTTATTTACTATTTGATTTAAAAATAGAAAATATGTATGCTCATACCAATACAAATGCACAATGCCTTGCCACACAAAAGGTCAACAACGAGCATACCAATACATATAATCGTACCTACAGATATTTTCCATTTTTGGTTAAAACGTCAGGAAATTCTTCTGCAAATATAGAATCACAAACGCCCCTTTTTTTACACGTGCTATCTATAACCATCATCATCATCATCATCATCATCATCGATATGTGTCTGCCTACCTGCGTGCGTCACATTGCAACAAACATTTGGCACACTTTGTTAAACAGTTGCTCCAACTGAAGTTCTTATCTGCTTCGATTAAATACAAATCATATTGAACGGCCCAAGAAAAAATAATATAAAATTCTGTCATACCCAAGAGCTAGTAGTTAGTCTGAAACCATTCGCGGATCAAATAACACGGAACCGAACACACTCTCTATTTATTTATTTTTATTTCCGAGTGTTAAAGAACGAATTCTATTGCTCAACTCAACAGTGTGTGATTATCGAGTGTATTTGCGAAAAGTGATATTTTCTTTTTTATAATTAATTTAATTTCACAATTACATCATGGTGTACCTTACAATGGAAGATAGTATGAAATGTAAGTTAAAATTAAAAACCTACAATATACCTAACCCACACCTGCAAAATGATAACGGCGAGTTGTGAAATACTCGGAAATAGCCCGGACCTACGACAAATGATAATTTCGATGAAATCAATTAAATATTGAATCGATTGAAAAAGTGAAAGTGTTTAAACAAAAACAACCGGTGTAGAATTTTTTATCTGGGATGTTTCTGCCAATCACTGTTGAAGTGTTGACATAAGTTTAATCGTTAGCATTCCAATTAAATTGAACTAAGTACTTGCTTTGCTTATGAAGTACTTACAAGTGGATGTGAGATTTGGATTCATTAACAAATTTTGTAAACAAAAAAATAAACTGAGAACAGGAAGTGATTAGAAAACAGTGTTTTAGGCAATATTTGCATTTTAAAAGTTATTTCGAAGTAAAAGTTCCTCATTTTGTAGATGTATGAGTAGGTACGTAGATACATCAACAGATCCTGTCAAAAGTCAGAGAATATTAAGACCAAAAATCAAAGTAATCTCTAAGCTCTTCTCAAGATCCTAAGTATATCATATTAGCCATTCAAACTACCTACGCATCTTTGATCGTTTGTTACGTGACTTTTGCTCATCCATCGATTTTGCAATCTTTGTTTGAATTAACAAACAAAAAACCTTTAATCTTAATTTATAACTTTCCAGTATACACCTATGTTGTTTATTGCCAAATGCCAGCGGTCTTAAGTGACTCATTTATGTTCTTTTTTTTAAGGTGTATAGGTAATTAAATCGCAATTGAAGGCAATAATCGATAAGGGTCTGATTTTAAATGTTTGATTTTTCTTGTGATTTCTAATCAATGGAAGATCACTAAAACTCGATGAGCTAATATCAGGTGGAACCTAAATCAATACCTTTAGAAATTCGTACACAACTACCTTAATGACTTTAACCTAAACAGGATCATGTGATCTTGAATCGACGATCAGTGATCATTTCGTAATGTCAGCGCTAAAATTATTACAAAATGTCAGACTTGCAAGTTATCTCCTTATATGGGTGTATTTTTCGTATCTGTATAAAAAAAAATCATTGAATTCCTAATTTCTCCTCAAATGTCACCAATTCCATACTACACCACACCACTAACAGAATATTAGTATTGTCACTGTCAATGCGTCATATTGAATTGTATAAATTGTATCTACACTCATCTATAATATCTATCAGACGACTCTGACACCGACTAAACAATACTCAAAGGGTATGCCCCCATCCATTCCAAAATTGAATGAATGAACATGTATCTAACCGGCAAATGAAATGATTACTCATATCTCGCATCGAATTTCATACGAAAATCTCTCTTACAATCTTTTGCCGGCATGAACAAGTGACTCCTAACAAAAAAAAACGTGCGTCGAGCAAAATAAACAAAAATACAACAAAAAAGCTTTTCACACAATCCATACATTCACATGAGCAGACAGACATACCTATACAAGATACCATTTCCATTTTATTGAACGCGAGTATCTAACATTCCAAGTCCAACAAAAACCTCAGCACAAAAGCCCTGAAGAGGGAAGAAAATTCAACAATTTCTCAATGAACTTGACATTGTTCTATCTGTACGGTGTGTGGTGTTTGTATCTGTGTATCTATCTACATATATATACATGCGTGACCCTAAGAAAATTCCACCAAAGTATGCAAGAGATATATGGATATGTACATAGATACAATATCCATCCAATGAGTGCATGATGATTCTTCATGAAAATTTCAAATGAGTCAATTTTATAAACACGAGATACCTACTATTTTATTCCAATTCCACGGCAGATACACCAGAAAGAAGGGCTGGGCTAAGATACTCCTGCCATATACCTATGCAGATACATATAGCCGGCATTTAGACCAGCGACAGACAGGAAATCATATTTGGAAATTCATCGTTCTATATGGAAAAGTGTGAGCTGCTCTCAGTTTATTAGTCATAGCTCATAGCGTAGACGTAGTTACTTTAGCGTAAAAATGTAATAGGTTATTCCTCTCTCATTCGGATACTGGTGGTGGTGGTAGATACACTTTTAATTGGACACACCAACCGAACCAAACACCAATGCATTTCTTCTCGACACGTCATTCAATACAATCCGTACACCGTACCATATCCATATGATAGGCGCTCGCACTAACACATTCGTGTATAACTACGGATTGAAATGAAACATATCCATCGCCTGTGAGAGCGACCGAACGTTTAAGTGTATACGTATACATGAAGTTGCCTTTAAAGATAAAGGTAAAATCATCCAGTTCTGAAATAGTTAGTTCAATTGAGAACGTCGAATAGTAAGCACGTCGTCTAGTGCTGTGAAAAGTATCTGAAAGTGAAAAAAAATTAATAAATAAATAAATTCACTCGTATTATTAGTGTTTCTTTAAATTCAATTCAAAGTTAAAGTGACACAGTGAATTTATGAAATTAGTCCTCCATTAGAAAAAAAAAAAATATCGTAAAATATTAATTAATTGTGAATTAAAGTGATTTTAATTAAAACAAAAAAGAGGACAATTAATCCACTGCCATTACTGAAACGTGCTAAAGTGAAGAATATACCTTAAAGTTTCATGATCGGTGATTTTATATTTATCGACGGGTCCTACAACCAGCATCTACGGCGACCAACGATTATTTTGGATCCTTTTGGAAGTTTATATGACTTGTCTACTGATTTGTTAAGATTTATCTTAACCTTATTATGTGGTGTGTGTACCTTTTATTTACTTTTTTAAATATTTCCCTTTTCTTTTCTTTTTTTTTTTGTTAATTACTTAAGTTTGTTAGATAGTGATACATATATGTAACTTTAGATCATAAAAGTGATCCTCTTTCTTTAATTTAAATAAATCCATTGTGTCCTGTACCTGTTCTTCTGACATTGCATTTACCTACCTATACTAGTAGTTGTCATATTAACAGCCAAAATCGTGTTCAGATACCTTCACTTTTATTACACAAATATACGAATTCCAACGCACGAAAAAAAAGGCGTAAAAGTTATAAAACTCGCAAATTTAAAACAAAGTCATAAAATTGCAAACAATTACAAGTAGGTACGTAGGTACCTCGTACATAATTGAAAATCACTCTTTGATTTACTGACATTTAAATGACTTTAATTTCATTGATAACTTTCGAATTACGTCAAAAAAAAGTGTTAGTCATCAATGTTTTTTTTTTTTTTTTACCTACGACTCGCAGATAGTAAAAGCTGGGGGATATTAATACTGGATCAAAGTCCGTATCTTAAATTGGTTATGTTTTTTTTTTTTTACACACTTCTGTAAATATATAACAAAAAGAAAAAGATGCAATACGACGGTAGACATGCATTTAATAGGTGATCAGATCACAGATTAGTAGGGGAAAGTCCCCCAAAAGGGGATTTTCCATTCAATAGTCGCATTTTATAGCCTTTTCCTCACATAAACATATAATGAAATTTTTATTAATTTCTTCTTTTATTTTTGTATTTTTTTCCAGGTGGTTGCAATTATACAGCAACCAAACGAATTAGCAAAACGGCATCCATAACTAGTATTAGTGAAACCAAAAGAGCCACTCGGTTCAACGTGTGCTCCAATATACAGCTCATCGCTTTAGTAATTTTAATGACACATTTTTTGGCTATCTGTCAAGTGGATGCAATGGCACTGCGTCCGAGACAATTAAGGAAACGACACAGTTTAACAGCTGTGGATTGGGAGAATCCATGTGGTGGTGTATACGAGGGGAGTTATTCCCCCGATTCGAGTCGAAAGAAAACTGTAAGTGGCTAAAAAAAAAAAAATTACTATTCAAAGAGCATCTTTGCACTTGTTTCTATACCTATTTGAAAAAAGAAAAAACCTCGTCTTAACTGTATTTCTATATTTTGTTCCCTTTTCATTGCAGTCGTTCAAACAATTGCGTACCACGGTTCGAAATACATATCGTACTTTAAAGGCTACTAAAGATCCACGGATTAACACTAAGGATATTCAAATGTGGTTCGCGCACAATAAAACTTACAAATTCTTACCAAAGTTGCGACTGAACTCAAGCGTAAGTATCTTTTTTTTATTACTATCATTTATATTCGCCTTTGATCCTTCATAAGTTCTCTTGGATTTTTTTTTATATTTTAAACCAAGAGAAGTTTGTTTTGGTTTTGAATCTGATTATTTGTGTCTTGTGAGTGTTTGACTAACTCTAGTCATATGATACATCTTCTTTTGTCTTCGATCATATAAATCTGCAGTCATAACGAGTTACGTCTGAGTTATAAATTCGAGTTGATTATGTTAATCGAAGAGTTAAAAATAAACCACAAATATATATTTTCAAATAAATTTGTGCCTTCGAAAAACTGCATGGTTTTATAAGAAAATAAACTAAACCTAAGACGATTAAGCATTTACAACGAATGACAGTCACAATACAAATTTAACTATCGCATAAGGACTTTTTTCACAAAATGTTGTTGCTTAAGATTTGAAAAAAAAACCTAAACATCGGTTATGCTCTTTAGTACGAATAGGTGTGCAAACTTTTCTGCTTGACACATAAGGTCTGTTCCCGTACTGCCCAAAACAGCCGAAAACTACGCAAAACTATACGCTCTCTTCTGTCAAAACATACGAAAAATCTTCATACGGGAGCAGGATTTGACTATTTTCGGCTGTTTTGGACAGGTACAAGAACAGACCTATAGTAATGTTCTTTTTCGATAGAAATGTGGATTTAAAGAAAAAAATATTAGGCGTGTTTTTTTTCAAATCTATATAGGCTAAACATGTTTCCGCAACATGTTTTCAATGTAAAATACTACAAAACCTTAGCCTGGATAATTATCCAGTCTTATTTTTGTATGGAAAGCTTTTTCGTAATCTATATAGGTTTGAAAAAAACGCGCCTATTATTATGTGATGTTCGAAAAAAAATTCCAACACCCGCCGGCCGGCCAGCGTTATGTGCTGCATCCTTGAGTCGCATCAGGGCCAACTCTGTATCATCTTTTTCTTTGTGATACCTCACCGGAGACTTAAAATGTTAATTTGATTGTGTAGCGGTAACACATTATGGCAGAAATTATCGCATCGTTAAAACAAGTGGACGAGGAAAACCTCTGGGAGGAGTTCGCTGGCTTATGAATCACACAGCAAGACAACGCTTAAGCAGCCACTCTCGTGTTCATCGAATGAATGTCAAAACATTTTGACTTCACGTCTTTCCTTTAACAAGGTGCGAATCTATGTGTTGAGTCTCTAAATTACCAGCGAAAGGATAAAATAAAGAAGAAGCGCGCACAAATTCTAACGCTTGTTTTAACACTATAACACCATCAGCGTGCAGCGTATGGTGTGCGTTGCGTATCGTATCGCAATCTCACAATCTCTCGAAACAAGAGCTTTCCCCGAGGTGTACGTGTACGTGTATTTCTTATGCTCCCGTGTATCTTGCACTAAAATGCACATTCGCCTTGTGTCTGCTGTATCCATGAAAGAGTGGGCTGCTAAGTTGTATCGCCTATAAAATCATCATCCGATTGGCGGCGTTAAGAGGCTGTAAAAAAAAAACAAAAAGAACCACCGCTCCTGGGGCCCTTCTTTGCTGGCCCCAGTTGCATGTGCATGCATAAAACAAAAAGAATGGCCATGATAATCGTTGATGATCCATCAGCAGCAGAGGAACCGTGTACGAAGAGTGGTGGAGAGAAACTCTCATTGTGGCGGAGAGCAGCCATAATGACAGGAATCTCTCAACCAGACGCCCGAGGGCGGTGATTGAGAAGTCAGCTAAAAAAAAGTGGGAAACAAAAAAAAATTACTCATGTAGCATTTAACTTTTATTTTTTACTTTGTTCGTAATAACGCTGCCGAAAAAATTGCGTACTCACGCAAATACGTAAAAACTTACTCGCACTATATACTCGTACATACGTCACTGAGCTTCGTTTACTTCCGACAGCTGATCATTCGCCCCACTAAACACAAATACACGTACACCAAGTGAAGTGAAACTATACGATAACTTTCAAACGGCATGATCATGAATCACCAAGTGGCGAATGCCGACACCGGCGGTGAATTCCCCCAAACGATAAGCTTTGCCTCCCAACCTCAACGATCAATAGTAAAACGAAAGCTTTCGACTTGAGATACTCGATACAAACACAGATACTCAGCGTATAGCAAATTTCAAGTTTACACTTCTTATGAAATTCAAACTGATAATGTGGGTCATTGACTTTCAGTGGCTGCGAGCTTTGGCGAGCTTTCAATCAATAAACAATAACAAATCATATGATTATATGAACAGTTGATTAATTTTTTATTTTTATTTTTTTTGTTATTACAGATCGCACTCAAGCGCTGGTACAGCAACGCACAAACATTTGTGGGAGGGTTCTCCTACCTACATACCACACAGCGTAATTTCGACGAAGTGAAGCTTAACAACCAAGAAGGCAAAATCTCGAAGGAACTACAGACGCTGCTGGACGATGCACGAACTATTCTCTGCGAGATTGAAACAACCATCAATCATACAATTCCAAACAGCCACGTGAAAAAGCTCCGCTCGGTCAGTCGGGATGCAATGAATGAGAGGCTGAAGTTCCGTACCAAGAAACATCTCTCCGAGAATCTCTACGAGGTCGACGAGATCGACTTGAAGTTCATGAAATTCTACTTCATGAAATTTTTGCAAAATATGTCGGTGATTATAAAACAGAGAAACCCGAACGTGTACAATGGCAGCGGGAGTAACAGTCTTGGTAATACCAGCGTCATAAGTTTGAGCAGCCAAAGTGTCAGTAGTAATGAAAGAAACACATTTCGAAGGCTTCCCGCGAGGAAGCAAAATCGAAACAGGCATCGACAAAGGCCAAACAAAAACACAAGTCTGTCGACAGCGTAAATTTACATAAAAAAAAAAAAACATAGACTAGAAGACTCTAAATATATACAGTATTACCTCTAAGTTCATCCTCAGAGTAGTCCTTAGTCCTTACATTGTACCAGTACGAGGTTTTAGCACACGCACGCACATTCATCCTATTTTGACTGATGCATTCCATTTTGTAAGATTTTTTTTAATTTTTTTTTTTTTTACATATATTTTTACCACATCGTCGTATTTATTTAATTTATACATTTAAACATTATGTGCATCTCGTTCCTATTAGTATTTATTAGGTTAGAAAAGAATACAAACACTATAACTGTGCCCGGTTATGAAATTGTCTGTGCGGGATTTCGGCTCTTAAAGAAATCCCGTTTTCAGAAGTTACTTGCATTTACATATGACGTATGTATAGCGTGTGCGGTATAGAATGTCCAATGAATTTATATCTTATTAAGCAATCTCAAAAAGATTCAAGTTTATATATACATATAGCTATATAAAATATTTAAAGTAATTGTTAATATTTCCTGTGATGTAATTTAAGTATAAAACAAATGATTTTATTTATAAAAAAAATAGTACATATGATGATATGAAATATGATGCCTATCTCGCTTGATTGCAAAATTAATCAAAATTTAATGTAATGCATATAGGCAAATATTATGTGTGTACTTAAAAATAATATAAAACAAACAAACATCAAAACATTATTGTAATTAGATAAAAAAAAAAATCCTTAAATTATTTGTTTAGTTAATAAGTGTGCCCAATATGTATACCATATACATTCCAATAGAAAGCACAATTATTTGTTTTGTAATAAAATTTTAAGAAAATTCAAAAAAAAATGTAATTCGTGTTTTTATTTAAAACTTTTGTGGATTGAAAATGGTCGATTGCTTGTCGAATTCTCAAAGAGAGCCATTATCATCCCATCTTCTAAAGAGTGTTTTTTTTTCTTTTCGATTTGTGTAGATATTTAATTTTCCAATAGAAAATCTAATGAAGTTGGAATTTTTCGTCATTATTTTTATTTATAAGTACTATTATTATCATACACCCCTATCGTGGAATCCGCCGGATCGGAGATTCCCTTCACTTGTTCGATTCACTTCCATTTTAGCTTGGTATCGTAGAATCCGTCGGGGAAGTTTCCTTACCGATACCGACGCACAATGTGCAATTCTGGCAATCTAGGCGAGCAAAATTATTGTTGGTGTAGTATTAAAACTTTTGTTACTTTTTGTAGTTATAACTTTATACCGACATAATTAAAACACTTTTGTTTTGCTAATGAAACAAGTTTAAACAATTAAAAATATATTAACGAAATGTACATACATACATAGAAGCAAAATAATATACGTGTAACAAATTTACAGATAACTGAAGTACGTTCGTACGTAAGTTAGCAAGAATAGTAGGGAATAGTAAGTATAAGTAAGGATAGAAATTACAATTTTAAGTTCTAGCTGGTAGGCGCACGATTTTATATTGATGCGTTGAGAGATAAGCATCAACTATTAAGGCAAGCTCTTGATCTGCAGATAATTCTGCTGGCTTCCGGCAAAAAGACTCATGGGCTCTTTCTAAGGTCGTACCTCTTTTAGGAGAAGAAACAGACAGTTCCTTTTAAATCACAGCCAGATCTTTTTTTCCTCTACTTTTGTAGTTTAATTTCGGTGGCCAAAACCAGTTTTCCTGACTTCTGTTTTGGAGAAGGTCTTCTCGTTTCTTAGATCAATAATAATTACAAGTATCAAACTATATACATTTGTGGCCTTCCAGGTTTATATCTTGAACTATTGTGAGAAGAACTAGCTATGTATCAGTCACAATCAGGGATGGAAAATGACATTTTTCAGATGTACTTAAATCTGTTTAAAGATTGTACTGAAATGGATCCATTTGTATTAAAAACTATTTTTCGCATGAAAAATGAATATAAAAGATAAACTCAAACCATTTTATTTTCAAGAACATAAACAAACAACAAAAAAATTAACAATACATTAACATAAATAAACATAAGTAACTTCACAACAAAACCTTACAAACAAAAATACTTTAGTTTCTACACATGTTCAGTTCATAATTTAGTCGATGAGCCTTTCAGCCTTAATGCTTTTTTTTGCGCATACATATGTGTTTAAAAAATTGCCACTTACAGGATGAGTTCCTCATTAAGTTTTTTATTTCGATTAGAAAACCCTCCACATCGGAGCGGTACGCGGTACCGGTAGAGACGCGGTAGCGGTATACCACCTGTCCGTGCACACAGAAGCGGTATTCACAGAACTTAAATTTTTCTTTTTTGAAGCACTGAGATTACTCACTGTCTTGTTTTAACGCCGCTGCTATATTTTTCTATATTTAATTCGTTTACCTCATGTTTTTATACTCTGGACGAGTCAAATCTAATAAAATTGGATTTATTTTCAAGAACTCAATTAATTTTTCTCTATGCATTTCAAAGTAGCTTGCTTGTACCGCTGCAATACCGCAGTACCGGATGCGGTATACCGCCCCAGTAATTGCACCTATTTTTACCACCATAGGATTTCGTACCATTTTACCGCTTCCGCATACCGCTCATGTGTGTTAGTTCCTTAAAGCAGACCAAGTTTCGAGTTGAAGTCGGTTTTGACATTTTGACTTTATTAGCGTCTGATAAAAAAAAACTCTTTCAAAATTTGCTGATGAATGTGGAATAGAGTGAACGGCTTGAGCAATTTTATAAATATTTCTAAGCATCAACTCATTACACGCATTCTTTATTAAATTTATTTCAGTCCAAAAATCTAAAATTGATTAATTTTTGAATTGCCGAAATTGTTTGTAGTCGGCAAGAACGCTCAATATTCATTGATCGATAAATTGTATCAAATTAATGTGAATTGAACTTTTGTACTCGAACAAACTCATTTTTCCATCCCTGGTCACAATATTTGAATACTGAATGTTTCTCTGAAGCCAAGAAGAATTCTCCTCCAAAAAGCGACCGATTTTACTTCAATTTGTTGACACACACCTCTTATTGTAATTTTAATGCTTGATGATGCTTCATAAGGTAGTGGTTAATTGTCCAAAGCTCGCAAAACATTATAAATGATGGCATTGAATCTATTGGAGCTCGAGTTTGTACACCAAACATCGAAAATGAACTGATACGAATTTTCAGAAGCCATTTACAATTATTTTCACTTCATATTGTTTCGCAAATTTTCGCAAAATGTTTTGTGCTTTTTAGATAGCAAAAATATCCAGCTATACTTAACGTGACCAGATGTCCCGCTTTTAGAGCGTGTGTCCCGCCGTCCCCTAGACTTCAGTGGGGACAGCGAAATGTCCCGCTTTAGGCCAAACCTAATCTATTAAATTAGCTGATTAAAAATAATTATCCAATAACATGCATTGCAACGAGTAGCAATGATGCCTCTCCAACATACGA
The DNA here is from genome assembly GCA_949775065.1 of Brachyopa scutellaris. NCBI lineage: Eukaryota > Metazoa > Arthropoda > Insecta > Diptera > Syrphidae > Brachyopa > Brachyopa scutellaris. Next base: position 22,032,994 of record OX459112.1, read on the forward strand.
TGACGTCATTGCGTTGACTTTTCTGTTGTATCAGTTTTAACTCACTCAACTCACCTTAACAAATAGGTCTGTTTGGAAACTTTGTAACTCGTACGAATTCTTACGTATTCTGACAAATTCCTGTTTGGTAACCCAAAAGATTCGTAAAATTCGTATAATAGAGAGCCAAATAAGGATGTCAATAAATAACTGAGAGCTTTACGAATTCTTACACCAAAGTTTTCTTTGTGTGAAGTGACCAGGCCAACCGACAGTTTGTGAAATGTCATAATTTTCATTGTAAGTGGAAAACAAAAACAAGTTTTACAGGTTTTACCCAAAAGTGTTTCAACGCCTTTGGTTACTTTCTTACGAGTTTTCCACTGTCTGAGAGGATTTTCCCCCACTTGTCAAATTATTTATTTATTTGACAGCGTTGGTCAACTTGACCCAAAAAAGATACCAAACAGGCCTAGTACTAGCCCAACGTATGTAGGTACCTGATTCGTTCACATGGGCCCATTACCGTTAAACGCTTTGTGTTTTTTCTGCGCTCATTGCTAAGCCGCTCTCTCACTCACTCTCCCCACTCTAAACAGTTATTACAGCTCCATTGCAATTTGCAACCCGAATTTTGTTTTGAGAGAGAAAATTTGAAACTTGAAGAGAAACTTTAAAAACTATCTCAGAGCGGAGTAGCGTGCAACAAGTAATTTCTCATATGTCTGATTATGAAGTTATGCATTTATAAGAAACAGAAGCAGCAGAAATACTCGACGAGTATTCTTTAATTAAAAACAAGGTATCAACAGCTAAAAAATAATGGAACAAGGTATCAAAAACTACCGAAAATGGTCATGGACAAAAATATTTCGTCATTTTGAAGAGACCCAAATTCAGAAAAAACATTTTAAAAAAAGTCATTGAGTATATGCTTTGCCTACCAGGGAGTAACTCGCCAGTAAAGAGAACATTCTCAGGAATGAACAAAGTATGGACATCGGATAAAACTAATTAAAAAATTGCAAACTATATTAATTTGCAAATGTAGATTTAACATGTGAACAATTTTTAACACTGTTGAAAGGGTTACTGCAATTGCTATAACAAATCTATTCGGACAAGAAGTACCTACTCTAATTGAAGTGAAAACTGAAATTTAAAAATATAGCTTGTTATTTCACTTTTTTCTTTACTACCGCAATACCAAATCATGCACATACCCTAACCATCACACCCTCCCCTACTTGCATCAGCCCTTGTGTAGCGTCCCGCTTTCAAGTTACGATAATCTGGTCACATTAGCTATACTGTGTATATTCCCTGATTGTTATATTCTGCTATATAATAAGGTAAAACTCTAGTTGAAATTTCGAAGCTATTATTTCTTTCTCTATAATTTACTCACATATTCAACAGGGTAATGCTGACTATTTAAATATTATTTAGAAGAAGTAAGACCCGTTACACAATGTAGATGAACTGAACAAAATAATAAAAGAAAATTGAAAACGCTAGACATCACAAATCAAATGCATTTGTCACCTGAAATGCTGCGATTGATAAGCATTTGTTACCTGTGAATTTATACATAGCATTTAACGTCAACTTCGAGATACCGTTGCTCCAACACGATTATTTCAAGAAATTCTTTTTGGGCTTTATAGAAGAACTATTTTGTTAATAGGATATCAAGTGTTTGTAAACAAATTTAATATTTCGAAAAATCAATTTTGCTCGCCTTTTGCTTAGTTTGGCGCTACAGCTCGAGGTGAACCTGGGCCTGCTTCTCGCAACCATTTGTGTGTGCGTGTTATATATTTGCACGAATGGAAGGGACCTACAGTTTTTTGCCGACTCCGAACGGCGAGTTGAGAAGCTCAATCGTGACAAATGATACTCTTTGATGCTTGTCAGACATTCGAAAGAGGTGGGCACTGTGAAAAACTTTTAGGTGTTTGCGGCGGGATTCGAACCCAAGACCGCTGGCTCAGTAGTCCGACGCACTAACCACTTGCGCTACGGTGCCCACCGCCTAGATTGGCAAAATTGCACACTGTGCGACGTGAATGTCGAAAAGGGAGTGTCTCTGTCGAGTACAATTTATGACAGCAGAGTGAATTTGTGTTTTTGAATTATCGTCCTTTGGTTTTTGCAATAGCAATACAAAAGAAACATAAATAAAAAATAGTAAAATAAATAGTATAGCTCTATCTCTGGTTTCGTCAGCTGCAGAACAATCTTCAGAAACAAAAATACGCGCATGCGTAGGTGGAGCAGTGGGACAATTCAACTACCAAATAAACGTGTTTTCACATACATTTGTTCTTTTAAATTTGTTTAAAAACAATTTAATCTTGCCGGTTTATTAAATATGTGCAACTAAATAAATCGATTTTTTCATAATACATAAATTGGATCTAACTCGCAGCTCATTTTCAAATTCTCCCAAAGTAAAATAAGCAGCTTGCATACGATTTTTTCTGAGGGAAATCTATAATAAATATTATAAATGAAATTAGTGAAATTAGTAAATCTGTCGCTGATTCATTTGAGATATAAAACATCCTCCTGCGTTATCCTGAAGCTGAGCAATGTTCAAAACAATTATTGAAAACATCGCCCACAATTTCCCTTCAGCGGAGACCACCGCCAGCAGTCGTGCAGCAGTGGGTATCGTTGCAATAGTGTGTGTGTGAGTAACATGATCATATGCTTTGTACTTCAATGTGATACAGTCATTATCACCATTTGCGGCTCTCACACTCAACCAATCTTAACAAATGAGGTGTCAAAAGAAAGAGAATTTTCTAGAGCAGTGAATTGCATTTTCAGTTTATAAATATTATTAATAAAAAAAAAACGATTTAAAACAAATATTCTACCCAAAGTGAACTTCTGTTGTTTTAAGAGTTAGTTTTGGTTCATATATGTAAGCACATATGTATTTGCTATGTGGAAGTCATCTGGGATGTTTGGTTTACAGTGCTATTTTGCCGAGACTTTAGGCAAACGTTATCAGTAGTGCCACGATGCATACCCGAACGCACAACATTTCTCTGATTTGTTATTTAAAATTGGTGGAGGAACGCTTCTGGAAGAAAATGGATAAGTAAATTTATCACAAGGTTTAAGGTGATATATCACAACTAAAAAACCCTAAGAATTCTTAGCTTCGTGAGCGAGCTATTTCGTTGCCTCGGAATGATTAAGCTCCAGCAATTAACAGCGAGATATTTTCACGTGCTGATGGTCAAAGTGCAGAATGTATTTCAATCACCCGGGTTGTGGACCAAGAAGTAACAACCAGATATCTGGTCGAATTTTTAAACTCTCGCTTTCGCTGCCATCACATAAATTAAAACTAAAAGTGGTTGTACCTACTATTCTTCTAAGAAACTTGAGCCCGCCTAAATAGTGTAATGGCACCCGACCTAGAGAAACAATTTTGCAATGACATCTGGTAGAGGCGGAAGTGTTGACGGGCTACGGGGCGGTGCGGTTTTTGAGAACTATGAAATCTGCAGTTAGGGGCTGAAAGTTACACATTGAAACGTTTTTGATAAAACGCTGTTAATCAACAAAATTTACTAAACAATTTTGTGGACTTAGACAAATACTTTGATGTTTCTACGCTCCCACTGAAATTGCATATTTGTATGCATAAGAAAACCCTTACAATGCGAAGCAAGGCGGGGATGGGTTCAACTAGTCATCAATAAGGTGTTGGGAAATAAACATATTTAGGGTGTTAACCCTAATTGTACCAGGTTATATTATTTACACAAACTCTCAGTCACACGTATAATGTTTAAGAATGCTAATATAAAAAAATTCTTGGTACATGCAAATAAATAAAAAGCAGAAACATTATTAAACATTTAATTACATATTTATACATTTTCAACAAACTAACATTTTCTGATGCGTGCGTATTGCAGACATTTAGACCACACTCCTTAGAACTCTGTTTATTCGCACGCCCTTGTTTTTAATGGACACATGTGGCATCGACTACGAATATTATATGCTGTCGATCTCGATGGTGACAGCGCGGCGGCGTGGCATATTGGTATCACTATTTGCTGATGTTCTTGCAATGGTAAGAAATGAGTTCACAATGTGTGCATTTGCTCTGCTAAGATATCGTTGACTTCTTCGTTGAATGTTAGGTACAACCATATCCTAAACCAACCCTTTTAGAAGAGTTTGTGGCGAATATTTTCCATTGGCCTCATGAATTCATGGTAAAAACAAAGCCACACAACTGTTAAAGCAACCCCTCAAAGTTGGGGTTAGGTTGAGAGGGGTTGTTAGGTTGAGCAATCAGAGTGGGTCCATCGCGACCCCTCAACCTAACCTTGCGGGGTAGCTTCAGAAGTTGTGTGGCTTAGTTTTAACTCCATACCAGGATGGATTTCCTTAAAGCTTTTCATTACCCTACAAAATTTTAGAACAAGTCTATAGTTGATTAAGCCTGCCTCTTCTAGACCACTAAAGAAGTATCTCCCTAAAGCGTTCCTAAGATAGCTTGCTGTGCTTTGACATTTGCATAGTATATGCGCGATATCCTCTGGTATACCTATATTATTGCAGTACATCTCTGCAAATGTATGTGCCTGTGACTTCGGGCATCTACGCGGTGTAGTGGTAAGTGCGTTTAACTACTACGCAGCAAACACGTAAAAGTTTTTTCACGGTTTCACCTCTTTCGAATGTCTGATACTCGTAAGCATTCAAAGAGTATCATTTGTCATGAGGAGCTTCTCAACTCGCAGTTCGGAGTCGGCAAAAAACTGTAGATCCCTTCCAATCGTGCAAAAATATAACACACATACGCACATGGTTGCGAGAAGTAGGCGCTGGTACAACCCGACCTGTAGCGCAACCTAAAGAAAGAAGATACTTCACATAATCATTTCTGTATCTTCAATTATTTTTAGAGCAATTTGAAAGCTACCTCGCAAACATCCACCAAATTTTAATTTTGCATTACTGGCCATCTAGGTTGTTTCTCGTTTTACCAAGTATGCATGCGGATGAACTTTTTTATGGGTGGATTAGGATTAGCCTCACTCACTATGTAGTTACTATGATACACGTCGTTTAGAAAACCAAATACACGTACAGCCACATTTTGAAAACGCATGCTATGTTTTGAAATTCTGGCTACATTAAAAATTAATGTGTGTCTGGAAGTCACAACGTGGTAGTTAACGTTAGTATTTTAAGAATGGTAAAAAGCAATTCAAACCAAGAACTAAAAATTAATTTAAATTAGCGCATTTTATTAAGAACTGTTTAAAAGTAGAATATACAAGCCCAAAAGTAAATTACCGACGTTGTTAACAGAAATACAACCGAAATAATTTCGAATGTGACTCGAAGTCACAACGTGGTAGGATAAGGGTTAAAGCACTAAATTAATCAAAATATTAGTCTTTTATTTAGTGCAAAATACATTTTTTGTAAAGTCTGTTTGTTTAAATTATCAAGTTATTAAGTAAAACAAATCAACAGTATGAGATCCGCAACGTTTGAGCTGCGGATGAGAAATGCCATATTTTGTATGGAGAGATCCGATTCGAACGTTTTCCACGATGCCGTGAAACTCATTCACATTGCCGACAAGGGAATGATTCACTTCGCCGGATTCAAGGTTGTGATTGCCTACAATCGAGATGGAAGGGTTCAAGTCAAAAGCAGACCAGGAAAACCAAAAGTTACCACTGAAAGCGACGACAAAAGAATAAGAATCATTTTAGATAATAATCATCCACTACTATCAGTCCCAAAGATAGGATCTCAGAAGCCACACAATACATATGAGACTTTGCAAAGGTGAAAAGCCTGGACACGTTGCCCTCAAAGTGCCGTATATTAGCAAAGGTAATTTGATGAAAAGAATGGAGTTTTATCAGGAACAACTGACGAATCAATGGTCAGAATGAGGATTTATGTGTGGCGAAGAAAAGGAGAGTCGCTAGTATACAAGTGTTCAAAACCGACCTTTAAAGCTATTGACAAAGGTGTATATGTATGGGGTTGGGGAAGATTTTACCTCCAAATGTGCGTGAGCTTGGTTTCAACGTGCCACGTGCCTTAAAAAAATAAATATAAGGCGTCAGCAGTCATATACAGAACCAAGCCTAGCTTCTTGCAACCATTTATGTGTGTATGTTATTTTCTCCACGAAATGGAAGGGACCTACAGTTTTTTGCCGACTCCGAAGTCCGAACAGCCAGTTGAGAAGCTTGTCATGACAAATGGTGGTAGTGTGAAAAAACTTTTAGGTGTTTTATCTGGGACTGAACCCGGGTGGCGAGAAGCATGCGTAGTAGTCCAACGCACTTACCAGCACGGCCACGGCGACCACATGCCACGTGCCATACTGCCCGCGAAACCATCGAGTTATTGAATGAATTGTTCGATAGCAACATTATTTCCAGAAATGGACCTGTGATTTAACGCCGCGCTGGACTATTTGAAGTGGTTGGTCTATGGTCTATGTGGACAAGCCAACAACAATTCCAGCCATATTATAAGCCAACATCAACTGCATCATTCGTGAGATATGACCTCAAATGCTCGAAAAGTTGTCGAAATTGGTGCCCCAGGATGCAGTTCCTGAAACGTTCCCGTGGTAGCGGGTAGATGATCGTATCAAGTTAACGTCTGCTATATAGGTTATTTAGTTAATGTGGTCAAAGTAACGAGATGTACCAAAGTCAATCTTCGTCATTCGGACATCGAAATAACGTTTCTCGAAAGTTCGTTTTGACTAACGAAGTTGCAAACTTTTCATAAGGAAATAAAAAGGTTTAGTCAGTAAATTATTTTTAAAAAACTGGCTAGCATTTCTGGAAGACAACATGTTAAATAAAATAAAAAACAAACAACGGTTTTTTCTAAACATTAAATCTCATTTCGGATTCAGTCAGATTAAATAAACATTAAACAACTTAGTAATTTGAGCATAATTACAATTCACAAGCAACTCAAATGTATACCAGAAATTGTTTGACATTGACAGCCTTCAGTTTTTAATTATTACTCATCTAGAACACCGAATGGAACCAGTTGAACGCAGCCCCTATTAGGTACTACGTTTAGCTCATATGAAGCAAAAATATAATATTGATTTCAAAACGAGATTGTACTAGAACTAGACGATATTGCCACCGATGTGTTTGGTAAACAACGTAGCATTCCTTGGTAATAAATTAAAAAAAAATCAATGCAGCTATACTTATTGATGACATCTTGTGATGAAAGTAAATTTGGAAATAAAAATATAAAAATTAAAGAAGATGACTGTAAAAGTGTAAACTGTCACACTTCGAACGATAGCGCTTTCGATATGTATTTCGTAGGCTTGTGAAATAAGTTCAACGCTTCAACCAGTAACTGATCGAATGATAAATATTCGATTGAACAAATATGTGAGTACATTATGTGTACGCTCTTTTGCTTGATCAAGAAAGCGTTATTTTGGATGTCATACTCATTCTTTCTTTTACTTTTAGGTGGCGCTAAAGTTCAATGTTAGACTAGCGCCTGCTTCTCGCAACCATTTGTGTGTGCGTGTTTGCATGAATTTTGCATGAATGGAAGGGACCTACAGTTTTCTGGCGAGTTAAGATGCTAATCGTGACAAACGATATTCTTGAATGCTTGTTAGATATTCAAAAAAGGTGGCACCGTGGAAAAACTTTGAGGTGTTTACTGGTAGTGAACCCGTGCAGCATGCAAAGTCAAAGTCAAAATGCGGAGCTTTTTTGTCCAGGTTTATGCAAGCTTTGAATCTCTTCAGATTGTAATTACCCAGCAGTTTCATCGCCTATCTTGGACCCTGAGTTTCCTGTTTGTGTTCTCCGTCTAAGTCTTTCGTTTATTCTACTCATCGTGTTTTATCTTACATACATACATATATGCTACAAGGTAAGGGCAAAGTCCGAAATAATCGGGCAGAAAAATAGTTATTATTTTATTTCTTCTATGTATTGTATGTACATTACCATATTCACATTTTTATAAAATTTGGTTTAGCGAACCTACTCGTTACAATGAACAATTTCGCTCCAGTGATAGGCCCAGTTTTCATTAGATCACTATATCGAGCATCTACTGTACATAGTAAAATGATTCCACTCCAAATTAGTCAGTGATCCACCACTTTTGTCCTAGTTTTGACTGAATTGTAAAGCCCGTTTTCCAACTGAAACTGAGCTAACAGAAGACCGTTGTGAATTGCTAAGTTCAGAGGCCGATATTTGGTGCAAATGAAAAGCCATAGTTTGTAGTAGAGTCAAGTATTTTTGCAAAATACCTTTTAAGTTCACGTTTCAGTTACGTTGTTGTGTTCATAGGTCTTATCCTACCCAAGTGGACAGCAGACGCAACGGTTTTATTGGCATTGAGTGATCCTCAATTACATCCACAAACGATGAACGAACCCGTCACACGTTCCAGCAGTGTTAACTTTTTATTTACTTTTGGTAATAGTATGTAGGTACTCTGGCAACACTGAAAATGTATAACTTCGAATTCGAAGTCAATATTGTTTTATGAAATGAAGACCGATCTAACATTTTAGTCCATAGTCAAGTTATAATCAGTATTTGAATTTTATCGACTGCATTTTATCTACCACAGATTTTTAACCTCGATATAGTACATACTTGTGAATGGAATAGCAGCAATTTTGTGAATGACTACGCACTGTTGTGATGATGTCACCCGCCAATTTTTCAGTGGCAGTAAAAACCGGCAAAATGATAAGCGTATGTGTTATTTGTTTATTTGTTGCCTTTCGAACATGGGGTGATGACTTAGGCGAGATTCGAATGACTTTCCCCAACTTTATGAATTGGCACATACATATGTATGTATGTTTAGCCCACAAAAAGGAAGCTGACTGCATCCACCTCTAGAGTGATATCATTGATCAACTGGACAATCTAAGCATCTGTGAATGTGACGATACAAATTCTCGTTTACAGTGCTCTGTGTAAGGATGATACGATTTAACCGCATTTGAATTGGCATGAGGCACGATCACATCAAATGGAAAAACCTGATGTAGCCAAGTCTGCTTGCTGCTTTTAATCGGCGTTTAAGTGAACTAACGACAAGGATTCAAGGCTGTCGAATCTTTCCAAGTGGCAGATATCAGAAAACTCAGCATAACTTTACTGACCTTGTACAACAAATAAAAGAAGTGCTATTTTAAGCTTTTATTAGTTCTCATACGTTTGTCTGTATTCATTTGCGCTTTAGAATATTGTCAACTTTTAACAATATTATAAACGTTTTATTTGCCCAGCGAGTATCAAGTGCTAACCAGAACAAATTAATTGGCGTACGTATTCATATTGCGAATATAACGAATAACTTGTTAACTGTTCTGTATGCTAAGACCGGTTCGGCAGCCCTAATTGACAGCAAGCAACAAACAAACAAAACCTAATTAACGTCCATATGACACTAACTTGTCATGAGAGTTTAGAATCTCCCAATACCGTGATGTCAACATCCGGAAACCCCTTCTAGTGTGACTTACAGATTTAAGCAAAGATACGAGTATGGTATGGCAAATAAATTAAATATTTTCTTAAATCTCAAAATAATGAAAAAAGCATTCGAAATGTTTTCTCCAACAAGATACACCTGCACTACATTCAACCTGTTAGCTGATTCACTTTGTTGACTCGGATTCAAAAGTACAAAAAAAAATTTAATAACAAATGTTTTTTGGTAGTGAACACTTCCTGGTCCGATAATAACACATTTTTCAACGCACATCGTAGGATTTCTAAAAGAAACGTTAGCGCCAAATATGCTTACTCTAATTTTATCTAACCTAACATGGCGTGGCAACAGAGTTCTTAACAGAAACGTTAGTGTTAAATGCGCTTACACCTGTTTCACCTAATCTAACATAATAATGTTAAATCGTAATTTACTTAACAGAGAACTTCGAATTGGGCTATTTTCGATGAATGTTGGTTTGTGTACTAGATAAAATGTTGTCAATTCATCGCACTCAATGGTTATTATATTTGCTGTAAAGACAAACCGTTTGTGTCTATGCTAAAATCCATGAAACTGTCGTTGATGGTAGGTACCTGCATTTCGTAGGGCACAGGGTAGATTTGCGATAGAAATCTAAAATCACAAACAGATAGCTCACGACTTTAAGAATGATCAGTCAAGTATTTCCGCTATCCACAGCTGCTTTAACAAAAACCGAACACCATTTGTTTGAACGACTATCGATCGTATAGAAGCCTTTCAGGTGACAGATTACACTGGTCAACAAAAATTCACTTTTTTTATGTAACATGAAAACTTTTACTTGATTATGTTAGAAACAAGGTAAAGTATAGTAGAATTGATATTAGAATATTTCAGATACAAATAGTTTTATTGTAATACGACCTTTTTAGTTTTCCCAAAAATACAGTTTTTATGAACATAAATGAGTGTTACAGTATTAATATGGGTATTGTCTTATGATTTTCTCTATATTTTTCTTCAAGGATGTCTTGTTTTAATATCCAACAGTAATCTGCCAGCATTCTTGGACTTACTTCCCCTGATATCGTTTTTCGATTGAAGAAATGTCCTGATGGAATCTTTCACCGTGTTAATTGCTAACGGAGCCAACATTTTTAGGAAAGAGGTCCAAAGGAAATGCATTTTTAATGAAATGTTAAAACCCAAAGACTTACAAGTAGTTAAAAGCTTCTGGATCATACTTTTATAGTTCTTTGATCGGTGATTTCCGAGAAAATTTGAGGTAACTTTTATGAAAGATTCCCAACCTGATTTTTCAATCAATCCTCTTCCAATTGCCTGATTTGAGAACCTACAAATATGCACTCTTTAATTTTGGCGTCACTGATTTTGGGAAATTTTCCTTTTAAATACACTGAACCCCCCACATACGCGGTCTCAGCATACGCGATTTCGCTTGTACGCGATTCAGATTTTCCGATTTTCCCTCAACATACACGGTGCTTATACGAGATTTATCAAAAATTCGCGTTCGTTCTTATATTTTTGACCACATAATTTTTGAAAATAGAAGTCGCAATTGCAACATTTTTATGATCACAAGCTTCCAAACAAACATTCAAAGAATTGCTTGTCTTGAAACCCATCTCTACGTGTAGGTACATACTCGTATTTAGTACATACACATTTTCATAGTTTCTAGTTTCAACATACGCGAATTCGACATACGCGGTGGTTTTTCGGAACGTATCCTTCGCGTATGTGGGGGGATTGCTGTACATAAACCCAGCACCATCCCGATCCATTGCGTTCAGTTTCAAAAGTGATTTCACCAAAAATGTAACAAAACTTGCCAGGATCGTTTTTGCACTTTCTTGACATTATTACAATATTACCTGACGTAACAAACAAAAAACACAGCCACTTCACTGAAAAATAAAGCACTATAAATAAAAAAAAACAAGTACAAATGATTAACAAACAATTTTATTCGTAGTAGCCGTAACATAAAAACTAGGCCTTATCGAATCAAAATAACTACGGTTTTATAATAAGGCTAGATGGATATTTAAAAATTAGTAAGCACTTTTCTTGTTACAACATTTTGTTGACCAGTGTTATTATTATTTTGGCGCTGGGGCAAATAGGAACCTACAACCTTAAGTATGTTGTCCATGAAGAAATTCCTGATGCTTGTACCGTGGGTAATAGGGACAACAGGCAGAGGTGGTTTTAGTTTGGGTTAAAGTGCCACACTCAGGTTTTCGATGCTTTCCACCAAAAAAAAACACAAAAACCTGGAGTACAACGCTGGCAAGCTAATTAGCACACCTCTATGAAAATTCAAACTTGTGTTTTTTTCTGCAATTTCTTTTACTTATAAGCGAACAAAAGCTTTAGAAGAGTTTAATTGGTACAGTGTGAATATATCACCTAGGACTGTTAGAGTTCGGCTTCTGCAAAATAATCTTCGAGGATGCCAGAGTTTCAAAAAACCGAAGGTTTCACCATCTAATCGAAGAAAACGGCTGGATTTCGCGAAATGCCATATCTCTAAATGTGAGTTTTTCTGGAATTCTGTCATCTGGAGTGATGAATCCAAATTTAATCCGTGTGGACCCGATGACAGAACCTACGTACGACATCCTCCAAACAAGAAGTTGGACCCAAACACTACGAAGTACACTACGAAGTCGATTAAGTATGGAGGTGGCAGCGTGATGTTATGGGGCTGCTTCACCGCGAATGGTGTTAGGACAATAGTCCAAGTTAAACGAAAAATGGATGGGCTTATGCACCAGAGCATATTGCCCAACAATTTGGTACCTTTTATAATGATTTTCCACTTGCAACATATCGGCAAGTTGTGCTTAAGCAAGACAATGCCCTAATGCGACACGTCCCGCACAGTTAAGGAGTGGTTTGATGCAAACGATATTACGGTTCTGACTTGGCCCCCACAAAGCCCGGATATCAATCCAATAGACAATTTGTGGGTCATCGTCAAATGACGTGTAATGGCATTAAAACCGACAACGGCAAACGCGTTATGGACCACTTTTCCGGGAAGAATGGTACAAAAGTCCTCCCGAAGTCTGTTCTGACCTAGTGGCGTCATTAAATAGGAGATATGCTGCCGCTATTATTCAGAAAGGATACCCACACAAATATTAAGTAAATCTAAATAACCTAAACCACATTTAAATGACTTTTAAGTTGTTCTTACTATTTCTCAGATTATCTAAGTATCATTTTTGAGAGCAGCTGCCTCACATAATAACAACACGCAAGTGTCGGCGAACCAATTTTTGTTCAGTGCTGCTTGCGAGTGTACACTAGCCTAAAGAAAGCCAAATTTGCGCGTCCACTTAGAAACTCCTACAAGCCTTATGACAGGTGCGCTTACGGGCGACATAGCTTAAGAGTGCCCTTGCCTGACTATGTCCTTTTTTTTCAAAACCTTTGGAGGCTACTGTAACCTAAAATATCTATTGTACCGCAAACTCAGTTTAGGAAACCAGAAAAGGTTCAATTCTTACTTCTTACTTACTAAGGTGATGCTACAGTCCGAGGTGGACCAATGACTCAACCAACAACCTCTTCCAGTTAGCCCGGTCCTAAGCTAACCGCCTCCAGTTGCGCACTTCAAGTTGGTTGAGGTCTTGTTCTACTTGTGCGCGCCACCTAAGGCTAGGTCGTCCCCTGTTGCGCTGACCCTCCGGGTTAGAATAGAATATTCTCCGAGCCGGAGCGTTGATGTCCATACGCTCTTCATGTCCTAGCCATCTGTAGCCCTTAATGTGCAGTTTTTTGACCAGGTTTATGTCGCTGTACAGCTCCTACAGTTTGTGGTTGAATCTTCTCCGCCAGAACCCGCCACCGCAAAGAGACAGAATATCGTACGATGGATTTTTCTAAGCGACCATGGATATCTTCATCCGCTTTCGATAAAGTTCATGCTTCAGCTCCATACAGCAAGACTGGGATGATAACGGTCTTATATAGAGTCTCCTTACTCGATCGGGAAACGGGCTTTACTACTCAATTGTCTTCTTAGCCCAAAGAAACAGCGGTTGGCAAGAGTAATCCTTCATTTGATTTTCGACGAGATGTCATTTTTTGATGTTATGGCGGAGCCGAGGTAGACAAAGTCCTTTACTACCTCGAAGTTGTAGCTGTCTATTGTGACGTTCTGTCCAATTCGTCGATGTTGTGTGTCCCTTTTTGTTGACAGCATATATTTTGTTTTGTCCTCGTTTACCGCTAAACCCATTTTAGCCGCTTCCGTTTCTAAATTCGCGAATGCACTGATGACATGCCACTATGTTCTAGTGGCATTGTCAATGTCGTCGGCGTAGATGAGCGGACTTTTGAAAGATCGTTCCTCGTGTGTTGACTTGTGAGCTTCAAACAATTCTTTCAAGTATGATGTTGAAGAAGTCGCATGACAATGCATCACTCTGCCTGAATCCTTTTTTTGACATCGAAGGTCTAGGTTAGGTCATTACCGACCTTGATAGAGCAGCAAGCTTTCTACATCGTCATCCTGCACAGACGGATGAGTTTGGCAGGGATGTCAAAACTAGACATGGCTCTATTTCTCATTTCTCCAGATGTTGTCATAGGCGGCCTTGAAATCGATTAACAGGTGATGGGTATCGCTTTGGCTTCTTGGCTTTTTTCCAGGATCTGCCTAAGTGTGAAAATATGGTCTATGGTGGACTTTCCTGGCCTGAAACCGCACTGATAGGGGCCAATCAGGTTGTTTGCGAAAGGCTTCAGGCGTTCACACAATATGGCAGATAGAATATTTTAGGCGATATTGAGGAAACTAATGCCTCTGTATTTGGAGCAGTTGAGGGGGCTCCTTTCTTGTCGACTGGCCAGACGATGCTGTGATTAGATTCATCTGGCGTACTTTCATCTGACCAAATCTTAGAGATGAGTTGGTGAATGCTTACTACCAAAGGTTCAATTCTTTTGATGAAATTAAAGATCTCACTTGTGGAGGGAGCCTTTAAGAATTTCACTGGGAGTTGGGATTTCTCTGTGGAAATGTTGTCTCAAAAGGGCACATAGTGGCATAGGTACAGTCATAGTCACATAGAATATGTTCCGCAGTTTCATCGTCTTCCATGCAGAGACGACATTCAGTTTCTTGAATGAGACCTATTATATTTAGGTCATATTGAAGATGGCAAAGCCCTGTTAGAATTCCAACTTATCTCTTGATATCATTCCTACTGAGGTGTGAATGTTTTATGGATATATTATGGAAGAGTTTGATGGCTCTTTTAGCCTGACCAAGACCCTGGTGGGCACACATTTTGTTTTCCCAACCTTTGATTTTTAAGTTTAAAGCTGAGTAAGGAATATTGCGAAACGGATAGGAGCCGGTAATGGACTATGGAGTCAGCTAGTTGGTCAGCTTTTTGGCTGATACGTTTTTTATAGTTCTATGCTTCACGGCTTGGGGTCACTGTATTGAACCTCCTGCAGAACGTTTTAGGTTGGCGATCATTTATCGCGCCATGTCATGTCAAGCCTTGGGATTTCGGAGCGAAGATTTACCTGACCTGTGTGATGAAAGATTTCACAACGGTCAGCCGAACCTTTTCCCGGGCACACACCAAAGTTTGACTTTGTTTCTATGGAAGACGTTTTGGAGAGTATCGAAGCAGTTCAAGACTGATTTAGAGGCAATCAGGTTTGAGCCTTGTACTTTTATAGCTTCTTGACGGTCCGTGAGTATATGAATGAGGACACCTCTTATTCCTGATTGACTCTGTCCTACTGCCTTAAAAGTAGTAGTATCAGTCCAGAAGTTTAAAATATGCAAAACGCCACCTTACAGCCACCTGTATACATATGTGGGGTCTAGTCTTGTGCGATCAAATAACTCATTGATCGCTATTAAGCACTTAATGTCTCCAATTATAGGTAAGTAATCAAATTCCACGTCTTGCGAGTGCACACGAAGATGGCAATTATCTAGCGACGCTCCTTATCTCACCCGAGTTAAAGAGCTCATAACAACTTCATTAGCAATCGAAACGATTAGCCATGCATGCATGCGCTCGTTTAATCCAATAAATCTGTGAGAAGTATGTATGTATCTTGAAAATCTTCACTATATAAGCGAGTATCTGTTTAAATGAACCAGTTATATGTGGTGCAAGCTTAATAGACCGTTAAGTATTCAGACTTGTAAGCTTGTAACAGCCTTCGCTATACTCTGCTTGCTATAAGATTCACCAGAGTCTCGGGCGTGATCCGATTACGGAGGGCAATCGATACTTTGACGCACACGAGACGACAAGACATCCGTCGACTTGTTACACTGACCGTACATTACATACTCATGTATATCGATTACGGCAATTTATTTAGCACCTGGCATCGGTACGCATAACACATGTCACTTGGCGGTTCAAAAGTGACACCATGAAAGTGGTTGGGTGCGTTTCGCATCACTTCCTCTATCTCACGGAACAAATCCACTTGTAATGCAGGAAGACAGTGCTCGCATCCATCGCTCATTTAGAAGGGGGTAACCGATAACGCCGCCCCGCCGGCAAAAATATATCTCAAACACATTGCCGCGGGCAATTTAAATCGGACAGTAGTGTGGCGTTGCGCGGCAATTGTCCGCGCTATGAATGTATGCAGCTCAGTCGGGCGTTAGTGCGAAACGCACTTGATGAATGGGATGCAGGAAGCATTAGTAGCTACAAATGGAGAAAACCAGGTTAGATGGGGGAATGAGAATTAATCAATCTCACGCAGTTGAGTTCAATAGACATTGGTTGCTGTTGAGATACTTTTAAATGATTACCCTAAAGGCAGTCGATCGATATTCGACTTACGCGGACAAGGTGAAGTCGTCTTTACGCTGTGAAGTGCGTATGAGGGATAGTCAAGTGGCATTTGAGTGGGATCAGAAGTCAATTATCTCCGGAACCGTTTAATTTGTTAATTAAAACATCTAAAAAGATTGAAGCTAGGTAAAGGAAATTCAGGGAAATGCAAATCTGTTGATGACCTTAAACTTTAAGTGGTAGACAGACTCACTGCTCTAATTTTAATATTTTAACAATAGCTCTATCTATACAACTGCTGTAGCTATACTCGTATAACGTATTTGAAAAGCTTATGAAATAGTATAGCAGCGCAGCACCATAATCAAAATTTCAATGTCGAATGTGATTGTAGTCGTATCTCAACTGAAGAAGAAATTACCTTTCAATCGGTTTCTCAATAGCGCATGTTTGCGAAGTACATTTTGTGCAATCAGAACAATTCGTATTGGTTGTTTTAGCAAGAGTTGTATTCCGATTGATTTTAAATACAATAACATATGTATACAGAAGGTTGGAGTCTGGCCAATTCCGCACTTTACTTTCATACGAATATATGTATCGGGTCTATAACTTAATTCGTGCGGTTTTTTTTTCAAAATTTGAACGTTCATTTAAGAAAAACATGTACAATAGTATTATTCAAAGTATTGCCTATCTGAAGCTATGACTTCTTCCCATCCTTCTGACGATCTGTGGATCCCATCCCAAAAGAACTGCGCCGGCTTGGCAGCGAAGAATGAATCAAGCCAATTTTTGATATTCTGCTCTGATGTGAACCGTATTTCAGTGACGGCGTTCTGCATCGACCGGAACAAATGGTAGTCAGAAGAGGCAAGGTCTGGGCTATAAGGCGGGTGGGGTAAAACTTCCCATCCACTGTTTTCCAAATAGTTCTTAACCGGAATAGCAACGTGTGGCCGAGCGTTGTTATGATGGAAAATTATTGCCTCGTGTCTGATCGCATATTCCGTGCGTTTTTCGGCTACTGCTCTCTTCAAACGGATTAATTGTGTTCGGTAGCGTTGTCCATTAATGGTTTCACCCGGTTCTAGCAGCTCATAATACAGCACACCCTTCTGATCCCCCTTTTTGGCTGCCCAGGATGTTCATCGTCTCCCAAGCCAAAATAACCACTTTTAAATCCTGCAAACCACTTTTGGCACGTTCGCTCAGCTAGCGCATGTTCACCATAAACTTCCACCAAAATACGATGACTTTCGGCAGCAGTTTTCGTCATATTAAAGTAATGAAGAAGAACTCCCCGCAAAAACACTTTTTCAGGCACAAAGTTCGACATATTTGAGTGAAAAAAATTTATTGTTGTTTACGCTTCAAATGAATGACATATACTGAAATGACGTACAGTGGCAGTAGCTTTCCAATGCATGTTCCAATGGAATAATACAAGTTACGCCATTTCTTAGCAAACCGCCGAGTTAAGTTATAGACCCAATATATAAAATTTAACAGCGGTTTTGCTGATTGTCCAATCATCTTCGAGTGACAAAAGCGTTCTTGCGATACTATTTACACATGTACATATCAAAGTAAAGAACTTGATAGTCTGTCTGGTCGCCGTGGCCGTGGTGCTGCTCGGGTTCAATCCCAGCCCAGGTCCAACACCTAAAAATCTTTTTCACGGTTGCCACCTCTTTCGAATGTCTGACAAGCAATCAGAGAGTATCATTTGTCAATTAGCTTCTCAATTCGGAGTCGGCAAAAAACTGTAGGTCCCTTCCATTCGTTCAAAAATATAACACGCACACACAAATGCTTGCGAGTAGTAGGCCCAGGTTCATACCGAGATGTAGTGCCACCTTAAGTAAGTATGTAAGTGATACTCTGTCTAAATGCCGCAGAACCAATACTATCCAACATCGCCTGTATTTGCAGCATGATAACTTAGGTCTAAAAGGTCGACATAGGTATTATCTGTTATCTTTCAACTTGTGCTATCACATCCAAGTCCCGAATACGCTCTAAACACGGAACGCAGTCCTTTGATAATCAATCTTCATGCACCGTGGGTTAAAAGTAATCGCGAAAATGTTTTTAGAAACTTCACTCAACGATCCCGTTTCACTTTTCACTGTCAATCATAATTTTAATACATGTAGGTACATATTTATGTACTCGTATTTGTATGTAAGTATATAATACTTCTTTCGAAATGTAAGTCTCTGAGCTTTGATATTTTGACAGATGTCATATAAAGAACTGTTAACAATAGGGCACTTCTGTCTGGGTACCACATTCGCGTCTGTCCTTTCATAGCAATTGTGACCAAATGAACAATACATTTTTTCGATGAAACATTTCCTCCATTAGAAGTGACAGTTTATGACAGTAGGTATACTATAGCAGCGCCTCCTATATGTGAAACAGGCCATAATGCTGCGGTAAAATGTCAAATGCCACGTCTTGGCTTACGGAAAATGTAAACAAATGTACTTCGGAAGCCAAGAGAATTTCTAGATATTATTATCCCACATTACTTACTTAGTTGGCGCTACAGCTCGAGGTGAACCTAGGCCTGCTTCTCGCAACCATTTGTGTGTGCGTGTTATATTTTTGCACGAATGGAAGGGACCTACAGTTTTTTGCCGACTCCGAACGGCGAGTTGAGAAGCTCGATCGTGACAAATGATACTCTTTGATGCTTGTCAGACATTCGAAAGAGGTGGGCACTGTGAAAAACTTTTTAGGTGTTTGCGGCGGGATTCGAACCCAAGACCGCTGGCTCAGTAGTCCAACGCACTAACCACTTGCGCTACGGTGCCCACATTACTTGAATGAAAAGTTAATGAATGCAACTTGAGAATATGATATTTTGCAATGAGATAAACTGCTTTATATATTTAAATTGAAGTTTAGTGTGTTATTTGAAAGAATATGCTGTATTTCGGGCGTGAATTTTAGTCGAAAAAATATCCATCATCATATGGAAGCCAAGAGCAATTTGGGATGGAATTATTGAACAATTCTTAAATTAAAGAATCATTGATGCATTTTTCTATATTTATAAATCGCTTATATTTTCCGCGGTATTCAAGAGAATGTTGACGAATTCGTTTGAATTGTTTTGTTGTGTTGTTCATTTTGCCTTGTTTTATGATATGATAAATATCTTCCGTAGATACAATCTGAAGTGTCATGGGGTCACTTTCATAGAAAAAACTGTGGGCACAAATAAATTGTAACCTTGTGGATCTTTATGATCGAAGATATCATACTTACTTATTTTGTGTGTACCTAAACTGAAAGCAAATCCATCGTCTAAGAACAATACGACCAAGAGAAAAAAAAACATAGAAGAAAAAAGACATGGCTTGAATTTAAAGCATATATTTATTTTGATTTTTTATTAAAAACAAGACGTATTTGTTAATTCATAGATTTTTACAGTATTGATCTAATAATTAACGATATCCTAGTTCAAACACATTTACAATATATCTAATAATTAAGGATATCCTAGTTCAAACACATCGATTTTCAATAAATATAAACAATTCAAATTTGTTACTTTTATGTAATGATAATTCTTTAGATTACTACAGAGCAATTATGAATTCGAGAAATAACAAACTAAACATGAGATACTCCTATAAATGTATGTACATATATGTTTTTAATTTAATAAACAAATGTTATTATACTTATGCTTAAAACTATTGACTAAATCACAAAACTAAAAACGATCAACAATTTCCACCTCACTGAAACGAAATTCGTATAGTCACTGTGCAGTATATACTGTAATAACTACCAAGCAAACAACCCGATGGATAACATTAAAACGATAAAAGAAAGGGAAGTAGGATAAATTATTCTATAATATTCTACAATTCAACAATATGTAGGATACATACTTTGTAAAATTCACTTGCATTAATTGTTGGCAAACACAATGGGAACTATGTGATGGCGGCCATTTATAGCCGAAACAAACTTTAAATCTAAGAAATTTTAAGCACGTCGTGTGCGTTTGTTATTTAAGATGAATTGGAGACCACTTTCACGAATTTTTAATATTCACAACACTATTAATTTTAATATTCTTTTTCCCGAAAGAATAGTTCTCGCGATTTTCCCATACGATATGACGTTTGTAAGCCAAGAGCACCACGTGTAGTTTTGCAGCATTACAGCCTGTTTCACATATAGGAGGCTCTGACTATAGATATAATATGTATGTGTTTACGTGAAGTGTATCATTTCATTATGCATGATTTTCTTCGTTTTTGCATAGGTACACTTATTTTAAAAATAAGTTATTCATTATCATTAGAAATTATTTACACAAATTGTTCCTTTAACTATTGTGAATGCAAAAGGAACAGTGCTACCAAATTAGGCAGAAATTCTTTAAGGCCATTTCTCTTTTTCTCATGCGTGGTGGAGATCGTCTACAAGACGTTGACCGCGTGCTGAAGAAGTGTGAGATTTTTATTCACTAAAATCACTGCAACTTACACTCGACATTCGTCGTAGTTCCTGCAAGTTCCACCGCACCGCAATTTTTATGCGGTATATAATTATCGGGCTGAATCTGATGGCTTCGTTTTTCGTCGTAATACAGCTAGGGGTGAACCTGGGCCTGCCTTCTATGTATGCAGATGGTCATAGGTATAAGAGCGTGTTGCTTCTCGGAAGAACTAAGATTAAGCAGCTCCATACAACTCCTAGATAACAGCAGCGTTTTCCAAGCTGAGTTCTTAGCAGTGACAAAGGCTGGTGTCAATAAAGGCAATATCACGAGAGGATATCACAATTTACATTGGCAGCCAGGCGGCCATAATAGCATTAACTACTACGCAAATAACATCTACATAAGCATGTAAAGTGTTGCCGCGAAGAACGAAAGGCAATGTAAAACTCAGCAGTGTCCCTGGTGAGAGCGGGATACCAGACAACGAGCAGAAAGGGCTCAGCCCTCCACTTTGTAGCCTTAAAGCCAAAATTGAACAAAGATCAATAATTGAAGCAAATAACATGAGGACACAGTTCATTTCCTCTGCAACTGCCAACTGAGAAATAGAACCTTGGGCAAATTCTTCTTCAAACACATCGACGAGCAATCGAACTTGCTTAAAACCTAGACATTAACACCACGAGTAGGAACACACTAAGTGTATCACAATGGGTCCACATGGACCTAAATGTAATGAAAATGTTGTCGTTCTCATCAGCCCGCAAAACTAACCTAACCTAACATTAGGTATAGGCGTTAAAGCGTTATGACATGAGCCTGGTCCAATTAGACATTTGAACACTAAATTGAGTGACAGTGTGATGTTTCTACTGGATTCACATCTTCAGTGTATTCTTGACATTTGGTTTAAATCACCATCAGCTTCGACGACCGAAAAACGTATATCGATATGTCCGCAAAATTGTCAGCTCGTTAAGGGATTAAAAAGGAGTAGCAGAATGAAATTCAAAGACAAAAAACAAAAATGAATATGAATACAGACAAGTAATTGTACAGTAAAACTCGGATAGGTGCATTAGCAGAAATGTCCAATGTCCGTGATAATTATGTAGTTACGAAAACCCGCTTTGCTGCTTAGACTTAAAGGTACTTATCCACTAACAATACAACTCCGTGAAAAGGCGAAAGATCTTCACAACCAACAATTGAAAAGTGGTATTTAAGAGAAAAAGTCAAAGGCTTACTAGAATACTAGAACTCGCCACATTATGTACTAGAGTTTTTTTTTTTTTTTTTTTGAGGATCGCTGGAAGAAAAAATGATCAAAATACATGACAGAGGCAGATGCGCGAGGGAACTGTCTGCAATATTGAAGGACTTTAACCCAATCTAAAAAAACATTCGAACGCTGGCTGACGTCTATCTTCAGAGAATTGTACCTAGTCGCTTAATTAATCACCAATGTATTTTTCGTAGTTATGTACTAGATTAAGTTTATTACCTTTTGTTTTGTTTCGATTCTAGTCCTTTATTGAAAAGGGTATTTAAAAGGGGAATATTTTATGTTAATTAAGAAAGGGAAGCAATGAGTACTTAAACGGTGAATATAATTAAGCGATATGTACTTAAAAGGGGACTTTAACAAGATGATTACTTTATAAGCTTGGGGTTTCAAAAAACCGAGGATGCTATGCGGGTTTTGCACTTAAGAGGGTGGTTCTTAACCGTGGTTCACTGTATGTACTATTTTCCAAAAAAAAATTACATTTTCGAATAGCAAAATATTGTTACGAAGATCATGTTTTAGTGTAGGACATAGTGCATAATTTTTCCAGTTCTCATATTTGGATAGTTCACACTTTTGGGGTTCACATTATCGAGAATCTACTGTAACCGGTACAGGAGTAGTCCAAAGACATTTTGCATATGATAGTTGCATACATTCGGATAGGTTTACTATTAATGGCTCTTTAGACGCAATGGACATCAGAAATATTAACTTAAAGGTTGGCAGTATAGATCGCATCAGCTTTCAAACCATTGTATTTTTGTGTGAGATTTAAAAATGAGTTATACAGTAATATTGAGTGTTGGTAATATTTTTTTTAACGTATGTACTTATGTATATTGCTTTGGTTTGGTTCCCTATTTTACGAATTTACTTCTTCGTTTTGCTTCTATTTTGGGTCCACAATTTTTCTCTAATCTCAGTAGAGTATCTTCGGGTATTGTGGAATACCCATTTCTATTTTGGACTTAACGGACAAAGTGTAAGAGTTAATGCATCCAAATTTCGTAAGGTTCTATATAGAAGTATAAACTACCATTCAGTATCATTTGGCAGGATTCTAATCGTTACTTTAGAGTATTTTGACCAAAATTTGTTCCGACCTCGAAAACCTCATTTTGAAAAAGTTGCGGATAATGTGGTATACCTTTTTTTAGCTGAAAAGTTTTAAGACGGATAATGTGGAATACTATACCACTGTAGTTCATGGCTAGTGTTCCACATTAGCCGAAAATGAATATTTTTACAAAAAAAATATAATAAAATATAATATTAAGTTGTTAAAACAAAACTTGCAGTTATTCTACGTAAATGAAACATTGCTTTTTTCAAATAACTGATCATCTGGTTTCAAATAGAATTTCTCACTGCATACAATAAGTTTTGGTTTTGCTGAAAATAAAACTCGAATGCACACAGAAACTTTTAAGGTTTTTTTACTTTTTAAATATGTATTTAATTTTTTTAACTTGATTAAATAGGCATGCTCCTCGCACTACAGTCACTAACTGCTAATGTAAAAAGAGCTAAGTACCAAACTGAGCTTAGTTTTCGAGAAAACCGCTCGTCCCACATTACCCACATATCCCACAATGCCCGAAGTTACTCTAAGCGTTTGTCATGTTTCGAATGCTGTCATATTTGCAATCGTTGTAGGACACCCTTTTATACAAGTACTCAGAGAAACTTTATTTCATAGCACAATGCCAGTTTAAATGCAAGAGTCATTGCACGTTAAATGGTTCACTCAAACTCGCTACCTCACCCATCAGCCATCAATCGTTCACATATGACAAAAGTGTCAATTTGGAATTTATTATTGATTACGGAACTTTCTCTCTTTAGTGTTAAGTTTCGTAAATTAGTTTTAAGAGCGATAAAGGGAAAAACAAGAAGAAAAGACCGCATTTGGAACAGTTATAAGCCATATCTATTGACGCGGTCATTAATCATTGTTTCGGGCAAACTGACGCCCGATAAAATCTTGACAAATGAGAATAGATTAATCGCTTTGCAGGTAACAATCGTGCGGTAATCACGGTTTCAGTTTCGGATATAGCAGCGAACGGTAAGTTTAAGCCCAAAATCGAATCTAAGTCAAGTCGCGCATTTTTTGCAATCAACTATTATAGTAAATGAACAACAATAGAGCAATTAATCGATTTTGGTTTTTTTTTCTATTTTGTATTGTTTTGCAAAAAATGTTGAGCTTTGCACTGGTATAATAATCTGAACCGTTGTGGCTGCTTAAAATTGGATTTTTGCGGCTTCTTGATTAATCTTGGTGATCGTTCGTTTCTTACATTGACCTCGATAGTTTTACTTTATACAGTATCTCTTGTTACCTATGAGTTTATAATTTAGATGGTAAAAAATCTGTGATGCAATCCGATGAAAGGTAATTAAAATGGGAATTCATCGTTTTTTTTTTTTTTGTTGTATGTATCTTCTTTTGGCATTGGAGTGCGGTGTGTTGATTGACGATTAACCAAAATTTGCTTGCCCCTTGTTTTCCTTAGCTGCTTGCCATTTCGCCAAAATAAATCAACAAAAGCATTTATCACAATTGAGCAATCAAAATAGATAGATAGTGGATCAAGTTGATTTATATAAGATAATTTATAGCAATTTTGGTGGTTTTTAGTTAATTTTATGTTGTTTAGTGGGATTTCAAGTCCACAAGGATAGTGACCGTATTTCAGAATGATGCCAACTCCATAGCAACTAGCTTGCTTGAATGGATCGAAGTTGAATATTTAAATAATTAGTTTATAAGCAACTACCAGCAACGACATCTGTTTGTTAAGCTTTGGTACCTATTATTGATATCAATCAAGCACTGAATTCTTTTATGTAGAACCAGCTGTCAAAAAAATCACTTTTCTTATCGTTGAACATCATGTGTTTCATTTTATCTTCTTCGAAAGTCATCGAGCAGCCCAAGGCAAATCTTTCAGCAGGTTATGGGCCCAGTTCAATTGGAAAGATCTAAACTGTGGATAACAATATTTATTTCATCAACATTTGTCGTACTTTTGTCATAATTCACTCTATGCAAATGAGTATTTTTTTTTTTGAATGGCGGAATCCGCTAAGAAAATTATTCAACGTGTAAAGCCCAAATGGGAGGAATCTTTATAAATAAAAATGAGCTGTTCGTTTGATACCTCAAAACTCATAAACTAACCATCCGATTGAGTTGAAACTTACACTATATACTTTTTAAGATTGTTGAAGTGTTCGTACATCAAAAATTTTCAAGTTTTCCGGTATATGGCGCTGAAACTCAAAAATGTTTAAACTCATCATGTTCGATTAAGCTGAAACTTGCACAATATATTTGTAATGAACTGAGAAATGTTCGTACATCAAAAGTTTTCAAGTGTCCCGATAGATGGCGCTGGAACTGCAAAATATCAAAACCATCCGATTGAGCTGAGGCTTACACAATATATTTGTTATGAAGTGAGAAAATATTTGTTACGAATATTAAAAATTAAAAGTTTTCAAGTTTTCCGATAGATGGCGCTGAAAAAAACTAAAAACTAATACTAAGGCAATGCACGGTGACAGCTATCAGCTAACTCTTGATTTACGTACACTTTTCGCTACATAACAAATAGATTGTGTCAGTTTTAGCTCAACCGGATGGTAAGTTATTGAGTTTTTAGCACTTAAGTTTAAATTTTTGGTTGGCATCGATTCCTAATAGGTTTTTGTCTATGCTTACTTAGACTATGAGAGAATCCATTTTCGGGTTTCCGGTTGCGCTCTTTTTCGATCAATGGCGCTCTTTTTCGAACATGTCAGTGACAAATAGGAATGTAAATATGGCGATGATGCAATACAGCTGTAGATGGTGATCTGTTTCATCAAATTCAATTCAATTAAATAGTAAAATAAGAAATATGTTCACTTAACTCATTATAATTTTCTTTTCCTTGTCGGATACATTCGGATTTCTTTCTTTTCTACCCATTTTAAAAATCAACAGAAATTGAAGACCTTGCATAAAAGGGGGGGCAAGTCCATATTTTTAGCCTAACGGTTGTTTTCACTTACAATTTGAACAAAAAAAAATCAATCTTTTGGTACATAACCGAGGTAGTTGCGACTAAAAATAAGCGCGTTATAGCAAAATTCCGGCAGGTCCGGAAATGCCCTCAATGCATGATCTGTTTTTCTTTTTTTTATTTATTGTTTAAATATCCAAGTATTATTTGATAGTTTGAAATATACTAAATAAATAACTTTAATGTGTTTTATTATTTATAAATCAAAATCTGGGAGCAAATTTATTACTTTTTGGTGCAAATGAGGGGCAGATTTTAAAAAATCCCAGTAATTACTAATATTGTTTATTTAACATAAAACTTGATTAGAACAATGTGAAAATATGCAAATCATTTTAAAACATTCGTGTAATAATTAATTTTCAAAGAGTTTTTTTTTTCGATTTCCCACAAGGTCTTCAATTATTTAAATTTGAAATGGCAGCAGAGTTCGAATTATTTCGAAGTTATCTAAGATAGTTACCGGATACAATAATAATTGTTCTTGATATTATTGCTCGTAACTTAAGAGTAGTTGGGATGGGATCACTCATAAGTCTTATGAGCGCTCATAAATACGCACTAATTGCGTTTGGTGAATAGGTTTATAAGACTCTTAACTTATGAGCGGTCGATAGCTACCGGCCTTAAAGTAACTTTTTTTTTTATTATTTATACACGCTTAAGAGGAGATAAATACATACTCTTATAATGTTTCCACATAGCGCGAGCACATGAAGGACAAGAACGATGGGTGGTGTCCAGGATAACTGGAGAGTTGTATATTATTGAAAATTTTGTCTTTCTTATGATTCACAGATGTTTCTTATTATTGTTTGTGCGATCAATTTCTTCAGCCGTACGATCATCCTACTGCCAGTGTTATGCCTTCCCAGTAGGTTTTGATATTAACTTCTGAAACTGATTAAATTATTTTTATTTCCTAAGAAATAAATGTGTCGGAGACATCTGGATTTAGCGTGACAAGCGACGACGACTACCACTACGTCACGGCCACCCACTTGTGAAAGGTTCCACTTTATATCGAGTATTTATGTCGAATGCAAATACAGTTAAAATCGCTTACAACGACATCGGTTATAACGACATATCGGTTATAACGACCAAATTCTTAGGTCCCGATTGAGCTCCATTATAATCCCATTGAAAAACATATCGTTTACAACGACATCACTTACAACGACATATCGCTTACCACGACCTATTTTTCCCTTTTTTAGAAATAAGATATTGGTTATAACGACTAAAATCGATGCAACAATTGCTGCGACTGCTTTTTTTTTAAACGGTAACTGTTTATCTGTAGATGCGATGTTGTACATATCTATGTACATATAATTTCGGATACGTTACAGCTTACCGTTTGTTGATGTTTTATTTTTTTTTTGTTTTGCGTTTATTACTATTTTAGAGTTTGTTCAACAAAAGTTTGGAAAATTACTTAGTGCTTATTTTAGTGTAACGAGCGATCGTAGATGTTTTATTTTGTTCGGTTCGCATAAAGTTGAGTTGGAAAATGAATCAGAATCGAAAAATCTTTACAACTGAAAAGAAAGCAGGTATAATTTTTAGATTGGACGCTGGAGTGCAAAATAAACCTTGCCAAAGAGTATTCTGTTTCACACTCCACTATATCCACAATTCTAAAGGATAAGGAAAAAATTAAAAAAAAAAAACAATTTGAGGAAGTAAAACTTACCATAAAAAAGAGTTCATTGCACACTGAGGTTGAAAAGGGTTTGCTTATATGGTTCAAGATACAGAGAAGTTCTAGTATACCCATCAGTGGACCCATTTTGCAAGCTAACGCAAATGACTTTGTCAAGGAGACAAATAAATGTACTCGTACACACCATATGTACGCCTCAAGAACAAATAAAAGTTATGAAACAAACATAAAAAGGGTATATTACTTGAAAGCAGATTAATCAACCTTGATATCGGTTATAGCGACCTATCGCTTATAACGACCAAATTCGTCGGTCCCTTGAAGGTCGTTATAACCGATTTTGACTGTATAAATATTTATAAGCTCAGAATGTCTAAATGTGCGTATGTATACTGTCTAATTAGATTTTACATACATTCTAAAACAAGTCAATACAAGTAGGTACATATGTACGTTTATAATATATGTAAGTTTCTATATCTTTATATGTACTATTAAAAAAGAAAGGAAACACATTACAAAGGTATCTATTATGTTAACATAATCTTCAACAAATCAGTGGGTATCAATCTGATGAACACAAACAAAATCGCAACTAAGACCTCCATAAAAACGTTAATATAGCGAAACAAACAAACCACCTGAGAAAATTCGCACCCCATTACATCACATAAAAACATTACTCACCTGAACCATCTAAAAGGTAACATAACCTCTCTGTTTGCGCCCCAGCAGCGTCGACCGCACACACACGAGGCTGCAAAATCTTAAGTTTGTAAGTACCTATGTAGCTGCCAGCTGACCACGTGCAATGGTCACACGTTCCGCAATCTCCTTAGCTATAGATATAAGATACTCGTACAATAAATACAGTGCACTATACACTAGGTACCGGTTGAGGCGAGAGCCATAATCAAACAGCTGATTCGTGTTCATTTTCATTCATACACTAGAAAATCTTCTCTCTTGCTGTTTAATCCTCTCTTTGAGATTCACCCGCTCACTTGATTAAGATTCATTTTGTATTGGTTAGGCGCTAGATCGAGAAATTAAAACCACTGTAGAAAGTTCCCCGGCCAGTTAGACGGCTTAGACTTTCGAACGGTACGGACGTGTCTCATAGGTGCTTAGGGAACTTTTCCGCAAAAAATCATCGTCGTCGTCGTGGAGCGACTGGGAATCGGAAAATTGATTTCTCGTATCTAACTGAGTAGCAATTACATTTGCCAGCCATAACAAAAACGGAAATACGCGCTCGATCATCCATCCATTCATTCGGTGGTTTTCCTTCAAACCAAATCGCTCAAGACTTGCAGACTGCAGCTACTGGTGTTGTTTTGGTGGTGCACGCGATTTCGCATTGAATTTCACGCACTAATAGTTTTGGCCGTTGGGAAATTCGTACGAGACCGCTTTTCCAAAACAGAAATAATTAATTATTTAATTTAACGAAATAAAAAAAATATATATTTCAACTTCAATAAGCACATAGTGAATGTGTATCGAACAGATACAAATCTATCTATGAACAGTTGTTACGTTGTTTACCATGGGAAAGTGAAATTTTCCTCCTTTTCATTTAAGTGATGTTCAATTAAGTACAAAATAAATAATCCAGTTTCATAGCGAGAGGCCTCAACGAATTAAGTATTTCAATGCTTCAGTGGAGATTCGCATAAATTATACGAATAAAGTATCTCAATCGAATAAATATTGATTTTTTTTGTTTTCATAATTTTTTTTTCTTTATCGATCTCTTCCGGATAAACTTGCATATTTCTGTGAAAGTTTTACTTCAATAAAAGGGAGTTTTATTGTGTGTGTTTTTAATTTGTTTTTTTTTTCTCAACACTTTTGGATAAGAATTCATTAAAATGAAATCCAAACTGGGATTAGCTGGTATATTGTTGGTAGCTGCGCTAGGCATATTTGGGTGCGATGCCAAACCCACAACAGAGTCGTCTAGTGCAACGACAAAAACAAAAAATGGTAAGCAGTTTACTTATGCTTTTTTTTCTAAACAGAAAACAAATCCAACACTAACAGAAACACATGTGTGAGCAGCTTTACGTTCTAGTTTGGCAAGCTTTATTTACTTTCGATAGTCGAAAAGAATTTAATTACTATTAGATAGCAAACGGTATTTTTTTTTTAATTTATGTACATATTGATACTATTGGATTAATCTATTTTAGAGGTGACGCCTGACCTTTTTTTTCGATACATAAATATTTGCTCTATATTTGTTTGAAATTTCATTGGTTTTGAATCAACCATTATATCATTTGTTTGGTTTTAAGTAAACTTTTATTTAAACAGCTTTTCGTTAAATATTACCGAACAAGTGATAGTCGTGTTGTCAGACCTCCAACCAATTTTTTTTTTTTGCGACCCGAATTCATGCAGACCTGTATTACAAAATTAATTACAATATACTAGCATATACAAATGTACATATGTATAGAAAAAATAAAAAAAAAATCCCTGACCAAACAATTCGTGAAAATATCGGAAACAGAATTTTAATTTGGACCACATTACAAGGTTAAATAAAACAAAAACTAAATCAGACTTAATCTTTGGCGGCATTTCGTTAGTGACGGTGGAGATGGAGAGCAGTAAGTAATTTTGTTAAATATTGAAAATTGATAACGTCACTAATTAAATACAATTAAATTTGGTACCGAAATAGGTACTTTTAGTATTTTTTAAAAGTGAATTATTAAATGTGCATAACTGCAACACGAGCATCAAAAACAAACAATTGGAGTTTCTCTGCCAATTATTATAATATTTAAGCACATATTTAAGTGATTTGTTGATTTGTATTGGGTTCTGCATTTTGGATTTGAAGTCATTTGGCTGCACTGCTTTGATAAAAACTCAAGATAAAAAATAATGGCTAGGAGAAGGAGTTCGAGCAGTAAACACTCTCTTAGCGGTCATAAAGAAAATTCACAAAATTTAACATTCAATTTTCTTCTAAAACATTCAGTTTCTCTGTCTGTAAAATGTTTGACAGTAGAATCAAATAAAATGTTAATATATGACTAAGGACAAAGTCCCAGCGAGTACGCTACTGGCGCGGCATGGGTATGTTATGGACCACTTTTTTTTATTTTGAAGTCCATGGCAAAACTGTCCGTAACTCTGTTTAGATTAAAAAGTGGCCTTCTGATAATATTCATTTATCCTGAAAATGACAGAAAATCATCAGTCCAACGAAATATCTCTTAGGCTTAACAAAATCAGTATCAGCAACCGACCATGGTCATGTTAAAACCACCTCCTGATTAAATAAAAAATAGTTAGCAACTTAAACTGCACTCATAGATATATCTACATATCATACATAATGGCAAACGCCTCGTATAAAGGGTTTTTACTTCGATTTATCAATAAAATAGGTTTTTTTCTAAAATAAGATTCGATTTTTATTTTAATCGGTAGAATAAGGTTTGCTGTCCACAGCCTCTGAGCTCGGATGTTAAGGCTCTTTAGATACAATTTGCCAGCACACCTGCGGCCCTTGTGCCCAAAAACGGCATGAAAGAGTAACACATTGTAGATTGAGAGGCTTTTTGGAATTTCTGGGCCGGAAATTCTGCTTGTTAACAAAGCCTTGAAGATGGAAATATATCCCATCGGTCAGAATGATTTCTTGGTGAAAATCTTGATCAATTTCATGCATTTCCATCAGCACAGTTGTGAAGCTGCGACAGATTCTTGCATCAACTGAACATTATAGACTTTATGACCCAAGTCATTATGCACGATTCGGTGGAGGAATTGTGCCCAGGTCCTGAGATAAACGTGGAAGAGACAAACCTAGTTTTTCGGGCCATAGCTCAAAATTCTGAACTAATTTAACAACTGCTAAGCGAAAAAGTGCTTCACGTCGACCGAGAACAATTTTAACCTTTTCAACTAAAAAAATAAATATTTGGCTTCAGCAGTCCTAGGTAGAACCAAGCCTGGGTTTCCGCAACCATTTGTGTGGGCGCGTTATATTTTTGCACAAATGGAAGGGACCTACCTTAAGAGGGTGAGGATCGAATAATCGTTCGAGTTACTAAAAAAATCCATTTATGAGTTCTAAACAAATTCAAAAGAAAGATTTTGGTGATAGTCCGAATGCCCTTTCAGAACGCTCCATACGGGTACGATTGAATGAAAGCCACCTTTTTGGAAGAGCGATAAGATAAAACCATTGCTTTAACTAAAAACTCGAATAGCGGGGTTAGCTTTTGCGAAGAAACATAAGGACTGCACTATTTCTGAATGAAAAAAATATTGTGGAGCGATTAATAGAGTAGTAAAATAGATAATTGTAAAATGTATGTCCAGCACCCAAAAACTGTGGATTCTAATCCGAAATGCACGACGATTACTGTTTCGTAAGCGTTTTTACGTTTTAAATAAATTTTTCTGAAAAGAGTCTTCAACAAATAAAACGACTAATTTCAAACTTTAAATTCAACTCCAACCCAACTTTATTTGCCTCATTTTTATATTACTTTCTTCTGAGTGAAATTCATAATAATTCATGGCGAATTCATAATCCTCGAAATTGTGCATTCGTTTTGAGTGCAGTTCGTTGCAGGGTAACCCAACAGTTACTATTAAGCACGGAGAGGGAAGTGTGATGCTTTGGGGTTGTATATCATTCAAAGGAACCGGGCCCTTATATCGAATACATATAAGGTATAATGAATACGGAACCATACATACAAATATTAGAAAATGTAAAAAATGTAAAAACCTATACTAAGGAAGAACTGCTCGTTACTTGGAGATCTATGCACGATAATGTCCCAAAGCACACGGCAAGAGGCTGCGATCGGGAAAAAAGGTAGTGATAGCTAATAACGGGGTTTTTACGAAATATTGAGCCATTACACGACAATTCCGCAAATAAGCAAACAAAATCGTAATGTTCTTAATTAGTCCGCCAACCATTTCGAACACGTAATTGAAATCGAATAATTTTTTTTGTTTATAACTTATATTTTTTGTTTGTTGTTACTTGTTTTTCTTATTTTTATATTAAATTAACAACATACAATATCTTTCAACTTTTGGCAAAGAAAAATTCGACAATGTTTTTTGGTACCAACGTTCTTAATTAGTTCGCCACGACTGTAAGTGACTAAACGCAAACAATGTTTAATAAAAGGACACATTTTAAAGTCACTTGCTAAGGAAATTCTGTTTTCATTCACAGGCTTCGTTTAGTTACAATGAATCTAGAAACATCCGCACAATTTTTTTTAAGTAATTTGGTGTAAAATTATCTTACCTCCATATATCAATCCAATATTCTTTGAAATTTGAATTTTGAAAAAAATGTTTTTTTTTTATTTCATATTTTTAAAGATTGACCTTCAAAAATGTATCCTCCAAACACGTGGATTTTCTTTACATATCGCTCTATCGCAGAGACTCGAGTTATGTAAAAATTTTGTTTTTTATTATTTTTAAAAAATGAAAAACTGAAAAAAAGGGCAAAAAATCACTTTTTTTTCCAAACAGCCGCCATTTTGTGAAAAAAAATTTCGTTTTTTATTTCCGTAGTTCAGGTGACAGCGACATTCTTACTGATTAAGAATCTTTTGGTTTTTTTTTTTCGTATCACCAGAAGGGTTGGAATCATGTCAACAAGGACGCACCGTTATTTTTCACCGCCCCACTTTTTAAATTTTCAAAAAAAAAGTTTTTTTTTTGTATTGCTAAAATATTAATAAATATCTAATAAAAGACTGACTAGTAAAAATATACTAAGTTTTTTTTTTATCGAATTTTAAAAAACACCCAAAATTCGTACCGCTAGACAAGAATACCTACTCCCTTCAAAATTGATGAGCAACACAAAAAATTTGTTAAAATTTCAAATAAGTGTTGATTTTAATTTAGCTAGTCAAATATAGCGCTGGTGACGAAAGTCTGTGTTTGAACTAATAGCATCCCTAGACCCTTCATGTTGTGCTCGGTGTTTTGAAGATTTATGGCCTTCTTAATTTCACTCAATAAATGTTCTTTGAACTGCGAACATGAATTGTACAACTAGCGCTCCAAAAATCTTCGCTGATTGATACCCACTTAAAGTCATTTAAGCAGATGCTATAAATAGAGGTTCCATACTTCCATGTAGCCAAACTAGAGATCCCTCACAACAATTTCTGCCGAAGTTGCAAGGATGAAAATTAAAAAGAGTCGCTTATTTAATGTCAGTGCAAATGTGCGGCTCTAGCGAGAGCTTACTGGGCAAACCATTTTTCGACGACCTTAACCCTGTAAAGATAATCTGCGTCAAAAATACGCATGCGCGAGCGAAATAGACCGCTCTTTTCCTAATTATTATGAATCACGGGATGGCCATTCGTGACTTCACAGCCAGTATCCAGAGCTAGCAGAAAACTCACGTGTCATTGAGTTAAGTTTCATCAATTTTGAAATACTCACAACCCTGTAAGTACATTTTATACATGAGTGTAAATATACAATATACAACAACGGGTCACCTGAGGTTTTGGTATCAAAACGGCGCCCATTTGCGCTATTTGGTTTTCCTTTTCCACCGAAACTACCACTTCTACCTACCTAGCTAATGGTTCCGTATTTCCATATGGGTACGGAACACTAACAAAAACCAACCAGATCTACTTATGCATCACTTCAAAATACATCTATTAGTTTTAAATGTAAGGTTAATTTATCATAAAAAAATGTTTGTAATTATTATTATAAATACGAACCACAGCCAGAGATACCATACTCTCAACCAATGTTTTAAAACTATCTGTTGGTTCCATTCCGAATCCCTCCCAGATTATAAAGAAGTTTGCAGTTCGAATAAACGAATGAAAAAATAAAAATGCATATCTCCTTTGCTGCTGGCCTGGCTAAGAACTCAACCAACAAAGCTGACTCATAAAGCCAACCATGGCCCAATCTAAATGACTTAACATACTGCAACACACCACTTACAAAATCTATATCAAAGCCGTTAACGTAATTTATTATTTAGCGGCAACGGCAGCATGTAATTAGTAACTCTGCACGTTTAACGGTCACGTTGATTCGCACGTGTGACAGTTTTTCCAAATACTCATAGTTTTGTTTCCAACCAGCCGAAGCAAACTCACGTCACGTTGTTGCCATCAACAAGGTGAAGGTCACAATTTGGAGTTTATTTTGGAAATCATAGACCACATCGATCATTAACTCCATTCATATGATTTGAAGAATCGCAATTCATAACCATTCTTCGCATTCGTATCTCTTAACTCTCACCCGCCCACGAACCGAAGACATTTACCTGCTATTACCACATCGACTGCTGTCAAATGAACTGCCATGTGCGGAGTTCATTTACTGTGAAATAGATACAAGATACTTATAGTACTGCTGCGTGCACTTTAATTACAGGCCGAGAAGCAGACCTCTGACTGTTCTACCAGGCGAAGGTGTTGGCGAGCATGCGAGTAACTCTGTATCTATGGGTGAGAAAACGTATTGTATTCGTATCTCTCGCTGCGGCTCACTTGCCAAAGACAATGGGTATGCGATCTGGGGTTGGGCTTTGGCTGGGCTTTTAATTGACACCATCTCGCTGATGGAATAAAGTGATCTCCACCCAACCAAAGCGTACAAAACAAAAAATGCCGTACAGTGGTGTTATGATGTCATTTCGTGTAAAATCGTTCACTCAGTCATTAAGTCACTTGTACAC
The DNA here is from genome assembly GCA_949775065.1 of Brachyopa scutellaris. Lineage (NCBI taxonomy): Eukaryota > Metazoa > Arthropoda > Insecta > Diptera > Syrphidae > Brachyopa > Brachyopa scutellaris. The sequence goes on from OX459112.1 coordinate 22,068,549, forward strand.
GCATGTGAATGAAGACAACTTTCTAAAAAAAAAAAAACACCCAAACTATGGGATACAGATACTTACAGACTTACTCCAAATCAGTTCCCTTTGTAATTATTCTTCATTGTCCTCCTTTGGGTATGTTGTACAATGATTGTGTGATACTTCTTTCTCGTTGATAAATTATTTTTGCGCGCGAGAAACTCATTGCGCGCGAAATTTGAATACAATTGCTGCGGGGTTTTGAAATTGGTGTACGGGTGGAGGCGAAAGTGTTATCTACTCCTTTCGTCACTTTAATTAACTTTTCATGGGACAGATACACGATTATGTTGCCGAGGCATGGGATCTTAAGTCTACTTGCATATCGAATAAATAAGGCTTAATCTGCCATATGTAGATAGATATACACTTGCGTAGTAAGCGATATTTATTTATGTGGGATTAAGGATTACGGACAGGTGACAATTAGTTGCTATCAACATTTTAGTCATAATCTTTGATTGATATAGAGGACGAAACTGGGTCAGGCAAAACGAAATCCTCAACCACAGGGTTACCGATAGCAATAGGCGACATATGTATAAATGTTTGCCATTTGGCCACTTTTTTTACTCAGGACCCGAGGCGAAATTTACAAATTTTTGGTGACTGTTGGACCTAATTTCCGAATAATTAATTTTTTATCATTTCAAGTACGAAATGGACAGCAATATGAATTAATATCCTTTCAATAGTATGCAAAGCTGAATAAAACATATAATAATATACATATGGACGTGCCTGCGTAGCTATTTCTGCTTTTATCCGTTTTTTGTCCCACGTGACTTTCTTGGCATTGGGGACCCTGCTCAACCATAAAGACTGCAAAAACGCATCAATCAAGGATATTGTTAGCTTCATAAATAGTTAAAGCATCTTCGGAGTTGACAATTAGAGTTACCAGTTCTCCCGATATTCCGGTGGTCTCCAGTTTTGTTTAGTAATCTCCCGGTATCCAGTTACTTTAATGAATCTCCCGATTTTTTCGATTTCTTATATTTTCACTTTAATTCATAATTATTCGATTAAAAAAAGATGAAAAATCAATTTTTCGGAAAAGTGCAAGCACCTCATAAAGTCATAATGAAATAGAATGAGTGATTTGGCTTTTTCTTTTATCTTGTCAACAATTTGACAGTTGTTCTTAAATTTTATTTTTCGTAGGTAATTCGTAGGAACTAGTGTCCGTATGTCTGCCTGTTGGTCTGTCTGTCTGTCACATGCCCCTTTCTCAGAGGCTATATGACGTAGGCTATTGAAATTTGAAACAGTTGTAGCAATTAGTGGCCCAAACACAGACCAGAAAAGCTGAATTTCAACTTTGGTGGGCTAGTTTTGGGGTGTTAAACGGGAAATTAAAAAAAAATAATTTTCTGGTTATCGTGTCAAATGAAAGCTCGTTAATGCACGAATTCAAAAATGTATGAAATATTTTTTTTTGTTACTTTCTTCTTTTCACTTTTTCGGAAAACGTTACAACTTCCTGTCCTTTGGGCTATCAGCGAAAATATCGCTCAGAAAAATCTGAATAAAATCACAAAAATTGAGAATAAATTGTGGATGGCGGGAAAATTATCAGGACTGCAGGTCCCTTCAATTCGTGCAAGAATATAACACGTACCTACACACAAATGGTTGCGAGAGGTAGTTCACCACGAACTGTAGCGCCACCTAACGAAAGAAATTGTAAACTAGAATTAAAATAATTACTTTTGAAAATCTTGAAGCAAGTCTCAGTATTTTTACCTAACTTTTATTGATCTCAGCCTATGTTGGTCTTCTTACCCTTAACAAAATGTGAGGAGTATTTATAATAATTTTCATTTTATGCTTAGAACGGATAGCCTGAAAGTACGTTTTTAAGATTCCGTAGAGAACTAGGAACCATTATAGCTTCGTACTGTCCGTCTGTCTATCTGTTCATATACCCCCAGTCCCCTAAATCGTTTGGTATACACACTTAAAGTGGAGAGCTAATAACAAAGCTAACTAACTTTTTGAAATAAATATTATTTTCCACCCTCGCATTCCACACAGTACAAAGTAGGCTACACAAAAAATAGGTGCAATACCCCACCGAGTCATTGGATTTGCAATAAAAAATGATTTATCGCTTTTAGTGCACGTGCCCAACACGCTTTTTGGCTTTATTTTAGTGGCTGTAGGTGATCATTAGTCGTGTAAAATACAAGAGTAATGAAATAAGCGGCGATAGTATCCCAGCTGAGCTTAACGGATATAAAACAGTGATGCCAAATCCAAATTTCTACTTTTGCGATGAATTCCTATGAAAAATTCATTCGAAAAAAAAAACCATCGAAAACAATTCTTATATCTCTCATTTATTTGCCGACACGACGAATGGGTAAATCAATAGCAATAAATAGATCATTTAGACCAATAGATATTTTATTTTATCGAAATTATGTGTATGTATTAGAATGTGCATTCTTTGAGTTTTCCATCTTTATAATTTTATTCTCACAAATAACTTTTTTTCCAATTTTGTCAAGAACTGACAGCTTAATGTAATTAATAATCTGTCATAAATATTTCTGTGCTGCCTATTGTTTGTGATGAATTCGTTAAGCGACGATAGGCTTTTTTTTGCACTTTTATTAATACGGGTGCAAAATACATGGCAATGAAACAGTGCTTAGCCATATGACTTTTTCGTAGTCAAGAAAGTTGTTATTTGGCAGCATTGTTGTATTTTAAAGATCAACAGCATCCAATCTGTAACAACTATGAAGATAACGATACAAATTAAATAGCAACTTAGATTGTTAAGAAACAGATAAATAGAAACATTGAGATTCTGTTTAAGACGTACTGTAACAAATATGTGTAACCATATTTACGTTCATACTTTCTCATTTAACGATCACTTCAAGGATGTATTTTGAAATTGCGCAGCACATTCCATTGTGACAGTAAGATTATAATCAGTAAGTAAACCTCTTTTTTTCCAAATATGATTTGTGTCATCGCTAGCAACGACTTCATCACTTCATTTGACAGCATTATGCGGTCATGATTTTTACACTCTTGGCTATGACAATTTGGTAATTCTTCGTCAATTGTAAGCACATCACGTAGGTTAGGTACACATTATTTCTGATGTTTTAATTGCATCAAGCGAATGGCATCCACAGTAATTATTATCAAATGTAAGATACAATTTAAATTGCGCTTCGAAGTAAGGTTAAAACTATTTTCTGTTTTCTGTGATGTAAGATATTTTTTTTGATGTTTTGAGTAGTTAATAGCTGTGCATGTACTTCAACTATAATAAGGTACTACGTGTTAATGAAAACAAATTTAAACAAACTATTTTCAATACATTGCATGAACATTGTTATCTTATACAAAATAACAAGTCCAGTCCAGCTTTCTGATGAGGTTATCCATATTTCTCTCACGTTTCATTCAATCTCTTTAACTGATTTGTTGTTTCGATACTTGTAGTTTTGAAAACAGTCACATCACGGCTAATACAATAAACCTTGGACTGAAATCGCTTCAATGGATCGGTATCGGTAATTGTGAAAAATATTTACATACGTACTTAAATATATCCTGTTAGCTGGTGAAGAGTAATTTCATCATTAAGTTTAATTAACTAAATATATTTACTCGTATGTAAAAATACATCGCCGATTAAAAAAATCATCGTACAAATTTGGCAGCACCACCTGCCTTATAAAATATCGCTACACTTCCACTATAAACGATCTACTAGTATTTCTGAAATTAAATAAAATAATAAGTATACTTAAATACTATATCAATAGGCGTGTTTTTATATAAAAATGAGATAAAAAACGCTCGTCAGTGATTTGGCAGCACTATGTTAATTGACATTTGACATTTAAACATATGTTTTTTGAAGTGAATACTTCTTTAGCGACGTATTTGTTTTTGTAAATGTTACGTTACGATAAATGTGTTAACATAAAAATGTGTATACAGAAAATATGTCTGTTTGTCTGTCTGTCTGTCTGTCTGTCTGTCTGTCTGGCTGCCTGTCTGTCTGTCTGTATGTCTACCTTTTCACTAAACCGCTCATAATGTAATTTGGTATAGAGATAGTCTGGAACCTGAGGAAGGGCATATGCATAAAAACGGTCCGCTAGATGGCGCTGGAGTAAAGTTATTTACAACTTCTATATTAATGGACCAAAATGACTCATATTCAGATTATGTTAGTATGTTAGTATGGTGCCTAAAGAGAAAATTACAAAATCTGGACCCGATAGGTGGCACTGGAGTTAAGTTATTAACAACTTCTATATCAATTGACCAAAATGATTCATATTCACATTTTGTGTTAGTATAGTGCCTTAAAGGATATAAAATTATAAAACTTACTGTAAGTAAACTAACTATTCGTAGACATCTCATAGCAGATCATGTTATTCTACGGAGTCATTAAAAAGCGATATGGCGACTAAAATTAATTCTAACCAAACAGATCTTATATTATTCCTCCTTTCATCTGCAGTTTTATTTTTCTACTTTTTATGAGTAAAATATTAGAATTATAAATTCATTATGTAAGGAGTTCAATTTGCATTTATTTTACAAAAGAGAATAAAATAAAATACAGGCAATAAAGTTTACATACATATGTATTTACTAAATTATGTTACTCGACAACTTTCTTTTTCTCTTATACATTCCACATGCCTACACACTGCTTTGGAGTATTCACTTCCCCCATGAGCTTATGTGGATGAGCTCACACATATTTTATTTTATTTTTTCATAAGGTGGGATACACAATTTGATTATTTGCTTGAGCAAAATATCACTTCAAAAAATGACAACGCGTCGGAAATCGAACGAAGGATCACTCTTGCCAACCACTGTTTCTTTGGGCTAAGAAGGCAATTGAGTAGTAAAGTCCTTTCTGGATCGACTAAGGAGACTCTGTATAAGACCCCTATCATCCCAGTCTTACTATATGGAGCTGAAGCACGGACTTTATCGAAAACGGATGAAGATATCTTTCGTCGCTTCGAGAGAAAAATCCTTCGTAAGATATTCGGTCCCGTTTGCGTTGACGGGTTCTGGAGGAGAAGATTCAACCACGAACTGTACGAGCTGAATAGCGACATCAACCTGGTCAAAAAACTGCACATTGGGCGTTTAAGATGGCTAGAACATGTAGAGCGTATGGACATCGCTCCGGCTCGGAGAATATTCGACTCTTACCCGGAGGGTCAGCGCAGCAGAGGACGACCTCGCTTAAGGTGGCGCGCACAAGTAGAACAAGACCTCAGCCAACTTGACGTGCGCAACTGGAGGCGGCTAGCTAAGAACCGGGCTAACTGGAAGAGGTTGTTGGTTGAGGCCTTGGTTCACCCCGGACTGTAGCGCCACCAAAATAAGTAAGTAAGTTAAATATCATTTGAAGATATACACATGGTGTCTGGAAGAATTTAAAAATAAAAGACTATAGCGCAAATTTATAGTCAGCCCATGAATAGTGCCTATAGCCGACTTCAGTTACAGCCGACACTAAATAAAAAAGCCGGCTATAACTTTTCGTTATTCATAAACACATTTTTCCTGTGTATTAATTAGTATCGACTTTTGTACGTTTTTGTAAAGTGATTTGAACGAACAAACCCAAACATCAAAATATTATATGAAAAATATAGAGCTGACTCTAGTTATTTAAAGTGACGTATGGCTCATTTTAAATATCGAGCCGGCTATAAGTTTAAAGTCGACTATAAGGTGACTATGAATAGCTAAAATTACATTTTAGGTTAGGTTATTTCATGGGAAAACTGAGCCCGACACAGCGCACAGTGGACCGACTCCATACATTTAGAAGTGAAAAATTCAAATCTCGTTTTAAATAATTATTTTCGGTCAAAAATAGACAAAACAAATTAAAAAAATGTTTGGTAAGCAATTAAATTTTTTATGAAATTTTAAAGGAGTACAGAAAAATAAGAATAAAAAATTGCTGACTTTAAACGTATGGCTCGTTTTAATTGCTTCACTAAATTGTTTTTTTGATTCTGGTAACTCCATTCTGCTTAAAACGTATTCCAACAATTTATCATTATGATAAAAAAATCTCAAAAAAATCAATACGGGGAAGGCTAAAGCGTATCGCTAAAAATTAAAAAAAAAATATTTGCAAATCTTTGCGAAGCAAAACGAATATATAGCCAAAAAGTAGACAAGAACAGCTAACAAAAAAACATAATTTAGTATTAAAGCAGTATCAAGCACCCATTTAGATTGTCCGAAATTCTATAAAAACATTTGTTTTATGGGTAATTAAATATGCACTTATTCTAAATTTTTTATCTAGCAAACTAGCACCAACACGGATTTGAGCGTTGTTTCATAAGAAAGTAAATAGCTTCACAACTTGCTGCCATTTTTTTAAACAAAATTGCATTTAAATTAACAATTTTATTCACAGTTATCTGAAACGCATTAAATGCTCAAATAACCAAGGTCAACTGTGGGAAATAGATCACTGACTTTGGTGATTTGATTACTATGATGGGTTAGAGAGCGACAATATATATTTTTGTGGTCAATAGTTATCCGTTATTGATAAACAAAAAAGAAAATTGCATATTATGACTTTGGTTTTTTCACTTCCAAATTTTTGGGGTCGGTCCACTGGCAGCGTCTGCAAATTGTTCATGTATTACGAAAAGCTTGAAGAAGATCCACTGTTTTCGAACAAAATTTTGTTCGGCAATGAGGCCCATTTTTGACTTGAAAAAATTGTTTTTTCTTCTTATTTTTAAAGACTAGACCTTCAAAAATATATCCTCCAAACGTTTCATGAATTATCCTACAGAAAGTCTCTTATACACTATGAATTCTCAGAAACTCACTATGTGAAGATCATTGTAACGTATTTCTTTAAACGCGTTCTTCTCGAAACTACTTTTTCCAACGTCTGAATTGATTTCTCAAGTTCTAATGAACCGATTAACTTGAAATTTCTTTATACATATATCCCTCTATCGTTGGAACTATTATTATCTAAAAATTTTGTTTTTTACTATTTTTAAAAAATTGCAAACTTTGAAAAAAGGGTCAAAAAATCACTTTTCTCAAACAGCCGCCATTTTGTGAAAAAAATTGTTTTTTTTATTTCCGTAGTTCAGACGATAGCGACATTTTTACTGAACAATTTTTTCTTTTCTTTTTCTGATCACAAGAAGGGTTGGGATCATGTCAAGAAGAACGCACCCTCATTTTTCACCGCCCTACTTTATCAGCCTGTAATTTCTTCAATTTTAATTTTTTTTTAATATTTTTTTGTATTGTTAAAATATTAATAAATATCTAATAAGAAAATGGTTTTCTTGGTTTTATTCTTATCGAATTTTAAAAAAACTCCCTTAATTCGTACCGCTAGACTAGAATACCCCCTTAATGGCTACGTCAATAAGCAAACTTGCCATATTTGAGTTGAAGAGCAACCCAAAGAGGTTCAAGAGCTGCCATTACATCCAGGCAAACCCCATTTCACCATAAAACCGCCCACAATTTTGTTTTTATTTTTACTAACACACTCTTGGGATGTCATCCTTTGACAGTTTTCACCATCAGCAAAAATACATTTTTTTATTTTCTCTACAACTTTTTCAGTACGCAAATGCTTCCCCGGAGTTTCATATCTAAATTTACATTTGCATGTGAGTATGAGTACCCGGATGGATCTCTATCTATTATATTTTACAGTAGCAGTGAACAAATTCTTTCTTGTCTTAGTCACTACAAACATAGACTAGACATAGTACCTATAGATTTATGTACAAACGAGTATATTACATAATGTATCTCAATTGAAGAATGTTTAGTTATGAAGAATATTATTTTGGGATAAAATATTAAAAATAGCTTGAGTAAGAATATATATCAATAAATTATACCTACAATTTAAAAGATCGTGCGCCATTAATTTCCGACTCAAAACTTCAAAACAAAAATATTAACTTACATGTCCTGGTAACTTAAAGTGCGAACCTCTCAATTGCCGCCCTGGTATCAGATTGCGCAAGTAATGTTGGTAGCATTATTGTGCCATAGCTATCGATCATTAAATATCTATAGGCCCAGAGGTTATTTTTCTGCAATTTTAGGCGAATGTGAATTATTGTTTTGTAACTTTGGTAACAATACATCAGCTCAATTGTATTTCTACAGCTACCTACAGCTGATAAATTGGCATATTTCACTTCAAGCAATAGCTTTCTTTTTAAGTAGCACGAGCGTGTGTGCACCAAGCAGATAGGTGTAAACAAGCGCTCAGGGGGACTTTAACCGTTTGATTTTCCATTGTTTGCTTAAACAAATTATATTTCCCTCTTGATATACGATTGCATTCAAACGAAAGGGAGTTGGGAAAACGAAACGGTACTGTATTATGTACCTACTGTTCGAATCAAGTGAAATTTGAAATTTAAACCGCGCTGAACTTGTAAAAATGCGTTGTAACAAGTCACAGCTCTGACACTGCAGCATTAAAGAACATCTTCTGGCTATGGGTATTGCCCAGGACAATGTGCAACGCCACTGTCACTAGGTGAGGTTAAGTTCATGGGTGCTCGTTGACGTAAAGTCACCCCTAACTAAACTAAACTTGTGGGTCCATTGTGCCTATTAGAATTTTACCCAGGAACGTGTTAAGAGACCGCTGATTTAGAACCATCCAGATAATGATAATTTCAGGAGGTTTCTAAACTAAATTTTGCTAAAGTCCTCTAGCTCATTAAAAAAGTAACTCCCAAGAATCCTCATTATTCTGTCAGCAAGGGCGGGAGGGGACAATCACATAGCGATGCGATGACGAACAGATTCAATTTCTGCTTTGTCGCTGCAACTTCTGCGAAAGTCGTTGGGAAATATCCTTAGATGTTCCACATGGTACAGAGACCAGTAATGATACCATGCCGCAGAGTTCTAGCTATCGCACATGTATGCAAATAGAACCAGCAGTGGTACAATAGATCGCTTAAGTCGCAGTGCCCCCCGCAACTGGCAGGTTAGAACCCCTTTAAAAAAAAAAATGATCCAGCGACTGATAGCTTTATTGATTAATTCATTCTCAATGAGTTTATACCAGAGACCCTAAAGAAATTCTAACGAAGTGGAGGGCCTGGCAAATAGGCAGTGCCGACCACTTTCTTGTTCTCGTTTGTCCGCTCTTTCGTTGCCTGTTATATCCATTATCACTACTTTTCAAGACCACGTCTATACGTTTCCTAAGTAAGCCTTATCTTGAGAAAGATGACATAACTATCAGTTCGACCGAAGCCTTACTTACTTACTTACTTACTTAGGTGGCGCTACTGTCCAGGGTGAACCAAGGCCTTAACCAACAACCCCTTTCAGTTAGCCCGGTCCCTATAGCTCCCAACTGCCTTCAGTTGCTCACTCCAAGTTGGTTGAGGACCAAAGACTTAGCTGAATCTAAATCCGGCTTCATAATCGAACTTTAATACGAGGACATCACAATGGGCCTTACGTGGCCGCAGTGATAAGGGCTCTGACTCCCATCTCTTTAGGTTAGGTTAGGTTAGGTGGCTATTCATCGTACTCGGTAGGATTCACTTAGACCAAAGTAGATCCATTGTGTTGCCACATAAGCCGATTCTTAACGGAACTCTTGGAACTATTTTGAAAGTTGGATAAACTTCCATATTCTACTGATATCCGTTGAGAACATATCTTCTAGGTCTGTAAGGAAATATTCTCCCAAGATATTTTTTCTTAGTCAGGAAAGTACTGGGCAGTTGTACAGGAGGTGATAGGGAGATTCTGTCTCTTCCTAGTCATTGGCGAAGATTTCCATTCTGCTGGCCTGTCTACATATTGCAGAATAACCTGTCAATACTACAAATTGGGTGTCGATAGGTGCTCTGCTGATATTTAGCAGGCTGTAGGTCTTGCGCCGATTTAACTGTGGCCAAGTATGTTTAGCGTGACTACACGTATCAAGGTTACTACATCTTTCATTAACCTGTTGCAGTGGTTGCGTGCTTTATTGATTTGATTCTTTTGCTACATGGGATTCACTTTCGGCAAATTCCTTGCCTTCTATCCCGGAGCACCCAACTTAGTCCTACCCGGCTCTGTGTGCATAATGCCCTGAACATTATGCGGCAGCTCCTGACTAGTGCACGATTTTAGCGCCTTAAGCGCAGCCTGGCTGTGTGTTGTCCACTCATCACGCACGAGTACAAGGTTCTCTTCGGTGTGTTAAAATCAAGTGTGAAGAGGGTATCATCCATTCGTATTGAATTATCCATTTGGATTTCTGTAAGAATAGTACAGTGTCGTTTCCGGCTATTCTTACAAAGACCTAGGTTGGTGAGTCTTAGTGCACTATTACTCGTCAGTTGCCTTAAATGCAGATCGAGAGGCAGCAGCTAGAGGAACATGTCCAGTGCCACCGCGGGTGTTAAGTGAAGGCAACACCAGCTGCTCTCTGTACCGCCGGCCGCCGCTAGTCTTACCAGTATCGTTTTCTTGCTTACAGCCTTCCACCAGACTAGCCTCCCGTACGTGAGTATGACGTCTTACCAGCTGCTCTTTTGCAAAAAAAAAAACGGTGCATTTAAAGCTTTCCTAATTCTTTCTTGTGTGTTCAAGTTACAGCTTAGTTTCCTATCCAGAATAATGCCAAATTATTTCGCTCGCTCAAAAAGCGTTAGCTCAGTCCCATTAATTTTCGGAAGCCTGAAATGCGGTATCTTGTTTTTATCGTGAAGATAACCAGTTCCGTTTTTTTGAGGATTGACGTTCAGTCCACTCCTATTAGCCCATTTACCAGTGGTGGCTAAGACTCCGCAGTTTAGTAAATTTTCTGGTTAGTTCGTCTACTTCACAGTTACCTGGTATTGTAGTATGACCAGGAACCCAGCACAGTGTGAGCATGCATCTGCTCAATATCTCGTTTAGAGATGCGCAACATTGCGTAACCAATTCTGATCTTATAATTGTTGATTCGAGTGCTTTAATACTTGCTTGACCCACCTCTTGAGTCTAATCTAATCTAATCTTATCTCCTTACTGATAATTCGCATATAATCGTAAAAGGAACATACTCGTATGTACTTTGGCTTATAGGTAAACTATAACCAATATGGCAGTGGGAATTATTGATCCCTTAGTTATTTGGTGAACAGCGTAACGCCGAATTGTCCTATCGAAAGGTAAACATTTTCTATTTTAAGTCTCTGAAACTGTGAAAATCTTCTGTTCAGTTGAAACCGCAGGTTTTTTCGCCAGCTTCCGTAAGATCGCACAAACCGTACATAATACCTACAATCGCCATAAGAGTATGCTAATTGCGATTCAAAACAAATGACATATATGTATGTAGATACATAATCTTCGAAACATAATACATATCCATGTACGCGTCGCGTCGGTACCACACGATGTTTTACCATGTTATGGAGCGGAACTTGGCAGCACCAAAGTCGATGCCGATATTTGATCTTCGCAACGATACCCACAAAAAAAAAACCAAGATTTATATTTTGATTTACGGTTCGAAATCGATATGCATTACTCATTCACTTCAGTCATCACCCCTTGAGCTTCATAACACGAAACAGCCGACTTAGGGGTTACCTTATTTATACGCTCACGGATCATTGCAGAATGGGTACGATTATGGTGAGATTTCGAAATCGTGCGGGTAACCCTTGGCACATGAACCGAATAGCGAGTCAATTGATATGCGTGTTGGAGTGTGACATGATTGCACTAGGCTCGAGTATGTATCTGCAAACAGCAGACGAGTGGGAAATTGAAATAAATTATTCAAACGTGCCTGGCAGCGCCGCAGAACATAATTAAAGCTAATTACAATCATGAAAGCGATATTCTCCGACTGTGAGAGCGAAGCTACTCAATTGGGCAACACGCTAAATAGGTCAGGTGCCAAGGAACATCACGACTTGTAGAACTATTCACAAGAATGCCAAATAAACAATGCACACTGGCACTGTCCTCCAATATCAACCCATGTGATCATGATGGCAGTATTTAAATGCAATGCAATCTCATCACACCTTAAGCCAATCGGAAAGGTTTCCAAATAAACAGCAAGCAACAATAACTCTTCTCAGCCGTTCCCAGCTCCGCGAGAACACAAAGAACCCGTGCTGTCATTGCTAACAGAGTGAGCATGTGCACATGGCGATAGCATCTCCAATTACAGACTCCATAAGTCGGATTCGGCATTGACATTATAGCTGCTGGAGCATCCGAGCATGTTCCGATCTATGGCCTGATGCAGATGAGCTACTCAAATCTGACATATGTACGATGCAAGTTGGACATGATCTCGTGGTCAAACCCTGGTTGCCACGGACATGAGACAAACAAGTTCAAGAAGGTCAGGAGCTTGCAGGATTTTTTATTTGATGACTTGAGACGCGTTTTTCTTTCAGATTTTACCCTGAAAGCCTGAAAGGGTAAAAAATGCATTCAACATAACCTTGCCGCATCAGCTGGTACTTAACGATCTGTCACTCGTAATTTGACGTTCAATTTGTCGAAACATCAATTAGTGACGTTTGTGTTGTCGTTAGCTTGCTGTTCAATGTCACTTTTGTAATTGCAAGAATTATATATATATTTAAGCCTTTGTTCTAGCAAACGACATGTGATTAGACAGGCGGCAAGAACCTGAACAATCACGATCGGGGTAGATACTCTTTAAATGACTATCCACGCATTTGACCCTAGGCCAAGATACATAGATTTAAAGCGATAATAATTCATCGTGTAAAGAGATGCCTGCTGGCTCGTTCTGGTACGAGTATCTCATCAGCTTAAACGACAAGGTTAGCCGCTGCGAAGGAGGTGCAGTTTTTTGTTTGTGTAATGACACGACTATACTATTGTGACAGAATGTCTAGTTATGTTCGAGTATATTCGTGAGCGCAGCTATGCTTCGAGCATATTATGGGAAACTCATTTGGATGACATTGACAATATGTTTATGGCACAGATGCTTGTAAGCGGATCCGTTTGTGAGTGGCAAAGGCCTTTTGTGGTCTAAAGATCAAGCTTGTGTTGAACTTAAAGAAGAAAAAAAACACTAACATGTGACTCTAAACTGTTCGTAAATGGAAGATTAATAGTTGTGGACTGCATCGAGTGAAGACCCCAATAATAAACGTTTCGCGGGTGACTTATGACTGCGTGCATCTTAATTTAATGAGATTCTATTTTGTTTGATTTTTTCTTGAATGGTTTACCATGCCAGAGTGGATATGTTGTCAGTTTGACTAAGTCATATGTCAGCTGTCATCCATCTAAAATGAAAAATAAGAACCATGATGTGCATCTGTTAAGGCTCTGGTAGAAAATGAAGTACAAGGAACTTATGCGGTGACCCTGTCTCAAATACAATAAGAAGGGCATAAGGTATCTATCAAGCCTCCTCTCCGGGCATTATCAGTTACGATACTATCTGAACATTAATCTAGAGAGACAAATCAAAATTTATGGTATTCAGTAAAAAAGCAAAACGGAGAAAAGGTATGTCAATGGCACCGAAATAGTTAAGAAGTACAAATATCTAGGCCTAATAATGACACCGGAACTTTAATGATAGAACAGCTCAAAGAATGAGAAGAAAAAGATAAAAATTATTTTTGAATGGCACCTGGAGAGCCACCGTGGTGTAGTGGTTAGTGCGTTGGACTACTATGCAATGCTGCCCGGGTTCAATTCCAACCTTTTTCGAATACCTGACAAGCAATCAAAGAGTATCATTTGACACGATTGAGCTTTTCAACTCGCCGTTCGGAGTCGACAAAAAAATGTAGGTCCCTTCCATTCGTGTAAATATATAACACGCACACACAAATGGTTGCGAAAAGCGGGCCCAGGTTCACCCCGAGCTGTAGCGCCACCTAAGTAAGCACCTGGAGAAATTTCATTGGGAGGAAGGGGGTGAAGCTAGAGCTAAATTAAAACCATTCAATGCTGTAACAAGGGCGATCTTCAGTTATGCGGCTCAAGTTTGTGTTTTTTTTTTCAAATTTAAGCGCAGTATATAAAATACAGCGATTCTTCTAAAGATATTCGGCCTGCTATATTTCACTCCCAGTTTCATTTAAAGCCAGGAGACAGGATACCGGTCGTGCATCTATACACGCTGGGGCTTCACATGGAGTATCTTTACAAAACGCTGTTTAAATATGAAGTCACACGTCTACAACACACACTCTCCAAACAAATTATGCAGACTGACGATGCATGGCAGGATGCGAAGGAATCAGATGGATGGCCTACACCCATATAAAGAAACTTGAGGTAGAAATATAAAAAAAAAAAAACTCTCGAGAGTCTAAGAAACAGCCAAATCGAAGGATATCTGGAAGATGCATGGAGTATACTGTATACAGAAAGCTTAATTTTCTAATAGGCCACTCATATTTTGATGATGCAGACAACTTTTTACCGTGCATTTTTAAAGCACTTTTGTATAAATTAAATGCATATAGTCATCGGCAAGGTGGACGCAGAGATTGGATCTTATGTAATCTACGAGGGGAAGAAGATGTTCTTCATTTCATAAGAAGAGATGCCCAATCCAATCATTAAAGAAATACGACGTAAGTTTTTTGCAAAGCTAGCACCGCAAGATAATTAAACTACAGTGAAATCTCTCTTAAGTGGACGTATATGGATGTCATAGCCAACGAAAGGGTAGACAAGCTGTGTTGCATACTGCTTAAGCTATTTCTGTTTTCATGTGAAGTCTCTCGTTTACTGCTGAAGCTGATAAGAATGAAAATACTTGACAGTTACTATTTAGCCAAGATAGATGGCCTATTTACTTAAAATTGCTGAAGAAACTTCCTGAGATCTATTTAACTTTTTGGTTGTGGTCTAGTCTGAAGGTTTCCACCGAAAGCAAAAATATGCACAATAGCAGGTCTAAATAAGCAATATCGTGAAGTCTCATGGTGTCCGCTTCCTTAATCTAATTGAAGTTGATATTTGCTGGTGTCCTTACGTATTCAGATTTATTGAAATTCAACTTGAAACAAAGGCATGGATGATGGATGGATAAAAGGCTTGCTTCATAATATTTCCTTTTCAATATTTTATCCAGCACATTTGACAGAATGCTTGCGAAATGTTTCAGCTCTCAAGAACAACCTTGTTGAAGCCATACATACCGTTCCGATTTTAATTTTTCCATTGAGCACTAAAAATAAAATAATGGATACCATAGAGGGCAAAGTCTTGTCCTCTGACATTTCCTGGGGTACATAATTTATTTTTAAGGCGATATGCAGACCGGTACTACCCGTGAATGAGGACGTTTCTGTTTAAAAAAAAATATATCCACTGCACGGAAGTGCATAAGGAACATTAATTTGTTTTTGCAGTTTTCTTTTCTTTAAATCATTTATTGAAACAATGGTAAAAAAATTTGAGGAAAATTGAGAGTAGGGCTTTACTCATCTCAACATTATCGTCTCATTTCATCATGTTTTTTCTTTTAATTAATCTATTTGTTTCCTTGTAAATCTACTTAAATAAATTTTTTTTTACTTTATTTGATTTTTGTTAAATAATTGATAAGTTTATTATTTTTTTAATTAATGAATTGTTATTTATTTAAATATTTTTTGTTATTCTATTTATTTGTAATCTTTTTTTTTGCTATACATATTACTAATTTTTTTTCTGTTGTTATTTATTTATTTATTGATTTATTTATTTATTATTATTATTATATTATTATTTATTTATTATTATTATTATTATATTATTTTTTATTTATTATTATTTATTTATTTATTATTAATTTATTTATTTTCTGTTAATTTATTTATTGCTATAGCCAATTTATTAACTTAAGTATTTTTCTTTGTTTGTTAATTAAATTACCCTTTTTCTGTGAAATTTTTTATTTTTATTAACATTATATTTATTTATTAATTTTTGTATATATTAAACTACATATATCATTATCTATATGTACATACATTTTGTTGTAAGCATAATTTCTTTTCTTTTTTTTTTATCAAATTGAGGGTTTTGTACGTTTTTTTCCCTCAAAATAAATAAATTCTCAATTAAACAAATAAATTTAGAAAATAAGACAATGCTTCAGTAGAAAGATACATACATGGTAATATCATACATGTGCCTCCGAATTGTAAACTGTGCGGTAGTAATCCATTGTATTTTACATCTTGTGTCGTAATTTTCAATTAGTTTTTCCCGTCTATCGGCAGTTCCCCTACTTGCCAACTCATCGGCAAACTCGTTGCCTTCTACAACAGACTGGCCTGGTACCCAACATAGTCTTACCATTATTCGGCAGCTCCTGACTAGTGCCGATTTGGTAGTGAACGATTCTAGCGCCTTAAGGGGGTATTCTAGTCTAGCGGTACGATTTTTGGGTGTTTTTTAAAATTCGATAAAAAAAGCTATGTATATTTTTAGTAGTCAGTTTTTGATAAGATATTTATTAATATTTTAACAATACAATAAAAAATTAAAAAAACTTTTTTTTGAAAATTTAAAAAACTACAGGCTGGTAAAGTGGGGCGGTGAAAATTAACGGAGCGTCCTTGTTGACATGATTCCAACAAAAAAAACACAAAGATTCTTAATCAGTAAGAAAATCGCTATCGCCTGAACTACGGAAATAAGAAACAAATTTTTTTCACAAAATGGCGGCTGTTTGAAAAAAAAGTGATTTTTGTCATTTTTTTCAAAGTTTTTAATTTTTTAAAAATAGAAAAAAACGAAATTTTTACATAATTCTAGTTCCTGCGATAGAGGGATATATAAAAAAATCCACGCCAAATTTCAAGTGAATCGGTTCATTAAAACTTGGGAAATCGTGTCAGACGTGTTGGAAAAAGTAGTTTGGAGAAAAACGCGTTTAAAGAAATACATTACAACGACCTTCGCATAGAGACTTTCAGAGAATTCATGGTAGAGATAATTCAGGAAACGTTTGGAGGATACATTTTAAAAGGTCTAATGTTAAAAAATATGAAATAAAAATAAAACGATTTTTTCAAAATTCTAGACTAGATACCCCCTTAGGCGCAGCCTGACTTTCAATGTAGCTCTAAGTGTGGCTATAACTTCTGCCTAAAAGACGCTGCAGTTATCCCGGAGTCTCTGGTTCCATGCAATAAATACTAGACCCCGAGCCACTTACAGTTTTAAAACGGACTGCAGTTTCTGTATGCCGAGTATTATTCGCTGTATTATTCGTCCACCCTTCCCACACAGAGTCTTTTGGTTTTGCCATAGCCGGGTATAAAATATAAATAGAAAATAAATAGAAAAGAAACAAAACACAACGAAATTACCAAAAGAAAAACCACCATTGCCGAGAAACGAACCTGGGATCTTAATGAAAAGGCCTATTAGAAAATGATCATCCAATTTCTCATCTGTTTCTCCGGTAACAGTTTTGAATCGCACAAATTTTCATTTAAACATCAAGCGGTTAGACATTAGTAATGTCAATAAAAAAATCCTGCTAATTCTCATGATCGCTATTTCATATTAGATACACAAAATCCACCAAAAGAACTGTTTATGTTATTTTCCGAGTAGCTACAAGTCCGATGGGTCAAGTGTTGACACACTTCCAGTCACGTTATTTGCATTTAAACAACCACAAACTCATAGCAAACATAGTATATGAGTCCATATGTATGTAAACCTTTCTGTATTGCGAATCTGAGGCAATGTCATTGACAGCAGTCAAACTGGTATTTACTTGAATGTATCTTTGCATGCCAATTTTCGCGGATAAGGTCATCGACTGTTTGCTTAGTGCTCCGGCTGGCGTAGTTGTTTGAGTAGATACATATGTATACTGAACTGAATAAATAGAAGTTTGCAAATTTCAGCTAAGCAATTCACGCAAATTAACTTTTCCCATAAATAACCGCTGGCAAGACATCGTTTTCAAACTTTCATACTTGTAGACCGCAATCATATAATCTCAAAATGATTGAGATGAATACCCACATAACGAGGCAATTATCTTCACTCCCCACTGATCGGTATCTAGTCCCTTTAAGTGTCATGAGAGTCACTCAGCGAGTGAAGAGCCTCGTTTCACTATTTCCACATTATACCATTCATAAGTGCGATATTGTCCACTTCAAGTACAACACCAGTAATGAGTCTCATTGTGTTTTTAGTTACTTTTAGAACTAAATTTCAAAAACTAACTAACTCAACGATGATGATCTTATGAAATAGAAAAGTATTTCGGAAGCAATGTTTACCTTTTTGCCAACTTTAGAGTGGACAGACAACCCACTACACTTCTAGCAAATATCCACTCCATCTGTGTTACGTGACAAATCCAAATAAATACATTAAATGGAGCACACCGTGATTTGCATTACATGCGTGCTGTCGCAGTTGCGTAACTTCCTATTTTTAACGGCAAAGTGACAGTAAAGCATCACTAACCGCTTGAACGCTGATCGAGATTCGATTGAGTACGAAACAAAGCACGAATAATCCTCGATAAGTAATTGTTGATTAATTAATTCAACATCTGATTACGCTCCAACAGTTGAAGAAGAATTAATCGGAGGCGCTTGTTTCTTTGTTTGTTCCGAGTACACTCACATGTATCTATGTATCTATACAACGAACCTGCTAATGGATTGATTCAGATTCGGTGAAAGTGATAAGTGGTCGACCAAAGGTGTTCCGGTGGCAGTGGCGGAGGGGTGCGAAATGCCGGAAAGGCACTCCAACGAATGTCTATAGCGTAGATAAGGGGGCCTTTTGTACGTAGTAATGCTGGCCAGAGTGAGAGTTATACGTATTTGATTATGTCAATGCGCGAGATGTACACGATACAAGTTGTTGAGGCAGGTTGTTGGATGATGTTTGTTTTTTTGTTGATGCTACCGACGAAGATACGTCGACAAATTGGAAAGAGGCAGTGGAGCTATTTGGGATGCTGAACCTACTCGGACCTAACAGAGATTTCCTTATCGCAAATGTCGTAAAATTTTACTCATTTCAAGTTAATTCGTTGTTAAAATTATGCTGTTTCTTTTTTATCTCGATATTTTTATTTATTGAGAAAGTTATGCAAGACGTCGTCGGTCGCCGTTGATGTGCTATTTTTTTTTTAATATCACTAATATGCTATTAAGAGATTTTGTTACTATTAATTGCGGGATACGATTTCTTTTTTTATTATGTTTACTTTTTCTTATGTCGGTTACGTCATATTGTGTTGATCTTAGCATGATAACATTAACGGTTCATTTGTAGTAGATGGGAGACATTTGATTACGTTATTACAATTAACATAGATAAACAAAATTGCGAAGCAAAAGTAAGCCATTTTACCTGAAAGGATGATGATAAATCAACCGAGTGAAGGTAGAGAAATATTTTTGCCGGGCTTGACATTAGGTTTTTGCTTTTTGTGAAATTTAAGAGTATCTTTAGTTGCGAAAAAAAAATTGATCACCAGTTGCGCAAATAAACTGAATCGATAAGAGGATTGTGGAATGGATTTTTACTTTCAAAAATATTTCGCCATGAAGATCAGCAAATGAACTACTCCCGTTAGCCATCCCAATAGATTTCAGAGGCCATAGGGTTTCAGACATCATGTCTCTCACCCAGCACCTGGGATTCAACGATTATTTTTTTTCTTTGTATAAAGCAAATGTAAGTTTTCCGCTTATACACGCGTACATACGAGTACATACTACACACACTGCGGTTAACTTGATTAGCCGCACCTGCAAAATGTGGGCAAAACTACAGGGCACAAGGCTTAAAAAAAAAATTAAAATTAATATCGCAAATTCATAGTCAGCCCAAATGAATAGTTCGTAGAGCTGACTTTAGTTACAGCCGGCACTAAATAAAAAAGGCGGCTATAACTTTTCGTTATTCATAAACAGATGTTTGCCTGTGTGTAGTTAGTATCGACTTTGGAGTGTTATTGTAAAGTTGACTCTAATTGCTTGAAGCTGACTCTGCTTATTTCAAGTGCCGTTTGGCTCATTTTGAATATCGAGTCGGTTTTAAGTTTAAAGTCGACTATAAGGTGTCTATGAATAGCAAAAAGTCTATTTTAAGTTATGTTGGTGAATAAATTCTTTTAATGTTGGCTTTATTTGACTATTAATTTGCGCCAATAATTTTCGTAGTTGGTGCTTTAGTTGATCTCAGAAATTAAATTTTTAAAGAAGCATACAAGTTTTTTAAGTAATCCAATCTTGGCCCAAAGTGAGCACCATGGTGAAGTGGTGAGTGCGTTGGACTAATACGCAATGCTGCCCGGGTTCAACCCCAGCCTCACGGTGCCACATCTTTCGCATGTCTGACAAGCAATCAAAGAGTATCATCTGTCAAAAAGCTTCTCAACTTGCCGTTCGGAGTCGTCAAAAAACTGTAGGTCCCTTCCATTCGTATAAAAATATAACACACACACACAAATGGTTGCGAGAAACAGGCCCAGGTTCACACAAACTAGTGGAATAGTGGATTTACTGGCATTAACACCAGCTTATGGCCCAATTTTATTTGTAGATTCCGTTACATTGGATGCCAACCTCTAAATTGTTTGTCTTTATCGGGGTATTCGGACTGTTGCCGATCTTTCCTTGTAATTATCTACATAGAAATCGTGATTTTAAATGATGTTTTAGACGGCATGTTCGCTCCTCGCTTTGTTCTATTTTTCGAACTTTATCGCAGTTTGAAAAACCCTCCTAATGGTTAACGTCGACATACTGATGCTTGCACTTAAAAAGAAATGCGACAATATATTTTCACATGACTGATAACAAAGATACTAAGAGTACCGTTAGGAGCTGGACTGTGTATCTAAACCGTTATTCTACATACATACATCTACACATAAAGTCGATTCCGCTTGTCTAAACTACGCTTAACTGAAAATACCCGGTTAACTGAAAAAATGATTACGTCCGAAATTAAAGAACTATACTTATTCAGCTTCGCATAAGTGAAAATATCGCTTAAGTGAAATAAAATTGGTGGCAAATTGCCGTTTCAGTTAAGCGGAGTCGACTGTACCATTAACTTGCCATTGAACTTAAAATTTCTTTGATTTCTTAAGTCTTTTTATTATTTCGGGTAATTTAATTTTTCATCCAGTGGAGTTTTTTTAAAATTAAAAATTTGTTCTAGCTGAGCGAAGTCTTTGTGTCACCATTCTTAAGTATGTACCTAAACATTTGGTAGTGTAGAGCGGGGTTAGTTGGGCCACGCGAATTACTCAAGAACCGCAATTACTACAGGAACAAGATCATATACGAATGAAGTGTGCACACTAATTATCATGTGCAAATCGGTCTCAGTTAAATTGCATCAAAAGACGGCGAACTACGTGCACTTTTTGTCTTTTAAGTGAAAAAGTAAAAAGAATGCGTACATTATTTTTTATTCTAGTGGTGAAAAGATGCAAATATTATAATAAAGGTACACAATTTGCATGAGTCATATTATTACATTCTAGTATTCCGTATGAAAAACTTAACAATTCTGAGAAGTTTTTTATTCATGTTTTTTTTTTTTTAGTTTTAAGTATGTTTATTTTTCTCTTTTTGTATTTACATCGGTTTACCTGCAAAGCAAAGTTCTTATCTGCAGGTGGTTATTTAAATTGGTAGTTTTGGTTTTGAAGTAAATTTAAGTTACGTATCTGATTACTTATACAAAAGATTTAAATTATTCCATTATATATATATAATTCAATAAATTCATTATTAATATTCTATTTTACAAAATATAGCAAAATTAAAAAGCTTTTTTAATTCTTTTTTTCGTTTTTTTAAAGCTAGGAATGTGTTTCAAAGATTGAGGAAGTTTATTCATAAGAATTGGGACAGCAGAACGTAGTTCTCGTTTTCCATAGATGTTGAAGGTTTCAGGAACTTCTAGCATACCTTGGGCTCTCCTTCTGGTATTTTGTGTGTGACGTATAGGCTGTAGGAATCTCTGGTCTTCCATATAGTGTATAAGTGTTGTCATCTGAAATATTGCATGAATTAGCAGGTCTAAAAAATTTAAATAGGCGATTTTGAAGATTTAATATCTTATCCGTATGCGTTTTTGCTGCATTTGCCCAGGCCAGAATCCCATATCTGATACGTGATTCTGCTAATGAGTAGTATACCTGTTTCTGCACCTCAAAACTTGAATGTCTCTTAAGATATATGAAACAATACGTTCATCAAACTAGGTGTGGGGTAAGTTGGGCCAGGTGGACCAATTACTTACTTAATTGGCGCTACAGCTCGAGGTGAACCTAGGCCTGCTTCTCGCAACCATTTGTGTGTGCGTGTTATATTTTTGCACGAATGGAAGGGACCTACAGTTTTTTTGCCGACTCCGAACGGCGAGTTGAGAAGCTCAATCGTGACATATGATACTCTTTGATGCTTGTCAGACATTCGAAAGAGGTGGGCACTGTGAAAAACTTTTAGGTGTTTGCGGCGGGATTCGAACCCAAGACCGCTGGCTCAGTAGTCCGACGCACTAACCACTTGCGCTACGGTGCCCACAGGTGGACCAATTGCCCCGCTGAAGTAACAAATGCGCCTTTTATATAGATTTATATTCTATCACATCATACTTCTAGTCTGTTGAATATTGCGTGTGCTTAAATGCGTACTGTTTTAGTCGACCCAAAAGAGCCCATATATAACAGTTTACAAATAACAGGTGATTCCCAGTAGTTGTATGTATTTTAATTTGCGCATTTGATCTTACTGTAATGCGTAATATTTAGGAAAGCCTATTGAAGAGGTGTAAATACTTTGAACGGGATCGAGGAGAAATTACAACAAGCTTAAGGGCCAGTAACTGAAGATGTGATGAAAAAATTGTACGCGGTTTTTTCAGCAAATGAACGAAATGGCAAACTCTAAATTGGACTCAAATATTAAAGTCAATGACGTGACATCTCTTACCGTGGCCCCACTAGGCTCTGACCATATTGAAAGATCGTTTATTTTATTCAAGGCTTTCCTGAGAGATAATCACTGGCGATTGTTACAAGAGAACTTTGAAATATTTTGGGTTGTGCAGTGCTATTATAATGCTAATAATAATGCATAGGAACCTTTATTATTATTAAATGCATTTTTGGCCTTTTTTTGGTCAACAAAATCCGAACCCTGGTTATGAGCCTTAAAAAAAGTGACCCAACTAGACCCGCCCTCGCTCCCATTTCGCAATAAAATCGGCTGCCAGTTTACATTGTCAAATAAAACATTGATGGGATTCTGTTGAAGATATAGCGTAAGTCACAACTTGGAGCCAAAGCGTTTATGCCATGGAATTGAATTCCGTGCTCTGAGGGTAGACCAATGTGTCTCTTACCCTCGGGTCTTACGCGTACCTCCAATTCCAATATCTTGCTAAAATCGCATCTGCTCACGTGTTCTCTTGTGTTGAGTTAATATATAACTATTATAAGACAATGGGAAGAAGCCAATGATAAGTTATTCTGATCTCTGCGCACACACCTAGAAAACATTCCACCTGAATGAGGTACATATGAATGTACATACTACCCTGTTGAACATTATGACTCAGCAACAGAGACACGTGAGTTACATATTGCCGGACATAGACAACGTGCTGCAAGCCACACTTAATCGTAGATAGAAGATATTGTAAGTGCATGCTCATAAATGCAAGAAAAAAAAAACAAGTAACCACCACCTTTGGAGTCAGCAAGTCACGGGTCAGCAATGCACCTTTATAGTTGTTAAATAAAATTCTTTATTCACATTTCATAAAAATAATTAGCTACTTGATACTGGTGGTTGGCTACACATTGTTCCTAGGTATTTCGAATCTTCTTGTGAAGATCTTAAACTTAGACTGCGAAGAGACAATATGCCAAGTTCGAATTCAATTCACAACGAGTGGTTTATTTGGACGGACATACATAGCTTCTCGCAGGATGGAGTTGAGGGACATTGGAGGACGATTTTATCGCAAAGTACAAGTTCATAAATGGTGTGGAGGTATTCCTTCAAAGAATATAGAAAGAGATTTAACTGTTTGCTATGCAAAGTCTCTAGATAAAGTCCTAAGCGAGTGAAGATGCGCGAACCTCCAGAGGTTACAGGCTTATCACATGGATCAGTTTTCAATTGTGCAAATATTTGAATATGAAAAAGCTATCCGAAAGATGGGTGCTGCGTTTGATAACAATCGACAACAAACGCAATCGTTTGACAACTTTAAAGGAGTGTTTCGCGATGTTCAATCGCAACCCGAACGAGTTTTTGCGACGTGGATTCATCACAAGACACCATCAGAGACCAAGGAACAGTCGAAACGTGGACTTCTCCAGGCAAATCGAAGCTGAAGAAGACCAAAGTGGGTTTGGCGGCCAACAAGGTCATGGCGTCAGTTTCTTGGGATGCGCGCAGTGTCATCCACATCGATTGCCTTGAAAAGTGTAAAACGATACCGATGCATATTATGCAAAGCTTTTGGATCGATTCGACATCGAAATTGGCGAGAAAAAAAGTTCTCTTCCAGCAGGACAACACACCGCCCGGAGCAAAGCTCCGCAGTCGCAATTGCAAAATTGCATGAATTAGGTTTCGAACTGGAGAAACGTTGAACGAAGTGCATGGAGCTAAAGGGAGACTACATATGGGGAGAAATAAAATGTTCTTTTACCGTAGTTAACTTTCAAAGACTTACCCTCGTAGTTAAGGCTTGACTTTTGGGGTAAATAGTATTTGATATAGGTACTTTAACTTAAGAAGGATACAAACATTTGGACTGCAAAGTTACTTTAAAGTCGTGGAAAAACTTATAGTAGTTCAGGATGTATTCATCCTTCATTCTTGTTTATATGATTGAATACTTACTTACTTAGGTGGCGCTACAGTCCGGGTGGACCAACAACCCCTTCCAGTTAGCGTCTTTTTTTTTTTTGTCAACAGTAGACCTGTCCTTTTCCGAGGCTACTGGTTATTTCGGAACTGGTTTTTTTTACGCAGTTGAGTAGTTAACCTCACGTAGAAGCCCCAACCTAGAGGACCAGATCCTTGTATACCCCTAGGACAAGCGGCTGGGTGCACCGTTGTCAGTACGGGGGTGTGAGCCCTGCTGTTGGCCTAGTAGGGGCTCATCCGCCACCAACTCTTTTCCATGACGCTGGCTAATAGGTTCATGGAAATCCTTATCGACCTGGGCTCCGAATATGTCGGAGTAGCTCAAATAAGGTTTTGTTTCTGATCTGCATGTTTAACGCCACCGTTGGTTCCATCGAGGGAATTCGCCCGGTGCCGTGTATTAAAGTGCTGCTATTTTCTCTTCATCAGCACTCGCGCTTAAAAGTTCAGCAAGCCGAGCTCGGTTGGGCAGCGACCAATATCCGATGGCTCCCACTTGGAGGTAAAATAAGCACAATTGATGTGTAGTAACGGTTACAACACGGGGATTTGCCAAGTTAAAGCCAGTTAGTGCCTACCCTATTTCCACAGCATCCAACCATATGATTGAGTATGAAATGATTTACGGTCATTGGTCAGTTCCATATATATTTCGAATGTAACAATACGAGATCTTACTTTTTATCAAGATCAATTTTCGTGATCCAAAAATTAGTTCGACTATTTCTCACTATGATAGACTTTCGTTTGTAAATGTTGTTGTATTATCGACAATTGTCAAGGGTAAATGCTGCCAGATTAGAATATAAAAATATTATTGGCAATCCAAATATCATTAAATGTTATTTTGTTCGAATAAATTAATTTTTCTGCGATTAATGATATTCAAGCGATGTGAAACTGAAATTATAGCTACAAAATATTATTCTCATTCGGTATGTGTTAATCAAAATTAACAATTTCCTCCTAAAAAAATATAACAAGCGCATTTAATTTTCAATTAAAAGAAAATATTCATTCGCATGGCAACTTCGCACTAAATGTCAAAATGAAATTAGCTTGTACAATCACCACAATACAGAACTTTGATCTAGTTTGTTTTTTTATTCTGATCTGATCCGGATCAGATCACGGGGATAATAAAACACGGCGAATATATTTATAATGAAGTGAGAAATGTTCGTACATCAAAAGTTTTCAAGTTTTCCGATAGATGGCGCTGGAGCACCAAAATCTCAAAACTATCCGATTGAGCTGAAACTTTCAGAATATATTTGTTATGAAGTGAGAAATGTTTGTAAATCAATGGTTTCCAAGTTTTCCGATAGATTGCCATGAAAACCAAAATCTCAAAATTATTACTACAGCAATGCACGATGACAGCTTACTTACTTACTTAGGTGGCGCTACAGTCCGGGGTGGACCAAGGCCTCAACCAACAACCTCTTCCAGTTAGCCCGGTCCTTAGCTAACCGCTTCCAGTTGCGCACTCCAAGTTGGTTGAGGTCTTGTTCTACTTGGTCGCGCCACCTTAGGCGAGGTCGTCCTCTGCTGCGCTGACCCTCCGGGTTAGAGTTGAATATTCTCCGAGCCGGAGCGCTGATGTCCATGCGCTCTACATGTCCTAGCCATCTTAAACGCCCAATGTGCAGTTTTTTGACCAGGCTGATGTCGCTGTACAGCTCGTACAGTTCGTCGTTGAATCTTCTCCTCCAAGACCCGTCAACGCAAACGGGACCGAATATCCTACGAAGGATTTTTCTCTCAAAGCGACCAAGGAGATCTTCATCCGCATTCGATAAAGTCCATGCTTCAGCTCCATATAGCAAGACTGGGATGATAAGGGTCTTATAGAGAGTCTCCTTAGTCGATCGGGAAAGGACTTTACTGCTCAGTTGCCTTCTTAGCCCAAAGAAACAGCGGTTGGCAAGAGTAATCCTTCGTTTGATTTCCGACGAGATGTCATTTTTTGATGTTATGGCAGAGCCGAGGTAGACAAAGTCCTTTACTACCTCAAAGTTGTAGCTGTCTATTGTGACGTTCTGTCCAATTCGTCGATGTTGGTTGTCCCTTTTTGTTGACAGCATATACTTAGTTTTGCCCTCGTTTACCGCTAAACCCATTTTGGCCGCTTCCATTTCTATACTCGCAAACGCGCCGGTGACAGCTCGCTGTGTTCTACCAATGATGTCAATATCGTCGGCGTATGCAAGTAGTTGAACGGACTTTTGAAAGATCGTTCCTTGTGTGTTGGCTTGTGAGTTTCGAACAATTCTTTCAAGTATGATGTTGAAGAAGTCGCATGACAGCGCATCACCTTGTCTGAATCCTTTTTTGACATCGAAGGTCTCGGTGAGGTCATTACCGACCTTGATGGAGCAGCGAGCTTTCTCCATCGTCATCCTGCACAGACGGATGAGTTTGGCAGGGATGTCAAAACTAGACATGGCTCTATACAGTTCATCCCTCCAGATGCTGTCATAGGCGGCCTTGAAATCGATGAACAGGTGGTGGGTATCGATTTGGACTTCTTGGGTTTTTTCCAGGATCTGCCTGAGTGTGAAAATTTGGTCTATGGTGGACTTTCCTGGCCTGAAACCGCACTGATAGGGGCCAATCAGGTTGTTGACGAAAGGCTTCAAGCGTTCACACAATATGGCAGATATGATCTTGTAGGCGATGTTCAGGAGACTGATGCCTCTGTAATTGGAGCAGTTGAGAGGGTCGCCTTTCTTATGAACCGGGCAAACGATGCTGAGATTC
Organism: Brachyopa scutellaris; assembly: GCA_949775065.1. NCBI lineage: Eukaryota > Metazoa > Arthropoda > Insecta > Diptera > Syrphidae > Brachyopa > Brachyopa scutellaris. The sequence goes on from OX459112.1 coordinate 22,096,283, forward strand.
CATTCATCTGGCATACTTTCATCTGACCAAATCTTAGAGATGAGTTGGTGTATGCTCACTACCAAGTCATCTCCAGCTGCTTTAAATAACTCTGCGGGTAAACCGTCAGGTCCAGCAGCCTTGTTGGACTTAAGCTTGGATATTGCTATCCGCACTTCGTTTTGATCAGGTGGATGGGAGTTTTGGCTATCATCATCTAAGTTGAATGGTTCATTCTGCCTGACAGCGGAATTTTGGTCGTCATCGCCATTGTACAGTCTGCAGAAGTAGTCTTTCCAAATTCTCAGCACCGACTGTGTTTCTACTACGATGTTTCCATCCGCGTCTCTACAGGTTTCTGTACGGGATTTGTTTTGCTGGCACATTCTTTTTACCCTCTGGTAAAACTTCCGTACATTGTTCCTGGAGTAGCATCTCTCAATATCCTCGAGCGCACGCTTCTCGTGCTCTTTCTTTTTCCTTCTAAGAAGCCGATGTTCTTCCCGTCTCTTTTGCTCGTAGAGCATGCGAGCAGATCTAGTCCTTCTTTGCAGCGCCGCTTTATACGCTTGTTGTTTTTCCGCGTTAGCTAGTCTGCACTCTTCATCAAACCAGGGGTTTCGTGGTGGTGGTCGTGTGAAACCCAGCACATCATTCGCGGCACTTATGATGGCTTGCTGGCAGTGTTGCCACTGGTCTTCTGTACTAGCTGTTGCTGCGGTAGGACTCGTAGCAAGAGATCGGGATATGCGTTCTCTGTAGGCTCTGGCGGTGTCTTGCGATTGTAGCTTTTCGACATTGTACTTTCTCACAGTATTTCGTTGTTGTGGCGCTGTGGATATCCGCATTCGTACCTTGGCTACAACAAGGTAGTGGTCCGAGCCAATGTTGGCCGCCCGGAAGGTTCGGACATCCATAATACTGGAGGCATGTCTGGTGTCGATCGCAATGTGGTCGATTTGGTTGACGGTTATTCGATCCGGAGACCGCCAGGTCCCCTTATGGATATTGAGATGTGGAAACTGTGTGCTTGCTATACTGACACTTCGCCCCGCAGCAAAGTCAATCAGCCTTAGTCCGTTTTCGGACGTGGTGTCGTGTAGGCTGTGCCTTCCAACCGTCCTACCAAAGATGTCCTCTCTTCCTATCTTGGCGTTAAAGTCGCCCAGTACGATTTTAACGTCATGTCTAGGGCATTGCTCGTATGTTTGGTCGAGGAGCTCGTAGAAACTATCTTTGGTAGCGTCGTCTTTTTCTTCTGTGGGGGCGTGAGCACATATAAGGCTTATGTTGGCGAATTTTGCCTTGACACGGATTGTCATAAGACGCTCGCTCACGTGCCGAAAGCTCAAGACTTCTTGCCTAAGTCTGCCGCGTATGACAAATCCGCATCCGAATAAGCGCTGTTTATTTTCTGTATAGCAGTCACCGTAGTAGATATCACAGTTTTCCATCCTTTTTCTGCCTGGCCCATTCCATCGCACTTCCTGGATGGCGGTTATATCTGCCTTGTAGCAGTTTAGGGCCTCTGCCAGTTGTTCGGATGCACCGTCGCCGTTCATTGAACGAACATTCCAGGTACATATCCGAACGTCGTTGTCCTTATTTCGTTTAGCGTGGTTGTCAACAGTAGATCCGTCCTTTTCCGAGGCTTTTGGTTGTTTCGGAACTCTTTTTTTTTTTACGTGGTTAGGTAGTTAACCTCACGCACAACCCCCAACCTGGAGGGCCAGATCCTTGTATACCCCTAGGACAAGGGGCCGGGTACACCGGTGTCAGTAACCCACTACGGGGGTGTGAGCGCTGCCGTTGGCCCACTAGGGGCTCATCCGCCACCAACTCTTTTCCAAGACCCTGACTAGTACTTGGAAATCCTTATCGACCTGAGCTCCGAATATGTCGGAGTAGCTCAGATAAGGTTTTGTTTCCGTTCTGGAAATTTTAGCGCCACCGTTGGTTCCATTGATGGAATTCATCCGCTGACGTGAATTATAGTGCTGCTATTTTCCCTTGCTCAGCACTCGCGCTTATAAGTTTAGCAAGTCGTGCCCGGATGGGCAGCGACCAGTACCCGATGGTTACCACTTGGAGGTAAAATAAGCACAATTGATGTGTAGTAACAGTTACAACACTGGGCTTAGCCAAATTAAAGCCAATCAGTGCCTACCCTATTTCTACAACATCCAACCATCCGATGACAGCTAACAGCTTTTTTTTGATTTATGTGCACTTCTCGCTTCATAACAAATATATTGTCTAAGTTTCAGCTCAATTCGATGGTAAGTTTTTGAGTTTTTAGGATATAATTGTTTGGAAAGTTTCCAAATAGAGTTGTCGGGACTTAAATCTCCACCAGAGTCATAACTATTCACAGAAAGTCACTCGAAAAAATTTCATTACATTTATGACATAAACACTGTTTTCAATGGGTGTAGCGAAGCGCACCGGGTAACCACTAGTTCTAAATAAAATCAAGCGAATGAAATACATATGTATCGTAGTTTCAATCAATAAGTGGCCAAAAGATTGGCTAAGCAAAACTGCACACAGCGCACACTGATGATTGCCTGATATTTCTATCATTGAACGATTTATTCTGCCAAGTTAATGAACCGATTGCAGTTCATGACTAATTGAGTCGACTTCATTTGCCATTAGCAATCAAATAGATACAAGTACTTACGAGTACTATGATTTAGATTTCCACAGACTCAATGGAAGGCGTGTAAGTTCAGGTGTGTTTTGTTAGCAACTAGTAAGGTACGAGTACGACGCGGAGTATCTTTTATTTGCTTCTGTTCTAATGACTCTGTGTCTGTGGTTCTCATGTCAGGTTGGATTCTTGCTACTGTGTATGACATTGGATTGAAGTATTCATACATAAGTCACTAACCGAGTGCAAGACTAAGCATGTTAAATGTTTTCCGCATTGTTTCTGTGAAGTGGATTTAATGGAAGATTGGATTGCTTTTTGTGATTTTCCACATATGTACGTGAGAAGTTTCACTAAACCGTAAATAATCTTTTGTGCGAGTAAAAACTGGTTTAAGAGTGACTGTCATCAGATCGACATTAATTGCTTTCTTAAACAGCTTTGAGATATTTGTAAGTTCTTCCTTATGGTTTCCTTCTTTAATTGATCGTTAAGACTTGCAGCATTCCAGGGTAAATAATATATCAATTGTTTAAAATATTTTTTTTCAAAGTATTAAGAATGCCAATGTTTGGCAATAGGCTTCGTTTAAGCGCGGAGAAAATCGCTTAAACTAAGACAATGCCAAATGGTGGTGTTTCTTGCTCAACTAGGCCTTGACGTGGGCTACATTCTCGACAAAATTCAATTACGATTTTAAGATCGATGACTAATCTGCATCTTATTCTTAATATTTTTAAGACCAGCACTAATTTTCATAGCCAGCCTTCACTGTATACAGATCTGAGGTACATCTGTATGTCGAAAGTTACACAATTAAAATGCAATACACCATCACACTTTTCAACTCCATACTCGTAAAATATTTCACTCATCGGCGAGATCGATTTCAAATTGTCAGTGCATCCAATTTGGTCAACATGACACATGTCCAACAACTTGGGCATCTCATCCCAATAAAAGCCATCCGTTAAGTAACTTTGACGTCGGTGATTTGTCCGGCTCAGAGACGAGACAAGAAAACTCGAACACAGACACTGGACAAGTCTCAGCAGCGGGGGCCAGAGGGATTCATGCTGCACAGAAGCACTTGTCCATTCACTTTAATCGAATAGGCATTTTTGGAATACCAACATAACCAACATTCGATCAGAGATCACGCATCTCAAGATGCAGCTTAAACTTTCACCCTCAGCGTTCAGTGGAATCTCTGCAATATTTTTATACAATTATGTAGAGATACATAAAAGTATCTGAGTTTGAGTGTATCTACGCCGTGAATATTTTATAAATATGGAAGTTGCGGGTCCAAAGAAAGTGCGACGATAGTATTGAAAGAAATTATCCCAAAAAAAAAAAACTTGATCTGAGACCGGTTACGATGGATGCTACACCCACTTTGATGCTCTTGACAGTTACTGCGGCGCGATGAATGTGATGTACGCATGTATGTACATAAGAGATCAATGTATCTTGTTAACCACAAATTGGTCACAGTGAGTAATAGTAACAGCTCCAACTAATAGATTAAGCAGAGAGTAAATGGACAAGAAGTGACACCGGAGGCGTAGCTATTAAAAAATCGTTAAAGTCATTTTTGAGAAACTAGAAATCCGGTTTAAAATAAAAACTAAATGCATGGCCAACTTTTGTTGGATCTGAATCCACGTTTTAAAAAAAGCTCTTATATTCATAAATTCACTTTCCTCTTTAAAAAAAAAAAAAAAAAAAACAATATTTTCTCCAATTCACCACCATCTTCCATCTTTATTTCTAGACAAATTCCCCGAGGAGGACTCTGACATGCTTATGGAGCCGAATGACTTTGCACCTGTGTCGGTGATACGTTCACAGGGTCGTCAGTATTTCCCATCGACAACGGCCATATACCGAGAAGAGCAACCGCACACAGAAATCGATCCATCACATGCCGCACAGAATTTCTATCCGTCATACTTCAGAGACGCACCACCATTGGGGCATTCACGACCATACTTCCCAGGAGCACTTCCACTCGATGGATCACTCCCGCCACCACAGAAGTTTGCCGCTCCACAGCCAACTCGAGGCTTTGATCCGACCATCTTGGGATCTGGTGATTTTGGTGTCATACGTGGTGGCACATTCTATCCAGAGGATGAGATGCCCTATCACCCAGAGGAGAACAGCGAATACAATCAGTTTTACGGTGACAACGCCAACAACGGTCATGGTCGACCTCAGGGCGATGGATTCATTCAAAAATTCACCTACCCCGAGGAACAGTTTGCCAACTTCCGAGACTTTGCCGACATCAATACCCCAGCCGATTCGGCTTTCTCACAGTTTGTTGTCGTCTATGCAGCCAAGAATGCCACAACATCTTCGACATACCATCCTAGACCGAAAAACATCTTCGAACAGCTGGAGCTCTTGGACAAGGAGAAGGCACTTGAGGAGAAGAAAAATCGCATTAGCAAGTCAAAGGTCAAACTGACTAGTACAAAACTAGAGAAAAAGTACAAAAAAAAATCAGCTCCCAAGGACCTGGACTATGAACCACTCCTGGCGCTGAGTTAAGTTAAGCCAATCTAAATGCAACAATTATCCTTCAAAGGACTCTCACTATAATTATCTATGACACTAAGTATGCGTGGTGAGATTAAACAAAAAAAAAAAAACAACAGAATCTCTCACCCCCACCATGTCCCAATGAAACATTGATAATAAAATATTTTTTTTCGTTTTTAAATTATATAAACAAATGACTATTTTAGTAATATTATTTACCATTAAAATAAATCGATTTCAGCACACAACATTTTTATCATCAAATCGATCGCATAAACTTATTATTATAACACTACAATGTTAGTAATTTCATCACAGAGACAACATCGCACATCATCAATCGTGAACACATGTATTTTTGTTAACATAAATGTAACTACTTAAATTAAGTTAAAAAACAATAATAATAATAAAAACAAAAAAATATATTCCACTATGTGTAAATTAAATTAAAATTAAAAGAAAATGGAAACTTTAAATAAATATAAAAAAAAAATAAACTGAAAAACACAACTTATGTTAGTTTTAACACTTAAGAGAAATAGTTTATTGTAAGGCGCTTAGAGTTTATTATTTTTAAATAATGTTTATGTATGTTTACCTAAATAAACTGATTTAATTTTTTTTATATATGTAACTGATTTGCGTTTGAACTTTTCAGGAAATGGCTGTTAAATTGAGTGCTTCTGGGTTAAGTCCCAATATTGCGATTGCAATTTACTGAGAGAAGTTGAACTTAGGTATGTATGTATGTCTACAAAATTAAAACCAAAAGTTCAAAAAAATGGGTTAGTTTCCGACTAACTAAGGAGGTGCCAAAAGAAAGAGAATTTCCTGGAGCGGTGACGAATTGCACTTTCACTATATATATTTTAACAAATTAAAAAACAAATCAAAATAAAAACGTTCCACCCAAAATGAACCCCCAGAAGAATAAACATTTTCCGTATGATTTCCATCTGTCAACTGATGGAAATGAATTAATTTTGGTTGACATATTGGCTATATGGAAATCATATGGGAAGTATTTATGTTGTTTAAAATGTTCACTCATTTTGCTTGATGTATTTGCTATTTGGGAATCATGTGGGAAATATTTGTTGTTTTAACCCTTTACAGCGCCATGATGCAGTAATGCTGCAAACCCTTTTAAATGCTCACAAAAACGAAAAAATGTTTTTAAATCTATTATAGCCCAATGTTATTATTGTCATATACCATTGTATTATTTTTTAGTAAGTTTCAGCTGAAAGAGATTGCATTAGGAGCTCGTCTCTGAGTTGCAGTTCACTTGTTGCGAAACTTGTGAAAAAACACATTTGTGAATATTGATATGTAATTGAAAAAATACTCAAAAGTGATACCCAGTGCATATTTTTGCGTAAAATGTTCAGTAAGTTCGATGCATTATGCTACAAAAAGCAAAATAATTGCTTCAAAATATTCCATACATCATAGGGATAGGATACGTAATAACACAATGTGACTGAATGTGTCAAAAACCCTTTTTTAAGTAGTTTTGTAATTCTAAAAAATACGGGATCATGACATTATCTAGACTAGAGTGACAAAATCTCGAAAGTACAAAATCTAGAAAGAAAAAAAAAAATCTAGAATGAAAAAATCTAGAATGTGCAAAAAATCCAGAAAAAAAAATCTGCAAAAATCTCGAAAAATGAAAAGTAAATTCGAGATTTTTTTTTTTTTTTTTTTTTTTGAGAGTTTTTAAAAGAATAAAACCCATAATATCGTCTGCTCATCATATAATTTATGTTTTTCGTCGTTCAAAACGGTAGTTACCCTACCACAACAATGATGTGATTTATTTAGCTCGCATTGGCTATGCTAAAATTTGTTTTTTATACACTTGTTTTTATGATAAATAAATCCGTTTATTTCAATTTTCAAGCACCCTTTGTTTGTAACGATTTCGTTTACTCTCTTTTTTTTTTGGCAAACGACGCGACGTTGTGGTTAGAGACCGTCCGAAACTATACTAAATAATAATACCTGACTTGCCTTATCTGCTGACATCTAATGCACATGGATAGTGTTGTTCTACACTACTTGATTCTACTTTATTTTTGCGACAATGGTTACAATCGCGCGTTCATATTAATTCTAGATTTTGGTAATTCTAGATTTTTTTTTCTAGATTTTGTTCTTTCTAGATTTTACGTTCTAGATTTTTGTTTTCGATATTTTTTTAATTCTAATTTTTTTTTTAAATTTTTTCTTTCTAGATATTTTTTTTTCTAGATTTTTTTTTCTAGATATCGTGGTAAACCCAAAAAATACGTGTTTCATCAAATTCGAAAAGCTATGTATCAAATCAACTAGTACGTTGATGTTTTTACGGTCTTGCGCTGTAAAGGGTTAAGAGTTCGTTTTGATTGATATATTTGCTATTGATGCAAGTGGGTGTTAATAAATACATACATCAACGAAAATAAAGTTACAAAAAAACACACACTTCCTATATGGTTTCTATGGGATTTCTATGAGTTTATAGATGGAAATCATATGGGAAGCTTGGATGTTGGATGGGAAGTTTGGAATTTGCGGGTTGGATTTTCTCTTGCGAGAGTTCTCGCACGGGTACACTAGGTAACTTTAAAACTTAAGATTACATATTAATCTTTCGTACCATAGACGAATGGAAAGGTGCCTCCTCCAGCCGAGTTATAACCGGTTTTCGGAGCTGCTTTCCAATAGTCAACCTCTCGATTTTTATGATTTTTTATAGGCTCCAAATGACCCTTAAACGCGAAAAAAAATAAAAACGCAGCGTTTTCTTTACGTAGCATACATGTGTATGTACTCATCGCATCTATACGCATCGCATATACTCATCGCATTCCCTTCATGCGCAGCAGTCAACTGCGCACCCGTTCGGATCTTCGTCCCCGTATGGCAAGATCCCGGAATTACTCCACTGGAAATTTTTCTAACACGCGCTTAGATGTTTACATATGAAAAACCAGCCTGTCAAATAATTTGTTTGTGGAATTGTTGACATTTGTATGGATTTTGTGAAAATGTCATTAATATTTTGTTTGTCTGTCTGTCTGTACCTCGGACTGGGACCTCAACGTCTGGGTGGACTTGCTTGAACCTTCATATCCGGGGTCAGTGGGCTTATATTCCAAGCCGATGCGAAATCGGAATTTTCATTCCAGCCCCATATATAACAGTAGTTTACTTGAGACCGATTTTGCAAAAAGTTGATTTTCTCGAAAACGGCCCAAACGATTTTATTTAAAATTATATCTGTTAGCTTAAACCTTAAACAAATGCTTTCAGATGGCACACAAAGTCGTACATCGGTAATTTACTAATTAATAACCGATGTTCTTAAATTTGCTATTTTCGGCTATATTTTTCATTTCCCAAATATCGGATCTCTTTGCAGATGAGCATGTTTGTTGTTGTGGAAGAGGAAAATATTAATGAAAATTGATATATATGACGGTCCTTTCTTTTGGTTCTCCCAATTGAACTCTGCGATATAGCTTATTCTAAGGCGCTTAAAATGACGCGAAAGGAATATAGGTATGAATAGTGCATTATTCATCTACAGAGGTAGGCATTTAATCTTTTAACTATACTGCGCTTTTATTGTTAAATATAATTCCCAAAATTACTTGCATATCTCATATTTTATCTCATTAAACTTTGTAGAAATGTTCGCCGTTTTCGACGGCGCGGCGGTCAGCTAGTATCTTAGAATAACGTTTATTTTCCAATATACATATTTCAGAGCACAGTCTGGTTTTCTTCTCCATCGTTATAGATTTTGCAGGTTTTAATGCCTTCTGGACTAAGGTGATCATACTCAAAAAAACGCAAATGACCTGCTTCGAAAAAAGACGATCTATTGCATTGCTTTCAGTCATTAAGTCAGGAACATCTCTTTTCGATTCCTTACAAATCGAACAAGAATCTCCAGACGTCCTTCTATCACACATTCGCTAAAAAAAATGGTTCAACCATAATTCAAAAAACGAGGTTCTTATTAGTAGCAGTCAACATAGAGGAGTGCTTGACGAGTGTTTACTAATTTCTAATTAAAGGGTGTCCAAAAATTCACGCAAAATTTGAATTTTTCGCTATTTGTTCGAAACTTCATATTTTTAAAATATTGCTCAAGAATGAAAATGCGTTGCTCGTTCGTGTTACACTCCACTTTAAAAAATCTCTGAAATGTCAGTTATCACGCTGTTTTTTTGTCCGATGGCAACGCCTTACCGCAGATTCAAATCTTACGTGAATTTTGGGTTACAACTCCCTGATGCGAATTTTCGTATCATTGTAGAGTACATTTTATATCTGCCAGGCAGAAACGCCCCAGTCGAAAGAGTGTTTTCTGATATGCATTAGATATCAACCAGAGATATTACATCACATCACATCAAACCTGATATTTTGAAGCAGATTTGCTAATTTTAATTTAAAAGAAATGAACATTCATCATGAAACATTATTTTCTTATTTTATTATAGGTAAGGTTTGTCTATGATCAAAAAAAAAAATACAAAAAAATACTAGAAAAAAGTTGAAGAAGAAGAAGAAGTGGCTGTTCTTTGTCTGAGTTTACCTACATACCATACAATTCCGAGCACCATCTTGACTTATAACACTGGTAAACAAAATCACACTTTTTTCTGTTGCATGAGATTTTTCAACTGTTTCTCACTAATTTGACGTTGCTGATTCCGAATCTACCGTTTCTTTTTATCTAGCAGCTCGAGTTTTTGGGATACAAGTACCCTCTAGGATTTCTTAGTCGAGGGATTGTTACCAACGGCGAAGCAATCAACCAGATTTTATACATTTTCCGCGGTGTCGTCATCAAGAAGAACTCGTGAAACCTATCCAAATAGTTTTTGTTTCATTTGTGGCGTGTACATGTTTGAAGAATGTCGCTTGAATGTGTCTGACTTTGTAAAAGAAGTCTACATGGACATCTTTGGGATGCCATTAGAAATAAATATCAAGCCCTGGATCCCAAATTTGGTGTGTAAAAACTTTGTTCAGTCTTTGCGTTTATGGGCAAATAAAAAAAGACCTACTTTTAAGCACAAAGAACCAATGATCTGGCGTGAACCATCCAATCATCACGATGACTGTTATTTTTGTGTTGAGAGTATTACTGGAATAAACCGCAAAAATCGTTCCAAGTGGATTTATTCTAGCTTGCAATCTGCTAGTAGACCATTCTGAGTTCTAATGATGAGTCAGTCAGTACCACAGTTCCAACCTAGTTCATCCAATCTTACATCTCAAGAACGTTTAGAAGACAGTGACAATGGTACCAAAAACAGTATGTAAAAGCTCTTAAGAAAGATGGGGAGTGTTTCAAGTACATTACAAAAATGTTTCCAAAAGACAAAAGCTAGTATTTTTTATAGTCCTCAGAATAGAAAATTAATAAATGATTCAAATTTCACCAACTGTACGGCAGTTGTTGAAAAATCTGCGTAGAATGAGTTCGTTTGGGTAGTGAAAAATTGCTTGGGAAATAAAAAGTCGGCCGACTACCCTCAGCACATTGAGCAACTAATGCTGCACGTTCAGCAACTTGGATACAACATTAGCATTAAGTTACATTTCCTCTTCAGTCATTTAGATCGTTTTCCTGAAAATTTATGTGATTTATGGGAAGAGCAAGGAGAATGATTCCATCAGGACATTCGCACTATGGAAGAGCGATTCCAGGGTTACTGGAATGCAAAAATGATGGCTAATTTTTGCTAGAGCATTCAGAGTAATACTCCTGGATCCACTAATGCAAGAAAGTCGTGTAAAATAAAGTTTTGTTCAAATTAATATTGTGTAATAAAAGATTTTAGCTTGAAAACTGGTAGGTAGATTTTTGTAAAAATGTAACTAGAGCTGCTACTGGAAAATGGACTTCAAATTTGAAATCAGCAAGGCAAATACATTTAGAATTGAGCATAAAACTTCATGCAACAAAACTACTGTTTACCAGTGTAATCAATTGCTCATTCCAGAGTTTTTTTCTTACGTCTTAATTTTTGTATTCCCATACTAATTGTATGTAGCACACCTTAACAGCCGGGTCACGCTTCATATAATGGCGCCCCACCATCGCTAATTGAATTTTCAAACCATATCGTTCGTACCACCAACCTACTTGCATTTTTAATATTCATCTATAAATGTATCTATTACTTTTTATAGTTACAAATAAAACAATACTCTGGCGACAACTAATAGTTTCACAATGTCTAATTAACTTTAATTGAATTCTAATTAAATTAAAATTCTAATCATATGCATCATTAAAATGCAATTTAAATAGTTTCCGCAATCCCCTTGTCTATAGTCTTTTTCAATTCCAATCATTGACATATCACAGAGTTGACAGTGTGCCAGCGAGAGGTGTGTTCTACATTACACCCCATAAATACCTTTGCCCAAATGAACCAATATAAAAAAAAAAATCAATTAATAAGACTATCTAAATTCCACACTCGCCCGCTGCAATGATCCGAAAGACAAAAAGAACATTTGTAATTATTTTGAACCACCATAAATGGATGAAATCTTGCCAAGTGAACGACACGGACGCTTCGAACACCTTGTCCAGTTGAGATACTCGCGCGTCAACTTTTCCAGTCAATTGGAAGTTTGAGTCATTACCATTCAGCACTCGAATCGAAACAACTTGGTAGACGCCTGGTGTAATTTGTTCCCCAATGTAACCAAACTTGCTGGCTATAAATGAAATGCGGTGGCAGTCTGTCTTGTTGTCGGCGAGTGCTGGTTCCATGGTCATTGCCCGGTCGACTGCAGCCTACGTACAGAGAGTACAAAGATTTGGCGCGAGTTGACCAATAAATTAGAACACAAACAGTAAGATAGGTATCCGTGGTAATTAATTTGTTGTTCTTTGTCCCCTAGGCGTGAATATGCAATTCAAATTTGAATTCAAATCAGATACTATCAGTACTTGCATACTGGAGCTCGGCAATAGCCTCCAGCTGAAAATGCGGAAACTTGGACTCTGCTAACCTAGCAAAGGATATTTTGTTTTTTGTTGCCTGCATATGAATATTCGGAGTACAGCTGGATTGTTTTAGAATTGGACGGATTGGCTGCATGCAGCATGCAATAAATCTGATTTTGAGTACTTATTGAGTACATTGGACAAATAGGTGAAATGTCATTCTGAGACAAATTTGGGTAAGCCGATAAGCTACACGTTATATTCGAATGGCTGACAGCCTCATAGGTATAGGTATATATGTACATACATATTGTGAAAAAGTAGGTGCGTTTTTATAGCACAGGATCTTTGGAATGTCCAGTCTCACTCATAGTACCAGTTGGAGCTTACGATGAGAATTGTCGCTAACGTCTTTCTTTGCCGACGCTAGCTAAAATGTAAAGGTAGACACTTAAACAAAAAGATGGACACTTGTAAATGAGAGTGGTTTTGAGTTTTCGGTGGACTAGGTTTTGTGACTGATTGATTCTATTCAGGAGACGCTGTTTTTTTTTTAATTCAAGCCAGCCTGCTTTAACTTTGTTTTTGAAACGGACTTCCGATTTTAACGCCTCTGAGTTTCTTGTTAACTTTTCTCAAGTAAAGAAATAGCTTTTCCGATTTCAGAATTTGTAGCCTCTTATAAATTGACATCTAAGTAAAATAATGAAATCAATTTGAGTATCATTCTAACATACACTTAGCGACAAAAGTCTACGTATGTACACTCTGTGCTCTACAAATACATACATATACCCAGCATTACCTTACACGGCGCGGCGTCTCCACGAGCTATTATTTTAGTCGAATTTTCGGTTCGCCATCAATGTCTGGGCATGAACAAATGACAGTGACAGTGGACATTTTCTGAATGAAGAATTATTGAACGAACGAGTGGGTTGGTCGATTTAGCCCCAATCTTTGGCTATAATAATTCCTTATTTTGCATAGTTTTTTTTATGAGTTTTGTCTGACAAAAAATGGTTTTTACTACAACTTCTGTTAATCGTGCGTGAATAAGTTGTTCAATATAATTTTTAGGTAAAAGTTTTATAAAAAAACGGTTTTTTATTTAGTAAAAGTTTTGAGAAAAATGCATTGTAATTAAAAAGTTAGAGCAAAATTCGCTAGATTTTTCATAATATTGCGTTTAGCGCTTTTGATTGCCTGTCCGAAATATATAAAACTATTTTTGTAGCTATAGTAGTTTAGAAGTTATATCATTTAAAGTGGTCTTACTACCAAATCGGAGGTGTCTTACTTCGACGGGCTATAAATTGAAGGGGGGTGAAAATAGAACCCCCCTGCCATACGAATTTTCGTTCGTTAGAACTTCAGGATTCTCCAGTTAAAGGATTATATCTCTAAACTGGGACTGCCTGTATATTAGTAGAAAGGGGGGGAAAGGGTTGTCATCTGATCTACGGCAGCTTGTATTAAAATACAATGCTGAAGGAAAATCGTTGCGTGAGATTGGAAAGCTAATTGGAAGAAGGCAAAGCACTGTACAAACAATAATTAAAAATTATAAAATTACCGGATCACTTGAATTCAAACGCCTTTCGGGCCCGAAAATATTTACCGCACGTGAAAAAAGCCTTATAAAATGAAAAGTGAAAAAAATCAAGACTGACCGCATCGGAAAAAGGAGCCGCTACTGGATGGAACTGGTAAGTCCTATGATTCAAAAACCATTCCAAGAGTGCTAAGAAGAAAGATGCTGAGAAGAATGGGTTTTCGGAGCAGAGTACCCTGAAAAAAACGTGCAAATGAGTTCTGGCAGAAAGTGATCTTTAGCGATGAATGTAAACTTAATATTTACAACAATGAGGGTAAAGTTAAAGTATGGCGTAAGCCCAATACCGCATTGAAAAAGTCCAACCTTGTTGGTACAGTGAAACATGAAGATTGTAATATGCTTTTGTTGGGTTGTATGTCTCAGGCAGAGGTTGGAAACCTAGCTTTCATAGACTCAATAATGGACTGCCATAAAACTAGGATTGGGAGAATCGTTAGTTTTCCAACAAGACAACGATTCCAAGCACACTTCTCGTCTTGTACAGGAATAGCTCGTACCGTAAACCACATAAAACAGTTAATACACTTCCCCAGTCTCCTGACAGGAACCGCATTATGGGCTAAAATCAAGCGACGCGAGTTCTTAAAAAAGACACATCGCAAACAGAAAGACGTTAAAAAAGGCTATTTAAGAGGAATGGGCTTAAATTGAGCCTTCAGTTACAAAAAAAAAAAAAACAAGTCAAATCGATGACAAAGAGAATGCAAACAGTGATAGAATTAAAAAGAAATCCAACATATTATTGATAATCTTTTTATTCTTCTAATTCGTACTTTAATCTTCATGTGTACGTAAATTTTTGTCACCCTTGTTTTGATTTGATTGAAGAAAAATGAAGCTACTGCTTATTTTTGAGTTTTTTATTGTATTTATTATTTAGATATTTTTACAATAAAACAAAATATATTTGTTTTGTTTATTTTGCTTTCTTATTTCGCCGTGAAAAACCGTTTATTAGCAAAAGTACGCAGACTTTTGTCACTAAGTGTATATACAAGAAGGATCAATCATAGATACCTTAAAGTCCTTGACAGTTGACAGCAAGCGCTCTTCAGGCTGTCAAAAAATAAGAAAAAAGAAACGATCATCCATGAACCACTCCATAAACAATAAATCTACGTGCATAACGTACGAGTGTTTAAACCCCTCTTTCAACCGCAACGTGCATTTGTGATATACGGTTCACTTGCAGGTAATTATCAACCCCATTATCATTTATTGCAGTGTCACGATAAACGTCCTGACATACTATTAATTAAGTATCTCGAGAACTTTATCTACAGTCGCTTGACAGTAGCTTAAGCCACACACTCATTCCCATTTGTTTCACTCGAAGACGAAGACCGACGCGACGACGACGTTGCAGAAGATCTTCCTCTCTCTCTTTATCCAACCTCCGCCCTCGGCTACTAAGAGTACTTTGAACGTGCTGACAAACTTAGTCTACACAGATCGTGAGCTCGTTCAGCTGGATTGAGTGTTAAATAAAATTTAGTATCAGGTCTAAGATACTCTGTTTGGCATTGCAATTTGCGGATTGCACTTTTATCTCGGATATGGTAAAATATTACCATCATCGTATACGTGATCGGAAAAGATCGCATACGCAGGTACACCGTACACCGAGTAAGCGGTTAAGGATGAGACGACAGGCTAAAATTATCTAACCATTAATTCAGAGCTTTCGCTTTTCACGTTCTACGGAGGATCTTCCACAGGGAACACAATATTTTACAGTGCTAATACCTCATTAGTGTCTGAGCGATCCGTGATGTTTACTGCAAACACAATAATTGTCTGACGAAAGAGATAATGATGGTTTTTTCTCTTTTCAGGAAAAAATTAATATAAATCGCTTGTGACAGGCAGCACATTTGAACTGACATATGGAGGTGGGTTACTTTGCTATAATAATCACGCTGTCAGTGGTTCATGGTAAATAGAGCTATTAGGTGAAAATATGAGGAAATCGCTGGCACATGACCATCATAACGGGGGCCCTTTCATTGCTGGTAAATCTATGCGCATGCGGTGAACTATAATTACCGAGGTTGTTGAGAGCCTTTCAAGCAAACAACTGTAACAAATACGAATATGCTTGCAACGGACTCATAGGATGAGAAACTAGTTATTTCATGATGCACTGTTACACAGGAATTCATCTGCACGATACTGAAGCTATCAATCAAATTTGTATCTGGGGCTTGTACAAGCGGCGTTAAGGTGTCAAAATTTTGGATAACCTATTTGTGGAAGCAGCTGGTATTGATCAATCAGATAAATGATCAATAAATCATTTATTTAATGGAAGTTTATGAATAGAAAGTATCGACAAAAGCAGGCTTCTGCTTGGAGTAATCCGAAGTGAAAGCTAGAAAACTGAAAGAGGAACGCCTTAAAGCTGATAATTTAAAAACATAAAATGGATAAAACCTTATATTAATAAAAATAAATTACAATTTCAATCGGTTCAATATAATCGTTTTTTTTTTTTTTTTTTTTGCTGTGATGATGAAAAGAAAAGAAAATTTATTATTTTATGGTGCAATCGAAGCTTTAATTATAGGCCATAAATTATACAATACAAAATGTTTTCAAAATTAATCGAACGGTACGAGTATGTGTTGTTCACAAGGTCCAGCTAAACAGTAAACACATTAGCTCTGTAATCATTACGTTGTTAATGGAAAACAAAATAAGGGCAAACAAATATTCACTAAATACCGCCGCCTCCGAAAATAAATTTAATGGAGGAATGTGTGAAAGTTGTAAATTTAATTAAAAGCCTACCGTTACAATGATCTTATTGATAGATTTCATAATTTTTATTAGCTAATTGAAATTGTTAATTTTCGGCGTTCCGTACCCATATGGAAATACGAAACCATTATAAGTTCGCTCTAAATCTACGCACCATGGCGTAGACTGAAGAAGAACCTTTCTTGTTGCCGTTGAAAATGTCTGCCGACATCTTGACAATACTATCAGAAACTTCTCTATTTGCTATTCTGACATAGTAAAAAAAAACTGCGCATTGGGCATTTTATATGGGCATCATCATCAACGCTCCGATCGGCAGAGTCTCGATTCGAAACCGGATGATCAGCGCAGTAGTGGACGACCTCAACCAACCTGGATTACGCAACTGGAGGCAGTTACCTAAGGACCGGGGTACGCACCATGGCGTAGTGGTAAGTGCTTTGGACCACATATGTCCACTACTTATCACTCAAAAATATTATAAAACAACTACACAGGGTGGCGAAATTTAAATTTGAAAAAAAAAATCTGAAAAATATATCATTTGCGGTATCATTCGAAAGGGCTAGAAACAAAGATTTCAAAATTTCTAGAAGAAAAATTTGCGAGTTATTGCCCTTATCTCTGAATCTATAATACTTAAGTCATAAATATGAACAAATAATGGTTTTTAAGGTTACTACTTAATTTTTGAGGTATGGCAACACCAGTGTGAATATGTCAAATCTGACATTGCCATCGTAAAGTTTGACATTTTTAATGGTAATCGTACTCAGAACGTTTTGTCAGTCGGGTGCTATTTATGTTGTTTCCAAGTACTTGAAACATTCATCTTGGTCAAAAATAAAATTAAATCGTGAACATTTTCGTGCGATGATTTGCTATGATTCAATACGTGGATGACGTGGACTCAATACTAGCTGTCCCGCCCGGCTTCGCCCGTGTCTAAAAAATATAGTGTTACTTACAATACATACACTGTCATTTTGTTCGAAGAATCAAAGACAATGCGAACGCACCCCAAGGTTTGCAGTCTATCAATATATACAATCCACAAGTGTGGATTCTAAGTATTTGTAGTTTGAATAAGTGACATTTCGCAAGAAAGTGGCATTTGTTAGAATGTTTTTATTTTTGCATTAATTTAAATAATATTGCGAATAAATTAATTTAAAAATTTACCTATAATAGGCACAGGATGTTAATGAACTGGAATACGAAGTTTTACTTCATTGTGTGCATTAGTTTTTTTGTTTATCTAATCGTAAGATTAACAGGTAAGAGCGTCACATTGAAATTTATATGTATATTAATAAGATTGCATAAATATTTGGCCGTCAAAAATTTTTTTCACGTTGGATACCGCATAATTTGATAATCGTGCAACCCTCTGTCTAGAATCTAGAAGCCTGGATGAGAAATTTAAGTCAAAAAACTCAATTTCACGACCGATCAACTTGAAAACAACCGGACCGATATTATCAATTTTGGATCAATACTTCCAGGAGTATTATAGGCTATCCCAAATCATAGTACACATACATAGGGTAGTATACTCAGAGTGTTCATTTTCGATCAAGTCCGCGCCGCCATACGTGCCCTGCGAATATTTGTTTACATTCAAAAACAAAAACAAATGACTGAATTAAACGCCAAACTCACAAATGAATTTGACTTTTAAACACCAAACTCAGTACAATTATATTCCCCGTTAATATGACAACTCAATGCGCATTAAATTGATGCGCATTGGTTCAATCCGCATAGAAAGGTTAGTGTTTACATGAAATTATTCAAAACCGAATCCAAAGTAAACGTGAGAAAATTGAGAGAGTTTAATAAACAGCTGACTGAACTGACAGTTTGATAAAATAAAAATTAATTAATTAAAAATTACACTATTGAATTGCCTGACATTAGATGACAGATAAGAGAATGATGAGAGCCCGAGAGAGTGAAATGTTTCAATGCGATTTGAAAGTATTTATATGATATTTCAATTCGGTTTCAAATTTTTAATGCGGTTTATAAACAGGAATGAACGAATGCGGATTGAGTATTTCAATGCGGTTCGAAGTGGTGTTTATATAAGCGGATTGAACCGATGCACATCGATCGACCGATGCCATTTTTCCTGCGCAATATATTACCTGTAATATGTGTACTGTGATCCCAAATTACACTAAAATAAAAAGAAAATAAGAAAAGAAAACATGATTTTGCTGAAACTAGAATTTAAAGAGAGGCTTAAAACTCTGTAAATGTAGATCTGGCAGCACTGGGCATAATAAAATAAATGACAGTTCAGTTATAGTATTCACTTCCTTTTTTTTTTCTAATTACAAAAAGGAAATTTTTTTTGAGAAATATTTCAATTTAGCTTTTATTTTAGGTAATTTCCCTTTCTTCTTTGAAGACATAATTTGTTCAAAATGAGCTGAGGTCTTCCCATTTTTGACATTTCGATAAAATTTGCCCGAAAGTAATTTGGAAGCACAGGTTTTATAGCGGTTTACCTCATAATACCCGATTACTATCCAGGCTAAACTAATTCTATATGCGTTTACTTATTATTGTATTTTACATGGCATTATGCAAGCAGAACCGGGTAAGACTATGCCTGGTAGATCTGGGATAGTAGGCAATGATGAATTGGCAAGGAAATGGGGGAAGCTGTCACTGCCCGAAACGGTTCCACTGCTCTGCAACATTGAATTAAAGGTGAAAGATACAATTACAAGAAGGGCTGACCATAGATGATCTAACATGGTAGGATATAGATTCCAAGGCATTTTGGCCGGCACTGGATCGTAAAAGGTCTAGTTAAATCCTAAAACTTAGCAGGGCACAAATGAGTATAGTAAGCTATAGGAATATTATCCGGGCATTGCCTTCTAACCAAACACGCCAAGAGGTTCGGACTCATAGGCACGGATATTTGCAGATACTGTAATGATATAGGTGTAGGAGAGAATATCGCACATATTCTGTATGAATGCCAGAGCATAGCACACAGTCGAAGGAACATTCTAGGCTCTTACATACTTCTTTAGTAACCATGAGGAGGTAGCCCAAATCAATCATAGACTCGTTCTTAAATTTTACAGGGTAATTAAATGCTTCGAAGAATTTGTGGCGATTTAGGTGCCGTCATTGGATGGACTCTTAGGTTATCGCGGTGGGCCCACTTTGGTGTCTAGTGTTTTCGTATGGCTCAGCCTCTCAATCTAACCTAACCTATAGTATATAGGCTACAAAAAACATACCTAATGCGCATGCGTAGTCAATTTAATAAAAAAAACTTTAGCACCAAGTTGCCTTCCATTCAACTCGTCGCTGCAAGTTTGATATTGATACTTGCTTAGAGCCAATAGAAAAATGGAAAAGGAAGATTCTGAATTGATCCCGGATACTAGAGCAGTGGGTTCATTTTATCGTGGTTATGCAGAATATAAAAAAGATATGTATGTATATTACTAGCCAACTACGTAATTTCTTAACAATTCCATCGCCATTCAAGTGAACAACAAAGGAATTTTAATCCTCCAAAAATGAGTATGTATGTACTTCCAATCCAATACCAGTACCTACACCACTCTGTCAGAGTCTGTTACGGCTTTGTATGAAATGATTTGTTATACTCGTTGCTGGTACAAATAACGCGCGTGAATAATACTTAATTAATCTTAATCCACTCACTGTCGTATACAGCTGAGGGGGTTTCAGACCTGTTTTTCTCCTCTTTGTTTTGTGTTTTTGGGACCTACTGCTGCCCCGTGATGTAATGAAGTGTGAAACCATTCTGGCGCCTGACAGTCAAGTAGCACCACTGGGGGAGAATTTAGAACTGGCGTTTTTGGTTCTACCGATCTAGACGCTGTCACTTTTAATGACATGAGTAATTCTTTTATCTAACAACAAATATTTTTCGGACTACTTCATGACATGGATAAGCTTAGCCCGAAGGTATATATCTAGAATAATCTAATAGCTTCAAACCCATTCCATTGTCTTACGATCAAGTTAAAATATCTCAATTAGTGTCAGTGGAGTAGGTACTTGTACATACACACATATATTTAAATCGATTTCGATCATGCCTTCACAAGCGATCGATATGGATATCGTTTTTTAATGCCGCAAGTACAATATTGATGTAAATTTATGGTCATACTCATACACTTTCTCGTGGGCATGAAGTTTAAAGCGCCTGTTAACTGTTTCCTTAATGGGTTACGACATTTAACTTAACTTGCCATATAATTGACTTCTGAGATTGATTATGTTGTAATATGCTATGTATCTGTGTCGATTATTTAATGAATGTTTAATGAATGTTTTTTTTTAATATGAGTGTTGATATAAAATGTTGTTGTTTCGTTAGTTTTGTGGTCTTATTTTCATTCCATTTCGTGCTTTTTGTCGTGCTCTCTTGACTTTCAATTTTACTTTTTACTTGTATGGGAAATTTTTGATGGAAATGGTAAATTTTCATCCATCATTTGGTATTTTTCCTGAAAAAAATCTGGCAGCACTGAGTAGAACAGCTATAACTGTTTCGATTCCTTTTAGTACCGCGAGACACAAATAAAATTCATGACGTGTGAAAGACTGAGAGTGCTTCGCCTGCTGCTTGTACGTCAAAACAAATGGAAATATTCATTTCAATACGGCCGGCCGGTGGAGCTCTCTTTTCAAAGCGTCACTTGAACAAAGTGCTAAAACTTTTTTAAAAATTATAGTTTCCGTGGCAATTCATGTATACCCACTTTTTGAACAACCGTTAGTCCGTAACTATTATAGTGCTGTTTCTGGTTCTTATCGTTTATTTACTTCCATTTTTTATCAGAACTCATCCACATCAATATGCTAATAAAAAATAGTTTTTTTTTTCATTTGATCCTCAAAGCATTGAATCTCCGCTCCATGTTCCCCTTTTTTTATAATTCACACACACTAAAGGCGTTATGAATACCACACTCAGCGCGACCAAATGAAGGACAAGAACGATAGCCTGACAGATCGAGATGTTACTTTAGGTGACGGTACAGCTCGGGGTGAACCTGGGCCTGCTTCTCGCAACCATTTGTGTGTGTGTGTTATATATTTGCACGAATGGGAGGGACCTACACTTTCTTGCCGACTCCGAACGGCGAGTTGAGAAGCTTGCTTTGTCATACATTCAAAAGAGGTGGCATCGTGGAAAAACTTTTAGGTGTTGGACCCGGGCTGGGATTGAACCCGGGCTAAATTGAGTAGTAAGTACTCCAACCACAACACCACGGTGCTCACAGATCGAGATGTTACGTTTCAACTTACTTCAAGGGATGGCAACCAGGATAACTGGAGAGTTATTTTTTTTATTTTTACTTGTTGCTTATGATTCACAGAAGTTTTTTTTATTATTTGTGCAATCAATTTCTTGAGCCATACCAGCACCATCCAACTGCCAGTGTCATGCATTCGCAGTAGGTTTTGGCATAGTTTCGTGACAAATAAATTCTTCTAAAACATCTGGATTTGAACTTCTTTAATGATGGTCTTGAGGTCCTGTACGGTTTTTGGTGTTTTGGCTTGGATCTTCTTTTTCACAAGTGCCCTGACGATTTCATTACATTGCATTGCCTTTACACTGTCTTCGAGCATAATTAAGAATCCAACTCTAATTGCTAACTGCCCGAACACAATGGAAAGTAGCAGCAGCACGTTCGAAAGTTGAAGTTGGCTCAACTTTGCGCTTTAGCATTTATATTCATACTACAGCTGTAACTTCGCACTGTGTTTGCGCTATAGGGTTTACGTGTATTTTAACTTTAACAGCGCTGCCTACTTCAGCTGCAGCTTCATCATTGTGTTCGGCCAGTAATGGTGTATATTCCCCTTTTTTTGACGCACTATCTGCCTCCCATCTATTCCGATTAGAATAAACTTGGATTCATCCGAAAACACAAGCACTCCAGTTTTGCCTTTTCTTAGCCCAGCTAAGCTAAGTTTTTTTCATTTTGCTGGTTAACAGCGACTTTTTCGCTGGTCTTCTTGTCAACAAACCCATTTCGTTTAGGCGATTGTATATGGTTCTGACGCTTACTTCGGCACCAGTTGCTTAACGTAGGGTAATGCTGCTAAAAGTCATCTAGACAAGCTACAAAGACTACAAAACTCAATGGTTAGATTAATTGTACGAAGCAGTGAACACGGTGAAACCTTTAAAGTACTATCTGTAGAAGACATCTTTTGAATGACGATCACACTGGAGTATTATGAGGACGAACGTTTCAAAATACCGATCCAACATGAAGTCAACACACGAAGACGAGCTCGAGGTCTACTTCACATCCCATCATTTCGGAATAACTACGGAAGGTGACGGCTGAAGTACACAGTTACAAAAATAATAAATTAAATACCCGAGTATCCTTTTAAATTTGGATTAGTTAATAGTTTTCTATAAAAAAGTAACATCAAAATAAATAATTGTACATATTACCGCCTGCAGACAAACCAAAAGGTTTTGCTGGTAAATCGAATGATTTTGTAAAAATTTGTGAACAATAAAAGCACTATGCAATGCAATACAATACTAAGGTCAGCTCTCAATTTCGATGCGATTTCAAACCTGTCTCTCAACCTCACCTCTTCAGTTTCCGGTCTTTCCGAAAGTGGTGCATCTCTTTAGGCACGTGTCAATTATGATTCTTATAACTATATTTCTTAGAGAGTCTTCTATCAGCGCTCATTGCATCCAATTTGTCGCGCTATTTCACGAAATGACACAGTCTGCTCAGATAAAGTTACCCTTTCGACCTCGTGATATCAACTTTTCACTTTCACTTAAGACAACCAACTGCACGCACTGCAAGCTATAGCCAGAATAAATTCCGATGCATTCCCCCGTGTACTATAATCTATAACTACTAAGCCCGGAAGCAACAAAATATAATTGGGGAGATCCGTAAAAAGTAATTAGCCAAAAAAACGCCTAGTATAACCGGGTGCGGCTTTTTTTGTTGCGCGGAGTGTATGAAGTGTATTTCATCTACAAAGATTGTAATAGATTAGGTATAAGAAAAAATAAAACCTACATTCACCACTCCAATCAAATCTTTCTAATCCCCTTCTACAAATAAACATTATTTTTTTTGTACAAATTCGTTTATAGTAATTGCAATCGACTAAATAAAATGACAAAAAAAAAAAAACGGTTTCATCACTTAGATAAACAACGAGTATAATTACCTCCCATAAAAAATATTTCCCTATGAAGCAACACACTTCTGAAGCACCCATTACCCATAACCGATTTTCCTCAGTAATTAACTTATATCACCCTCGTGCAGTGGTACCGTAGCACAACACTATAATATCTCAAGACCTCACGTAATTTACATTCACACGTACGAGTATAGTACTCGAAATAAAAAGTAACAAACACACAACGGCTACGTTTCCAACCTAATGACTTCTTGACATCAAATATTGAGAGATTTGTAACGTCAGTGTACTTCCATCAGCGTCAACATCAGTAAGGTAATTGTCATCATTACTTGGCTAGCGCTAAGCGTGGCTTCCATCCAGCCACCTTCTTCATGTCTCGAGCATCCGTACACAGCGGTACACCAATAAACGTGTGCAAGCCGCGGACTGAATCTTTGATTTGTGACACCTACGAGCGGCATTGGAGCACAGCGACTATAGATCACCGGACCACTTAGTTACGGATAGAACCACGTACAGTGTGCGGCGTAATTGCTAATTGTATTCGACGTCATGAGCGTTAAAATATCGGTTAATCCCAAAAGAAGGAGAGTGGGTCTGCTTTGTCTACTGAATTAAGACATAGCGAAATTAGATGCTGCAATGCGGAGGGCTGGCATCGAGGCTGACCAGGCCATCCATGTGGAATGCAACCACGCGCGTACTCTGCACAAATGGCAATCATACAAATTACCGATTGGTATCGGCATGGGTTACCCGCTTTGGGAAGCGTGAAGAGATCTCAAACCACAGACGACTTATTTTCATTTCGGTGTAGGTATGTACTTCCATTCGTTCGGGGCACGTAGTGTGGTGGCTATGGCCACGGTCATTTGGATTCGAATCGAAACGACATCGATTTTGGGTTCACTTCAGTGCTCTGCTCAGTGAATGGTGAATTGTAGATAAGATTTCGATAGATATAGAAAGAGAGTTGATTTGTTTTAAATACGAAACCGTTGCTGCTATTGGTACTGCTTGCGAGCTCCACTTTTGGGTCCAGTTTTGTTTGGTACCCTTAGGTATCCCTGCAGCCGCGTTAGTGGTTTCATTGAGCTGTATTTGTTCGCAATCTGGGCAATGTCATGAGATTGCTCGTGAAACTGGATCTGGACAATAGTAAATGAGGTTTTGTGTCACACAAGCCATGAGGTGGTCCTGAAAATAGTCCTAGACCTAACTTGCGTGTCACTGAGCAATTAATCACCTAAATCATGCGATTTCAAATTGGACTGAAAATGTCTTCTTCTTTAACGATGTAAGCTTACGATATTTGGACGAAATCACTACTAGTTTAGGTTAGATTAGGAAGAGTGTGTGATTGTTCGAGGAATCATTTCCACTCGGAGACCCAAAGGTCCATTGTGACTCCTCTCATAGTTTGGGAGTAAATCATCTTCTTACCAACTCGTAAACCAGGTCATGCTCTTGGCGAATCTTAGAAGATCCGATATCTTTAAATTTCCGAGTTCTGTTATGTCTTCCAAGAATCTATGACCTTAAGTACGGAGGCGTTGTTCTTGGAGGGCGGGGCAGTAGCAGAGTAGATGTTGGGTTGATTCGCTTTCTTCCTCATCTCTGCAGCTTCTACAGATATCGTTGCACTCAGGTTGCCATTTCCTTGTCCTGTGACATATGACACAGTGTCCTGCGATTATTCCGGTGGTTAAACGTATGGAGGATGCATCCAGATGTAACATCGTCTTTGCCCTATTAAGGTCAAGTTTCGACCATAAAGAACGATATGTGACGCAGTCAGTTCGTGTGAGCCACAGAGCGTTGGTCTCTTTTTCGGATATATGGTCGATTGTGTTGAACAGTGTTTTAATCGTTGGCAGTATGGAGGTGTCAGCATCACTGTTCCAGCTCTAGCTAATTCGTCAGCTATCTCGTTTCCTTCGATATTGCTATGTCCGGGTACTCAGCACAGTCTAACCTTGTGGTGCCTTATGGCATTTAGTACATTGCGAGATTTCAACTGCCTTTGATTTTATTGTGGTTATAGAGGGATCCTCCAGTTGTGACAGAAGTCATTGGCGGGGATTTCTAATCTTTCACAATAACCTGTCAATATCCCAACAGGGGTGCCGATATGCTGTGCTGATTTTAAGCAGGCTACAGGATAACGATTGTATATCGATAACCACTCAGGGGCTTCACGAATAACCATTACCTTCGCCTGGAAGACACTACAGTGGTTTGAAGATCTTAAAGATAAGTTGAGGCTGAGCTGGCCTATCCTGGCCGCCCCTATACGATCAACTGTCTTATATCCATCCGGGTAGATCTCCAGTACGGAGATTTTCTGCCCCTTACTGTCGGCTAGGAATATTAGTCTTATATTTGATATCGAAATCTAGGAGCGGAGTCATAAAGTCTGTAATTCCTGTATATAAGATATTCATTGAAAGTATTCTGACGTGCTCTGAGTCAGAAAAGTTCCACTGTAAAATTTCTTTTAGTCACAAAGCCGTTGTTTCTGCTATATTCCTATCGTAAATGTCCAATGGAACCGTGTGCAATATCATTTCAAAAGCCGCTGTGGGGGTGGTTCGCATAGCACCAGTAACGCAAATGCAAGCCGTTCTTTGGATCTAGATTTGGTCTAGGGTAGATTACAATTCCAAACATAAGTATGGGTCTGGTAGATAGGAAGGTAGATAGAAGTGGTGGTTTTGATGGAAGAAAACCCAAATAGCGCATGGAGGGCGCCGTTTTGATACCACAACCTCAGGTAACCCGTTCATTTGGATGGTATTATGAGATATTTATATCCAACCTGTAGAGTTTAGAAATAGGATCTCTAGTCTTCGTCGTGGATATCTCTTTAAGATCGTCGAAGAAGAATTTGCCCAGTATGCGTTGCCTGATTGTCGATAGAGCTGGATATTTGCACAGGAAGTGAATAAGCGACTCTTTCATTTTCATCTTTGCAGCTACGGCAGAAACTGCTGTAAGTGAGGGATCGGCTGTTTGACTGCGTGGTCCCCTATTGGCCAGTGTCCTGTACTAACTGCTACTACTCCAGCGATATCTACGCGGGTTCTCTGTAGCAGTTCGTTTGTTTTAGACCTGTAGTAGCTTGGCCATATCTTTCTGGATATGACACAATTTGTCAGACTGGTCCACCTGAGACCGGCTAGTTTTAAGAAGTGTGATATTGCCCTCCTCGCCTGGCAAGTTCATCGGGTCTCTCGTTCCCTTCAATAGCGCTATGTCTTGGAGCCCGGAGAAGCATGACTCTAGCCTGAATGCACAAGCGATTGAGTTTTTCCTGGCATCGATTTACAAGTTTCGATGAGGTGATTGCCGAATTGATGGTTTCAATTGCGGCTTGTCTATCTGTTATGATAGCGATATTATGTTTGGGTGTCGGATTGTTTATTAAGTTGTAACCGGCCTCGACGATCGCTAATATCTCCGCCTGGAAGACGCTAGTGAAATTCGGAAGGCGATAGGACTTTTATATCCCGAGCTTTTCCGAGAAACTTCTCGCGCCTGCCCCCCAGCCCATCTTTGAGCCATCGTCGGTGAATACCGTTGTATTGAAATCTATCACCCCTCTCACTCGCTTCCATTCTTCCCTGCTTGAAAAGCTTGCAGCGAAGAGCTTCTTAAAGTTAAACTTGGGGATATTGTAATCCGTTGGATACATAACCAGTCCATTTGGTAATGTGTCCAGCATTTTACTGTGACCATATGATTTAACAGTCCAGTACCCAGCACTGTACAGCGCTGGGCTTTTTATATGGAGATAAAGTGGCAGAAGATGCAACAGGATAGTGAGAGCATCAGTTGGGCATGACCTCATTGCACCTGTGGTGCATACACTTGCTGCTTTTTTGGGCTTTTCTGATTATATTGATGTTATATTTTTCCTTAGGGCGGTCCACTACACTATTGGGTCTGACTGTCGCAGTGTAAAGCGAGTGCATAATCTGGGGACGGATTCCTCATTTGCAGGATTTCTCACATGAGTACTACAATGCAACAGCGAATTTTCTTACTCATTCAAGAGTATTCAATTTCCTGCTCAGTTTCTTTTGGCGTGCTCTGAAAAGCTGAGCTGAGTACAATTTACATTTAGACGTGCGACCAGGGGATGCTGTATTTCTTAGTGAATCCACGCGCTCCGTTTTTGTCGGGTTAGTCCCCGGCCTATTTGCTAAAACCCCATGCCAGTTGAGCTTAAACTGCTTCTAACAAGTCGTTTATCGTTAAAAGATATCTTCCATAAGTCCATACGTGATAAGAACTATCAAACAGCCAAACGTCCCGACATTTATGCAAAAAAAGTCAATTTTGATAAAATGAAAACAATTTCCACTTGTTCAAATTACAGTGTCCAGTTGGCCACCTGACGAAGTAAGCCAGTATTTAACTGCATCAAGAAAACTGCATACAAATGTTCCTCATAATACCTTTATACATATGTTGTCCAATCTTCACCTGCCTATCTTGGAACTTGGCCACAATTTTGCATATTTTATCTCATTTCTCATATTAAATATCCAGCAAACTTGGACCAATAAAGTATGTGGTGGATTTTGTTCCATATTTTCGGTTAACCACTAAAACGCCTAGACATAGCGGTTAACGAAATGTTCGTTCTTGTT
The DNA here is from genome assembly GCA_949775065.1 of Brachyopa scutellaris. Lineage (NCBI taxonomy): Eukaryota > Metazoa > Arthropoda > Insecta > Diptera > Syrphidae > Brachyopa > Brachyopa scutellaris. The sequence continues at coordinate 22,124,686 of OX459112.1, forward strand.
TGCAGTATAGAGATGATTTTAATTCTTTTTCTTCAGTTTGTGATTAACTTCAAGCGTTAAAGTGTTTTTTTTTTTAATGGAAAACCAGCGAATGGCAGCCCTTTTTGACATTAATATGTCTAACCGCTTGATGTTTGTACTGAAACATGTGCGCTAAAAAAGTGTTACCAGAGAAATATATACCAAATTGGATACTTTTCTTTTAAGATGGACAGTAGCTCAGTGTATGGTATGTCGGCTTCTCATCTCATAGGTTCCCGGTTCGCCTCCTGGCGGGGGCACTTCTTTTTTTTTGTTTTGTTATTATTTTTTTGTTTCTTTTTGATCTATTTTGAATCGTGATGATAAAAAAGAAAGTTGTTTCCTTTGGTTTTGTTGTTGTTTTTTGTTTCTTTTCTATTTTTTCCCGGCTATGGCAAAGCCAACAAAACCCTGTACGAGAAGAGTGGACGAATAATAGTAACTCGGCATACAGACACTGCAGTCTTCGCGGACGGATCTAAAACTGTTAAAGAAACGGGGACTGGTATATTTTGCATGAACACAGTGCTAAAAGTATCTTTAAGACTCCCGGATGCCTTCAGCCTCTTCCAGGCAGAAGTTCTAGCCATACTAAGGACTCCAGTAGTCCTGATAATGCAACAAATAGTCAGGAACTGCCGAATAATGCTAAGGGCATTATGCAGAAACAGGTAAGACTATGGTGCCTGGTCAGTTTGTTGTAGAAAGCAACGAGTTTGCCGATTAGTTGGCAAGGAAAGTAGGAAAACTGCCGACTATGGCCAAAACTAACTGAAAAGTACGACACAATAGTACCCCTGATCTCAAGTTTTAACAAAATAACTAAAATGACATATTAATGTTCCTTATGCACTTCCGTGCAGCGGAGCTTTTTGTCTTTTTTTTTTTTTTGAAAGATTAAGCTTTGTGAGGGAAACATTTTTATACAAAAAAATACACCCCTTATAAGTTGGCCAAAAATTCTTGCACCGCAGGTGGCCAACTTATCAAGGTTTCACTGTACAAGACTGCACCACTTAACCAATTTAGTCGCGTATAGCAAACTAATTACAGTCAGCAACAACAAGGACAGAAAAAACATTCCACATTTAGTAAACAACAATTCAAATACATCAACAAAATCGATCTAATCGAAATATTGTAAAATATCTAAATATTTAAGAGAAAAAAAAACCCAATCTAATGGTATCCATACCGTAGTTCTATAATAAACATTTGCCAATTACGCAAACAAACACTAAAATTGATTACATTACCATGCACTTGCACATTGCTAGCGTAGCGTTACAATCCATGGATTTTGATTCGAAAATCACCACGAACAGGCTTTTAGACCTGAGATTCTATGCTCACCCGACAGATACCATCTGAATCTGAGCTACTCGGCATCGTTGCGACTAAACGTTAGTTATAAATTAAGTTTGCAAATGAGCTGCATGTTACCGATGTACCCGATACCGAGTACCGACAGCATCTACATCTACATCGTCGTATTAATAAAACAAATATGCTAATTAATTACCTTGCTAGAATTTATGTATTGACGGAAGTATATCAAGGATGCCAACTAAACTGCCAATCCGATCGATGGGGGGGAAATATGAATCTGTGGCAAGAATTAGAGGAGTGCCTCATTCAAGTATTCAAATGAGATCTCAACAATAAGTACACATACGAGTATAACCCCCTAGGGACGTGCTATTGGCTTTAGTTACCCACTTCCTTATTCTTTTAGTTTTAAAGCCTAAACAATGGAAAATGACTAAGAGATTTTTTTGGTTAAGAAACTCCAACGTCAATAGAATACAAAAAGCCCACCTGAAGAATTCTAAAAGGCCGCCTGTAGGTACATTATCTGGCATATTTTGACCATGAACGGAGTGTACCTTCAGCTGTCGTGGCTACTTGAGCTGGTAGGCTTTTTTTCTCAAAGAACCCGCGAAACAGAAGTATTAGTCTGATACGGTTTTCGTGACGAAGCGACGCACCGGATAAAACAATGGGCGCTGGCTGGTCGTACTCGTACTCAAGTGGAACCCCTCCAGATAAACTGCTCCTGCATTTTTGTGTGCCTCTGACAGGCAAATGTGTTCACTGTGACAAGATAATAGAGTGTGGGCCATGAAATTATTTCTCCAGTTTTTGTTTGTAACTTTTTTTTAGAAGGTACTTGTAGTCCTAAGTGGGCGTTCTACATGTTATTAACAATAGTGCGTTGCGTTGCGCCGCCGCTTTGCAGGCCACTGGGCATTGTTCGGAATGGAAATGGAGATGGAAACTCACGCGTTAGAAATACTTGTTTGGGTAGCCCATAGTCTTAAGAATCTAATACACTTATAGTTAAATTGGATTGGTAAAGAGTTTAGCTATTAGTTAATGTGCTGACTGCTGAGTATTATTTACTAAGAGTCACGAATTGCGGAAGTCTTTTCAAATTCAAAGCACTCAATGGGCGGTCGCTCATGTCGAATACTTATAGTGATTGTAGATTTGTTTTCTTTTCTTTTCATAGAATTGATTAAGAGTTTAAGACTTATTGGAGCAACGTTGTGGTAATTGAATATAATTGAGTGGCTATGATTTGACATCAGGGAAACAGAAACCACACACAAAGAATTCCCACATAAAGAAGTTAAGTTACTTCGAACCCGGCTGATCTGGAGTAGGTAACAGACAACCAACTAAATGTCCCACGGTCTTTTAAAGACAAGCAATGCTTTTGACAGGCCATGGAATCAATTGAGAAGAGATCATCGTGGAATCTCCTCAATATAGCGACGGAAGGCGGAATGGAGCTGACAGGGTATGATGAGAAATGGACACAATGAGAGTGTCGGGCATAGAAAAAAGGCAGATAAATAATTTTAATCGATGAGAAGATAATCAAGGTCGATTTAACAAACATTTTTCGAAGATTTGTAATCAGGGCTTGAGTTGGACTTATACTTCCGACACCCAAACTGAGTCAAACCATTGGGTAGCTACTTGCACAATAATACTCTGATGCTGGACAGAGGATAAGTAAAGTAAGAGAAGAATACGTAAAACATCACAATGACGACATTCCAAAAGCATGGACAGCAGCACAAATGGGGCTTTAACATTTCGTAGGATCTCGTTAAGTTCTAGTGACATTCCTAACTTAGGACTTTCCCAGGAGAGTTGTTGATTTTTTGATAACGTTAAAGTCCGAATTCAAATTGTTCATCATCAAATGAACACACCGCTCAATCACATTCTTTTTTTTCTTATGATCTACACACGCTTAAGGGGATATGAATACCCTTATAATGTTTACACACAGCGCGAGCACATGAAGGACAAGAACGAGAGACACACAGATCGACGTAATGATAGGAAACTCAGATGTTAGGTTTCAATTAACTCTATGGGTGGTGTCCAGGATAACTGGAGAGTTGTGTATTATTGAAAGTGATGCCATTGCTTATGATTCACTGAAGTTTTTCCAGATGTTTCCTATTATAGTTTGTGCGATCAATTTATTCAGCCATACCATCCTACAGCCAGTGTTATGCCTTCGCAGTAGGTTTTGATATAGCTTCTGAAACTGATTAACTTTTTTTTTCGTGAGAAATAAATATTTCGGCGATATCTGGATTTGAACCGTGAACCTTCAGCATGACAAGCGCCATATTAAGAGGGTCCTATATTATGGTTTACATTTTAGCTATAAGGAACCAACTAAAATTGTTTTTTTTTTTGCTAAGACGTCGTGATGAAAAAATTACGATACAATTTTTTTTAATCAGCAATACTGTTTAGTAGTTTTAGATCTGTTACATGAGGCAAAATGAAGTTAATCTCGTAGCAGTTTCTACTGATTCTTTTTACTCTTCTGTATCTGATTGGCACTCTGGGATGAAATTTCACTAAAGGCATTAAGAGCTAGACAACGGGAATGATGTACAGCTTAAGCAAATGATAACGCATATTGTGAGGTAGTATACCGTATGCATGAACATTTTTGTAGAGGAGACTGGACCAACCATTCCTACCGTTATCCATACATATGTGTATACGTACCACAGCTTGAATATTTCTGCATATCTTTTCACAAGAGTTCATCAATTTGACTGCGTTTCAAACTAACTTATACGCAGCTCAAAAAGCGGGTGGAAGTCTTGCATTTCAATGTCCGACCAACAGTCAAGAGATCAAAATATGTGTGTAAAATGCAAATGCAAATGCAAACCTCAGAATCTGCAAAAATTAACCACTTCAAGCACTAAGTTTCATTCGAAATGAGATATGTATGACCAGTGCGCCAACATACGCTACTTCCAGACAGTGTGCAAGTGCATACTCTAGCACAAAAAGTGAACCTCATCGTTCCAAATGGTGCTGCTCAGTCTGGCACTATGTTTGACAACGGAGAAAAATTGTTTTGCCAAATATCAAAATAAATAAATGTGTAGTTTCATACTGTTCTTTAAAAAATTCTTTCTTTTATTTTGCTCGGAAAAATGAACACTATAGCCTTGTGATCTCACCAATAACTTGTTAAAAATAGAGCAACGTAAAAAAAATATTCAGCCTTATTTTGAGATTCGTTTTCATTCGAAAGTGAGAAAATGTCGAACGGTTGGTATTTTGACATTCGAAGGAATAGATAGTTTATTTTACGAAACGAAAGTTCATTCATCATTTCTATTTTGAAATTCTATTCCTTCGAAATAACTGTCATTATTCATACGTTTGCAATTTTGAATTTAAGTTTATTTCATGATTTCCTTCGTTAATGAACTTTATTCTTCAAATGTCAAAATACGAATAAAATCATTCGTAGGAATACCCACAATCGAACGAATTGACTGTTCATTCGAATCCAAAGTTAACAAGATTCGTATTTAATCTTAAATACTTAAATGCTTAGATTTAAAAAATTCGGGCAGCAAAGGGTTAATGAAAATAAATACATAGATGTCCTGAAGACTTTAAGATTTTATTTTATATTTTTATTTTACTGAAGGTAGTATCCAACAGAAAATGTTTGTTGTTTTACTCGCCCGGTCGCCGTGGCCGTGGTAGTTAGTGCGTTGGACTACTATGCATGCTGCTCGGGTTCAATCCCAGCCCGGGTCCAAAACCTAAAAAAATAGTTTTTCACGGTTGCCACCTCTTTCGAATGTCTGACAAGCAATCAAAGAGTATCATTTGTCAATGATCTTCTCAATTCGCCGTTCGGAGTCGGGCCCTTCCATTCGAGCAAATATATAACACGCACACACAAATGGTTGCGAGAAGCAGGCCCAGATTCACACCGAACTGTAGCGCCACCTTAAGTAAATAAGTTTTACTCGCCCGAAACCCAAAAACCACCGAACCTCAAGAGGATATTCGATTATCTAGTGTTAAAGTGTCGTGTTAACCATAGTAAAAAAAAGAGCAATCATTTTCTGAAACATTGCATCCAAAGCCGCATTCACTCAAAGGCAATGTAGGCAACTATTTTAACAGTATTTCTCAAAGTTGAGTTAACTTGATGCTTTCGTTTTACAAAGATTAAGTTAAAAAACAATCCAATGAAATGTTCACTGTCCAATGTCCTGCCCATGCCTTGGCACTACTATTTCCATATTTTCAGAACGCATTCCAATTTATTACGCCAAATCACTTTTATTATGTTGATACTTGGCAGTACTGGTGCGCATGATAATGAATGCACTTAAAAAATGTAATTTCTGCATTGTACTGTGGGAATCATCAATTCACCTGACACGTATCAGCGACACCTCGCTAATGTGAACCTCGAAATCGTGAAATTTCCAAAAAAAAAAAAAGAAACTGGAACAAAAAAAGTTGCAATGTATAGGGGAAGGTGTTGTACCTCGGTCCGTTTGTACCTTGGTCCATGTGCAATTTCCCAGTAAAGTACTAAACATGCAGGAACATGTTCTTCTATGAAATGTTCCCCTTTTGTATATTTCATTTCTCAGCTTATTAGTGGAGTTTAAGCTTTTCATGTTAAAAAGAAAATTCAAGAAAATTGTTTCAGAAGGCAAAAAGTTTTTTTTTCTTTTTTTTTTGCGAAGAGTCCAGTGGCTTACTGTTTCGTTCTTTTTGTTTCGTTTCTGTGTCGATTGGGGTAAGTGCATTTATGTTCTTTTAGTTCGAACACATTTTCATGTGTATGTGTTTTACAAATAACTTAAAAGTTAATATTTTTCACCTAAGTGCTGTTAGTGTACACCTTGGACCTATCGTAGTGATTGTACCTTGACCCGGTCCGAGGACTTTGAAGCGGGTAATGATTCATCCCCAAACATCACAATGCTTTTTAATTTGGCCACCAACAATAAACATTGATTTTTTTGTTTTGTTTTAACTGTTTTTTAAATGCAATGGAGTAATTTTTTTTAACTTTTAAAATAAAAACTTTTTATTAACCTTTTTTTACAAAAATATTTTTCTTTAGTTGTTTTTGCTGGCATGTACTTAAAAAGAAATAAATATGAATTTTACAAAAGTAACGAGTTCATCTTTGATTTTAATGATGTATCCAAGGTACAAAGCTCTATGGACCAAGGTACAATCACGTCTTGTACCTTGGACTGTTTGAGGTTGACAAAGAAAAGTTAAGTTTTTTAAAGAATGGTAAGCAAAATCCTTTAGGATTTTAGCTATACATATGTTACAGATAATACTTCAGATAGTTACGTTAAAAACATTAAAAAAACAATAATTGAAATAAATTTATTTGAAAAAAACTGAAATCCGGACCGAGGTACAACACCTTCCCCTACTCTTAAATATGAGCTCACATTTAGTACTCGAACATGTGAACTTTTACTTACTTACAAGAAACGTCCAGAAATGTGAACCCTGGAAAATGTGAACTGCCCATATTTTAATTAGTTCACATTATCGATGTAGTACTGTATTCTTAATAAAATTTCATTAGTTGGGGTGTCACTTTATTCAGTCATTGCGATTGTGAATTGTTTTGGGATAGTTTAAGAGTTGTGTTGAGGTTCAGAGCAGAGTGCTCCAAAAAAATGGAAGTGGGACCCGCAGACTTGTATTGCCTAAGGGCATCTACATGGCTTTATCGGTTCAATCACCAATCAATAAAATGAACTTTATCCCAACTATGAACATATCCAAAGAGTCCTTAACGTTCAGCTGAACGTACCCGATCGCTTCAGTGCACTGAGTAACATGGTAAACACCAAAGGAAAACCAAGAAATCGGAAATACATAAAATAAATTGGAAGCTTACTGCATTATGCAACTTAACCGTACAAGGAAGAAAGAAAAGGAAAAGAAAAATCACTGCACATTGTTTGCAGATCTTTTCACTTTTCATAGTGAGCAAAAACGCAGCGATTTGCAACGCCATCTCTTGCATTGCATCTGTCGTCAGCCATAAAACATCACCACTGCGTTGCGTAAAAGCGGTAGCTTAGGTCCATGTATCTACTGTCGGAATACAAAAGAAAGTTAATTAGACTAGGCTATTTATTAGATTACTTTGTTATCCAACAAAGGTGTATTGGCAGCTCCTCTATGCGCATGATGTATCTAACGGTCGTACAATAAAAGTCACTGTTTTGATTAGTTTTTTTTTTCCATTTAGACATCTCGGTCGTCAGTTATTAAGCAACGTCCGAACGTATGCTAGATTGCGAAAAATATTGAAAGTGAAACGGTTGCCGGCTTCCGTTTTACTGTACGATATACGACTAGTCGTATATTATTGCTCACCGTTTGCTTAAAAGAAGATGTCCAAAAATAAATAAGAAAAATGATCGCTAACAACTTAATGATGGACAGCCTAATTGCATATGCTCGTATGTTCGATGGAAAAGTTCAGCGCAGTTGCTCAGGTGTACCTCAAGGCTGTCATCTAGATCGAGACTATTTTGTGTTTTTTTTTTTTTTTTTTTTTGTTATGAGACGTTCACTTTGATGGGGGTAATTTGTTATTTAGTTAAAGATGTTGCACAGTGACACAAAAAAAAGGTTCTGCCGTTCTATTGTTGTAAGGCCTGTGATGTTCAGCTTGAAATGCACATCTGGACGCGGTAAGTGTGGTGTAAACAACTTTCAAGTTTGCCATCCTTATATAGCTCCAATTGAAGGTGGTTAATGTAATTTATGTGGAATACACTCGTATTGGCATTAAAATTACTTTTTCTTGGAACTAATTCGTTACAATTAGAATAATTTTATTAGCTTTTTTCTCAATAAATTTATGATATTTTGTAAGCATCTTAGGGGGCTATTTGAGTAAATCACGGAGAATGTAGTCATTTATACAATATTTATACAGCACGCAAAAGTCATGTATTAAAGGAAGTTAGCTCTAATTATTACAAGTTTTATATTAACTTCACTTTCTGTGAGGGCGGAATCTGGGAATCGATTTTACACCCACTTCCTGATATCCAATCATCAGAGCCGTCCTAAGATATTCGGCGTCCGTGGGGGCGTGGACTACTAAAATTAATGCACCCCTCTCCGTAAGAAAATACACGGTATAGCTAGCGAGAGCGGGTCGACCGGCAAAGCAATATAAAAGTGTCAGTACAAAAATATAGAATTCATACAAAATTAAAAGAAAAAAGTATATGGACAAAAACAAACTTTGGCCCTTATTGTGAGTGTCGATCGGCGATCGATAATCGACAACTAACGATCATCGATCGTCGATTGCAGATCGGTAGTTGTCGATTTGACAGTCGCTTGTAGTCGATCACAAATTTCTGGTCGATGCTTTTTTTTGAGATATCTGAAAGAGTTTTGTGCGTATGAAATGGTAGTAATTTTAATAAAAATGATATGTTAAAAAAACTTGATTATTAATTCGAATCCAGTGCGAAGCAGGTTACAAAGAAAAAGCAATTGGAGCTGGTATTTATGGAAACAAATCCTGATATCGCGAAGGGAGTTCGTGCAAAAACCCAAGCAAATAGGCGATGGAAAAAGATAATTAATAATTATTATTTATTTTATTCTCTTTACATTGATACCACAATATCATGAAATAAACTGAAATAAATTGCAATTTCAAGTAACTTTAATTTGTTTTTTTTTTTTTCAAAATTATACATATTGGCATGGATACAAGAATATTGTTCCCGATTTCTACCGCTTTGTCGTCTGCAAAAAATGTCTTCTTCGTAATTTGCTGAATGCACCTTTTCACTATTCGTCGATCATCGTTAAGCCACAACTTAATACAACTCATTTATTTAAATAAATTACTTCTAATGCAATTGGAAACAAGTAATTATGAAAACAATAGCCCAATAGCCAAACAACTGTCAAAAGTATGATGTATTCACAATATTCACATTTTTATTCACAATAATCTATTCTTCCGTCGATTGAGTTACACAATAGCAAAGCCAAAATCAATCGACGCAATCGACAATTGTCGTGACGATCGTTGATCTACATTCACAATAGGGGCCTTTATAAGTTAGCAAAAAACTGCTACACGATACATTCAAAAATTATTTGAAAAACTAATGCTATGAAGTAAAGATTGAAGAAATAAGACATTATGCCGAAACTGAGAAAAAGCAGACTAGAAAAATGTCCGTTTACGTACTTTTTTCACCAAATATTCGTGTCAAATTTCAAAGAAGAAAACTACGAAAAAATAAATGAACGCAAAATTAAAAATGTATGTGTTCTGACGGATTTGACAGTCTTCTTGAGCGAAATTTCGCAGCATCCGGAAATATCTTACGCTCTCGTGAGCACTGTCTTATATGAAAAACGGGTTTTGGAAGCGAATGTGAACGGACCTAAAAAAAAACCAGATTGGAATGCAATATAGAATAACAAGTGTGCCCATGCGAGCACTCTCGCAAGAGAAAATCCAACCCCCAAAATCCAATGTGTTAAAATTTATGAAGTGAAAGTGCAATTCGTCAGTGCTCCAAGAAATGCTCTTTTGTCTGACACCTCATTTGTTAAGATTGGTAAAGTGTGAGACCCGCAAATGGTACCTATACTACAGAAATAATATACATACATGTATACCTAATAAAGGTTATTTGGAAATTTTTGTTGTGAAAAGTTTTTCAATAAAAATTACTACTAAACAGCTAATAGATAATAAGAAAAAAAAAATAACACCAATTAAAAAGGCCGCCCCCAAATGGCTTGCGCCCGGGGCTATAGCCTATTTAGCCCTGCGGTTAGGGTGGCCCTGCCAATCATCCTGAAATTTTGCACACGTGGATAATTCCGGACAAAATACAATATGGGTTATTTGATGACGTTGTAAATCTGATATGGCGGACGCTCTAAGATGGTGCATTTCCGTTAGATTCACGATCTTCTTAATATATGTAGGTACATATCAAATGAAAGGGGTTGACAAGTAGATATAAATTAGTTATGTGATGTCCTTCTAAATTCAATATGGTGGACGCCCCGCGTCAACAACAACTAAACAAACAAAAAACGCCTTATCTTTCATCTATATAATTAAATCGCTAGCGCAAGAGCTTATGATTCCTCCTAAGAGTTTATTTCTGCACCGATGTCAATGATTCTAACACCGATTAAAGGCTTCATCTGTATAAATAATTTTGAAAAAAATGAATGAAGTTATTACGGAAAACCATTATTTCAACGTACCTACATTCACAAATGAGGTGTCTAAAGAAAATAATGTCTTGGAGCAATAACGAAATGCACTCTGATTTTATAAATATAAACAATTTGCTTACACTTAATCTAAATATTTATCAGGATCTCTATCACGAAAAGTAACTCTTATTTTATGAAACAAGGTGCCACTAGGACACTAAAGGCCAGTAGGATACTAGAGGTCATTTTATTCGTAAATAGTAAAGGGTTGTAGGTTTTCTACATGTGAGATTGCTAACAATATTTATAAACTAAAAATGCAAATCAGTGCTCTTTCTTTCGACACCTTATTTGTTAAGATTGGTTAAGTGCGAAAGCCGCAAATGGTGATAACGTACACACACACTATTGCAACGATACCCACTGCTGCCCGACTGCTGGCAGTGGTTTTCCACTGAAGGAAAATTGCGGGCGATGATTTGAATAATTGTTTTGAATATTGCTCAGCTTTAGGACAACGCAGGAGGATGTCTTATATCTCAAATGAATCAGGGACAAATTTACTAATTTGACCTATTTTTTTGTTTTTCAATCCGATAAGCCATTATTGAGTTAGGGCTGTATAACTATAATTTTCCTTCCCAATATGCAGTTTATTTCACTATTTTCTGAAACACATGCCATTTTCCGGGATAAAACGTAAATATAATAGTTGACCAGGAACATAAGCAATCACTATGTCAATATTTCATCGCGCTGCTATGAAATTTGTGTTGCAAATTTCATAACCGTTCGGTATTCCGTCCCCGAATGAAAATTCGTAGTTTAGTCAGAGATTAGTAAAATTACGAAAAAGTAAGGCCCATATAAATGTCTGGGGTTTGTTTAGATTAGGTTAGGAAGGGTGTGTGATTGTTCGAGCAATCATTTCCACTCGGAGACACGAAGGTCCATTGTGAGTCCCCTTATAGTTTAGGAGTAAATTCTTTTGTTATCAACTGTTGTTATCAACTCGTAAACCAGTTCGTGGTCTTGGTGAATTTGAGAAGATCCGATACCTTTCCATTTTCGAGCTCTGCTATGTCTGTCAAGAATCTATGAAGTATAGTACGATGGTGTCGTTCTGGAGGGCGGCGCAGTAGGAGAATAGATGTTGGATCGATTCGCTTTCTTCCTCATCTCCGCAGCTTCTACAGACATCGTTGGACTCAGGTAGTCATTTGCTTGTCATATGACCTATGGCACAGTGTCCTGTTCTTGTGCTTGAAGGATTTATTTAAATGTAATATCGTCTTTGCCCTATTAAGGTCAAGTTTCGGCCATAAAGAACGACGGCCATAAAGAGCGACGCAGTCGGCTCGTGTGAGCCACAGAGCGTTGGTCTCTTTTTCGGTTATATGGTCGATTGTGTTAAACAGTATTTTAATCGGTGACATTATGGAGGTGTCAGCATCACTGTTGCTCATGGCCGATCCAGCTCTAGCTAGTTCGTCTGCTATCTCGTTTCGTTCAATATTGCTATGTCCGGGTACCCAGCAAAGTCTAACCTTGTGGTGCCTTATGGTATTTACTGCATTGCAAAATTTTTGACTGCCTTTGATTTTATTGTGTTTGACCCCATTGATTTTAGAGCTGACGGACTATCCACCAGAATGGCTATCTCCAACGGAGGTAGGTCGTTTCCTTTTATAAATATGCGAGTCTTTTCAAACACCAGTAATTCCGCCTGGAGAACACTGCATGTATCCAGTAGTCTGAAAGATTCTCTGCTCCTGTACCTAAGTTCATTTTTGAGTTGACGACGATGGTGAACGATGGCTATTTCTTGGTCTCTGATCAGCTTGTTAGACAGCCAGTCTTCCCTACTGGGAAATAGGATTGGTACGGTCAGGTTCAAGTCATAATGAGGAGTTATGTAGTCTGAAGTCTTGGTTAGAATTCCAGGGTTCTGTGGTTAATATTCACAGTATGGGGATATTTTAATTGGATACTAAAACTAATACCATTGGTACTTTCAGAAAATAAGTCGATATTGAAAACTTTGCAAAGGCTATAAGACAAATATACAACTTCTCGGTGTAGAATTGTTTAGTTGCATTCCTCGTCCCACTCAATTTTACTGCATATGGCGATGCTAATCGATTGCGTGTTTTTACATTTGTGTAGTTCCCTGAGACACTAATTAAGAAGGCATTTGCAAACAGCAACCAACTATTACCTATAACCATAGCTCAGCCACTTTTTGAAGATGAACGCTTTCCTCACCATGGATTTAGTTCTCACTCTAGTTGCCACGCAGCTCTTATTCGTCAGTCTGTAGTTTTTGCTAGCCCCAATAGTCAAAAGGCAGTCTTCTTCAAATCTGTTTTTCTGTTCACAGAGAGTACTTGAACGATCTACTTTAAATGTTTCAATTATTCCGAAGCTAGGTATTTGCCCCTTTGACCTCTTCTGGTGCTGTGATTGACATCGTATTTTTTTTGTAATTCAAGATCCGCTTAACAACCTACAAACAATTCCAATTGAGAGTTTCATTTTTCCCACCGATCTGTTTATTCACTGGCTTAACGATTGTAGATCTATTCGAACAGCGTGCGATGTTTAATTGCGTTAACAAGATCCACTTTAATTTGACATTCAAATCACTCCAGACGCTTGGGGCATACCTATTCTAAATTGTTGCACCGCAAAACATGTTTGAATGCGATTAATTTTCACAGTAGCTGACATGATCCAGATACTTTTTTTTCCGTTTATTCTCGCCGCTGTAGATGGCTACTATTGTCAATGACCGAACCGGTTGCAGTTTTATCAGATATGCCTTGCATTCATTTACCGTTCAACTGTCATAATTCCGATTGCTATTGATACTCTTTACGAATCGTCATCATTATCCGAAACTCTTGTGAAATGGTTAATAGCCCGCAACCATAATACCCGTACTCGAAGCAAGCTCATCTCGAAGGAGGGGATACTCGCGTATCTTGGCATTTAAATTTCAGCTGAGGTATGTAATTGGCCAACGAAGCGTTCTGATTTAGACGGAATACAGAGTTGAGATATTGAGATGGCAAAAAGAAAACTCTTCGCCCTTTCACGTTTTTTCGCCAGAGGAGGAGGTATTACTCAAATAACAGATTAAAGTTTAGTGTAGTCGGTAGTGCCTCGTCGACGTCGCGTCTAGAATGTGGCCGTTTGAACTTTGTTGGCTAAACAAACCGCATACATACGCTTCGTGATGATTTTCTTATTAATAAGAGCCGCCGCCAACGGAGAGAACAATAGAGCCATAATGGAGGAGTTATTGATCTTCTTGGATCGGTCTTGGAATTTCGCAAGATCTGTATGTGGATGTGGTTGGCAGCAGCTGTCGTGGTTTTCGGGGTGTGATCAGTGTTTGTGCCGGTAACATGCACCACTAATGAGAATCACCTGTTGTGGGGGTGGATGGTATCACGCAGTGAACTTTAAACACAATGACACAATGACAACTGCTGCGTTGGAGTTTATGTGCATTCCAAACCTTAAAAGCTGTCATTTAGCAAATTTAAGACTTTCTTAAAAACCATCAGAGCAAAAGAAATCTGCGGGGAGTGATCGATGGGGTAAAGTGATGATGTAGGCATAGGCGAAGAGTGTTATGTAAGATTTCAAACTGAAGCGGGTAATGGGAACAGCGATTCTTAATTACCTGATACGTACATATGTATGTACCGTACCTTTGTATGTTATTATGAGCATGCATATGCTACTTAGGTTAAAACTCTTTTTTCAGTCCATTGTTGGGATTTCATTTATCTAAACTTCCTTGTTGCCACAATAATAATAATTGGTTTATTGGTCACTTACTTATAACAGCTTTGACCATAAATGGCCATGGATCATAGTCAGATTACTTCCAGTTTCCTAGAAATCTATCTCGTCGAGTGTATCCCTCGCTGAAGAAGATTCCGATATTTGTTACATTACTCAACAGCTGGACAGATACGTTCTCTTCCGTTTTAATGCAAATAATCTAAATTTATTCAAGTGCAAGTACTGCGACTGTTTCTTTAAGAACTGGATACCTAGGTTAGGTTAGGTTAGGTTGAGTGGCTATCGACCGTAATCGGTAGGATTCACTTAGACCAAAGTACAACAAGACAAAGGCAACACAATGTGTTGCCACGCCTCTTATCTAAACTCCTGGAATCATTTTGAGAATTGGATGAATTTCCGTATTTTATTGATATCCTGTAAATACGTCAACTATTATGCCGATATGTGCTCTGATATTTTTTAGCAGGCTGCAAGTTTTACGTTGGTTTAGCCGTGGCCAAGTCTGTCTGGTGCAGCTACACGTGTCAAGATTATGCCATCTTTCATTAGCTTGTTGTAGAGCTTGTGTGGAGATTTTGTGTCTGCTTCACAGTTACCTGGTACATACATATATCGCTATGACCAGGAACTCAGCATAGCATGAGCAAGCATCTGCTCGATATCTCGTTAAGAGATGCGCGGCAGTGCCTAACCAATTTTGATCTTATAATTGGTGATTCGAGTGCTTTTATAGCTGCTTGGCTATCGTTGTAAATGAAAATGTCGCGATTGTACATCGATTTCTTCGAAAGCCACTCAGCGGCTTCAAGAATAGCCATCACCTCCGCTTGGAAGACACTTCAGTGATCTGGAAGCCTCAAGGACCAGTTCAGGCTGAGCTGGCCCGAAAAGACACCTGCTCTTGGACCCATCCGTGTAAATTTGTCATTTAGACAGATATTTCCTACCCATTCCTGTCGGTTGGGAATATTTGTCCTATATTTTATGTTGAAATCTAGGAGCGGAGTCATGTAGTCCGTAATTCCTGCATTTGAATTATTAATTGAGAGTAATCTGGCATGCGCTAAGTTAGAAGATACCCACTGCGAGGTTTCTTTAAGTCGCAACGCCGTTTTTGTTGCTATGTCCCTACCATAGATGTCCAACGGCAGCATGTTTAACATTGTTTCAAGAGCAGCGGTGGGGTTAGTTCGCATGGCTGCTGTAACGCAGATGCAGGCCGTTCTCTGGATTTTATTAAATATATTTACTGGATACCTACATTTTTTCTTAATTTTTTCCCGTACTTATGACCAAATACAATACATTATTGTTTTTTGATTTTATTTTAACCCCATTAATCTGCTGCAAGTGTTTCGTTAAAAAATCGTCTACTAGCTACTTCAGTGTTGCCAGATAAAAGGATTTAAATTTACCACCAAATATACCATTTATTGTCAAATCTACAACTTTTAAAAAAACATGTCGAAAAAGTCGTCAAAAATTGCCCACAAAACTTACAAAAACCTGGCAACAGTGTCCAATTTGTTTTTATTTTTAATTACCAGTTGCTTACTTGAGAGCAAAATAAAGACCATACTGTCAGCGAGAAGGAACACTCATCATCGACGAATTGGACAGAACGCCACAATAGACAGCCACAACTTTGAGATAGTAAAGGACTTTCTCTACCTCGGCACTGCTATCACATAAAAAAATTACACGTCATCGGATATCAAACGGAGGATTACTCTTGCCAATCGCAACAACAACAACACAGGCATTCCTTTGAATTTGAAAGATCACCTTAATTTATTTTAATCACGAATTACGAGAGGTGGTATTTTTTATAGTTTCCAAAAATGTTTATTTTTCTTTAATTCGCAAATTCGCCAACCCACGACGCTTTGCCCATATTAACATCAAATTAATTATTAATGAATGCAGATTTAATAATTAGGTGACATTGACTAAGTCTCTTATTAAAACTAAAAACAAAAAAGAATTCAACTAAATTTAAATTGTATCTATATATGTACATAGATCGACTGATATATAAATGTTTGTGCATATTTTGGGGTATTGCCTCTATTCGTCAGCCAATTAAATTGAATCGGTTAACGGGCTTTTAGCGGTAGGTTGTCATTTCAAACGCCAGACACTCAAAATACGTTTAACTTACAATTTGCATCTAGCTTATTGCATTTTTGTTTTAGTGACGTCGAACACGATTATGTTGTTTTACGAGTACCTACACATATGTATGTGCCTATACCCATATACTCGTATGTATGTATAACCAAATGAAGTTTGCGACCATAAAAATGACCAAGGTTTTTTTTATCGTTTGGAATGGCTTCATGTATGTATGTATATGTAGAGCTACTGTTAGGGAGATAAAAAGTCTGTTTTCGTTAGCTAGATAACGGTATTATCTGTAGGTGACTTATGTCGATTTCGATTGGGCAAAAAAGCAGCACTTTTTTTTATCTCGAGCAATTTTTAGCGCTCTAGTACAATTTTCATTTTCCAACCGACCCAAAAAAGCACTTTTTTGTTTGCTCTTGATCAATTTGCATGAATCTCGGATTCTACTCCTCATTCACACCTACTTGCACCAACACCAAAACATTTTATACGAAATGTCAACGCAGTAGGTACGTCAAATTATTAACAAAAATATAATCCGAAACTTTTAAATAGGGAGGTTTCCTTTAAAACACTTTTTACACCGAAACAGCAAAGCAAACGTCAATACGGCGATTAATAGTCTTCACTGATTAAATATACGGTCCAATCACATGAAATCCACACCAAAGACCAAACGGTCACTTTTTGTGGATGCTATGGAGTCTCTTGAAGACATGCGGGTTTGGTGCTATCCAGTAACGCATATTTAGGCTATTGACAAAGCCATTAAGCAAAAATTTAGCTTCATCGCTGAAGATGATTTATCAATGAAATTCAGGATAGTTACGGCACATGAAGTGCTCAAGAGGCTTCAGTTCTGTAGCTATCTTGTAAGGGTGTAGTGTAGGCTAAGATCTTCACGCATTCGCCACAATGTGGACTTAGAGATTCCCAATTCCTGTTAACGGCGTGGTTGTAGCCAGCTGGTTGTTGTATTGGTTTTACGTGTGAAATTTGACTTTGCTAGCAACAAAAGGCTGGCTTTGTTTAAAAAAAAACACTTTAGCACGCACAGCCTCTCGTTCTTGTTCCTTATATGCTCGCGGTGTGTGAGTGCAAACATTATAAGGGTATTCATAAATCATAACCCCTTTAGCGTGTATTAATTATAAAAAAAACAGCCTGCCTGGGTGGACGATTTTTACGACCGAAAATTGGAGTAAGCGTTCTTAAGTTGCGACCACCGGTTTAGAATTTCGGTAGTAATTTTTAAAAACTTCTAAACGTTGCTCGTTCGTGAACCTCGCCATGAAAAATGTAAACCTTAACTGACGTTTTGACATTGACAGATCATGAAAAAAATTTCAGGGTGCGTTTGTATTACAATATAAATTTGTTATGTCCCTATTAACCCTTCTGTCAATGGATGTTTTTCCACCTTGCGATCAATGGAATAGCTCTGGCTGGACCTTCATACATTTTGTATGGTAATTATTAAAATACAATTAAATAATTTACGTTTTTTTGCTATTTCAGACATGTTATTAACCCAGATATTGCCACCGTCCTTTTAAGAGAACATCAAAGTGGTGTACTGTTTTAAACACTTTTAATGTTTGGGTAAGTGCAAACCAATTTTTAGTGTTCCGTCCGTACCAAAACGGAACACTAATGGAATCAGTTCGGTGTCTGTCTGTCTGTCTGTCTGTCACAGGCCTTTTTCTCAGAGACTACTTAACCTAGACTATTGAAATTTGGAACAGTTGTAGCAATTAGTGGCCTAAACACAGACCAGAACTTAAAAAGCTGAATTTCGACTTTGGGGGGGTAGTTTCTTAACAAATTTTCACAAAACGTTACAACTTGCTGTCCCGAGCTTTTTCTCCGAAAATATCGCTCAGAAAAATCTGAATAAAATCACAAACATTGAGAATAAAGTGTAGATGGAAACATAATTCTCACGACTGCCCTACTTCAATCGTTTTTTTTTAATTAATTTTTTAATTTCAACTACCCTACTGTTTACATACCCAGAAAAATATCACAACGCCTAAAAGTAGATACGAGAGTAAAAATTGAATAATTGATGGCAAAAGTGTTATACCCGCAGCGAATTTTCGTGGCATATTCCTACCGGATAACTATTGACCTAAGACTTAAACCAATGATACATAATATAACACATAAAGGAAGCTTGATGGTTTCCTATTATAATGTAGGTGTCTCTACTTTTACTATATTGGGAAAAATTGAATTTGTGTATATACAGACACAGAGAGGGAGACAAATCGCAAAATTCTACGCAGTTAATGAAATTGAACGAATAACGAGACGAAAAATTAAATCTGATGCACAAGCGTACATTTCTTGTAAATACATATACATATGAACATATTATGTAGGTATATATGTATGTATGTATATACATGCTTTATTTGTTGTTTTGTTTTTCTTTTACTTTGTGTGTGTGTATAACTATTCTTCTGAGCAGATGAGAAAGGACATCAGAGACATATGTACATACATACATGCATATGTAGGTAATTTGTTCAACTTACTTGTTGGTATAAATTAAATTATGCTACGTTAAATTGTTATAAAAAAAACAACTTTATTTCACTGAATCCAACTTAAGACTAAATTACACAAAATATTCTAACTATAACTTAACCTACGCTTATCGTATTGCATCAGCCAGGTTGACGACCGCCAGGTGCAGTATTGCATTTCGTTGCCCTGGTTGGAGCCAGACGCTGAATCGGCAAAACGGATGCTCGTGTCGAAATGTTATATTATGTGCCGTTAACTCCTCCCTTCTAAGAATGATGCGTCCTCGCATCTTTTACATGAATGGAATATTGTAAATGCTGGGATACCTTTGTGCGGGTGCTGGGTGAATGACCTCGGATTGTGTCGTCATTGCAATTATAGGTGGTGCTGTTATTGTCTTGACGGAACTTCTTCTGGCAGTGTACCCAATTGCTGTTATGGCTAGAACTAGTACTGCGAATGTTCCATATGTTATCATCTGGTGCATCTTCTTTTCGGTTTGAAGTTTTTCGAGGTGTTTAGTGTTTCTTGTATGTAGCTCTTTCATAAGTTCCAAGGAAAGAATTTCTTCGACTGCCGAATTTTCGTATGTTGGGTGTAACATTGGTGGCAGGACTTGCAATCTCACGATCTGCTCGGAGATGTATCGTTGATTATTTATCACGATGCTTTCATTGGTAAATTTGATGACAAATGTTCCTTTTAATGACTGGGTTCTGTTGCGAATTTCTATAGTTCCATTAAACTGGTTGAGCACGATGATTCCTGATGCTATCTCTTCAACCTGAGGGATGTGTTGGCTGTTTGTGGCGTTGCACGATGCATTCTTATTTTCTAACAAATTGACGATACAATTATCTTTACTTATATCTATTACCTTTAAGCGTTTACATAGAGACAATTCATCGATTAGCTTACAGCTATCTTTAAGTCCAAACAATGATTTATTTTTTCTTAAAATATTTTTGAATTCTAATTTGTGGATAATCCCATTATTCTTCTTTATTGGTACTAATAATAGTTTTTCGTATAATTCCTTTTTCGTTTTTGGAATATCGATTATGTAAATTAAACTTTTTGAATTAGAAGCAATTTTGATTTCTGCAAATTTAAGTGCTTGTTCTATATTTGAATACGGAATTACATCTTTTTCTAAAGTATCTATAACTAAATCTAGTTCGTTCTTAGCAAGAATATTTGAATTAACAATATTGGCTTTAGCTAGTTCAATAGCATATATAATATTACTTAGTTCTTCTTTAATTAATTTCAGTTTATATAAAAGAGTTACATTGATTTCATATTGGATTATACCATCCTTTTTAATTGTATTAAGTATTTCATTAGTTACATTTGTAAGTGCATTAATTCTTTCTTCGTACTGTTTATTTATAATGATTTGACTGTTGCCATTATCGATTACATTATTGATTTTATTTTGAACTAATTCAAAGTCATCATGGTCGGGATTTCCGGCTATCCACTTCCATGCTGACCCAATGAAATTTAGAGATCTTTTCTCTCTGTTTACCTTTAAATTTTGAATGTATTTCATTACTTGTTGAATTTCGAACTGTAGGAGCGGGAAGAAGGGATTGGTTCGGGGAACTCGGGTCTGTATGATGGGAAGAATTTCTGCAATGAATTTCTCGTACGGTGCTATTTCGATGACATGCATGAGTTTTAAAGAGCCTTCCATGATTTTTGCCATTCCATTATGTAAGACGATCATCGGGGAGTTGGTATAGTCAAGAACATTTACATCTCCTTGACTAGTTCCAAGCAAGAATCTGTTGGGTTAAAAATGAATGATTTAATTCCGAATGTTTGCTTTGTGTACGATTTTGCCTGACTCTGTTACTACGGTAGTAAATTTGTTTTCCTTAACTATCTCTTTTTTATACCTGGCTGATAGTTTGGAACCTAATCTTTTGTTAACTTTAATATAGATTATATCTCCTGGAGAATATCTATTGACAGAAGGTCTATTTTTGTTGTGGTATGCCAAATCGGCTTCTTGTTTCGATTTCAATTTTTTTGTGTTGTCCAAACGTGCGTTTTCGATTTGTGTAGGATCTGTACCTATATTTCTTCCAAAGAATATGTCAACGGGTTTTTTGTTGGTGACTGAATGAACTGAGAAATTATAAGCATGAACAGCTGCTTCTAAAAGTTCTGCAAAGGACGGGTACAATTTTTCTCGTTTCAAACATCTCATGATTTCGGCAAGGGTCGAGTGGAAACGTTCTACTTGTCCGTTTGAGGTACTTGTGTAAGGAGGTGTTGTGAATACTTGAATTCCAAGTTCATTTTCAACCATGAAGGTGATACGGGATGAATTAAAGGATTTTTCGTTGTCGAAAACTAAAGTTACTGGGACTCCGTAGGCGAAGATGATATCCCTTAATGGTTGCCTTATGTCTTCGACAGCTTTTGATTTTACTATTTTGGTAATGGCGTATTTAGAAAATTTATCAATGGCGGTGAGGACTAGTTTTCCCTCTGTGGAGAAAATATCAATGTGAACAATCTGACCTGGATAATTAGGAATGGGTGTAGCTTGAATTTCGACTTTGTTGGGATGACGGTCATACTTGTTTTCTTTACATATTAAACAAAGTTTAACTATTCGCTTAATTTTCCTTGACATTCCAGGGAAGTAATACTTTTCTAAGATCTGAATTTTATTTTCTCTGTCGTTTCTATGGGCACGGTTATGGGTCTGAATTATTAAGTTTTCCTGATCTTGCTCGTTCTTTACATCGTCAACCATTGCTTGTGTAAAACGTACGCGGTATGTACTGAAGTTTGTCCTGTAAATGTTTTGGATCATTCCCATTATAGGTTCAGCTGTTTTGATACAATTTGTAACTGTTGGATTAAGACGTTTTTTCAGAATTTCGACTAGTTTTTGTTCATTATAAAAGGGTTCCGTGATAGTATGTCTGTGGATAGTTGGGAATACGATTTCGAATTTTTCAGAGGATGATGTACCTACCAGAAGGAGAATTTGATTTTTAAATACGTTGATAGGACATTCAACGCTGCATATCAGACCGTGAGCTGAGCTCTCATCGCTATGAGTAGTGGGGGTCATTGAATTGATTTGGCTGTACTGTGGTGGTCTAGAAAGCGCGTCGGCTACTACGTTGCTTCTGCCAGGTTTGTACTTGAGCTCATAGTTGTAATCTTCTAGCATAGCTTTCCATCTCTTCAGTTTGGGGTTATTGTTTTTGCTACTAAGGGCGTAAGTGAGGGGTTGATGGTCAGTGTAAATGAGAACTTTCGTCGAACCGTATAGGTAATTCCTGAGGGAGTTCAAAGCCCATATGATGGCTAGCATCTCCTTCTCATTAGCGGCGTAGTTCTCCTCGGTTTTACTTAATGTTCGCGAGATGAAGGTTATGGGTTTGGTTTCTTGCGACAAAACTGCACCTAGTGCATAATTTGAGGCGTCTGTGGTCAGTTCAAAGGGTTTTTTGAAATCTGGGTAAATTAAGATTGTATCTTCTGATGCAAGTGAGTTCTTAAGTTTTTTAAAGGCATCTTGTGCTTCGTCGTTTAGATGTATTAGCTTCTTGCTAGAAAGATTCTTGGACACGCGTCCATCCTCCCCTCTTAAGAGGGATGTCAAGGGTTTCGCGAGATTAGCGTAGTCTCGAATGAAACGGCGATAATACCCTGACATGCCGAGGAACGATCTCAAGTCTTTCAAGGTTCGAGGAGCTGGAAATTTCTGGATTGCCTTTACCTTTCCGGGGTTGGTTTTAATACCTTTTGCGGATACAATAAATCCTAAGAATTCTATTTCTTGTTTGAAGAACTCGCACTTATCAAGCTGTACCTTCAAGTTAGCGTTACTAAGAGTTTCAAAGACTTTTCGAATATCTTCTAGATGTTGCTTTGCATTTCTGCTATAGATGATTATATCGTCAATGTAGACGCGGCATATTTTGCCAATGTGCTCACGCAAGACATCATCTAATGACTTCTGAAAAGTTGTAGGGGAATTTTTTAATCCCATTGACATTCTGGTAAACTCATATTTAGCGTGGTTGATTGAAAAGGCAGTTTTTTCCATATCTGATTCCTTGAGGGGGATTTGGTAAAAACCACTTTTTAAATCAACAACTGTGAAATACTCGCTTCCACCTAATTCAGATAAAAGTTTTTCTATATTTTCTAGTGGGTATTTTTCAGGGATAGTAACACTGTTAAGCTTACGATAGTCTATGACTATCCTATATTTCTTTTTTCCGGAAGCATCAATCTTTTTCGGTACAATCCACACGGGGGCATTGTACGGGGATCTCGAAGGCCTGATTATCCCATCCTTTAAAAGTTTCGTGATTTGATTCTCAACCTCGTCTTTAAGAGACATTGGGTAGGGGTAAAATTTGGCGTAGACAGGGGAATCTGTAGTTGTTCTTATTTCTGCCTTAACGTTAGTGGCACAGGTTAACTTATTATCGGGATCGTCGAATAACTTAGGGAATTCCTTTACAATGGATTGGATATGTAATTTTTGGTCGGTTGTCATGTGATCGGTTCGGATATTAATAGAGTTTACTGATTGTGTGACCAGCTGTTTTATTTTTACTTTGATGTTATTGTTAATTACCATGTAGTTGTCTTTCGTGTGAATGACAGCTGAAAGATCTGATAGCGTATCATTGCCCAAAATGGCATGAAAAGATTTTAGTTCTGGCATTAAGAAAAATTTAATTCTGATGTTATTGAGTCCGAAAAGACTTAAGAATGTATGGTGACTGATTTTTAAGTTGCCTCCCATGGAATTGGCATAGAAAGCCTTCTCATTTAATTTAGGATTTTTAATAAGAGTGGGTTGTATGTAATTTTTATTTGATCCAGTGTCGATCAAAATTTTTAAGACTTCTCCGCTCTTCGTTTTACATTCAATGTACGGAAGAGAGGAGCAGTTTAATCTAAAAAATGGATATCATTAAATTCAAAAGGTTCTTCTGAGTTATCATTGTCACACTGCTGTTGAAATGATTCAGAATATTCCTGAAGACTCTGATCATATTGATTGTCTTCGGAGCGAATCGCTTGCTCGTATTGGTTCGTATCATCAAGTGTACTTGGAGATTGTTCAGGTTCGATGGTGTTTAAATGGAAATTCCTCTGCATCTTGTTTGGATGAACTTGCTGCGATGTTGAGGCAAACGGCCTTTTTGGTGCGGATGGCCAGTTCTTTTGCTGAGGTCTGTTCATGTAGTTTATGTTGTTCGTTCGGATAGTGGACGTTTCCATAGGCGTTGGTGGAGATTTGGATGGGTAATTATTCTGCGGCGGATTGAAAGGAACGAAGGGTCGTTGAGGCCTTGGGGGAACCATTGGTCGGGGGTTAGAATTCATTGGAGGTCTTGGGTAAGGGTTTGTTGGGTACTGATTGTTCCAACTCATAGGATTATGGAATAGCTGCGGGAAAACTTGGTGTCTATATTCAGGATGTGGATGGTGAACTTGCGGATGACGTTTTGGTGGGATAGGGGGTGGTAATGGATGCGTTCTTCTATTATGTTGATTATTGGCATTCGCGTACTGTGCTCTGAAGGTTTGGTTTTCAAGCTTCAGGCAGAGGTGCAAGGCTTGGGGCAAATCCACAGGTTCCCGGATACCAAGAAGCCTGGGTAAATCGCCTCTTAACCCTCGGACGAAGGTGTCGAGTGCCTTGTCTCTATAGGTATGCATTAATAAATTTAGGGCTTCTTCGCCAACATCCATGCAAGAAATTTTATTCAGTATGAGTGAAAGGTGAGAATAAACCTGTTGGTAAAACTCTTGTATGGAGAGGTTACCTTGTACCAATGATGTGAGTTGGTATTCTAGTGTGCCTAGGTCACGTTTATCTGCATAATGCAGCGTGAGGCATCGAGCAATACAATTCCAATTTAATGGGGTGTTGTACGACTCTAGGATGTGGTCCGCATGGCCCACAATCTTGTTTCGAATCACATTGATAATGCCGAAATATTTCGGTGATCCTCTAATAGATTCGTAAATACGGAGGATCCTTTCAACGCTTTTCCGCCAGGAACTGAATTCTCCTGGTTGCCCAGAGAATTCTCTTAAACTGCGAACAACATCCGGAATTTTATCTAGTTCCGATATGTTGGCTTGCTGGTCCTGGTTAATAATTTGATCCGTTCCTGCAAACTGGTCTGCGTTAGGGTTTAAAATCGATTGAACGATGCTCCTTCCCTCAGTTTGTAGGGCATGGCTTACGATTGAGGAGATTAAAGCTTGCAATGCAGGATGAGATATCGGGGCGGCGTTTGGGTTTTGTTGCTCTTGGGGATCTTGAAGGTTTAGGACTGGAGGTCGGATATTAGGGTTAGCCATTATTACCAGAAACTTGGAAATGTGAAAATTCAATCAAGTAATGCGGAAACAACGAAGGAATGTTTGTCGCGGCAAATACAGCGGTTACAGACGAGAATTGATTTTGAGTAAAAAGAAATTAACGTTCTACGTAATGGTGAAAATTAAAAGGAATGAAAATCACGATAATTAGCGGTGGCAAAAGTCAACTAACTAACATGATATGGTCACATACGATTTATGAGAAAAATTTAAAATGATTTTTTAGTGATTTCTTTTTTTTTTTTTTTAATTCACAATTTTAGCTCTTAAATTTCTAATATTCTATTCAAACAAAAAATATCTTATTTGCACTTTCTTTCTATATATTCGTAACACTAGATCTTTTGGCACTTTTTATTTAAATTTTTAATTTCTATTTCTTTAATTAATAAAAATTATTTCTTTAATTCTTAAAGGTAATTCTTTTATTGGATTGAAATTTGAGGTTTTAATTTTTCTCTTATACTAACTTACATTACAATAAGTATCAGCATTCCTGCGGCACTCCTTTTGAGGACTCTTGATACTTGATGGTGTGGGCAGCGGCTAGTACTACGTACTTCCTGTTCCTCCCTTTATTCGAAAGGGTTACTTAGGGGCCTCGTTTCTGCACAACCGGGTTCGTGGGACCGAGAGGTTAAGACGGCACTGTTAGCACTATGTTGTTCTGTTTTTACGCGGGCACTACTTTAGGGCACTGGTAAATGTTACGCGGGCACTACTTCAGGACGCTGGTAACGGGCACCTAATTTAAGGGCACTAATCGACAACAATTAAAACACTCCCGGTCCCTGCTCGGGCGCCAATTAAATTATGCTACGTTAAATTGTTATAAAAAAAACAACTTTATTTCACTGAATCCAACTTAAGACTAAATTACACAAAATATTCTAACTATAACTTAACCTACGCTTATCGTATTGCATCAGCCAGGTTGACGACCGCCAGGTGCAGTATTGCATTTCGTTGCCCTGGTTGGAGCCAGACGCTGAATCGGCAAAACGGATGCTCGTGTCGAAATGTTATATTATGTGCCGTTAACTTATACATTTATGTAGGTACAAATTTGAATTTATTTTTCGCAAATTGTGCTCAATTTATTTGTATTGAAATGTGCTGTGCACCATAAAACTATGTATGTAGGTACACATGTACTTTCTTGTGTCTGCAGATATACAAGTGCATATGTACATATATGTACCTATATATGTTTTTATGTTTGTACATATATGTGAGTATCGAACAAAGTATCATTGTATCTTTAGTAGAAATCGTATCGTAAGGAAAGGGTTCATATAGATCTATCAACATAAATCTATGACATACATATGTATGTAGTTAAAATAACTGATACAGTACGGAACACTTATTGCGCAAGTATAACTTGCACTTGACCGGATTTTTTTTATTGGTCTTTGTCAATAGAATAAATCACAGTTACGAGTAAAATTGAGAAAAGCGCTGTTCAGAGTTCTTGCACTTGACTTTTAACTGAAAACATTTTAATTTTTTGTTTTGCGTGGAATGGAGAAACAAAAGTAAGAAAAACTTATGTGATTTGTCAAAAGAACAAGTTTTGTTAAAAAATAAATAAAAGTGGTGTTGTCTATGTGCAATTAACAATTGATTGAAATTGTGCGCTATGTGTTTATTGTTGCAAAAAGTGCACTGTTCTTTTAAAAGGACGGTGGCAAAATATGCTACCATACACACGTTAAGTGTTTTCTTCGATATATTGAATGGTTTGAGCCCTATCAAAGAGCTTCAACGCCCGTAGCAGAAAAATATATACATTTGGGCTTGGGAGCAAGTGTGGTACTGCAGTTTGCAGATGTTTTACAATTCAGTTAACCTGATATACCATTTGACAAATATACATATTTCGACAATTTCTTCACATCTGTAAAGTTATTGGAAGAGCTGCGGTCAAAAAATTTGAGAGGAACTGGGACGGTAAGAGAAAATAGGCTTGGGAAAGAGTGTGTGAGTGTGTGCACGAGGGTATTTTGATTTCGTTTGCTCAGAGGATAGGTAGCAGTGGCTGCCAGTAACAAGTACCAGCACACTTAGGCCTATAGAGGCCCATTGTGATTACTTACTTAGTTGGCGCTACAGCTCGAGGTGAACCTGGGCCTGCTTCTCGCAACCATTTGTGTGTGCGTGTTATATTTTTGCACGAATGGAAGGGACCTACAGTTTTTTGCCGACTCCGAACGGCGAGTTGAGAAGCTCAATCGTGACAGATGATACTCTTTGATGCTTGTCAGACATTCGAAAGAGGTGGGCACTGTGAAAAACTTTTAGGTGTTTGCGGTGGGATTCGAACCCAAGACCGCTGGCTCAGCAGTCCGACGCACTAACCACTTGCGCTACGGTGCCCATTGTGATTGCTCAGAGGATAACAACGTCGTTATTTGCAAATGGGTTGAAAACAGCGTCGTGACAATTGCTTCAAACAACTGTGAGATTTTCCCAACGCATACAGTCCAATGTTATTCACAAAGGGAAAAAAAGAGAATAAATGTTCAGCAAGCAAAGATAATAAAAAATTATGTAGGTATAATGAATATCAGTTTGTACAGGATATCTTTACATGGAAAAAAGTGATGTCTTCCACTAATAAGTCACTGTTTGGATATGTCAACTCGAAATGCGTGGCATCTTTATCGAAACAGTGGGGGAAATTGGATCAACTAGGTTTTCATAGGGAGATTGCAACTTGCCTGCTGGAATCCTTTAAAAAATCATCCAAGCAGGGTTTCGGTAGACAAAGTTTGAACCTACATGTACATTCACGACTTGACGGACACGATCATCTAGTATTCTAGTGGAATATGAGATGACCAAAACGCACAGCATTCTGCTGCCATAAAAGAGCCAATTTTACTATACTTAACTATACACAGACTCAAAAAAAAAGTCTTAATTTATCACCGGGGAGTTATTTTGAACTGGATATTTTAGTCCAAACCAAAATTAAAATAAATAAAAACCTCGGCTATAAGTGGGTTAATTTTTTTGTGGTTAAAAATTGTTTTTATACATAATAGTGGTATTAAAAAGTATTTTGTTGATTTTCACACTTATGGCATTTATGTAATAGAATACTGTGTTGTAAATAGACAGGCTCTTTTACATGCAGTACCTACAGATCTGTTTTTCCTTTGCATTGGGTCGTTTACTTTGCAAATTCTGCACTACTTTATTGGGCCGTTGATGTCTGGCTACTACTAAGTTGTAGAATACTTTGTTGTAATAGTGCTCCAAAAAAAGTTTGGAAGCCATTTCGAACGGAAAACAGTCCTATAATCTTTGGTTTGTTCATCCTTGCTTTGATCTGAGAATAACTAACTACTCAATCATAGAATGCAGAAATGTGTCGATCTGCATTGGTTTTTTTCGCTCTCACATAATTATAAATTATGAATGATGCCAATGCTGCGGCTTCCAACATGTTGTAGAAAAATGCTAATAGCCATTCGTCTGTCGTTTGCATGCACATATAATCTCCCAACATTTGGTCCATGACGTCCATGCCTATTTTGTGTTTGTTTTAAAACAGAATAGATGTGGCTTTTTTGTTTCTCCAACTGTGTCATAATGCAGTGAAGACATTTTACAGCCTTATATTTTTTTGGCACATTACACACTGCTGCGACATTATCCGTAAATCCCAAGATAGTAATGTGCTAGGCGACAACGGTCCGGAAGCATTTCTTTAGGAATGCATTTCTTATTCCATTGAATAGTTCCTTCAAAACTTGTAAAGAAGTTGTCAGCAACAACAGTCCTCCCGCTGGCTCTGTAATTTAGTCAATCAGCACCTTCTCGCACAAATATACAGCTCTCTGATATCTGATTTACCATCAAATAGGAAATGCTCATTTGACTGAATGTCTACGCCGCGCCATAAACATCCGTAATTAGCGGAAAACCCCAGGTAATAAATACTCGTGTGCATATTTGCGCACGATATTAAATATGTTCTAAATAAATTAAAAAATTATATATTTTGTTCATTTATGATGCGATTATCAAAACTAACTATCTGGCAGACATATGCAAGTAAAAAAAAGCGTTTTTTTCCGGATGAAATCGGAAATAAATACGTTTCTCCATACAAGGTCTGGCCAGATCTATTCCATAAACTCTTGTTGTCCATAAACTTGTTTTAGAAAATCCTTGTTTTTCTGAACCCATACTTACATCTAAAACATTTTGTTTACACTAAAGCATTAAAAATATGAATGCTGACAAATTCAGGAATTTTGATAATGATAGCTACATAATTAATTAGAAAAAAAAAAATGGTTTTGAAAGTGCGAAAAGCCTGGCCAGACTTAGTCATTGACAGAAAGGTTAAAAAACCGTTTACAATTGCAAATTATACAATAAATACATAAAAATCCCCCAAAATATAAGTTCTATTCGTATATGGTTTATTTATTTATTCATTAATTATTCATCAATGGATTTACAATCTGTTAATTTGAAAAAAGTACATATAAAAACACATAAATAAGTACATTTGCTAAAAACTAAACTAATTTAAACGTTAACTATATTTAGAACAATATTTTTAAAACTATCCCTTTTCATTGAATGATCGACTTCATTGCAAACAGAATTATATAGCATTAAAGAACGAGTTATTGTGTTATTTAGACTATAATTAGTGCTATGAGTGGGGATAAAAAAGAGATCGCTTCTATTTCTAAGATATCTTTCCGGAACGTACAAATTAACGAGTGCAAGTAGCTCTTGAGATTTAATGTTATTACTTAAAATATATTTTATAAAAATAACGCACTGAGCTTGTCTGCAGCTTTCTAGAGTTTTCAAATCTATTAGCGCGCATTTTGAAAGATAACCAGGCATTTCATCGGACCATCTCATATTTCTTAATGCAAAACGCGTGAACCTTCTTTGTATTTTTTTAATTCTCAAATTTGCATTTTCATAAAATGGCGACCAAACAGCACAGGAATATTCTAATACAGGCAGTACCAATGACAAAAAAATCGCCCTTAAGGTATACACGTCTTTAAAAACCGTAGAAGTTCGCCTGAGGAAACCTAAAAGAGAATTCGCTTTCGATACAATAAAATCGATGTGCGCCGAAAAAAATCAATTTGGAGTCAAAGATAACACCAAGATCTTTCACTTCACCGACTTTTGAAAGTGGTTCATCTCCCAACTTATAAGTAAAAACCACGGGCGACAACATTCTGTGGGCACTAAAGATTATTCATTTTGATGCATTTAGATGAAGATGGTTATATTTACACCAATTTAAAAATAAATCAATATCGCCTTGAAAATTCAGGCAGTCATGATTGGAAGATATTGAGCTAAATAGTTTTAAAGTCTGCAAACATCAGACAATTCGAAAATTTTAAATTGTCAGGTACATCATTCACAAACAAATCGAATAAAAGCGGTCCTAAATGACTTCCTTGTGGAAGACCCGACTCCACCTCAATGAAAAATGATTTAAAACCATCAATCAGAACTACTTGTTTCCGATGTGACAAGTACGACTTTAACCATTTCAGGAAAGTTAAACTAAGTCCAAGCTTTCGAAGTTTTTGTAATAGTCATCCATGATGAACTCTGTCAAAGGCCTTAACAAAGCCAGTATATAAGATATCGACTTGCTTTCTGCTTTCGATAGATTTTAAGCAAAAATGAGAAAAAAGGCACAAATTTGTCGCAGTTGAACGGCCACTAACAAACCCATGGCGTTGTCGATTCTTTGACTGAAAAGTAAAGCCTCTAGGTTACTAACTTTTTCAAACAACTTTGGTACTGCAGAGAGCTTAGATATTGGCCTGTAGTTTTTTACCTGGTGTTTTAGACCACTTTTATAAATTGGGCTTACGAAAGATAAAGATAAAGATTTATTAAAAATTATTTTTAATGCATTACATAGTGATGAGGCACATTTAAACAATAAGATTGGGGGAATTAAATCCACTCCAGCTTTTTTAGTTGAGTCGAGTTCAACCAAACCCTTAAGAATATCTTTGTCAAAAAACAATTTAAATCAAAATCAGTAATGGGAGCTATGTGTGAAAACAAATCGTTCACATTAGAAATAACATGGTTTAATCGGCGTCTGGCAACACTATGTTTGCTTTGGAACGAAGATACAGCAAATTACATCTATTTCAGTATAAATTATTCAGTTTTAAGGAAAGTTTTTTAATTATTGTTTTTTTTTCTAGTCATTCACCTTTCGAAATTCTCGACGCACTATCATACACTCACTCTTATTTGATGTATTCCTATTCAAGATTCTTTCGAGTATACCAACTGACATCTAGTACTGTTGCTTCCGGTCCACATAGACGGATATCATATTGCAATTCGTGATCCAGTGATAAACAAGCTAAATGCAATGCACTACCAATATGATTTTCTGCTAAAATATACAAATGCCAAAACATGCCTCATAAATGTCCAAACATTTCCAAATTGCCGCCAAAATCATTGAAGCACACTCCACTGATAAATTACACCGCGCATTATGTTACCACACGCAATACGTAAGTTAATTCTTCTGCACAAGTGGATCGTGTAGCCAGTGGATCGTGTAGCCAGTGGATCTCACGAGCTGATCAGCTAAAACTCGACGAGAGTTCATTACAAGAAAATGACTAGGAAGTTCAAATTTCTCCTTTTCACATCTGACTCATTCATGTCCTCATAGTTTCCTGTTTCACGAAAATTGTTGACTTTTGCAAAAAACAAAACTCACTCGAACTGGTTTATTAATTTAGCAACAGGTTCCTAAATTATACGCATTCATACAACTAAAAACAACCATTGAAACAAGAAAGAGAAACTTTCACTAAAAATTGTGTTCGAACATCTTCAATGGTTCAATAATCCCTGGTTTTTCCGTTTTGTCTATCTGCCATTTATGATGCTGCTGCTGCCTCTGGCGGGCCGGGCCATACGAATGTTGTTGACATCGTCATCGTGGTCATTTGTATAGTTACTGTCCATCTGAAGCAGTGCAAAGCCGATGATTAAAAACCGGCTGGTTTAGGGCCGCCGTAAGAGTTATCGGCGCCTGAAGTTAGCTTTGCTTAGGCGCCCCCGATTTATACTGTCGTAAAATTTATGTTTTTTGAGGACTCTGCTTCTGAAAAGTTATAGATATGTAAATGAGGAGTGCTTAGCAACAAATTTAACAGCAGAATCTGTTCCATTAGAAGCCATAGGTCATACGTTACGTTACGTTATGTTGCCGTTATTCTGCTTTAAAACATTGCTTTATTTTCCAAACAGGCGATTTCTCCTCTTTCAATCGAAAAGTATATTTAAAGCCGGAACTGATAAACGCCCAGAGCGATCATTTCCCTAACCAAACTACTGTGCCGTGGCGGCCCTGGCCTGAGTAACACACACACAGTAGTGCCACTGCATTTTTTTTTATTATGAACTTACTTCGTGTTGTGACGTAGCGAGAGCTTACGCGCGGGTCTTGTTTGGTTATTACCTGATCACCGCTCAATTATCTTGTGCTTAAGCGAGACGCGATGGATGGTCCGTCTACCAGCTGAATGAGGGAAATGAAAATAAAAAAAATAATTAAATCTAACAAATGGCAATAGGAAAATTAGCGAACCGATGGACAGACAGAGACCGTCGGAAAAGTTAGCGTTTAATTGATTTATGGTGTTTTTCTTCTGACCATTTGAACGCATCCGTAATGGGATACCTACCACAGGTGCATGTTCACAGAGTTTTTTTGTTGGATTACACCTTGCAGAAGATTTAAATTCAACGAGGACAATGAAACGCATCGCTGACGCCTGCGTCTCCGTCTAGGGAGGCCAGTTTCGAGTTTCGAATGTTATTCAATAGTTATGCCGCGCCGCGACGCGTTGATGTTGCAATTGGATTTGATTTGTGAGCTGTTGGATTTGGTGATTTATTAAGTGCGGTTAATTGAGTTTGGATGCAATTTTTCACGTTTGGTTTTAAGTGCTCAACAAAAGAGTTGGCAGGTTAGATACCCTCTGATTTCGAAGTATTTAAATTAATAATATTTAAATTGGAGTATACCAGACTCTAATATTTATCTAAATCCCTTTCTGCATGATCTGTGGATCTTTTGGACTCCGTAATACCCACCAAATTATCGCATGTTGATCCTTTTTTGTTAAGTTCTGGCCACTTAGAATTGAATCACATCCACTGTTGATATTTTGCGGCTAATTAACATTTAGATAATTTTACTTTTACTTGCTAAACACTTTCCTAACTACGTCAGTTTTGCCAATACAGTGGAACCTTGCAAAGGTCATTCCCGTCCCTAAAGGACGAAATACAGGCCTTTACTAATACTCCCATTTCTCCCTTAAGTTTTCGAGATTAATATGTACATACATACAAAGTATCTTAATGACAATGATATGCTCTGCAAAGTTCAATCAAGTTTTCGTCGTAAGTGTAGTTGCACCACATGTGTTCTAAACATTGTTGACGATATAGGAAACGCAATAGATCGTGATTAAATAACTTTCTTGGTGCTTCTTGATTTCTCGAATGCATTCGATTCCTTAAAACATCCTGTATTATGCAGCAAATTATAAAATCTGTACGAATCTGCAACTGAAGCAGTGAAACTAATTTCATCATATCTTTCGGATAGGAAACAAGCTGCAGTAACTGGAGAAATGACATCGAATCTCATTAGCTTAACGCAAGGTATCCCACAGGGTTCAATATTGGGGCCACTTCTCTTCTGTTTGTACATAAACGAAATTCCTGGAATTGGTGTTCAATCTCTTATACATATGTACGCCCAGCTATGTAAGAGTTGCCCTCTGGAACTTATCGATCACTCGAGCTTAAATGAGGCCCTTCAGAATATTTATAATTGGTCGCGAGCTAACAGTTTAGTACTTAACCTTGAAAAGTCTAAAGTCATTGTGATATCAAAGAAATAGGTAGACCTATCGTACTTTCCTCGAATCTCTATCTTAAAAATCTGCCTACAGAATTTGTTGAGAATGCGAGAAACTTGGGAATGTTATTTAATCGCAACTTATGAAAGGACCACCTCAATTCCACTGTCGGAAAGTATATGGTGCTTTTCGAGCGCTTTGGACCACAAAAGACTTTACTAAACACACAAGCTGCTCGCTAGGGCCCTAGTTATACCTACCCTTACTTACAGATGTAAAATATTCTGCAAAAGCGATGCAGTGAGCCAGAGAAAACTGTATGTGGCATAATAGCGCGATATATCTACGGTTCAAGGAATCGTATCTATTTTCTAAAAGTATATCTATGGTGTGTCGTTCGATAACCTCTTAAATTCCCGAACTCTTTGGCTTTTATTTAACTTCATTCAAAGCCATCACCCTTCCTATCTTTACAACCGACTTCAGTTTTCTTTATCAACCAGACTCTCTCATTGTTCCCCGGTATTCTTGTTGACATTCGAAAAGCAATTTTTTGTTAATGTCGCTCACTTATGGAACTCTATAGGCGGCGTCTACAACTTTTCCTTTCTGCATCCAACTAGTTTTCAGGTCCTCATGATTCTTTTTTTCTCTATCTGACAACAAAATTTGTTTATCCTCTGTTTACAGCTCCTTTTCTTCTATTTTCCTTTTTATAACGTTTAACCTAGTCCTAATGAATTTAACGTACAAGTTATTAGAAATTATGTGTACTTGTTCCTATTTTCTCTTTCTTATTTTTTGCAATCTGTTTGCCAAGCTCCACTAATTTATAAGATATTGGTGCATATTCATAGTTATATTTTAAACCCGAGTGTCACTGATCTAGGGTCTAAAGTTAACACACAGATTAGTCATAGAGAATATGGCACGAGTCTAATGCCCATTCTACTACAAATTTTAGTCAATCTATTACGAAAACATTTATGAAAGCCTCTTGTTTGCGGTTTTGTTGTTGAAAATAAAAATAAGGTAACAATAATATTGTAATTATACCTACATATGTTTTGAAATAAACAAAAAATTATAAAATTACAGATGATTGGCATGGAACATAAAAGATTAAGGGAACTGAACTGGTAGGAAGCAGAGAAAGAAATGCTGCGCGAATTGGTTCGAAGGAATGTTAAAGTCGTGGACGATAAAAAAAACTATTTTAAGATGATTGCAGAAAAAAAACAGCATGGAAAGACATCCAAATAAACGTGCAAAAAGCTGGGTTGGGTATATCAGGGGAACTCCGAAACTAAGAGAGCAGCTAAGGAGTCTACGCCTACGCAAGACGATTTAGTTTTTTGCCTACGCTACGTAGTACATTATTTTTATTATTGTAAAACTGAAATCAAATCTCCATCTCCAATCACACGCAAATTTCTGACGTTTAACAGAGTTAAATACAACTTAAACTTATACACAGGTTCTATCGTGATTAATTTTAGACTCGAGATTTTCGTTTAGACATGGGTTTTAATTTTCTATAAATTACATAAACTCCGGATTGGCTTAGCAATAACGTAATAAGAACTCATCAAACATCTATGAATATGCGCCATTGTATCTTAATGTGTCAGCATATAAATAAATAAAGAAACTAAACTAACATGCGATTCTAGCATTAGAAAAGTAAAAAGAAATTGCGGTAGCTAGAATTATGAAAACCGCATGAATCCAACGGACACAAATAAAAGTTCAATTTTTTTTTCCTTTTGTATGCCAATATTGAATATATTGGGATTAACTGTTATAATTTAACTAAAACAAAGTCAGAAATCAAACTGACTCTCCTCTCCAATGCAATGCCATAAAAAATCACAGTGCCAAGGACGTGCATCTCAAACAACGCCATGCCGGGGGCGATTTTCTAACTACAAAGATCAATGGTGCAATGTATTTATGTACATGTGAATGTCAGACCGGTTGAAATATTCGTATCTGAATAGTTTGTCTCTCTTCCAGAGTTTGCGACATGCGGATAATTTGCAACCCAAGATTTTATTAATGATCTTCAAGCTCCGAATGAGCTGCATTCTATTGCTTCGGGTATACTATCTGCGATAATAGATACTCCGACGATACTGCAGTGAATGCAGCTTGCCAGAAGCGATGACAAATCCAGTGACATCACAAATAAACTGTTAGCGATTATTTATGCAGAAAACAAATAGATCTTGAAAGCTGATAGCAGGACTCCAGTTCGAGTGCAGTTCTTCTTTCTTGGCCAGTAGTTATATACATATGTATGTAGATAGTTTGGCTATATATTAGTCCGCAGTTTGTTTGGACTGATGGATTCAGGTCAAGAGATATAGTCTCGTGTTAGCTTGGCGGAGGAATAATGAGCATGAATATAGGCACTAGGCATATAAAAAGTTTTGTAAATAAAAACGAACACAGAAAAGAGTATAGAGGACATCTGTAGTTAATTGGATTGAACTGTTATCGTGGATCATAAAAATTCAGTTGAAACCAGTATAAAGATGTAATGAAGGTTAATACTAATCCATTGGGAAAGCCCCCGGCATTTTTCGACCTTGCACGACAGAAGCGTTTTAGCTATAAACCAAATTGACAGCTATGAGTAACGTAGTAGGTAAATTGTGCTCTATGAATGTGCTAAACTACAGTAGTTCCTTTTCAATGTTTTCCACTCCTACCGACAAATTATAAAAGCTTTTAGACGACTCTATCACAGTGACGTTGGTCCTTCTGGATCAGATTAAAGGTCATCGGAGTCCTGCGTTTTAGTAAATGACGAAGAGATAGCGGGCTTAGTACCAGGTGCTTGCTTTTTATCTTGTTCGTATACCTTGGAGTTTAATTGTCTTAAGACAGAATTTAATCTCGTAGTTTTTGTTTTTAGAGGGCCCAAAGATTTCCGCTTCAGTAGAAGAGTAACTGATCTAACGGATCTTTGGATCACCTCTGTTTTTGTGACCTTCCAGTCGTGAGATGTAAGATCAGGGTTTTGCTTCAGCATGAGAAGCAGAATGTTTTATGGGTCACTGGGCTACAAGAGGACCCAGGCGCGAGCCCTTGGCCTGGATGGGATCTAGTCCTTACTCACAGCTTTCGGCTTTGCACCTTCCCATAAATTACCCGCAGCGGCGACAGCGGTCCTTATAAAGGTAACAGCACTCTCGTCGTCGCAAGCAATTAATTAGTAGCCTCCATGGAGCCAGCCGCTAACGCTGAAGAAGGGTAGTCGTTTCGAAGTGTCGCTATATCGAATAAATCGATAAATTATATTTGCGGTGAGTTTAACTTCATTACTTTAATATGAAAAAAAGTGCTGCCGAAAGTCATCGTATTTTAATGGCAGTTTATTATGTTGTAACTGTGCAAATTTGTCGGAAGTGGTTTGCACGTTTTAAAAATGGTGGTTTCCACTTGGAAGACAAGGAACGACCTGGACAGCCGGAAAATTTCGAAGATGACGAATTGTCAAACCATTAAAGAATTGTCTGAATCGTTGTGAGTTCATGCGAATGGAAGGCAAAGCAACGAAAGTGAGTCCCATACGAATTGAAACCAAGGGATGTCGAAAGGCGTTTTTTCATCAGTGAATGCCTGCTTCAACGGCAGAATAGGAAGAGATTTGTCGATTTGTCAATAGCGATGAAAAGTGGATCTATTACGACAATCTCAAACGCAGTAAATCATGGGTTGAGCCCAGCCAACAATCAACATTAAAGGCGGAGCCAAATATCCATGGATGCAAGATCGTGCTATGTATTTAGGTTAGGTAGCAGTGGCTGCCAGTAACGAGTACCAGCACACTTAAGTCTATATTATTGGGTATAGAGGCCCATTATGATACCAGGATCTTGGGGATATTTAACCCCGCTGCTTATAAAAACCATTTGCCGCTTTGTGTAAAGCGAAAAAGGCTTCCCACTTTCGCAGAAGTATTCTATGTGTAGTTTTCTATGGTGATGTGAAACAGCGCCCTACGAAATAAAACCACATGAGGTCCTATTTTCATTTCTAAGTGGAATATGAAAAAATCGGGCGATTTTTTTAGTTTTATTTTCTCAAATTCTCAAAAACTAACATTTTTCACGTTTCTCAAATAAAAGAATTTTATAGGTTTTTTGTTTAGTTAGCACATTATGAAAAATTAAAATTTAAGAAAAGAAACGTATAAAATTTTAGATTTTGTGAATTTGAGAATATAAAACTAACAAAATCACGTGCTTTTTACATACTGAAATGTTCTGTAAATGGTTGTGTGTACCCTATAATAATAAACGCTTCTTAATCCTTGAAATTATTTGAAAAAGTGGCTTTATTTCTATGTTGATGTGGAAATAATGCCATATTTTTTATTTTTATTTTCTCACAAATTTGGTCTTATTTCCATGCTTGGATGTGGTTTTATTTCCAGGCTACATTGAAAATAAGACCTGCCGGGCGTTATTGCCATTTTTTTTGATGGTAATAAGGTCACATTTTAAATGTGGCCTTATTTCACGTCACCGTTTCCTACTACGAGAAAGAGGTGGGCATGAACAGAGAAGATGTGTTGGGCATGCTTTATATTTGGTGGGATCAGAATGTTGTGGTCTACTATGAACTATTCAAACCGAATGAAACCATCACTGGAGATCGCTACCGAGAACAGTTAATGCACTTGGGCCGTTCATTGAAGTAAAAATGGCCAGAATACTTCGAAAGACACGACAAAGTGATTTTGCTGCACAATGCTTTTGATATAGAAATCAGGCTTCGTGCGCCTTAATGCATGCTTGGAAATATTAAAGGCATAAAATTACTTTTCTGGACATAAAGAACAATACGTGCCCATATGTCCACTATGAGCTCTAACTATACACTAAATGTCATGTATCATGCGTGAAACACGTGCAAAAAAAAACTAATATTTATATTTTAAACACAAATATATCACCAGTGATCGCTATATGAAAACATGGTCAAGCATGTCCTGACATACCCTCATTGTCTGTACAAAAGATCTTAGCCACCAAATCATCATAACATACATAATGTATGTATGTGTATATTTCTGCTTGGTACTTTTGATGTGATCACCGGTGATACACTGGGAGCCAACGTGTTAAATAAATAATTTTGTTTTTATGAAAAAAACGCTACGAATTAATTCCCTACCAAAAAACTGGATCAATCGAGATCAACGCGCAAAGCAAAGCAAAGGTGTCTTTGTTGTTTCTGTAGATGTTTTCCTGGATTAATAGTAAAAATTATAGGTACGTAAAATGCTACATCCCAACCGAAGAAAATAAGTAGGCGGATTTTTTTTTATAATCCACATTCATCTCGCTGTTGGCAGCGGAATTTCAAAATGGCCGAAAGTGAATCACTTGTCTGGAATTTAAGATTGATCATAGCCAATTAAACTTTTAAAGGTTTCAATATAAATCTTAAAGCTTATTCGAAGAGTGGATAAAGTAAGCACTTGCGTGACGTGCTCTAATCAGTCATCAAGGAGTGGTATAAGAAAACAATACATTTTTTTTACTTTTATTCAGTTTTAAGTTCAATTCGATTATAATCATTAGTCTGTGAAATATCAAATTTTTTGCCATTACCCTGCTATAAAAAGCGTACCCACAAAAAAATCTCTTTATCTTACGAATTTTTTACCAAGAAATCATTTATAATTATTGCGTTCTTTGTAACCGACGCGACGAAAGGCATAAACTCGTTATAATCCAGTTCCCACTTCTCAGAAATTTATATTAAGTACTTCTATCTTCTAATTCATCCATTAAGTAGCTAATAGGAGTGATATAAACTTCATGGTAATAGATTTTGCGTAAGGCTTTAAGTATCTCTGACAATGTGTCATACTTTCAAAAAATTGCGATACTGATACAGCATTCAATGGATGGAAATCGATTTGGCCAATCTCCTTCTCATGAGCTGCACAGCACAGATGTGCAACGAAATACTCTGCAGATACTCGTATATTCAGAGCAAGGTCTTCATTCTGAAAGTTGATCCGCTCCAGCAAGTTGTCGCATCGGAAGAGATATCTTTCCCCATATCACAGAAATATTTCGACTGTCGTTTGGTTGATTTGCACAATCCTCAGCGGTAGTTGTGATTAGCTTTTAATGCTGCGGAGATTTGAAGCCCACATGTCGCAATTATTGAAGTGATATAAAAACTGCCACTTAAACTTTATCACGTCCAGATACTCGTGTACTCCTAATCAGCGATCGATATAAATGTAAGAGTATCCAACTCAAAAAAACAAATCTAAGTACAAGTACGTGGTGTTGAATTGGTTTTGTTAGTTGTGTAGCACGTCTTGGACGTAAAGGTTGTTCGGGCACCTTGAACTCAGCGCCGCTATTGTGTGGCTGACAATAATAATTGACAATCAATCCGGACGTTTGGTGAATTCCAATTGGATTCACATTTTTTATGGTCATTGCGCAATAGTTGTGATCTGAAATTCAGACAGTTGTCTCCTGTCTACACGAGTACGATATTCTCTTATGCAAAATAGCTAATGCAGTCTGAAGTCGACGACAGTTCGTTGGTCATGTCCACTCATACGAGTATCTAGTTGCCCTGAATAACAAACGTGGTTCTGTTGTTTATTGCAGACACGTTGCAAAGTAATAAGTCCATGGAATGGAATTCTGGGAATATCATGCAAACGGATCTTTATTTGGAATTTAATTGTTTACAGTATACCTACATATACATTTTATGGAAACACTTATTGTCATTGGCATCATAAAGTGAGTGTTTAATTGGTGGCAAGTCTATAGTGATTGGGCAAAGATTAGATGACCTGCAAGCCACTTCTAGTAAAACAAACAAAGTCAAACTTTGGTGGGTGCCCGGACATGAGGGTATTGATGGAAACGAAAAGCTGACGAACTGACTAGGAAAGGTTCGGCTGAATCCTTTATCGGCTCTGAGCCGTTTTGCAACATTCCAAATTCAGCTTTTAACTTAAAAATCAAAAGTTGGGAAAACAACATGTGTATCTCTTATTGGGAAAATACCCAGTCAGGCTAAAAGAGCCATTTTACATTCCAAAATAAATCCAGAAACAACCTATTCCTCAGTAGGAATGATACCAGAAGATTAGTGGGTTTTCTATGCATTGCCATCTTCGATATCACCTAAATAAAATAGGCCTTATTCAGGAAACGGCGGAACATATTCTATGTGACTGCATGGCCTTCCGGAGACAACATTTCCACAGAAAAATGCTAACTCCCACGAAACTTCGCACAGTTTCCACCAGTGAGATCCTCAACTTCATCAAAAGAATTGAGCCTCTCCTGGTTCCCTAAAATGGCTCTGTGGTACAATAGATCTTTTAGGTCGCAGTGCCCTCCGCAACTGACGGGGCAGAATCCCTTTAAAAAAAAATAATAATAAAAGCCACTTCTAATAGCACTTATTTGTGTTGATCCTGGCAAATTTAGAAAGGCTAGTCAAAAAGTAAAGATCTGCAACTGACTTAAAATAGAGATGAAAATTACAGCTACTAGACTAAAGAAAAAAATACGGTCAAGTGCAAGTCGTCCTTTTTTTATGTTATGTTATTTTTACATAAATACATAAGTATGTACATAACAGATTTACGAGTATGTTGATGGATGTATGGACTCAAATGTAAGCAACTTGATAAAATTACCTATTTAACGAACTTCCTTATCTGCTCAGAAGAATAATTACACAACCACACAAACCACACAAATAATGTATGCAAAAAATGTACGCATGTGCATCAGATTTCACTCCTCATCTCGTTATTCGTTGAATTGTAATTAATGTGTGAAATTTTCGAATTGGTCTGTATTTTTAATTTTTCCCAATGTAGTAAAAGTAAAGACACCTTAAGTATATTACTGTATATGAAACTCTCAAGATTCTTTTATGTGCATAAAATCAATGGTTTAAGCGTATAACATATAAGTAAGTATATATTTACAGTCAAACTTCCCTATAGCGAATCCGCACGGGACCAGAAAATCACTTCGTTATATAGAAAATTCATAATACAGAAATAAGGAATTTTTTTTATCATCTTTTATGAATTGTAATCAGTAGTTTTAGTTTGGATTACACTGTTCCATTTTTCTTCCTCAACAAATTCTTCTAGTCGATACGTTACTCCTCATCGCCAGAAAGGTTCGAAATACGTCAATTGATGAAGAAATTCTGTTGTTATTTCAACTTTTGGGGATTCCCCTAATTGTAGAGAAAAATTCGCTGTATGAAAATTCGTTATAAGGATATCAAAATACACTAAAAGTAGAATGAAAAAGCTGCGTACTTGAAAAAAAAATCGTAGTAGGGAGAGCTTCGTTGTATAGAAGTTCGTTATAGGGAAGTTCGACTGTATATTCCTATAGTCATGACAAGAGGTGCACACAAATTGTTTGCACGTCTCCTCGCGATTTCTGTGGCGCTGTAAAGGATATGGTGTTTATGTGATTTGTGTATATGCTAAGAATTTGTATTTTAAAATTTTGAATTGGTTTGTGTTTAAAAGAAAAGCTCACTCACTCACTCTATGCCTTTTCCTACATGTTTACGGACTGCTCAGTTGGCGAAAGGTATAGTGATGTTTATCTGCTTTATTGTTGTTTTTGGGCTACCTCTTGCTCTTTTCATCTTTACCTCTTTCTCCATTCACTCTTTAGTTCAATAGTTTTTTTTTTCTTTTCACAAACCACAATTAAGTAGGATGAATAAATAAACAAACAACAAGTTTCTTTTCGAATATTTTTCTTTTGTAGCGTGTAATTAATACACGTCAATTTCCAGCTGTCATCCCAAAACCAAATAAACTTTCGAACACTCAAACTTCGAAACAGAGAAGAGAGAAATTCGACCAGTTCTGTTTGTTAGGAAATAAATAGAAAGTTCTACGACCAATCGAGAAAACATTCGACCAATGAGTGGAGGCTCGTTTTTCAAATCATTATTCTTACACTCTCAAACAAGACGGTTCAGTCTCAACGGAACACAGAAGACTGGGACAAGAATATA
Source organism: Brachyopa scutellaris (assembly GCA_949775065.1). Classification (NCBI taxonomy): domain Eukaryota; kingdom Metazoa; phylum Arthropoda; class Insecta; order Diptera; family Syrphidae; genus Brachyopa; species Brachyopa scutellaris. Next base: position 22,168,125 of record OX459112.1, read on the forward strand.
ATTAACGACTATTAATTAAGGAATTTATATTCCATTGGATTATTATTTAATAAATATTGAATAATTTTTATAAATAACCGTTTTCAACTTATTTATCAAAATAATTATAGCTATCAAATTTGGTCGCTATACTTTTACTTCAACTAGCGGCATCTTATGGCTATAGGAATATAAACAAAAAATGGTTTATTTCTAGGATCAACTATTCAATTTTTATCTCACACTTACATATTTCCCTTCACGTATTCACTTTTATATGATTGTGATATGGTTCCGTCACTTCAGTATATGTAAACAGCTGGGAAGATGAAATTACAAAAAAAAATTAAAAAAAACTATCGAACAGAATGCAGTCCTGGTAATTATTTATCCATCTACACTTTATTCTCAATGTTTGTGAATTTATTCAGATTTTTCTGATCGATATTTTTGAAGATAGAGCCTCGGACAGCAATTTTTCAACGTTTTTTTGGAAAAGTGTTTAGGAAAAAATAACACAAAAAAATACTTTAGACATTTTTGAATTCGTGCTTTAACGAGCTTTCATTTGACATCATACACGATGACCTCAATATTCAGTTAAAAAAGTTTTTTTACCACCCCAAAACTAGCCCTCAAAGTCGAAATTCAACTTTTTAAGTTCAGGTCAGTGTTTGAGCCACTAATTGCTACAACTGTACTAAATTTCAATAGTCTACGTCAAATGGTCTCTGAGAAAAAGGCCTGTGACAGACGGACAGACAGACAGACAAACAGACAGAAACCGAACTGATTCCATTAGTGTTCCGTTTTGGTACGGACGGAACACTAACATAGCAATGGGAATCTTTGACTTTTCTTATGGCAATCCTATGTACCTACAGTATCCCATGCGTCGAAGAAGAAATGTATGTACCCAGGACCGACGATTTCACAGCGTAGTTGGATATGACAGTCTCATATAATACCTTCATAACATAACTTCTTCACAAAGCTAGAAGACCTACGGTTAATAAAGCTTATAAACGTTCTGAAAGCAGTTTACAAGGTTCCTAATAAATTAGTCTAAATGAGCAGTGGCGTGAGATCCCAGTGAACCCATCCACTTCTTCTTTCTTTAGATGGCGCTACAGTTCGGTGTAAACTAGGGCCTACTTCTCGCAACCATTTGTGTGTGCGTGTTATATTTTTGCACGAAAGTTTCCAGCACAATCAGTTTCAAACAAAAAGCAATAAAAATAATACCGTTACTTTAAAGGCTCGAAGGTATTCAATGGTTTACAACCAAATTTAATGGCTGACAGTAGGTATCGCATAATTTAAGAATCAATAAAGCTATAAAAACAGTTTTTAGAGAGAGCTAAAAATAACTACTATACCACTGAAATGTTTTCAACTCACGAAAATTATTCTAAGACTTGTAAAAGTTTAACTAAACTAGTTCAAGATCAAGGGCCAGGTAAAACGAAACCTACATCGACGTGTGTAAAGAGAAAATTGATTACTCAAACTTAATGAGTAGTTTTAAATTTCAACAATTAAGCATTCACTTACAATATATCTCTCATATAACCAGCATTAACAACACTTATGTCATGATCATGACCGTTGGTTATATTTAAAAAAAAAAGAAGCTCATTAAAAAAAAACTCTGAAACACCTTTCTTTAATTATTTCGGGGAAAAAACGATTACGGAGTTATTAAAACGGAAAAGCCATTAAGTTCGCAAAACGACCAATAAAATATATTTTAACACCATTCAGGCTTAGTAAAATCGTTGCTAGTCCCAATGGACTCGTTGTTAATCAGAGCATTGACTTCAAAAGTACAGCTGAAACGTCTGCGTCGAACATTAATTTTAATACACACGATTATCGCCTGAACCTTGACTGTGTAAGCTCCTGAAGTTGAAGTACTCGTTTATTTATAGATCTACTGCGGCATCATGGATAGACAAGTTGATTTATTGGTAATAACACTGTGGCACGCTTTTGACATGATCCACAACAGGAAGCGAACTTTCCGCATAATTGGTCAGACAAATTCTTGCATCTATAAAAGGTTTCCAAATCTTTTACATTGGAATTTTCTGAATTTTGGTGAGTGTCGCAAGACTGCAAATACGATCACGTTTGTGCCATTTGTTCATATCCAATACTCGTACATACTCGCACTCTGTGCCATACATAAATATGGAGCAAATCGACTGCGATTTTGACGCTCGAATACGACTGATCGTCGATACAGACCGTTTGTGGTACCTATACCTACCATTGCCTGCCAAATGATTTGAAATTTGAATAGCAAAGTACCACTATGGACTAGTGCTACGAGCATGTACATATCTATAACAAAAGCATGTCATCAGATTGGTTCTGAATAAAATATATGAGAACTACTACCACGAAGTACATTTCTGTCGTAGTCAGTGATGCTGATCGCGTGGTTTAAACTATTTTTTTGGAACTCATTGTCTTACTGGGTATAAAATGTTACGATAATGTTTGGCAGTTATTGTGCGAGTTAACACACACGAACATCAAGCATCCAACACAACATAACCGGACACCGGACACCTCCGTACTTCCCTTCCTTTCCCATATATTCACCCCAAGCTCATTCACCCATTCAACTTGATGCAATTCACTGTCAGCACTTCCCAGCCGTTCACCCATTCACCTTGATCAAATTCACTGTCAGCACTTTCCAGCCATTCAACCATTCACCTTGATCAAATTCACTGTCAGCACTTTCCACTTTACCCCATGCACTAACCATTTCCCTTACTTAGCATAAGAAATACATTGTTAGAATTAAGTAAATAAGAATAATAAAGAACAGACGGTCATAGACTGCGCAACCGAAAAGTCATTTTTTCATAAAAAAAACTCAAAACAATCAGTCGTAGACTGAAGAATCAGTACTAAAATAACTGGCGCCCAACTTAATAAGAACCTGAACAAGCAACTCAATAAGGATTATTTAGGACCTCACCAATCAACAAAGAAGGAGACTCAACCCAAAAGGATTAACCAACGAAAAAAAACAGCAATAAGAATGAAATTTTTGTGAGTAACCAAAAAAAAGTGAAAATTAGTGATTATTTACTATTTGAAATATTGTAAGAGTTAAAATAGAAAGTGTAAATAGTAAATAATAGTGTAAAGGTATTCCAAAATGAGCATTACAAAAGAACAGATTATTGAACTTGTTCGTGCTACCGTCGAGCTATCACAGAAACAGTTCGCGGAAAAAATAAATGATTTGACATCAGCAATCGGTCAATTACAACCGCCTAGTGTTGAAACTTATGTGCCTGTATCTATTCGAAGCGGTGTTCTAAATCGTGGTGGTGGTCTCGATTTAATAAAATCATTACCCGAATTTAAAGGCGACTCCGCCTCATATCCTTCCTGGCGTACAGCAGCACATTTTGCCATGGGCTATTATCACGAAGGCTCTGAAAATTATTATATTGCAATGGGAATTCTAAGAAATAAAATAACAGATTCTGCAAACGCAACCTTATCCGCTTTTAATACTGTGTTAAATTTTAATGCGATTATTGCTCGATTAGATCAAGTGTATTCGGACAAAAGGCCATTACATGTTCTCGAAAACGAACTTAGTATTTTGCGTCAGGGTAACTTATCCATTAGTGAGTACTACGATGCAGTCGATAAAAATTTGACACTTATAATAAATAAAAATATTATGACACATAGTGGTAACAACGAGGTTATCGTCGCTCTCAACGAGCGTGCTAGAGAGAATGCTTTACGTATTTTCATTTCCGGTCTGCGAAAACCCTTATGCGATATATTATTTTCTGCTCGCCCACTAGACCTACCCACAGCTCTTGCGACGGCACAAGAGCTGGAAACAAACCATAAACGATACGAATTCGCACGTACGTTTGCAGCAGGCAGCTCAACAAAAATTAACGGATCACAGTTTCGAACAGATTCTGATCCACGTACTCGCAATCACCCACAGTATAGTCGTGTCCAAAAAAATGAACCAGTTCCTATGGAAGTAGATAATCGTACTTCCTATTTTAGAAAGCGAACTCCCGCACAAAATAATTTTCCAAAACAGCATTCTAGCAGAAACTTTACATATGTAGACCAACAACAAACCACGATGGCTAAACGCCCACGCGATGGAACACATTCTAGCCAATCGCCTATTCAAAAATTACAAAAAATTAACGCAATGCCAATAGAAAATTCCGAAATAAGAAGCGAATTATGTTGGGATAATTCTTACGAAGTTCAGTCGGATAATCAAATTTATGATGAGATCAATTTTTTAGGGTAAAATCACTCTTGCCATTTATTACTAAAACTGCAATAAATGGACAAGAGATACGAATTTTAATCGACACAGGAACTTCCAAGAATTATATTAAAAAACATAATTTTCTTAAAGCAGTATGTTCAGTAGAAAGCCCCTTTCATGTTAGGTCCCTCAACGGAAGTAACTTGATTACAGAAAAATGCAAAATGAATATCTTAAAAAATACTTCAACCTTCTTTTTACTCCCTTCGTTGAGTACTTTCGACGGTATCATAGGATATGATTTCCTTAAGCAAATAGAGGCAAAAATCGATACCAAAAATGAAATTTTATTTTATAAACATGGCGAGGAAAAACTACACCATCTCATTTGTCAACAGGTTAACTTAATTATTACAGACCAAAAATCTGTCCCTGATTATCTGCAAACACAATTTAAACAGTTAATCCAAGAAAATGCCTCTGCATTTTCAAAGCCAGACAGGGCATTACCTTATAATACGCATATTAAAGCCACCATACGCACAGCAACTGACGAACCTATCTATACTAGGAGTTACCCATACCCTATTTCAGCAACCGAGTTCATAAACACCGAAATAATGTCACTGCTGCGTGATGGTATCATTCGAACATCATGTTCACCATATAATTCCCCAATTCACGTAGTTAATAAGAAAGGTTTAGACGAAAACGGCAAACCTAAATTACGAATGGTCATCGACTTCAGAAAAATAAATGAGAATACCATAGCCGACAGGTACCCCATCCCGGATACATCGGTCATACTAGCAAATTTGGGTAAATCTAAATACTTTACAACCCTGGACTTAAAATCCGGGTTTCATCAAATTCTTTTAGCCGAAAAAGATCGACAAAAGACAGCTTTCAGCGTGAATAATGGCAAATATGAATTTTGTCGCTTGCCATTTGGCCTTAAAAATGCTCCCAGCATTTTCCAAAGAGCTATTGACGATATTTTAAGAGAAGATATCGGTAAAATCTGTCATGTTTATATTGATGATATAATCATATACTCCCCAGACGAGCAAACACATATTACACACATAGACAGAATATTGAAAAAACTGGAACAAGCCGGAATGCGTGTTTCCACGGAAAAATCAAAATTTTTTAAAACCGAAGTAGAATTTTTAGGTTTCCTAGTTTCACAAAAAGGTATCAAAACCTGCCCCGACAAAGTTCAGGACATTTTAAACTATAAAACACCAGAGACACTTCGAGCATTACGCTCATTCCTGGGATTATCAGGATACTATCGTAGGTTTATAAAAGACTATGCGAGAATAGCTAAACCTTTAACGAATTTCTTACGCGGAGAAAATGGTCATGTAGGAACTAATCATTCAAAAAATATAAAGATAACATTTGACACAGAGGCCTTACAAGCATTTGAAAAACTTAAGAAAATCTTAGCTTCAGAAGACGTTTTACTACAATATCCGGATTATGGGAAGCCCTTTGAGCTAACTACAGATGCCTCTTCGTCTGCTTTAGGAGCGGTCCTCTCTCAGAATGGCAAACCAATTACCATGATTTCACGAACGCTTTCCAAAACGGAAGAAAATTACGCCACCAATGAGCGCGAACTTTTGGCAATAGTATGGGCATTACAGAATCTCAGACATTACCTATATGGTACAAAAGGCATACACATCTACACAGATCACCAGCCACTTACATTCGCAATTTCAGACAAAAATCCAAATTCAAAGATCAAAAGATGGCGTGCGTTTATTGAGGAATTCTCGCCTAAAATCCATTACAAACCTGGGAAAGAAAATAAAGTTGCAGATGCACTTTCCAGACAATTCATTCATAACTTTTCTAAATCAAACACAGAAACGGAAACAGTACATAGCGAAATTTCACTAACCAGAACAATTCAAACAATAAAGTTCCCCGTTAACCAATTTAGAAACCAACTAGTAATATCCAGATGTAGCCATGACCATAAGAGTACAAAAATTTTATTTCAGAAATGTATCCGACATACAATAAACTTTAGTACTACTGCTGTATTAATGCAATATCTGCAAGAATGCGTTAATCCTAATGTGGTTAATGCTGTTCGATGTGATCTTCCAACTCTGGCCCACATTCAAAATGCTCTAATATTAAATTTTCCAACCGTGAAATTTGTTCACACTGAAAAACTGGTAATTGACCTTTTAAACAAAGACGACCAATTAGAGACAGTTACAATGGAACATAATCGTGCACATCGATCCCTTCAGGAAAACTTTCAGCAAATTCTCAATGACTACTATTTCCCCGATATCAAGAAAATGCTCAGAACTATTATTATGAATTGTAAAATATGCTTGGAAAACAAATACCAAAGAAAACCTCCTAAGCCCGAGATAGGCGCAACACCGTTGCCTAGTTTTCCGGGAGAAATCCTACATATCGATATCTTTATTACAGATAAGCAGCATTTCTTAACATGCATTGATAAATTCTCCAAATTCGTAATAGTAGTCCCTATAGCCTCACGTTCCTCCATTGACATAAAAGAAGCATTACTTCAAATCTTAGGAAAATTCAAAAGTCCAAAAATAATAGTTTCCGATAACGAAAAAGCATTTTCATCAAGTATTATTACAACGCTCCTCAGAGATCACTTTTCTATTGAACAATTTTTCGTCCCGACACTCCATAGTGAGAGTAATGGCCAAATTGAACGATTCCATTCAACGCTTTTGGAAATTTCACGTTGTATCAAAGCGCAACAACAAATAAGTGATACAGTAGATCTGGTGCTTTTAGCAACTCATAAATATAATAATACAATCCACTCTATTACGAACGCAAAACCAACCGATATACTGCATGATTATCAAACAGAAAAGCTAGAGTTCATAAGGAAAAAACTAGCCACTGCTCAAGAAAAAACACTTGGCCGAATAAACAAAAATACATCCAATAAAATCTACCATCCCGGCGAAATAGTTTTCGTCCGTAGAAATAGACGCTTAGGAAACAAATTTGAAAAAATCTTTATTGAAAAAGTAATAGAAAAAGATTTAGGCACCACCGTTTTAATAGACGGCAAGAAGATTCATAAGAGTAACCTCCGTTAATACTATATTTTCAGTTTGTCACTCATCATCCTTCGGATATCGATAGCCGAAATTCACAATTACTCAAATGCACACTTCATAGCGGTAACGAAAGGAAAAACAGTCACCTTCAACGAATTCTCATATCTTGTCCATGTCACAAACCTCTCTGAATATAGGAACATTGCTTACGAAAGCAAACACGTTCACATTACGGCACTGCAGAAAGGAAACGACATCCTAAATCAACAGTCTGAAGAAATATTGCACATCATTAGTACACTTGAAGTCCCAAGAAGATTCGCAAGGTCTATAGACTTTATTGGAAGTACACTAAAATTTATAGCCGGAACACCTGACCACAACGATTTTGAACTCCTTTTAACGAAACAAAATACACTTATTGAAAACAATAATAGGCAAACAAAAATAAATTCTCAAATACAAGACAAAATTAATGAAATAACAAATCAAATCAACGCAATAATTTCACAACATAGTGATATAAGTAAATCATCCGAATCAGAATTATTACTTTTGGAATACCTATCTGTAAGAAATAATCTTGTAATTAACCATTTAAATAATATAGCGCTTTCAATTGTGTTAGGAAAAAATAACATAATTAACCCATTAATCTTAGATAATATAGAAATAAGTCACTTAATTGATTCTCAAAACCTTCCGATAAGTATAAGTAACTTACTTTCCGCTGCTAAAATTAAAATACTTCAAAATTCAGATGTCATCCACTATGTATTGAAAATTCCTAAAATTGAAAACTTTTGTGATTTTATTGAAATTTATCCGGTAGTCCGTAATAAAACTATTCTTAAGCTAGATAGAAGTCAGGCTGCAAGATGAAAAGATTACATACTACGCGTAAAAGAATGCATTTATACGCCAGATGTCTACATTTGCCAACCTACAACTTCAGAATGCGTCACACAGTTGCTCAATAACAATACGGCTCTATGCACCTCCCAAAACGCATACCACGTACCCCTCGTACAACAGATTGAGGACGGAGTTATAATCCTAAAGTACCAAAAACAACAGTCATCGACCAGGTTCAGTTAGAAGTCCAGGGAACATATCTATTAACATTTTCGGATTCAATAAGGGTTAACGACACCCTATACCGGGTAAAGAAAATAGCTGCCTATGTCATACCGCATCCACCGAAGACTCTTTCTATAACGCACCTTGAGCATGAAGAAAAACTATCGCTTCCATATTTGCACCATATTCATATCGACAACACAAACCACATCAAAACACTTAGAGAAGAAATATCGACTCAAAAACTTCTCTGGTGGACCACTATTTCGTCAGTGGCAATAATTGCTTGCACAATAATATTAATTCTCCTTATACGCAACAGGCAAAATACAGTCACCTCAAACCAAATTGACTCAATAATTACGCAAGTCAAATGTCGAAACGAGGACGTCTCGATCTTATCAGGGGGAGGAGTTAACACACACGAACATCAAGCATCCAACACAACATAACCGGACACCGGACACCTCCGTACTTCCCTTCCTTTCCCATATATTCACCCCAAGCTCATTCACCCATTCAACTTGATGCAATTCACTGTCAGCACTTCCCAGCCGTTCACCCATTCACCTTGATCAAATTCACTGTCAGCACTTTCCAGCCATTCAACCATTCACCTTGATCAAATTCACTGTCAGCACTTTCCACTTTACCCCATGCACTAACCATTTCCCTTACTTAGCATAAGAAATACATTGTTAGAATTAAGTAAATAAGAATAATAAAGAACAGACGGTCATAGACTGCGCAACCGAAAAGTCATTTTTTCATAAAAAAACTCAAAACAATCAGTCGTAGACTGAAGAATCAGTACTAAAATAACTTGCGTTAATAAAATGGAAAGAAATAAGTAAAGTCATCACATATTACAGTTATTGACTTATCCAAATGAAGGTTACTGTCATTATTTGAGGAAAAATCACTTTAAATGTCTGTTCAACTTACAAAATGTTTACGATTGCTGTCAACTAGTTTTCAATAATATTTTATTTTATCTCAAGTTCGAATTGAAATAGAATATTCAACAATCTCACTGCAGATTGTCAACTCTTACGTTCAACATTACATTACGTAGAGGTATGTAATGGACGAATGAAGTTGTAAGTGATCGCAAATTTAACGAAACTGAGTAACTGGTTCCTAGCTGTAATTGCTATACAAAATGTCTGTGTATTTGCACAGTTGTTCACATTTGGTGGAGCGGCCTGGAGGTAGGCCCCACCGTGGCTCAGTGCGTTGTCCTAACTTGGACAAAACGACCAAGAAGGATATTTAACCCCGCTACTCATGAGAACCATTTGGAGCTTTGTATACAGCGAAAAAGGCCTTCCACGTCTTTTTGTGCTAGTTCACTGAGTTCGTCAAAGAAATATTCTCCTAGGTGTAGTTTTCTACTACGGGAAAGAGCTGGGCATGAACCTCTTCTTCGTCCCTGCAACTTCTGCAGAAGTCATTGAAAATGCTGCCAAGCCTAGTTGCATGCTTGCCTATAAGGCAGTGTCCGGTAATGACACCAATAGTCATACTAATTTGTAGTCTTTTAGGAACAGAAGGTATTTGGCGTGATTTAAATCTAGGCTAGGCCAGATCTGTTTGGAGGCATGGCAGGTAGTTCCACCTTCCCACCTAGCGTTGGTTTTATTGACTGTGTTAAGTTTGAGTGTTAGCTTGTAACATAAGAATAAGTATTGTTGTTCCTATTTTAGCAAGCTCGTCAGCTTTGCAATTCGCTTGGATGTCTCTGTGCCCCGGCACCCATCAAAGGTGAATATTAAACTGCTTATCCATCGCTATAAGAGACGGACGGCAGTTGGAGCTGGTCTTAGAAGTGGATGAAAATAATTCCAGAGATTTCAAGGCCACCTGACTAACCGAGAAAATGCTAATATCGTTAGTGGACAATACATTCCTTCCGAAATCGCCATAATCTCCGCTTGAAACACACTCCAGTGATCAGGGAGGCGAAAGGAGAGATTTAGTTTAAATCTGTCTGAGAAAACACCACCTCCTACACCATTATTGGTCTCAGAGCCATCAGTGTCGAAGTGAATCGGCTTGTATCTTGTAGCACCTAAGTCATCCCAGAAGGACCTATCGGGAATAGTGACCCTAAAGTTTTTTTTTTTGTTTTCAAAATTGAGCTTCGGCACAGTATAGTCTATGTTTTTGGGAAGAGTTAAGCTATCTATTATTATGGAGTGACCGGTGTAGTTACTTGACCACTGTGAGATGGTTCTGAGTCTTACGACAGCACTGGCTGCCATTTGCTTACCGGTTATATCAAGGAGTGGGAGATACAGTAGGATGCCTAATGCTGCGGAGGGTGTTTATCTTAGTGCTCCGCTGATGCACAGACACACTAATCTTTGTACCTTCCCTTGGCTGTTGTGATGCATAGCTTTTTCTAGAGCAGTCCACCAGACAACTACGCCATACATCAGAATCGGTCTGATAACAGACACATAGAGCCAAAGGGCTATGCGGGGTTGAAGTCCCCATTCGCTGCCAATGGCTTTTTTGTAGGAGTAGCTGAGGGCTTTTGTATTTCCTAATGAAAAGAACCATTTCCGTTTCCTGAGAGTTAGCCCCCAGGCCCCAGTCCACATTTTTCGGCTCATTTCGAGAGTTTGTTTAGTGCATTTTGCATAAATTCGTTGATCGTGTGAAGACAAACTATAGAAATCTAACTGATTGAATAATTTGAGATCAAATATATTCTAACGCCGCGTAAAACCTCACTCCATCTATAAATTGAATAATCTGCGGCATTTAAAAATACGATTGCCCGAAGCAAACAGAAGCAGCAATGAGGATAATCAACACGAAAAAAAATCAATTACAGCATAAAACTACGCCATAGATAAACTTGTACATACATTGACCACACTAAAGCTGTATCAAAAAGGTTACCACACATTGCGTGCTCCGAAAACATGTTATCTCAAAATACCGATGATTATTGCTCACTACTTCGTTATACAAGACGCAAAACTAGCTCACATTTCGCGCGAATGAAATCAAGATGCTCACTGTAAATTTCATGCGGAAAAACTGCTACCGAACATGCAACCATCAACGCTAGAGGCTCCAAGGATCAGATCTAATTCAGGCAGCTGGATACAGAGGCTGGTTCAATTAATTATTGGTTCAAACCAAATTAATGTTAACTCAGTCAACATGGCTGCAACACGCTAAATCGATAGTTCCTTTGTCTTGCGTTAGTTCATTTTATGGTGCCCACCACCAGGAACATTATTTCAACTATTTAGCTGACCGGAATAGTGATCATGTGCAAAGCGGTTTTTCCTGACTAAATTGTTTCTGGTCAATCCGTCGAATTTATTGACGAAACCATGGAAATGCAGTTGCAGTTCCTACTCTAATTTGTGGTATGAAATGCGATACCAAGCTATGAACGAGTATATGCTGTTTATGGACAATTTGTTAACTCAATGTTGAGCATAGTTGCTGCCAACTCACTGCGAATGTCAACAGCCGTCATATAATGTCGATGATAGTCCACAGTTGATTAATCCTGACGCAACCGCAATATTCATAAATCAATCACAGCGGGCTACGGTCGACTCAATATCAAGAGCACTAACATGAACGGTAGCCCAAGAAAAGTTGATGTATGGTATGTACATATGTATATACTCGTACTTGAGGTAAGCAAAAGGTTGAACGACAGTTATGCAAATCACAATAAGTTGATACTAAATCTATTCACAATTTTGTTGGCTTAAGATCAAACAAGGAGTACATGTGAAGAAAGTAAGAATGAGCCCATTTAAATACTCATTCTTCTGAGTGAGTTTTGGTTCAGCAAATTGACCACTTGTCGAATACTGACCACTGACAGAGCGTGAAAGCTAAAATATGTCGCAAAACGCTGAATGTATATCCAGCATTCCACTATGCTACACATACATTGATGTACAAAATAAGAGGTTTGTGAGTAAAAAATCTCTGAGTCGTTCGCTAAAGTTGCAGATTGCAGTTATGGACCCAGATTTTAGCATGGAATCTACCGATCGTTGGGACCTTTTAATGGGTATAGATTCCCAATCCCGCCGCAAACACCTAAGAGTTTTTCACAGTGCCCACCTCTTTCGAATGTCTGACAAGCATCAAAGAGTATCATTTGTCACGATTGAGCTTCTCAATTCGCCGTTCGGAGTCGGCAAAAAACTGTAGGTCCCTTCCATTCGTGCAAAAATATAACACGCACACACAAATGGTTGCGAGAAGCAGGCCCAGGTTCACCTCGAGCTGTAGCGCCAACTAAGTAAGATTCCCAAGCTGCTTTCACCGATTGCCACAATTATTCCCTTTTCGGTGCTTGAAGTGGCCAAGTGCCCTCTTGATATCACTCAAAAACATTTTCAATGGGGTTAAGATCGGGAGACTGCGCTGGCCAGTCCATAAAGTTAACATTTTGATGACAAAAACATATTTTCGCGCCTATGGAAGTGGGTTTCGGGTCATTATCTTGCTGATATGTTCCTTGGAGTGGTATTTCTTCCTCGGCAAATGTTAACATCACATTTTCGAAGATATTTAATGTAGCCTACGGTGTTCATTCAGTATACGGGACCTACTCCATACCATGAAAAACATCTCCAAAACATCACACTTTCTTCACGCTCATGTTTAATGGTCTGTAATGTGTAACAGGATGAAATTTCTGTACCCTAAGGTATTCTTACATATTGCTGCTATCTAATCCAAATTAATTGGCATTGGACTCGTCAGACCACAAAGCATCTCTCCATTTTTCGTTAGCCCAGTTAAGATGCTATTGGCAATTTGGTTTCAAATTTATCGGTGCTCTATGGTTAGCAATAGACATTTATGGCACTTTTAGCAGGTACTTTGGTATCCATGTCTCTTCTTCTTATGGTCGAGTTATGTAGGTTTAGTCCAAGTTATTTTTTTTTTCTTTGGGTAGGAGTAGCAAACGGATCCTTTTCAACTATTCTGACAATTTGGCGTTCTGTTGTCTTCGTTGTCTTGAGTGGCCTGTCTCGATTTTCACCGATTTTTGGCCATTTTAGAGCATTGGTGACCATATTCTGGGAGCAGCTACCCGTTTCAGCTAAAAATTTACAGGTCTTACCTTAACTCCTCAACTTTTTCCTATTAAAGCCCGCCTTTCCTCGGTACAAGTTTCATTCGTACAATTTTCTTCTCTTTTATGCTCTCTCTGTCATATAATTAATATATTTTTAATAAATAGATCATAATGGGAAAATACAAATATAATACACTGCTTTATTAGTTCTTGGCATAAACTGACCTTTGTTACAATGAAGTACTCCACACCTATTATTTCGCACACTGTACTTCGTTTGAACTTGTCAAATGGGTAAAATACATTTATTCAGCTAAATTTAAAAACCGTAATGCAACCGTACATATTTTTGAAATTATTCTCCGAACTCTAGAAGCTATAATAATAGGTCCGTTCGCGTACCCATCCAAAATCCACTAAAAATAACGAAAACCCGTTCGCGTACGCAAAAATCTCGTAGTTTTTCGTAGAAGAGAATGCTCACGAGAGTGTAAAGCGCACCATACACACTTCAACTCAATTGTAAACTGAGTCAATTGAAATCAAAATCAACCCGTGTGTGGGGCAGTCATTTGATCGATTTGACGGTTGACGAGTTGGTTGAGGAAAAATCAAAAGATTTTGATTTTTAGAAGTTGATTTGCAAGTCTCTCAACTCAGTTGAACTGTGTGTGGGGAAGTCATTTGATTCGCTGTCAAATTGCGGAAAATTTGTACTAGGCTTGTGAAATCTGTGAATGTGTGTGTGAGCGAAACGTAAACAGCAAGATGACTTTAAACGCACACATAAAGAAAATTCTAGATATTTGTGGCAGTTTATACCAAGTCTTTCAACTCAGTTGATGTAGTGTGTGGCCAAGTATCAATTCAGTTGACAACTAAATTTACAATTGAATTGAATTATGTATGGGCTGCTTAAGAAATTTTCCCATGCTACGAATTTTAGTCCAAGAAATTTCTTTGCGGTATATTATGAAAACTGTCAAATCTGTCAAATCACATACATTCTTCATTTTTTGGCGCTTCGACTACTTTTTTGTGAATTTTCTGTCTATGAGAGAATTTTACCCCCACTCTTCGAGATTTGACAGAAAACCCATATTTAGTGACAAAACTACGCGAACGGACCTAATAGGTCTTTTCGACTACTCTCCATAAAAGAGAGCACTCACGAGAGAGTAAGTAGGTGTATTTGGTAATTTTTATGTCTGTTTGGTGTGTAGTAAAATTACGTAAATTTACTGGATCTGTCAAAAATCAAGAAAATAGAGAGCCAAATGAGAGTGTCAAAAAAATTCCCCTACTACGAAATCGTGCTACACCACATCCATGTAATCACCCAGGGACATCTATCAAACACCTATCTGACAATTCGTGAAATGTCAATCTTCATTTTTGTTTGTTTTAGAAGTTTCTGAGAGGATTCTCCCCCACTTTTCAAATCATTTACTATTTGACAGATGTCCCATTTGGATCACGAAAAGCACACCAAACAGACCTTTTATTAACACAAATGAGACATCTGTCAAATAGTAAAAGTTGGGGGAAATCCTCTCTCCTTTTTTTTTAACTGTTGAATATTTTCACGAAAAACTAATTTTCTTTTATTTTGTTAACAAGAAGTGATTGACATTTCACAAATTGTCAAATTGCTGTTTGATAGATGTCCCTCGGCGACTCCATGAAATAGATGTAGCACGATTGCGCAAGAGGGGACATTTTTTGACACTCTCATTTGGCCTTCTTTTCTCTTGATTTTTGACAGATTTTTGATGTAAATGATGATGGCGGCCGTGGCCGTGGTGGTTAGTACGTTGGACTACTACGCATGGCTGCGAGGATATGAAATCTGTCAAATCGCTATCGCATACATTCGTTATGCATTCACTTTTTTGTAATTTTCCCTACCTATGAAAATTTTCGAAATTTGATAGACTACGAATTTTTGTGCAAATAGTATCTGAACAGACAGACCTAAAGAAATTAACCATTTTTGACTGATGCTAAATTTGATAAAGGCTATGTTCGATTGGATAAATTGCAAGCTGCTTTAAGAATTTTATTACAAATTCTGATTTTCGGTTCAGTGGATTAAAGAATCTCTAATTTAACGGTTTTAGAAAAGCTCTACTAAGAAATAGGCTCTACTGTGAAATAAGAAAAAGGTCGGTATCGGTATACTGCAGTATCACCTACGGGTAGGTACACATGGTATGATTTTGTATGCCTAGCTGAAATATTCAAAGTCCGTCTGTCTGTATTTAAAAAATATTCTCTAATCGCGGGAATCTCCAAAAAAAGGCATAGCACAATTTATTCTATAATCCAACTAACCGTTTATTTTAGAATCTTGTAGTTGTTATTTTTAATTAATCGAAAAGTCGTATTTGTAAGCTGAGGACCTCAAAAAATCTATTATGGTGATTGAAGGTTGGTTTCCCAATGATGAGAGCAATGAGCGTTAGCACTTAGAACATCTGAACATAGAAGCTAACCACCCCTAGGGCATACGTACATCGTTATGTTCCCAAAAATTAATTGCATACTATGCAAACAAAATTAAAAATAATCAGCATAAAAGCCAAAATACTCATACGTTGCTAATTTCACAAATGTTTTTTTTCTTTTGGTTTAAAATATGTACATATGTAAGCCTCTCAGGTAACTTAACTATCATCATCACCATCACGAACGTTTTCTTTATCTGCAACTTTAGTGTTCAGTGCCACTTTCCACTCCCAGCAGTCGTTAGCGTTTGTGGCTTTTGTGACATAACATCTCCAACAGTGCCGCTCTGTCAAAGATTCATTGGAAAACAAGCTCGTCTGCTATTTTATTTGCACGGAAGCGAAACATAATGTGAGTCCCGCCAATGTCTCGATTGAAAGCAACAGTACGGCCTATAATGCCAGTAAGATCTTTGTGTTTTTACCAAGGAATCTGTAAAAATTTCATTTCAAATAAATCGCATTACACCGATGGAAATCAGCTACTAAAAGAGAAAGGCACTCTGCCCATTCCCTGGGATGTCATCAACGATGGTACAATGCTGCCGTCGTCGTGGTGATGGTACAGCGCTTCTGGTTTATACCGAAGATACTGGGTCTTCTTCGTTTTGCAGTAATCTAACAAAGTTCGATAGGAGTACAAAGTGAATGTGTGTATACTCCGAAAAGATGAACATCAATGCACAACGGATTTATCATGAAAAGTATTCACTTCTCGGTTCTCGATTGAATTGTCAAATGGTGTTACATAATTCTAAAATAATAAAGCGAGGGCTTCAACCTAGCTGACAATAAACTTTCGGTAATAAAATTAAATTCATCCATTTTTGCAATATTTACGTTAATGAATCGGTTCATAAATATATCAGTTATAAAATATTTTTTATAGCAGTCTTTGACACATTTATAAGTCGTTTACGTGTTTGTTACGACTTGATTTAATTTGTATAACTGTTTTGGTACATCACCCTCCTACCGGCTTACGTCAAACACTTTTGTTCATATAAGGAATTGGAGCTTTCGTTGGCAACTATTCATCGTCTTTAATGAACTGTTTTTTATTAATTGCAACAGCGCATCTTTGTCAAATTTGGAACTGCGGACGTTACACACGTTTTTTTTTTAGTTTTCAAAATGGACGTTTTTTTGTTGATGGCGAAACAAAATCTTTGAACAATCAAACAATTTCCAAAGTTAAAATGAATTTCGCTTATCAAATAAAGACGTATGCACCTCGTAGTCCTTATTAATAAAGTTGAACGTAAATGATCATCTCTTAGTCTATGATATTTTTCGCAACACACTCGTGTACCACCATGGTGGTGGCTGATTATCTAAGCACTTCTGGGAGCTCATTCGAAATAACCAATTTACGGTTAACAATAATTCGCATGCGCAACGCAATTACCGAGGCATCTAAAACCGAATGCCTCGTACTCTGATGAAATTCCGTATTGGTCTAATCTTTGACTGAAGACGGGTCAAGTCATAGTATCGCCATTATTTTACATAAATTGATATAAGGTTCTCCAGGTGGGTATCCTAATCATCGGCCAAAGCAGTAACAACAACGAAATGTTGGGAGAGTTTTCAATGAAAAAAAAACCTCTGTTGCAACATACACACAGTCTAAGGCAGGTTTAAACTAAACGCTTTCAGTAGACTTTGTTGGAGAGAGCCTTGCTCTTTCAGTTTCATTATGTCTTATGTTGTACGAAGCCTAATTTGGAAAATATAAATTTTTTTTAAGGTGCAACTTAACAATGAACTTGTGATCTTACAATAACGCGTCTGTAAATACATCTCAACTCATTAAAACTTACCTTAAACATCATAATCGAAAAGCTGTCACATCAATGCCATCTCTTGAATTAAAAAAATATGTACGCTGGTGGTATTGCCAAACGATGCGGAGCAATGGCTATAGCAAATGATGTGAATATCAATTATTCATTTGAATGGCAAGAAACTTGGAAGCCTTTTCGATGGATTTAAGTAGACAAGCAATCATCCGTAAGCTGTTTGTGTTTTACTGATGCATGGTATCTATAATGTTTATTTTATTTAATCACTTTAGTTCGATTGTTTTTTGAACCAATCAAGTAGTCAATTTTTTGTGATGTGTCTTTGTAATGTCATATTGCACTCAAAAACAAAATACCTGAGGCTACAATTTAAGGAAATTGTGTGGTTGTGACTTTCAATTTATTGGTCTTGATGCGTATATTCTAACAAAGTCGTACCTTAATCGAACCTGGTGGCGTTTTTGGCGGTCTGCTAAATAAAAGCACATATACCTATGTACAGTGGCGACAAAATAGATAGCACAGTTTCAGAAAATGATTAGAATAAGAAATAATTATACACAATCCAAATATTATTATGTTCGAATAAATTAATATTCTGCTCTACTAATGATTTATTTATTTTATTTATTTATTTATTTATTACTACTAGGGATAAAATATCCTTCACAGATCTTAACATAAATATAATTATTATACAAACATACATAAAATAAAGAAACATTCCAACAATTGAATAACATAAATTTAGCTCTTAAAATAACAGCAGCATTTTGCTTAAAACAATCACGCGTTGAGCTTACATCCAAGTGACCGGCAACAGAATTAAATAAACAAATGCATCGAGTTATCGACTCGGCCAGCCCATAGTTAGTCCTATGCAGTGGAGGATAAAATAGAGGCCTTTCTCTTAAAACTCTTAAGGGCACGTAAAACGGCAAGGAAAAAAGCAGTTCAGCACACTGTATTCTATTATTTGAAACTATGTCATTTAAAAACACTAAGGACGGCATTTTCCTTCTGACAGAGAGAGTGCTTAGACCAAGCAGTAAACTTCGTGACTTATATGGTGGAAGCTCAGAACCTCTACTGAATCTTCGAAGTGCATAGCGGGTAAGCGATTTCTGGACCCGTTCAATACGGGATGAATGAACTTCATAGTAGGGGTCCCAGATTACGCAGCAGTATTCTAATCTGGACCGAACTAAAGCGCAGTAAAGCGTCTTAAGTACATATGGGTCACGCAAATCTTCAGAGTTCCTCTTAATAAAGGCCAGCAGCGAATAGGATTTAGACACTATTCGGTCAATGTGCAAATTGAAATTTAACTGTGTGTCAGTCTTTAACCTCAAAAGCACGACTAAATTTTACATTGTTGGCTGAGTAGGAGTAATGGAGTAATGATATGTTAGCAATGTAATAGTAAAACTATCGTTACCAAATAATATTCTAATTTGGTATCTGTTAGTCAAAAGTAACAATATCCTCCATAAAAAATAAAACAAACGCATTAAACTATCATTTAAAAGAAAATATTCATTCGTATGGCAACTTTGTGCTTATTGTCAAAAGTAACTTTAAACGACCTTTTCGTTGATCTGGACAGTTTTACATTCATTGCGTGATCCATATATTTATGTAGATCATAAGTGATAATAAAACACGGCAATTATATATATTTTTTTTTTACTTAAGGAAATCTGTGTTATTTGTTTTATACTAGTTAATATTGTTACTGAGTACTTTATTGTATAAATGTTATAAACATAATTAATAGTTAAATTCGCAAATTTTACAAATGAACAAAATAAACCTACATATGCTATTAATTTCGTCGCCACTGTATGTATGTACATATGTACACAACAATATTGTACAAATTAATTGGGGCAGACAATTTTTTGATGATATGTAAATTTTTCTTACATTAATAGTTTACATAGATCGCCTTTAACACCAATAGGCTCTGTTATTCTATTTGGCATGGAAAGGATCAAAGATTCCCAATTTTTTTTTTTTAATTTTTCATTGTGAAACCACACTTCAATAATAGCTGAAATCAGCTTGTTTTTTGTGGTACAATCTCGTTCCCTGAGCCTCGCTTTTATAATGATCCAAAGATTTTCGATTGTATTGAGATCAGAGGAGTTATCCGACCATTTTAGCACCTTAATACTTTTTAATTTGGCATGGAGCATGGTCTTGTTGGAAAACTTCGTTTCCAGTCGGGAATTGTCTTTGCATGGTGAGCAAGAGCATATGGCTCAAAACGTCTGCATATTTGATGCTGTTGAAGCTTTTAGAACGCGCGGAGGTGAAACACCCGCAAAACATTAATTTTGGTGGGTTTGCACAATGTAACCAGGTCGGAGCTTTTCATTGTCATCTCTTCTCACAACACTTACCCGGTAGCTCTGAACTTCAAAGTGGCTCTCATCTATAGAAAGATTACCCCTTTCCAGTCTTCTGTTGACTTGTCTTTGTGTTTTTTAGTCCATTTCAGTCTTTTTTAATCATAGTCTTTGTAAGAAGTTGTTTTTTCAGAGGTATAGTGGCTTGGCGGCCCACTTCCCGAAAACACCTTCGAATATTTGACACCAGCTAATGCCAAGTGTTTTGTTTTTGTAGTTCAGCGCTTGTCTTCCAAGGATGAATTACGCTTTTTCGAATTCAAAAGTTTGCGTTTTCGTCCGCAGTGTCCTGTCTGATCCATTGCAATTGATCCTGAGGCCTTCTGCAGGGTTATGATCCTTGCAAGGCTTGATATTGAAATTTCAACATCTGCAGAAATTTGATCATCGCGTCGAAACCACAAGAGTTTAAAAAAGTCTTCCCAGAAACAGTCATCTTCTGATGCTTCATCTAATAAGGTTGACATCGGTTGTACCTTGTTGAATTATCTATATATTTCTATGGGTATATTTACAAAGTAAACGCTCACAGGGCGTATGTGGAACAAAACACATTAATCATTTTTAATACTCCAACTGTTTAAAAAAAGAAAACAAAATTCATTCCAATTCCAAAATTCGTTTATCCTAAAACAGCAAATCACAGTCATTCGTCGTGACGCCATTCCCATTCGTAGGAGTGGCTATTGTGCAGCACAGGAATCTCAGTGTACTTATGTAGGTATGTACATATCTTTGCAAGCGCTTGCAGCTCAGTCTGAGCGGTTAGTCTGCCATTCATTCATTATACTTTCCATAAATACGACTAAATGCCATTTGGTACGAATTGGGCCGTGTACATCACTGCAATCGAAATCGACCTCCACTGCCAGGATGATAAATATTTATGGTAATGAGTTTTCGGATAAAATTAATTCAATCTGCACGCGCGCTTTATACATTGTGACATGGTGATATGGCTTAAATGTGAATATGGTTTGCCTTTACAGTTGCAGTTGGAGCTACCTCAACATGCGCTGTGGGTGGGATTGGTTCTTGATAGCTTTCCTATGTATTTGTTAATAGCTAGCAATAGTATTATTGCTTCTAAGCTATGGCTTTGGAATCACATTTGACAATCAAACTTCTGACAGATATACCCACGCGTCTAATCAAGTGAACCGAAAAAATGCTACTATTTTGACATGATTGAGAAAAAAGAGTACAAAAGTAACGGTAGGTGTCTCTTACCAAGAATATTTTTTATGTTTATTTTACTAAGTAATAACTAACCTCTCTGCAATGCAATTGTTTGCTTATTGATGGAAATAAGGGGTGAAATGTATTTTGGAGAGTCCGGCTTAATGAATGAAACGCAACGAAAGTTCGGCTAAGACTAAATTACTTTATTTTATAAAAGTTCTTACAACTAACAAGAGCTTAGTTTTTAAGAGTAAGAGAGTGAGTCTTCTATTTCATTTACATAGATATCTGTCAAGGGGAAAAATCAAGATTTATGGAAATAATTTATGTGTGTCTAATCAAGTGAATCGCACTGTACGCACGTAAAGATCTTATATAACGTCAAAAAGAGTTAAACTAGACTCTTAAGGATGGGGGTGTCGCTATTTTGTCGAAATGTCTTGTGCAATAAAGATATGTGGATTATTGTGAATAGGCTTTCTTGATATTTTGAGTTTAACTGATGAAACCAGCTGCTCCTTGTGTAAAAAAAGTCTTACACAGCTTGCTTCCATTGCTGAGATTCTGAAGGTAGTTTTTGAGTCTAATTGTAACTTTTTGAGCTGATGTCTTATATGGTTGGTGTCAAAAAGACTTTTCATTGAGATCTCTCTAGAGTTAACATACAAAAATGCCGCCAAAAAAATGCCGCACTAAGAAAATGTTACGCTTTTATGACTTCCGGATGCATTTCTCTCATTTTTTAGTGTTCCGTCCGTACCAAAACGGAACACTAATGGAATCAGTTCGGTGTCTGTCTGTCTGTCTGTCTGTCACAGGCCTTTTTCTCAGAGACTACTTAACCTAGACTATTGAAATTTGGAACAGTTGTAGCAATTAGTGGCCTAAACACAGACCAGAACTTAAAAAGCTGAATTTCGACTTTGGGGGGGTAGTTTCTTAACAAATTTTCACAAAACGTTACAACTTGCTGTCCCGAGCTTTTTCTCCAAAAATATCACTCAGAAACATCTGAATAAAATCACAAACATTGAGAATAAAGTGTAGATGGAAACATAATTCTCACGACTGCCCTACTTCAACCGTTTTTTTTTAATTAATTTTTTAATTTCAACTACCCTACTGTTTACATACCCAGAAAAATATCACAACGCCTAAAAGTAGATACGAGAGTAAAAATTGAATAATTCATGGCAAAAGTGTTATACCCGAAGCGAATTTTCGTGGCATATTCCTACCGGATAACTATTGACCTAAGACTTAAACCAATGATACATAATATAACACATAAAGGAAGCTTGATGGTTTCCTATTATAATGTAGGTGTCTCTACTTTTACTATATTGGAAAAAATTGAATTTATGTATATACAGCCACAGAGAGGGAGACAAATCGCAAAATACGCAGTTAATGCAATTGAACGAATAACGAGACGAAAAATTAAATAAATTAAAAATAACTGATACAGTACGGAACACTTATTGCGCAAGTATAACTTGCACTTGACCGGATTTTTTAACAAATACGTAGGTATAATTGCACAGTTTCGTTGACCTGCTCAGTCTTTGTCATGTATAAAAGATAGAGCACTCAAGGCATGTTTTGTGAAAACTAAAGAATTCCACGAAGCAGATAAAGGTGGTATTCTTACTCTTCACGGCGAAAATCTATCGAACAGGCGAATCGCACAAGTGGGTTGCCACAAAAGCACTGTGAGGCGGTTTTTAAAAAATTGAGCTCGACGGGCTCGAGAGGCAACCTGGAAGCGGAAGACCGAAAAAGACGACAGCACGGCCAGATAGGATTTTGGAGCGCATGTCACTCAAGAATCGCTTTGCAACAGCCAAGGAATTGAGAAAGGAGCTGAAGGAGACATGTGCTACTGATATCAGCACGCGAAGTATTCAGCGCAGGCTAAACGATGTGGGTCTTCAAGCCCGTCGACCTGCGAAGAAGCCACTTCTTTCAGCAAAGATGAAGAAAAAAAGGTTGGCGTGGGCTAAGGAGCACCGCTTGCGATTGGAGAAGAGTTTTCTGACGAATCCAAGTTCAACCTCATCGGACCTGATGAAAAGCAGACAGTGCGAAGGAGAGCCATTGAACGATATTCGGATGAATGTTTACTTCCGACCGTAAAGCATTCACCATAATGTCATGGTATGGGGATGCATGACAAATTGGGGGACGTATTCTGTGAATGCATAAAAATATAAAGAAATCATAGCTGATGGTGTTGTTCCTACAATAGAGGAGTTATGCTGCTATGCCCCAAATTCCATCTTTCAGGACGATTCCGCTCCCTGTCATCGCGCTCGGTTGGTAAGTAAAACCAAATTATGACTTAAAATCTGCGCTCCTAACCTCGTCTGATTAATATTTTCTTTCAACAGATAACCCTATTGAAAGAAGATATTGGACTGGTAACCCTAAATTGGCCCGGAAATAGCCCTGACCTGAATATAATAGAAAACTTGTGTTTGTCCAAAATTATGTCCCCGTATATAGGCCGATCATCAGTTTTATTTGTGCCCCGCCCAAATTCAGTACCTACTTTTCTTGCCCTCTGTGGGTTTGGATTTTCTATAATTTCTTTGGCAGCCTTGCGCATGTCTGAATTTGCGTGAGCGGCGTTTTGCAAAAGACAGGCTATAAGCAGTTTTCATTGCTTGTACCGCCATACCTACAGTATTTACTGTGAAACTCTTCACGGTCTTCCGCTGCTGCCTTTGCAAAAACTTCCGCCTGGAAAACAGTCACCGAGGATTCTATATGAATCGATATATTTATCGGAGGATCTAGACAGTGTACACCAGGTCCCGATTCTCCGCTAATGTGTGATCCATGCGTATATATTACTATGCCTCATTCTTCGGCAATCACTGTGTCATGTTGCTGTTGTTGGTTTTGAATATGTTTTCTTTCTCTATGAGATCACTTGGGTTGCTGACAAGTCCAGAGGACTCTAAAACATCTTCCAGATGGTTCTGTGTCCCGTGAGCCTCTCGTCTTAAAATGACCCAGGGTCCGCAATCTGATTGCAGAAAGCGCCGCTGCCCTTGTTGACCTCAAGTTCCATCGAAAGAATATTAAGAATAGTCTAGATTAGGCTCCAGTTAGACATGCCATTCGTTGAGGGTTTGTTAGAAATATTTTAGCGTAGCTGTTATTCACAGCTGGCCACAAAACTAACACTCCGTAGAGTAATATCTACAAGAGTATATCCATTGAACTAGTTTTCGTTTCAAACACCACGATTTCATATAGAATGTCGCTCTAAGAAATAGTCCCAAATGTTGAAAGGGTAAAAAAAATGGTACCGACAAACTCATATCAAGATTTGATAGCTGCAGTAAGTTCATTGTATTAGCTCTCCTTTATTGAAAAAGAAAATCGAAAGAGGAAACTAAAATATCTCAATCCGCCGTTTGGATATCACAGAACTGTAGGGCCGTCCACTCGTTAATACGTTGTAAAAATAGTACCTTCTATCTGCAATGGAACACCAGATGATATACAAATGTATTTACAATCTTTAGTACCGACGCATATTTTAAACTCAAATTTGAAATCTCGTCCGTTTTATATTCATAAAGCTGGCACGTCTCTTAACAGGTGCACCTCGATTAACTTGAACCTCTCTACCAAGGCAACATTCCAGTGATTTAAAACAGTTACAAATTCCCGAATGACCTCACTTAAGTGCTAGAACTACTTCATTTGTATGAAAACCAAATACTTCCAGACCTGACCCTTTAGTGAATTAACTCACGAGGAAACCTCAGCCCAGCAACGTGACGTTCGTAAAAGAGCACGCGGTAACCTTTCAAGAGTTGTGTGCTTCTTCATGCACAAGCATACGCGATTCATATGATTCATCGTACTCTGCACTCTCTCTGTCGCTGGATACAGTATATCTCTAACTTCACGCTGTCGGGGTAGTTGCTGGTGTTAAAAGGTCAAGCGTGATTTCGTTGCAGGCGATCTCACTATGATACTCAGATAGTTTCTATTCGGGATACGAGTGCATGTAAATACCAAACGAAATTTGATAAAGTGGCATGGAGCTCTTCCCTGTGAATTGGTTGATGGCTAATCGCCATGTACATTTAATTATTATTGGTCAAAAAGAGTTGGCTTCGCTTTCCATGAAGGAAGGAGGCATGCATTCTCCTGAATAATTGCGATTTTGGGTTGAGATTGGGATGTGCTCGTACAATTTGAAAGGCGAAAAGTAATCAAAAGTTAATGAGTTGCCATGGTGGATCATTAGTAAAGTAAGAGGAACGAATGAGAATCCCCTGTGCCTTTCGCTTAACAGGCTGAAGGGTACCACAACCACTGCATTGTGGGCGTACAACCATTCTCCAGCGACTAGAGTAATTGTCATTTTGTAATCCACTCATCAAATGTGAATGCATCATATATCAGCCAGCTGGGAAAGGATGGTTCAATGAGAATGTTAGCAAAGATTTAAAGGGGGGGATCTGCAAATATGTTGCAAAACAATGTAGTCACGTTTTGTCGCACACATTCTCTGTCTTTTCGAGTATGGTACTGCCTACACCTTGGTTAATGACTGACTGGGTGAACAGTATTGATAGATGGCCAAGAAGAACTCGTGTTATTTGAAATTGCTTCTAGGTGACTTCGTGCAGTGACGAGTAAGTTTTGAGGTTTTGACAGTTTAAGTTAGTTTAAGGTCAAAAAGGAGAACCACTTCCTACATTTAGTTTCGAATACATTTTTGTCACCAGTTTACCTAAGTATAGTTGTGGCCTATGACGTAAAATGTGAAGAAATTCAAATCAAAGGCCAAATACCACGAAGAAAGGCCACAACATTTCTTCAACTGTAATAATGTCAAATAAATCGTCTCCGCAACGATAAAAATCGCACATCATTGTTTTGCCCAACGGCAAAAGCACCATCAGCAACAAATCGTGCAGCTAAACCATGCAGACTAAGATTCGTCATGATGCCTGCAATCCCTTTAGCCTGGTGTTTCTGGCAAAGTTCCCATAATGAAACGAGCAATTTTTTTGCTGAACTACTCGTACCTACCCACTTTTAAGGCTTTGCGAAATCAACTGAGTGTTCATCATCACTTTGAATCTTTGTGCTAGCGAAGCAATAAATTTTGCGGTTGTGTTCGGTAGATTACATACGAAACAAAGTGCCTATAGTATGACCGCACATATAGTCTGTATGTTATCCGACATGGGTGGGATTGATGAAGAAGAATGAGTACTGAGACGGAAGCGGCGAAGATGGGTTTAATGGTCAATGAAGGCAAATCTAAGTGTATACTGTCTGCCAGAAACAGATGCAGAACACCGCATGTTTGCCAACACTTTCACCATAGACAGGTAGTTAAGGACTTAGTCTATCTGGGCTCCGCTACAACACCAGCCCTGAGATTAGACGAAGAATAACTCTTGCCAATTGAGTAACATAGCCGTTTCTCGAGCAACCAAAGTGTCTCTTAGGCCAATGCCACACGAGCGTCTTTTTTCATGAGTATGAGTATATAGAAAACCAATAGATGTTGATGCAATAATATGTACACACGAGCGGCCGCGACCAAAAAAGTGTCGTGTGTACATTTTGCCTTAAAGTCAGGGCGCGGAAAAAGACGCTCGTTTGGCATTGGTCTTAATCATCCCAGCCCTGCTCTATGGCATGGATGTGCGCGCCACCTTAGGCGAGGTCGTCCTCTGTTGCGCTGACCATCCGGGTAAGAATCGAATATTCTCCGAGCCGGAGCGTTGATGTCCATACGCTCTACATGTCCTAGCCATCTTTAAAGCCCAATGTGCAGTTTTTTGACCACGTACATAGATGTCGCTGTTCAGCTCGTACAGTTCGTGGTTGAATCTTCTCCTCCAAAACCAGTCAAAGCAAACGGGACCGAATTTCGTACGAATGATTTTTCTCTCGAAGCGACCAATGATATCTTCATCCGCTTTCAATAAAGTCCCTGCTTCAGCTCCATATAGCAAGACTGGGATGATAAGGGTCTTATGCTTTATTTTGCTCTAGTTTACAGCTAAACCCCTTTTAGACGATTCCATTTCTATTCTCGATCACGCACTGGTGAAAGCTCGGTGTGTTCTACCAATGATGTCAATATCGTCGGCTTTTACAAGTAGTTGAACGGACTTTTGAAAGATCGTTCCTTGTGTGTCATAGGCGGCCTTGATTTGGACTTCTTGGGTTTTTTCCAGGATCTGCCTTACTGTGAAAATTTAGTCTATGGTGGACTTTCCTGAACCGAAACCGCACTGATAGGCTATATGACATCACAGAGAAATCAATATGGCAGACGCACCATGCAAGACGGCGGATTGCCTTTTTTTTTCTTTTTCTTTACATCCGCCTCGATAGTGGTATCAAATGAAAGGACTTGGCAAGTAGAATACTTTACACTATCACGTCATTCTAAATTAAATATGGCGAGAGCCTCCAATATAGCGGATACGGTTACCTTTACTAGCTTCTTAATATGGGTATCAAATAAAAGGGTTTGACTAGTAGAATACGATAAGCTAAGTCACATCATTTCAAATTCAATATGCCGGACGCACCAAGACACTGTCATGTCAGCGTTATACGTCTGTGAAATTGCCTTTACTCTGTAAAGCACCAACAATTTGAGTCTGGTGAGTTTCTACCCCTTTCTGTAAAATAGGGAGTTATGCACCAATGTAATTTTTAATAGAAAATAAAAAATAAAAACAATGCAATAAATTCAAGAGAAAAAAAACTATATTGTTCGATCTGTATGTATTAAGTTCTTTTTTTGTGTTGGTTTTTAAATTAGAACAATTAATTAAGATTAAAAATGCTTAAAGTTATGTGTTTAATCAATGAAAATTATTTAAGAATAACATATTATTATTATACTATTATTATATATGTATACCTATGTAAATAAAAGGTATATTGTTTGCTTTGTTGTTTTTTTTTTATTTATTTTGTTGCTTCCGTGTGAACCGTATAAATGGCGGCGTGGAAAGTGCATTCCTATTTGATTTCTTAACATCATCATAACCATTATCTCTGTCAAATGGAAAGTAGATATATACTTGTATATTTTACTTCTATTATACTTAAAACTAGTTTATTATTCAACGATATAAATAGTTAAAAGGGGAAGTGCTTAAGGATTAGCGTGTGTGATCTATGTACACCATGTGGATAGAATTAAGAGTCTACTACATCTGCTTCGTTCATATCATCGTCATCGGTGTCGTCGTCGTCATCTTTCGAATTTATCTCTGATGGTTTAGCCTTGTCCTTTGTGATTGTGGTCAATGTGACCGAGCCTGGCCCGTTAAGGAAATGACTAGTGACATGTTTTTGAAGTTCCGTTGATGTTTCGAAGTAAACTTGGCATAAATCGCATGCGTGTCGTTTCTTTAGCTCTTCTTTTGGTAAGGAAGCCTCTGGTTCCTCTTCTTCGGATGAGGAATCGTCTGAATCGGAACTTTGCTCACTTGAGTCATTGCTGTCGTCATTGGATTCACGTTGCAGCCGTTGTCTTAATTGGGAGGGCTGCTCATTTGTGTCGTCATTTTGTCCGTCGTTGGCGTTGTCATCATGGTTTACTGTGTCGGCTGTTTCTTCGGCATCTTCCTCCTCACCTTCGAATTCCCCTTCCTCTTCGTCCTCCTCATCGTCCTCGTCGTCGTCGTCTTCGTTGACTCTCCATTGTTCGGCCGCCCCTTGATGACTAGATACTTCAGAGTCCTGTGAGTTACTCTCCCCTGGGTAGTTCTCACCTTGTGCACTCAGCTGACCGTTTGTCTCTTTTATGTGTGCCATCATATGATGTATAAGTTTCTCGCGGCGTGACAAATACATGCCACAGATTTCGCAGCCCCACTGGAATGGACCAAACGGTTTGGCAACCTTTGCTTCGTTCACTTTGTGTTCGATCCAGTCTTTCTTTAACTCAAACTTCAGGTGGCACTTGCTACATTGGAGGTACTTTTCAGGCTCAATTTTTGGAGGTTCAGGCCAGTTGGATATTTCGGATTTGTGTAGCTCGGCGAGGTGACGTCGGAGATTGTTGGAGCTGATGAATGTTGACGGACAGTAATCGCATTTAAGTTCCCGCTTGCGTTTCGTCGCCTTTGGGGCGTTTACATCGACTGGAGTCTATAGAAAAAAAATACAAATATTAGTCGATATAACGGTATAAATATTAGAGGCAAACATCTATCTACAAAACCAAAAATAACAAACAACTAGAAAATCACACTGGACAAGCTTAAGCGTCGCGTTTTGATTTTTACCTTTTTCCCCTAAGTGCTTAAGCTCACCTGTTTGCTATCACCTCGGAAATGCCACTTGCGGTGGACCTTCAGAGCTGTCATCTGGGCAAACGCCTTGGTACAAATGTCGCACACATACTCCCCATTATCGTTGACACGATCCAAGTAGAACTGATTCGGATCAGCAGGTCCTGTGTCGAACATAGCCGCCAGCGGATTGTCTGTATACAACTCCATTTCATGCATCTGAATGTGTTTGGTAAAGAGCTCCTGATCGGTAAATTTTTGAGCACAAATGGTACAGGCGACCTCAGGAAGTTTGATTTTTATATTTGACGCGCCCTCTCCAATTGTGTTATCCTGCTGCAGCTCATTGACGTCATCGTCGTCGCCAGTTTTATGCTGGAATACAGTGGATACTTCAGTTTCACCTCCCGCACCTCCAACTGATAACTTCTTGATACATGACTGAGAATGATTTTCAAGCATTTGTTTGTCAAAGAAGACTTTCTTGCAGAGACCACACTCTGAAGGATCGGAAACTGGAGGATGCTTTTTGTAGCGATGCACCCAGAGACTCTTACGCCCACTATATACGTTGCCACAGTCTTTGCAGGAATAATCATTTGAATCGAACTCATAGTGAGAATTTATGTGTAAAGCTAGCTTCTTGTTTGTGTTGAAGTTCGATGGACAATAGCGGCACTGATACCAATACATCGGTGCTGATGCTTCCATGCTTTGATCTATCGATCCCGGAAGTTCATCATCGGCTTGTGCACTTTCATTACCATGAACCGACTTCTTATGCAGCAGCAGCTGCTCTTCGGTTCTGTACACAATGGAACAGATGTCACACTCGTATTGTTTCACAATCATTTCGTCCTTTAACAGCGTGTTGTGTATCTTGAACATGTGCACTTTCAAGCCCTTCTCGTAGGCAAATTCAGCATTGCAAAGTTTGCACTTGATGAACTGCACGTTACGAATTTGATGATCGATCAACATGTGACGACGATAGCTTTTCTTTGATGAAAAACGTTTCTGGCAAATGCGACATCGCATACGACGAAAACGTCGATCTGCGGCCAACTCTAGACTTCTCTCAAATAGAGGATCGATTGGCTTCTTCTCAGCTACTTCATCTTCTTCTTCGGCTACATCAGCCTCGCCGCCTACCTCTCCAGACGAGTGAGTTCGCATGTGATTAGACAAGCCAATGTTGTTATTGAATACTGCGCTGCAAATGGGACATTCTTTCAGGTTTGCAGTGCCGATTGCCAAAACCACACCGCTATCGAGCTTAATTTTCTTTGGAGCCGACGATTCCAGCGCATCTGCGTCATCGTCATCATTTTCATTTGCACCCTCGTTGCCACCCGACCCACCGTTGGTAATAGACATCAAGTCTTTCATCACATAATCATAACGTCCGGTGTACGCATCGACCGCCATTTTTTCGGTTCCACGTGGTACACTTCCTTGCACCGTTGGCGAGTCTACAATATAATCAAAGCTATTGTTACGCACTTTATCCACCTTCATTCCGTGTACTTCGATCATGTGTTCACGAAGATTCATTAATCGCGGATAACCCACTAGGCATCTGGTGCATTTGTACGTCTGTGGCAGTTGATCCGGGTGCTTAGACTCCATGTGTCGCAAGACATTGTTGTAATTGTTGTAATGCTGGCCACAAATATTGCAGCTCTGAGGTAATCGTGAAAAGAACTGTGGCTTTGAAGGTGTTTCTGATTTCTTTGAAGGCGAACTCTCCGTTGAGGTATTTGTTGAAAGTTCTTTCATTAGATTACTCTTTTGGGTTTCATTGTTGTTGGCCAAATGCTTTGAATACACGTGATCCAGGAATTTCTGGTGATTGTCGAACTTCTCTTCGCATGTGATGCAGCGCAGTATAACAATGCAGTCCATGTTGTTATAGTGTCGTTTTCGCTCAAATGGATCTTCAATCTCCAAGCCACAGAATCCACAATGACCTGGCGAGACGTCCTTCTTCTGGTAGTCTGCATGTTCCTCGTAAACGTGACTACGGAACTCTAACTTTAGGCGGAAATGTTTTGAGCATATCTTGCATTCGTAGATTTTATTCACTAGTAGTTCTTTGGCACGCAGCTTATCTGGCGAGCAGCTGGCCGCGTCTTTTTTCAATACACCTGCATCTATAAGGCTGTGGTAAATCTTGTACAAATTAATACAGTTACGTTTCTTTAGATGCGAAATAAACAGTGCCTTCGAATCGTTTTGCTTGAGACATTTAAAACAAAGATTGCGCGGTAGCGAGTGATACTTCTTCCGCATGTGGGCCATGAAGTTTTTATACGTGGCATGTGTGCGTAGGCAGCAGTTGCACGTCATATTCTGATATTGCTGAAGAAAATCATCGTGACGTTGCATAAATATTACTTTGTCATCGGTAAGGAGTTGTTGGTACTTTTCTGGTTGATCATAGTCAAAGAGTTCGAGTTGTTCTGGTTTGATTCCAGGCCGTATTACTTGACCCACTGTGCCTTTAATTCCGTGTTGCATTGGTGAGACTACACTGAGTCCTTTGTTTGGTGTTGTACTAAGTGTTATACTGGTAAAAAGATGTGGGTGAAGGTTACGCTCATGACGACGTGCGTTTGCCCTTGTGGAAAACTTCAAATTGCAAGCTCGACACGATGCTTCTTTCACTTCGTTGATTGCTGTGGTGATTTTCAACGATTTATCTGTCGATGATTGTTGATTCTTATCTCCATCGAAATTGTAGTCTGCCTGAAAAATACACAAGCAGGAAATACATTATTAATAATTGTAGAATAAAATATATGTGTTTAAACATAAAAACATCAAATACTATTAGTCAAGTTTCATCAGCGTTAAAAAATGACTTTTGAATAACCTTTGTTCAATTTCCAGGTCATCATGACATCACGATTGACGTTTGATTCAGCAAGAGATTGTAGAACGATTGTAGACCGCACACTGGCAATCAAATATCTTCAGGTATTGGACATGTTTGTGTTTAAGAAAAACTAACTTCTGCGACAAGTACGGACGATGCAATAGTGAATAAAATCGGTTCCTATTCGGATGAGATTTTGGGTTTAGTGGCAGACCCAGCAATAGAGCAACGTTCGCAGCACCGACTATGACTGGGTAAGTTTTGCATGGTTGAATTGAAATCCAAGCTGTTTACCCCCAATACTGTAGCTCTCTTTTTCATTTCAGATACAAAGTGACGAAAGACTTCCAACAAATTGAAGCAAATAAAATAAACTATGTACATAATATTCTCCAATGTCAATGTCAATGTCAATGTATCAACTTGGGTTGGCTCCCTATTTCTATTGTGATCGGATTCGAAAATATAAAACATAGCTTTCTATTCGTGTCGGAAATGAATATCAATCCTACAAATGTTTTCAGTTGTATGTATCTTTAGATTGAGTTTTTGTACTGTACCAAGGTGCATGCTGATACAGTTGCAATTTCTATTATTTCATCATTAAGAACCAAACAAAAGTATTTGGTGCGTCTGATTTAGCATTCTGTTCCGTTGTTCTGAACCACTTCCATAGTCATTTTGTATAAAACTATAAAATATTGTTCTGAATCTTGAATGAAAACTTTCACGCAAAACGAAGTAGAAACATCATGTAAAATTAAGGGTTTTGGTTCCTGAAAATAGAATTTGTAAAGCTGAAGAAATTAAAACTTTGTAGTTAGTATTGAACTATCAAATACACATTTATTTCGAAAACAGTATTTAAACAAACACAAAAATAAGAAAGTTAAATACATATTACGCTTATTACAAAGAAAAAAACATATTATTTTTTAATTTGCATTTCGATATTAAAAATCAGTTAAAACAATGTTTTCTGTTTTTAAATTAATATTTCCAAATAAACTGCACTGTAAAGTTGCAGAGATGCCATTATGCTGCTTTGAAAATTATTGAGTGTCCTTCGTCGGGATCGATTCTCTTCGACCAAATTGTCGCTCATAACGGTTAGATATGTTGGATGCGATGTTCGCTTTAAAGAAAATGTTTAATTGTTTGCAGTGGCAAAAATAGCCGAAACTATGTTTTAGAAAAGCCTCTGAAAGCACTCGGATTTGCAGACGCAATAGCTATTATCTCGCTCAATATATTTGCTTAAGAAAATGGCGCAAATTCATAGTCAGCCCATGAATAGTTCCTAGAGCCGACTTACAGCCGTCACTAAATAAAAAAGCCGGCTATAACTTTTCGTTATTCCTGACCACATTTTTGCCTGTGCATTAGTTGGTATCGACTTTGGTATGTTTTTGTAAAGTGATTTGTACAAACAAACCCAAACGTCAAAATATTATGAGAAATTTAAATTATTTAAAGTGACGTTTGGCTCATTTTAAACTTCGAGTGGGCTATAAGTTTAAAGTCGACTATCAGATGACTATGAATAGCAAAAAGTATATTTTAGGGTATGTAGGTGAACAAATTCTTCTTTTAATGTTGGCTGACTATGAATTTGCGCCAATTTATTTTAGTTTCGGTTTCTGCTTTAAAGATCCTCCCAGGAAACAAGTGTATGATTCTTTAGCAGAAGATTTTGCCTTTTTCTAAAGTTGTCAAGCCAGCCTCTACTTGCCGAAAAGGTTTCTTTTGAAGACAAAGAACTTTCTTCACTTTTTAAGCGCTCATACAATTGCAATGCTTTTTCTCGAATAACAGCTGTGCTTATGGGTATTCCTTTGAATGTTTGCCGTTTTATCCACCTGACTAAGATACTTTCCATTTTTTCCACAAAAGCCGAACGAACTCTGGACGTTAATTTTGTCGACGATTCACTTGAATGCGTAAAAGACCGTTTTATTTGCTCTTTATTTGAGTTTATTGTTCGGATGCTCGACTCATTAATGCCATATATTTTTCCTAAAGCAGACGGACTCTCGCCATTTTCCAGTTTGCTGATGATTTCTATCTTCTTAGTCAAACTCAAAAATTGTTTTTTTTTGGATTTAGCTTTCTCTTGCAACTTCTATAAAAAAACAAAAAAAAAATAGAAACAGAATAATTTTCGCTGCACTAATAGTTCACCACTACGCACTTTCTCAGCTAGTCGTTCACAAAACACAACTGAGTAAATTTCACAGTTATGTTACTAAAGACATAAATAACTTGAAAACAACTTGTTTCAAAAATGAGGTCTATTTTTGAAACAAGTATTGTTTTCAGAGATTACCAATAACTTTATTTAATAACTAGTTTTAACTAAGATTTTGTTTGGTATTCAATAGTTACGTCGAGTTTTAAACTCAATAGTTTAAGTTCAATGTTGGGTGCTAGGTTAGGGGATCTATGTATTCGTTCACGTCGTGTACATATCCGTTGCAACAGAAAACTCATAAAAATTCACGTAATACTCTTGAAAACCTGTCACGCGCCACAATCCTTGTTCATCAAAACAATAAACATGGTATTTCGCGCATCAAATCAGGGTTGGTCAATAAAAATTACGCAAAGGTGCAACCGTCTAAAAGGTAGCACCGGAAAACATAGTATGAGTACATATATCTTCAAACAGTACTCGAATAATAGCAGGACCTACTTTTTGAAGTCACACTACTTTATTCATTCAACAATAAACAATCATTTTGGTGAGACTCGTATATGAAACCGAATTGAACGCAAGGCTGTGGTTTTTGTAGAGAGGACATTACAAAGGTTTCCTTTAAAAAGTAGCAATTGTTATACAGTTGGGACCTTAACTTCGTCGTATCTTTTGGGTCTGCCTTCAATGTGAATAATAAGTGTTTATGTGGCATTTTAAAAAAAAATCACAAGAAATTGCTAAGATTTAACCTACTTGTTTATGTTTCCACAGAAGTGGTAATGTTTTCCATATATTAGAATTTAACTTGCTAGCTGTTCTTAATTTTGTAATTTGATTAAAAGTTATTGGTACATACATACATATTATTTAACTCATTGCACTTACCAAGTAATTCAAGGGGTGGCTGGCGTTCGTCGCTTGTTTTAAGCCTAAAGAAGCCAAATGCTGTTCCTTTTGTGATAAATTATCTGACCCCTCTTCTCCGGTGCGTTCCAAAAAGAGTGTTGGATCTATATCTGATTCATCATGTTTTAGATCATAGTCCTCCTCATCCATTGGTTCATTCTTAATATGTACCGGAATTGGCTATAAGAACAAAAAAACAAAAATGATATCGAAAATTATTCTTTCTATTCGATTTGCCCTGTTAGAACTCACGTAGACCGTCAAAGAGCGTCGTTTTTTGAGCGATGAAATTCCTTCCAAAATCGACGTGGAAAGCTGACTTTTCTCTTGGTCCTCGCCTCCATCTTCGTATGATCCGCCACCCACATGTCCAGAAGAAAGGGGGATTACTGAACTTATTTCTTTCTTCTCGATTTTTTTTGATATCTCCAGCCAACTGCGTTGTTTATTCTGTGAGGCAACACAACGATTTTTGAAACTCTGCCATGAGTTCAGGTAACTAATACAAGCGTGGCATATTCGGAGCGAGAGCCGGTCAATCGGCGATACCTGGTGGGATATTTATTTTATTAAATTCTTTGAGTTTAAAGCTTTAAATTGCGCATAGAAATTATTAGGGAATGTAGGTATAGAACAAAGGCTGGGGAGCCGGTCGCCTCCTTCTTATTAATTAATAAGGTGGTGGTGTGTTTATCCAAAGGGTAAGGATGGGCATTTAATCCCTTGCCTATGTTATTACATAACAACTACATACTTATATGTATTTGGAGTGGCTGACAATTGGTGGTAGTGGCACGCGAGGTGGTGGCATCAGATATTCGGAAAATGTTCGCATAACTAACTACACTTGTGTATGTAGATCGAATTGCAATTATGTCCTCCCCTCCAGGTAAATAGGTAGTTGCGATTGGGGTATGAGAGGTGGACAATCAAAACATCGCGTTGTATTATTATAAGGATACATATACTTTTGTATGTTCCTTTGTTTAATTAAGCAGAACTGATTGCAACGATATGATGGTGATGATGATGATAATCATAATGATGATATTAAGATGGTGTTTGGTCAAACGAAACTTTGGGTTATTGATCCCTACAAAAAAAAAAAAAAGGATTTCCCAACGCTTGTCGATAAGCGGTTAACCAGCCACTCCCTGAAATTGATTTCCTTTGGCACATAGTAATGCATGATTCATTCATCCAGTGCAACCAATTACAAATTTCCAACTTGGTCGGATCAAATTTCGCCAGGTCTTCAGCAATAGTGGCATACGAACAAAGAGCAGCTTCCTTTCACCAGCACATACATACTACAGTACCAAAGGAATTCGCTCTCTCTTCCTTATATATTGGTTGGTTATTCGATATGGAATGCTGATACTTAATCAGATCTGAGAACCTGACCCAAACTCTAAGGCAAAAAATATTTCACAAAATGGTTGTCACATCGATTTTACGGCTGCTGTGACGAGACAAGTGGCATTTCCTGCCTCTGCTGTCACCACAACACAACCACCACGTAAGGTGAGTTCTAACCTAAAAAAAAAAAAAATCCAGAAACATCGCCAACTCGCAAGAATGCACAACAACCCTTGAGTTTCCCTCCCCTAAAATTGATATAAAGACTCAGGGTAAGCCACTTCAAGCGCTGCTACAGTATTTGGACAAAGATTACAAAAAGGAAGTACCATGTCAACGTATACACCACATGGTCATTCCAAGTCAGATATATGTACGTTTCCTTCTGCTTCTACCCCAGATTTGACTTGACAACTGTGACGACTAGCAACGATGACAACAAATATGACGATATACACACGGGAATCAGCCAACTGCTGCTGTTTTTGCTATTGATGTGGCTCTAACGAATCGAAGGAATGTTATAAAATTGTTGTTGCTTCCACGAATCAGAGAGAGCTCCATCGAGATAACACAGTCAGAGCAGAGAACAACCTACAACGGGACAGAGAACAGCTGGAAATGAGAATGCAATGGAAAAAACCCAATTTCACTGGGATACATCGCCATTAATGAACCACTCCACCCAGCTACTTCGTCCAACAGCTTGAAATTGGGTTTCGAAATTTCACGTAACACTGTGTAGTAAGAGTCATCGCCGCCGTCGTCATCATCTCAAGCGCTGAACACTGTGGCTATAGTGCGTTGTGGACACATGACACAAGAGAGATATGGCCAGCCATAAGCAGAAAAGAGATAGAAACACCCAGGACTCATCATCACCATGATTGGCGGCAGCACCAGCATTGGCATCGACATGGCAATCGCCATCACTCACTTATGTGCGAGTTTCTATAAATTTTCAGCTTCCATTCACTATTTTCCTCTTGGTTTCTTTTCGAGGGCATAAAATAATTTTTTTCGATGCTCACCTGGCTGAGCATCTGCGGCGTCCTTCGAGGCGCGGTTGAAACAGAAGAAAAGAAAAAACGGCCAAATTTGGGATGGAGACGGTTGCGGGAGTAGGACACAAGCTATAGGGACAATTTCACTGACCTTAATATTGACACAAAATTGGATTTTGGTAGCTAGGGGCTCCTTATCAGCGGCGTAGCTGTTAAAAATCGAAATACATTCACTGTCCGGAGCCAAGCACAAGCGACAGCAATTCTGACGTGCACGTAATATTGATTCTTCTGTCATTATACACCCCGAATGGTTCTCACTTTCAGTAGAAAAATGTTTGGAATTCTTTCCCAAACGCTGATTTAATTGTTGTATTCAATTTAGAAAACGTGTACTTTCATTGTTTTTACTTTATTTTGGTTTTTATTTATAATTGTTTTGATTCGTTTCTTTTCCTTTTTTTTGTTTGGATTAAAGCGCACAGGCACAAACACGAGGAGCACCGAGCAAAACCAAACCAAACCGCACGGGAAATAAACTAAACTGACACTGAGATCGGCTAAAGTGATACAATGGAAAGTAGGACTAAAACGAGATTGGATATTGGAAGGGTTGAAATGTGCGGAAAATATTGTGGATGCCAATGCTAGTGGAAGCTGTTGCCGTCTCGCAGCTCGCTGTGTATACATACGAAATGACAAGTGGGTGGTGGGAACACTTTTATTTCGTTTATTGGAATATTTACTTTAACTTTTAGCTGTTTTAAAAATTATATTTATTTCGTAAGATATGACTGACGGGTTTGAAGCCGCAGTTGAGTATCGCATGACTACTGGATGTCACTGAAATCACATAGGCCGCTTAGAAATCAAACAAAATCCTATGTTTTCTCCGACACGCATAGGAAGTTGCAGCTGGTTCGGAACGGAATAATAAAAAGTGATATTTATTTCTACAAGAATTCACACGTTTGGGACGATAATAAGCTTTACTCTTATGTAAACGTTCTCTAAACCAGATTCTAAGCCGGAGAATACGGCTTAGGGTTAGAGATCATCCTCATCAGAATTGACCACCAACTAGCAAATCTATAAACCATATCATATTAATGAGTTTTCACAACCAGATGTCACTACCATAAATTTTGCAGAGCAATTAGGGAGACGTATTTGAATCAGAACCACAAAAATGATTTAAGGGCGTTAAATTGTTATCCCCTGGCTAATTTTTGACGATTGTACAGAAGTGGATAAAGTTTTGGGGCGGCTTTCCAATACCCCAACCTCCCGTTTTTTTTAGGCTTTAAAAGACCCCTAAAACACGAAAAAAATAAAATTAATGTGAGGAAAGTGGTTATTTTATGTTTAATGTAAACACAGTTGTGTGCGTGGCGCGCTACGCGCTATTAAAAACTGGTTTACTCAACATTCGGGTGGGTATGAGAATCTCAACGCCAAAAATAATAATAATAAAAGTGCATGATAAACCCGCTGATCGCATTAAAAGCCGAAAATAATGCATACTAGACCCACTGAACGCAAGAAAACAGCCTGTCAAATCAATTTTATTGCAAATTTGTTGACATTTATATGGTTTTCGTGCATATTTGTATGGTGTTTGTGAAAAATGTTTTATTGTTTTAAACACAAACAAATGTTTCCTTACATTAATTTATGTATTTATGTATGTATGCATGTATGGTTTATTTAGTTATTAAAACTATTATAACAATTCATTTATGTATATAAAGTTATTTACAAAGTTAATTTACATAGGTATATGAGTTCAGGTAACAATTCAATAATACATAATAAATTTATTTACAAAAGTTAATTAATATAAGTATATGAATTAAGGTAACTGTTTCTTTAACATATAAAACTAGAATTTTTTTAAATCTTTGTAATATGGTTTCATTTTTTAATTCAAGAGGCAATTCATTATATAATTTTAAACCTCGGTACAAGAGCATGTTTTGAGTCGTTGAATCAATCTCTATAAAGCTGCAGTCGGAAGTCAGAATTGGACCTTAAGCTATATGGCTGAGCATCTCTTATATACAACAAATTTGATGACAAATATTCCGGCACCATGTTCAATTTAATTTTAAACACAAACCTTAAGACATTAAAGACAATACATTGCCTGACGTTCAAC
Organism: Brachyopa scutellaris; assembly: GCA_949775065.1. NCBI lineage: Eukaryota > Metazoa > Arthropoda > Insecta > Diptera > Syrphidae > Brachyopa > Brachyopa scutellaris. The sequence continues at coordinate 22,208,333 of OX459112.1, forward strand.
CATTTAAGACAGGACAACATCCATGTAGTAGGGGAACGAAAGCTACATCTTAGGCCGTGTGCCAATTGCGTTAAAATATTATCCTCTGGCTAGTTTTTGACGCTAGTGAGGTGAATATAGACCTCAAAAAATTAGCCGGCTCTGCAGCCAATGACTTATATGGACTGCTAGTACCCAACTTCGCGTTGGTTCCAACATAAGCACTAGCCCTCTTGTTTCGTAGCGGAGAAATGTGGAAACTTAGACTGTGTTTGAATTCACGAAAGCCGTTGGTTTGTGATTTAAGTATTTTTTTAATAAATTGTTAGAAGTTGTACTGCATTATAAAGCAAAAACACAAAGTATTAATCAACACAAATCATGAATTCCAAATAAATTTAACATATTTATCTAGTTTATGGGTCAATAAATATAAATTATAATAATAAATTTTGTATTGAAATTTTGGTAGTGGCATCTGTACCAACGGTACCAACGCGGCAGCAATTTAAAATTTAACGTATTTTACTGCGAAATGTATATACGGCAATAGATTGCCTCAGTTTCTACGTAAAATAAGTATGGTGGCGGATAATTGTTTCACATTGCTGTCCCTACGAAACACGTGGCGCTAGTTATGTTGGAACCAAATTGTCCGCAGACGTTGTATGAAAGTGAAATTTCACTAGCAGTCCATATATAATATGTCAATGTCTGGAGCTGCATAAAAAGTTATCCAGTGGCTTATGTTTGACATTTGTATGTACCCATGAAGGAATGAGAGAGACGACGAGAGCTTTGTGTTGGTTTCGATTTTCCAAGTCGATTGTCGGTGGACAAATGTAGTGCACTAGTGTTCACATACGATGTGAAAACTACCCGTGAAAATTATGTAAAAACCTGTTCATATCGTGTAAAAACAAGTAAAATTGATAGTTTGAATAATGTTGATTGGTGAAATTTTTATCTTTGTAGTTTTCATTAACAAATGACGAACTTTGTTGTTTAATCATGTACACAAATTATATATAATTTACAAACAAAAGCATTAACACGGAAAATAATTATTAGTTATGGTTTTTATGTTATTTTTTTTATTTAAAACTGGGAAAACAGTTTGGTTATAATAAAATGTGATGTGAATAAAATGACATGGAAATATTTCAATTCTAGTGGGAAATTAAAGAAAAATGACACTAAAAAAAATCCCATTTAATCCAATTGACACAGCAAAAAGCTAAAATTTTATCCACCTCTGGTAGAAACGTCAAATATTAGCCAGTGGATAAAAATTTAACGCAATTGGCACACGGTCTTGGTAAAGGGAAAATCTGAGCTGTGAACACTGACGGGAACCATTAGCTATATTTGTTTTGTCTGTCAATTCTTTGCCTAGTGCCTACCTTTTCGTTAAAGATTGAAGTGTCATTTGCGTCAGAGAAAAGAAAGAAAACTTGTTTTGTGTTTAGTGTGTTTACTATTTTTATTAAATTAAATACAAAAAATGGAATCTGAAAAATCCATAAAAGATAAACTACATGAACGCAAAGAACGTTTAAGGAATTTACATAAACTTCGACAAAAAGCACGAACTGAAAACCACCAAGAAGTGGTAGCAGAAGACGCAAGAAAAAAACTTCCAAAAAACTGGGAAGCAAGAAAACGACAGGCTGACTGGATTCTCAGTGACACCAAAGCTAGAGAAGAAGCTGAAGCTGATGGTAAGGATTACGATCGTCTAAAGATGTTAGAAGTCTCTGCTATTGATGCAACCAAAATCGAAAAGAAAAAACAGAAAAAGAATCCAGACAATGGTTTCTCAACTTTTGAAGCACAAACTGCGCGTCAATATAGTCGTTTGGTGAAAAACATGACACCACGCGATATGGCCAAGTATGAAAAGCAGAAAAAAGAACTCGGTGAGGAGGCATTCTATTGCGGTCCCAATACAGTCCTACACAACATACATAAGGACAACCCGGAGGCTATAAATAATATGGTTAAAGATTTGGAGACACAAATAGATCGAAGGAAGAAGTACTCGCGAAGGAGGATATACAACGATGATGCCGATGTAGATTTTATCAACGAACGCAATTCGAAGTTCAACAAGAAGTTGGACCGGTTCTATGGAGAGTATACTTCCGAGATCAAACAAAATTTGGAGAGAGGCACTGCAATTTAAAACCCTTTCTTCCTTTGCTAGGTTTAAGTTAAGATTTTGTTTGTTTTTCACTAAAAAAAAATATATGGATATTATATAAAAAAGTACAACTATTATTTGGCTTCGCGACCCGTGGCACTGACGCAGCGTCTGCTAATACAGTACACTCTCGATTTTTGCAACCTCGATCTTTGCAACCGACATAAATAGATTTCCTTTTCTCTATTTTTGCAACAAATCCAAAAAAAATTTCGATTTTCGCCACTCTGAGATTTGATTTTTGCAACATACAAAATTTGTGTGTGTAAAGTTTTACTATGCAATGTGGCAGGCAAGAGCAAACCTCTGCCGACATCATAAATCGTCTTGACGCAATGTAGTAATAACAACACGACTAGATTTTTTTTCTTTTAAATACAGCTAATCCTTCATAGATCAAAGTCTAATAAGGTTGACTTAACTCTTATTACAAAAAATTTTTGTTGAGCCTTCCAGTTTCTTGCAATTATGAAAAAGCACTGAAAAGCTTAAATTTAAATTTTTTTTTTTGGCAAGCCCTGTGAAAAGTTAACAGCGAAAACAATTGCTAAATGTTTTAAATAAGAACTCCTGATCATTTGGGAGGACTGTGTTCTTTTACTTCTAATTCGGGATAGAAATTTATCGGAAAGAACTTGATGACATCTCTGAATAGATCTTCGAGAAACTGCAAAACGTAAAAGCCCGAGAAAAAGAAGAAGTTTCTGTTAAAAGTGCGGAAATGGATATTATTGATACACAGCCCCAAGTAAAATTAGAAGACGCAATAAAATGCTCCACCACATGCTTGCAGTGGGCACAGCATTAATTACCTCAAAATTGAAGAAATGATGCAAATCCAGAAAATGCGCAATATGCTGTTGCGAAGTGCTCTTCTGCAAAACAAGTGCAAACCATAATTTCTACTTTTTTTTAAACTAAGGCTGCATATAAATATATTTGTACACACTTAATTTTTTTTAATTGTTTAAATGCATAATTTTAATATTTTAATTTGATAACTCAGAGAATAGCTGTAGGCCTTTTTTAAAGTGTTTTAATTTTCTGTTCGATTTGTGCAACTTTTCGATATTTGCAACGTCTGTTTTCATTTGATGCAAAAATCGGGAGTGCACTGTATTTTAATTGCATAGATTAAAACAAAAATAACGCTTGAGTTGAACATATTTTATTTACTAAAAAGCTATGGAAGTGCAAAGCTTTCCAGAGATAAACGTTCCGCATCTTTGTTTATTTTGACGATAGAATCTTCCGAGATAATGCGCACTACAGATTCATCGTCGTCATTTTCATTGCCGTCATCTAAAACGCATAGAAGACCATCATCCTCAAATGTCGGAAAGAAAAACTCAGGCTTGTTCCATTGTGCAGACGTTCCAATGCTGTGATGCTTTTCAGCTGACATGTGGTTTAGCAACTTCTCTGCAGTGTCATGCCTAGAGTTACACGTTACACAACGTAAAATGTGTACCTGTCGGCGCACATAGTTCACAGCTTTAACTCTTTGATAAAAGTTTAAACCAAAAATCTCGACATCAAAATCTAAACCGTGCTCCTGTAACATATGATTTTTCAACAAAGCGAAATCTGTATCAGTTTTGGAACAAAACAGACAGGCAATTGGTAGTTTCTCGCTATCCCATGCGAACCAGTCCGAGTCGGAATCTTCGCTACAGAGAATCGATTTATCTAAATCATCGTTGTCCTTAACGTCTTTTTGCTCCCTCTGCTGCCGAATGGCATTACGTCGACTTTGTTCGATGCTCTTGGTGTGTTTTGGCTTTTCATTACGGTAGTTAATAAGAAAATATCTATCATAGGCATGATTATTTGGATTTATGCGTTTGTGGCCTTTCTTTCGCATATGCTCTTTTAGTGTGACACGATCTTTGAAAACCTTTTCGCAATATAAACAAATGAGATCATCAAGATTTGATTGCACCTTTTCAAGCAAGTCATCAACGTAAACTAGATTCTCCGGTTTGCCTAGCTGCAGGAAGTGTTTAGTGAACAGATGTTCTAGGAACTCAGAACGCAAGCCATGAATTACATCACGGCAGTAGAGGCACTCCTTAGAGAAATCTCTATCTGTTCGTTCGAATTGGTGTTTCGCAAGTGCTTTTTCTAAGCGTAGTTGATGCAGCTTTTTTCGTAACTCGTAGTCCTGCGGTAGAATATCACTAAGGAGGTAGTATTTCTCGTTTTTCGATATGGTGCCATCTGGAAGTTGGTCCAACAACATTGTTGTACAATATTCTTCTAAAGTGTGTTCTGAAAACGGAATTCAAGGTATCTTACTGGTTATTTATGTGTGTAACTGTTTTACCCTTAAATGTATCTATCCAATAAATAAAGTACTTCTGCAGATCAGCAATATCTTCAACGTCTGCTATTACCAGTCTGTGAGCACGGAACAAGTGGGCTAAGTAGTCGTCTTTCCCATTTTCTTCCAGGAAGTTAAACTGTGTGTCACATTTTAGACATCTAAGATTATTTTCGTTACTAGATTTTTGTGGACTTAATGTTAAGCACGGCGTTGCATTTGTTTTATTTTCTGTTATAATAGAATGTTCCATACTGATAATAAACACAAGTGTCTAATCGAAAATAAAGAATTGACACTGACAAAAAATTGACAGATTTTAACTCACCACAGATTTACGAATACAGCAAAAAAAAGTTTTCTTGTTGAACTCATGCAAATTAGTGGTGTGAACAATAATGAGACTGTTCAGTGCAGGCCACGTTTGCCATTACAATGGTGCATCGAATTTATATACATATTTATCGCCTTAATATGATGAATCTGAACGAATACATTTTTAATAAGTTTTGACCGGTTTTTACAATTTTGCTTTGAAATTTTGGTTTTCATCTAATTTTGCTGAATGCGATTCAAATGTGGAAAGCTATTGAGAGTTTTCAGCAGAGGGAGTATTGGAGGAACTCGGGGAATCTTCTAGTAAGGTCAATGTTGAAGAAAAAATGAGGACACGAATCACATCTTTTCCTATCTGCCTATTTCTGATTACTACAAACAAGTGGAGTAGATAATTGAATCACTATTTGTAGGTAATAAATAAAGCTTGTACATTACATACGTATATGGTATGTGTGTATATGAAATATAATTTTGTAAGTTCGTTTTTGTTTCTTATGGAAAATTATTTTTTTTTTTTTATTTATTTTTGTTATTTTTCATTAGTTTAAAGTGAAATAGGCGTTGAATTAAAATTAATGGCGCAAATTCATAGTCAGATTTCCCCCATGTTCTGCATTTCACTTTTAGTGACTTCAACCACCAAAAGTGGAATTGGGTGTTCTGCATTCCGAACGAAACTGTGAATTGTGGATTGTATGTTCGAAAGTGAATATTTTGGTGTTCTGCATTCCACTCAAGATGACAGCTGTAAGTTCGTGTTCTGCATTCCTAAAATCCTGCGATTTAAGTGAATTGAATTCACTTGAGATTCTTGACGTAAATTGAATTCACATGCCGTTGTAAAGTGAATTAATTAATTAATTTGTTCATCGAAATCATTTTGAAAAATATGAGTAGAATAATAAGACTTTCCATTAATGTAATAAAGTAATTCCTTTGTTTAATATAGTACAAAACAAAAATTAGGGGCAAGAGAGTATTCTCTTGAATTACTTGGAAGAAAATCAAGATTTTGTTAAACGGGACAAAGCGTATACTTAGGATTTGTGGAGGAATTAGAACAACGACTGGATGGAAAACGATAAGAAACTGAAGTTAACAATTTTTATTATCAAAATAAAACATTTGATTTTGTTAATGGGCGAAAGTGAATGCTTATACCATCCAAGCAACCTGTAATCCCCGGAATCCCTCATTATTCAAACATCTTGTTTTCTTTCATCTGCGTACTTTCCAGTTCAGTCCACTTCGTACACAACTAAGGCGAAGATTAAAATCCTTTCCCACTGACCTTTGAACGAAGTGTTGCTCCGAGTTTGAATGTAAGAGGAATTGAAGTTGGTACCATCTCTGACTCCACTTCTCGCAGGATATCAACAAATATTTCTTTAGCCACTCACCCTTGAACTGTTTTTAAAAAGTAAAAATCGTTAAATAAATTATTTTTCTTCCGTTGTCTAACTTCTGCTTACAATGCTTCGGGAAGATCCAGAATGTTAGATTGATCTCGCAAAATCTTCCTGCGAACTCCTTCCATTCGGTTTTCACCAATCATTTAACACAAAATTAAATCCATTTTTTCAATAAAAAATATTTTTTCTTAAATATTTAATTCACTTGCACAAAACATAAACCAGGACCTGAAAATCTCCAAAGATGTTGAAATGATTTGACAGCTGTGTTTGACGTTTCAAACAAATGAATTCGAGGTGGATTCTAAAAATTCGAAATCACTCGGAATGCAGAAAACAGAATTCCATTCCGAGTGAATTTCAATATAGGTTTCAATCCACTTTCACTCGAAATGCAGAACAGGGGGGAAAACCGACAATAAAAGAATTTATTCACCTACATAACCTAACATATACTTTTTGCTATTCATAGTCACCTTATATTCGACTTTAAACGTATAGCTGCCTCGAAATTTAAAATAAGCCAAACGTCACTTTAAATAGTTATAGTCGGTTCTAAATTTCTCATATAATATTTTGACGTTTGGGTTTGTTCCTTCAAATCACTTTACAAAAACATACCAACGTCGATACTAACTAATACACAGGCAAAAATATGTGTTTATGAATAACGAAAAGTTATAGCCGGCTTTTTATTTATTGTCGACTATAACTTAAGCCGGCTATAGGCACTATTCATGGGCTGACTATGAATTTTCGCAAATGTTTATTTATATAATGGTGTTGTGTGCCGTCCCATATCCTGTTTACAAAAATGTTATGTTTATTTCACCAATAAGAGTAGGAACACATTAGCACAGCAGCTTCAAGATTAGCTTTAACGTTGGACCAAAATTATATGCCTTATTGGCTATGCAAATACAGTGGACGTCCAATATAACGAATGATATAATGTTCGAGGTCATTCTCTATATCGAGAGCGTTCGTTATATCGATCGACATTTCTTTTTAAAAAATTAAATAGCTGATTATTATTTATGAATACCTACGTTTTTTTATTGGTAATATTAAAATGAATGGTCCTGCCATTATTTTACACAAATTTTAAAATTATTTTGAAGAAAAAAAATCACTTATACGACTTTTTCTCACTTCAAGTTGAGATTTCATATGTCGGCTTTTTCTTGAAGCCGTGTTAGAGGAAACATGAAGAAACTAAAACGCACTTTTTAATACTAAACAATAAAAAATCATTTTAACTGCTAACGGAATCTTACGCTCGTATGTATGTGAAATAGCGTACATAAAATTTAAAACTGCATATTGAAAGAAAAACCAAAAATAAAATAATTCAAACCAAAATGTATGAAGGTGAAGACTAATAGAAAAAGACAAATATTGACACTTTCAAATGTAGGCGTGTTTTTTTTGTAACCTGTATAGGCTAAACATGTTTCAGGAGCATGTTTACCCATGTAAGATACAACAAAACCTTAGCCTGGATAATTATCCAGTGTTATTTTTACCTGGAGAGCTTTTTCGAAGTCTATATAGATTTGAAAAAAACGCGCCTATTGTGTATCTTGCGTAAACTCTTTGGACCACACATAAACGAAAATAAACTTCCGTGTTGACATAAGAACGCACACATAACATTGGCAACAAGAACACATTTTTATGCCAATTTATTAATGCGTTCGTTATATCGAATAGCAAATTATGTTCATCGTTCGCTATTTAGATATGTTAATGTAAATCTGAAAAGCGTTCGTTATATCGAAAATTCGCTATATCGGGTTGTTACAATGATGTAACTTTTCCTTTTTTCTTTGTAAAATAAAAAGAGTTCAGCTTTTGTAGAATGCTATTTAAGTTTTATTTTTTTTGTACTTTCAAATAAACTACAAAATTCTTTTTCTTTGTTTTTATCTCAAACACAAAATTATTCTCTTTATGAAATGCAAAATTAAATCACGTCGCTGTCTGGGCTTTTTCTCTCTCCTTCTCCTGGTTTTTTCTCCTTTCTTTCCCGCAAAAACCAAATAAAACATGGCGGTTCAGCACATGGATGTTAAGCAATTTAGGCAGCATTGCCAACACGGGTATTCGTTATATTGGACGTCCACTGTACTACCAATCTGGCGTGAAGTTTTCAATTTTCCAAATCCAATTTCAAATATTTCCACGGTACATAATTATTATTGAAACTACATTGCAGTATGACAAAAATTACCGATATCGGTACAACCGTTGTATGTAACACACACACTATGCAATCTTTTGGTAGCTTATTGAGGAGGAGGGGGTCGTTGACGTGCTCTCCCAGGTCGGTGCGTTACTTTTGTAACATCCTAGTTTTTACGTTAGGTTAGTTGTGTAGGTTAAGGTCAGCTAGGGGGTCTTCGCGGAGTAGCCGGGCCCGCTATTGCGATGCATCGTCTCCGAGAGCTGACCGACGCTGCGGCCTCGCTCAGGTCTCGGTGCCGCGAGAGGGCATTGTAATGGCGATGGCCAAGTGCCCAAGGATGCCATCAGGATGGTGACCGCTCGGGGCACGAGGCAACGAGCGCTTACCACCCTGATTACAATTAGTTTAGGTTAAGTAGCTTATGGTATTTTAGGTAGGTTAAGTTTTTATAGTTTTAAGAATAATAAAAATGGATAAAGTAACCAAGTTTTCCAAACTTTTCTTGGAATAAAATATGTGTTAAATTAGCTTAGTCGTAGTATAGTTAGTTTGATGCTGAAAGGCAATAGTTTGTAAAAATAGAGTTAAGCCTAGAGTGGCCCCTAAGGGCCAGTAAGTAGATTAAGTCAGTTTTGCTAGTTTTTAAATTAGATTTAAGCATTTTTGTCTAGTATGTAAGTTTATATTGAAAATGGAATAATAAAAATGTTTTGAAAAGTAAAAAAACCGTTATCCATCTAAAGATTTTAGATTCATCATCAACTGACGAAATTTACCTCAACTTAAATGGTAAACAGTGCTGCCAATTTTAATTTTATATTTTAAACATTAAAATGTCTTTTGTTATTATCTTCTTGGATTCATTTCTATAAAAGAAAACCAGAGAAGATATATTTTTTGTTCATTAGGTCTTAAGAGTTCTTTAGGTAAAATAAATGGCAAGGGCTAAGATGAAATTATAATATGTACCTACCTTAAAACATGCTACGTCACATTTTTTGGATGGATGGATAATGGATGGATGGATAATATGGAGAAGTGGTCTCAAGTACCACTTGACTTTCCTTCAAAGTTACGTATACGTGTCAGTGTTTTTTTTTACTTATTTTTACTTTTTTGTTTAAGGGGTTATATACAGTTAGAATTAGCTGGGTTCCTGGTCAGAGCGATATACCAGGTAGGTAACTGTGAAGCAGACGAGCTAGCCTGAAAAGGTACAAAACTGGGAAGATTTATCACGGAAAGTGAACCACATATACCAATAGAAGCAATAAAACACAAAATCTCCATACAAGCTCTGCAACAGGCAAATGAAAGATGGCGTAATCTTGACACGTGCAGCTGCGCCAGGCAGACCTGGCCACAGCTAAACCAACGTAGAACGTGCAACCTGCTAAAAATTAGCAGAGCACCAGCACATATCAGCATTATAGTGGGCGTACTGACAGGTTTATTTAATTTTCGTAATGTATATAATGTATATTGAAGTACACGCAATGTATATATATTTAAAATTTAAGTCAATCCGACAATTATTCTAGAAGTTACACGAATATTTGTAAAGACATCAGAGCGCTTTCTTTACTCTATGTAAAGTGCTTTTCAAACTTCAAACTTAATTTTTCTCAAAACCATGTTGTTATAGTCGGTGACCACAATTTCTCGGAAACTCGAATCGAAGGTTTTTTCTCATGGATAAATATATTTTTTTTATTAACAATTTAATGCCGAAATTTTGGGCAAAAATCGTTTTTTTTTTTCTTGAGAGGACGCTATTTTTGTAAAAAATGTTATTTTGCTTATTCCTTCGATTAATACCTAGATTATACATTTCTTTAACGATATCCGTTTCGTTTTTTCATTTTCTTTGATCCAGTCTAGAGATATCGTGGTCTTTTTTGAGAGAAGCTCCGGGAGATCAGCTATAGCAGCCTTCAATATTATTATTTTTACAAATAAAAAATGTTGAAATACAGTGAAAAATCACGTGAATATGTGTAAAAAAATTTACATCAATAACTTTTAAAGTTTTCTCAGGAAAAATTCTTCAAAAATCGCTTTTTTAGCTCTCCTGACTGTATATAACCCTTTAAGTTATATTATTGTGTATGGTAGATTTTACTTCATAACATTAAAGCAATTTGTAATAATAAAATAAATATATTTTTTTTATTTTCCTCCCAATCATGTTCGTTTTTCAGCTCAGATTTCTCAAAAATACAATATTAGCTATAATGAAACAATAAAATATACAGTTATCTGTATAGTTAAACATGAAAGAAGAATATCGCATTGTACATTTCATAAAATAGAGACATCAATTTTATTCATCACGATTTCAATCTGCCAACTTCAAGAAACTTAAATTATTAAAATCTCAGCCGAGAATACACTGCTCCCATAAGTTATTACCACTTATCTCTTGGGCGATATTCGTGCAATCAATTATGCCAGTATTTCAAAAAAAAACAAATCACAAAATAATGCTTTCCATAATGTCTACACATGCATAGCACAACAGATAATTCAAGAAGATATCATGACTTGCAAATATCGGCTTATGAACATACATATTATACTAAAAATACATTACGCCTATTTGATTATTCATTAAATAAAAATTACAAGCAATTAAGACAATTTAACCGATAAGGCAGACATTTCAATTAGTTTTTTTTTTATAATTTATTATTTTTTAAATACTTATCAAATTTAATGTCAAATCGTGAGGTCACCTTAGGCATCGCATGTATGTTTGTCTAAAGATATGTACTTGTATGAATTCATAAAATATAATTTGGATTTTTAGTAAGTAAAATAAAGATCAAGAGCGTTTATATTAATATTCAGAGTTCAGATGATTTAAATGTTGCAATCCTATCCTTATCCTGTGACTATAAAGTATCTATTTTGTATATATAAATGTACTTTGCAAATATAAATCAATTCCATGGTACTTTCGGAGTCATTATTGACTAATTGTTTTTATAAACAAGAAAATAATGGCGCAAATTCATAGTCAGATAGAGCCGACGATAAAAGAATTTATTGACCTACATAACCTAAAATACACTTTTTGCTATTCAAAGTCACCTTATTATCGACTTTGAACTTATAGCCGGCTCAAAATTTAAATTGACCCAAACGTCATTTTAAATAATTAGAGTCGGCTCTAAATTTCTCATATAATATTTTGACGTTTGGGTTTGTTCCTTCAAATCACTTTACTAAAACATACCAAAGTCGATACTAACTAATACACAGGCAAAAATGTGTTTATCAATAACGAAAAGTTATAGCCGGCTTTTTATTTAGTACCGGCTATAGCTATAGTCGGCTATAGGCTCCATTCATGGGCTGACTATGAATTTGCGCCAATGCATATAGAAGCAAAGTGAGACATAGTAATACATACATAATGTAAATAGGTACCTTTTAAACATATGCATAGTTCACCTTTATACTGGTTTGCATTGAGACACGAGTATTCATCACCAAATTAGTAACAATAACAAAAACGTTAAGAAAATCGCACTTAACATCCGTTCGTCTGATTGTAAATTGTAAAGAAATTCAACTTATGCGTGAATAATACTATGTCGATGGAAAGTGAAACCTAATTGAAATTTAATGTAGATTATGTATAGGTAGTAATCATCAAAAAATGATATATAATAGATGTGTATTTCGCAATGAAACCCAGTTTCAATAAAATGTAACTTGAAAAGAAAAATATTCAGAAATTTGCAGGTTTTCGATCCCCCCCACCTGTCTTATACAAAAGTCTTTAATTTATTACTGTCAATTTGAATAAATACACATAGTATCATTTAATTGTTTTAAGTAAACCAGTTATGAATCACACGACTGCTAAGCTGTATTTTAACGTACAGTACATACAGTACATACAGATATGTACATAAGTATAGCTATCTGTCAGTATATTGGATTGTCTTCACGAGTACCTAAATATTTTGTCTGTTTGAAATATTTGAATTCTCTTAATTAAACATAAATATAAAAAAATCTCTTACATTTTATTTCTTTGCACTTGTATATTGTATTCATAGTGTATGTTACATACACATTATAAGTAAATTAACACAAACTGAAATCTTTTTTTTAATTAGTTGTTTTTTCAAATTGAATTCAGACAAATTGGGTCTATTTTTACGATTAGACTTTTCGAAAGCCCTCGAATGCACTCGATTTTAATGGCAAAATTGATAAATGAATTGAAATTTTCTAGTACTGCTCTACGTTTTTTACATATTTAACTATGTATGTATCTCAAAGAGTCTCTCTTAAGAGTTCCATAGGGCTCGGTATTAGGACCACTATTATTTTCTTTTTTATGTTAAGGATTCTATAGGTTCCTGTAATATACAAATGTATGTGGACGACGTCCTGTATTACCTTCATAGAGTAGTCCTGATGAAGGACTTACTGGCTGGGATGAATGAAGATCTAGCAGGCATTCAATTCTGGTCTAGATTTTATAGTCTTAAACTCAGTTCCTCTAAGACTCTTGCGATGATATGCTCCAGGAGAGGTGGGAGCTACAGAATTTCACTGCATTGTTCTAAATGACGAGATTCCATACGAAAACAAAGTGAAAAATCTTGGTTTTATGTTATACAGAAAGTGTAGCTGCTGAGTGTATCAGCCGAAAATAGGAGAATCTATAAATCTATAGCAGAGCCAGACTCGAATATGAAACTATGTTCAGTTAAACAAAAACTTACCAAGCCCTATTCTCTTATTTAACTTTTTTAACGGTGCAACTTCTTCCGAATGTTTGACAAGCATTCGAGTGTCGTTTGTCATGAAGCACTCCTTTACTCGCCGTTTGGAGACGGCGAAAAATGTTGGGTCCCTTCCATTCATGCAAAAATATAACACGCACATACAAATGGTTGTGAGATGCCTGGTTTTTTTATAGGACTGCTGACGCCGAATATGTATAGGTATATGCCACTTTTTAATTAATGAAGCATTCAATGACCACAGTACACGTATCTAAGGTAGTATATTGCGAATCTGTCAAACATTTTCAAAGCAAAAAATGGCCGACAACTGTGTGGAATTTCTATGGGATTTAATTCAAATTCATTGTTTTCCTAGTTTTTCTTATCATTTCTTAATAAAAAAAACATACGTTTTTCTTTATGAAATCGATTTATTCGTTTATCTTTGCATTTTCCTTGAGTTTTCTATAGTTATTGTTCGGATATTTCAGGCGGTCATATTTTTTCATCACAGTTCTTTTTATTATTGTTCACACAACATTCGTATACGGCACAACACATTTTTCAAAGTTTTGACAAAAAAGTTAATTAAATAGGATAGAAAACATTAAAAAAACGAAAATTAAATGCAAATATCCTCACAGTTGGCGGCCATTTTCATGAATTTTTGACAGATGCGCGAACTTGGACGAAAATGAACACTCTAAGTATACTACCTTAGATACGTGTACTGTGTTTAATGACTGTCTACGAATTATTTAAACATAACATTTCGAGATACATATACCAGTGTCATTTCAAGACATCTCTTCTAGGAATTTGTCGTAATGATTAGTATGACTTCCGTAACTTGCTGAAGATGCATGCCATTATTCATAATTACTGCCCAGTCCGGTCCACTCCCGGAATCTTGCCCCGATTTGCACACACTACACATTCGTAAGAACAATTCGACTATTTGCCGATGAGTTGACAAAGGAAGGGGGGAACTACCACTACCCGAGGCGGTGGAAGTAGCTCCACCACTTTGAGGCATAAAATCAAAGCAAATGATTATGAGAACGGCTGACCAGAGACGGTCTAAAATTGTAGGACACAGGGTTTCCAAGGCACATTAGCCGGTGCTGGACCGTAAAAGGACCAGTGAAATCCTTACACTTAGCAGGGCAGAAATGAGTATACTTATAGGAATATTATCCGGGTATTGCCTTCTGGGCAAACACGCCAAGAGGCTCTGACTCATAGGCATGGATATTTGCAGATACTGTAGTGATCTAGGTATAGCAGAGGATATCGCACATATTCTGTGTGACTATCAGGGCATAGCACGTAGTCCCAGTAACATTAAAGGCTTCTACTTCTTTAGTTAACTGGAGGAGGTAAACCGAATAAACCATAGACTCGTTCTAAAATTTTGCAGGGTAATAAAATGATTTGGGGAAATTGTGGCAGTTAAGGTACCATCATTGGATGGGCTCTTAGGGAATCGCGATGGGCCCACTCTGATGCCTAGTGTTTTGGAATGGCTCCGAATGACCCCTCTCACCTGACCTACCCTATGGAACAGACATCTGAATTAATTGCAGAAAACAAGCTCATCGGCCGAATTGCCCATTTAATTAAAACCCTATTATATCTAGACCCTATATCTTACTTATTTACTTAGTTGGCGCTACAGCTCGAGGTGAATTTGGGCCTGCTTCTCGCAACCATTTGTGTGTGCGTGTTATATTTTTGCACGAATGGAAGGGACCTACAGTTTTTTGCCGACTCCGAACGGCGAGTTGAGAAACTCAATCGTGACAAATGATACTCTTTAATGTTTGTCAGACATTCGAAAGAGGTGGGCACTGTGAAAAACTTTTAGGTGTTTGCGGCGGGATTCGAACCCAAGACCGCTGGCTCAGTAGTCCGACGCACTAACGCGCTACGGTGCCCACCCTATATCTTAAATCAAATTAATATTGCTTACTTTTTATCATTTTCTCCAGGTACTCCATTTGTTTTATTTTTATTTTTTTATTTTTAATGTGAACTTTTTCAATCCTACCTCGATACTTAATACATATCTAGTAGTATTGCTTCTTTTGTATAAACTTATCAAATAGTCAAAATTAAAAATTGTACGTATCTCATGTTTTGCATACTACTGATGTTAAAAAATTGCTTTCCACAAATTAATGCAAGGTGGTTGAAGTGACAGTTAAGGTAAAATTATATTCAGATATTTGTACATATTTTTAAATATGTTTTCCAAAGTATTACAAGTTATTTTAATGATACTTATTTAAGTAAAGTACTTTTTTGTGTCCCTTTTCCATAATGAACGAACTTCCAATATGAGCATACGAGAAATTGTATGACTAATCTCGTTTAACCCATTATTACCAGTATGTATGCATGACATTTAATACTTTGAGTTAATGTCGACGTTGGGTAAGAACGGAATTAAACAGCATTCATATTATTTGTACATATGTATATCATATGTATAAGAGTATGTACATTAACATGTATTAGCTGAAATTACGAAAGACAACAGATTCAGTGCTCGATTGCATGACATTTTAGTATGTTTGAGTGATTTGCTTTGTAAGGTAAGTAATTTTTATCGGGAAAAATAATCACTAAACTTAACTTAATAATTTCTGATATTGTGACAGATTACAGAAAGTAAAACAAATCTCAGCTGAAAACATAATCTACCGTCTTGAGTTGGTATTATTTTTTATCTTCTGATTTTGCTGTATGCATCTACTTATGACCTTTTCAGTGATAATGTTCAATTTATTTATTCTTGTGAGTGTAGGTATATGAAAACAAAATAAAAAAATGATATTGTTATCACAGAAACAGAAATAATTCGAGTACCGGCAAATTTAGTATAAAAACATTTCCATTGGCGCTTGGAAGCATATTTCATCTTCGTTATACTTTAGTTGAAGTGTGTATCTCCATTGAAATAAGGTATTTAATTTAATAATCAATAATTAAGAAATTGTTTTAATTTATTTCCTTAATGTTGTAACAAGTGTGATAGATGTTGTTAATGAATTAAAGTGTAATTGAAAAAAGCTCATAACATAATAAATAAGCTAAGCAGCTGTTGGCCCTATCGGAACATTTCGCAAATCACATTTTAAACAAACGCGATGAAGCTTTGCGAGAGCTTTGAAGGTCTTTGAAACATCGGCACTTCCAGTCAACCTTTCCCATATTTACTACGTCAATTTATATAGAGGAGTCATTTTAAACCTGGCCGCAAACGGCATTTGTTATAAATAAACTCACCTTTATGCATTTCGCAGTGGTGGGGTCGCATTGGGAAAACCAAATGAAAATGTTCTGATTTAAACTGCATACGGTATCGAGTTCAAGTCAAATTGACCGCAGACTATTTTTTGCAGTAGCTAAGGTACTACATAATCAACTTGCAGGTGAAAGAAACTTTCAATTTTACATTGAACCATATTGCGAATAGTTGATTACGATTTTCGAATCGGAACGCTCTCAGTCGAAATGGCATCTCAGCGATTACCGATCGTAGTTGTGTTGCTTATAAGTTCACTAGTCGCTGGCATTTCAGCCAACAATGTGACTGTGTCCATGGAAGCTCAAATATGTGTGCACAACAAAACTGTGGTAGGGATAAGTTGGCCAATATAAGGCGCAAGTTTTTGTTTATTTTTTTTTTTCTTTTCTCATTGATCGGTTGAATAGTTTTCAAAAGCGTTTCATGTTAAAAAACTTCGGTTAAAAATGTTAAGTGAATAAAAGTCGATATTTTGAAATTTACCTTACAGATGTCTTACAAAGTTGAACCGCTACCAGATTCCTATGCTTTGCTGGGCGAAGGACCTCACTGGGATATTGCAACACAAAACTTGTACTTTGTTGATATTAATAACGGCAAGATTTTGCGGTATGACTACAATCAGAACAAGGTGTTTAAGAGCCAAATTGGTAAGTAAATAGTTTACAAATTATTATTTGCTACATAATGCAATTAGTTGGAATGTTTGATTCCAAGCAGGCCCGGAAGTGACCTTTAAAAAAATACTAGTGAACAACTTAAGTACTCATGTCTTTAGTGTTATGTCAGTACAGTACAGTTGGTTTTCTTTATTTTGTAATAAACTAACTTTTTGTACCTACTAAGATTAATTTAACCAAAATTATGTTAATATTGCACATGGATCATAGGCATAACTTAAGTTTGAATAAATATGGTTTTATTTAATTTACGTTTTAACAAACATACATAATGTATGAACATACATATATAGTAAGTATAAGATAGATAAACTTCGTGATCATCGTGAGTGTGGTTATTGTTTAAACATTTTAATATACTTTTTTTAGTACCAGGTGCGATTTCTTTAATTAATGTTTGTGTTATTACTTTAGGACTTTAGGTGGTAATATCTAGATTAGTTATTTAACGACCTACATACATAGTTCTGAAGTGAATTCAAATACAATTTTTTATGCATGGCTATAGATACATTGCTAAAACGGTTTGCAAATCTAGGTCCAAGTTCTATAGCATTGCATACAAATCTTACTAGATGAAAATCTTGAAAATAACAAAACAACGAACATTCTAAACATTCTAGTTCAGCTATTTTTTTAACGTGTTATTAATTTTTAATATCATTTTTTTTTTTTTTAGAAAACGAGACATTTGCATCATTTATAGTACCAGTTGAGGGTACAACAGACAAATTTGCAGTTGGTATTGAACGTCGCGTAGCTATTGTCACCTGGGATGGTCTTTCAGAGACCTGCAAAGTTGACAAAGATATCCTTACCGTGGAGCAACAGGACCCTAAATATGATGGCAATCGTTTTAATGATGGCAAATGCGATCCCCGTGGTCGTCTCTTTGCTGGAACTATGCGGTACAAGAGTGAATTTGAATTTCGTTATGGCCACCTATACAGGCTTGATCAAGATGGTAAACACGAAGTTGTGAAGGATGACATTGGCATTTCAAACGGCCTGGCCTGGAATGAAAATACTAAAAAATTCTATTACATCGATACCACCGATTTTGAGGTTAAGGAATACGATTATGATATTAACACTGGAGACGTCAGTAAGTAAAAAGGTATTCAATTGTAGTGGAAAATTGTGATGGTTAAATGTACTCTTTCAGAAAATCCCAAAGTCATCTTCGATTTACGAAACCTGCGAGATGGTAAGAATCTTCTTCCCGATGGTATGACCATCGATTCAGAAGGTTTTCTTTATGTAGCCACCTTTAATGGATCCACTATTTTTAAAATTAATCCAAAGTAAGTTAATTTAAATTGTTTTTTTTTTCTCTTTTTATAATAAATATCTATATATTTTAGTGATGGTAAGATTTTGCTTGAAATTAAATTTCCATGCGAGCAAATCACTTCGGCTGCCTTTGGTGGACCAAATTTGGATATTTTGTACGTGACAACAGCTGCACTGTTCGGCAAACCAGCACCATCTGGAACGACCTACAAGGTCACTGGCCTGGGCGCTAAAGGGCTGCCTATGTCAAAATTTAAACTTTTAAAATAACCATTCAAAACGAAAAAGAAGTATTTTATGTACCTATATCGTAGAGGAAAATATTTGTTATACAACGTAGATATAATTGTATCTACGTGTAAACATAATTGATGAAAAAAATAAATACAAATACAAATAAAGTGCAGTAAATAATAATTATATGAATGTGACGTCTTTGGAAACAGTTTGTACAATATTGTTCATGAATCATGATGATATAATGTGAGGACAAGGGTCATTGGTTATCATTAAGTTGAAAATAAATTTAAACAAACATCAAACCGGATGATCCAAATCGGTGATTATTGTTATGTCGATTCCGTGTATTGGGTTAACCTTTTAGTTATAAAGTTTATAAATAAAGCTTGTGACTAGCGGGATATTTAATTTTTGTAATCGGATTTGAGAACTGGCGATTGGAAAAGAATTACTGGAAGTAAATTGACATTTCTTAACCCGTTTCGGTCCAAATGGCATAAATGTTTTTACTGTCTTCAATCGTTTTCTTTTTAGAGAGTCAATCAACCAAAGCTTTCTAAGAAACATATTCTATCGTAATTCTGTCTGCCCTTTCCGAATCCGGGGACAGAATCGTTCTATCTGCCGTTATTTTTTAGATATGGCAGCTGAAAGCAGAAAAAATGTGAAATTTTTTTTTTTTTTTCAAACAATCGTAAATTTTAACATAAGCCACCTACTATAGGAGGCTAATACTTCGTATCTGGTGGCATAATTGACCCCAAAAACCCCTTTGTACCAAATTTGGTCCAAATCGGTTGACTTTGTGAAAATCGTCATTTATGGCCGCCATCTTAAATCCGCCATATTGAATTTCCTTACTTTATCGGTCCTATCTTTTGGAGACATTGATTATGCCACCAGATACGAAGTATAAGCCTTCTATAGTAGGTGGCTTATGTTAAAATTACAATTGTTTGGAAAAAAACAATTGAAATTTCACATTTCTGCTACTTTCAGCTGCCATATTTCAAAAATGGCGGCAGATAGAACAATTCTGTCCCCGTATTCGGAAAGAGCAGAAAAAATTACGATAGAATATGTTTCTTAGAAAGCTTTGGTTGATTGACTCACTAAAAGCAAACGATTGAAAACAATAAAACAATTTATGCCATTTGGGCCGAAACGGGTTATTTACGTTTTAGAAATAGTCGAACTGATGTTCTAGTATCTAGTTAGAGTACACAATAGGTAGATACTCTTTTTTTTAAACCAAACAGGAAAAAATTATTGAAATACAAATAAATTTTTATAATAGGTACTTCGTTTTTAAACGGACTAAAAAGTATAAAATAATTTTTCTGAGCCCCTACAGATAGTCCTAAAAAGTGTGAATTAGGTAGGTACTAGCTTAAGCTTTGTATATATTGTACATTTAAAAAAACCGACATCAAAAGACGAATATTTACTTCAGTGGTGCCGAAATAACGAAGAAATTAAAATCTTGACGAACGCTTTTTCATAAGGAACAAAATTATCAAAGGCACAAAAGCTCTCTGCCACTTTATTCTGGATTTGGTATTACCAGCGACACGTTGTCACGTTGCAGCATAACCATTCTATTGGATTGGTGCTACTATAGGAATGTATATACAAAGGTATTAGTAAGATTTAAATCAAAAAACACAGGCTTTTAAATGCATATAATGCACATTTCATATTTTTAAGTTTTTTCTTGCATACATGAAAAAAAAGAAAATTTGTCGGTGGAAATTGTGTAAATATCTCCCTCTTCTCACAAATTCTTCTTCCTTTGTCCACGATGACAGCTAAGAAGCTTCACTTTTGACGCGCGTAACACCTACACGCACTCTTTTTTTATAATTAGCATCTTATTCACTCCCTTCTCCCACTAAAAAATTAAAATACAAAATCCAAAAAATATAAAGATAAAAAATAATTTTTTAAGAACAAGCTTTATAATTTTTTTCCGAGTCACCAATGTGTGACTACGGTTGCCAGATGTGGCGATTTATCGTATTTTGGGCTATTTTTCTTCAAAAATTACGATGAGAATTCAAAAGTTAGTAGCCCTATGCAATTTGGGCTACAAATATTTTCCATTAACGATCTTGGCCGACTTTTTATTTATAATTAAAATTCTTTAAAAACGACATAATGGTAGCAAAATGTGCATTAGAAATTTACAAGAGTGATGATGATACTGACAGTGATTATTAATTATTAATTAATTAATTAAATGTTATTATTAAATATTTCTACTATTTTCGGTAAAAAAAACTAAACATGTTGCCTTCAAAAGTAAATGCCAACACTTGGCTAATTTGTCTGCAAACAATATTTTCAATTAATTACAGTACGACTTTATTAAATAATTTATTCATATTTCTGAATATGATATAAAGGAAATTTGAAAAAAAAAATTATTTCGTACGATATTTGGGCTACTTATTAGGCAACGATTTTGGGCGACAACATTTCTAAAATTGGACTCTTAAAGCTTTGGAGTTTCTGGCAACCCTGTGTGTGACTATAAGTTAAAGCTTAGGGCTTATGGAAATCGCAGGCAGATTGCATAGTGTGTGTGCTACATTGGTTGGTTGTACTGATGTCGGTACAATTCGCGGTTGTACAACGATTGTATCGTGTAGCTGCTTAAGACCTTTCTGAATCAAATCTGGAGAGATTTTGTCGATTCCTGGTGCCTTAAAAAATGTAAATTAGTTTACAGCCCATTTAACTTTGTCTTGAATGACCCTTTCTCCAGGCAGACTGTTAGTTCTTCTATTATTGCGGTAGCATGTAGTAATTAGCGATACTTGATATATTTTTATATATTTTACATACATAGGTACACATTTTTTGCATGTATATATACATATGTACATATTCTTATTTTAATTGTATATCTGCAAGGAAATCTTCATTTCACGAACAATTCCAATCAAATCCAACGTCAACCAACTTCACCATTGTTTACATCTCTTTGTTGCTCTTTCTTTTTTCTTTTATTACAATTTGCGTTTTAATTTTTTCAATGGTGGATGTGAAACGTCGCCTAACTTTTCTTTCTAAAAATAAGAATAAAAATTGTTTTATATTGTGTGTTCTTTCAGTTTAGTTAAATTCTATTAAACAAAGGAGTTTGTAATAAATTTGTAATAAAATAAACTAGAGCTTACCAGTGATAAATAGGCATTTTATTGCAAATAAATAAAGCAATGGATTCATAGAAAACAAAGAACTTCGAAAAGTTATTTTCTTAAAGTGTATTCTTTTAAGCGAACAAATAATCCAGCTGTTGGTGGAACAGCTAGAGGATGTGTTAGAGTAGATTAAAAAAAAAAACAATTACAAAAGTTAAGCTCCTAGTTGAATAGTAAATATCCTTATATTGTCTGCAATATTACTGAAGAACAAAGGACATACAAACGAAGAAAATGGGTCGAATTTTCTTAGAACACTTGGGTGGCCATAAACTATTCAACTGTGGCCAATGCAATGCTAATCTCACCAATAAAACTCAATTAATCAGTACAAGATTCACTGGAGCTACTGGTACGAGTTACTAGATCACTCGTAAAGTATTAATGTTTCCGTTAAAAGCAAACATTAATTTATTCACAGGACGGGCGTATCTATTCAAAAGGGTTGTGAATCTCACATTTAGTCATGTTCAGGAACGGGTTATGCTAACTGGACGGCATATGGTTCGTGATGTTATGTGCAAGAACTGTGCTCACAAATTGGGCTGGATGTATGAGTTTGCGACCGATAATTCTCAAAAGTAAGTAAAGGAAAATACATCTTAATGAACTTTAGATCAGAACTGGTTCTATTATTAGCCATATCTTCTTCTTAATGCAAGCTGTGGTCCATAGATATAATGCGATGTAGGAAATTTCGTCGAATTTATATTCATGACAAAGACGCGGCAAACTGCAAAGTTGATTACATGTCTCTCTCTATATTCCAAAATTGGGAGGCAGATGAACGTCGGTAGTCATGTGTACATAACATCTACATGTTTTTTTAACATCTGTCTAGACTACATAATAAAAGGAACATTTTAATAGAATCAGTTGCGGGTTTTACATTGCAATGCAGATTATTTACGTTCTAATCAGGTGTTTGTTTTAATTTCAGATACAAAGAGGGTCGTGTAATCTTGGAATATGCTCTGATAACAGAGTCTGAAGGCATTCAATCTGACGCCGGCATTAGAGACTAAAGGCATTGTTCGCAGCTTGTTCTACATTTAACAATAACTTGGTGGCATTGTTTTCTTTATTTAAATAAAATTGTGTAATCCATTTTTTTTTACTTTTATTGTCTGCTTGTATGGTGTCTTAAGATTCTATTAAGAATTCAATGTGAATTGGTTTTCATATTTTTCCGGTTTTTTGAGCTACTGCCATGGCATTTTCGTTGGCAATCATTTGGAATTCTTGGAAACGCTGAGATATTCTCTGATTCATTTTTAAGTACTTCTCCATACAATTTAGTGAACACTTCTCCTGGAAATAAAAAGAAAGTTACTTACTGGTTGTTTTAATTTTATTTTATTGAACATACCTCATCTGGTTTTACAGTTCTAGCTGTGAAATCCCGCACACAGTCGACGAAGCACAGTTCTGATAGTTTGTTGTATGAGAGCAGGAAATCTTGAAACTGAAATGGGATATTAAGGTCATTGAGCGATTTGTTACATTCGAGAACGAGATTTGAGATTAGCATTGGGGGCATCTACCCAATGCATTTATGAGAGCTTTTATTATAGAATGTTGTACGATTGCTACATGCTCTGAAACTAATGGTTTGATAGCTGAGGAAGAAAACTTCCCAGAAATCGGTTATAGTAGTATCTGAAGATATACCTACGTCACACACTTAAGACGTTACTTAACATTTCCATGTACAATTATTGTAATTTAGGCTCTTTCGGTAACTTAAATTGGAATGCAAACAGACCAAATATCGCGAAGGGATTTCGTGGAAAAAAGATCAATAATTAAAATTAAGAACCAGAGAATTATACTAAACAAGCGTTTTAAATATGTCGATTAAAATTATAAAATATATTAAATTTACTGTCTAAAGTAAGCATATCTACTAACGGTTTTCATTTGGTCCTTATCTAAGGAGTCAATCGATACGGTTGCCGCACTCATTTTATTCAGGAAATTAGTTTTATTCTTTGTTTCCTTACAGAAAATTCAGAGAAATTTACGATTTCTAGCAATGAGGTACTTTGACAACTAGCCATAAAAAAGTGACAAGTTTGGTATGTGGAACGTATTGTGGAATCTGCGGCATTTCAACAGGGATGCTAAATTTTTTGTTTTTAGGGCAACTTACTTACTTAGGTGGCGCTACAGTCCGGGGTGGACCAAGGCCTCAACCAACAACCTCTTCCAGTTAGCCCGGTCCTTAGCTAACCGCTTCCAGTTGCGCACTCCAAGTTGGTTGAGGTCTTGTTCTACTTGGTCGCGCCACCTTAGGCGAGGTCGTCCTCTGCTGCGCTGACCCTCCGGGTTAGAGTTGAATATTCTCCGAGCCGGAGCGCTGATGTTCATGCGCTCTACATGTCCTAGCCATCTTAAACGCCCAATGTGCAGTTTTTTGACCAGGCTGATGTCGCTGTACAGCTCGTACAGTTCGTCGTTGAATCTTCTCCTCCAAGACCCGTCAACGCAAACGGGACCGAATATCCTACGAAGGATTTTTCTCTCAAAGCGACCAAGGAGATCTTCATCCGCATTCGATAAAGTCCATGCTTCAGCTCCATATAGCAAGACTGGGATGATAAGGGTCTTATATAGAGTCTCCTTAGTCGATCGGGAAAGGACTTTACTGCTCAGTTGCCTTCTTAGCCCAAAGAAACAGCGGTTGGCAAGAGTAATCCTTCGTTTGATTTCCGCCGAGATGTAATTTTTTGATGTTATGGCAGAGCCGAGGTAGACAAAGTCCTTTACTACCTCAAAGTTGTAGCTGTCTATTGTGACGTTCTGTCCAATTCGTCGATGTTGGTTGTCCCTTTTTGTTGACAGCATATACTTAGTTTTGCCCTCGTTTACCGCTAAACCCATTTTGGCCGCTTCCATTTCTATACTCGCGAACGCGCCGGTGACAGCTCGCTGTGTTCTACCAATGATGTCAATATCGTCGGCGTATGCAAGTAGTTGAACGGACTTTTGAAAGATCGTTCCTTGTGTGTTGGCTTGTGAGTTTCGAACAATTCTTTCAAGTATGATATTGAAGAAGTCGCATGACAGCGCATCACCTTGTCTGAATCCTTTTTTGACATCGAAGGTCTCGGTGAGGTCATTACCGACCTTGATGGAGCAGCGAGCTTTCTCCATCGTCATCCTGCACAGACGGATGAGTTTGGCAGGGATGTCAAAACTAGACATGGCTCTATACAGTTCATCCCTCCAGATGCTGTCATAGGCGGCCTTGAAATCGATGAACAGGTGGTGGGTATCGATTTGGACTTCTTGGGTTTTTTCCAGGATCTGCCTGAGTGTGAAAATTTGGTCTATGGTGGACTTTCCTGGCCTGAAACCGCACTGATAGGGCCCAATCAGGTTGTTGACGAAAGGCTTCAAGCGTTCACACAATATGGCAGATAGGATCTTGTAGGCGATGTTCAGGAGACTGATGCCTCTGTAATTGGAGCAGTTGAGAGGGTCTCCTTTCTTATGAACCGGGCAAACGATGCTGAGATTCCATTCATCTGGCATACTTTCATCTGACCAACTCTTAGAGATGAGTTGGTGTATGCTCACTACCAAGTCATCTCCAGCTGCTTTAAATAGCTCTGCGGGTAAACCGTCAGGTCCAGCAGCCTTGTTGGACTTAAGTTTGGATATTACTATCCGCACTTCGTTTTGATCAGGTGGATGGGAGTTTTGGCTATCATCATCTAAGTTGAATGGTTCATTCTGCCTGACAGCGGAATTTTGGTCGTCATCGCCATTGTACAGTCTGCAGAAGTAGTCTTTTTAGGGCAAACTGAATTGAAATTTATGGAAAATAAAAGACTATAGTCGAGACCGAGCTTATCTCGGATAATCGAAAACCCGGTTCATTGCATGAATTATTTGCCTACTACAAAATTAAAAATAAATACAACAAAATGAATAGTAATATTTACATACACATGTATATGTATGAAATGTATACATTTGTGCAATCACAAAAAAATATACTTATGTATAGATATATGGACATTATGAATAATTATAAGAATTCAAGTTAACCGATGAACACAATCATGGAAAGAAGAGTGAAACCCGGATAATCGGTTGCAAAATTTATTACCATAAATGGAAACCAGCCCCGTTGAATTCATAGAAAATTAATCGAAACCGAGAGTTGACGTAATCTAAGATAAGTGTTGTCCGTTGTGATCCTTGTTTGCGAAGATGCTTCGCTTAAGAATTCATCAAGAAACCCGAAGCTTTTCGGTTTTCTCGAGTGTTCCTCTAAGCTGACGTACCTAGTTTTAGTTGACTAAAAACTGAAATAAGAAAGGAAAAAAAGCATCATACAAGCTTCGCGTAGACTGTGCTGTCGTGAATCGACTTGCATCGAAATTGTTAAAACATTCCTGCTTTTTTGTGAAGCTCCGAGTTGGATATCGTCTCTTTTAAAATTAACAACAAGATATACATGTACTAAATACTTATTTTATTTCTTAATAAATTTACTCTTTTAATAGTACATACATACATAATTTATTTACACTTAAGCTTAGACAAAAAAAACGTTTGCTCCATCCCGACAGGGGTTTTATCTTAAATTATACAACATACTCAGCGAAAGCAAACATGTTTTTCTTTGTTAATTATTTAACGAATTAAAAAAATTTTAAGTTTTGATAACGACACTAAACGATACTACGATTAAAATAAAAAAAAATCAGAATCTTACAAACGTTTAAAACCATGTTTTTTGAATTTTGTTTCTAGTTTTTGAAAATTGTTCATTCAGCCTTAGAAGAAAATGAATTTGTTCTTGAAAATGGAAAAATGACCCTCACGTGGCGATGCACACATTTACAATTATCTCTGGCTATAGGTCTTATAGACGCGCTGTGTACTGCGAGTATTTATTGCAGGTGATGGGCTCGGTGACGTTGACGCTGAATCATTATATTTAGTTAGTGTTGCGGTGCCGGCTTCGTTCATTATATCACGCTTCTTAAAGTAGTCGATGAGCTTTTTGGTCGATTTTATATGCGAAACTATTGTTGCCTCAGACTAGTGAATTCAAAAGGAGTTTAAAGTTACAATTAAAAAGAAATTTTCGTTTATACTTACACTTGCAGTAAGATTCATAAATGTGTAGTATTTCTCTAGGACGCCAGTAATTTCTTTGAATCCATTTTCGCGCAGATATGTTCGAATGACGTTCTCATTCTCTTCGCTATCCGTTATTAAGTGACCGATGAGAATTCCCGCATAACTGCCCTTGAGTGTGTGCTCCATGTGATGACCGGCTTTTTGAAGAACTATTACGCGGTGAAAGGGAAATGGTTAAGGATGCTCAAATTAACATAAAAACAAAATCCTACGATTATTGACGGTTTCATCAACTTCCTCTTGTTTTTTCTTCTGCTCTGTATTTTCTAGAATAGCATCGGTGTTCTTTTCAACTAGCCTAGTAAATAAAATCAATATAATACAGAAGACTACCAGCTCTTGAAATTCCTTACCTAGCCAACTCTTCGCACTTGTAGAAATACTCAATCAATGTTTTTATCGCTGGCACACGATCGGAAATGCTATTAAAATCTGGTGGCGCCACCGCTTTCATTATAGTCGTTCTATTGGCCACCGTGTGCATCGTAAGATTGATTAACAACAAAAGTACCTGTAAATATAAAAATAAACATAAATTTCAATTCTTTACAAATAAATAAATTAATATTGAAAAACTCACCAGCATGCTTAGCTCAAAGACACACCGTTCAGGAATGTAGTTGGGAGCCTGCAGCAGGATATGGAAGCTCGTATCGAAGATTTCGAGTCGCTGCCCAAGCAAGGCACTTCCATTCGCATTAGAATCGAATGGATGGGTGATATTGATTAAGACTTTCAGTGTAGGAATGAGTGCCTCACGCAGTACAACACCTGGATCATCTTTAGACGTAAAGTCACTTGTTGGGTGGAGACAAATTTCCCCATCACACATTCTGTACAACTTAAAGAGAGTATCTATTGCTACCCCGTTACTATAGTGGAGAATGTAATTTTGATTTTGTTCATTCAGCTGTGTGACATTTTCCAGAACACGCATACAACGTTCGATTGTCTTCATATTGTCCAGCAGACTTGGTGACCAATTTATTGAGTTCGCTATCTCAGCCTCAGTCATTTGTTGACAGCATTCGCAAAGCACTTTTATGATATGCTCGAGACCACCGAGATTTCGCAGTTCCTCTTTGAACCATTCACCGGCACGTTTGGAAGTCAACGAAAGCAATGTTTCCATTGCTAGTGTACCCGAGGAAATGGAGTCCATGTTCAAGTGTGCCGCTTTGCCTTGGCTCTTGATTTCCTCGCACAGCTTTTTTACTGTATTCTTGTTGCGATTGTAACTGGTGATTTCGGCAGAATTCGCAGGATTGGCCACATCGGTCTCGAGTAGATTCATCATCAACTTCAGAGAGTCTTCATCGAGATCCATGTTTAACGCATCCTGCGACAGGATAAACATTATTGCTGATGTGCACAGTCCCAGGCTTAGGTCTGCGTTAGCATCACTTAGAGCTTTGAAGAATTTCGTGACTACGCCATGCGCTCGTACATGCATTCGGAAGGCGGGTGTCATACACTTAGAAGCTAGTTTTAGCGCTGAAAGGCAACGAGTTGAGATTTGATTGTGGGGTTGGAGTGCCTCGAGGAAATAATCAACGTCGTCGTTGATTTCCTGGTACTCGCCGAATTCCTGAATTTGATGAGCTGTTTTCACGTTGCGAACAACGGTGTAGTACTCTTTCGCTTTTCGTTCGCAACGGACGCTCGTCACCGGATCTTCATCGAACTTATTCGCTCCGTAGGTTTGCTTTACTACCCGAGTTAATTTTGCTGGCGGTACATCTGGTGTATCGTCACAATCCTCACTGAAGTCATCAAAGATTGCATCGGCGGCCGCCTTCGCAGGAACTGGTGAGTCATTGGCGCTGGGTGCTTCAGTAGATTGTTCCCCATTCTGTTCTTCGTCCCAGCGATGTTTATATAGGTGTCGTTTTGGACATTGATCCGCCACTCTGCTTTTGAAGATGCTACCCTTCTTCTTCGATATTACCAACTTCATTGCCGCTGGTTGCTTTTCGATTAGTTCATCTTCGTCGGGCTTCAGTATTCTCGATTCTGATTTGGCCAGTTGCTCAGCAGCAGCTGCTGCCTTTTCTGCCGCTTCCTGCTGCTCGCGGGCGTCCCGCTCCAGCCACGTTCGTTTGAATTTGTCCTTGATTTTGTAGTCACGCCGTTGCACATCCTCAGTGGCTGCCGTCAACTTCGGCATCACCAAACTGACAGGTTCCGCTGTTGCATAAGTAATTGTATTCATTTGCATTTGCTCAGATTCTGAAGGAATATCTATCGAGCAGGTATTCCTCACATTTGCGTCAACATCTATATTATTTGGTGGTTCTGTCGGCGTATGTATTTTCGCTGGCGATAGACTACCTTCCACAGCTGTTAAAGCATTCTTTCGCTTTCGCCCGTAACTGCGCAAAACAGGAGGAGGCGTTACAATCGGTTGTACTGGTTCATTTTTAGTTGTTGGAGATTTGATATTATTGTTGTTCATGTTGTTATTGCGAGTTACCCGCCCGCCGCGCTTGACTAATACTTCGGCAGCCGGTGGAGGTTCACTCACTGCCTCTTCATCAACTGCAGGAGTTTCAGCTGCAAGACTTACGTTTTGCCGACGTGTCGTTCTTCTAGTCGGCGAAATGATTGGCGGTGATGGAATCTCAACAGGTGACTCGGCTATAACCGTCGATTGTACAGGTTGAGATGATTGTGCCACTTGCGCTCCTCTTCGAGTTCGTCGAGTAGTTGCGATTTCTTTTACTACTACATCTTCTACTGTTTCATTCACAATTGACTGCTTACTTACAGGTTCAGTGGCCTCGGATTCATTGATAATAGAATCTTTGATCAACGATTCCGTGTCTAAAGATTTGTTGGCAACAGGTTCCTTGATAACAGTTTCTTTAACAACTGATTCTTTGATAACATGTTCCTTGACGACAGTTTCTTTCGCCATTTGTCTACTACCCCTAGTGACTCTGCGCGGCGCGGGCTCTTCCGGTTCCTCTGCTACTGGTGGTTTTTCTGTTTCCACTTCAGTATCAGCACCTCCTGTCAGCAATTCCAGAATGTCCTCCTGTAGTGGCTCTTCATTTACCACCACTTCCTTGGGAATATCGGCTGCTTCATCTCCATCCATCATGGATTCCAGCCGCGACTCAATGTCAGATGGAGGTGCCACCAGTGAACTATGCTGACTTGTTTCCAAGTCACTTGTAATGTCACTTGATCCCCGGCTTCGTATTACGCATGCCTCCTCTGGTATGGCCATAGCCATTGGGGTGCTATTACCTTTCGAAGAGATGCTCCCCAAAACCGAAGATTGAGAGTCGAAATCTTTTTCTGAAAGCGCTGGCGGTGATATAATTGTACGGTAATTGTCAGTGCTTTGCTGTGGCGATGGAGTCTTGAATTCACCCTCTTTCGCTGCCACAATGCTTTTCAGGTGTTTGTGCTTCTTGCTCTTGGATTTCTTCTCCTTTTCTGGTTTGTCTGCAGATACTGTTGAACTGGACGCTGAACCCGCGGCTGCGGCAGCAGCTGCAGCGGCCGCTAGCGCATTGCGAATAACATCGGTTTTTATGATTAGTTTCAGCCTCTCCTTGGGTGGTTTGTCAGGGGAGATTTTCACTGTACAATAATTAAATTCCTCGGGTTCGTCGTTAACAATTGGTGCCGGTACAGTAACAGGAGGAGGTGGAGGAATAGGAGGCAATGTAGCGGGCAAAAGTGGTAATGGCTTGACAATAACTTTCGGAATCGTAGGATTTTCTGGGGCACTTTGTAGAATTATGGTCGGTTCCAGGGGTTTCTCAAGTGTTATTGAATTTTCTACGGATGTTTTTTGTAGCTCGGATAGTGATGATGATAAATTGAATGCAGTTATACTATTTGTGTTGTTGGTGTGGTTTTGGAAATCATGCTGTGGAGAATTGATTTGTTCTTCACTGTCTGTGCTGACAAGGCGTGAAGTACCCTATAAAAGAAAAGAAAATTATTTTATTTCAACGCACTTCAATGTACTTAATCTAATGATGTTATTACATTTTATACATTTATTTATTAATAAAATAAAACAAACAGAAAAAACATAAACACGAAGGTAAATTAAATTGACACTTGTAATGGGCAATTGGGCATTGAGATTGCGCGCGATCACTTTTTTCTCGACTTTGACATGAAAATCAAAAAGAAAGTTGTAAAAACGTAATAGATGTGGCGTTTATTTGGTGAATTAGAAATACGATAGAATTTGGTACATTTTATATACCTACTGCTGTCATAAAATGATTAGATAAAGTGGGTAAATGGAAAGGGGAGAAAACCGGAATAACTGTATGGGGAAGGGAAAATCCGAAAACTAAAACTATTCTTCCACGAATATACTGGGCGAACTTAAGGTTAATTTTACACCAAGATGATAAATCTTATTGTAATATGTATATAAAAAGGTGGTAACTAACTTAAAGAATCACCTTGAAGCACAATCAACTTATCAATATCCCAACATTCACTTTACGATTTCAAACATCATATTGTCATGTCATAACCAATCAAGAACTCACCTTGGATATTCGCAGGACAATAGGTGGATGTTCTGGATTCGGCGTCTTCGGAGGCGGTGGTAACGGTGGATGCACGACTGGTACTATTACAGTACTCGCTAAAGACAGGGAAGTCGGTACAACAGCAGCTGGTACCGCTGTTGTTGATTTAGGCACGATAATATCTTTCAACGGTGTCGGACTTCGTTCGTAGTCATCTTCTTCATTGTAATTAACAACCTTACGACTGCGTGATGTCACCCTCGACGGCGCTGCTTCCGGTTTAAGTTGTTTCTCTTCCTTCTTCTTCTTTGGCTTGACCGTCCGTTCTAAAGAAGTTGAATTCTTCCGCTCTGCGGATTTTGGAATTTTCAATTTAATCGGGTCTCGATGGTGTATTGCCGAACCACTCGCTGGGTAGACATCTCTTATCGGTGATGGTGGAGCTGGCGGCAAATGTTGAATTATTTGCGTGGGAATAAGTGTAGCTGCTGAGTTACGACTCTTAAAGAATTTCTTTGGTTTTGGTGCCTCTCGTGTGGGAGAGGAGTCCCCTTCACCAGTACTACCCGCTGCAGCATCGGGACTCTGGCCAGGGCTTAACTCGGCTGATATCGATTGAAGGGCATACGTCCTAGTCGAGGTAAATCCCATTTTACCCCATTTCCCAACAGTACCTGCTGAGCGGGCAGCAGTTGGTCGATTTGTATTCTCTTTTTCTTTTATCAACGAATCCAATGGCACGACGATGTTTTTGCCCCATCGAGCCATGGTGTCCGCTCGTAGTTTACCTATTTTATTCAGCTTTTAACACGAATCCTTTGCATATTATGTGTTTATTTTTTTATGGACTTTCCTGTTGGTTGTTTATATTTACGTCTTCCTTTGGTGAGAAGGCAGTAGCATAATAAAAAATTGTATGAGTTCACAAAGTGTGGTGAATTTCTTCGAGCAGAGTTGCACGCACAACAAATGTCAAAAAATAAAATTAAAAAAAAAATTAAAAACTCCAATTAAATTATGTAAAATTGGAGGTACGCACAAGATATTTAATTAAATTTTCAAAGCTTTCAATCGGCTGTAATTTAATGGGCTTTGAACGAAGGAATTCGTTGCGGAAGATATCAAATTTGAAGAAAGAAAACAGCAAAACGCGATACAGAAAGGGAAACACTAGATGCTAATTCGTATAGATAAAATGATAAATTAATAATGGAGAACGAACCGAGAAACTCTGCAGTTAGTTTAATTCAACGAGAGAAGAAACCCGAATAATAATAAATATTATTTAAGAATAAAATATATGAGTTTGCAAACTAAATGCCAATATTTTGTTAAAACTACATTTCACAAATTTATGTACAACGAAGCCATTTTTATTTTCTAATGTTTTTAGTTTCACCACAGTAATAGAATTATGTTAATATCGTAGTAGATGAAACATTTGTATGGGGTGTGTTCGACGATCTAATAAATCGAATTTTTCATTGTTAGTGACCATTATAAATTTTGTAAGTATATTTAGTACTTCTCTTCTGTAGAAAAACTGTGTCTGTATTATGTATGTACATACAAATTTTCTAATTGGCTGGGAGATTATTGATACACACATTTCCATACAATTGGCGATGTCAATGCCACTAAACTATAACCACACAATCATTCCGATTCCAATTTTAAAAAGTATTATCTACTTTAATGCAAATATTTGCACTCATATATTTCTATTTATAGTTACATATTTTGTATTCTGTTTCTTTTATTAATGTTTATTAATTACTTTGAAAATATTCTTTGGAAACTTGCGCCCATTGACGACATAAGTTAAGGGTGTTTCACTGTCGGTTTCGGTTAGATCATTGCAGGAGCTCTGATTAATCGGGAACATGAATGATAAATCTATATCATAACGAGGAAGCTTCTCTCTATTAAAAAATAAAACATGTTTTAATTCAATTCAACTGATTAAATTACCATTTTACCTAAGAAAATTTACAACATTATCACCAAGAGTTGGTTCGCGAGATAAAAGCAGTGCTGACAGATATCGAGGAGATTTGTTCTTTTCGGCGCAGTGCATAATTAATCCCCAAGTTTTATAATCGGTGTCTATAATATATGTATTGTAAATTCCTTCATCTAAAAATAGAGAACACGATGCTTAAAAACTATAACGGTCAAATTTGTAATTCAATTTATCTTACAAATATCTTCTGTGTGCATCCAGTGAGCTGGTACGTCAAACTGCGGAATCATCCAAGTTATATTTCCTTGCAATTTTTCTCTTAAAGGATCCTCAGCATAAATATATGTAAAATTCATCGTTACCTATTGATCATTTTTTTTTTTTTTAAATTCGTGTTTAACTATGTAAATATCTTTTTAACGTCATTTAGTTTTACGTAACTATTTTGATATTCTATATCCCCCCCCAATACCCTGCTCCACAAATCCATGACAAAAGGCTCATGCATACATAATTGTGTGCACGTTATATGTATATCTAAATAATTATTTCAGTTAAAAAACACCAAACTGGCAACTGACTCCGGGTCAAAGGGATTATAGCTGTGATAACATGTTTAAAATGCCTACACTATAAAATTAAACTAACATAGGTTGGTATGTACTGAGTAAATCTCCAACTGTCATTAGGGTTCAGCGGCCTTTCTCAAGACACACTCCACTTTCTAAGTCCACCTTTGTGACAAATCTCAAAGCAACAAAATGACAAAACAAAAAATTATTATTCAATCGCTGTTCCGCCAAGAGTGGCAAGAAACTTTCATCTGACAATTCGAATTCTTGTGACAAAATCAAGAAAACCTATGCACGAATCCCACAAGCCCATTCCAAATATCAAAGAGCGCACAATAAAGATCTTTCTTGCAAATGAAAGCAAAACCTGACCACACTACCAAAGTCATCTTCGATTTCTACTTTGTTTTTTTTTTTTTTTTCTTCCAAAAATCTGGAATAATTCAATTCAATCACGAAAAATGCCATACGGCACAACAGCACACCTTCAAATACTCACATGCTGATCTTGATCCGAGAATGTGAAATGGCTTTGCATGCAGGCGTACTCGGGCAGCTCCTCCGACGATGCATAATATTGCACGACATACCAGAATCCCATCATCGATTCCAAATCAAAGTTCCGTATGGCCTTCACCTGCACGGGTCAGAAAAAAAAACAACAAAACAAAAATCATACAAATTTAGATAGAGGCAAAGAGGCGGCACAAATCAGTTCACTAGGTGCAGGCGACGATTAGAATACGTGTAGCCTCATCACCAGAGAAGCAGCAGCAAAGCCATCTGCAGAGATTCAGTATTTTTGTAAAGAGTGGTTTCACCCGAAAACCTAGCGTGCATAATAAGTACCCACTAAGTGTGTGTGTTGGTCAATGGGATTCCAATTCCACCGCTGGCCGGCCGCCGCGCGCGCCGCCCGTTGTCACCGAACCCCATTAGGCACAGTTTCCACGGTGGCGGGTTTGATTTTTATGTTGTCGCTTTTGTAGATAGCTTGTTGCTTGTTTGGACGATGCGCCCGTCCGTGGTTCGGTTTGGTTTCACTTCTTTATTTCAGATGCATTTTCTCTTTTTCATCGTCTTCTTGAGATACGCAGAAGGTACACCGTACGCACTCGCACTGAGGAAGAAAAAGTGTAGAAAAGCGCAAAAAGAATACAACACGGTTCATCACATCATGTGTCTCGCTGTGAACATTTGAATGTTTATTTGCGTGCAAAGTTATGTGCGAAACACACCTTTAGCTATTTTGACACATATTTTCTAGGTTTTCGCAGTCTGCATGCGAAAGTATGTGTATGTATATTGAATCCGACGCAAGCTCCTGTTACAGTAAGCTGCTGTGACTTTCTGGCGATCTCCCAAATATATTCGTGTATCGGATAATTTACCACGTGCGAGGTGCGACACAGCACACAGTTGACGTGAGTATCGAATTTTCGAACTCATTTGCGAAAAAAAAACGTGTTGGAGTCTGAATATTGGCACATATCACTTACCGCAGGGCAATCTAGTTTCAAGTCGTTACGACGGGATGACCTTGAAAATCCGTACATCCATGGTGTAGCCAAGGAGGCGCACAGCAACAAAAGAAACCCCTGTATCCTGGGATTCATAATTTTAAATCACAGATCACACTCCTATTGCAATTCCAATTTAATTTACGAGAAACAAACACTATGGTCGACTAATTATGAAGTAATCAAATGCTGAATGGAGTACAGCCTCATTGCGCAGTAATGCTGCCGCTCTTATCAGCTTTAAACTTGAGTCTGTGTGTTGGGCAGTTTCCGTCATCGTCTTCTTATTTTTAGATATCAAACAGCACAGCTGCACTGCCAGTTCCACTTCATGCCGTTTGGGAATTGTGAATTAGTTCTTCTGGACGATCAGTCCGGAGTTGTGGTTTGTAAGTACGAATATGGTTCCAGCCAGCCGCAGCTCATTGTGCGGCGGATGATTCATTACCCACCCGAACGTGGGTATGAGTTTTGTTTTGTTTTGTTTTTATTCATTTTAATTGAACCGATGAAATCCATTAGTGAGTAACATTGTTGGAACGATCCAAGAGTATTTAAATTTACAAATTCAAAAGCAAGCATATTATGTGGTTTTTTATGGTAAATTTTAATGATGTACGATTAAGCAAATGAAAATACGAGTATAAGCGATGTATGAGCGGAATTGTTAATGAATAGCTTATAGCTATGTTAAAACCACGCATTAGTTTTATCATACGGTACTTATAGCAATATATTATAATTGTTTTTAATTTTGTTTTTGTTTTTTTCATCAAATTGTCTAAGAATTAAGGGAAAGTTGAAGTTTTAGGGCGGATAATGAGTATGAAGATTGAGAGATCAACAGGCAGTTTTTCACCAAATAGAAATCTATTTCTTTCGCAAATCTACGGAGCTGTTCGTCTTAGATTTAATTACTTTTACGAAAAGAAACAAAAGCGAAAGCGTTTTATCACTTTTTATTCTGATATTTGCAAATTCATACCACAAGGTTTATTCATATCTTCGGATGCATTTCGGCATTCAACCTCTTCGGCCACTTATTTGAACACGAATCCCACTGAACGCTAATTTTTCGAATTTATTTAAGTGCGCTTTTATTAGATTAAAGATAGGTAGCTGTAACATATATCAGTCGATTTTTAATAAAGGTCCTAGTATTCTAAAAATGTCCTGTTTTCATACCATTTATAAGAGCTATGAGCTTATTAAATAAAACGAGGGAATTTATGTTATTTTTTTAACATTTTATTGATTTCATGTCAAATTGGTTATAAATCTGCAGCATGATAAGGCTTGAAACATCTCAAGCAAGGACCTTTATCACCTTTTTAGCAAGCAGTTCGTGGAAAAATAAAACACGCACACAAATGGTTGCGAGAAGCAGGCCCAGGTTCACTTCGAGCTGTAGCGCCAACTAAGTAAGTAAGTAGTTTCGGACAAACTACTCCACATGAATCTGTAACTGCTTTAACTAGTGTAGCTAGTGACAAGCAAAGTACCAATAAAAACGCGAAGCTCTGGAACGAAATGTAAGTTCTTAGCTGCACTAAAGAGGGAAAAGGACATTACAACCAGCCGTTAATGGTAGTCTTTTGAATTTTCTTTTCTTGGCAAGTGACATATACTTCCGAAAAATCGCAAATGTGCTGAAGGTAGGCATCATCTACACATTTTTCGAGCTGCTCGTGTGGTTTCAAATTGAAGACCTTGCATCAAAAGGGGGGCAAGTCCATATTTTTAGCCTAACGGCTTTTTTCACTTACAATTTGAACCAAAAAAAAAAAGCAATCTTTTGGTGTGTATCTGCCACTCTAGTGCGTTTGGTGCAAAAAAGCGGCAGGTATTGTTTAAATATCCAAGTTTTGATTGATAGTTCGAAATATACTAAATAAATAACTTTTATGTGTTTTATTATTTATAAATCAAAATCTGGGAGAAAATTTATTACTTTTTGGTGCAAATGAATGGCAGATCCAAACTTTTAAAAAATCGCAGTAATTACTAATATTGCGTATTTAACTTAAAACTTGATTAAAAAAATGTGAAAATATGCAAACTTTTTAATAGCATATCATTTTAAAACATTCGTGTAATAATTAATTTTTCAAAGAGTTTTTTTTTTTTGATTTCCCACAAAAAGTTTAATTTGGACTTGCCCCCCTTTTGATGCAAGGTCTTCAATTACGACAGTCCTCGTAATTGGGTTGTGGGAAATCGGTATCATTGCGCAAGATTCATCTTCTGACCAAGTGAACGTATTTAATTGGATGCTGGCAAACTACAGCTGTAGATTGCTGAACACGACGCAACCGGAATGAAGGTGGCTCATGAGATATACTAATTGCTTTATTTACAGCTAGTGGACCAGTGGATACATTTAAAGATGAATTATCCAGAGCATCCCGTAAAAATCTTTCTTCGAGAACTTCATCCAAATTATCTCCGGCGGCGCGTCAAAGTCGTTAACGTTAGCCATTTGCAAAAGCAATTTCACAACCCGATCTCAATTGCGCTGGGCAAACTTTGTGTGGAATACCGCCTCCTTGTTCATCAGCATCGTCTTTTCCTCTCAAATTAGCATCATTCTCTGGTGGTTGAATACGTTCATTATTATGTCGTGTACGCTTGAAAGGCCATTTTCATTACAGCGTCCGTTTTCTGGAAAACCATATGAATTTAAAAAAAAAATTAAATGAAAATACATTGTCTAGCAAAAACAATCATGTATAGCAAAAAACATCAATAATGTTAACCTGTACCCTATCGCTCCTGGTGTTGTCATATGGCCACGGTAGCAACAATTTAAAAAAAAAAAGTACATACCACAAAAATATTTTTTTTATGCTGTCACTTTTTTACCCTTTGTACATCCAAAATACTAATAATTCTGCAATGATAGTGTACACTATAAATAATATTGATATACCTACTAATTTTTGTGCTCCAATATTTTTCAACTTATGTATTTACGATCGAATTTGCGATGTTCTCACTATGAAAAGCTAGCTATTCGGCCGACCCTGGTACCACGTAGTCAACCGGCGAGAGCTCTACCCTCATCAGCGCCGTCGCTATCTATATGCTATCTATGTTAAGATACTGCGTGAGCATAATTTTGATAGACTCAATCGGGAAAAAATACTGGTGGCTTGATTGGGCTTAGGCTAGTAGGTATATAATAAGGCCAAACCAGGCCCTGTCATGCGATTTTTGATCCATCGATTATTCCTTAAATTGAGGTTCGAGCGATGGAATAGGAATCGCATGGCAAGACCTGGTCCTTAGATTTTTAGATGTAAGTTTGTTTTAATTAGTTTTATTTAGTATTAGTATCTAAGTTCTTAGTTATAAATTTTATAAAAAAAAAAATATAAATAATACATTGAAAGAGGTTCTAAGCCAATTTTCCTAAAATTAAATAAAAAAATTAATATTTAAAAAACACATAACATACATATAATAAATTATAGAAATCATTCACATACACAAAAAAAAAATAATACATATAAGTATTGAGTGCCATTAAGGCCATAAACTTTAATAAAAAATAAATACATATAGTTTTTAAGTTTATTTAGACTAAAAAAATGTAATATTGTTTAAATAAAATAAATAAACGATTGAAAAAAATGCTATTCGGCCGAATATCGAATATTAAATCATGAACAAAAGCCGCATAATGTAACTAGGAAATGTATCCATTTTATTTATAAATTATTATTTTAATATGTACTTAAAATCTATAAGTGGTAAATTCTGATGAATGAAAACAACTTTTTCAACATTTGTTGGTGGCAAAGGATTGTGTTTTTCCTCATAAACAATGCCAGCTTCTGAAAACATGCTTTCATTATATACACTAGTTAGTGCCAGGATACGATCGGTAAATCTTACCGAATGTTGTCAGACTTGGATATTGTTTTTCGTTTGCTGACCACCACTTGTAAGGATCTGCCGTCCGATCTTGGCGAACAGTTTTAAATAAAAATCAATTTCGTATAGAATGGCACGTTTTTCACATCTTCATCATTTTGAATATTGTCGATTTTCAGAAACTGTCGTGTATTCTATATATATTGGATTTATCTTTTTTTTTGCGTTTCTTTTTTTTTACTAATTGGAGAAGAATCCTCCTCGGTACTGGTAGAACTAGTACTAGACTCATCACAACTAATTTTCAGCGAATCTAAAAAATGTTTTGTCTTGCTATTTCCTGTGATTACATTCCACGTGGTAAATTCCAATTAAACTTCGTTTTTTGTGAAGAATTTCATAAAATGGCTGCCCGCCATACTGTATTCTCAAGTAGTGTTTTTCAGCCATTTTCAATTCATGTCCCATTATTTTGTATCGTAAGTCCTTGCGGTGGGATGCAGAACTATCGACTTCCCCAACCGTCATGATATTTCAAATTCTGGTTCATTATAATTATTTATCTCCGACCATAAAATTCATTTAAGAAAGAAGACTTCGATAAGCAATAATGCTTCTCTTCTGCGTTATTTAACAAGGCTACAGACGTTTCAATAGAGACTCGGTCAATATCACCAAACTCACCTTGCTTACGCGGTCACACTTAGTCCACCTCACAATTCATTAAGAAAACACTTACGTATGTATGTATCTATGTATGTGAGACCGACCAGACACTTGGTGGACGACAAATCGGCGTATAGCTGGCTTCTATAAAAAAAAAAAAAAAAAAAAAATGGAACATGTAGGACAACTATTATGTACAAACTACCAGTACGTCCAACTATGAGACTCTTCCGTTTGTGTCCACTTTCAAGATATACATATGTATATACAAAGATAGTAATGCTTTTGTTGTTTTTCCTGCCTCTGATTGGTAACCCCACCCAAGTTGGATTGAAGTGCGTAGACCAGTGCTCACAATCCAATGTGCGTTTTTATCCATCCATTTACGACTTGTAAGCAAAAGCAGCCATTGAACGTTGGTTACAGATCTCGACTATCAGTAGTTGCGTGCTCGGTGAAGATTTATATACATGAATATATGGGTTAAGAGGTCTGCAAACTCTTTGCAATAAGTTAGTATAGATTTTTTTTGTTGCACATGACATTGAGCAGGAACCACAACATGCGACAAGAGATTTTCCTTATTTCTAACGCGGTTAGTATGAAGCCGTATGTACATATGTATACTCGTATGTTTTAGTCCAAGTAAACCATTTAGCCTATATTTTTATTTTATTCAAGCTATTCCTAAAAGCCTCTTATTGTTTATAAACAAAGAAAATGTGAAGTGTCACTCTGCAAATTTTCCTGGTTATCCAATTGCCCAGCGCCAACCCAACTTTTATCTCATGATGAAATATAATACTTGTCGACATACATACTCGTATGCTCAATGAGCCATTCGATATCAAAAGGCTTTCGTACTATTACCCACCTGACTGCCTACCACAATTTGCGCACGTGTAGTATGACTTAGGACCACAATCGATGTTGAAACCTGAAAAGTGTAAGAAGTGCGATGTAGATAGACTTAATCACTTTTTAATCACTGCATGCTGACACAACATATCATCGATTAATGAAAGAAATGAGAGCATCGTTTAACCGTTATTTAGAGCAGGTATCAGTCCTTTTCACAT
This sequence comes from Brachyopa scutellaris, assembly GCA_949775065.1. Taxonomy (NCBI): domain Eukaryota; kingdom Metazoa; phylum Arthropoda; class Insecta; order Diptera; family Syrphidae; genus Brachyopa; species Brachyopa scutellaris. The sequence continues at coordinate 22,249,601 of OX459112.1, forward strand.
TGTAGGCCAATTTTGTAAATTCAGGAACGTTGGCGCAATATTTTTCTTTGATCTTAAAGTCAACATGTCTTATATTTGTAGCTTGGTGTAGTCAACTTACTTTAACTTATTACATTTGTAGACCTACTTTGGGGTTTCCGACCAATTTTTTTTTTGATTAACATAGAATGTGTTTTGAAAAATTCGCAATTGTGCGAGGAAAAAGCACGTATTAATATTAATTATTTTACCCTGGTTTTTACCTGGCTTAGACCACATATTGGGGAAAAAGTTACACACTGCACTGCCCCTCTTCTCAACCTTTCCATCAAAACAAAAATCAACGGAATATGTTGTGTTTCAGGCAGTTAAAAAGGGGTTGAACTGTTTTGCCTTCTTCATATTTATATTTACTAGTAACGCCTGTGTTCGAAATTCGACAAATTGTGCGAAAACAACGCAGCTGGTTTTTATCTGGCTTAGATGCAACATGTTGGAAAGAAAAATTACTCACTGTAATGCCCCTCTTCACAACCTTTCCAAAAAAACAAAAATCGATTGAATATGTTGTGTTTAAAGCAGTTAAAAAGGGGTTGAACTGTTTTGCCTGCGCCTATTTATATAAGAAATAGCTGTCCCGCCCAGCTTTGCCCGCGCCCAATAGCAGTCGCGTTACTTATTAGGCAAAACGCTGCTCTAGTAATGTGGTTCTGGGTAGAAATAAGAACCGCCAAAATCCGGCAAACCTTGTTGAATCACACCATATGTTCAAAGTGTGAATGAACAACAGCATAATTTTTCTACTATTATTTGGTTGTACCACATGAAATGTTCGATTTAGGAGCAAACATTTAATAGCCAATAATACTTTTTTATACTTTTTTCTTTAATCAAAATAATATAGAGCATTGGCATCTACAACGCTCTTCCGACGTCAAATGTCAAGTATTATTTTTTTAAGAATTTCTGAATTTTTAACGCAATGATATCTTCAAAGGATTTTATGTGCTTTTGCTTGGCATTGGGAGACTGCCTGGTGGCTAAATGACTTAAGACTGAATGAAACAGTACCGTGGATGGGGAAGAATTTCCAGTCCCGAATAATTTGTACTGTTACACGTAAGACATGGGGCTTAGCATTGACATGTAATAGTATCGTACCATGCCATTGCATGCACTACCTATGACTATTTCCTTAGAAAATTGTATGGGGTTTATCGTTTCTCGTGGTTAATGAAATGAAAAGTCTATCAGACTGTCACCATAAACTTTCCAAGGTGAAGAGAGGAATTGGGCATGTGTTTTAGTTGTGCATATATGTATGTACATATGTACATCCAACCACTGCCTAGGTCCATACATATTCTACTTTTCACCACAGGTAACTATTCGGTGCAAATATTCTTTAATTAGAGCATACCTTCTCCGTCTTGCAGTTGAGAATTTGATAAAACTATTTCCCAATCAACATGAAAGAAACATGTCCGTTAGATCCAATTTTTTTGTTTGCTTTTTGTTTCCCTAAATATTACATTTGTTAATAACTCGACTCCAGCGCCACCTATCGGGTCCAGATTTTGTAGTTTTCACTTTAGCCACTAAATAAACATAAATTATGAATATGAGTCATTTTGTTTAATTAATATAGAAGTTGTTAATAACTTTACTCCAGCGCCACCTATCGGGTCCAGATTTTGTAATTATTTCTTTTGGCACTATACCAACCCATATTGTGAACATAAGACATTTTGGTCAAATAATGTAAAAGTTATTAATAACTCGACTCCAGCGCCACCTTTTGAGTCCAGATTTTGCAGTTTTCTCTTTAGGCACTATACGAACATATATATATTGTGAATATGACTTATTTTGGTTAGTTAATATGGAAGCTGTTAATAACTTGACTCTGGCGCCACCTAGAGGGTAGTTTGTTTGCCTATGTCCTTCCTCAGGTCCCAGAATACCTCTATACCAAATTACATTACAATTGGTTCAGCGGGTTAGGCGTGAAAAGATTTTGTTAATAACTTGACTCCAGCGCCACCTAGTGGGCAGTTTTTTCGCTTATGTCCTTCCTTAGGTCCCAGACTATTTTTTTTGCCAAATTACATTACAATGGGTTCAGCGGTTAAGGCGTGAAAAGATTTTGGTAATAACTTGGCTCCAGCGCCACCTAGTGGGTGGGTTCGCATATGTGCTTCCCAAGGTCTCAGACTATCTCTCTGCCGAATCCCATTAAAATTGGTTCAGCGGTTTAGTCGTAAAAGGTTTTTGTTAATAACTTGACTTCAACGCCACCTAGCGGGCGGTTTTTTCGCCTATGTCCTTCCTCAGGTCCAGGACTACCTCCGTACCAAATTAAATTACAATTGGTTCGGCGGTTTAGGCGTGAAAAGATTTTGTTAATAACTTGACTCCAGCGCCACCTAGCGGGCAGTTTTTTCGCCTATGTCCTTCCTTAGGTCCCAGACTATTTTTTTGCCAAATTACATTACAATGGGTTCAGCGGTTTAGGTGTGAAAAGGCAATAGAGAGACAGACAGAGTAACTTTCGCATTTATAATATTAGTGTGATGATATAATGATACTGTCAATTATAATTATTTGCCTATGTTTTCATGATTTTGTTGCTTATACCCTAAAGCAGGGGTTCCCAATCTTTTATAAACTGCGACTCTCTTTACAGGATGTAATTTTTTTTCCGACGCCCTACTTAAGCAGAAATTAAGATGCTTTATTTATTATTTAATTTAAGAAATTTCCAAAGATTAAACTTAGTTATTGTTATTTATTAGAAAATATAATAGTGCAATCGATGAGAAGGATGAGCTTGCTTTTCTGAGCATAGCTTCTCAAATCGGGGCTGAAGTTTTGAAATTGCTACTCTCATTTCTTTTTCTAAATTCATTTGTAGCCTGTATTTCGAATTGATTACTGCAACCGCAAAAAGCCACTTTCACACAAGTACGACATAATTGCAAACTTGGACTCAGATCTTTAACAGATTTTTCTTCTAGGAAGCCTTTCAAAACAGGAAAACAGTCAGTATTTCCTTGCTCATCTTCTATTTTCTTCCGTCACCCCAGGGCGTCTTAATTTTTTATTCTTAGATGGCTGTTCTTTTCTTTGAATTTGAGTATTTTCTGTCAGTTTTGGTCGTTTTTGACCCGTACGCGTACGCATTTTGTATGGAAATTTCATTGCAAACGGAAGTAAAATCGTTATTTGTTCTAGTTCAATAAAAGAAGCAGGTTTATTGATAAAATCTCAGGTCATTCGTTAAGTTATATGTTTAGCTGAAACAGCAAAAACCAAGGAAATCAAAACGAAGTTGGTCTGCTGCATATGCGAACAAAATGTTTGCAAGAACATTCACAAGCGGAATATGTGTGTTAAATGTATTGAAAACATTTAAATAGTCGCAATCGCAGAGAAAACAACCCACCGTATGTTTAGTCGATTTTCTACGGTTAAACAATTTTTTTTATAATAGTTACAGTGTATCAATCTCATATTCGTACACCTGATGTGGTAATATTTATTTAAGGGAAAATCCAAACAAATTGAACAAATACTGCAAAATATTATTGATTTCAGTAAGAACACATTAAAATGAAAAAATTAACTTCAATAAATGCAAATATTTCAAATAAAGTATTGAAATTTTTTCATAAAAAACATAATATTAAGAAAACTATGGTCAATTTCGTATTCGTACACTTTGATATTAAGTCAATTTTTTCACATTTTATCTAAAAACTAATACTTTGAATCAAAGTCTTTGTTAGCTTAGACCTATTAAAGATGTCTGGGCATGGATTCGGCTAACATTTCTGTAATTTCAAGGGTAATTTTTACCCACTCTTCAATAAGCCTTTCTGTGAGATCATTTTTGTACCTTATACCAAATTTTCTTACTCTGTGGCCCAACTCGTCCCACAAATTCTTTATGGCATTAATACCCGATGACTGTGGAAGTGTTTCCAACACTTTTCGAGAGTGATAAAGAAGCCACATTGAAAATGATAAGCTTTATGTTTTGGGTCATTATGCTGGTAAAGGGTAAAATTGTTCCAGAGCCCCTTCTGAACACCACTTTTCTTCAGATTTGGCTTAGATATCGCAATATATTGCTTATAGTCCATTTATTCGTTAAATTTTATGCGGTCATCCCACTCTAGCCGCGGAAAAACACTCCCACACCATTACCGAACCATCATCATGTTTGAATGTCCGCCTTAGTATGTGGAAGATATCCGGTAGTTGTTTTTCGGCAAACCATTTGTTCGCCATCCGACCCATAATCATTAAATTCAGACTCGTCTGTAAATACTACTGTGTTTCAAAAGTCAAAATCTTTAAATTGGTGCAATTCTAATCAGTTGCTTCTGTTCATTAAACTATTGACAGGTTTCTTACGCATAACTCTTTAATTGTACCCTTGTTTTCGGATGCAATTTCTTGGCATTTCTGTTCAGAAACCTTTATTAAAAGTTCGACAAAGTTTTCCTGCAGTTTTGATGCACTATATGTAGGTTTTTTTTCGAATTTACCGTATAAATATTCTCATGTCATGTGCACTTAATACATTTTTAGATGTATTTTTTGGTTTATTTTCGATGTGGTTTTCATGTTTCAACCGAATAATGATTGTTTGGATGGTTGATCTTGGCCAATCTACCAAACTTGATATCACACTATAAGATTTTCCTGCTCCGTTATATCTGATTATCTGTTCCCGCAGTTAATTTGATATCTCACCTTACATTCTACCCATTTTTCCCAGAAATTTCGAATAACCTTACAAAGTAACTTTTTTCATTATCTCACTTTGAAAAATAATAATTCAATGCAAAAAACAACTTTGACAAGGAACAGATTAGTAATTTTGAATTTTTTTGTGAATAAACGATCGGTGTACGAATTCGAAATTGAGCTCCTTTTTGTCTATTTTTTTACTTTTATCTATTTCAAAACCAAAGGGAATGTTAACTAATGTCAAAACTAAATGAAATGCAATTGTTCAATATCCAGTAAAAATGCTATACTATATTTAACTTAATATCTCAAGTCGTTTTTGATCAGGAATTCAATGTTTTTCTTAATAGCTGGTGTACGAATATGAGATTGATACACTGTATGTATGTATGTATCTGCGTATTTTAAGGACTGAACCTATTCCATATTCCATTTCATTGTACTTCTTTTATATTCTCAGTTCTGTGAAACAGGAGCATTTTCTTTGTAAATGGTTTTTCAACAGCTATGTCCGAACTTTTACAAGTTAGTGCTCTGACGTTTCAAGTGACAACGTTGTCATTCTTTGATGTTTGTGCTCTGTCAAAGTCACCATTTTCCCATGTAGCGCTGCAGCTTTCAACAACATGTCGAAATTGTTAAAATTTATAATAAAATTTGTGTTCTGTTCGCCAAACTTTTCGAAAGCTGCGAAATATTTACGGCCGAAATGATCGTCCAACCGAGCGAGCAATTCAACGAATTAACGCAAAATTTAGGGAAAGCGGTTCGATTGAGCAGTCCCTGTACGACGCCGAAATGCGCGATCAAGCTAGAAAATAGCTGCTGTTGCTAAAAGTGTGGCTGAACCCCCAAATCTCTCGATTCCTCGTCGTGCACAAAGAGTTGGCTATGATAACTAACTTTTTGTGGCCTGAATTGGATGACATGGACCTGGAAGACATGTGGTTTCAGCAAGATGACGCAACGTGCCATATATCGGGCGCTACATTGGAGTTGTTGGAAAGAAAGTTTACAGAACGCGTTATTTTCAGAAGAGGCGATGTGGAATGGCAGCCAAGATCGTGCGATTTAACGCCCCTAGACTTTTTTCTATGGGCCTACGTTAGGTCGCTGGTTTATGGCAATAAACTAACAACAAATGACCAACTGAATAACGACATAATTCAACAAACCATTGGTGAGATCCACATCCAGCTCTACATATGCAACAGAGTCATACACAATTGGACCTCTCGGATCGAGTCCGACTTATGCAACAGATTCACACAAAACTGGACCTCTTGGATCGAGTCCTGTGAATGAAGCCACTTCAGCCATTTCATTGATATCATTTTTAAAACATAATAGTATTTAATGTACTTTAATCCGCAGAAAATGTTTCTGCCATATCTCACACACAACCCTTTTTATTCAATTTAAAAGCTAAGACACGCTTAATGAAAATCCCTATACTAGTAGCACTGATGATTCCACCTACTATACTATGTTTCCGTCTTCGGTTTTTTTTTCAATCCAACCTACAGCAATACAAACAAGTATTTTTTACCATCAATACATACATATGTACACATGTACTTGTTTCACATATGTACATATGAATATTTTTTATACAATTTTTAAACAATGACAACAATATATTTGTAAAAACTTTCCTTTAAAGCAATTGACTTAATTAAACGAAGCCAAAAGACCGACCAAGTAGAAAGAGAATTTTTTGTTTTCTCAATAACATCAGTCACCTGTAGTAGTACATAGTTGGTCTGGTAGTAAGGTGAAAACTTTATAACAATTGAAGATATTGGTAGCACAAGCAATTAATTCGAAGAATCTTCCCAGAACGGTGATTAAATTAATGTGGAAAAGTAAACCGAAAATAGGTTAAGGCGAACCGACGGAAATATTGGTGTGAGACCGTATATGCGATGAAAAACTGTCTCTAATGCAATGCGGGAAGATTCAATTGAAATTCGTTATTATTTAATCAGTTGCACGTGTAACGAACGACTCTCTATGTTCCAGGTTGCAGCTGCCACCGCGAAGGCATTCTTAAGCATATTACACATGGAAGTATCATCTTTTAGCCGTGTAATATCTGTGTAGATGCATTGTAAGAGTTTCAGATTTTCTTCCCATAGGCCATATGTCCATATTAAGGTTTGTGGAGCGCCAACACGTGGAGCTGAAAGCTGTTATTGTAATTCTTCTTTTATTCCGAAGAAAAGTAACTACAGCAATGATTCATTGTGTGTATCGCCGCATAATGTACTCACATTCCGAACGGTACATAAATCTATTCAAATGGAAAATCAATTTCACTAAAACTAAACGTATCTGCTATGCTCATCGCGTCCTTGCTTTTATTATGAAGACCAACGGAAGTGTAAGTCACAGCAGAATCTCTTGATTTCACTTTCCCTCAAAAGCGGATCATGGAGGGTCATCACATCAGCCATCAAGTGTCGGCAGTTGTATGAAAGAGTACCTAGTCAGTCAGTCTGTCTGTAACAGACACAAACACACTAACTAGTTCATATTCTTTTCGATCTCGATTTATGAAATAAATTAGTCTGGCAGTTCCCTGAATGCACCAAATGTAGGTCGTATAGTTCATGACGGATTAGAAGTTGACCATTGACTTGTCACATACTCACGTGACTTTATAAACACTTTTCCAAGTATAATACTCGTATGTATGTACATATGTATGAATATTCACTGATAAATGCTTTATGTACATATATAGGAAAGTTCGAATAGATAAAAAAAATCGCGTCCGCAAAGTAATTTGCATTTTCATAATTTGTATTTTTTCTTTAGATACGATTATGATGCAGATTGGGAACGAAACGTTGCGCGGGAAATTTATATTTTCTATTCAAAACGGCGAAAACTATGAATGCATTAATTATGAAGCTGAATCTAGGTCCGGTGAGCACCGTGGTGTAGTGGTAAGTGCGTTCAATGGGTTCAATCCCAGCAAAACACCTAACAGTTTTTTCACGGTGCCACCTATTTGTCGAATGTATGACAAGCATTCAAAGAGTATCATTTGCCATAATAGGCTTCTCAAATCGCCGTTCGGAGTCGGCAAAGAAAACTGTAGGTCCCTTCCATTCGTGGAAATATACTTATGTATAACACGCACACACAAATAATTGTAAAAAGGAGGAGGCCCTGGTTCACCCCGAACTTTAGCGCCACCTAAAGAAAGAGAAGAATCTATGTCCGATGGATTTGCTTCTATTGTCAACTTCTTGTATCCTTTTCAAAGAAATTACAGCAGCTTGCCCTCTCTTTATTAAAGTTGGATAAAAATCCGGCAATGGATGGCATTCCCCTAATTGTACTTCAGAAGTGTACTTATGCGTTATCTGTGCCTCTTTGTTTAGTGTTTAATTTGTCTCTACAGACTGAATTTTTTTGAAGGTTTGGAAGAATTCGCTTTTAGCACTCATTTATAAATCAGGTTCCAGACATGATATTATCGTGCTGTAACTTAAAAAGTAATTGATCGATTTAGCTCTATATCATTACCGGAAGGATAAACCTAAAGTTTTAAAGATTTCGTTTAAATAAACTACTTTTTGGGGATGAAAAATGTCGAAAAAACAGTATAAAATTTGAACATTTTACTAAAGAGCGTACTTAATTTTTAATTTTATACTTTTTTATGATTTTATAGGTTTATCCTTCCCATGCATGTGTCAAAAATAGATTTTTTTTTTGGTAAAAGATAAATAGAGAAAGACTGACGAATGCAGCACTTTTAGACCTCGCGTCAAAAACACCTAAGTAGAAATTGAACTTAGTCGCCATTTTGTGAGAAAAAAATTGATTTTATATTTGCATAGTTCGAATAAAATGATGTTACAACTTCAAAATGATTCAATTATTTTATCATCTTTAAAAACACAGTTAAAAAATGAGTTATTTTGAAGTGTTCTAAAGGGACTTAAGACAACAGTATGCGTCGTGGTTTAGTGGTGGCGCTACTCTCCGGGGTGGACCAAGGCCTCAACCAACAACGCCCTCTAGTTAGCTCGGTCTTTTGCTAATTGCCACCAGTTGCGCACTCCAAGTTGGTTGAGGTTCTTTTCCACCTTAGGCGAGGCAATTTCTTTCTTAGCCCAAAGAAACAGCGATTGGGAGGAGTAATCTTTCGTTTGATTTCCGACGAGATGTCATTTTTTGATGTTATAGCAGAGCCGAGGTATACAAAGTCCTTTACTACCTCAAAGTTGTAACTGTCTATTGTGACATTCTGTCGAATTCGTCGATGTTGAGTGTCCCTTTTCGTTTACAGCATATACTTTGTTTTGCCCTCGTTTACCGCTAAACCCATTTTAGCTGCTTCCATTTCTATGCTTACAAACGCACCGGTGACAGGTCACTATGTTCTACCAATGATGTCAATGTCGTCGGCGTATGCAAGGGCCTTTTGAAAGATTGTTCCTCATATGTTGGCTTGTGAGCTTGAAACAATTCTTTCCAGTATGATATTGAAGAAGTCGCATGACAGTGCTTCACTCTGTCTGAATCCTTTTTTGACATCAAAGGTCTAGGAGAGGTCATTACCGACCTTGATGGAGCAGCGAGCTTTCTCTATCGTCATCCCGCACAGACGGATAAGTTTGGCAGGGATGACAAAACTAGACATGGCTCTATTACTCATTTCTCCAGATGCTGTCATAGGCGGCCTTGAAATCGATGAACAGGTGATAGGTATCAATTTGGACTTCTTGGGTTTTTTCCATGATCTGCCTAAGTGCGAAAATTTGGTCTATGATGTGCTTTCCTGGCCTGAGACCGCACTGATAGGGGCCAATCAGGTTGTTGACGAAAAGTTTCAGGCGATCACACAATATGGCAGATAAGATCTTGTAGGAGAGGTTGAGGAGACTGATGCCTCTGTAATTGGAGGAGTTGAGGGGGTTCCCTTTCTCGTGGATCGGCCAAACGATGTTGAGATTCCATTCATCTGGCATACTTTCATCTGACCAGATCTTAGAAATAATTTGGTAGACCATCAGGTCCAGCAGTCTTGTTGAACTTAAGCTTAGATATTGGTATCCTCACTTCGTTGTGATCAGGTGGATGAAAGTTTTGGCTATCATCATCGAAATTGAACGGTTCATTCTGCCTGATAGCAGAGTATTGGTCTGCGGAAGTAGTTTTCTCATATTATCAGCACCGACTAATGTAGTCTACTACAAAGTTTCTTTCGTTATCTCTACAGGCTTCTGTACGCGACTTGTTTTGCTAACACATTATTTTTACCCTCTGGTAGAACTTCCGTTCATTGTTCCTGGAGTAGCATCTCTCAATATGCTCGATCGGCATCGGATGCTTCTCGGGCTCTTTCTTTTTCTTTCTGAAAGCCGATGTCCTTCCCGTCACATTTGTTCATAGAAGCAGATCTTGCAAGCAGATCTTGTCCTTTTTTGCAGCGCCGCTTTTTACGCCTGTTGTTTCCCTGCATTTGTTGGACTGCATTGCTCATCGAACAAAGGCTTTATCGGTGGTGGTCGTTTTAAACGCAGTATCATTCGCGGTTTGCTGGCAGTGTTGTCACTGGTCTTCTGCACTAGCTGTTGCTGCGGTAAGATACGTAGCAATAAATCCGGATACGTGTTCTCTGTAGGTTCGGGCAGTGCTCTGCGATTGTAGCTTTTCGAAATTATACTTTCTCACAGTATTTCGTTGTTGTGACGTTCTTCGGACATCCAGAATATTTGAGGCCTGACTGGTGTCAATCGCAATGTGGTCAGTTTGGTTGACAGTTTATTGATCCGGAGACTACCGGTTGAGATGAGGAAACCGCTTGCTCTCCCAGGTTGGTGCGTTACTTTTCTAAAATGCTAGTTTTAAGTTAGGTTAGTTATGAACATAGGTTTAGGTTAGCTAGGGACTTGCGGGGTTATTTTATGTAGATTAAAATCTAACAGTAATATTCACGTTGTAGTGTTGATTCTCTTAAGGCGACACAAGAAGTCGTTGTCTGTTGCTGTGTGCCTTTCGAAAAGTTTAAAAAAAAGGTTTCCTTATCGATTTTGATGCCATATTCTGGGTAAGTTCCATATGGAATTAAAAAATGACCATGAAGTAAGTCTGAAATATAAACTAAACAAATGCTAGGTTACTCGGAAACATCTTCTCCAGCTGGTCTCTTTTTCTTTTCTTTGTAAATTGTTAAAATTGAAAAACCTTACCCTTTGCTTATGGAAACTGTCAATAGAAATGAGGTCATTACCAAATGCTAATAGGTATACCGTATACCATTACTTTTACCAGAATGAAATTCATTGCAGTGTCAAGCAAAAGTTTACACCCACACAGTGACTGCTGCATCAAAACTCCAACGACCATCTGTCAATTGCAAGTGCATACAAGTAGTTCTCTATTTGAATAGTGTTTCACTGTGTCAATAATATCAATCAAATAGAAAATGAAAACATTCCTTGACACACAGACACACATAAGTCGCCGCCGTTGCAGTGGCAGCCATCAACGACGGCCAATAACCATGAGTCAAAGAACCACAACTCCATTGGCACAAGAGCCATAACATGTCAACAGACAAAACACGGATGTACTCATATACATCTCTCCAAAGTGGCTTACGCGACAAACTAACAACGACAAATAGTACACGCATAGAAAAATCGCGTTTGAATTTCAGTGAAAAGTGCACGAATCGGCCAAAAATTAAATCATAGACGACTATGCATCCTGAAGTAGCAAGAGAAGACGGTCGCATCGCATCACATAAAAAAAAACAGAATGAAACAAAATCAACACACAATCTCAATCAGGTAAAACGAACTTTAGATAAAAAGTATCTCAAACAAATGGTGCCATATGCCGCCCGCTCTCCGCAATGCTACCAATCTGCCGTGGCGGCCGACTGCGATGGTGCAAAATGGCCCATCGCGACACGACGCGCAAGTGAAGATCATATATGTATGTATGTACCTGCATGTGACCAAATGAAGCACGTAAACTATACACCGCGCGCATCTCACACATCCGAAAGTAGCGACAGCCGAAGAGTATCTTTTCAATGGCAATACCATTTCTTTTTTCCTCAAGTCGATGGTTTTGTGTTTTGTGTTTTTTTTTGTTGGTGCTTTCTGCGGCAACTTTTCATTTGTTGTTACTGCTGGTTCGTCGCTTCAGTCTCCTCTTATCGCGCAGTGCAGATGCGAAGTGTATCGCTTTGGAAAAGCAGGTGTATTTACCATTCTTTGGTTACCCACGGCACGGTGTAGACGCGCGTTTTGTACCATATCATTGTGGAAGTTGTCATTAGAGACACTGCGTGTATCAGAAATCTGTCTTAAGTGAGAGCTTCTTTTGTGGCAAGGTCCTAATATTGCTAATTTTATATTGCGGGTTTCTTTTTATCGCGTTTGACAGTGATAAGCTTGTCATCTAATCGTGGGAGGAAGGTCATATTAAAAGAACGACTTAGTTTCCATTTGTTTGCTTTTCTTATAAAGTTTTTACTATCCCATTGAGTGGATATTGCGGCGCGGTCTTGTGACACACTTGGCATCACTGCGTAGATAAACACAGTCAGTTTTCACTTAAGGAATTTAAGGAATATACATTTTCATCTTAGTGTGTCAACATCTTCGTCGTCGATACTGTAACTAGGTACATTAGTAGTGGAAACAGTGAAGTGTTAATGTGCTAACAGATCGAAGTTGTGAGCTGTTGTGGTCGATGATAGCGCTGTCGGATGCGCACTTGAAGTAAAAGTAAAAACGATCGATTTCGAAAGCAGGAGAGTAAACCCCGCACGAGTAAACGAAGGTGGAATCCAACAAAAGTCGTATTCTATTTGGGGCCAATTTTAAAAGGTAATTAAAAAAACAGATATTGATGTCGGCGATTGAATGTTGTTTTTATGCACTTTGCATTGATGTTGATATTTCATTGGTTTTAGTTTTGCATGCTGATTTTTGCATGTCAATGCAATACGTGTGGTTGGGGAATTGAAATTAACTGTTTTAATTTTTGGAAAATCTATTAAATCTTTTTTCCAACAGCAGTATAAGTTTGGAATCTGTCAAATCTATAAAAAAAAAACATATAAAACCTGATTTGAAGCGTGTATTTAACTAACATTTTAGCCCGTTACTTGGTTTAAAAACTTGGATAGAAAAAGCCAAAACCACTATTTTGTGGTGAGTATGTGCGTAGCTACCAATTTAAGTGGGAAAATATTCAAGCCGGTCTACTTGAAGTTCAAAAAGGGGGAGATGCTATTACTTAAAACGCTAAAACTGAGTAACAATCGCAGCTAAGAGATTTGTCATGCTTATTTCGGAAGACGATATTACCTTCATATCCTCGTATAACTTACCTGACATTTTTTTTTCGTAATGATATAATTTTATTGCTGATACAATTCGCTGTAAAATTTAAAAGAAACGTGTACATGTGTATACTATTGGAATTGGATACACAAAGCACAAAAATATTTTTACGTATTCGTGTTTCCATTTTTCAAAACCCTGGCTTTCTAACTGTTTCCAGCTAGAGACAAAGGCCTTCAATTACACTTTTAATGAAACCTAAATTATTTTTTTTTTTTTTTTCTAATGAACTCCAACATTAGAACCGGAACCTCTCAAGTTTCTGAAACTCAGGAGAAGAGTGAATTAATTTCCAATGATGTCCGATCTCTTTTCCGGATTCGGTGTTCAGCAATTCTCGGCAAAAATATAATTTGGGTGGTTTTTGGGGTCGGGCGAAAATCAAAAAAAGTCGGTAGCACACTAATTTCAAGATTCTTCAGACTATCCTCCGGAAATACAGAAAAAGTTATTTTACAATCGTGTTGAGACAAAAGGACTCTATGAATTTTGTCGTGCGTCCAAAAGCGGACTACTAGGTTATGTATTGCTACTTTATATTGTTGCAATCAACAGAACTGGCAGCTTATCTTATTCGCTTCATTTTGTATTTTTTTTTTTTTGTTTTTAATAGCTAAATATTTATTTATTGATTTACTTCCTCTACTGAATATTGATAGACTATCTCAATTGAGAAATATTTAACTTGGAATGTTATTGGAATCAGATAATCACGTTATTGTCCGATGTACAGCATCTAGTTGTGGGCTTATTTGACCGAAAACCGTTCTATGCGACTCAGTATATAATAAAAGTAGATCCCGTATAGGTTTCTTAAGTGCATAAACAATAATATTGTGTAAGAGCTCAGGGCAAATAATCTACTTAGAGCAAAGAATGTTTTTTATAAAAAGAATGCTATGATGAGTAGGTCGTCTTACAGAGAACGGTTTCAAATCGATGAGAACGCCATCTCTTCTCTGAAAAACATAACGATTGAAAAAATTTTAAGCCCTTTCGATTCTAAGCACATGGGTATTGTACATGATTGAAATCGATGACACAGTATTCCGAAATAAGACGAATACGGGAGACAAATAAGGATTTCAGAGTATATTTATCCAAAAAATTCTTTATTGCTTCTCTTAATCAAACAGGCTTTCCGAACGATGTGATCGATATGTATACCAAAATTTAGTTTTTCATCAAAGACTATACTTAAGTCATTGACCGAACTGCAAATGATTAGTGGATCATTATTGAAAAAATATTGGGTTAGGATTGAATAGGAGATTTTGAAAAAAGTTATCTGCATTTACTTTTGCAGATTAAGTAGTAACTGATGTTTTTAAGGCATTATAATATGTATAGAAAAAGTCGAGGTGGTTTTTTTTAAAACAATAAGGCATCATTGGTTGATTTACTTTCAACAAATATCTTAGCATCATCAGCATATACTATAAAACATGGGTGGCTGTCAAACCGTAGACCGTGGTCGACTGGTCGAACGCGATGACATTAACAGTCGACCCTGACGCATATGCTATAAATTAATACATTATAACAAATACGCAACATTGCACTGTACTCCATCCCAGAAAGCGTATACAATGGAATACTGCGTGCACTGTGTCTTCTTCGTAATTTGGGCAATTTGGGCAAAAATGTGAGAAGTATATAGTAGTATATAGAAGTATATATATATATATATATATATATATAGAAGTATTATAGACTCGTTGCAGGATGGGGACCATCCCTGCAACTTAAGCCACTGATTACCCTTAGTGAGCTAAGTCGATATGTTGACGATAACTTTATCCTTGTTTCCTTTGTCTGCTAGGGTCCCCACACAAACTTGGACAGCATAACAAGACTGACCTTACTACCTTCGAAACTAAGTTACTTGTAGCATATCTGGGGTCCTCCGATGTTTGGCAGAAAGTGCTGCCTGAAGCTTTGATGCCTTTTTTCCCTAATAGTCGATGTGAGGCTTAAAGCTAAGTCTATTGCCAGGTATTATTCCAAGGTATTTTTTTTTCGCTCTTTTAGTTTGAATTTCTTTCACTTCATTCTTTCTTTCACTGTTTCAGCAATTAGAACAAAATTTGCCAACGAATCATTTTGAAAAAAAACTAATAGCGCTAGCGTGCGTAATAGTCTCATAAATTGCCAATACTCAAATTATATCTTTAACCATTCATTAAGATAAACGTTAGTTATTTTTTTATTGACATCACATTAAAGAAAAGTAAAAGTACATACTTACGAGTATACGAAACAGAGTGCTAACAGGTCAAACTAGAACTGGTTATTTATTTACATTATTTTTTGAATGGATGAAACAGGTTTTTTTTTAAAAATCAATGCCATATTACTCAGAGGTCAAATGTGTTCTTTCATCGACCAAAGATGACGGAAAATATTCAAATACATACATATCTATCGGACACTGGGAAAGTTGGTCTCTTCTTTTTCCGGTCAGATTTGTAAATTTTGCAATTTTATTGCCGTTTACTGGCGGCCAGACAACACATATATAAATTATGTAGTTCGACAATAAACAATGGTCAGATTTTGGACCAGAACAAAAGCTCAGTCCTATTTAAAAGTATTTATGAGTGTTTAAATAAAACTCTGCATTTCATAACATATGTATTATGTAGGTCACTATTTTGGTCTGTCTATTTTTTTTTTTTTTTTAACTAAGTATAATATATATACTCTATTACATATTTGCATTATGAAGATTCCATGCTTTAAATTAAATTTAAATTGCTGTTTGTTTTTTTCTTTTTAATTTAATACTTGCATATTAATTTTTAGCTAATGACCTATTATGTAGATTTGGCATTTGTGTATTTTAAAAATATTTTAAACTTCGCATAGAACTTTTATTGACCCATAATTGGTATCAGTAGAAACAACTGTAAAGGGTGACAGAGAAGGCACATGCAAACAAGCACTACAACGGCTTTAATAAAGGAAGCGTGCCAGAAGTAGTGATGGAAGCAAAGCACGATAGCCCTCCAAATCAAAACAACACCCGCTGTTTTAAAAGATAAGCCTATATTAGCCTTTAACAACGTAACATAAGCTAGTTGAAATAGTTAGAGTAATCTAGTCATTGATTAAAAGGGAGTGTGTTTTAGTCATATTTATAGTAGCTTGTAAATGTGCATTAGCGGGCAGGAAATAGACCACAAAGGACTCAGTGAAGAAGCAATGATTTTTATTGAATACGAGTTGGTACTATACTATACATAAAAATTAATATCTATTTAGGAAAATTAGTCGAAAAATCCCTTATCGAAAACAAGCAAGCATTAATAATATAAACTCATTGAAAAAAAAATTAAGTTAAAAAACTAAAACCCGACTACGGAAAAATCTAACTGAAAAGTACGAAACAAGATGAAACGAAATGATGATGCTCAGAGTATAGCCGTGGTCGCATGCCGCTTTGCCCTATGAATAAGTACTTACATATACATATAAAGACGTTATTATAACGGCACACGACCACGGCTATACTTTCGTACTTTTTTAGTTAAATTTTTCCGTAGTCGGGTTTCAGTTTTTTAACTTAATTTTTTATTTACAACTTTTTAGTTTCAGAAAATATGTAGAGTGTATGAAGGTAAGTAGGCAATGTCATATTCTACAATGTCAAACCCTTTCATTTGATACCCATATTAAGGAGCTCGTAAAGATAACGCTCATCCATCGTCTTGGTGTGTCCGCCATATTGAGTTTTAAATGATGTCACTTAGCTCATCGTATTCTACTTCTCAAACCCTTTCATTTCATACCCATATTAAGGAGGAAGTAAAGATACCGGTATTCCGCCATGTTTGAGGCGTCCGCCATGTTTGAGGCGTCCGCCATATTGAATTTAGAATGACGTCATAGCGAATTATATTTTAATTGCCAAGCCCTTTCATTTCATACGAATATCAAGGCTGTTGTAAAAAAGAAGAAGTCACATTGCCTAGGACAATCTCCAGATCGAGACAAATCTAGCGACACCTCATTTGTTGAAATCGGTTCCATATTTTAGGCTGTACGAGGTGACATCCTTACATACAAACAAACAAACGAACAAACAAACAAACAAACCCAGCCTTGTGAAAAAAGCAAATTTTGTACATATTCGTAAAATAAAGAGTCTTCTCTAAATTATCGTTTATAACACTTTCGCCCTGAGCCACACAAATGGACGTTTAGTTGCGCAATTGAAAAGTACCCAGACATAGATTCTTAAATATATTTTAAGTGCAACATAAATTTAAATTTTTTCAATTGCAATTTATTTATTTATTACAAAGGTATATATGTACTAACCCATTGTCATTTTGTACAGCAAGAAAATGTTATTTAAGTGAAGATTAAAAAATTAATTGCAAAGTTAACTATAACAATGTTAATTCATAAATCTTAATAACCAAAGCAAGTATAATTAAAAGAAATTAATATAGAGTGATATTTAATTACAAATATTTTAAACAAAAATAAAAAAAAAGAAGAAGAAGAAAAATAGAGAAAAGGGAGCTACAAGAGCAGTTAAGTTTTTTTAAAAAAAAAGAAGAAGAAGAAAAATAGAGAAGGGGGCTAGAAAAGCACTTTAGTGATAGGACAGAAAGAATAGATTAAAAAATAAGTAAGTGTGAATATTTATTTCATTTTTAATGCTGTGATACATAATGTCTTATGTTAGCGGATTCAAAATTATTAGCATTATTTAAATTTTTTATACCAGGTGGTAAGGAGTTCTATAACCTAATACTCGTGGCATTCATGAAGAATAGCTGTGAAGAAGTATTGTATATATTGGTTGCTGTGCTGCGGCTATTTTCGTAAAGACCCTAACTACATTTTCACATTTTTTAAGATGTAGAGGAAAATATTGAATTTACTTTTGCAACCTGAAGATAAATTATAAAAATACAAGAAAAAAATTATTTCGTGTGTGCTTTATTTTTTGAAACAGTTACAAAAGAACAATCGGTGGCAATACTCCAAATATGCATTCACTCGAAATCGAAAAAAATTCTAGAAAGGGCCTTTACGAAAATAGCGGCAGTGTGTGTATTAATAATGGAGCGCGAAAAAACAAGCTTAGAATACAGGTAAGACGGTGATTGAGTTTTAATAATTTTATAGAGAAATATTTAATTTCTTATCTGCTGGAGTGTGCAACCCAAACATATTTTCGAAAGTATGGAGATACGTTCATACCTACGTAGCTGTTGAATATATCTGATAGCGTCATTGAAAGCCGCTTGAAGCTTCCGAAAAGATAGCAAGTCAAGGCTACTGTAAACTACTTCAGCGTAGACTATTATTGGCATAATGAGTGTTTGCACAAGTCTGTGACGTGTCTCGGGTGGAGTAACACTAGCCGAAATCCACAATTTTCGCAAACATAAATACGACCAATTACAATATTTACATGTTTGCAACAAGAAAGGTTCCGATTTATTGCAAAGCCAAGACTTGTCGCAGTTTCGACCAACTTCATCTTAGGGTCTGATAGCCAAATATCGGGAACAGAAGCAAGGTCGCATGGCCTGTATGAAATTGGTGTAGCTTAGCATTTCGTTAGATTCAGGACTAATCCGTTAATTAAGTTATTAAAATCTTGTCAAAACCGCAGAAAATACCAATTGTGGAAAATACAATTACAAATTGGTTAAAGTAGGCGAAACTTATTATTTACATAGATAAGTACAAATATAATGTACATAATGTACAATTTCATTAACATTTGCAATTAAAACTTGTTGAGACTCGTTGAATTCCAATAGAATTAAATTAATTAAATTTTTTGGTAAAAAAAATTCCAAAAATCAGAATCAAATCGTTTGTTACTTTTAGTGCTACAAGTTTGTCATTAGTTGCTACATATATACGAGTAGATTAAATAACAAACTAAGTTTTACTCGTACATATCTACAGTACATTTGTGAAATGTGGAAAATAAATCAAAACTCGTAACATAAATTATCTTCGTTAATACTGCCAACTAAACTAGATAAACTATTAAAGCTATTTACTTCTCTCTGTTACCGTTTCCGAAAAAAAAAAGTTTTTTATTTTAAACAATAAAAAAATGTTCATATCCAAACGCTTAACAATAAAATATTCATGGTTATTTTACGGCGATTACATTTAGCATTAAATTAGCTACGGGATCGAATAACAATCATTTGCATCTGTGACGGTATTTCCTATGCTGAATTGGTTATTTTACTGTCACCTTAAGAAAAAGGTAATTAAATATCAGGTGTGCCATTTTACATAATGAAACACAATTGGGGAAAATGTTTTATCTAGCGTTTCAACAAACACCGTGAACCACCGCCTAAATGTCAGTCAGACTCGCTTTCGAAAGGTTTCGTACCAAGAACTGTTATTCTCTTTGATGATATACATATATGAACTAACGAAAAAGTAACTGTTTATACCAGCATTGCTCTTCTAAAGTCTAAATTAAGATTTTATTATAAAATAATATTATTTTATAAGGTATCGAGGTCTATGAATACAACAATGTATGTATAGTGAAATCTCCCATTACGGACAGCTCCATTAAACGGACACATTTCCAGAACTAAGCTATTATATTTTAGATTGCATACATTTTGCGTTCATTTAACCCGACAACCGGACCCTTGATCTGAAGCGGGCACGCATATCTGAACGAATGTATACCAATGCGTGTGACGTTTTTCTACAACTTTGCCCATTAAATGTTTGAGTAGGCGAAAAAAGCACCGTGCTATATCGGTAAGAGCGTTGGACTACTACGCGAAGCTATCCGGGTTCAATCCCTGCCCGGGTCAAACACCTCAAAGTTTTTTCACTGTGCCACCTCTTTCGAATGTCTGACAAGCAATCAAAGAGTATAATTTATCAAAGAGCTTCTCAACTCGCCGTTCGGAGTCGGCAAAAAACTGTAGCTTCCTTCCATTCATGCAAAAATATAACACGCACACACAAATGGTTGTGAGAAGCAGGCCCAGTTTCACCATGAGCTATAGCGCAACCTAATGTAAGTAAGGCGAACAGAAAAGCACATTGCAGAAAACAGAAATATTCGTAAATACTGCCTGCGTAGTTAGGTTAGGTTGGGTGGCTATCCACCGTACTCTGTAGAATTCACTGTGGGTCCGTGGTGTAACCACGTGCGCTTGGAATCATTTTAAAAGTTGTATACATTTCCATATTTTATTGATATTCGTTGAGGAAATATCTTGAAGGTCTATTAAGAAATATGCTCCCGGAATATTTTTTCTTTAGGATGAGAGTGCCGGCAGCTGCACAGGAGGTGATAGGAGGATTCTTCTTTCTCCTCATCGCTGTAGGTGCGGTGTGACAGAAGTCATTGGCGAGGATTCCCAATCTTTGTTTTGTTTTCGTTTTTTTGTTTTGTTAATCGTTTCAAATAAAGTTAGAGTGTTTTCTTGTGTTTTGAGAAATAAAGATAATTTATTTAAAAAAAATGATGTACATCCCTTATACGGACATACTGTCACCGTCACTGTGCGCCGAAGGGAGATTTCACTGTATTAGTAATAAAAATAATATAACAAGCTTCACCAATATCAAAATTAAGTTTTTTTATGTGAATTTTTCAAACAAATAAGTTCCTATACAACTTTGGACCATCGTTATAGTTTTTCAGTATTGGTTAGCTAAACATTTACAAGCTTGGTTTTTTTATATATGTATATTTGACTTTAGAAGTTTTGCTGAACATTCTATTTTTTTATTGTACAATTTCGTCAATAACTCACAAAGAAAATATTTTTAAAATCCTTACATCTAAAAATGGACACAAGGATAGGTAATTAGTATTCGTATTCACGTGAAATTGCATTTAAAATGTATTTCTCCATTCTAACGACTTTTTTTTTGAAATTTCCCATTTAAAGTGTGACTCTTACGTGATCAAATTAAAAATAAATAAAGTTGATGAAAAAAATTCTTTTTAACATGTACGAA
Source organism: Brachyopa scutellaris (assembly GCA_949775065.1). NCBI lineage: Eukaryota > Metazoa > Arthropoda > Insecta > Diptera > Syrphidae > Brachyopa > Brachyopa scutellaris. The sequence goes on from OX459112.1 coordinate 22,270,708, forward strand.
TATATAGATTAATATTCCTCTCAAACTGAAAAAAATTTTTTATACCTGTTGGATACTTGAGTTTGTACCAAGTACCACGTTTATTAGTATGCATCTAGTCTTATCTAACCAACAAGCCGACAGACTGGCTAGAAAAGGTTCGGCTGACTCCTTTATCATTGGGAAAATACCCAGGGTCTTCGTCAGGCTAAAAGAGCCATCAAACCCTTACACAATAAATCCACAAAACACAAAAGACATATTAAGAGGTCACTGAGATTTCTAACAGGGCATTGCCATCTTCGCTTCGGTATCACCTAAACAAAATGTGTAGGTCTGAATTTCGTCTCTGCATGGAAGGCGATGAAACCGCGGAACATATTCTATGCGACTGCAAGGCACTCTGTGCCCTTAGGAGAAAACATTTTCACCGAGAAATCCTTACTCCCTTACTATTAAATTCTTAAAGAATTTAACCTCTGCTGGCTCCTTAAACTAACTATTAATTAAATAATTAAAGCCTTCCGAAGCAAATACTGTCTACTCTCACTGTCGCAGTATCATATCAACATCAGTTGTTAATGTTAAGGTCCCACATTAAATAAACACTAAACGAGAGTTGGCAACAACCTCTTTATCATCATTAAGGTAAAACATTTCATGAATGAATTCGAAAATATCCATCACTCAACAAAGCAGTTAGCAAATTAAGCAAACATAAAGTTCTCATTTAAGTAAGATGTCATTTTATTGAAACTGAATTTTTACCGTCCACTTTTATGAATGAATACACGGATTAAGAAATAAATCTATCTACAAAGCTGAAGAAAATCAAGTTTTATTCATTTAACAAAATCACCACCTCCTAACATTGTGGCGAGTAAGACCATTAATTAAGACCCTCGCATTCGGGTTATAATTGAATTCCAACTATGACTGCCCACAGGGTAAAAAAATACACATTTATCAATATGGTATGTACATTGTCGTAGATAGATAGAAAAAATGGGGGAAAAAAAACAAACATATATTTAACTCGAGGCGTTACACGACCTGTTATTAGAGGTGATTATTAGTAGGTGGAACATATCCTACACCATCACCGTCGCCGGTAAGTAGAATCATTAGAGTGAAACCGAAACTCATCTGATGAGCACAAAAAAAAAAAAAAGTCTGGTAACGCTTGCCCATACCACGAAATCCACTTTAGACTTCGGGTGGTTTATTGGAATTTGATTGATTGGAGATTTCTCTGCATCTCATCGCCAAGTTTTCAATATGAAATATAAAAAATGAAAGTTCTTCACACACACATAATGAGCTTAACAAATTGGGTCTCTTACCAGCATCTATATGTCTTCCACTTGAAAAGAATAATTTTCCATCACTTGTCCAAATATTTTCTTACAACGATTTGTACTTTAAATTCTTAAACAAAAAAAAAATCGTCTTAGATTAAGCGGAAATCGATTTCTCTCGAACTCTTTTTTATTTTTTTAATTACCACTGATTTGAAAGAAAATACCTACGAGTACGATTCCAAGCAGAACCATTACCACAGTTTAATTACCTTGGCGAATTGCAATTACACATTTGGAGCTTTTTGAGAAAACGTTATGGTTCATGTGCATTACTATATATTGGAGATTAGAAGGTTTAATAGAATAATTGAAATTCTTCACATACTCGTTTGTTATATGTAGTTAACTTTCACTTTATTTATTTATTTTATTTTTACAGACATCACTGAGCACAGAATATGAGAAAGATGCGAATTAAGAAGATTTGGCTGACAATTGCGATTTTCCTTTCACTTCAGGTAAGTGGGTATTGATGGTTTACTCGTAATGTGATGGCAGTGATTGCTATCTACGAGTAGGTACATGTACATACATATACAATACATATATATCATTGATGTTTTATAAGTATTCCCCATGCATTAACTTTTGGTTATTGTAGATACTTTCCTAGCGAGTAAGAGTGGAGTACAGTCAACCATCGTATAACGCGGTAATTGCGTTCTCAAGAAACAGCGCCCTATACAAAATCTCGTGGGTGGTGGGCACCGTAGCGCAAGTGGTTAGTGCATCGGACTACTGAGCCAGCGGCCTTGGGTTCGAATCCCGCCGCAAACACCTAAAAGTTTTTCACAGTGCCCACCTCTTCCGAATGCCTACAAGCATTCAAGAGTATCATTTGTCATGTAAAGCTTCCCAACTCGCCGTTCGGAGACGACAGAAAACTGTAGGTCCCTTCCATTCGTGCAAAAATATAACGCGCACACACAAATGGTTGCGGGAAGCTAGGCTTGGTTCTACCTATGACTGCTGATGCCAAATATTTATTTATTTATATTTTTTATACAAAATCTCGTAAACCATACTTGGGCCACATACTAAAGCTGGGCGTTACGTTCTCCACATAATCTATTTAAATTTGTTACACTGTTTTTAAGAAACTTATAGTTTTAATTCAAAAAGGCAATACAATTATGTCAACAATTAAAAAAAGTAGAATGTAATCTTTGTTGCAGATTTAATTCAGGTTTCATACAATTTGGACATGTTTTTAATTTTCAAGGAAATCCGTTATAAGAGCTTGCTGAGCATTTCTCTGCAACTCCCCAGTAGGAAATTACTGCTTACCGAATCGATTCTGTAAGTGCTGATTGGTAGATGCCAGCGCTTACTTTCCTTATTACAGAATCGATTACATTTACATAGGGATGTCCTAGGGTGGTAAGCACTTACCAACTGGCTTACCGGTAATCACTTATTTCCGCGGTGAATGATAATTGCTGAAAACATTGATTACTACGTCCTGGCGTGTAAGGACTTAGTATTAGCCTTACAGAGAATTAGTTAATTCAGCACAGGGAGGTAGTTATTGAAAGCATTAGTAACTACATACTGGCATTTAAACATTTACTAATCATCTTAAATTATTGTTATTATTATTAATTAATACTACTAAAAAGAACTGGTAAAAAACTTCAAATGATGCATCATCGAAAAAATTCCTGACGGAGTTAATCACGATTGGATTTGTCTGAGTCGAATAACTGTATTTTCATTCCAGGAATGCTTTTGAGAGAAAAATATCTTACAAATGTAACGCTTGGTAAGCGAATAAGTAATGGCATCGATTTAAAATTTCAATAATATTTAAAATAAGTTTTTCGATGCGTTACACATTCGCTTACTAGGCGTTACTTTTGGTAAGATCTTACATTCTCAATATTTTCTTTAAAGAAATATGCACTTATCATGGAAGCAGTTGCAACTTTTCCTACTGGGTCCTTTCAGACTTCAAAATAGAGAACGTTGCAATTTAGAATTGTTGAAGCGTTCCATAGAAGGGTCAATACTTGTAAAGTATTTCTTCAAATTAGCCGGTAAATTCAATCCTTGGTGTATGTTTATTATTGTATTTTTTTTTGCTGATTCGGTACAATCCACAACCTACGGAACGTAATGTGAATGCGTTAAAAAGGAATTCCAAAAAACACAGGAATGCGATAGGTATACATATATGTATATGTTTGTACATTTTTCGCGTTGGAAAATACCGAAAATCACGTTGTAGCGAAACCGCGTTATAGGAGGGTTTTCCGCAATTTGTAATTCGCGTTGTGAAAGTACCGCGTTATACGAGGGTTGACTGTACTTTACCGAACGGTGAAATATATTTTTCTGAGACATCATAGGTTTCTGTCTGAGTTGAGCTTAGATCGAGCTCCCTAGCATCCACTGTTGATGTGTATTTAAAACAGCAGGATCAATTTTTGGAAATATACTTTGTTGTTCTTAGCGTTTTGTACTTTGCTGGCAGTTCTTGTGCATTGTGTGGATTCTTAGGACGTTCAAAATGTGACATGAAGTTATTCCACTGGGATCCGGTCTGAACTCTATGAAGTTTTTAAAGTTCTGCAGCCAAAGTAGCCATCCAATAAAAAGACTCGAGTATCTTATAGTTAGACCTAAAGTTTTGTCTGTCTGTATGTCACAGTCGTTTTGCTGCTCTTATGAGTTAACTGAAAAACAAGTCACACTGTCATTCCTTTTGCGTAATCAATATAATATACCTATGTATATACATATGTTTGAGGTTTAATTCACACCAATTTCTTGATTACTGGCTTACACAGAGTCCATAAGTTTGTGGAGCACGTATACCTACCTAGTGTTGTCAGTTCATATCAGTTCAAATCAATTTTAGTACAATTTATAAAACAATTATTGAGTTCCTTCAATAATTATTTACTAAAAACATGCAATGGAATTTTCCAGAATGAACATCTTAAGCATCATCCTAAGCTTGTCTGGATTTTTCTGTATCTCCTTTTTACTATCACTTCTTCAGAGTCCATTCATCCACCATGTGCTAAGAGAATGGTTGCACCCAACACGCCCCCCTTTTCTTACTTTCCCAATTTGAAGTTCTCACGCTTTGATCGGGCCCGGCCATCCTACAGTGAATTCAACCACCATCCTGGGCATTGACTCATTCCGTTTTCCATTTTCATAGCATGTGACCTATCCGCCGCGCCGACTGACCGACTGCTTGACTGCTTTACCTTTGCCCGCCAACGTTGCCTAGTGTCTAACCGGTCTGAAGATGAATTTAGGCAAGTGAAAGCGAAAGAAGCGATAATCGTAAAAATAAAAGAAGTGATCTTAAGCCCTCCTACTTGGAAACATTTTATTATTTGCCTACCGGTTTACCTGTTTACTGACCCTTATGAATGGCAATGGCAAAGAACCATACACCATATGGGCCAGCCAAGCCATATACTGCGAGTATAATTGTACGCCAATCACTGGAATGCAACTCTTCGTGCACATCATAAACACAGTCTGAGACTCCAATGAAGCAATGGTCACAATTAAACGTGAATCAATAAGGAAAGCAATAAGTACACTATAATTCCGCATAAACCATGCGCTGCGAGTGTAACCATCGACACGGCGGCGCAGACACAATCAGCGAAGTTTATCAATGAAGATGAATTCTCACAGTGAAGCGAAATTCACATAGCAATCTGCGATACGTATCACGATCCCAAGAGAAATATGCGCGATACGATTCCGCTGAATCAAAAAGAAAACTCATTCCACAAGTCAGTGACGTAGAGCACGCCTGACCTATTTACCCACAGAGACAGGTTAGCAATGACCCTATTCGAGGTAGTCACGGAATCCTGTACTTGCGAATGCGAATACGTGTGGCACTCTCCCAACTTATCGAGAGAATTGTCACACATATTCAACGGCTTTGTCGACGTCATATATTCGTATTTTATATATGTACATAGCATGCACTCGAAGTTTCACTTGAGAGCTAAGTTTTCAGGTGAAGTTTAACTTGATGTAAATACAAAGTTTCAATGAACCTGAAGCAACAATTCGAGAAAGAAGACCATAAGCAAAGGAACCAAAGAAAGATCTGTTTTAACTTCAAATAGTGCATCTGTAGTAGGTAACAACGGTTCTTAGATGCAAACTGTGTTGTGAATGACAAATGAAGTCGACCTGATTGCATTTAAATGAATACCTTTTACATGTTTATTAGATTCAAATGGCAGTGTAGCGTTCTAATTAGTTTTGAAAATGATTTTCATTGATGGACACAGAGTCGTCCACGTTGACGGTACATATTACATTTGAACTGAATTCAAAAGGTATTCGATAACAAGAGGTATTATTGTTTTTGAAGGGTGCCCTCTGCAAGTCCTGGACGAAGGAACATCCCTCTCGTCATTATTCCTATTGGAATTGGTTAGAGAGAGCTTCGCTCACACCTTGCCCAGGTGAGTATTCCATATGTCACACTCACAGCACCTCATCCAGTCCAGTTTTTCTGAGAAATCGCAGTAGGATTGTGTGCTATGAGTGGTAGATCCTCTGCTGTAATTTGGTATTTACGCAAGCACTTGAATCTTTTCTGGGTAAGTGCCCCACATTACACCTGTATGTGCTCTGGAGTTTCACTGGACTCATTGCAGAATCTGCATGATAGACCTGAGATGTCCTTTGAGTTTACAATGCCCCGTAACGAACGCAGTAAGGATGCGGAGTTTGTTTTTGTCAAGGCTGACGCAAGCTTTGCATCTCTTCAAGTTGTGATGACCCAAAAGTTTCCACGCCTATCTTAGGCCCTGAGTTTCGGTCCAGGACCTAGTCTTGTTTGCCTTCTCCAGTGATTGGAGCTCATCCTTTATGGTGTGTTCCCCTATTCCGCAGAAGGGCTCAGGACCCACGAAGGGTGTGGTGGCTCCGTTTTTAGCAAGTTTGCCCGCCTCTTCATTTCCTTTAATCTCCAGTTGTCCTGGTATCCAGTGGATAGTGTCGTTGTTTCGTTCGCCCAATCTATTTAGTTTATCTAAGCATTCCCAGACAATTCAATTTAACAAGAGAGTATTTACCTCATCTATCGCGAACAAGTAGAAATGCCTACTTTTAGCCGGAAAACATTCAGTGGCTTTAGTTCAGGGAGGGCAACAAAAATTGGCAAAAAGTGGAAAAAAATGTTGTTATTTGCCGTATTTTTTAGAGAGAAAGTAGCAAACAGTGTAGTGGATCAGTGTCCACTTTTGAGAGCCTTGTTCCGTAGCTGTTTAGTGCCAGATGTATTTTTTATTTGTCGGGGCCAGAACAGCCTACCTGAGCAGAATTACAAAGAAAGTGGAAAAAGGATTGAATAACGTCTTCAGCGCAGCATGGCTGTCATTTCAGTCATAACTACTTCGACCCTAGCCACTAATTTGAACAATATATTCTACACCTAGTAGATAGCATATGTTTTCACAATAAGACTTGTCACTGCATTAAAAGACCAGCACCAGATTGCTACACCGTTTTAAAATCATCCATAAAAATGCGACTGTATTGCGGTCTACCCTCAGACTCTGGACATTGCTAGTCCTAAATACAGTTAAAGTCGACTTTAAATTTACTCGGCAAGTGCAATTCTGGTGTCATTGCATTAGACGGCAAATCGGTACCAGACATCTTATTGAGCAATACTTCTCTGTGTTATGTTCTTTACATATAACGGTGATATATCTAAAAACTTTGAAGTCTGAAGTGGTGTGTACTGAGGCTACATTTTGTCACCACTGTTATTATTTGTGGTCATCAGCGATATTCTTGATGGGATATTTTTGATGGGTGTGTCGACAGAGTGGGCACTCGATGATCTTAAAGGGTCGGTCAACACGGAGAGTTAACCTAATCAATCAATCTATATCCATTTTCGTCTGTATCCTACATCATGGCTTACTTAACCTAATATTGTATACATTTATTGGGGCTTAGCTTATAGCTATAGCATCATTCCTCATCTATGCGAAAAGTCTAAGAATTTTGAAACTAATTGATATTCAAAACTTTTGACTACTTTTAAGATTTTGCAATTGGTACAATTCACCCATCAGAATGTATCCATACATGAAACCTACAGACACCGATTGTACTGTTTACCAGTATTTGCAGCCAAAATCTTCTTGCGCTGCCACTTGCAGCCAGTAGTGATCATGATGTAGAGCTGATCCTTCCTATTTTTTTAAAGACCTTGTCTTGGAATTTTTATGACATTTCCCCATTTTCAAGGTCGAAGGAGACCTTAAGTAATTTCCTACTGTTGTTGCGCCCAACATTTCAAACCCAATATTTGCAAGTGTCCCTCAAGTAGCTTCCAACTCAATTTACATCCTTGTTAGCAATTTCCAATGTCTGTGACTGATTTGCAATCACACGTCATCCATCTATTCCTAAGCAAATTGACCAATTGTAGGCACTTGCCCACACACTATTTGCACACACATCGTTTTTGCCAAGCCAAGAAAAACTTTCGTTAACCATGCCAGCCACACCAACAACGGCACAGCCACTACTGCACGCGGATAAGATTGCATTTTATATGGAAAGTTCTCATCAATTAACATCGCGGTTCTGACTTTCTCTTAATTCTTATGCTGTGCGCATTTTAGAGGTCAACATTGTCGTTAACTAGTTCCTTTTTGCTTGGCTCCCATCCCCGACAAGCTGTCTGTCTGACCACATAGGTAGGTGTGTAGATGCGTTCCGAGACTACTCTCACATGGATTCCTTTCTACCGGCTCAATGATGGAGTGGCATCGGGGACCAGGCATGAATGGTCTACAGAAATCGTAGCCGCTTCGACGATGCGCTGGTTAAGGGGATGCCGGAAGCCAGATCCATATACAAGTTTCTTTCAGTCGTACTCGTACATTCGCCTTGGCTTTCGATCAAAATCGCGCGCCCCTCCCACCGACACCGGTAGGTTGGTAGGACTCACGGTGGTATTATGTAAATTATCTTCCTTTTCTTCTTGAATATGTTGTTGCTCCATCGAATAGTGCCCAGAAGCGATAATATATCTGGGCATAGCGTAAAGCTGGACCAAAGACTGAGACGGTGATGCAGGTGACCTTATTAAATCAAGTACACATTATTTTATAATTGCAAATGCAATTCGCTTTTTCTCTTCGGTGAATCAGTGTATGGAAAAGCCAGCCTCGGAAGAAATTTCGGCACTCTTTAGCTTCAGCTTCGCTGTGATTTTCCGTGTGGTCCATCTTTGAATAAAAATTAGGGCGCAGATACATCATTTAGGCATTTAACAGATCTGAAACAAGTTCCGTAGATTGACTGGAGTTTTAATTTATCTGTGCAGATGAAAGGGACTTCGGCTGCGGAATCTCGTGGAGAAAGTTGTTTCCACATATGATTGCATTAATTAAATTCGATTTAGCCTTTTCAGACAATGTGAGGATTCTCTTTGATTTCCTGTCAAGAGTTTCTCTTGAAGAATTAGGTTTCCTTTTCAGTTCAGGTTCAGGACAACTTCGTTATTTGGTACTTTATCTTAGTTAACTTTTGTCGTTTAAGGCACCGATCAAGGTAAGTAGAATTTGTTGATAAGGTTATTTAGCATTTCTCTACCAATGAAGAAAATGGTTCCGGGCCGAGCAACTTCACGGTTGACCACTGCTTAATAGGAGAGGCCTTCTGTATTCCGTTATTTCCTCCTCTTCAACGGGGAGTTCACCAGAAGCGGCTTCAAATAGTCCCATTTCCTAGGACTGGTAAACTCTATTAAAGTGCTGTAAGGCGATTAGCATAAGCACTGGACGATTCATAGCTTACATAGCTGTAGCTTCTGTAAGATAAAGTAATGGTGCTACGCTCGATTGTAGCTCCACATTTTTGCTGGCTGCGAGTGAGGGAAGATTACACACGATTGTATTTTTCGAGTGTTAAGTAAAAGTTACTTGGTCAAATCCAGATCAGGGGTATAAACAAAAATTTTAATTACAAACATTGTGCTAAAGTCAATAGAAACTAGCTGTCTCTGCTCGGCTTTGCTTGAGACCATTTGGTGCATAGCCTGTGGCTTTTAATATATTCAATAGTTTTTCTGAAAGCTTAAGTCAAACCTTTCTACTGTTTTCTTGAGAAATTGTAAAAAAAACCACTTATGCTATTTTTCCTTGTTGCCACAGATTTTAGAAAGCTGTTATTTTGATTTCCTTTTTTGTATGATAGCCCAGTCGTATATTTTCAATTTTACACGAAAAATGGTCACAACCAAAGTTGTTTGGAATTAAATTTCCTACAATTTTGGTCCTTATCAATTTTTCCCTAGGATCGATATTTTTCGATTTAGACCCGAAAAGAGGGGCAATTACAACTTCGATAATAGCCACTTTTCGTGTAAAATTAAAAATAAACAAGTTTATTCAATAAACAAAAACTCACCCTCAAATTCAAGATGGCTGATGACGCAACAGGGTCGGGGTCCCGAAAACCGAAATGTAGACTGCCAGTCTACGATTTCCGAAGTAAAATCTGCTGCGCAGAATTTTTCAAGAGTGCAGAGTTGCAGAGTGCTTTTGGAATAGGCTCTGTTCTGAAGAATTCTCTAATCAGAAAAATTTGAAAAGTGAACCATCGATAGTTCGAATTTCCCCGGGCCAAGGAATAACTTCGAATTACAAAGGTTTTTGTATTATGGAGGTTTCAGAGACCTCGCACTAAGCGTAGTTTTTATTACTTTTATACACAGGGCAAAGGCATCTCTTACATTTGGTTTCAAGGGCCTACTTTCATCACATACGAATTTCAACGAGCAGTTGAAGAAAACAAATATAATTCACTTCGAATTATAGAGGTAAAAAAGCTATCACGCTCGAATTAGAGAGGTTTTCAAGTTATTTTGCCCAACAGTATAGTTGAATTATGTAAAGGGACAAATTGCATAGGTTTTCTTCGATTAAAGGTGCCTGTCCATTTGAGAGTAATTTCGCTAGTAAACTTTCGAGACTTACTATTGGGGGGCTATCCATTTGAGAGTAATATTTTCGAGATTTTAATTTCGCGAATTATCAGGTAGAATTCTGAGAGTTTATACTCTGAGAGTACTTTCACAACCGTGTCCACTTGATATATTTATTCTGCTAGTTATCAGTTGGAAGTAGTGAAAGCGGCATGTATTCCCAAAAGCAAAAGGTTGCAGCTGCTTACTGCTTTAATTTATTGACACTGTTCTTAAAAAAGAAAAAAATAATGCTGGGTTAAGCCATGGGTAGATCGTTGTCGCCAATTCGGTGCTAGGTCTACTCTTATCTTCTAAAATAGCTTCAAATTGAAGATGCTCAACATCTCAGAAATGTTAGTGAAACAGAATATGTAATACAATCCGTTGGGCTCACTATTTTTAAAAAGAATACTTTATTAAGGGAAGTCATATACCAGGACGTGAGCGTGTATTGGTTACACTTGAACTTCTGCCATCTGGTATGTCAATTATTGTATAACCTGTGCAGGTGGTTCATAGGCACATAAGCACGAAGCTCGCTTACTAAAGAAGCTCGAAGCGCTTACTGACTATATGACCCTCCATTTCGTTTTTATTATATGATGTCCGCAGACGTAGCTCTCGATGGCAAGATTTGTATGAAGAGCTGCTAACGTGCTTCAAAAGAAGTCAATGGAAAGCGCTGAATCTACGATACTGTGAGTGTATACTTTGAAGTTCTTCCTCCGGATATGAAGGGTGAGCGCTTACAACTGTATCCCATGGAAGCGCTTACTATTTTTCCGCTGGGCAACCCATTTTTATAGAGGAGGTCAGTAGTTTAATTTCCTATCTCTCCTCATATTGTGATTAGGATCAAGCGAATAATGGCCAATTTGTTCTATTATACGAGTTTATACTGACTTTACTCCGCGAAATTAAAGTCATCCAGATTGTAAAGGAAATCTGTCGTATACAGTGAGCATTAATATCTGACAGAGAAAGAGCATGGTATATAAACAGCAAAACTGTTTGTTTCAGCATATTGCGATCTGTTCTGTTTGCGCATACATACTCATACCGACACGATAACTGCACATAACTTCTAGTATATAAGTTGCTCATTTTGACACTTGTCGCTCACTGTATGCGAAAACTTGTTAAGTCGCAAATCACATTCACCTATCGCAGACTGTGTTACATTGATACCGTCTGTGCAAGTGAGAGCGTTTCCAGATACGTCGCGTAAAGTGACACATTTTATCGTCTTCATAAATTCCGGGTTTAGTTCTCTTTTGCTCCATATACCCGTACATAATGTCAGATTGCTCCTATTTAACTATATATGGTAGTAGTCTGCAAATTTCTAAAAATTGAAATATATCCTAACTAATCTCAGAAGCCCCTTCTGTTTTCTCGATGAGGATATCCGGATGATACGAGATCAATGATTGTATCTATGATAATATAAATCGCACTTGATGTGACAGATGACAAGTCTCCCTTCTCTACTGGCTTCTAGTTTGTTTTGTCTTATGGTCATACAGGATGCACGCCAAGTACAAAGATCTCGGACATTAGGTCAAAATCCATGAAGCGTCTGTTCTACATCAATTGACGTGCAACGATTCAATGGCAAACTGGCAATTAATCAGCACTTAGGTAGACTTTTCCATCAAAGAATTTATTAGAGTGGCTCTTATTAGTTCACTCTTTGGCTGACGAACGACAACAAACGAGTGCAGTAGCGTTGTCGCGTCTAGCGCGATACACACATGGTATATGTTGTACGAGTATATACCCAGTATATGATCGCAATTGCGGTCACATACACTAGCGATGGTGCGGTGAAAACTTATCACTCATAAATCATTTTAAGGGGAATTGTCTCGTGACAGGTTTCATCCAGCGACAGAATTTAGCGAATTTAAGTCACTTGTATTCTTAGTTCACTATTAACTTGGTTGCAAAAACCTTTGAAATCGAGGAGACTGTATTGGTTTATACCTGCCAGTAACTTGCAGTTGGATTTATAAGTGATCTAGATAAATATAGTTGGAGCAAGCTGGCTTAGAAACGTTTAAGGCCAGGTATCAATAGATTAGATCGATGAAAGAAGAAGACTACGCGACATTGCCAATAGTCAGTTAGTCAATATTTTCAGGTGTTAACAACATAATCACGTGAAGAAGAGGTCATTCCTTTGAAAATTTGTAGCTATAGCTAAGGGGCTGAATCACAAGGGTTTATTGGCTTTAAAATAAAGTTGAGCACTGAGAGTTATGTTCTCTTAACTATACCTACCATTCTTTTTTGGAAGTATTCCAGTACGTTAAGCGATACCTGTTCGAACTTTGAACTTCACCAAATCGGGAGATAACTCACCCATGGACGAAGATTATACTCTTATCTATATACAGGCTGTTCCAGTTAAGAGGTATAATCCCTTAACTGGAGATATCTGAGGTTCTAGAGAAAAAAAATCGTACAGCAGAGGGGTGTCTATTTTCACCCCCCTCCAAGTTATAGCCCGTCGAAGTAAGGGATCTCCAATTTGGGTGTAATACCACTTTAAATGATATAGCTTCTGAACTACTACAGCCACAAAAATAGTTTTATAGATTTTGGAGAGGCAATCAGAAGCGCATAAATGTTAAAGTAGTGTTCCTTTGTTTTTATATATTTTTAGCATCGATAGTTATCGATTGGTTTTATGAAGAAATAAAAACAATGCTTGTTAAAATGTATTTAAAAAAAAAAATAAATACATATGTATGTACATTTAATAGCGTAGGGAGTTCTTTACAAGTAAAGGCTAGTACGGTGCTCAATTTAAGCTAAAAATACCATTGTTTTATTTTTGAAATAAGAGTTGATTTAAAAGTTTGGTCTTTAACCTGTTGCGGCGTTCAGTCATTATTTGGCAAGCTTTTGAGAATATTCTCTCTGAGGGAACTGACGTTGCTGTTATGCAAAGGAACATTTCCGCAACTTCCTTAAGCCTTGTCTCTGAATTCCCCCAATATTTTACTCATAATTTCGTAATTTATAAAAAATTAATCCAATTGTGATGTGACCCGTGTGTCAGCTCTACCCAAAGAAAATCGCAATCACACTTAGAATATCATAGCATTAAGTTTATTATACCTATCATGAGGGATTCCCCTTATACTTACTCTGTGCATAGCATAACCACCACCAATAGAAAACTCTGTTTCCGATTACATTATACACTGTGTGCTGGAGAGTGTATTCTTACTTACTTAGTCGGCGCTACAGCTCGATGTGAACCTGGGCCTGCTTCTCGCAATCATTTGTGTGTGCGTGTTATATTTTTGCACGAATGGAAGGGGCCTACAGTTTTTTGCCGACTCCGAACGGCGAGTTGAGAAGCTCAATCGTGACAAATGATACTCTTTGATGCTTGTCAGACATTCGAAAGAGGTGGGCACTGTGAAAAACTTTTAGGTGTTTGCGGCGGGATTCGAACCCAAGACCGCTGGCTCAGTAGTCCGACGCACTAACCACTTGCGCTACGGTGTATTCAGTACAATAAAATGTTAGCGGTTTACAATATGTGAATAGAAAACTATGCACTAATTCTGGTTACTTGCGATAGTTCCGAAAACCATCGATGATTTCGATAGACTATCGATGTTTAAGGAACACTATGTTGAAGACTTCGTGTAATTCTATGCGGCCACAAAAAAGTTATGACTCTTTAAACTCAAAACTATGAAAATGTGTTGTCCCAATTGTTTACTTAAAATGCATTTTTCTCAAAACTTTTAGTTAGTTAAAAACGACGTTAATATAAAACCATGCAAAACAAATGAATATTAAACGAATGGTCGGTTGCTCTATTTAGCCCCAACCTTTGGCTGTGATAATTATGTCTTTTGCATGGTTTTTTTTTATAATTTTTGTTTGACAAAAAATGGCTCTCACTGCAATTTCTGTTATACGTACGTGAAAAAGTTGTTGAACATAATTTTTAGAGAATTGTTCGTTTTTTATTAAGTAAAAGTTTTGACAAAAATGAATTTTAAGAAAAAAATTGGGACAACAAATTTTCATAATTTTGAGTTTAAAGAGCCATAACTTTTTTGTGGCAGCATAGAATTACGGATTATATTTCTAAACTGGGACACCCTGTATATAAAACTAAGTGGCAAAATGCGTATGTTTCCCTCTAACGCCGGTAATTTTCAAGCAATTTAGTTGTTTTTTTTTTAAATGTAGATAATTACGGCACTAAGGTGATAGGCAAAAAATAAATTACAAAAAGTAATAAAATAAACAAAATAAATTACAAAAAGTTATTTTTTAATTCCTGGACGGGGTTTGTTTTGTCACAAGTATTTCAATTGTTTTTTTTTTAACATACATATAGGTATTAATAATTAATACGAGCTATCTCTAAAAATAATCGAAAACGCGTTCATTTAGATAAGTCTTCATGGGTTTGTTTCAAAAAAATATTTCGATGCGTATTAGAAAAATCTTCAATAGAAAACTATGACCCCAGGGTAGATTTGATGGTTGTTATGTAGGGAAGACTTGTTCCCGGGATCGCAAACGTCAGCAAGCACAATATTTTGCAGTTTTTTGAAAATATACGCTTAACGATGAAAAAGTTTTAATTTACGTCCAGAGTCTAGTGGAAAATTAACGAGACTGGGCTAACTACAGTCCATAAACCAGTCATCGTTTTTGCAACTAAGGGCTTGAAACAAGTAGGCAAAATGACGTCAGGCGAGCGCAGCGAACTGGTAACTGCATGCTAGGGGAACCAAATTCCGATATTTATGATCATCCCACGTAAAAATTGGCGGGACCGTATGCTCTTTTCCCCATATTCAAGTCAACCTTCACTGAATAGGGTACACTTGGTTATTTTGGATAATTTTCGAAAAACGGCAAGAAATATATTTTATCTGGGGGGTATCAAATGTCCCCAGGTTCCCATATCCCCATAATCTTACTTGGTGGCGCTACAGCTCGGGGTGAACCTGGGCCTGCTTCTCGCAACCATTTGTGTGTGCGTGTTAAATTTTTGCCCGAATCCTCGTAATCCATTACATTTAATTATATTTTTTTTAATTGTAGTGACAGTTTGTGATTTCGAAAACAAGTTTTGACGCAATTTTCTTAGCTAATATTCTTAAAAACATTAGTTTAATAACAAATTCGCTTAAAGATAGATAGATAGAGATTTTAGTTACAAAACTATTTTTGTGTCGTTTATGCAAGGCTTTGCTCAATTTTAGGACATTTTTGAAGTTTAAGATGCTTCCATAATAAATTTGTTAATTATTGAGTGCATTATGATGGTAAAAAATGGAAGATATGCAAGTTAACGAAACAAAAACGACGTTAAATATAAATCATAGACCTTTTTGAATAAGTCTTTACTTCCACCGATTCAATGTATTTTAAGTATGTACAATGTACATAGTTACCTCACTCAGTAAAAATTCATTACATACATAATGTATATTTACAAATCTTACATATTTATATTTTTCCAGATTGCCTTGGCAGAAGAAGTTGACGTGGTTAAGGCGATCCCTGGTGATGATACATCTGAACATGACAACGACGTGGACCAAGTGGCTCAAGAAACCGATCAGGACAATAGCCCCAAAGTACATTACCAACACAATTTACAGAACAACCCCGGAAGAGGTAAATACAATGATCAATCCAGAATTATAAGACATATTAATAAATTCTTGTTTTTAGGCAACATACCGGGAATTCAACTTGCTTTAAGTCAACCATTTGGTCCACCACCACCTCCTCAGCTATCATACCAAGGGCCACCGCCACCTCTTCCACTAAGGCCGCAGAGTCTTCCAGACCTGAGCGTCAGCGCATCGAATAATAATGAAATATGGGCTTCTCCTGGACAGGATATGCCTAAGATTATCTCGTTGGATGTTAAATGCGAGAAGAATGGCATGAAGGTGTTTGTGCAGTTCGATAAGCCATTCTATGGCATCGTATTCTCTAAGGGACACTACAGCAACATAAACTGTGTACATTTGCCCTCCGGCTTGGGTCGCAGTTCTGCCACATTCGATATTGGTTTGCATGAATGCGGAACTTCGGGGAATACTGAAAACGGTCTCTATGGCTATGGCCATGAATCGGGCTCCGGAACGTACTTTGAGAATATCATTGTCTTGCAATATGATCCACAGGTGCAGGAAGTTTGGGATCAAGCTAGGAAGCTCCGCTGCACCTGGCACGATCAGTACGAGAAGAGTGTTACATTTAGGCCATTCCCAGTGGACATGTTGGACGTGGTGAGAGCTGATTTTGCCGGAGACAATGTGGGCTGTTGGATGCAGATTCAAGTTGGTAAGGGACCCTGGGCATCGGAAGTATCAGGCCTAGTGAAAATTGGACAAACTATGACTATGGTACTCGCCATTAAGGATGATGATTCTAAATTCGATATGTTGGTGAGAAACTGTGTGGCACATGATGGAAAACGCGCTCCAATCCAACTGGTCGATCAACGGGGCTGTGTTACGAGACCAAAACTTATGTCAAGATTCACAAAAATCAAAAACTTTGGCGCCAGCGCATCAGTACTCTCTTATGCCCACTTCCAGGCATTCAAATTCCCAGATTCCATGGAAGTTCACTTCCAGTGTACAATACAGATTTGCAGATACCAATGCCCTGATCAGTGCTCTGATCCTAATCTCCAAGAAGTCCACCATCTTCAGGTTGGCCCTGAATCACAGTACGGACCACCACCGCCACTACAGCTTGACTCTTACCACGTTGGCAATACCATTGGCAAGCGCCGAGATGAACGCCGAGTAAGACGGGAACGTGCCGTTGATCCCGAACAGGAAGTCGGTCTAAATCGAATTATCAAAGTGGTATCATCGGGTGATCTGACATTCGCTATTGAAGAGAACACCAACACAACGGCGGAAAACCAAGCAACAACCATGGTATTCCCAGCGAGAGAGGATGGCCTCATCTGCATGACTACGCCTGGCTTTGCGATAACTCTGATCATCCTTCTAAGCATTTTAGTCGCATCCTGCCTGTTGTCGGCAGTTCTATACGTCCGGTTACGTCCATTTTCCATGTCTAAAAAGGAACGCACCGTGGCTTTTACGAACCCACAGCTGACAGCCACACTGTCCCACATAATCCAGGGACAAAATACTGTGCCAAAAAATCGTACTCTCTCGTGAACGATCTAGTTAGTTTGTACTTGTAGATTGTAACAAAACGTAATTTATTTATTTATTGTATTGTAGGAAAAAACAAAAGAAATACTATCAAGTATTTGCTTAATTCTGAGCCGAACGTATCTCGATGATAGCAAGTAGGCTTTTAATAAGACGTATTTTCAACATTTTCTTTAATAAGGTGCTATAAACATTCGCGTAGCTTTATGTAAAGTGTTCACCTGAATCTGAAACTATTATGTTTTGTCGTGGTTAGAATTTATTTTCCAATTTAGTACAACTGTGGCGATATTTCTAGGAATAAATTTAAAAGATTTCCTCAAGTACTTGAGTATAAAATTGTATCGAAATATTATGCTGAAGTTGCTTTTCTGACTGTCCTTTTTTGTTTTTTTAATCTGTTCTGCTTTTAATTAGAGAATCAAGCATATTATTTCAATTAGTCATTTCAACCTTATATTATAAGTTCACGTACAAGTTTTTTATTTATACATAGTTTCTAAGTATTTATTTGAAAATTTAGTAAATAAGTTTAAGCAAAAAAAAAATAACAAATATTATTTCTACAATGAAAACAGAAATAAATAAAAAATAAACAAACAATGATATTCATGCGGCATATGCTAAATAGATTTAAAAAGGATATTTCTTAGCCATTGCAGCAAGGTGCATCACTGAATTATAAAATCGAGTTTTTATTAATAAAAGACTTATATTAAAAAAAATATTTATTTATATTTATAAAATACTCTTTTTGGGGCGTTGTGATCTATTTCATACGATATTTTTTGGAAATGATTTTGTTTAAAAAATGTGTCTTTATAACTTATGTTTACTTTCAATACACACGACCTGTCTACGTTATTTTATAAAAACAAATAGAGAATTGTACGCATTTAAAGTATTTATTAATATTGGTAAGATGACATGAAGATGTATTTCGCTTTGTTGTAGAAATAAAATATATCAACAAATATTAAATAAAATTATATATATAAAAAAACATTTCATAAGGAAAGCTTTTATTAACAAAAAAATGAATACTCTGCTCGCTTCTCTATTTATACTTGTATTGGCAAGCTCCTCTTTTCGCTACCGGTTCTCCTTTTCTAACCGTCTCTTTCTTTGTGTAGCATTTTTAATGCATTTATTTTAGATTTAGATTGTTGTTACTTACTTAGTTGGCGCTACAGCTCGAGGTGAACCGGGGCCTGCTTCTCGCAACCATTTGTGTGTGCGTGTTATATTTTGGCACGAATGGAAGGGACCTACAGTTTTTTGCCGACTCCGAAAAGCGAATTGAGAAGCTCAATCGTGACAAATGATACTCTTTGATTGCTTGTCAGACATTCGAAAGAGGTGGCACCGCGAAAAAAAGTCATAGATATTAGACCTGGCCAGGAGTTGAACCCGGGAGCATTGCGTGATAGTCCAACGCACTAACCACCACGGCCACGGACCGTGGTTGTTGTAATTTCTTAAATTTTTGTTCTGACGAGAACGCGGTACATAATGGTCAACTCCCACAGTTACCCGGGGCTATGGGGTTAGAACAATGGAGGTACAGTAAAACCCGGGTAAGTGCATTAGCAGAATTGTCCAATGTCGTGAGGTACTTATCCATGAACAAGACAAGTCCGCGAATAGGCGAAAGATCTTCTCAGCAATCAATCTGAAAGTGACAGCCAAGAGAAAACATCAAAGTCTTACTAGAGCACAAGAACTCACCACATTATGTACTAAATTAAGTTTATTGTCTTTTGCTTGATTCTAGGGTATTTAAAAGGGGAATATTTCATGTAAACGATTGCACAAAAAATTGATGAAAATATAATATACCTGTGTACAAACACATCTACACACATATGTTCATAATATGTATTTTATGAGCATCAAATAATGGTACTTTCTGGTTTCTTATATCTAAGAGTTGTACTTAATGTTCATTGTTAAAGTAACATTATGTAAACGCCGAAGATATAAGGCTTTGATGTAAGCATTAATCGTGGAGTAACTGGTAAGGTTTGTCTGGAATCACCAACTATTTATTGATTTAAAAACTCAACAACGCCTACCTACCCCTACTACAATATATGTATTTGTGAATTGAAATGTAAGGTGAAACTTTATTCTTAGGTATCCACTGACTTAACATCTTAAGGTAACGAAATACCGCTTTGAAGTGACAAAAAAAAGAAAGTAAAAAAAATTGTGCATTTCCCCAATTCCGTCGATCTAGATCCGCACGCTGTGAAGCAGAAACACAACTACTAAAGCCCAAAACACATGTGCAGAATTCACTGCGCAGAGAAATTAAAACATACATGTTTCAATACGCGAAGCTACATGTAAATTCTGTATGCAGTGCTGTTCTGCAAGATGTCTCTATTTCTAAATTCTCAGCAATCGACAATGTTGACACAACACAAAAGAAAAAAAAAACACAGGTTGAGGTATTTAGTTTAACCGATGTTTGAAGTTACTCTGTTTATTTATATTCCAAAATGGGAGATGAATGGAATTTGTAAAAGAAAATGTATTTCAAATAGGACTAATACACATATAAAAGCAATGCCACTTTCTGATTTTTGTTGTATTTTGCAATACTATTCGTTTTTTTCTCAAATCATATCAAAATAATTTTCGCAAAAGCAAGTGTGATTTTAAATCAGTAGCAGTAATTGACAATAGCCGATTCGCTGCAAATCAAATAATTTCTGCACGCCTGTTTAACCTGCAGTGCTGCGCGCAGTACTGCATACAGAATTTCTGCACATGTGTTTTGGGCATAAAGTCAGCAAAATCATCCCTCCTCTACTTTGAGCCACACACAATCCCACAAAGCAGTAATATTATAACACGAACAACACTCTCTCAACAGAATGACGATCAATGACAATGGTTTACCCAAAAATAATGAGGAAATAATAAACGCCTATTGGTAGAAATTTAAGAGTAAGCAAAATTAAAGAGTAAGCGATAGCGATGGATTTGTGGCGAAGAGAAGAGCATAATATCTACACGAAACCAGCGTTACCCTTCTGCGACTAAAGTCGCAATTTGCAATTTTTTGACTGGGCTGCGACTTTGACACGACTTTTACAAAAAACTCCAAATTTGCGACTTTTCATAGAAACATTGAGACTTTTTATGGTTTTCTGCGACTTTTTTGTCAAAATGTATTTATTTTCATTTAAAATTTAAATCTTTTAAATGCATCAGTTCGCAGATTTGTCTTGGATCTATTTTTGTGCACAGTTTACTGAGGCTTCGGAGCGCGCTATGAATGTACCTACGATTTTACCCACTTCCTATTCGGGCACGATGGCTACAGAAAAATATCTTCACAGATTTACTAGATAACGATAGCTCACCTTTCTGCCCACAATGTCCAGAAGAAGAGGAAGACGTAGAGCACGGAATGTTCTACTACAAGCGCTTTGTAGAGGAAAGTGTGAACCTTCCAAGCAGCTCCTAAAAAAACCATTTGATTAGGACAACTGAACTGAGAAGAATCGAAAGACTATGAAGAGCAGAAGCAGCAGAGGCAGATGGCATAGCATAAGCTGCTAACCAGCACCGCGAAGTACTACCTAACGGTAGTCCCTCAGCAGGTAGAAGAGTGCAGGGGTGTGGTTTAGTATGTAGGCGCGTGGCTCCGGAGAATCATATGCCCACAAACGTACATGTCAATTAGTATGGTCTCCTGGGATTTATGAAGACTCCACATCATTTGACACGTCCATAAAAAAAAGCTCTAACCCAGGCTAGAAATACTTTACCTACTTTACCTTAGATTGGACTATAATAGCACGCAGTTGATCTGCTATCGCGCAGTCAAAATATTTTTTTTTAATAAACTTGATCTCCTTTCATTAATTGCGTTGCCAGTTAGGAAACATAAATGTTTAACTAAATAAAATTTTCTGATGAGCAACTATGCATATAAAGAGTAATCGAAAGACCATTCTTCTTTAGTACATTATTTATTTATTTATTTATTCAATCTACGGTTTAAAATCAACATATCAAGCTCAAAACTAGATAGTAGAAATTAATTCCAAAGTAGGTATCAATAACAACGTTTTAAATTGAAATCTTGACACAGTCAACGTATAGGTGCGTATAGGTCAATTAACGCCAAAAGATAAAAGATACTATATAGTACATCTTACGTCGAACTTCAAGAGTCTGCATTCCTAGCAACAAACATTTACTTTTGTAACCAAGAGTAACATTCCCGCTGCGAAGCGAACCTCAAGAAGTTATTCTGAACTCTCTCAATTCTGGTCGATAGTTTTTTAGTACTCGGATTCCACACTATATAACAATACTCTCTAGAAAAGGACGGACTATTGAACAAAATAAAACTTTTAAGGTGTATGGATCTTTAAAATTCAGCGTAATTCTTTTAATAAATCCTAAAACCGAGTTAGCTTAAGAGACAATATAACAAACATGTAGTTCAAAAGTATGTTTTTCAACAAAAATTACGCCGAGGTCTTTTAAGTCGATAACTCTGCAAAGTTTTGCATTACCTACTATAATTATACAGTGACTAGTGGATACCCGGTGCCCTTAACTTCGCCCATTGAGAACAATGTTTATGTCATAAAATGTAATGAAATCTCTTTGAGTCACTTTTGGTGCACCGAACGATGTCATCTGGAAGCATGAATTGTATTTGGAAATGTTGTTCAAGAAGTGCTTGGAATCGGATATGTAACATAAATGTATTTTAACGAATTTCAATTTCGTCTGTTTGATGTACATATTTAAATATGCACGTAAAAAATAAAAATTGTAATGACTTTGGTGGAGAATTTGGATTTAAGAAAACTTTGCAAACAATAATATCCAACATTTTCGACCGAGTTTAACTCAAACTTTTTAAAATTCATAATTAATTTTTAAGTTCTGTGCATTACTTGCAGTAATATAGGAACTGGCCCAACAATCACTAGTTCATATAGTATTATAAATAATAACCTGTTCGTTTAAGTGCTTAAAACTCAAAAACTCAAAAACTTACCATCCGATTGAGCTGAAACTTGCACAATATATTTGTCATGAAGCGAGAATCCAAAGTTAGCTGTTAGCTATCACCGTGCATTATTGTAGAAATAATATGGAGATTTTGGTTTTCAGCGCCATCTATCGGAAAACTTGAAAACTTTTGATTTACAAACATTTCTCACTTCATAACAAATATATTGTGTAAGTTTCAGCTCAATCGAACGGTGAGCTTACAATTTTTTGAGTTACAGCGCCATCTACCGGAAAACTTGAAATCGTTGCTATTATGAAGATGAACCTAAATATAAGCTGCAGAATCAATAAGTCTGGCTCCTGAGTCGATGTATTTTGTGGCTTCAGTTTCTGCCTATTTAAATATTCAAGGTAATGAGGGGTAGACACTAATTCTAATCCCAGGGGTGGCTTTATTTATTTTTGTTTCTATTGTTTTTATAAATAAAATCCATCCAATTATTTGTATTACTTTATTTTAGTTTAGCTCAACTACAATTAAATAGTTCATTATTTTATTTAACTTAAGTCTCTCATAATTAAATAAAGATTTAATTAAAATAAATAAATATTTTCTTTTACTTAATTATGAAAATTATTTTGCTAGCTTTTGTTGTTCTTTACTATTTTCATCATCAGACAGATTTATTTTGATTTCAATAAACAATCAGAAAATTTTACGAATTATCTAAGTATGTTTAAAATAAATAAGTGTTTTTTTTTTCTTCTTATATAACTACATTCATAAAAAAAACTGCTTGTTTTTATGTAAAATTTACTAATAACGTGGACTTAACATTTAAATAGCGAATTCGAAACAAATTTTCCAAATTTCCATGCTTTTAAAAAACCAATTCGATTTTAAAATATTAACCATGCAAGAGATTATTATAAATATAAATAAAAATGCACCAGTCGAGCACCAGACATTCAAATATGTCATTTTTCTTATTCTTTACTAATACAGGGAGATGATAATGAATTTCAGGGAACTGGCTCTGGTCAAAAAAGGAGACGGACAATTGGAAAATTATTATTTTTGTTTTTGTTTTTGTGTTTAGTATAAATAAAAGCACACATTTCTTATTGCATTGTCGCCCGAAAAATTGTTGAGAAAAACAAATAAATAAATAAAAAAAAAATTAAATAAAAATAAAAGTAAAATTTACTTCGAAGTACAAATTAAAATTTGAAATCAGTCAGTCCATTCTGGCGTTTGGAAAGAAAACACCGTCTAGCTTTATTGTGAAGTTTCATGGACGACTGCTGCCGTCGCTACTACCGGTGACTGATTTGGTGGTACTTCATGTCGCATCCGGAACAGTCGCAGTGTCATCCACGATGCTAGTGAACCAAGAGGGAGTGGTGTTTGTTTTTCCAGTGCTTCCTTTTGCAACTGATAGCGATAGAGCAGCGAACCCGCAATAAGAGCTGATACTATGGTGGCAGAGATGACGACAATGAAGAGAATACTGAATCCCGGAACAGGCATGCAAATTCCATAAACTACGTCCTCGGAGATTTTTCCCTGAAAAACGGTTACAGCTTCTTGTTTCGTATCCGGGCTGAAGGCTAAATCGGCTTCAGAAATGACTTCATATAGTCCACTGACACCAACATCAGCACTTCTCGCCTTACGATCGGAGATTACAATCGAACGCCTTCGGCGATAGTTCTTATCTGAGTCATCGGGACTATCAGTGGCATTCTGAACAACCTCCTCGTCTTCACTGCTGGTTGCCTTATAAACGGGTCGCATATCGTCATCGCTTTTGGGTTCCAATGACCGTGGTCCAGCTACAGGAACACCCATTCTATTCTGTGCCTCGAAGAGCCTTGGCCCTTGTGGGAACTTCCCGGTCTTCTTGAGTTCCATATACTGCTCCTTTTCGGTGTCGTCGTCATTTTCGAACAAAGAATCCAGTTCGGCTTCATCTTCTTCCTCGTGCACCGGACGTGGTTCCAAATTCACATTATTGTTGTTTTTCTCGTTTAACTTAAAGTTGTCTAGCATATTTGCGATACCATTATTAATAGAAGACAGTTGTTTACGGTTGTGGATTATATCATCGTAGAAGATATCATGATCACGGTCAGTATCTGCACCTGGTCCGACCACGTTGTGCACATCGTTATTACTACTGACAGCATTATTATCATCTTCCGCTTCACTGCTTATGACATCCTTTCGTTCGTGTACATTGCCGTTTAATTGACAATGGTCCAGGCAACCGTGGCGGCAGATTTCAACTTTACACTTTATGTGCACACTCAGAGCATCTGGGAATTTGAAAGCATGGAAGAAAGCATACGTTATGACGGTGGCGCGCTCATCAGCTGCACGTGCTTTCAGGAATCTTGATATCATTTTGGGACGTAGCACACATCCGAATTCGTCTGACAGCTTTATGATATGACCCGAACCGTCTGATGCAACACACGATTTCACACGCATGTCAAATTCACCTAAAATAAAATTGAAACAAATATTAAAATACAAAATCAAATAAGTAATTGAAAATAGTAATGTCTTATCAATGGTACATACATAACTCTTAATACCGTTAAGCTAGCTCTTTGGTATCACTAAAGTCACCTCTGTCAACCGGTACTACTATTAGTAGTGTATAATCGCTAGAGTTGTTTGCTTGTAATGTGTAGCCTTATTTAGTCTATTCTTTGAAGTAACCTCGTCTGTTTTAGGTAATTTCCTTTACAGATACTTTAACCAACCATCGGAAGTAATTGAAATATAACTTAGTTCTCGTGAGAAAATCCAAAACGACAAATACACATTAATACATACATATAAGATTTAACTTAACTTTATTCTTTATGGTAGTTTGCTTGTTTTAAAGTTCTCTAAACTCAAACATTTTCTTTGAGACTATGCAGTCGGTGCCTTCTTCGACGATGGTTTTATGATTTCTGCCAAACAATTATAGAAGCTGTCTTCTCATTGGCTGCAAGTTTTTCGTTCGGTTGATCGTTCTTACTGGTGGTAATAAAAATCCTTAGCGATTGCAGCAACAGAAGTCTTAGACTGGTCGGTAGAAGTGGTGTGGTGGTTTCAGGTGAAAGAAAACTCAAATAGCACAAAAAGGACACCGTTTTGATACTAAAAACCTTTGGTGACCCACTTATTCGGGTGTATGTTGAGATATTTATATCCATCCTGTGGAGTTTAAGAAGTCTAATCCTCTTCTCGGATATCTCTGTCGAAGAACAATTAGCCCAGTATGTGTTGCCTAGCTCTCGCTAGAGAACTAATATATGATTTTCAATGCCACTATTAACGCTTGTCTCTGCTATGCAAATCAAATCTTCGGATTTAAAAAAGTCTAACAATTTGTAAGTTTACAACGTTTTTTCTTTAAACGTATATTTAAACTCCCTACAACATTGCCTAACTATGCCATTTACGTAGAATCAGGAATCCCGCTAATCTATTATAAAAATCTGAAGGCTAATGCTGACTATATTGTTAAGGTATTAAACCGTCATAGCACCAATCTCCAGAACCAACTACTTAGATATGCTTTTCGCTGTAAATTAACGCCTTTTAGTGACTGAATCGATCTTGCAGCAGAATATGATGTTGAACTAAACTTAACTCTAGAAAATGTCAATGAATGGCAAAACAAATTCTACCAGTGTATTGCGCAAATAGATGGACGTTTCTATGAAAACTGCCTTAACAGGGCGCAAACGTCCGCATCTAGAAGCCTACATAGAACGCCTAATCATTCATTGACCACTCACAACTATTTCAGTAATGAATTGACAACTTTTGAAATTAGCACAATCTTCAAAATCAGAACGGAGACTTTGGGCCTAAATTTTATACCGCACAGACAGGATCTTCGAACAACTTGCAGCCTCTGTAATTTAAACGTGTCCACTTCATTGCAGAATGTCCAATACTTCTCGAAAGAGCTTTCTCACACTTCAGGAATCGAAAGAGTTTTTAAACGGTTTGTCTGGTTGGAAACTAATCTCGCAATATATTATGCATGCCTATAAGTATCGCAATGGTTATGTGAATTTGTAAAATTGTAAAAATTGTAACATATCAAATGCGAAAGTATGTAACTCAAACAAGTATAGTCAGAATTTTTTTTTTCCTGTTATCTATGAATTGTATACCAAGTTAACTTAATGTTTTAATTATATCCTTTCTTTTTAATTTATGAAACGAATCATGAAATGTCAAACTATCGGCAGACGGCAATATAAAGCCATGCTTTTTTCTCTTTACGTAATCTTAGCTAGTATGTACTATCATGTAATTTATACCAATAAAGATTTGAATAATAATAATAATAATAATAATAATAATAATAATAATACATATATCTGGCAGCACTGGGCATAGCGAAATAAGTGACACTTAAGCTGTAGTATTTATTTTTCTTTGGATAGTTAATAACAGGAATTTTGTATTAAGATATTTTACAATTTACTTTGTTACAATTTAATTTATTACAATTTAGCTTTAATTTTTGATTATTTACGTTTTCTCCTTTGAAGACATCTGTTTCTGCCGAATTTTTTCATAACTGGGCACATTCCGTTTTTTAGTGAGTAAACATTTAGCATGACTAAACCTTTAGTTGACAGTTCACATGTCACAAACGTGATTTCTATTTTCCCTTAGAATGGTTTGAGAATTGCCATTGCAAGTTATTTATCTAAACAACAAAGCTATTTTTATGGATGATTTATGCAAGTAACATTAGCTACACATGTATTTGGAATATGAATTATTTATTTAATTTTTCATTTTTGTAACAAACAGTAAACATCAAAACACTCAGTCAGCTGTTTTTAGACATTTCTCAAACCGACTAAGGCTGTGGTTCCGGTGCCAGCGAATGCAAGCGAATATCATTCGCGCGAATTCGGAAAGTTCGCTAAAATCATTCAAAAGTACGCATTTGCTATGATGTGGTTCCAGTGCACAAAATTTACTCGCGCGAACTTAGCGAATCTAAGCGAGTAAAATGTTCGATAGTTTCATTTCTATTTTACTCGCGCGAGCAAAGCGAATTCAAGATATGTTTTTAAGTAGGATTTGTGCTTTACTGTTGTGTACTGATTTTTGTGCAAAAATGGATTCTGAAAAATTAATATATGAAATTAGAAATCGAGCACCGAACTGTTAAGTGAAAATTTTCTTTCTTCTTCCAGTCCACGACCTCAAAAAGTTGACTAAATAGTTAGACAATTGGAGGTATCCCGACCAATCAGAGGCGGAATACGCTCATTGACATGACGTCTTATCATTTGGACATTTTCAATAATATTCGCCCGAAAGTAATTTGGAAGCACAGGTTTTATCGCGACATAGGTAACTCATAATATCTATCCGATAATTTTCCAGGCTAAACTCATTCTATATGCACACATAGGAGAACTTTTTTTTATGCTTATATTCCTAGGTTACCAAAAAATAAAAAATAAGAAGCATTTAATAAAAGCTGTGTGCAGTGGTGACGTGGTTGTATATTTCACTGTTTGGGTATGCACGAAACTTTGCAACCGATGCTGATGGCAAATTAATCGAACAAAATGATTTGGCTTTATTTCCAACTAGAATTTGGCCTTATTTGAAACATGCCATTTTTAGACTTCAAACCTATTGGATGGTACATTTTGTTCATTTATTTAGTAACATCCTGCTGGCATTGAATACTTTGTTAATTCTTATCACTGCTTTTGTTAATAAAATGAGCATAAGCTACAGTTCCCCTGCTATTCGTAGCTTTGTTTACATTTTTATCTGCTTTAAAATACTGACAAAGTCGATATCAAAGTTGTTTGCATAACATTCTTCGTACTTACTCATATAACAAACGAGTATAATGGAAGTTTTTTTTTCAGTACATGTAACACCACTGAGACAAAAATCCTATCATCGTACACATTCGCATGTAGTTCTCAATTTGATTACACCCATTAAAAACCATGTAAAACTAGCTGATGAAAATTATCTTACCACGATAATCATTGATGGCCACAACAAGTGTAAGTGTCGATCCCAACGGCACGATGCCACTCACCGGAGGCGCCCATGGTCCTTTGCCGTGTTGTATTTCCATCCAGCAATCGACATTATCGCCTATTAAGAGTAAAGTAATAAACCTTAATATAATTGTTGAGCAATTATGATGCAACCAATAATTATGGAATTCATAGCCCGACAACGTCATACTCACACACCCAACCTGTGGTGGCGATAAATTGCAACAACTTCGCCAGTTCAGGGAGGATGGTGGGTAGAGGAGATTCCTTCGATCCGATGCGCTGGATGGGCTCAAAACATGAATCCCATCCATCGAACAGGATCACTTAGAAGAGCAAAATTGACACACAAATGCGTCGCTTTGCGGTTACCGATTCTATGCTGAGTGCGCCACAGCCGATTACTCACCTCTGAAATCGAGTTGGATTACATCTAGGTCTGCAATTACCATCGGCGGCTTAGATGCGGTCTTCTCGTAGTCATTAAACCACTCACATCGGAGGCGTTTTGCCTCATCCCAAACCTCAAGTAGGTCTTTGTCGTACTGTACGACCACCTGCAATGATGCGATATATTTTTTTTTATTGAAAAACAAATGTATACATCATTGGATTAATTAATTTAGTTAAAAAGACTTACCGTATTCTCGTAAAATTGGCCATGTAAATCAGGCTTAGTGCCACAGCGCGAGTATGATATTCTGAAGGAGAAGAAAGTTTTGCCCGTCGATGGGGGTACGTACACACATCGTGGATCGCTGTGTTGTCCTAAAAAAAAATTAGACACGTTAGTAGAATAATTAATCTACTAATAGCAAAGCTAAACTGGACATACCTTTGGAGCTGACGATTCCCTCAAATGGGTGTGAAAATGTTAAGTGCACGTCCATGTGATCCTTTCCACACATTACTTCTAAGGAAACTATGTTTGGCATACCGTCCGGCCTTTCCAACGGCCATATTTCATTACCAGCTATAACTATACTAAACTGTAAATAGAAAAAGGAAAATTCAATTGTTTTTGCGTCATAAGCTATGAAAAGTTTATTTGTTATGTATGTACATATGTATATAAAATACACAGTTATTCGTGTTTGCTTTAGAGTTTAGACTAAAATACTAAAATTCACTGGAAAATAGCAGAAGTAATCATTATGCCTAAACAAGGCAAGCCACTATCAGAAGTGATCTCATATCGGCCAATTTCTCTTTTGCCGGTATTAGCCAATTTTTTTTGCTCGCGTATACAAAAGTGCGCAAAAAAACGCCTATCGTCGCTTAACGAATTCATCAGAAAAAATTGGCAGCACAGACATGTTTATGACAGATAATGATACTTGAGCTGTCAGTTGTTGACAAAATGGAAAAGAAATAATTTGAAGAATAAAATTATACCTAAAGATGGAAAACTCGGGGAAATCACATTCAAATATACATATTTTTACTTTACTTTAGGTAGCGCTACAGCGCGGAGTAAGCCTGGGCCTGCTTCTCGCAACCATTTGTGTGTGCGTGTTATATTTTTGCACGAATGGAAGGGACCTACAATTTTTTGCGACTCCGAACGGCGAATTGAGAAGCTCATTGACAAATGACACTCTTTGATTGCTTGTCAGACATTCGAAAGAGGTG
Organism: Brachyopa scutellaris; assembly: GCA_949775065.1. Lineage (NCBI taxonomy): Eukaryota > Metazoa > Arthropoda > Insecta > Diptera > Syrphidae > Brachyopa > Brachyopa scutellaris. The sequence goes on from OX459112.1 coordinate 22,300,914, forward strand.
GCACCCTGGAAAAACTTTTAGGTGTTGGACCCGGGCTGGGATTGAACCCGGGCAGCATTGCATAGTAGTCCGACGCACTTACCACTGCACCACGGTGCAGTTCCGACAAAAAAATGATTTATTGCTTATTGACTTAATCAATCGTCGGCAAAGAACAAATAAGAGATGGAAGAATTCCTTTCGATTGTTCTTTGTTTATGTTTGGGTTTCTGCGGTTGTCAAAAGAATTAATTTTTTCATAGGAATTCATCGCAAAAGTAGAAATTTGGATTTGGTATCACTATTATTATATCCGCTTAGCTAAGCGGGAATACCATCGCCGAACCATCAATTTGGGTCTAGAAACTAACACTCAATAATAGAGCAAGTACATCGTTTAACGAACGTTATAGAAAAGCACTAGAAGAAAAAAAAAGTTTGTTCTTCACTATTTTTAGACGTTGCGCAGGCTTTTGACAAAGTCTGACATAGCGGTTTAGAGTATAAATTTCATAGGGATCTACCTAGACAATATTATGAGATCCTTAAATCTTATATAGCAAATAGATTCCTTAGAGTACTTTATGGAAAAGCATATTCGAAACTTAGAGATACACGCAAGTGTACCACAAGGACACTCCATTGTATTTATTATATACCAATGATATACCAAATACGAATGAAACAATGATAGCCACATTCGCAGACGACACTGCTATTCTAGCAGTCGATGGATGCTTGGCTAAAGCAAGAGAAAAGTTACAAAATGCAGTCAACGAGTTAGTTGTTTGGATCCAACGATGGCGAATCAAACTAAATGAGACGAATCAACTCATATTAATTTCACAAATAAAAGAATACCGAATTTCCCTATCGTTGTTAATACCCAAACAGTATAAACACAGATAAGTACCTAGGTATGAATTTGGACGCTAAATTTAAATGGAAGCAGCATATGAAAAAGAAAGGTGAGGAGTTAAATTTAAGGTATAGAAAACTCTATTGGTTACTGGGATTTAACTCAGAAATGTCCACCGAAAGTAAGATCCTATTATATAATCAGATCTTAAAACCTATCTGGACGTATGGTAAAAAAAAACGAATACACAGATAATTCAAACGATTCCTTTGTGGAACAGTTATGGCACCATGGTTTATTAGAAACAAGGAGTTGTATCGTGGCTTGCAGATTGACCTGTCAGCAGAGGTGATGAAAAATAATGCTCTTCGTTACAACCCACGTCTTCAGATACATATTATATTGGGGAGAACCAAACGTCACGAACTTATGTTGTAGAATTTCGAGAATATGTATTTAAGCATTTTCAAAATATATCGATCCTATAGTCCTATTGAAAAATTAGTAAGGACTAAAATTGTAGGAAATGTAATTCCAAACAACTTTGGTAATGACCATTTTTCGTGTAAAATTGCAAATAAACGAGTTATTCAATAAACAAAAATTCACCCTCAAATTCAAGATGGCGGATGACGCAACAGCGTTGAGATTCCGAAAACCGAAATGTAGACGGCCAGTGAGCCCCCCCAACGATTTCCGAAAGAAAATTGCTGCGTGGAATTTTTTCCGTGTCAGCCCCTCTTTTGATCTAAATCGAGTGGGCTATAAGCGATTTTCCTAAATTAAATCTAAATCATTGTTGATCTTTCTTTGATTGGTCATGATACAGGAGGTGTTTCTAGTGCGGTTAGAGTCCCATACCTTCATTAACAAACCTAAACCTCATTTTGTGTATAATATGACATTTTATAGATGCTTTCTAACTCAACTGCTTTCCAGCTAGCAGATACAAACATCTATAAAATTAGTGTGAGGGTGATCAACCAGCAGCGGTACGCTTTCAGTATGCTGACCAATAAAGTGTCACTGCTGTAATATGTCGAATAAATACCTACAAAATTCGAAGAACAAACAACCCATAACATCTTTTTGCATAGAACCCTCATAATAAACCCTTTAAGTACAATGTTGAGTCAAACTTAATTCAAATTCGTTAACCGTTGTAATACAACAATTAGTTGCGATATAAGAAACAATTAAAATCTCATTCCATGTACTGACATCCAACCATCAGCATCGTTTTTAGCCACCGTGGCTGTATAGCTGTGACTGTTACGAGTATTTAAAATGTGCGACAAACTCGTATACATGTTTCCACTTTTTACTCCAAATTAAGGTTACAGAATCTAACAGAAACACCACAAAAGAATTTAACGTCTTCCATCTTTGGCCAGAGCCAAGGAGTTCTCTAACACATACCGCCATAGTGCTGCACAGCGCGCAGCAGCAGTTAGCATTTGAGAAACGGTGGCAATGGCATTGGCAACAAAAACCACAAACTCTACTCTTCCTCTTTGCTTTAATTGCATTCAAATAATTAGCAGCTTCAACTGGCAGACACAGCGACAACTGCACTGAGTCTTTAGAGCCCGCAAATAGCATCCGACTCCGACTCCGACATTTGACTATGCCAAGCTAGCAGCGAGTGTGCACAGTGTGTGTGGTAGTTCCGAGGTACAATAAGGCATAAGCAGCAGAAGAGCCGCATTGAACAATTGTACTTTTGCAGAAATGCACAAAACCGTTTGCATTCCCAACACACACCACATGGTAAATAAAATCCACTGCAGTTAGATTTTTCCTGGAAAAACTCATTCAAGAATTCCGTACAACCGTTGCACTAGTCTGAGCCACGGCTATAACAAGAGCCAGAACGCAGAGCCACTTCAGCTACCGGCTTTTTGCTAAGAGTTTCTGGCTCCGTTGTAGTCGTAGTGCAGTAGATGTGCGCTGTACGGAGTCGGACGTCTGGATGAACGCAAACGACGACGCGGGTATGCGGTGATTGCGGTAAAACTAGTTAATGGCGGTTAAATCATAAAAAAATAAATATCATTATCATTTCTTAGCCTTGACGCGAAGACATCAAATTGTACTATATATGATATTTGTTTGGAGCTGCTGGAAATTCATTTTCTTCAACACGAATCCGTCGCAGCTATTCGCATTTGATGTAATCCCTTACTTACATACGTTGATAATGTATACACTGTAATATGCGACGACGAGGTTTTTATAGAGTGAAGTTCATTATCTAGCGTACGGAAATGTACGTGTAATGGATTAACCTCATGAGTATAATAAAATAATAAATCATTTGAGAAAAGCGGAATTTCTGGACCGTAGAAGCTAGAAATTCAACACGCGATGAAGGTAGTGTCTCGTACATAAATGAATTTTTTTTAAATTTATTGCACCTAAATATTTGGCAGAAGTGCATGGTTTATTTTCCTCCTGCATATGGAATGGAAAATAACAAGGTTAAGTTAAGTTAGGATGGGTGTGTGATTGTTCGAATAATCATTTCCACTCGGAGACCCGAAGTTCCATTGTGAATCCCCTCATAGTTTGGGAGTAAATCCTCTTCTTACCAACTCGTGAACCAGTTTGTGCTTTTGGTGAATCTTAGTAGATCTTTATATTTCCGAGCTCTGTTATGTCTGCCAAGAATCTATGACCTAAAGTACGGTGGCGTCTTTCTTGGAGGGCAGGGCAGTTAAAGTTGGATCGATTCACTTTCTTCCTCATCTCAGCAGCTTCTACAGATATCATTAAACTCAGATAGCCATTTGCATGTCATGGAAAATAACAATATTTAAATCAATTATCTATGTTTATGTAGTTCAATGGTTCTTAACCGTGGACCACTGGTGGTCCCTGAAAGCAACCGAGGTGGTCCGCGAAGTCATCCTGAAATTACTACAATAGCCAGTGCATAACAGCACAAATTTGTAAAAAATATCAGATCAAGTTAGCACAGAAAATTGCAGCCATATTTTAGTTGTCAAAATGACAACTTCATTGTCGATTATTGAACTTAGCTAGGTCCGTTCGCGTACCCTCCCAAAACTACGAAAAGTTACGAAAACCCGTTCGCTTACGCAAAAATTTCGTAGTTTTTCGTAGTCTTACGTAAAAGAGAGTACTCACGAGAGAGTAAGAAATTTACTCATGCTGCGAATTTTACCATAAGAAATTTCTTTGAGCAGATAGGTATGTACCTATATGAAAACCGTCAATTCTGTCGAATCACATACATTTTGAATTTTTTGTTATTAACGCGTTTATTAACTTTTCCGTCATTTTCCTATCTTTGGGAGAAATTCACACCCACTCTTCGAAATTTGACAGAAAACACATATTTGGTGCAAAAAGTACGAACGCCTTCTGTTTTCCAAATTACTCCTCAGAGCAGTCATCGAACAAAGCTAATCTCATTATATGTGTTTTATGCCTGGTTTTGGTGAAACAGTGAAATCACGTATTCAAAAAATGTCAAATGACATAAAAGAACAAATTTATTGACAAGATAAAATGTAGTCCTTATTTTGCGCAATAATGTGATGAATCTACCGGTATTTCACAATGTTGTCAATTACTTGTATGTATTTTATTTATCAAGCATTGGCTGCCGAAACGCTCCCGGAATGCCTTGCTATTACCCTTAAAATAGCTATAAAATATATAGACAACTTTATTAAGAGGAGTGCTCTTAATATTCGCCTCTTCAAAAAATGATGCTCTGATATGAACTCAGAATACGAAAAGCTGCTTTTTCTTGAGAAGCTGAGATCAAAGGAGAGATGCAAAAGAAAATTTCACTTAATTTGCAAAACTGAAAAATTAATTCAATCGCTATTTTCCTGACTCCGAGGACAGAGGTATCCTTTCATTGTCAACAGTATTCAGCGGTTGGTCAACAGTATACAATCAGAAAAATCACACTATAATTCGAGATATAATAATGTAAAATTGTCGAAAGTAAAAAAAAATACTCTTGGTTTCGAATAATTTAATACGTGTTTTATTTATATGTAGAACAACTTTATAATAAGTCTGTTCAAAGAGGCTGTTCCGGGAAGAAAAATACAGAAAATTACAAGGTTTTGTGTTCAGTTAGAAACTTTTCTGTCCGAAACTAATCTGCTTTGTGTTCAGTGAGGTTGTCAAACAGAAAAATACATGAAATTTTGTGAGATTTAAGCCCAAATGGAAGAAATCGAAATTCAATCGGAAAAAAGGCAAACCGGTTTTGTAAGTTCCCAATACACACCATAGTTAGGAAAACAGTAAGTAAAATAATTATCCATGAAGTTGTTATTTTTGACAACTAACATATGGCTGTAATTTTCTCTTTCATCTTGATTAGACATTTTTCACAAATTTTTGTTGTTTTGCATTTTTCCTCATTGAAAAAATTTAATTACTTTATTATATTTCCGGATTTTAAGGGTAATATGGAACCATCATAAGTCCGCTCTAACTCTAAAATGTCTGTCTCGATAAAAACATCAAGAGCCGTTTTAGCCAGCAACTTGAAATTGAATGGCCTAATAATATTCGTTTGGAAATATTAAAGGCTATCCGAAATTGTACTGCCATAAAATAAAAATAAAGTAAAAATTTTGTCTAGAAACCCCTAAGGTACAGCGCCAAAACGAGAAAAACCGATGTGCACACACCCCGCTACCGCGGTTACAAAAAAATCGATCATCCAATTTCTTATACAGTGTGTTTCAAAGTTAAATGTCAAGACTTTTGGAAATGATTCTTGGGTATAATCTAAGAAAATAATTGTTGAGGTCTATCTCCAATGTGGACATCAACTATTGAGCATTTAAGGGGTTACATGGTTTACACGGCTTCGAAAAATCGATTTTTTATTTTAATTATTTTATTAAATTCTACATCTCTAGAATATTGTCCTAAATTTTCAGGTCGATCGGAGTAATAGTTTCGGAGATAGAGCCTTGGGAAGTTGCGCGCTCAACGCCAGTTGGGCTCAGTTTGTTTGTCATTCAAAACTTAAAACGCGTTTTTCTCGAAACAGTATTTTCAAAGACGGTTGTCAAGATTTCTCGAAAACTACTGAACCGATCTTGATGAAATTTTACACACGTCTTCGAGATATTATTGAATAGGACTTGGACGAAGGATTTTATTTTTAAAAAAGAAATGTAGAGCAAATTTAACCGAAATTTTTATTTTTTTTGTAAAAATGTGTGCCAAAAATCCAATTACAACTTTTTTGTTTTTTCCTTGGTCTGAGTTCTAGTTAAAGGTGTTAACTAAAACACATACTTTTTTTTTGACTTCAGTTGATCCTGTCATGAGTTCTGCTGTCAACGCGCAAGCACCTTTCTTCCGAGGATTCACCGGAAATGACGTTGCAATGGCAGAGTTTTAAATATTATTCTACAAAAAACTCAGAAACTCTTTGTCAAATGTGTATATTTAAGGCAATAAAAAGTTTGAATGAAATATTTAATTTTTTATATAAAAAAAAATTGTTAAAATGAGCCGTTTCTTACCCGAGGAAACCGAGGTAACCTCTCAAGAAAAAGCCAACTTTGGTATAGTACATTGACCCATGCTAACACAAATATCTCCGCTAATACTCGAAACTTAAAAGAAAAATATAAAAGCTCTTAAAAACATATAAAATCACAATTCACTTGATGAAAACTAAAAAATAAATAAAAAAAAAGGTAGAGGTGGAAAGAAACCCAAATAGTGCAAAGAGGGTGCAGTTTGAATACCACAACCTCAGGTGACCCGTTTATTTGGATCTTTCTGGATATGACACAGCTTGTAAGACTGGTCCACCTGAGGCCAGCTAGTTTTAAGAAGTGTGAGAGCATATTTTCCTTAACAGCATTTACATATGGGAATATGAACATTTTCCTCTAGTCAGCTGTTAAGGGCAGAGAAGAGACTGAGTTTTTCTTGGTTTTGATGAGGTGATGAATTGTAACATGTCAAAGCAGGTACACACCATCAATCAAGAGTGTCACCCAAAACTGACATCATTTTTGTGCGATGAACCGAGTGTACACATTATAGGTTTTGTATGACACTGAAATCATCATTGTTGTTGTTTTTTGACCCTCTTTACCTGTGTTTGCTTTTTACTTATTTAGGTGGCGCTACAGCTCGGGGTGAACCTGGGCCTGCTTCTCGCAACCATTTGTGTGTGCGTGTTATATTTTTGCACGAATGGAAGGGACCTACAGTTTTTTACCGACTCCAAACGGCGAGTTGAGAAGCTTTTTAACAAATTATACTCTTATATTGCTTGTCAGAAAGAGGTGGTACCGTCAAAAACTTTTTAGGGGTTGGGTTCGATATCCCGCTTTTTATAATCCCGTTTTTTAAAATCCCGACTTTAAAATCCCGATTTTAAAATCCCGCTTTTTATAATCCTGTTTCTTATAATCCCGCTTTTTTATAATCCCGCTTCTTACAATCCCGTTTTTATATTCTCACTTTTGCAATCAGAACTATTTTTTTTATTTTAAAAAATGTCTTGCAATCAATTGCATGTTAAACAAATTTCGCGCGAAATTTCTCTCTTTCTTAATTTTCAGGAGAACCCTTTATTTTTAAGCTGTTATAACTTACCCCTTATACTTCTAACCCCGCTCCACCGTATGTATGTACTTATATGAATTTATTAAAAGAAATGAAGCAATCAACAACTGATATGGAATTTAAGGAGCATCTTATGGATCTGGAGGTAGCCTAAGGATTCCATCCAATAATTTAGGTTCCAAATAATAGATTCCTTAAACACCACGTGCTGTTTTTCTTACATCACATGTTTTTATTTGTCGTACGAATATAAAAGAAAATAAAAAAATGTACCTACTCTCAAAGTCAATAGTAAAGAAAACAAAACTCTACAAATACAATTTTAGCGAGCGTTTATCTTTGATCTTTGATCTTTGATCTTTGATCTTTGATTTTCACGTTTCATTTTGGAGACCGGTGGAAACTAAATTTTGTTTAGTAAGCGTTTACTACGCTTTAAGGTCCGGACACATAGAATCCGTTGATGCGTTACAGCATTCTTATGGAAGGTGGCCCATAATGCCATAACCCACGGATATATGAGCTTCGACAGAAAATAGGTTTCTACTTTCCACTTTTTTTAAACCGTTGACCCTTGGCCAGGACATACATTCACATATTGAGGGAATGTTGAGAAACTGACATCGCCGTTAACATCAACTTAGGTATGCGACGGATTTTATGGGATGGCCTTTTCTGGGTCGGGGCCTTTAGACTAAAAGGAAAAGATTCGAACTTAAATTCGTACCGACAGATATCTATGAGTTGAGTACTACTAAATCCTTCTTCTCTATCATATCGATAAGCCCAAACAAATCGAATCTTAAGTATATTTTCAAGTGTATTCTTGAAAATCACTGTTTAAGTCAAATGATTTCAAAGAAATCCAAATTGAGGTTTTTCTTATTTGTTATCGAAAGTCAGTGATACCAAACAAAAATAAATGTTTCCTGCTGACGGTTGGGCATCTATGCTTATTTATGTTGATAATAGCCGTGTTTTTTTTTTTTTTGGTATCACTGTTTTTATATCCGCTTACCTAAGCTTACCTAATATCGCCGCTTATTTTACTTTTATTGTATTTTACATGTAAATTTGCAAAATAAGCGTATGTACCTACGCGTCCAAAAAAACTGCTAATACAGTCAAACTTCATTATAGAGAATTTGCACGGGACCAGAAAATCACTTCGTTATATAGAAAATTCGTTATGCAGAAGAAATTAGGAATTTTTTTATTCAACTTTTATTAATTCCATTTTTCTTCCTTAACAAAATCTTCTAATATTTACATTAAAAGATTCGAACACATTAGTCGGTACGTTACTCCTCATCGTCAGAAAATTCGTCTCAATGTACGTGACACTTTATCAGCACTCGCCAATTCTTAAGGTACCCCCACACCAACGCGATTTAATCGTTGCCGCCGTGACGGCGATAAATTCGCGGTGACAGCGACAAAGAAATTCGCGAGCATGCCCACACCAAAGCGACAGTTTTGTCGCAGTGCTTGCGAAAATATATTCCTCATCAGACGAAGAAGAAGCGCTTTTATTTCTTGCCTTAGAAGATGGAAAAAATTCGAGGTTGCATTTCTATCATTACGTTTAAGATTATTACTATACCTATGATAACTTGTTAATTTTTTCAATGAAAAATTAAAAAAAACCACAACCACTTTCTTTTAATTATATTCCATTTTCGATCCACACATTTTATCCTTCTACCTCACATTTTTATAATCTTCCTGTAATAGATCGTATAAAATTGGAAATTTTTTAACAAATTCAATTAGCCCCCCAGTATACCATTTTCCATGCCATTTTCAGTTGAACTGCGACAAACCTGCGACAGCGACAAAAACAACGACACTCAAAATATTCGCTGCAAATTCGCCGTCGCGGCGTCAGACAATCGCGTTGGTGTGGGCTCTCTCATATACAGCCATGTAATTTGAGTGACGGCAACTCCCGGAATTCATCACCGTCGCGGTGGCAGCGATTAAATCGCGTTGGTGTGGGGATACCTTTATTCACCGATCAGTTCTTCTTCATCGTTTTCTGTTGTTATTTCAACTTTTGGGGTATCCCCTAATTACTTTTTTACGCAGTACAACAGAAAATTATTTGAGACATTCGTTATATGGAAACAAAAACGTATGAGAGTTCGATTTCCAGCTACAAAATTTGTTCGTTGTAGAGAAAAATTCGCTGTATGGAAATTCGTTATAAGCAGATCAAAACACACTAAAAGTAGAACGAAAAAGCTGTGTACTTGAAAAAAATTGGTAATAGGGAGAGCTTCGTTGTATAGAAGTTCGTTATAGGGAAGTTTGACTATATAGTAGTTCTTTTGACAGCACAATACCGTTGCTGATTTTTTTGTTTTTGTTTTCTTTTAACAACTGTATGTAAATTTCTTAATGAAGCATGCTTGTGGGTGTCATCATAAACATGCCGAGCTGGTTTGATTTTTCCTCTCTGTCAATTTTCTTTTCACGCTATTGGCATCGCTGACGACAGCTCAAATCGATATTCTGTGGAAATTCGATTACTTCTAAAGCACATTTATATTTCTGTACATCGACCATACAGAAACACGTACACCATCGCATTCTCTTTCCTCACAGCAACACTCATAGTCATAACTATTACTATAACAGTCCACCATCTCATCTATGGAAAATAAAGTGATTTGCAAAGTGTGCCACGATTTACTTGTGGTGAGGCAATTACCATCGAATGTCTTCACTGTTCACAACAAGAGTCTCAGAACCTGCGGTCCATTCGTGCGCTTCAGGATTCGTCACACAGAGCCACACTTCTAGCTGTAAGCGCAAAGTCTTGCTTTGAGACTAGTTTTGAATAGTGAAATTGCTAGCTGATTTCTCAAAATTAAGAAAAATAAATAAAAACAAGAAGTACTTCATGCGCAGCGCTCTTCTTATCTTGTGTGTGCAGTGCAGACATTTCGCTCGGAATGGAGCAAGTTAAAGTCAAGGCTTCACAGTGTTGAGGCTGAGTGTAGGTATATAGCGCTAACTGGCCATACCACTTTGTCGCACTGAGTATTGGGAAATTGCTAAGCAGTTTCACTTAATACATTTTCATGGTGAAAACTTTTACTACTTCCGCAATGCAGTGCTGCTAATAGATTGAGGAAAGAAAAGTCTTCGCTTGTAGAGAGAGAGTGTTGCTTCGGACAGAGGTTCTAAGTGGTACACGCTATAGTATAAAAATAGATACAATTGATGACTATCGTTTATTGAGGGCGTCTTCAGTTTATATTCAATCAATATCTGTTTGCAGGTAAGGTAATTGTAATCATAATAAATATTTCTTAAGACACGTCCACCTAGAAGGTGTTTTTTAGGCGGCGATCAGCTCTTACATGTCTGCAATCGTGTAGTATATGCAGGGAAGAAACAAGACAAATTAATTAAAACATGACAAATTGTCGCTAAGCTAAAGGTACTTATAGTTGTTATTACCTTGAACATTTTACAAATATATACCTTTGAAAATTAGAATTCAACTCAATTCGCAGCTAATTTTCCAGTTTTTTCTTTGTTTGAAGTTTTAGTAACACTTAAACAATACGAATACGGAATCAATGATTTTGTAATTTTTCAATAAGCTACATGAATAGTATAGAAAACAGATACTACCTTACCTGATGCCTAAGTTAGGCTTTCAAAGCCATTCTCCTGTTCTTTTCCTATGGTTGAGAAAAATGGGAAAGAAATCAGGTGCTCAAAGACAAATAAACCTGCATCTACACAGATACCCCTATTTTGGACATTGGGGTAGGAGCAGTAATTTACTCTGAAATACTCAATTATAGCAGTTTTATCAGAGCGGGGGTTCTGTCAAAAATAACAAAAAGCCGCATTGAAGGTCTACGGTAGGACATTAGTCCTAAATCTAAGTTTCGAGATAAATGCGTTTTAAAGTTCAATAATTTCTTCTAAATCCAGTTTTATGTATTAAAGTAATACTAGTATGCCCGTGCGAGAACTCTCGCAAGAGAAAATCCAACCCCTAAAATTCAAACATCCCACACAACATCCAAACTTCCTATATGATTTCCATTTGTCAACTTATGGAAATCCCATGGAAATCATACGGGAAGTGTTTATTCTTTTGGGAGTTAATTTTGGGTAGAATATTTGTTTTGATAGAGTTTTAATATGTTAAAATAAATAAAGTAAAAGTGCAGTTCGTCAGTGCTCCAGGAAATTCTCTTTCTTTTGACACCTCATTTATTATTGGTTAAGTGTGAGAGTCGCAAATGGTACCTATACTACAGAAATAATATATACTAGGAAATTGGCAAGTGGAAATAATGAAAAACTGCTTATTTATCATTATTTCGAATTGCGAATTTTCTAATTGACCCAAAAATACGTCGTTTGTCCATTTCAAATCGACAAGTGCAAATCTAGCCTAAGCCAAAACACTGATAAGCTAAAACTCATCATCCAAAAATGTTACGTATACGACCTGCGTTCATTCAGTTTCCACTTTTGGTATTTTGAAAACCAGGACGAGACGTTTCAGAATAGAATTTATCCAAAAGGTATGGCTTCTTCCAAAGTTGAGATGGGACGTTTGAAAAACAAGAATATCACAATAACCTTAAAGTACTCGTAATACTCGTATAGTGTGTATAAGTATCGATTTCTTATCAAGCTCTCAAGTCAACAGAGTACCACCAGTCTTAAACAGTATCTTTACCCTGATAATTCGAGTCTTTTTGCACTCACCTCTAATTGTGCTTGAATAGTCATATTCAGAAAGCCTTTAAGTGCAGACACAAACTACGTAATGGAACGGTGGCAGAATAAAGTGGCAGTAGTTACAGGAGCCAGTGCTGGTATTGGAGCGGCATGTGCAAAAGATTTAGCCAAAGCTGGATTGATTGTTATAGGTCTGGCTCGACGTGTCGAACGTGTAGAAGCTTTAGCCAATGATCTTCCTCATGATGCTAAAGCACGTCTAAATGCACTCCAGTGCGATGTTTCCAATGAGCAAGAAGTTCTGAATACGTTTGCCCTGATTGAGCAAAAATTCGGTGGAGTTGATATTCTAATCAACAATGCTGGCATTGTTCGAAGTTTTCAACTAGTAGACGAGCAAAATACTGATGATCTGAAGGCCGTTATGAATACTAATGTAATGGGCGTAGCTTATTGCACAAGAGAAGCATTCAAGTCAATGAAGCTGAGGCATGGTGCAGGGCATGTGGTAATAATTAACAGTATCGTTGGACACTACATTCCACAGAGTCGGGGACGTTTATCTTTCAATATTTATCCAGCATCCAAGCATGCCATCACTTCTATGACGGAGATTTACAGACAAGAATTCCTGGCAAATGATACCAAAATTAAAATTACCGTAAACAAATTATCATTTAACTCAAAACAGAACTGATTGTATATTCAAACAGAGTATAAGCCCCGGTGCGGTGGAAACAGAAATTCTTCCAGCCGAAGTTTTCAAAAGTATTGCTTGCCTAAGTGCTGAGGATGTGTCTGCAGCGGTAATGTACGCCATTCGGACGCCACCAAACGTACAGGTGAGTTTGTATTTCATCATATTTAATAAATATTTTTTATATTTATTTAATTTTAGATCCATGAAATAATAATTAAACCAATTGGAGAAGCGTTTTAAATTAAATAAACTTTATATACATAAATGAATTGTTATAATAGTTTTAATAACTAAATAAACCATACATACATACATACAATAATTATAACCTGTTATTTTGGTTATTCAATACATACATCGATGTGCATTTTATGACCGTTTTTCTTAAAGTTCCCTACTTCTTAGCTCATAAAAAATGCAAGCAACTAAACTAATAAGCAATCAGTAAAGCTTGATGGTTATAAGCTTTTTCGTGGTGATCGGATTGGTCGGGTGGGTGGGGGTGTGGCTGTTTATGTCCGAGACGGACTAGTGTGTACGATTGCTTGCAAGTCAAACTACAGTAGTACTTCCGAATATCTATTCCTTAATATTAAATGTGGTATTGAGCATTTGTTACTTGGAGTAATCTACAGGCCAAATAAGGACATAGATATGATTCCATTTATTAGAACACTAGAAGGAATATCATGTTCGACGACTAATATTATTGTTTGCGGTGATCTAAACTGCAATCTACTTAATGTACGTTCCTCTGCCTAACTGGTTGAAAGTCTCAAGAGTATTGACCTAACGCCTGTTAATGTATCAACAGCAACTCACTTTTCAAGTGATTCTGCAACTCTCCTTGATGTGTTGTTTGTAGATGATTCTGATAAAGCTCTGTTGTACAACCAACTTACAGCGGCTGGCTTCTCGAAGCATGATTTAATCTACATGACCTACGATATGCAGATAGTTACAATCGAAACTGTATTTTCTTACCGAGACTTTTAAAATATTAATTACCAAAATCTACAAGCCGACGTTGTTCAGATACAATGGGAAGACATTTACCTTATGCCATCGGTTAATCAGCAGGTATCATTTCTAGAAGCTAGTTTGAAAACACTTTTCGATCAACACGTTCCGCTACGACCTAGGACAATTAAAAGTAATTCTCCTCCTTGGTTTAACAGAAGTATTTCAGAATTAATCCACAGACGTAACATTGCATATATTCGCTGGAAACGTTACAAGCTTCATGTGCTTTACGATATTTATCGCTCCATTTGTAAATTGATTGTATTACGCATCCAAACTGCGAAGCGAGAATTTTATGAAAATTATTTGAATCCCAATATTCAACCTGGAAAAGATCTCTGGCAAAAGTTGCGTAAGTTAGGTAACGGTAAGCAAAAATTATCTGCACAGACAGACGTAGATTGCAATGTCCTCAACTCGCAGTTTGTATCAGTCGCCACCCCGCTATTCCAAAATCATGACCGTCCTGGGTTTATGGCTCATTCAAGTATAAATAGCACTGAAGGAAATTTTAATTTTGCACGTTTAACAGATGAAGACGTCGTTGCAGCTCTCTTATCTATCAAATCAAATGCAACGGGCTTGGACGAAATAAATCCAAAATTTCTAAAACTTCTTCTGCCCTTTATCCTTAAATATATAACGCACATTTTTAATTCCATTCTAACCACCTGCGAATATCCTCTCTTATGGAAAAAGGCAAAAATAATTCCGATACCCAAGTCGAATAAAAATCGAATCAATCAAGAATATAGACCAATTGCTATAGTACCGTTTTTGTCGAAGGTTTTTGAGAAAACTGTTCTAAAACAGATGCAGGCGCACTTAACCAGCAAGCACTTCTTAAGTCTCGACCAGTCGGGCTTTCGTGCGAAACGGAGTTGCAAAACCGCTCTATTACTGGTTGTGGACGATATTCGTAAAGCCATGGACGTAAACTGTCGTACATTTTTAACATTATTGGACTTGTCAAAAGCTTTCGACACGGTGGATCACACCATTCTTTGCCATAAGTTGCTGTACAATTTCGATTTCTCCCCTCTTGCAGTCAAACTCATGCACTCCTACCTTACAAACCGGGAACAATGTGTGGCAGTAGGAAATAAAACGTCTTCCTTTCTTGAATTAGCTGCAGGGGTCCCACAGGGTTCCATCCTTGGGCCGTTATTGTTCTCGCTTTGTGTAAATGAACTCCCTCAACTAGTAAAACATTGCTGTGTTCACATGTTTGCAGACGAGGTCCAACTATACCTTTCCTGTCCATTAGATAGAACTAGTTATGCTATAGATAACATTAACGAAGACTTGGAAATTATTCAACGGTGGGCAAGCGGCGAAGTCAAAAGTTTTATGTATTTACAAACAGGAATCGGATACATCGGATACATTGTATAGAATATGTTCATACGGCAAGAAATTTGTGAATAATATTCAATGAAACCCTATCTTGGGCCGATCATGTAACTGTCACAATCGAAAAGGTTTATAATGGTCTCCATCTGTTATGGCTCACTCAAAGACATGTGCCCATTAAAACCAAGATGCTACTTCTCAAGACGCTACTCTTGCCTATATTGCTATACGGATGTGAAGTCTTTTGTAATGTTGACTACAATACTCGACGAAAACTAAATGCTATTTACAACAACCTGGCAAGGTACGTCTTCCACAAAGGATATTATGACCATATATCTAGCTTCTCTATTCAGATAATGAAACTCAGTTTTGATAACCTTATTAAGTACAGGTCACTAATTCTACTACATGGTATTATGCAGACTCGACAGCCCGAGTATCTGTACAGCAGACTAAATTTTGCCAGCTCCCAAAGAACAGCTATACTGATTCAACCCAGATTTAATTGTTTACAATCTGAACGCACTCGCCTATGGAACTCATTACCCACGACACTTAGGAGAGTCACAAGCGCAAACAATTTCAAAACCAATCTTTTTAAATACTTGGCCAGTGATACACAATAAACTTTAAATTGAATTAACATAATGAGAATTTAGGTAATTTGTAAAATTTTTCTTTATCAATCTTAAAATAATTGTATATACACTTTTATAGCTCTTAATTTTGTAAAATTCTTGTAACCACTTAAATTTTTTCTTAAGCCTTTCACTAATTATGAGATATTGTAATCTTACTGTGAAAATATTTTAAATAAATAAATGAAATGAAATGAAATAACCCATATGTAAATCTAGCTAATGTAACGATTACAATTCACACTGCATTCAAAGTTTCCGATTAACACAGTTAGTTAAGTTCTCTGTCAAATGACTAAAAGGTGGTGGGTATGCATATCATTGAATATTAATCTTGTCAGAGCCCCTGTGGGACTATTCTTCTCGGTCTTTGCGTGTTGTTTTCCAAAATTATTGAAATCGAAAAAAAAAGTTTAACTAAATAAAAGAATCCCTTTTCTTATACAGTATTTTATTTTGCTGAACAAGATTTATTAATTGGGGAAGAAATCCTAGTTCTCTGTACAAGTAATTTTTTTTTTAACCCTAGAAAGATAATCATATTTTGATGTATAAAATGACACTCATGTATAAAATTTACTCACAGGTTTGTGAGTATTTCCAAATTGATGAGACTTAACTCAATGACACGTGAGTTTTCTGCTCTGGATACCTACTGGCTGGAAAGTCACGAACGCCCATCCCGTGATTCATAATAATTAGCAAAAGAGCAGTACATTTTGCTTTCGAGTGAGTCATTTTGACGCAGATTATCTTTCCAGGGTTGAGCTCGACGTACAGAATACCTAAATGTAAATGAAATCTAAAAAGAATTATTCTTTCATATGATATTTCTATTGATTGCGAATGGGTTCGCTCCTTTCATAAGTGAGCAAAAGTGAACGAAAACTTAACGAATCGAAACGAAAAGCTATTCACGTCTATCACAGAATCCGTCGTATTCGGAATTTTGCTACGAACCCCGAAAGAACTATCACAGAATCCGTCGTAGTGGAATCCGAATGTGCATTGCCGCACTTAACAACTTAACACTTTCTACGAAATTTGAAATTCGTAGCAAAAATTTCCACTACGACGGATTCTGTGATAGTTCTTTCGGGGTTCGTAGCAAAATTCCGAATACGACGGATTCTGTGATAGACGTGATTATGGTCGTAGAATAGGCCTGACAGATGGATTCTGATTGTGCGACAAAAAAATTGCTTGTGCGATTTTTCTTGTTGGGAAAATATAAATTTTTTAATGAAGTAGTTTAGTAGGTATAGAAGTATAATAACGCAGTTCTTTATTTTTCTGATTGATGACAGCACTCAGCGGTGCTGTTTGAGACGCTTTTGCGTCATTTTGACGCTATTTCGGCGATGGGACCCGGGACCCCTCTTTTCAAAAAAAACTGCGATTTTGACGCATTTTGAAAATGCAGGACCCTAATTTCTATTTATTTTCATTTCATGTCTCTTTTACTTTTAAAACATAGTACTTCACTCTTAAAACACACCCAGTTTGTCCAACCAGTGATAAAATCCACAAAGTATTTTTGTTAGTCAGAATTTCCTTCTGCATACATGCTATTTTGTCTTTGTTATTTTTTTTCCAATATTTATTTTATTTAAGGTTCTGAAATAATATACAGTTCTTCGAAAAATTGCATTTTTTCATACAAATATAAGTGGGACCGCTGGACCCCTTTTTTGGACGCTTTTTGAATTTAGATCGCGACAACGCTGGCAGCACTCATTCATTAGCATAGCTTTGCCGTATCTGAAATGCACTCATTTGCACTCGTATGCATTTACGTGTTCATTCTAATGTAACTTCTATATGCTGCAATACGTTTGCACCAACACTCCAACAGTCTTTATGCTTCAAAATGAGTGAAGACGATGCTTAAGTTGCTACTCTTTTTGAAAGTTATACTGTACCCAAATCGTATAATTAAAAGTCTGAAGTGCATTATTAACTTGACTGATTTGATAGAAGTATTATTTCATGTATTTATTTATAGTTACAAGCTTTTATAGAAATAAATAGATACTAGTGGACCAGTGCGAGAAATCTCGCATGTAGAAACCCTACAACCGTTTTCTGTTTACGAATGAAAAAAAAGAGAACGTAGGTCTAGGTAATAATGTTTTTTCATAATAACTTTACTCATATGCACTTTTTCAAAATTTGTTTATACTGATGAACAAAGTTCAGTAGATAAGCTTTCGATCAATGTTAGAATCATTGAAATCGGTGCAGAAATAAACTCTCAGGACTAATCACAAGCTCTTGCGCTTGCGATTTCATTATATAGATTTCGTAAATAAAAACATGAAATCTTGTTTAAGTTTTTTTTGTTTTTTAAAGGAATTCTGATCCGCCAATTGCGGAGGGCACTGCGACCTAAAATATCTATTGTACCACAGAGTCAGTTTAGGGAACCAGGAGAGGCTCAATTCTTTTGATGACGTTGAGGATCTCACTGGTGGAGACTGTACGAAGTTCCGTGGGAGTTTTCTGTGGAAATGTTGTCTCCGTGCCATACAGTCACATAGAATATGTTCCGCAGTTTCGTCGTCTTCCATACAAAGACGACATTCAGTTTCCTGAATAAGACTTATTTTGTTTAGGTGATATCGAAGATGGCAACGCCCTGATAGAAATCCCACTAATCTTCTGATATTATTTCTACTGAGGAGTAGGTTGTTACTGGATTTATTTTGGAAGGGTAAAATGGTTCTTTTAGCCTGACGGAGACCCTGGGTATTTTTCCAATAAGAGATTTCCAATTGTGTTTCTTCTAACTTTTGATTTTTAAGTTAATAGCTGAATTTCGAGTGTTACAAAACGGCTCAGGGCCGATAAAGGATTCAGCCGAACCTTTCCTAGTCAGTTCGTCAGCCTTTTCGTTTCCATCAATACCCTCATGTCCGGACACCCACCAAAGTTTGACTTTGTTTCTGTGGGAGAGGTCTTGGAGAGTATAGAAGCAGTTCAGGACTGATTTGGAGTCAATCAGGTTTGAGCCTAGTGCTTTAATGGCTGCTTGACTATCCGGGAGTATATGGATGAGGGCACCCTTTATTCCCGATTTAAGGATGACATTGGCGTTTAAGTTACATATACTATATCTAAGGCAACATGGTAGTGCAATTTTGCGCATCAAAAAAATGTGAGAAAAATGGGAAACTTCCGCAATGCATAATATTACTTATACTGTAACAATAATTACCAATAATTATCATTTACTGCAAGTCGTTATTACACCAATATAGAATTGACGACATGGTCGATTAGGTACATGCATCGTTAGTTATTGAATGCAAAAAACTTTAATGGCGCTTACAGATCGAATACACTGAACCAAAAAGGTACATGATATAAATGAAAAATTTCATATTGTAAATGAAAAAGTTCATTAAAATTGAGCTAAACATCAAATTCTTACAGAACATGTATTCCCGTTCATACGTTTATGAATATATTCATACAACTATGAATCGTTCATAAAAAGTAAGAATCTATGCATAAAATTAATGAATGACATTCATAAATTAGCACGAGCACATGAAGGAGAAGAGAGACAGACAGATGAAAAAAAGCAGATCGGCGTAGTGGTAGGAAACTCATTTGTAAGGTTTCAACTAACTCTATGGGTTGGTGTCTAGGATAACTGGAGAGTTTTTTTTTTTTTGTACTTGCATATGTTTCACAGAAGTTTTTACAGATGTTTCTTCTTATTATAGTTTTTGTGTGGTGAATTCTTTCAGCCATGCCATACTATCCTCCTACTGCCACTGCCAGTGTTATGCCTTCTCGTAGTAGTAGGTTTTGTTATTAACTTCTGAAACTGTTCAAATTATATTATTTTTTTTTTTATAGAAATAAATACTTACATAAATCTGGATTCGAACCGCGGACCTTCTGCGTGACCAGCGACGACGCTACCACTACGCCAAAGCCATAAAATAAATACGAATGCATTGTGTGTATAACTATTTACACATTCGAAACCTTTGAGTATGTATCTATACTTACAGTTCATGGACAAAATACATACCCCTTATGAATCGGTATACTGCTTATGACTTGATACATACTTTTTGAGAATATATACATAATGCATATGAATCTATACATTCATTTTCTTTTTTTCTTTAACTCAAAGATTATTTTCATTAATTCAATGTATTTTTTCTTAAAACTTTTGATGGACAGTTGTAAGAATAGTTCATACGCTTATGAAAAAATTCATTAAAAATAAGAATCAGCGTTCATACCCCAAATTTCTCATACAAATATTTTTATGAACGCGATTTCATACAAACAATGAATCGTTCATAAAAACATTTTATTTTTTTATGATTTTGTACATAAAATCAATGAATTTTTCTTAAAAATGAATGAATTTTGCTGTATGAATGCCGTTCATTGATATTATGTACGATAATTTTTTCAGTGTAACTCAAACGTTTAGAATATCTAATCTGTACGCTAATTGACTACGTGCCTTTATTTACCTAATGATAAGCTTACGCTTTCTATACACGAATGAAGTTTTTTTTGTATTTCACAACGATGTATAATGTATCTTAAAAATTATGCAAGTTTGTATGTATCTAAAAAAAACCGCTCTTCTCCTCACATATGGAATAAAAGTATTCTTCATAATATCCATTTAATCGATTTGAACCGGGCATATCATATTCTCTATTCCTTAAAGCTTAAACCAAAAAGCCCCGTTGTATTGGGTGCAGATATCTCGCAATCTGTTCTTTATTGGTCGCAGTCCCTTCCTGAATACTCAGGTGGCATCACATACTTTAGATAGCATACACAATACACATACCACATCCAAAAGATGTTGTGAACCATAAAAAACTGCGACTTCTATTTCACCTTTGCTTATCGTTTACGAATCGCAGAAACCATCCTGAGAATGTTTACTTTCACACCAGAGCTAAATGTATGACTTAATAAATGACTGTATAGTCAGTGCCTCCATCAGACCACCACATTAACGATTATATACTAATGCGATGGTCATAATCACCTAAATAGGTAGATAGAAGAAAAACCCGCTATTTAGTTTTAAGATTACGATTAATTAGCATGCAGCTTGTGGATGAATAATTCTAAATCAATTAAATAAATTCCACCAATGTTTAATTCACTGCTTCTGCCTAATGTCCCATCGAACACACTTCGTTCTCATACAAGGTTTGCTAATAAAAAAAGAAATAAAACAGAAAATTGGCGGCAAATGTGTGTGGTCTATGGATAATGGTGTCCTCTCATGGAAAAAGTATCAACTGAACGAAAATTTGTATCGTCTGCCTCAAAGTGCCCTTAAATGTTGCCAAAGACTTAAAACCAAATAATAAACAATCATATCGTATCTGATAGCAGTTCAAGTATGTACTCGTACCTAGCGATAGATCAAACATGGTGTAACACTAATTGCAATTTGAGTACACCTTTGTTTTAATTAAAATAAAACTCCTATGAAATACTACTGTCAAGGTTAATTGCGTGTGCCTTGTAAAGAACATTTATTTGTTTGAATCATCATAATTCATCAACACACGTTTAAGAATCCGATAGATACTTTTATAACCCCAGCGGCAGTTTAAAGCGCCCGCAGTTTCAGTTGACAGCTTGAATCGAAATCATCAGCACAATGGAGCGGTGGCAAAAGAAAATAGCAGTAGTTACAGGAGCTAGTGCGGGCATAGGTGCAGCCTGTGCTAAAGATCTGGCAAAAGCTGGAATGATAGTGATCGGTCTGGCGCGACGGGAAGGCCTCGTTGCGGATCTTCGTGAGGAGCTGCCGGATGAAGCGAAGCCCCGACTACACACACTTAAATGCGATGTATCAAAGGAAGCAGATGTCATCAAAGCATTCTCACGGATTGAGGATAAATTCGGTGGAGTTGATCTACTTGTCAACAATGCCGGCATTGTTCGGTCCTCAACAAGTCTGCTAAAAGAAAACAACACGGAGGATATTCAAGCAATTTTGAATACAAACGTAATGGGCGTGATGTATTGCACACGAGAAGCTTTCAAAACTATGCAAAAGAAAAACACCGATGGACATGTGGTGATTATAAATAGCATAGCTGGGCATAGCATACCGATGCTGGAGGGAATGTCCCTGAACATGTACGCTCCCTCCAAGTATGCCATCACAGCCATGACAGAGATTTACCGTCAGGAGTTCTTAAAAAATAACACCAGAATCAAAATCACAGTGAGTTTAGCAAATTTTATTTAGTTTTAATGTTATTTAAGAACCCGTATTAATAACAGAGTATAAGCCCCGGTGCTGTTGACACGGACATCCTTCCTCAAGTTGTGCTTGATCAAATAAAAGACCTACCCAGGCTTCGATCTGAGGATATCGCAGATGCTGTCATGTATGTGATTCAAACTCCTCCAGGAGTACAGGTGAGCTTAAGTGAGACATGAGAAGGGGCTCGACTGATATTATTTATTTATTCATTTTAGATTCACGAACTAATTATTAAGCCGGTCGGCGAGAAGTTTTAAGCTCAATGAATCAATTAATTAATTTTACAAACTTGCATATGAGCAAAGCAATCATAAACAATTGAAATGTTAATTTCGTTTACCAAATTTAACTCGCTATTGATAAAATATGTAAATCTGGTAACCGATTTGGTGGTTTTATAATTTTTAATTTTTATGTGCAAATACATTCTTTATTGTTATTATCATGGAGAACTGTTGTTCAATGATTGTTCAACTGAAAGCGACGTTAATCAACTGAAAGTAGAAAACAAACAGATCCGAAAAGAACCGATAAGTTTGTTTTGTATTTCAGATTGGTAAACGATGCGCCGACATCCGGTATATTCGATTTTGTTACTTTACTTTATGTCACGCTACAGCTCGGAGTGAACCTGGGCCTGCTTTTTGCAACCATTTGTTGAGAAGCTCATTGACAAATGATACTCTATGATTGCTTGTCAGATATTCGAAAGAGGTGGCACCGTGAAAAAACTTTTAGGTATTGGACCCGGGCTGGGATTGAACCCGGGCAGCATTGCATGTTACCACTACACCACGGTGCTCACGATTCGATTTATTAATACTTCATATTATTCGTGTTCTATTTGTCTATACACCATCTGTTGGAACTGTTACAAAACCGTTATAAAACGAACAAACCTGTTATCGAATTTGGCACGTTGCTTTTCTCCAAGACAATAAGAGAAATAAAATCTTCACAAATGTTCTTCGCACGACACCCACGATGGGCCTGGGCACATTCCTTTACCTGCTACCGATCTGTATTGAAGGCAAACGGTGATTAATAGTGCACTAAGACTCACCAACCTAGGTCTTTTTAAGAATAACGGCAAAGAAGACTGTACTATTCTAACAGAGATCCATATATATAATCCAACTAGAATGGATGATTCCCTCTCCACACTTGATTTCAACACACCGTACAACACTTTGTACCCTCTGCGTGAGTGGACCAACAACACAGTAACTCGCCAAACAGACACTGCAGTTTTGACGGACGGATCTAATATCATAGTGTCGGTAAGGCACTTTGGCCGGCACTGAACCGTAAAAGGAATCCTTAAACTCAGCAGGGCATAAATTAGAACAACAATAAGAATTTCATCCGGGCAGTGTCTCCTGGGCAAACAGGCCAAAAGACTTGGACTCACGGACACCGATACTTACAGATATTCCAATGACATAGCTGAAGGGGAAGATATCGAACATATTCTATGCGAATGTCAGGGCTTAGCACGTAGTTGCAGGAGCATTTTGGGCTGCTACTTCTCTTGTAACCATAGACTGTCCTAAAATTGTTCAGGGTTCTAAGATGCGTTGAGGAAATTGTGGCGGTTTAGGTGCCATCCTGTTATGGATTTTTAGGGGGTCGCGATGGGCCACTCTGGGGCCTAGATGACAATCATACTGACAATCAAAATAAAAATTTACAAACCTTTGACAAACATTCTTAGCTCTACTTTTTTATTCAAGCTACTAAATTTCAACTATTGCATGACTTCGTTTCGTGGAAAGACGAAGCTCTCTTCGATGGGAGAGATTTTCGGTATATTTTTCCACGATTTAATATTTTTTTAAATTAACTCACCATTAAATGTAAAATAAATATATGACTAAGGCAAAGGTCCCACAGTCGTGTAGGACCTTTCTGTGGGCTCCACATCCTGGAGCTGTATCTTCTCTGTCCAATCTAAAAAAAAAGAAAAAAAATTAAAAACACTCGTTTTGTATTTAACAGTTTTAGTTATTAGAATTCGACTATAACCATAATCAGTGAGACATTTTGGAATACATATCTTAAAAAGCATTAATTAATTTATCGTTTCAATTGCACACAAATAATTCCAGCTTTTAGCTTTTTATTGATGCTGAGAATGCCTAATCTTTTTGACTTACTGGTTATCTTAAGTGGCGACTGGCGTAATAGTCAAGTGGAATGTAAATAAGTACAAAAATCATAGTCAAGCTTCTGTGAGATGTTTACATACTCGTACATGCCTATGCATAAAGGCAATCACATATTGCAACAAATATTAAGGCGGCACGCCACGAATATGCATATGAATAGAATCTCAATTCGTAGAACTTGTATGCTTGTATCGAAATTAAATACACAACTTTGTTTTCCGCAATGAATTGCATTTTCCAAACCACAGGGTGAAGTAAGTTATTTCTTAACGTCTTTTATGTCAGTTTGGTTTTAACATATACATATAGATAAGTGTGGAATGGCAAAATACTTAAATAGGTATCTGTAATTTATGCCGAATTATTAAGGTGGACTTTCAGGTCGTATTGCAAAAAGTTATAATTTAAATTAAATTAATTTTTTAATTATATAGAATTGTCAATTATACTTTCAATTCAACTCTAAACAATGTCATCAAATATTAAAGTATTGTAGTAGCGTAACACATGGCCCACCCTGTCTTTATTTGCACTTAAGTACACTCACTCGCAATATACCGAAGTGTACACTGGCATTCTGATAATTGTGTAATTAGTATTCTGCTGATCAAATGAAATGATGGAAAATCATTCGACAAAAGAGCACTTAGTTACATAGTATTAGCACTAAGTATTATAGTTACACTAGAATCTGAATGTGAACACATGCATACATACAGAAAAAGAAAAGATTTCTGTAAATATGTAATACTATTTATTTTATTTGTCAACATTTATATAAGTAATTGGACAAAGTCAAAATAAAAAATCGGTTGTACGCAGCCGCTACCAGCCTCCATCTTTTCTTGAATAGAACATTAGATATTAATACAAATGTATGTATGTTTATAAATACAATGAATTGTTGTTTTAAATTGCAAATAATTTAGAAAATTATCTAGAAATTTGTTTGTTTATATTTTTTTTAATATATGTATATATTATTACATTTTGTAGTTTGCATTATTTTTTTTAACAAATATTTATTTTCACATACAGTCGACTCTCGATAAATTGAATCTGTGGGGACCTGGCAAAAAGTTCAAATTATTGAGAGTTTAATTTAACGAAATTTGAAATTATCGAAAGAAAATAAGAAACATTTCAAATTATCGAGAGCATGCACATTTTTTCAAAAATCATTGCATATTGCATATTGCATAATGTCGACTAATTTTGTTTCCACAACTTTAAACCAATGCAACGTAGAGCCAAGCTACAACGTCATAGATCACGGTCAAATGCATAACTGAAATACGTAAAGAAAATAATATATCATTTGTCAACAAAAGTATACAGGTTCAAACAAGCAAGAGAAATACCTCTAATGTTTTGTTTACATACATTAGTTAGCTCAAATTATCGAAAAGTCGCCTTGTCTACTTAAATTTATAGCGTGTTGTGTGGGAAACAGTCAGCACAACCGCTTCAAATTACGAGTGTACATAAATTCATAGGATTTGTTCAATCTACCAAAAGTTTGTCAAGGGACTGAAGAAAAACTTCAATTTACCGAAAGATATGTGTTTTTTTTTTTAATCTAAATAAACTTATAAACTATACATTTTATATTTTATTTTATTAATTATTATTGCTTTAATGGAACTCAATACTTATTTCATTTACTGTTTTTGTATATATGATATACATAATTTATTAAATATGTTGTGTATTATTGTTTTTTGTTTTTTAAATTCTTTTTTGATTTAAGGAAAATGTGTATAAAACCTCTTTGTATATGTATTATTTAAACATATATTTTTTATAAAATGTAAAACTAAAAACTTAAATCTAACTAATACTACCTTAAACTAATTATAGCTAAATTACATTTAAGAATCTAAGGACCAGGCCCTGCCATGCGATCCCAATTCCATCGCTCAAAAGTCAATTTAACGAGTAAACGATAGATCAAAAATCACATGGGAGGGCCTGGTTTGGCCTGATTATATGATAGCCTTAGCCCAATCCCCTGTAGCATTGCGTAGTAGTCCAAAGCACTTCGAGATCACAGGCTTCAATTTAAGGCAGCAAATAATCTGATATCAGGGCGCCATCCACAGTTACGTTCCGACCGGCCTCATTTTTGAACAAATATGGACCGATGATTCTACTGGCCCATAAGCCACACCAAGCTGTTTTTTCGTCTGGATGTAATGGCAGCTCTTGAACCTCTTCGGGTTGCCCTTCAGCCCAAATACGCCAATTTCGCTCACTGACGTAGCCACTAAGCCGACCAGATCGCTGAATAAATTTTTGTTTGAAAACTGTGGATCCTGTTCAAGGTTTTCAAGAGCCCAAAGACTGAAATTTTGACGTTTTGGAAGATTGGCAGCCTTCAATTCTTGCACGATGCTTTTGAACCACGATCCTTACGAAAAATACGCCAAGTGCATACGACAAGCCAAGCTATTGAGAATTGCATGGAATCGATTCATCGCGTACACACACAGCTACCGCCGCTATAATTTTCTTCAGCACATGCTGGAAGTGATCGCGTATTATCCAATAATGAAAACTGCGTTTCAAATTTTTCGATGGTATAGCGAATTGTGCGTTCGGTAGGCCGATTATGTGGACCATAAGTTGTTTTAAGCGCACGAAAAATATTCGTCGTAGAAGAAGTATATCCATGTCAATGTCAAGCTATACTGAACAAAAATACCATGACAGTTTGACATGACTCACGCGTGACCTATCATAAAATCGCTACTGGAAAAAATACCCCTAAATGAATCATGCGCGTATAACTGGAAGCTCATTGATAAAAGACTGCGAGACTTCGCGAAGAACGGCAGAGAAATCTTTTATTTTGAAAGGGTTTTTTGGTGAGGTAGTTTATGAGGCGGGCAATTGTTGTATAATTATTATTACTTTTTACATTTTTATTAATCCATTTTCAATAACTTACATGCTAGACAAAAATGCTTAAATCTAATTAAAATCTAACTATACTACTTAATCTAGCTTATTATTACAAACTATTGCCTTTCGGCCTTTAACTAACTATAATATGACTAAGCTTATCCTACACTTACATTTAATTCCAAGAAAAGTTTGGAAAACTTGGATTCTGTATAATTTTATTTTATTTTTCTTAAAATTATAAAGACTTAACCTACCTAAAATGCCCTAAGCTAGTGTGGTAAGCACTCGTTGCATAGTGCCCCGAGTGGTCACCATCCTGATTGCATCTTCGGGTGCTTGGCCATCGCGAGGCCGCAGCGTTGGTCACCTCTCAGAGACGATGCATCGCAATAGCGGACATATTACGAGTATGTCATTCGTGTTATTATCACACGATATTCGACAAACCAATTAAAGTCCTAAATGGATTTATTCAATGTATTCCCTTCTTATTTGCACAACACATTTGCAATTCGTTCACATATGAATTACATTTAAAGCAAGTATAGCTACACTAATTAAAAACAAACTTATCAGCAGTGATGTAAAAGGATTTGAAAATCACTTAGATGAGATCAGTAAACAGAATCTAATCAGTACACCTGTTGGAGATCATGTTACATAAACTGCATTTATCATCGAACGATGAGTACTCGCATCTTTCCGTCGAATATTCATGTTATCTCTGTTATTCAAACAGAGACGAGAAAAAATATGTCAATCTTAGCTAATGGATTCAATTTGTGTTTGACAGTAAAAGAAAAATGAAGAAAAAAATTCTCCTATTTCCCAGAACTATAAAAATACAAGAAAGTTGCTATCTATCGATGAGTGATGCATGACAGGGTTCGGCGACGTTATCCTCTTGAAACCAAGCAACAAAAACCATATCACAAAGTCCGGTAATGCAGTCATATCTTAAGCCTGCAATATTCAGAAGTACTCGCGGCCACATTCCAGCCGCAATCCGCGTAGTATATCTGCGTACCCTTGCCCAGCCTCTATGGTGCGCGCGTTTTATTGCGTTTTTACGATGCCAAGCAACTCATCATCTTACGTCTCGCATTCCGATTTCGATAATTCTGTCGCTTAAGAGCTGCAACAGCAGGATGCTTGCTCTTCGTCTTGGCCAATCATAGAAGATACCGCGCACTAAATCGGCTCTATACACACTATCCTAGCCCAACGAGTTTTAGTACACCAGCAGCGACAGAAAATATGTTGTCGCACTTCTTCAACGCGCACTATTGACCACTTTTTTTATAATTACTTAGTTCGTCCGTCTTAACGATTCCAGTCGTAGACACAACAAAAAACTGAAGCAAACAAAGCTGGAAAGGATGGTCACAACTTGGTATTCCATATACCATATGGACTGTTGTCTTTGTCGTCGTGGTCAGAAGAACGATCATCAGCATTTTCATCGTGTTGTTATTATCATTCGTTTAAACAGCAACATTGCAACATTACACCACATTTTATATCTTCGACTGCGACTAATACAAACATTACACGTTTCCGATGAATTCCAGTGATGTTCAAGGGTCTATCGAATCGGCGTACACCAGCGTAATGTAGCTTGTCCCCACAACTTGGACACATTTGGGAAAGGGGGCTCATGTAATAAGAAGCTGGATCACATGCATTATTGTTGCCTTGTAGCCGTGGCTTCGTCTTTTTCGTAGATGGAACAACTAGTTTTCGTTTTTCATTTCCTTGTTGTGATTGTCAACTTAAACGTTTTCTGTATTGATTTTTTTCTCGAAGGACTGCATCGACATGGGATATGAAAGACTATATGTATGTATCTTTACCACCAATGAAGCCTACACTAGTCACACTGAAGTTTATCGAAAAGAAATGTCATACGTTCGAAAAATTTTGAGTCGTTTTACAAGGTACGCATACTATACTTGAGTTATATTACGTGATCTTTTACAAGCATATTTGAGTGAAAAGCGGGTTGAGATAAAAGAACCAGTCTTAATTTATTTAAAGCTGTGAATTCTAGGAAATGCCGTAACATTCATTCAGAATGCTAAGTCAGCTATAACACTATGAATCTAGAATCTAGATGCATGCAACTTTTCGAACAACGTAAATGTAAATGAGAAAAAGGATTGGCAAAGATGGGACAGATAATAAGCTGCCCTGTGTCGCGTGGGTAAAATTCTCCGTTTTTGTCCGTTTCTTTACCATTCTGTTGCATATATAATGCACTGGAACATACATATTTTAAAGAGCACAGACTGAGGACTCTCCCATAGGTAGAAGTTTCAGACCAACACCGAAATGAAAATTAAAGAGAACTGTCAAACTGGATTCATAAAAATGATTTCAACGTGTAATAGCGCTTAAATCAGCGGATGAACTATTATGATGAAGAATTCGAAGGAGGTACATACATGCATCTATACTCATCGTGTAATAGCAGACTAAGGAATGATCTGCCTGCACGTGATTTAAGCCTTAAACACACAGTACACACAGTACACATTTATTTTGTATACTCTTTCCGAAGAGTGAGCTATTAGAATAACTAATTGTCGGCCCTGAAATCGTAAGGATCAAACACTCAATCGATGGCAGTCAAAAAATGTCAAATGTACTCATTAATGTTATAAGCCACCACCAAGTTAGACTATGCTGGATTTCTGGGCACTGGAACTAGCTAGAATGGGATCGGTCATGAGCAACAGTGAAGCAGACACCTCTATACTGCCACCGATTAAAATCTTATTTAACATACACAGTGAAATCTCTCATAAGCGGACACCCTGTTTAGCGGAAAATCTCGAATTAACGGACACCTTTTTGAGGAACCAATTTTTAATTTGCCATACAAAATGTGTTCTTAACTCCGGTCCCGTGGCTGACCACTTGAGAGATTTCACTGTAATTGAAAAGAGACCAACGCCCTTAAGCTGCAAAAAGCAACTGCGTCTCATCACGTCCATTATAATCGAAACTAGATCTTAAAAGATCTAATCTAAAAAAGTGGGCACCGTAGCGCAAGTGGTTAGTGCGTCGGACTACTGAGCCAGCGGTCTTGGGTTCGAATCCCGCCGCAAACACCTAAACATTTTTCACAGTGCCCACCTCTTTCGAATGTCTGACAAGCATTAAAGAGTATCATTTGTCTCGATTGAGCTTCTCAACTCGCCGTTCGGAGTCGGCAAAAAACTGTAGGTCCCTTCCATTCGTGCAAAAATACAACACGCACACACAAATGGTTGCGAGAAGCAGGCCCAGGTTCACCTCGAGCTGTAGCGCCAACTAAGTAAGTAAGATCTTAAAAGAATAAATTCGGTGATACACCAAGATACAATCACCCGCAAACTGGGTCCAACTGGGTCCATCGATATCTGCAGAAGCTGAGAAGACGATGAGGAAAGTGAATCGCTCCAACATCTTCAATAATACAAATCGGCCCTTCAAGAACGATGCCTCCGAAGCCTTGGACACAGATTCTGGGAAAATATTGTAAAACTGAAAATCTCATAAAATTCAACAAGAGCCCGAACTTCAGTAAAGATGAGGTTTGATTTTTCGTGGATACAAACGTGCTTAGTATAAGTGTGGATTTTTTGTATTACAGTGAAACCTATCTAGTTGGCCACACCTATAAGTTGGCACCAAGAAATTTGCATACAAATATTCCTCAAAATTCTTTTATATGTTCTCCGATGTCCACCTGCATATCTTAAAACTTAGCCACAAATTTGGATTCTTTATCTCATCTCTCATATTAAATAACCCGCAAAATTTGGCCAACGGTAACATGTGATGGATTTTGTTCCTTATTTTCGGTTAAACACTGAACAAAACGTCTGGACATAGCGGTAAAGTAACAAAATCTTCGTTCTTGTTTTATCGAGTGCAGTATAGCGATGATTTTAATTCTTTTTCGTCAGTTTGTGATTAACTGCAAGCGTTAAAGTGCTTTTTTTAGTGGAAAACCAGCGAATATAAGCAGTGTTTCTAAAGATTAAGCTACGAGTGTTTAAGAGAAACATTTTTATTAAAAAAAAATGCACACCCTTATAAGTTGGCCACCCGGACAAGTTGGTCAAAAATGATGGCACAGCAGGTGGCCAACTTATCAAGGTTTCGCTGTATATTAAAATTCTCATTTAATTATGTTTGGATTAGTTGCCTATGTAAGTTCTGAAAATTTGTTTTAACATATTTATTTCCTTTTTTTTTTTTTTTTAACTAAGCGCTTCCACAATAGCTTTCCTGTAAGCCGAGTGGTAATGCTTTCTCATCGGAGAAAGAATGTAATGCTCGGCAAGACCTGATATTTATTTTAACTGTTGACCCCTTATATATGATATGTAAGTTCTTCAAAAGGAAACTATATGGTAAGCTATTGCTGCCCCATGGTGAAGGCATTATGTAATGGTAAAAGTAATCGATGTTGTAAGAGTTGAAAGAATCAATTCGGTACACAAACTACGACAATTCTGGTTAAGTTAAAGAAAATGCAATGCAATTTTTGCAAATTTACAGACGGACTGTGAGAAATCAGTTGCATAGTAAAACTGTGACGTGTAGGCTTTAAATGAATTATGTATGTATGACCAGTGCTGGCTATTACAAATAGAGTTATACTAGAATATTTAGAATTATGGTCAAATGAATTCAGAGGAATTCATCCATTTGGTGGTGTAGAACAAAAACAAAACGAAAGAACTGACACGGGGGAGCCGCCGCACAACCAGCAATCGGACTGGGACCGCAACGGGACGAAACCTATCCACGCAACGCACTCAAACAGTGTATGTGCACTTCAAACCAACGACAACGTGAAAGATGGAAATGGAATGCATTATTGGATTTCTTGGTGTTGTTAAGTGCATATTAAATAGACTAATGATAGGTAAAACAAAAAAGAAAAAAAAACGTAGCTAACACTTCACCGGAGACGCACGAAAGTATTCAATCGTCCACTGGATGGATGTGTCCCGATTTGGCGCGCACAGCTACAGAACCGCATTCAAAACGGGAACGGGAATATGAATACAACAAAAATGGGAATTACTACAGACTCTATAGCCTGTCCAACTCAGTGGAGACCATCTTATGCGTTCTGCAACTGGAATGTCCATTGACGTTAAGTCATGCGACGACTTATGGCTAACTTAGTAGCTTGATGAGCGCTTTATATAGTAAATTAATTTTCTATATGGCAGTTATGTATTAATTAGTTTAAATTTGATTTTGTTTGTAGCATGTGATCTAGTTTGTTGTGGTGCTATTTATTTGTTTAGAATTTATTTACGGTTGATTAAAATTCTTCAGCACTTTAAACAGACAACAGTCTAGAATGACATGAATTTTCATTGGCTTTCCCTCAAATCGAACACTCCTTCCAACAAATTCAGTACGGAGGGTAGATGCACTAGTACCCGGACAATGCTAGTGTCCGGACAACACTTAATCGTTTAATTTCAAGAAATAAGCAAAGTTCGCAGGGAAAGTTTTAAGCAACTATTAAATCTAACAACCCGTTATGTTTCTCAAACAACATACTAAGTTTCAAGTAAACAAAAGCTATGCTGTGCGATTCTGAAAGTCTAAAAGTACTATTTATTCACTAATTTTAAACGAAAATGACTTGTTTTCAATGAAATATAAATTAGTTTTCTAATAAATATAAAAGAAAAACATACTTTAGTATTATTAGCTAGTTATTTGCTGTCCGGATACCGAAGTCGAAATTTAATTTTTTGAAAATATAAGAGAAATGTTAAATACCTATTTAAATACTCTTAAATGGCAACTAGGTATATTTTATACAATTTAAGCAAAAAGAACTGTATTCCTCTCGACGATTTTCAGTATACGGATAGTGTTTACTGAACAAAAAAACGTCTGTCCGGCTAAGTATCTGAATAATGCTATTTTGTATGTACGTAGCTAGAGAATAAGGTTTTTTGCTATCTTTTTTTATTAAAGAACTAGCCGTAACCCGGTGCGCTTCGGTCAACCCATCTTTTAAAAATTTGCTCGCGCATATTTATTAGGGTATGATAGAAAGGAAGTACATAGTAGGAAGCAATCACTGCTGTTCTATTTTTCAACTTTAATTTCCCGTTTTTTGTATCTGTCTGTCTGTCTATCTGTCTGTCTGTCTGTCTATCTATCTGTCTGCCTGTCTGTATGTCTGTCTGTCTGTCTGTATGTATGACTGTGTGTCTGTCTGTCTGTCTGTAAATCTATCTGTCTAATTGGGTTGCTTCCGAGTCTATAAAAGACAAAAATACATACATTCATTCATTTTTATATATATGTATTGATCTAATAACTTGGCTCCAGCGCCACCTTTTCTATTTTGGCACTGAACCAACATACATATGTATATTGTGAATATGAGCATTTTTGGTCCGTAAATATAGAAGTTATTAATAACTTGACTCCAGCGACACCTAGCGGGATGAGACATACATACTTTACAACCCATGCTCATACCTACCAAACATAAACAAAAAATTTCAAAAAAAAGATGGACGCAGATAGCTTAGCCTTAGCGGATACAAGAAAGAACAATTTAAGCATTAGAAAAGCAGCTACCCGATATGGCTTGCGTCCATTAACACTGCATGATCGCTTGAAGAGCAACAGATTAATTGGTGAAAAACCAACAAAAATGGGGCCAGATCCTTACAGAAGAAGAGAAACTGATAGCCCAGTCGTGCGCTGATGTATGTAATGCGTTAAAACGGATGATCTTTTGAATGCGAAGCAGAAAATAATTAGTGAAGAGAAAAACACCATTCAAAAATGACCGGTCGGAAAAGAGTTCGATGCGATATTTTATGAAAAAAAATCCATCCTGAGCAATGACTGAAACTGAAACCATTAGCAAGGGTAGAGCAATAGCGATCCAGGAGACAATATTGAAATGGTTCAGTGATATTCAAGATTATTTGAAAAGTATTAACCAAGAGCATATAATGACCCGACCCGTCCAAAATATTGAATGGTGACGAAAACAGCTTTTGCATTGGTCCAAAAATCGGAAGAGTCATAGCTCCCAAAAGGTATAAAAATGTATGTATCAAATCAGTGCTGCAAATGAAAACAAAAGCCTAACGGTGCTTTGTGGATTGTTTTCTCAGCAGATGGGAAACTGGTAATATTTCGATACTTTCGTTCACCAAAGACATCGTTGATAGTATGCCAAAATCCTGATTTTTATGACAAATTGAAAGTGGATGGATGCGTAGCGAAACGTTTTTCTGGTAATTTTTTTTTTTTCATTACTAAAAAACATGAACTAAGCTATATTACTTTTTAGAATTAAAAATGTTTCCTTGTTTCAATTCAGAAGATAACTTAAATTAATACTAACATAAAAGTGTCTGGGCACTAAATTCTACCGGATACTAGTGCAAATAATAGGTACTTTTTTGAAAAATAAAAAATACTATGTAATATTATCAGAAACTATCTACATTTTTAGAAACTCTTTGCATATTTGGTGTAACCCTCGTAGTAAGAACATGAGATAAAGTTGAAAACATGTAAACTGTCCGGATACTAGTGCATTTACCCTACAAAGAGTTATAGTTTTCAGTTGTAATAGAGCGTTCAAAAGGAAACATCGTTTAGTCTTTTATTCAGTTCTTGTGTTCATCTTATAAAGGAAAATCGAATAATGTGTAGAATTTCCATCGCTCTGCATTTATTGCATAACAATCGAAAACTAAATGAACATGCTGCTGTCAGAAACGATGCCAATTTTTGACCACACAAGTTGCAACTGTCATTATGGCAAAACTATCAATCAAATGAATTGGTTCTGCCGTTTTGTAAAAGCGTTCAAGTGAAAAATAGCTACCGATTCGAATTCGAAAAAACGTTTGTTTTGCAAAGAAAAAATAACACAAACACCACGGTACGTGATCTTATAACCGTACGCCCTCAATGAAATCGATTCAACTGTAAAACTCGAATATTCACACACGATTCAGTTCAGAAATAACAAACATGATCCGATGAACAGGTTCACTACTGGTTGCGAATTCTTTCAATTATTATTCCTATCAAAACCGTTCACATCCGTTCACTTGTTGGACTCGTCGTCGTCATCTACGTCTTCGTCGACGGCGGCGGCGGCTGTAAAGCAAGACCCCGCTGCTCCCAATCTCCGCAGAAAATGAAAAGCAAGGAAAATAAAAAAAAAAACACATATAAATAAGCAACAATTGCGAGACAGCAATGCGGCAAACGGACACGTCTGTGGAGCTGCACAGTGGAAGAAGAAGGAACACATTCCTTCAGATACTTGGGGCAAACCCGATCCCGAAATGAAATTTCGAAGGAATTTTCACCCAAAGATGTGTGTTGTTTGGTTCGTCATGGCCGTCACTATCATTACCATAATCATCCATTCATAACGTATAGTACGGGTATATAAAGTTGCTTCAAGTCGATTGGCTCAGTTCCAGTTCGTAGCCTTGCTGGCTACTAGTGGCATTATTGGTTGCACTAAGAATGCATGTCGCAGCGTCATCAATGGTAAATTTGAAGTTATTCGAAAAATGTCACACCCTGCATAGTAGTTTGGATAATTCAAAACAAGATATACTCGTACCAAGGAGGATATTGAAAACAATTTTATAGCCATGGCCCATGATGATGGTGATAATTGTGACTCTAAGTGGTGGTGGTGTTCCTTTAAACTGGGATAAAGAGCCAAGGATTTTTTGTATCCTTTTGCCAAAAATTGAATTTTGGATTATTGATGGTAAGTATAATAAAAGAAGCATGTAGAAAATCTTGTAAAAACTGCATATCTGATATTTTGCCTAGAAATGTGCAAAAAATCGAAGAGAATCGCAGTTAACATCATAAATTACAAGGGATTTGAAGAAAACAGAAAACTTGTTTTGCATTTTCCGACGAACTACGTTTTTGGAGTTGATCACTTTATGCCGACGATATGCATTAACGATAGTAAATGCTTTTACTGGTAAATTTCAATAGTTTTTACTAATTGTCATGTGCATAAAATCAAAGTAAATACACAAAATCAAAGGAATAGTATTTACTAGCTTCGGATTAACTAAGGGTAGGGCGACCGCGCAGGGCGCCAGACGTGAAGCGGTGCCGATCCTGTTGGATATTGTAACATTGTTGCATTATCGGCAGCGACCAAGTAACCTGTAAGAATCTTAAATTTCCTAAATCTGGCGACAAAATCATTGAGGTTACGTCTCTAGATCGCGAGTTTCGCTGTACATTTTACCGGGAATCCCCGTCAATAGAAAAAAACCTATTATTCATCCCTTTTTAGCATTGTATTAAAATTAAACTAGTATTATTTTGGACTTATTAAGAAGCGAAACACAGCTCATTACACCGGTACACTTGAACATAATTGGAGCCCGCCACTTTGTTTGGGGTACTTGAGAGAAAATTCTATCCCTTCGCTTAGGAAGCTGCTATAAAAAAACGCAGTGAAATACGTTGGGAAGCAAGAATAAGCAGTATTAAGCAGTTCATCAATGGACATGGGTCTTGATAAATGCGGAGAAATGTTGAAAAAATACAGCGCTTTCTTGGAAGAGTATGAAAAGACAGACTTTGGAAGCGCTAATTTAACAGCGAACGAATTGTCTGGAGAACTTGAAATTGAACTTGTATTTAAAACCACAACGAGAATTCAATGTGTTAAACGCCAAGCTGGTAAAAAAAAACTTTTTTTTGTATAACATAAAAAGAAATCCAAAAAACCAGACCTTATCAAACTCTGTGATGATCTCCAATTAAAATTAACTGTAACCTCGAAATTAGGTTTAAATGGTTGTAAATATATTGTGTGATGAACTCATAAGCCAATCTGCGATCGAAAATATCTGAATCTAGATTGACAAAATTGGCAACATTGTCAATCGAGAATGAAATTGAAGAAAACATAGACTTCGGTGTTATAGGTCAGAAAATTAAAATTCTTTCTTGTTTCATTCTTTCCTTTTTTCACATGGCTTTAGATAACAGATAGGGGGCGCCGCCGCTCGAAATCGGCAAAAAACTGATGGTCCCTTCCATTCGTGCAAAAATATAACACGCACATACAAATGATTGCGAGAAGCAGGCCCAGGTTCACCCCGAGCTCAAGCGCCACCAAGATACTGAATAAATTTCCGTACTGGATTTTATACTGGATTTTAATAAATTTTATCAGCTACGAATACTGAACAAGCTCTTTTAAAAATCAACACTCGTGCGCATGTCGAACGCACTCTTTCACCACACACAAGAGGTCTGTTTGGTAACTTTTTTGAGGCAAGTGGGCCGAGCCAGCGCTGTCAAATAGTAAATAACTTGAAATGTGGGGGAAAATCCTCTCAGAGAATGGAAAATTCGAAAGAAAGTAACCAATCGCATTGGACCACATTTGGGTAAAAATTGTCAGTTTGTTTTTGTTTTCCACTTTACAATGAAATGACGACAGCTAAGTTCACTGAAAGAAACTGCCAAATGGCTGGTTTGGCAGCTTTAGCCCACTTCACCCAAAGATAAGGTTGGTGTAAGAATTCGTAAGGCTCTTAGTTGAGCGGACATTTTTGACACTCTCATTTTGCTCTCTCTTTTACGAATTGTTACGAATCTTTTGGGTAAACAAACAGGAATTTTTTCAGAATTCGTACGAATACCAAAGTTACCCTTGCAAACAAACGTTATGCTTGCCAACAAACGCAGACAGAGCCGCCAGTCAGCTGATGTCAGTCTGATGTCAATGCAGTTCGCTGAGTTGAGCACAGACTCAGATTAATAAAAAAAAGTGTACTTTTTTTAATGAGGTAATAAAAAATTGTTGAGCTGAATATACTGGATTTATACTGGTAAAAAAGTATTTATACTAAATATACTGGATTTCATCTAGCAAGAGTTGGTATCATTAGTCATAGGGTTGAGGTTTAAAATTTAACTCCATTTGTTTTGTCAGAAGATGCATCACCGTAAGTTTTATTTCATTAAGTCGTCTTCTAATCATCCCGTCTGATATAAAGATTCGCAGAAAGGAACGCATGCATACATACATAGGTTTGAATTTATATATGAATTTAGCTTCGGCCATTAATGGATCTCCTTGATTAACAACGTGGTTCTTAAATAAACTGGTATAAACTGAAGCCCTCAATAGGATCAGAAATGCATATCTCAGATAGCGGGTATATGCACATTTAGCGATCGATTCTTCTGTCCCAAAAGTAAAGTTCATTTCGGTTTGACCTTATGTATGTATGCCTGGACCTGGCTCGGATCATGTAGAGATGCATGCATCTTCCATCGCGAATATAATCTCAACTCGAATTCAACATTAGCGTACGCACTCAATTCCAAGTCCGACCTAAATCGTTGTCATTGGAGAAGATCGTTGAATTTTTTCACCTGAATAAACTCATTGTCATCCTCGACATTCGTAACGTAAATTAAGAACACACTCGTACATATTTGTAGAATCTCCATCGTTATGATAGAATTTTCTTATTTTCTCTTTTTTGCCAATTTAAATTGGCAAACACAATCTACCAATTTGTTGTACATACGTACACATACACATTGCAAACATTTTGGTTTTCTCTTAGTTTTTTTTCTGCCATTACCAGTATTTGTTCCATTTATACTTTAATTCATTTTATGATTGTATTTCAATTAATGATTTCACTTACTTTCGCCACTGTGCGTACTTGTTTATTCCGCTCGTTGAATGGCCATAGAAACTGGCATAGCGGCTAAATTTATAATACAAATTTAAAAAATATTGTTTTGCAGAAAGAAAGAGAAATTTATGCGATGACTGATGCCACTCATAATGGGTCAATAATAATTATTTATTAAAATTCCATTATCAAAATTTATATGTCACCGTAAAATATGCACTTATCCCTTATTTAAATTTTTGTGAAAGATTTAGGTACACTAACTGTCTGGATTTATGCCAAAAATAAATTTGTCCATGAAAGGTTTTTTTTTTTTGATATTTTGTTTTTAATTAATTATTCCCTGAGCCGCCAATTTACATTTAGAATCTTTAATTTATCAATTAAGAGTTATTGATGTGCGACACACATACTCGCGGTTTCCTTTCTCCGTTGGTTCTTGTTTCTAGTCGAAATTACGGTCCATTGTGGTATGGTTATATATTTTGTATGCAAATGTTGCGCATACGCAACAGAAAATTGGACGGCGACTCACTGAGCAGGCGAGCATTAATATTAATCATGTTTATTATTTAACTTTTTTTATAATTTCTTTTTTTTCTAATACAACCGTTATGACACATTTCAGCAATTAGTAGATTTTTTTTATTCTATATACACAGATAGACATATCTGTGGCTACTCCCACGGAATGTTCTGCAGCATATTTATGAGTGTTGCCGAGATTCATCCGATAAAACAAATCGCCACAAGAGATGTGAAAGTATCATAATGGTTTCGTTGTACGCACGGATTCATGTCGGCTTATCTGAGCGTAAATTTTTTTTTGTTTGGTTTCGGGGCAATTAAAGCAATTTTTCGTTACTCACCACGTGCCACACCTAATGTCAATACCGTCATTGAGTGATTGACAGTTGACTGGTTTAACGCTCGGAGAATGGTTGAAGATTCTTATGAATGGAGAAAATATGCAAATTAGTTGTGGAGATGAAATGTCGGTCAGATTTTGTGCAAAGAAAGAAAGATAAATTTATCGAAGCAGTTTCAATAAAGAACAAAATGTTCATGACTCGGTTGCAAGTAGGTACAGAGCGAAATACTTGAATATTTACATAAAATTAATCTCCATAGTGTTTGAGTATTTGACATGTTTTCGAAAGATTCGAAATGGGATGGTTGATAGGTAAAGTTCATTTTGGGCCTAAAATAAAATCCGATTACATTTCGAACTTTACATAAAAACAAATATTCTGCAATACAACAGCTGTTTTAACAAAATCATTACGAATATTTTTATATGACAAATAGAACTTCTTTATACAGGGTGGCCTAAAATGTATCACCCTATTAGAAGACGCTTTTAGTTTTGCAAATGGCGCCTACTATCAGTTCAGTTTTGATTGATTTGTGATGTAAACAGATGCAGTACTCCTGAAGATCGCGTAATACTCGTGACTATTTTGTTTACGGAATAATTGGCGCAGACTGTCCGACGCCAATTAGTCAAACACTAAGGCGTCTAGTCACTCGAATCGAAAAGACTGGAAAAACACATGACAGAAGAGGCGCCGAAATGCCTCGTAGTACTCGTTTCGACGAGGATATCGCTGCTAATGAGCCGCCAACGTCGATTAGACGATGTTCCACGCAAAACAAATGTCGGTCAATGTTTTTGGGCCACCTTGTAGTGGCAAGTAAAATGTTAAATGCACGAGATACCATATTGGAGCTTAGAATGTAAAATTCCCTAATAGATACATAGATCTTAACAGTTTGTTAGAACACACATTTTTTAAGTAAAAGAAATGATGGAGAGTGTAAAGAAAATATTTCCCCAGGGACTCTGTATGATTAGCAAAGCTCTTCCTGGAATCAATAGTTACTCCCGAATACTTAAACTCCTCCACATTCTCAATCAAAAAACACTTATTACAGCAACTGAGAGTACTACCAAAAATAGGCACAGAGACAGTTTGCCAGTTTAATTCTTGGACATTCCGATGCGTGAAAGTATACTTCAGTATTGGTACCGATCTGGGTAGATAGATTGAAGAACATCATTTTTGTTTTAGAGCTGATACTCAATCTGTGTTCGGAGAACTAGTCCCTTAATAAGTTTAGGTCCCTTTTGATGTCTGATACCAAATTTAAAGCACTATCAGAACCATAAGAACAGCCTACACCATCTGCGAAGGCAGTAAGACAAAGTAGGACCCAGTACAGAGCATTGAGGAACTCCGAAATTGTCAGTTCACTGATGACGATGCTAGTCTTTGAGCCATTAATCGAACGATTTTCCTGGTCTTCGTTTAAGGAGGAATACATTTCATCAACCTCAGTAGCGGTGGACCGTATGTCGTCTTCAATAAGAAAGATATGTAATTTGTTTCTCACCTCCGCGTCAACAGAAGAATAATACTTCCTTACAGAGCTGAACAACTGCCAAAAAGAGTCAAATATCTCTCTCTGGGAATATGAGCAGTTTTCTGCTTTAAAGCCAATAAATGGCAATTTCCTTTACAGAGTTCACAGAGTAACGAAAATGGGCTCCATGGACTTAACTGTTGGTCCAATGGCTACGTTAGTGCCCTCTGAGTTTAATGATAAGTTGTAACTCAGCTGAAGGAATTCGATCTAAGTTCGTAAAGAAGTTTCAATGCGATAAAACGTTTCTTTTTAAAAAGACTACGCCAGCCAATTAGAGGTTACTTCCGTATTAGAAACAGCAATTGCGGCGTTCTGCATCTCTTCCATTAAATTTCGAAAACTCCCGATTCCTCGTGATTTAACGGGCTTTACTGTTTCTTTACGGCTACTAAAGCCTGTGCGATCGTATTTCCACTATTTAATTGAAAACAATAAATTGAATCTAATTATATAATGATTTACTGGGTCAAAACCACTCGTTCCTGTTAATCATGACGTTTTGATGATCGTTTATCTTCGTATCCAGAAACGCTAACATAATTAAATAAGTAAATGAAAACAACAATTATATTAACCATGACACTGCATTAAAGCACGAGTATCTCTGTCTGTTTATTTCTGTTTCATGCCACGTTAAATTTATGTATGGTCATGAATTCGTTCTGCTTTTTTCAGGTGCCGGTAAAGGTGGGCGGAGGGGGGGGGGGGGGTGTAGGGATAAAGAAATCGTCATGCTGCGCAGTCTTTCATCACACAAATGTATCGATGTCAAAAAAAGATCTTAGAACTACAATTACAAGATTTTGCGTGCAGGTACTGCACCTGTATCTGTCTATTACAGATACATTTTTATGATGCTGTGCATGAATGCAAACATACATACATTTGTATCCACTGTACTCATGTTACTTGCTCTTGAGTGAGTCTGTCTGGCGGCGGCAGCAGCCACCACTTTAAGGTGGTTATTCTGTAATTAATAACGATGAAATGTATCTCATAACGCACAGCACGTACGGAGCTCGCTCTTAATTACTGGTCTCACGAAAGTGAGGTGAGGAAAATAAAGACGCCCGGATTCACACTACTGCTGCAGACACGGAACGAAGTACACAGAACTGATAACCATGAAGAATGGAGTTATTTTGATAGCTTTCGGGGCCTCGGGTGTGTGCTTTCATCAAGATACAATCGGAACTGTAAGATCTTCGGTGGTACCCACCAAAGGTACATGCACACCGTTTGAGTTGTGGTTTTTTTTTTCTTTTCTTTTTTTTGGTTGGGGGGATATAAACGGTTTTATTTTTCATTCTGTAATTTCACATCGCCATGGACACGGGATGATGATGAACGAAAAGTGAATATCATTCATACGCATCGGTAATTCACCTCTAATGAAGGATAAATACGTTTCGATGGGAGAATATTATTGTAATAAATTATATATGTACAGTTACGATTAGTGGTAATAAAAATAATTTGTTTTACGGCTTCGGCTTGTTCTCTTGTTGTTGTTGCTGTTGTTGGTTTCTTTTTGATCAGCAATTGCGTATTGATGTGATTGATGATCATTTATGGGAGGTTACTGAATGTCAGATTTATCAGAATATGGGTTATGGCTTATAAATGATGGTATACAGGTGGAACACTAATGGAACAATATTATTGGGTACATGACTAAAGACGTTTCGAATTTACTAAGGCGGTTTTTATGTGGGGTATGCTTATAGACAAACA
Organism: Brachyopa scutellaris; assembly: GCA_949775065.1. Taxonomy (NCBI): domain Eukaryota; kingdom Metazoa; phylum Arthropoda; class Insecta; order Diptera; family Syrphidae; genus Brachyopa; species Brachyopa scutellaris. Next base: position 22,344,009 of record OX459112.1, read on the forward strand.
AAATGAAGAGTTCGACTTACAGTTGGTTTTGATTTAAAATCAATTTAGTTTTCTTAGCAGTACATTCGTTTAGCTAGTAAATGGCGACACTATATTTGGAAATAACTCATCTTACTTACATATATAAGATCTAGATCTCCACACATTTGTATAGTTATTGTCATCTAACCGTAATCTATTTTCCACATAAGAATCGGGATTCATAAAGAAAGCGAGTTATCGTATTTTAAAAACGATCGGTCGCAGTTAATTTAGTAACATCATGTATTGCCTAGAATTAGTCGTCTACGGTTTAATATATCGTACCTTAATTACTGCACTGCGATAAGTCAGTTTTTCATAACAATTTTAAATAGTTGCGCTCCAATTTTCTTTTGGTAGATGTTAAATGAGTTCGTCGATACACCGTCGTTCGTTTTATTTCAAAATGGAAACCGTTAATGCGATAGGAGTTCCATATAGATCTGTTTTTCTTCAGACATTTCTGAAAACAGATAGCGCGACAAGCTTAAGTAAATAATAATCATAAGTATATGATACCACTGTGTTTTCGCGCCTCTATTTTCTTTCACCTGATCACCAGGATTTAGAAGCAAACATTCGATGAGCGATCCAGTACATCGGGTTAATGAAGAAAAGAATATTTGGAATTTTCTCGGAATTTCTACGGTTAAAGATGAAACAAAAAGGTTGCATATAAACAAGGAAATCCATTTTAAGTACACGTTAACAACGCGGTTCTTTAAATTTTGGACGAAAATTTGGAATTTGCGCCGACTACGAGGTCCTTTTACCTTTCTTTACCTTTGCATGTCAAGGGTATATCAAATTCAAACGCCGCCAATTTCAAAACTGTACTCTTTCACCATTATATATATAACGCAGCAGTAAGAAATTTATTTCCTTTCTTTACCTACTTTCACATCCTTCTCACTAGTATCATTTCTCTCTCCCTTCTTTCTCTTTTTCTAGTTTTAATTTATAATGTTAATTAATCTAAAATCTAAAATTGTTTAAATTCAACATAACTCTCCAAGTATTATAAAAGACTGTCTTATTGTACAAACCATTATGTTCAAAAATAAATTGAATTGAAAATTGAATTGAATTAAAGCTTCAGATTTAGCCCGATAGTTACAAAACCGCGTTGAAATTGCAGAATAAACAGGAGCTACAAGTATCGCCGGAAAGTTACCTACCAAACTTTTATAACTTTGTAATAAATATAGATAAATATGTATGTCAAAACTAGGTTGCAGTACGAAACAAATTTCTATCGAGGGGCGTAGTGGTGGTTTTAGTGAGTACAGTGAATATTAGAAAACGTGAACCCCCAAAATGTGAACTACCCCAAAACGTGAACACTGTATTTCTTACATTGACTGATCTAAAACGTGAACAAATTTAAAAGCTCTAAAACGTGAACAGAACATTTTTCAACATTTCTACATAAAAATGCACTGAATTACTTTTCTTTACTTTACTTTAGGGGGCAATGCGTAGTATTCGGGGGATCCCATTACATTATCAATGCGTACCTAGTATGTATGTATTTGGTACCACACGTGCGTGTACATATCCCTCATTCAGTTACTGTTTTTCTCTTGCATAATTTGGGTTGATCAACGTCTTATTTTCTGTTCAAAAATGTGTTCAAAGAAAGCGAAGGTTTAACAAAACGAAAAAGCTGAAATTTTGGAAAGGTTTAAAAAAGGAGTAAGCGTGACAAACTATCAAAAAAATTGCAGATTTTTTTTTTGTTATATAAACCTTTTATTTTTAAAAAGTTCTAATTTAAAAAGAAATCTTATCAATTTTGTTAATGAGCCGTACCAGTATGTGAAAATATTTAAAAATATTCATGAATTGAAGCAAAACGAAGATATAATCGAAGAAAATGTATTTTATTTTAAGAGCAATAGTAAGACCATACGGTAGGAATGCAATTTCAATCATAAAATATTACATTCCAAAACATGAACAATCTCAAAAACATGAACACCCTCGGTTTTGATTAGTTCATGTTTTGCAATGTTCACTGTATATCTTTGGGCCATGGTCATTAATGAACTATTGGTGAAACTTAGATACAGTGGAATAAAATGTGGTGCTACTTGTTACGGGTAACAACCACTAACCACTCTTAGCGAATTAGTGCAGAGAGCCTTGAGCACGCTAAACGTTTGAACAAAACAATGGGGGCTGGAGGTCAACCCCCAGAAAACCGAACTATTTCTGTTCACCAATAAAAGAGCTATACCAGCCTACATGCTACCGACCATTGAGGGTACGCCCCTTAAGCTGTTCGAGAGTGCAAAATACTTAGGCCTCATACACGACAGAAACCTTAGCTTAGAATCTGAATATTATTAAAGACAGAATAGAAGGCATCAGTTGCCTTCTATATCTGCTTCAATAGATTCCTCGGGAAATAGGCCCCAAATAAACTGTGGTTGTACTCTGCGATAGTCAGACCCATATTAACATATGAAGGATTGGTCTAGTGGCACGCTACCACCAAAAGCAGCAACCTTAAGCATATGACCAAAGTACAGAGAATAGCATGCACTGGTACAACCAGCGCGATGCGAACAACGCCAATAGCGAGATCGGAAGCAATTCTTAACCTTCCACCTCTAGACCTCTATATGCAGGAGACGACAGCAAAGAGCGCTCTCAGTCAAAGTTCTGGAGATCGAATGCATAGGGACACGCCAAAATACTTGGCAATTATTTTTTTTTTTTTTTTTTTTTGTTTGTTTATTTTACCACATAATTTTCTTTTGTATTTTTTTTGTTCTAAATAAACATAAGACTAACATAATAATAATTTAGAGTAACTGACCTAAAGGTTCTCAATACTTACTATATCTTTATTATAATGATTTTATTCTACGGTATTCATATAATTATTCTAAAATTATATGAATACCGTAGAATTGGCAATTATCTCAACAACAACATCAATTTAGACTACACTGTTCCATACCTAGATTTTGATAAACCCTTCTCTTGGGCATTTCCAAGTAGAGAACAGTGTGAGGAAAACGAGGCATCTAAGAACTCTAAATCCATCTACACCGATGGGTTAAGGATGGACAAAGACACAGGAACGGGTTGCGTCTCGGAAGATCTGGGGATAAGCAGCACCATACGACTACAGACCACAGCAGCATTTTCCAAGCTGAGGTTCTAGCAGTGACAAAGGCTGCCCAATTGGTGTCAATGATGACAATATCGCCTGAGGATATCACAATTTATATTGATAGCTAGGCGGCCATAAAACCAATAGCTGCTACGCAAATAACATCCAAGATTGTAAAGTATTGCCGCAAGGAAGTGATAGTTCTTTGCACGCAGCACAACGTAAAACTCTGCTGGGTCCCTGATCATATCGGAATACCAGGCAATGAAGCCGCGGATGAATTGGCCAGAAAGGGATCAGCCCTAGACATCGAATAAGCAGATGGTATGGTTTAACCTCCACTCTGTAACCTTAGGACCAAAATTGAAAGAAAATCCCTAAGTGAAGCAAATAACAGGTAGAAATCATTAACCAAGTTTGATATATCGAGAAGACTGTGGCCAGAATATAAGAAAGCGAGAACGAGAAAGCTCCTACAAAAAGACAGGAAATCGCTATCAATGCTGATAGGAGTGCCAACTGGCCATAACTTCTTAAGATATCACATGAAGAAATCACGCCTGAATGATGATGACATTTGCAGGGGATGCGGTGATGAAGAGGCTCTACGGGCCCATTTCCTCTGTCACTTTACCCTAAACCTAGCCTTTGCAAACTTAGAAATAAAACCTTGGGCAAATTCTTCTTCCAACTATCAGTTGGATCACCATCGGCCGTACTTAAATTTGCCAGGTCGTCCGGATTGTTGGAACCTAGAAATTAGTACTACGGGTGGGAGAACAGCATGGGTACCACAATGGATTCACGTGGACCTAAGTGTCATGAGGATGTAATCATTCTCATTAACACCTCTAACCTAACCTAACCTAGTGAGTAAAAATCGCACACTAGTATGAGCATGCGCCGATGATCTTTGGCTTGTAAAAGATTGCCGTTTAAATTTATATTTAATCGCTAAAAGTAGTGAAATATAAACGAATAGAGAAGCGAATTGATTAAAAAGATGTTAACTTTAAATTTCTACAAAACAAAAGGTTTCTGAAAAATATAGGACTACGACTACCTACAGCAGAAGCAGAATAGAAAACAATTTTTCTTCTTTTCCTCTCTCTCTCTTCTGACTAGACACGTTGATTTTATATTTTTTTTTTGTTATATATATTACAGTGGCACGCGGAGGCACTTATATAGGTGTATGCCTGCTTCCAACCTACCGTGCATGGTTAATGACCATGAAAGAGGCAACAAGGTTGCATGGTTCGATGCAACTTAAGTTAAATTAACACTGTTATTCTATGGAAATACGAGTATGCAATCGTATTATATTTACGTTCATATAAAAGGGGTTTCGATAGCACAGCAAACAAGATACTCATACACTGAAAATAGAATTCTTAATATGTATTTCCATAAATAATATTTATATTTTTTTTATAATTGTAAAATAGTGTTGATTTCCGAATGGAGACGGGTACTTAATCATTGAAATATGCAAATTAGTTGAATGAAATTTCTTAATTTCTCCAAGATATAAATACATATATACATACGTATGGATACATGAATGTGAAGTTAATAAGAAAAAAAAAAGAATTCACTTTTCACAATCGCAATTCAAGACGTTAGAATGCTGATTGAATGATGTGAAAATAAAAACCCATTGTATCGGTTTTCCATACATACGAAATTGGTTCACTTTCTATTGAACTTTTATATTTAATTTGCTTAGAATTATTATCAGCCATATGAGTACGGGAAGCACGTGTGCTTATTGAAATTACATACACAAAAAAAGGTAAAGAGAAAGCTATCAGAAAGCGGGGTTTGCAGCTTATTAAAGTTAGTAAATATCAAAAAAATTGCTGTTAATAATTTTTGATGTGTAAACACCTTAGCTCTCGGTATGCGCCAATTTTTCGCGGTCGTCCGTCACGCGTAACCAAACTTAGTATTAGTGCGTTCTCTGCACATATGTGATTCTCTTTGTATTAGTGCACTCTCTGTTTATCCACCATCATACATTAACGTATATTTACACATCAAATTTCACTACTACCTGGAACTCACGCCTTTTTTTGACAGTATTGACAGTATTTGACAGTGGAGGGTATTCTAAGATGGCAATCTCATTTTTAGATTTTTCAATGACTCACTCCTACGGACAAATTTTTAGGAATAAAATTACTTTGCCCTGTTTAGAATTACATAGTTTAACTATAAATTATAGTGACCACCCTACTCCTAACATCGATCACTCTATACCATTCACATTCTTATATCACCATGAACAATATTATTAGGTCAAATCATGCCCCACAGAACAGAACGCAATGAAGAATGGTCGTTATGCTACTTACGGGCGAATAGGAATCTGTCCCGTACTAAAGGAGATAAGAAGACACCATTTTGGGGAAAAATATTCTACAGGCAAATTGCACGAATAAATGGCCATCAAAACTGGAAAGCACTAATCTGTTTCATAAAATCAGCTCTAAACTATAGGCAGCATATCATAAATGAATCCTTTTGAATAAAATTAGTTAAAGTATAAAGTTAATATTTATCTGTATTTTATAAATTAAAGAATGTATGTATGTATATACTCGTATGTTCAATTGTATAATAGGTATAGTTTCTTTGTAAAACCCACTTTCGGGCTGAAGGCAATATCCAATGCTTATATAGTGAAACTTATAAAAATACGAAATTACGATACAATAAATTTAAATTTAATCTATTTGAGGCTACTTATCACTCAAAAATATTGTGAAACAAATATACATATACGTAGACTCGAAAAAATAATCTTAAAAATATGATATCATTCAAAGGCCTAAAAGCAAGAATTTAAAACCTGTATGAAACTTTAGGAATAACTGTCGAAAATGCGTAAAAAATATACCCAATTTCCCCGCCCCCATTACACCGAAAATATTCAAGTAAAAAATATGAAAAAAACATAGTTTGTAGATGTTTAGCTAAATAATGAAAGAAAATTATTACGAAAAATTCAATTTCGCTACTGATTAACTCGTTAACTACCGGACCGATTTTAATGAAAGTAACACTTTTCTTTCTTTAGGTGGCGCTAGTTTGGAGTGGGCCTCAGGAAATAACCCCTGAAACGGACAACGAAATAATCCCCGAAAATTGGGGGTGTGAAATTATTCCCTAAATCGAAGGTGATTAAGGATTATTGATTAATATCGTAATCATTACCTGGAATGGTTTTGCTTTTTCTTTTTTATTTGCTTGTATCTCATCTAATTTGGTTAAGCCAAAAGTGCATTCTTTTAACATATTTATGGAGAGGTTATGATCGACGGTAGCGTTTTAAATCAATAAACTCTGTCAATCTGTCAAACACACCTTTTGTTAAGAGCAAAAAATCTATAACAACAGAGCCCCTTCTATTCTTTTGTTATCATATTTCTTATTTAAGCATCAATCAACTTGAGAAAGGCTTTGAAAGTCTTAAATAGAAAAACAAATAAAACAACACAAATCCCTAAAACGAATGTACTATTTCACTTTCGCTCGCTTAATGAACGTAAACCTATTGAACACGCTACTTTGTATTCAAATTTATTTAGAATATAATTTAATTTAATTTAATTTATGTCCAAAATGGGCTTCAAACTCTCCTCCAAGATATGTTCAATGAGAATGTAAATCTACATATGTATACTTCATATATGCATACGAGGTAGGTACATACAGTGCCGTTCGAAAAATTTCGCTCAAACCTTTTCTTACTCTTTCGGATGGGAGTTCTCGGATTTTTTGAGAGTTACGATGTTTTTTGCACTGGGTAGCAAAATATCGTTCAATAAGTGAACAAAAGTCGATGTAATTATGAACATTTAGCTCGTGATAGCCGTCCAAAACAAACCAAAGTGATTAAAAAAGAAAAAATGGGAATAATCAGTTCCGAGTTCAAATCTGATATTTTGTGTCTGTTAGGTCTTGATTCGACAGCCCGTCAAATTTCCGAAAAAACTAATGGTGTTCAACGAACTGTAGCATGGAATTTAAAAAAATATAGTGAGACCGTGACTAGCAGCAGAAGGAAAGGCTCAAGGAGGCCAAAAAAGACGACCCTGGCTCATTTTTCAACTGGACAATGCTCTTTGCTATACAGCCAAAATTGTAAATATGAACTTGTTTTTGTTTTTTCAAATTAAAGATTAATTTAAAGCTTTAAAATAGCTACAACATCTATGACTAAAAACTATATTAGTATTTTTTTTTTTTTTGATTAAAAAAAGTACTTCAAAGAAAATATCGATGTGCTGGCCTCCCTACAGCTACAGCCCAGACCTCAATTCAACTAAGAATATCTGGTCAATCATAAAACTTAAGGTTGCAAAAGAGCGGCTAGAGCCAATTGACATCCTAAAAATTTTACTAGTCCAAACCTGGAACACCATACATACATCCACATAGAAAATCAGTGACTACTAGTCAGAGTCAATAAATCGCAGATGGGCAGCAGTAATAAAAGAAAGAGGAGGTCCAACAAAGTAAGGTCCAAAGAGTACTGATCCGCGTCCGCCATATTAGACAATGTTTCTGGGAAGCAAGACCAAAATAAAAAAAAAACTCTAACTAAGATTTTTCATTCATTTCTAAAAATGATCCAAGTACCCCAAAAACCCATTTTTTGGTCTAAGAACATTTTGCTCGTTTAACTGCAGATAAAAAATTCTAAAACTCTAAAAGTGTCCTGAAACGTTTGAAAATATCTAAAAATATAAAGATAAAAACATACTTTTTTAAAAACAAGCTTTAATAAACTAATAAGTAAAAAAATATTTTTTTTCCGAGTCACCAATGTGTGACTATAAATTAAAGCTTGGGGCGCTCAGGTACAAGACAACACATACACGATGTGCAACGAGGACGGAAGAAGAATTAGCACAACACATTTTGTGTCACTGTTACTATTCAGTTAGACCCCGCCATTGCCATTTAGCCAAAATTTACCTCGAGCCTGAGTACCCCAAGCTTTAATTTATAGTCACACAGTGGTGACTCGAAAAAAAATTATTTTTTCACTTTTTAGTTTATTAAAGCTTGTTTTTAAAAAATATTTTTTTATCTTTATATTTATTTTCTGCCTTTTAGTATCTGAACTTTTTTTACAAATTTACGTTTATATACGTATATTAGCTTGGGTGAGTTGGATATGAGAAAGTTTACTCAATATGTTTGAGACTATACTCGCCCTTTCATTTGATACCCATGCCATGGTGGTTGTGAAGAAAAAGGTAATTCGCCATCTTGGGGCGCCCACCATATTGAGTTTAGAATGACGTCACTTAGCTAATCGTATTCTACTTGTCAAATCCTTTCATTTGATACCCATATTTAGGAGGTCGTGAAGATAATGGTAATCCTCCATCTTTGGGCGTCCGCCATATTAGATTTACAAGATCATGAAATATACTATATTGAGTTGTCACCGAATACGCAAAATTTCAGCATAATCGGATATCTGGAAGTGGGTGTAAAATCGAATCCCAGATTCCATGCTCACAAAAGTGAAGTTAATATAAAACTTGTAATAAAACAGAAGCTCATTTAAAAATATGTATATACATAGTTATTGCAACCAATTCGCCAAACTTCCAAAAAATAGTTTGAGCAAAATTTTTCAAACAGCATTGTATGTAGTATGTAGATATATTCAAAAACTGAGTGCCAAAAATCGTTTAAACAGAAATATATTATTATTATTGTTTGAATATAATATATACTACATACTATGTATTGTATATGTAATGTACATAATAATAAATATATTTATATTATGCACTCGTAGGTATTCTGAGAAAGCCATTCTCAAATATTTACAAATAACAATCCCATGGCACTCCCGTCCAAATGATGCGAATCGACTGATGAAACTTTGTATCTAATTTAAAATAAAAAATATTCGTGAATGCATAAAGTTTATCAGTACGTTTTTTATATTATCTAAGAATGTGTATAATTATTTCACGAACATTTTCATTTAAAAAATCGACTCGAATTTACTTTATTTTAAAAAAACACCACGTTTTTTTTCTATGAAATTTCGGAGTTCGGAGTTATTACCGCCAAAAATGTCAAATTTCACTTTTACTCTAATTTGGATGTGTATATTAAGGGATTTACGTCCAAGCCTACTACTTTAAGATCTTGCGATTAGTATCCAATAAAGATTAAAAGATTTCTTGCTGCTCATTAAAGTGCTCTACGTGGTTTTTAATTAGTTTTTTTTTTGAATGTAGTATGACTTTTGATGCTAGAAACCGAAGAGACTAGATGGCCTAACCTAAAGCCTTAAGACTCTTAGATTTGTATTCCCCCTTTTTGGCCATGGCAGGTATGTACAGTTTTATTGCTGTGTCCGAATGACAAGTTGGGATGCTTTCACGATAAAATTTGTGTCAGACATTCAGAGGGAATGTTTACAATTGAATTAAGTTATTAATCACTGCTTGCGAGAGTGGAGCACTGGCTGAGAAAATGGAGGAACTTTCAGTTGCTGAATTTTTATAATTTTACGAACTTGGAATTAAATTAAAAATTCTTGGGGCGTAGCCTATAGTGTCGTTGACATTATACTGTAACTGCTGACCTAAAAACGATTGCACATTTTTAAGTCTAGAAGTTTTGCAGAGTCCGATACTTTAAGTCTACTGATGGATTTCCTTTCTTTGTATTACACATTGAACCACTTTTTTCGGGCCTAAGATTTGAGCATTGATCCTGAAAGTACTTATGAAAACTAGAAACTCTACATCATTCATTTTACCAACTTGGCTGCCTAACGTATTTTATAGCCTCATGAATATTGTGGCTCAAACCTTATTTTGAGCACTTTCTCATGGCTATATCTTGGTTAACCGTAAGAATTTTTTTTTCTGTCTTAAGCAAATTATAGGTATTGATTAGGAGAAAGTAAGTGGAGAACAAACTGACCCAAAAAAACTGCATCCAGGGCCTCAAAATTGTAAAAGCCAGATTGGCTGCAAAATGAATGATGCAGAGTTTTTAGTTTTGATAAGTACTTTCAGGATCGATGCTCAAATCTTAGGCCAGAGACGATGAACTGAAAAATGTCACACAGTGTTATATAGCCATCACAAGTACATAATTATGTATAATGACAATTTCTATGTGACATCCAAAATTCAAGAAAGATCAGTAGCGTGTGACATCACAACGATGAAAATATATTCAACAACTAAATATTAATTTAAAAAATACCTTGTTTATTTGAAAATCGTAAATAGGTACTACCTTCCATACTACTTTAAAGCGAAAACTTTGAAATTAGTTCTATGAATGTACATAATTTATTTTTACCTAATGAGCGGAAAATTTGAGTAATTTATTTTTGTATGTGTGTGAGAAACATGTCAAAAGAACTCAAAGTTGAGAAAGTGAAATTATGTTACTGTGCTTAGTAATTGAAGGTTCTTTTTGAAAACGTCTACATGATAATTGCATTGTTGTTTTTTTCTTTTCTTTGAAATTAGAACAAACAGCACACTTCAGTGATCAAGAAACGGGTAAAGGTCTTAGAAAAAAATACAACTTTTGAAATGTTAGCAAAAAAGGGTTGTCAAATCTTGCAGCTAGAACTAATGACTTTTTACCTAATTCTGTTTTGGATTCCATTCTAACTGGTAACTGTTCCACATCATACAAGATACTGTGAGAAAGTATGTCGAAAAGCTACAATCGCAAGACACTGCCAGAACCCTACAGAGAGCGCGTATCCCGATCTCCCGCTTCGAATCCTACCGCAGAAATAGCTAGTGCAGAAGACCAGTGCAGTGCCAGCAAGCCATCATAAGTGCCGCGAATGATATGCTGGGTTTTATACGACCACCACCGTGAAATCCTTGGTTTGTTGAACAATGCAGGCTACCAAACGTAGAAAAACGACAGGCGTACAAAGCGGCACTGCAAGTAAGGACGAGAACTGCTCGCATGCTTTACAAGCAAAATAGATGGGAAGAACATCGGCACGAGAAGCGTGGGATCGAGGATATCGAGGAGATGCTACTCCAGGAATAATATGCAGAAGTTTTATCAGAAGGTAAAAAAATGTATCAGCAAAACAAGTCCTGTACAGAAACCTATAGAGCTGGCTAAGGAAACCTTGTAGTAGAATCACAGTTGGTGCTGAGAAGATAGGAAAACTACTTCTGCATACTGTATAACAACGACGAAGACCAACCCTCCGCTGTCAGGCAAAATAAACCATTCAACTTAGATTGTGATAGCCAAAACTCCCATCAACCTGATCAAAATGTGGTGAGGATAGCAATATAAAAGCTGCTGGACCTGACGGTTTACCCGCAGAGCTATTTAAAGCAGCTGGAGATGACTTGGTAGAGACAATTCACCAACTCATCTCTAAGATTTGGTCAGATGAAAGTATGCCTGATGAATGGAATCTCAGCATCGTTTGCCCGATTCACAAGAAAGGAGACACCCTCAACTGCTCCAATTACAGAGGCATCAGTCTCCTCAAAATCGCCTATAAAAGATCTTACCTGCCATATTGTGTGAACGTCTGAAACCTTTCGTCAACAACCTGATTGGCCCCTATCAGTGCGGTTTCAGGCCAGGAAAGTCCATAATAGACCAAATTTTCACACTTAGGGAGATCATGAAAAAAACCTAAGAAGTCCAAATCGATACCCATCACCTGTTCATCGATTTCAAGGCCGCCTATGACAGCATCTGGAGAAATTATATGTATATGTCTAGTTTTAACACCGCTGCCAAACTCATCCATCTGTGCAGGATGACGATGGAGAAAGTTCGCTGCTCTAACAAGGTGTCAAAAATTCAGGACTTTGTCTGTTCTGCTATAACATCAAGAAATGATATCTCATCGGAAATCAAACGAAGAATTACTTTTGCCAATCGCTGTTTCTTTGGACTAAGAAGACAATTGAGTAGTTGAGCCCTCGCCCGAGCAACCAAGGAGACTATATATAAGACCCTTATCATCCCAGTCCTGCTTTGTGGAGCTGAAGCATGGACCTTATCGAAAGCGGATGAAGATATCCTTGGTCGCTCCGAGAGAAAAATCCTTCGTAAGATATTTGGTCCCGTTTGCATTGAGGGGTTTTGGACGAGAAGATTCAACCACGAACTATACGAGCTGTACAGCGACATCGACGTGGTCAGAAATTTGCCCATTGGGCGTTTAAGATGGCTAGGACAGCTAGAGCGTATGGACATCAATTCTACGGGTCAGAGAATATTCGATTCTAAGCCGGAGGATCAGCGCAGTAGAGGACGACTTCGCCTAAGACGCGCATAAGTAGAAAATTACCTGAACCAACTTGGAGTGCGCAACTGGAGGTAGTTAGCTATGGATCCGCCATTTTGGGTCGTCCACCATATTCAATTTAAAATAACGTCACTTAACTAATCTAATTCCACTTGTCAATCCCTTTCATTTGATACCCTTTGTTAAGGAGATCGTGAAGATACTGGTAATCCACCATCTTAGGGCGTCCGTCATATTACATTTACAATGTCATCAAATATATTATATTGTATTGTCACGGGACTTATACACGTGTGCAAAATTCTATTCCCAGATATGGCCCTCCAAGGAAGTGAAGAATATAAAATGAAGAATATGGGTAAAAGAATGGATGAAAAAGCGACCAAAGTTTTCTAATGTTAATTTGCTAACAGAATCACAATATTAAATTCTCCAAGAGATTATCAGAGTTTTTTATATTTCCGAATTTTTTTCCAAAATTAAAAATGTCCATACACATCCATTTTTGACTCTCCAACAACAACCACTTGAAATACATTTCAGAAATGAAATTTGCTCTAGGTTGGATACACATTATCAGATATGTCCGTCCGATCACCAAAATATCAAAAAAATTTAAAAGCATCCGACCGTCGTTTTTTGCGTTCAAATTGTTAGATTTTGTCGGACAGACCAAGTCTGTCAAATATGTCGCCCCCATTCCGATTCCGCATTCCCAACCGACAATATTGGATTCAGCAAACAAACATTCAGACTAAAAAATCGTGGCAAGAGCCACATCTAAACTTAGCAACAGTTTTGTTTTTGCACAAAAGCCGCTCAGAGCGCCGAGTACAGACGCACAGAAAACGGTTTTTGAATTGAAAATGTCTGCTTTAAAAATGACTTTGGGATTCTAACATTTTTTTTTAAATAACAGATACATACACGAATGCCGCCAAAGGTTTGTTTATCTTTTTGATCTCGAAACAAAAGTGATTTTTATCTCCAATTGCTATTCAAATAGGAAAAGGGAAAAAAAGATATTTAGTGTGTGACTGGAATATTGCCAATTCTTCCTCTTTTCAAATTAGGTTGTAACACTTAAAATAAAACAACAAAACACACACAGAGAGGAGAACTAGGTGACTAATTGGTAAGTGAACCACGATCTACTGTTGAGCGCATATTTTGCATAAATAGAAGTAGAAATCTCAAAAACCTTGATGTGTTTATTTAAACTAAGCCAGATATACCTACTTAACTGAATACAAACATTTGTATGTACTCCGAAAAAAAAGAAATGCCTATCTTAGATCTTCCCGACCAAAGTCGGTATTCAGTAAGATACACATTCAGATATTTATAATTCAAAACAGGTCTCTATTAGGTTAGTCAACTTTATACGTTTTCAATATTTACGAGTCAGACTTTTGCCGCACCATTCCATTCTTAGTACATACTATGTTACATTCGGTACACACTATTGATCCAATTTAATTTTTGTATCTGACTATCTGTGTTTAGATTAGTGGCTAGATAATTCAGTATAATCATATAACTGTAAGATTAAGCTTTAAAAAGCTGTGCAGACTGGCAAGTATTCTTTTTCGATCATGTGCAACACGATAGTGGGCCGTCATGGTAATTTATCAGTATGGTGTCGACCATCAGAGATAGATTACAACTTGCAGACACTTGAGATGGTGAATTTATCTGCACATGATGAATCGTACGAGTAAAACTGTCCGATTCATTGGCCATCGATCATTTCATTCATGGAATCGATTGGTTAAAGACATGTTTTAAGCATATCTTTCTAGATACATATTTAGAGTCAACTTGCCGACATATAAATTCCTTTATGTCAATTCTTCGATATTTCAAATTGCGGGACAACTTTTGAGTTTTGATTTCAGACCAAACAAACTGGATTCTTCAAAGCGCCGTCTCTAAAGAGAGAACATTTCTGCCTTTACCAAGAATGTTTCGTTGATTTGGTTTTCTGCTGCTTCTTCTTCTTCTTTTTCTTCTTCTTCTTCCACTTCTACTGCTTGTCTTGTATTTTACCTGTATTTCGTTCGTATTTTTAAGTAAAACAACAAACAAAAAATGTGTTTTACTACATGTGCGTACGAGTAGCTGCAGACAGAGAGAAGAAGATGATCAGGAATCGTTGTCTTCATCTTGCAGTGTCCCATTTTTTTTTTTTAATATATTTTTTAGCAGTTTATTGTTGGTCAAACATTTTCGGTTAATCTAAATGCTGCGACCGCATCGAGCTAAAGAGATGCTCGTATTCTATGGAAAGAAGTCGATGATGTTGCTGTTGGTTTTGCTTGATAGATGCATAAAAAATGTTATTGTCAACCGGGTTTTACATGTTTATAAAGTGAAATTTGAGTAACAAAATTATTTAAATTAGCAGTACATTCTTGTAAAGTGATTTTACAGTAAATATTAGAAAGTTTTCTTTTACGATTATTTACGTGTTCTTTTGTAATTTGTTGCCACTTTGTAGAGAAACAGTTTAAGCAGGTGTTTATTGCTATCAAAAAATACAAAATAAAAATATTTAGAACATTCAGAGCATTTAGAAAATGAAACATTAATACATACTCGAACGAGACCGTCAGTTGTTTACTATGAAAGTTACATACGTACATATGTATATTTGCAAATACATATTCTTTTAGTTCATAACTTGTTATTTTGGTCACGTATGAACAAATGACAATAATTAAGGTTGTTTCTGGATAACTTTCGCACATTTCTTTAGTTCCAAATAATCTTCCGCAGTTTTTTTTTCATATTTTATATCATCTTAAGAATAAGATTACCTAAAATAACTATGTCAATATTTTGATGTTTATTTTTGAGAACTACAATAATTATGTACTTTAATTTGTGAATTGTCGATAGTTTGAAATTCACCGGACCAAGAAAAAACATTACAGAGGTTTTTGAATTTTGGAGGTTATAGAGAAAAAAAATATAAATATTATGTGCCGAAATTATTGTGTTTCTTTTATTTTTATTATTTAACTAGCTGGCCCGGCGGCAGGCGTTATTCTGCCATTTCCGGTGTGTTGCACGATGAGTTAAATTTCTTAATAACATTTAGTGTCCTTGTTGAGATTAAGAAAATATGAATTTGATCTTACTTTGATTGATGAATTACTGGATTAGAAGAATGCGACCAAAAAATCGTTTGGCAAGAGGGGGGGTTCTATTACCCCTCTCCAAGTAATAAATAGCCCGTCGAAATGGGACCCCTCCGATTTTAAATTATATAATTTCAGAACTGTTATGGCTAGGTTTTGTACATTTTGGAGAGGCAATTTAATAGCCCATACAAAATGTTACAGATTTGTGTGCAGCTACAAAAAAATGTGACTCCGGAAACTCAAAATTAGGAAAATTTGGTGTTCCAATTTTTTTCAAAAAATTGGTTTTTCTCAAAACTTTTACTAAATACAATTTTTTTTTTTTTCATTTTATTTACGATCACTTTAATGTAAATTGCGTTTCGATAAATTATTGTTATTTTAATTATATCAATTTGTGTTTATACGCATGGTTTAACAACTAGCATCAATTCTACTCGAATATAAACAACGAAATCGACCAACAAATACAAAAGTAGGAGCACAGCGCCACCTATCAGAATTAAACATAATTATAAGCATTTCAATAAACATATCCAACGTACATCTATTCAGATATGAACAAATATCAGTAAATGTAGTTTTTCGTTAATTAATATCTCGACTCCACCGCCACTTAGCTGCTCCAAAATTTATTTTTAGTTAAGAAATTTATTTTCTGAATTTGAGCCAAATCGTACCATAAATACGCATTGAAATATCACGACTACAGCGCCACTTATCGCGATTAATAGAAACCTTCCTGCAGGCTTAACTAAACTAACATATTGTCCAAATTTGGTGTTAATCGGTCTAGCGGTTCTCGAGTTTTAGACACACGTACCCGGAACAAACATCTATATAATATGTATATCAACGAATATTTACACAGGGCGAAGGCATCTCTTAATGATTTGGTGTTCATGTCCGTGAGCACCGTGGTGGTAGTGGTTAGTGCGTTGGACTTGTATGCAATGTTGCCCAGGTTCAATCCCAGCCCGGGTCTAACACCTAACTAGTTTTTTCACGGTGCCACCACTTTCTCGCCGTTCAGAGTCGGCAAAAAACTGTAGATCCCTTCCATTCGTGCAAAAATATATAACACGCACACACAAATGGTTGCGAAAAGCAGGCCCAGGTTCACCTCGAGCTGTTGCGCCAACTAAGTAATTTAGTTCATGTTCACCTTTCATCACATACACATTTCAACGAACAGTTGAAGAAAAACAAATAGAACTGACTTCGAATTATAGAGGTAAAAAAACCATCACGTTGGAACTAGAGAGGTTTTCAAGTTATTTTGCACAACAGTTAATTCCTAGTAAAGAAAGGGACAAATTATGTTTTCTTCGGTTAACAGAGGTTTTCTCATAGAACTACTCATGGTTCTCTAGACGTTTTCTTATAAAGGTTTTCGAGTTGTAGAGCTTAGAATTATCGGGAGTTCACTAAGTACGTGTATACTCACATATTTATCTTGAGCGACATTATTTCTGAGCTTGAACGGAACTCATATGAAGCTGGTACAACCATATAATTTGCTGCTGTGGGTTCAAAGAGAGGTAATAACTTATAAAAACGTTCATGTTTAAATTGAGAGGGTTTATTGAATTTCTAAAAATGTTGAGCAAGGTAAGTTCTTGCAGATACATGTTCCTCTATGTAAATCTCCACCGAAAGCCTTGATATAGATTATAATGGAGAAAACTCCATAAGATTTACCCTGGTTGGTAGGTTGGCTTGTGAGGGTGAGGGAAAGATCTTCCTCTTCACATAGGCCTTGAGTTGGGCCCGCTATGTTCCCATCAGAAACTGAGCTGAGAAAGAAGGGGTTGGGGGCTTGTGAGTGAAAGGGTTAATATTGGGGAATGGAAAAATAAAATAACTTATATTTGGTTTCACGAAAATCACTCGTGTGATCTCCAGTGTTTTTAGGAAATCGATGGTTCTAAGCGATGTCACCCCAGGTAAGATATATCTTCCCAGGTATTTGTGCCTTATTTCACATAAATCATGACAATCGTAGAGGAAGCGAGCGATACTTTCGTCCTCTTCTTCACCACGCGGGCAGATGCTATGTTGTACTAGGCGCAGTATGTTTGCGTGTCTGTTCAAGTTGATGTGCCCCGTGTACAAGCCCCGTGTTATTTGTGCTCTACCTAGATTCAGTACTTTCTTTGACCGTTGAGTGTTCCGATTTTCTATCATATATTTGACAGCCTTGCATGTTTGGATTTGACTCCACAGTTGTAAGTGGCGTTTAGCAAAAGATTGGCTATAAGCCGTTTTCACTGCTTGTACCGTCGCGCCGTACCTATAGAATTTACTGCGAAATTTTCAACGTATCTCGCCCCTGCTCTAGCACGTTCATCTGCCCTCTTATTCCCCGGTATGTTGTTGTGGCCAGGTACCCAGAGCAGGTTCACCGTGCAGGATCGTGCAACGTTGTTGTGTTTTTGTTTGCATTCCTTCACTAGCTTAGAGTTAGTTATTTGATTTGCAAGTGCTTTAAGCATGGCTTGACTGTCCGAACAGATGTGACGCAAGTGTTTCTGGGATTGACATTGACGGGTTCATCTAACCACCTGAGAATTGCAAAAACTTCCGCCTGGAAAACAGCCAGCGAGGGTTTTAAATGAATGGATATCTTTATTGGAGGATCAGGACAGTATACACCAGCTCCCGATTCTCTGTTTACCCTTCTTCTTCTCCTGTTGCCTGAATCAAATGAAGAGAAGGCGTGTTTAGTAGAAAAGCTTTTTCGACAACCTTCCAAACTATGATAGTTTAAACAAAGTCTCAAATCAATGTCTTTGGTAAAAGCGGGCCACCACGTCTCGTCGACGAGGATATGTGTAAAAATATGTTTCATATTGATTGCTCGTTAGAATAGATTTATATATTTGCCTACCTACCTGCATAGTTTAAACGCTTATTTTTAGGTACAAATAAAGTACTTACCTTTGAATATAATAAGAATATTTTGATGATTATCCAATTGATTTGCAGTTTGTAGTTATGTTTCCTTTATTTTCACTTTCGTTTGTTCGTTTCAGATTTAATTTAACACAAATCTGTTTGCACTTGTTTTATGTAATCTGTTTGACTTTTTTTATTATTATTATTTTCTTTTCGTTGTTGTATTTGACATTAACTAAAAGTATACATAAATTTCGATAAGAAAAGTGCACAGATTAATATAGTAGCATTTAGTTCCACATATTTTATTAAAAATGAGTACTAAAATAGAGGTAACTCTCGGACTATCAAAAAGTGGCACTTATTTTGTAAAATCACTCGAGATTCAAAAATTTGAAATCAAAAAACGCCTCAAATTTAGGACAAAATACAAAAAGTTTAGTTGGGACCAATTCATTATCGATCGCATACCATTGGCATACGATCAAACAAACCTAATTGAATTAACAGTTGCTCATGGTGTTTCATAAAAGTATGTCATATTATCCAATCGAAGCAATTATAAAATCTAAAATAAAATAAGCATACTTGATTTGATCTGCCATCAACAACTGTATCGGATAAAAAAGAATCAGAAAAATCACTTAATACACTGCTACGATAAGGAGAGGGAGACGAACGAAAGACTGACTGGCTTGTGATGTGAATCCACTTGTCGGTTAAGAATACTTTGTAAAATCAAAGCCAGACACCAACACGAGACCGCATCACGGCACACTCATCATTCACACTTCGCCGATTTTCAAAAGACCCACTGGTAATCAAGTGTATCCGAAAGATACTAAGTTATCTGAGTTCTCTTTTAATTGACTTCAGAATAGTGCACTCTGAGGCTCCTCATGAGATATGACAATGTAATTTCACCGATCTTACAACTTATATAGAATAATAGAAATGCGGCCAGCAAGCAAAAGGCGGGTTAACAGCACATACCGATTTATCTGCCAATCTAGGAGTATATTATATTTCATTCGAAACAAGCAATCATAATTACTGCTATCTGAGCGCATTATAAAATATAGACTAGTAGATCAATGGCACGGGGATGTATATAGAAAATGATCAGAACTAAATGTGCTAAAGAAAAGCACCAAGTTGTATTTTGAAGCAGGGGATACGAGTTTAAATAAAAAACAAAAACTGTATTATTTACGAATGTCATATGTAGAAAGCATGAAAGGGTCACTCCATCCAAATTATGACAACAAATTAATTGAAACAACCGAGAGCTGTTCTGTTGTCGAGAACGCCTTACTTTCACCACCAGATACTGTAAATCGTTTCTTTTTTTCTTTTCTTTTTGTTTTGCTGATACAAATTATATTTGTTTTTCTTCTTTTTTTAATATTTGAAACTCAATTTGCACTTTCAGTTAAATGTATCTCAAGCTCACTCTAACGAAGAACAAGAATTCTTTCGCATCCTTTTTATATAAAAAAAAAAACAGCATACAACCGACCAAAAAAAAAGTGTAGATTTATACCGATCGCAATTTATTAACGCCACGGTAGGCACGTGCTCGCAGTACGAACGACAAACGCAAAATATCTGACCCAAAGTGCACAAGTCTTAGCTTCAACCAGCAGCGGTATTCTAGATATTCTTAAGACCAACGTACACACTCAGTTTGTACTCAAATTCGAGTTGAAAGCGGTTAGATACCTCTTGCGAGCTTATTTTTCTTCATCTTTCTTCTCTGAACCACTTCTTCTTCTTCTTCTTCTTCTTCTTCGTCGTCGTCGACTTTGTATTCTGTTGTATCTTGTGCTGTGTTATGTGGTGTTACACATCTTCGATGATGATGATGATTGCTCTTCGCGTAGTGTTAACGATGGTCTCCGCTTGTTTTTCCTATTCACCTTATTCGGTTATTTCGGTGAGCATTTGACACTAGGTATATTTGGTGGGGTAAAACTCGTAGGTTTTTGTACATACTGCGAGTTGCAGTTGACTGGCTTTCGGATCAAACGGAGTAGATACTAAAAATTTACCGAAATTAATTAATTATTACATATAGCTGTATTGTTGTAGATACTCGTATACGACTTGGGGTGATTTAATGTGATCACGCTATAAAATGCGTTCGTAATACGGTTATCATTGAGAAGATAATATATTTTTGCTGGTCTGATGGGTGGGAGAAATAATTTAAATATTTAATTCAAACGAAAAGAGTACAAGTGCAGTTTAATATTTGATAACTGTTTTTCGCTTAAATGCTTTCATGATAAGGGGAGTGGGGCATTCTGATACAATTTTCGTTGGGACTCAAAAAACAGGCAGCATATTGACAATAATAGCAAAGTAAAATATTTGATGTGTTAAGTGTCTTTCATACTAGCTTATATCAGACTAATTTACTCTTAGATTCATTCACAAACAATATTAGGACCTATTTATTAAGAAATGGAATGTTGCATCAAACCGCCCTACTCACGGGGTACATTGATACATGTCAGGGGCACTTTGATTCACAGCCTATTAATCAATTAATAAAACAAGTTTTTATTATTTTTATAACATAGACATATTACTACAACCAGTATTTTAGTATTTGGTAATTCTGTGAACTTAGGTTTAAATTAGTTTTAGTTTGAAATAAATCCTTTCGCTTTTTAGATAAATCACATAAACAAAAGAACTCAAAACAAGGAACTTAGAATATTTAGTATAAAATAAGCAGTCTTCTTTTAGATAACTGTGATTAGCACTTTTAATATTTAGATATTAATTCAGCGTTTATTTTGTTGTCAAATATCTACTTACATAGAAATGTTACAAGGAGACAATTTTATCTTAAAATTAAGCAGAGAATCTGTTCTGCAGGTACCTTTCTTGACTATCGAATTTAGTAACATCAGGAATGTTAACAGAATCCTCATCTTTAATATCAGGGAAAACAAAAGTTCCTAAGTCGTCCTACGCTTCAAGAAAGATACATGAAAATCATTTCCTCCACTCTCTTCCTTTATTAATATAATTTTCCCAACAAAACAAAGGTCGTTTCTTTTTTGAGTTGATTACCTTTATTATAAGATAATATAATCCCCTTCCTGAAGATCACTGGCTACAGCTGGATACTACGCCAGTAGAATTAGAAGATATGTGGGGCACATTGATACGCATCAAACTACCCCGAGGCCATATGTATCAATGTGCCCGAACCGACTTTGCGGTTGAACCAAACGTTTAAAAATGAGATTTGAAAGACTATACTCTGCAGAAATCCGTGTCAGTGATTCCGAGCCTTTTGGCGTGTTTGCCGAGGGGACAATATCCGGATGATATTCCAATAGCTTTTCTTACCACTGCCCTGAATAAGTTTAATGATTTCACTAGTCCTTTTACGATACAGTGCCGGCCAAAGAGCCTTAGCGACCCTATGTCCTACCATGTTGGACCATATATGGTCAGCCCTTCCCATAAGACTTTTTTTACCCTTTTTTTTACCCCTCCATATAGCTGTGGGGCAATTACTACCGCCTCGGGTAGTGACAGCTCTGCTCCTCTCCTAGCTAGCTCATCAGCCTGCTCGTTACCTTCTATCCCAGAGTGGCCAGGCAAACAACATAGTCTTACCTGGTGCTGCGTGCATAATGCCCTGAGCTTTTTGCGGCAGCCCGCTTAAGGCGCTAGAATCGTGCACTATCAAATCGGCACTAGTGAGAAGCTGCCGCTGTCGATGTTAATAACAATATCGTTGCCGGATATTCGCTTCATTTTCAGGAGCTCTGCAGTTCTTAGTACGTCTAGAACCTCTATTTGAAAAACACTGCTGGCATCCGGAACTCCTACGATCTGCCTCCACATAGAAGATACCAGACCCCGTGCCTTTAACAGTTTTCGACCCGTCCGTGAAGACTGCAGTAGCTGTTTTCTGAGTTACTGTGTTGTTTGTCCACTCTTCAGGCACAGAGTACGAAGTGTTATACTGTGTGTTGAAGTCAAGTCCGCTCTAATTGGATTATCCATTCGGATTTCTGTGAGGACTGTGCAGTGTACTTTGCCGTGATCCTTAAAAGGACCTAGCTTGTTGAGACTTAGTGCACTAATACTCGCCATTTGCTTTAATTACAAATCCAGCGGTAGCAGGTGAAGTAACGTGTCTAGGGACGCCGTGGGTGTCGTACGAAGGGCACCCGTACGAAGGCCAGCCGCTAATCTTTCCAGTAAGGTTTCTTGTGTGCCGCTTTCCACCGGACGTAAGTATGGGTCTGACTATTATGACGTTTAGCCAGTGCATCATTGCCGGTTTGAGGCCCCATATTTTACCAGCTGCTCTTAGTAGTCTGTCTATATGAAGATCACATTTGATTTTCTCAGAAACATTAAATACAGATGTTATCGACTTTAATTTTGGCACAGACCTTATCAACTTTATCAATTTTGGGGGTTGAAGTTAACAAACAAATTATTTATGTACCCAGTCGAGTGGTCCTATTATAACATATAATAGGACGCTCAAGTAAGATTCCATAACGATATTTTATATAATTTCAGATCGAGAGTTATGATTTAAGTTCCAGTTTTACAGTTGCTTCCTCAATCATTTTTTTTTTTTTTTTCATTTTCCATGCAAATGTTGTCCTTGTATGGGCATCCCTAAAGGGACATGAAAATAACGAAGATAGTAAAATCAAGATAGTAAGCTCCTGAATTCACAAAATGTCTAGGATAATTATAAAAACCTTGCAACACAGCAACACTTACTTTGAGCTGGAACTTCACCTCCAACTCCAGAGCGCATCTCAAACATTAAAACACTCTTTTAGATTCAGAGTCAGAATCAATGTCAGAGTCCAGCACAACATCGCGATGGAACAGGTGATCACATAGAAAGGCATTTCTTCTTTTTCTTCGTAGCCGCTGTAGTCATCGTCGGTTGTTTTTCTTTTCCAGCGTTTATCACCATCATTCATATAAACCGCTTTACAAGTATTTCTACTTCTTGTGTCCGTTTGGGTTTTTAGTCCAGCACCCTCCACGCCTCTTCGTCATGATCTTGGCCTTTTTTTCGCTGTGTAGAATTGTTGCCCGTCTTCTTGAGTGTTTGTTGTTCTTATTTTCGTATCTTCATCTTGATGGTTTCTTTTTTTTTTGTAAATAACTGAACCGCTATATTTTACTTCTTTTTTTACTTGCATATTTATTTTTGTTTTCTCTTATTTCAATCGTTCGTGTCGCTTTTTCCAAGCTTATTACATGTTTGTTCGCTGGGTCTGGTGGTGGTGTGTCTTTCATTTACTTAACCGCTTTTCCGCTTTTCTTCTTTTCTGTGGGTTTTATCGTTTTGGCTGGAACGTTTATACTCTGAAGTGGTCCTAGACTCGTTGTTTGCCATTGCCATTGCCGTGTAGCCTTTACTTGGCATGTGTATATGTTTGAGTCTTATATATGTATGTGCATGTACACCGGGGCCGTATACATATGTATATTTGAAAGCTATTGGAACCCGCGAAATTTCGTTCGATGTGTGGCAGGAATTTACAAATAAGAAAAAATAATAAAAACAAAAAACAACCTGACTGGCAATTTATTTTTTAAGGAATTTTCGCTAAACACGTGTTTTTTATATATAAACAGAAGCGTTGGAAAATGTTCAATCTGGCGAATTAAGGAATGCAGTTATTTTGAAGAGCGGTCATTTGTACGTGTTACATGGGCTTGTACACACTTACATAGTATTTATATTTGGATAGACAGTTTAGCCAATTTAGCCCTTTTCTGTAGGCCGTTCATCCTTAAAGATTCATTCACAATCTGAGGGTGAACTAATTATGACACCACAGAAAAGTTTAAAATATGTGACTTTTCTTGTTAGCTCTTATGAAAAGCTCGTTGTTTAGCCACCTGAAAACACCTTGTGTGTATTTGGGTTCCCTTGGAATTTGTATGGGCTCTTTCGCATTATGTATTGGGAGTTGCAATTTAAAATAAAATTCAAAACGAAATTGAAAAATTATTATTATTATTCTTATTATTTATGAATCTCATATAAGATATAAATATAAGACTAATGACTAGGGATAGAAAGAATCTTGAGAATACGATGCGGCGGTTGGGATAGAACCTCCCATTTGAGCGTTTCGATGTATATTTTGACTGGTTTTGCGACGTGCGGACGAGCGTTGTAGTGCTGCAAAACAATTCTCCAATTCTTCATCTTCGAACTTCTTCGGCTATCTAGGTCATTTCTAGTCTTCCAAGTCGAAGTCACGGCTTTTAAAACGTATGCAAACAACTTCCGACATTTTTGTGCAGCTAATCTAGCTGATTGCGATTGTGATTTTTAAGACGTGGTGGTTACAAAGTTTAGGGTGCGCTAGAAAGTAATTGATTCTCGAAACGGGCGGTAGACGAAATAAGTTTGAGAACCTCTGAGCTAATGGTCACCATAAACTGCCACAACAAAGTTCGATAAAGTAAAAAGTGTTTTAGTTCATGCTCCAACCAAATGACATATACTAAAACTGACGATTAATGGCAGCTGTTTTACGGAAAATATTTGGCGTAGGTAATGCATACGCCATCTCTGGAAAAATACTACGAATTATTTACAACTCCAATAATAATCGTCAACCGGCAACTTCATAACTATTCTTTAAAACTAATAAATTTCCATAGTGACTGTGCCCTCGCACTGTGCCGATTTGATTTGACATTGATTGGCAATGCATTTCCCTTAAAAATGTTGACCAACGTACTACTGCATTTTCAAAAACCTATCGAACTAAAATCAGCCAATCTAAAATCAAAACTTGTATTATACTCTGTTCCATTAGAATTGTCAGTACAGGGAAGATAGGATATTTGCCTCTCAGTCTGGTTGCAATAGCTTGCATAAACTTGTCCCTTTTTTAAGCTCTGACTGGGTTACCGTAGTATGCATAAGAAATCGCCGCAAATCGGAGAGCAATACCTGTAGGGTTACCATTTGCTGGTTCAAAAATAACACAAATTACATAATTTTGTACAAAGTGGATACCACCTCGATTTCAATGAAATTTTAGTATGATGTAGAAAGCATTTTTTCGAGTATTTTTATGTATGAATATAACCTGTCGAAAACGATTAATTTACGAGATATAAGCTAAACTCAAAAAAAATTACTCTTCATTTCCGCACACAACATCTACTTCGCGCAAACAAAACCTTCATTATAAATCACAAAAATCGAAAAAGTGTTGAACTTCATTTTAACAGTTTCACCAGAAAAACAAGAAAATGGAAAAAACACAAGCCATATGGCAATACCCTCACATACTCAAATTAATTTTATTGGTTCTCAAAACACAAAATCCCAAAGCGTTTTTTTTTCCAAATCTATATAAATTTCGAAAAAACTTTCCATACAAAAATAAGCCTGGATAATTATCCAGGCTGAGGTTTTATTGTATTTTACATTGAAAACATTGGTTTGATTTTTATTTCAGTGGCCATTTTTCGAATTGAGTGCCATGAAAACATGTAAAGGCACCATTGGTTAAAAAAAAGCTCCCCCATAAGGCCTGTACTGACAATTCTATCGAAATGAAAACCCCAACCACTACACCGTTTTAAGTGAAGAAATATTGTCCCTTATTACACATAGCGCCATGCATTCATATATAATGCGCTCCACAGACCCGTCGTCTTTTATTTAGATAGTTATATCGTTTATACAATACACCGCACAGTTTACGATTCAGGGATATGATATTACTAAAACATAATCTTATTTTCTAAATTAAATTACTTTGACATGTGTTATGCTCATGTAGTCTATTAAGGAAACAATATCCATCCCCTTTTGTATCTAACCACTTCTCATATTCCTATTTGTACGTATTCGAGTACCTACTGACACATATCTTAGTTCCATTTACATACATATGTAGGTGCATTATGTATCTTGCAATTTTCCTAGTCGGTAAATTTTTTTGCCAAACGCAGCCATTTTGAGTTTCTAATAGATATTACCAAATAATATTTTTAGATAATTTAAGTCTTCGTTTACAAAGGTTCTCACAAAAAGCAGTGGCGTAGCTTTGTCTAGGGTTTCAACCAGATATACCTACATATGTGCACCTTTTTTTTTTGAGCATTTTGATGAAGGTTGAATCCTTATGTTGCAAGTATATTTGGGCATCATTAACTTCGTGCGGTACTGGTTTCCAAAAGCCCAAAAAACACAGAAATGAAAACGATTGCAATGCTTTTAGCAATGCTCCTGCATCCATCCGTGTATTTAGGCTTTCGTCCGCCTCCGTCAGTTTTTCCAAGGTTTGGCTGAACAGCAGCAGTATGTAAACAAACCACATTCAAAGAGTGATGGGAGCAGGGTATAAATTCTGCTTTGGGGTTTATGTCTTTCAGTCTTTGCTGCACTCCTGTATATTTTCCAGCCATGACAGCAGCATTGTCATATGGTTGACCTCTGCAATCCATTATACCAAGACTTTTAGCTTACCTAAAATCATGTCAGAAATGCCTTCAGCTGTATTGTTCTTTGTTTCGATAAAACTACTACTACTTTCTGAATTTGAATTGAACTGGATACTGGAGATAACGCAATACTGGTTTGATCTTTCTGTAATACATCTAGATGCTATCGAATATAATGGAATAATATTTGGCCTTTTTAACTTGACAGAAAATTCGTTGACGGACGTTATCTCCCAAAATATTTATGAACTCGTTTTGAATTTGTGGTGGCATGTAAGTGATGGCTCCATGTCAAATCGCCCAAAATGCAAAAATGTCGCATTGCCCAACATTTTTGGGCGATTCAACACTATGACAAATCGCCCAAAAATTAAAAAATGTCAAAATCGCACATTTTGGGCGATTTGACATCTTCGTTAAATTGGGTTTGAAAGTGTGCTCAAAGCGAATTGTAACAACTACAGTAACAGTCACAGCAGAATGTTGTTTTTTCTTCATATGATGATATGAAACGTATGTATGCACATATGTATATTAGCGCGTGAAGCGGCGCGGTTACCATTTCGCGTCGCGGTTCGCGCCGTGTTTCGCACGCGGACCGGCGCTCCACCGCTTTTTTTCGAATTCCGATAAAACGCCCATTTCTTCTTTGGATGATTTGGCATTTTTATTTTTTGGTCAATCTGTCATAGTGTTAAATCGCCCAAAAATGTTGGGCAATGTGATATTTTTCAGATTTGGGTGATTTAATTTTGGGCGATATGACACAGATCCGCCTTGAAAAAGCCGAATCAGAAAATCGCCCACAATCACTTTTTTTGGGAATTTTGACATGTTGCCAAATCGCCCAAAATATAAAAATGTCTAATCGCCCATCTTTTTTTTCTGATTTAACATTTTTTTGATTTATTGCATTTTGGGCGGTTTGGTTTTTGGCGATTTGACACTGAGCCATAAGTGATAGTTCTTCCACCCATTTTTATTCGTAAATTGTGTTCTCGAAGCACTGGATCGTAATTTGCGAGTAGGTGCACCAGTTCTACAAATTGGCCCCTATTTGTACTGGTAATTTCTTCTCTGTTGCCACGAAAAGCCAAATTCTGTGTTTAACCGTTCCAAGTTGCCGCCCCTAGCAAAGTACCGCCCGGGGCCTGCCCCCCCCCCCCCCCCCCTCTCGATACGCCACTGAAAATACCTAAAAAGGAAAACAGCAAAGCGCTTGCTTGCGAATTAATTTTGCTACTGACCCAATTCATACTATGAGCCATCATTAGTTTCCGTGGCCATTTGCCGCCTATCTTCGTGATTGGAAATAATAAGCGAAACGGAGCTACCGATGGATTTTTATTTTTTTTTTTTTTTGATATTTGATTCCATTGGTATGCCATCAGTTCAAGCATCGTGATCTCCTATAACCCATGATCCTGAATACCAATTCCAGACTCCTCATATGCTACAACTTGTACTTGTCTGGAATTACTGTGACAAATCCGATGCAAATAATGCATCTCCACATATTGGCGTAGAAATACACAAACAAATTTTGTACGCCATAATGTCGCCATAAATCAATCGGGCAATATTCGTTCATTGATTGGTATTTTGTCGCCAGACTTGAAAAACTATCTGCAATCCCATAATACATACTTACCTCATAACTGCAACACTAGTTCTAGCACTGCGCGTTACCAGATTCTTGAATTCACACATTCGACTAGATTCAATCGGAGCGAAGACATTGTATAGCGGTAAGCAGTACAGGTACATAGATGCCGAGGCTAGATTACCAGATTATTTATTAAGAGGCCACAAGAGGTTGAAATGGGGTACGAGTACATTGCATCTGTTGTACTCGTAGTTCGTAAAGTATCTGTAACACTCCCGATGACTTGTGCACGCGCTTCTTAACACTTCAGATAACTACAATGTGTGTTGCTGAGTATGGAGAATCATTGAACCTTGAACTTGTTGCGTTTAGTGCAGATTTCTAAACCGATATGCATTATGTACATAGCTCTGGTTAGCGATTTCACTGTTTCAGTTATTTTTAACTTCCACATAGGTACTCGTTTGGAAATGGTATACCTACGAACGGAATGAATATTGGTGCAGCAATTTTACTGCGGTTAATGATTTCTAAAATGTATGTGTTTTCTTTTTTACCCGACTAGGCAAAAGGAAGAGTTATGATTTTCACAGGCTGGGTTTGTTTGTTTGTTTCTTTATTTGTTTGTCTGTTTTTATGTAAGGATGTCACCTCGTATAGCCTAAACTATGAAACCGATTTCAACAAATGAAATGTCGCTGGATTCGCCTTGTGATGTCCTGGGCTATGTGATGTCACAGGAAATTCAATATGACAGACGCACCAAGCAAGATGGCGGATTACCTTTTTTTTTCTTATTCTTTACAACCTCCTTAATAGTGTCCTTAATAGTGTACAATACACTATGACGTCTTTATAAATTCAATATGGCGGACGCCCACAAGATGACGGATTACCGTTATATTTACTACCTCCTTAATATGGGTATCAAATGAAAGGGTTTGACAAATAGAATACGATAAGCTAAGTGACGTCATTTAAATTTCAATATGGCTGACGCACCAAGTTAGTGGATTAGCGCCATCTTTACGACCTCCTTAATATGAGTATCAAATGATAGGGCTTAACAAGTAGAACACGTCATTGCTTACCTACAACTTGCACTCTACATATTTTCTGAAACTAAAGAATTAAGTTAAAAAAATTAAAACCCGACTAAGAGAAAAACTAGCTAAAAAGTACGAAACAATGATGTCTAAAGACGTATATCCTATTTATATAAGTACACAAGAAGGGAACTCTGGTGGTTTGGGAGTTCTCTTAGGTTAAGGGGTATTCTAGTCTAGAAGTACAAATTTTGGGTGTTTTTTAAAATTCGATAAAAAAAAACTAAGTATATTTTTACTAGTCAGTGATTTTAGTAATTTTTTGCCTTTTTTCAAAGTTTTTAATTTGTTAAAAATAGTAAAAAACAAAATGTTTACATAATTCTAGTTCCAACGATAAAGGGATATGTATATGTATAAAGAAGTTTCACCCCAAATTTCAAGTAAATCGGTTCATTAGAACTTGAGAAATCATATCAGACGTGTTGGAAAAAGTAGTATCGAGAAAACCGCATTTAAAGATAAGCAAAGTTGCAGGCAGTCTGTACTTACATTTCGTTAATCGGTGATTCCTGCTCCATACATTAGGCCTTTTTCTACAAAGTCGTAGAGTAGGTACACAGAGTACATACTCTACGATAGATTAGAGCATACTGAGCTTCAGTGCACACTAAACATGAAAATATACTGAATACGTTACAACAACCTTCACATAATGACTTTCTGAGAATTTATGGTATATAAAAGACTTTCTGTAGGATAATTCATCCTCAGGAGGTCAGGATATATTTTTGAAGGTCTAATCTTTGAAAATATGAAGAAAAAAAACGATTTTTTCAAAATTCTAGACTAGAATGTGTTTTTTTTAAGTAATTTTAGGAAACAAAAAACAGTAATACCAGCTGTAGAAGGTTTTGCCACATTTTTCCTTTAACCCAAAAAACTAAGAAACCTTTTATAATCATTAAAAATATATATACTTACAAAATGTAGAGGGATTCGACTGTATTCAGCTTTACAAATGTTCGTGAGCAGAATATTTGTATTTGATACCCATATGCCATCATTGATAACGATAATCCGCCATCATGGGACTAAGACCTAAGACACTCTCCGGAACTAGACGCATCCAACGACACTCTATTGATTGAAATCAGTTGAGTAGTTACGAGTAGACATTCTAACACGAGATTCACAACTCATAGTCATAACCCTTCCTTTTGGCTTTGCCATATAGTAGGATTAAAAATTGAAATCGAATACACGTCATGTGGCTACATGCAATTTCACCCCGCAATTAGTGAAATGTGTATGGGTCAGAATGCTGCCGCAGTGTAACCTCCCCGATTGGGATCATTGTTGGATTGTGAGTAGATCCAAGGTTGGGTGCAATGTTTCATATTTCATATTTTTTCATATTTTTTGGGCCATTTTCATACTGTGTCTTTCTGCTTCCTGGGAAAAGTTCCAACTTTTTGTTTTACAGTAAAACTTGTGAATAGTGGAATCTGCGAATAAAAGAATCTTGTGAAACCTGGATAGTGGACATTTTTGGATGCCAATTTTGGTTTTTTTCATACAAATTCACTCTTATATAGTGGAAACCTGTGAAATCTGAATAATGGAACATTTTTCAATTAATTTTGTTTTCTTCCCATGCAAATTCACTCTTCAATAGCGGAATCGAGAAATGAATGAGCCAAAAGTCATTAACATTTTGTCGGCTTCGTTTCCTTTTTCGAGAATTTTCACATTTCAATTGTTTCTTTTCGTGTGTGCCTCATTCTGCTAGCGGCTAAATTCAACAAGTACACATTCTGAACTCCGATATCGAAATTGATCGAAAAATATTTAAAAAAATTAGGTTGCCGATAGTGGAAAAACTGTTGCGAATAGTAGAAAAAAAATGTGCACCAAAGCATTCCACTTCACAGGTTTTACTGTACATACATATGTATTGATATACAAAAAAATTAAATAGAAACACCCGTGGCTTGTTTTTTTTTTTTATTCTTACGAATCAGTTTCCTGTTTACTTCTCTCTGATAGATTTCTGTCAATTGCTGTTGTCGCTGGCACAAAAGGCTTTTTTGTTTTCCGCCCTTGGTCTGGCAAGAAAAACGACATTACTGCGACGAGAGCTATTATACCCACGTACACATAGAAAAGCATATCGCAGCTAGTAAACACCACTAAGCCAACAAAGTTGCTTCCAGCGACAGCACCCAATCGAGCAAGCATCATTATAAGGCACATTCCCATAGCGTTTATATTCGTCGGGAAGAATTCTATAGAAATCGTGCTTACAATGCCTCCGCAATTCCCGATAGCCATAGTAAAGGTCAACAGTATCACCGACAGGACGAAGGAACTCACCCAGTGAATCGCCAAACAGCACACCGCAGCAATAAGTAACCAAGCCACTGAACGAAATCCAAAATATTATTTATAAACTGATAAATGTCAGCTTTAACTTACTTAGAAGATTCTTCTTTCCGATCATATCGATAGTGAAGGCAAAAAATAAGTAGATAACGGTGAATCCTGCACCGATCATTGCTAAAACTTCAAACATACCAGTATTGACAGGACCACCACAATGAGCGGTGCTATCTGAAGCATTTGTTGAGCCACTACTTAACATGTACATGGCTTCACAGACCAAATATCCTTGGCCAGATGTGGCAACTAATTGGTCCAACATTGATGGGAACCTGTAGAGGTAAAATAATAATGTTTCTAGAATACTCCACAGACAAAGGCGCCTACCACATGAATGTGCCCTGAGCTACGCCATAGACGATGAACATGATGCAGCAAATGTTGATCGTTTGCAAAGCACGTTCCTTATAGAAAAGTGGAACTGTCTGACTCCAAATCAGCTTGCAGGCATCCTTCACCCCGTGAATGCTACTCAAGTTCGAGCCTGAGATTTCAATATGTATTTGCTTGACCGGATAATCGCTCTCCGGCCTACCTGTATTCAGTGTAAACAGCTTCCTTAATGTCTGTAGAGCTATTTCTTGTTTTCCCTGAATAAGGGAGTATTTGGGACTTTCTGGAGTCAGTAAAAGGCCACATAACGCTATCAAGCTTAGTACAGAATTAGCTAAAAGTAGCAACCGCCATGGCATGAATCTTAAACCCAATACCATCGCGTCCAGGTTCAATGGCAGTATTCCTATCGCCATTCCTGAAATTTAAGAAAAAGACAATATTTTGGACTAATAAGTATACGTGAATTGTATTTATCTAAATACTACTTACCAGGTAAAAACATCAACCCAATTGGCATAAACATCGATAGCAGTGTTACATGTTTCACCCGGGTCTTTTGCCCATGGAATTCGCCCAGAAAACTGAAGACACACGCTTGACAGCCCGAAATACAGAATCCATTAAAAAGTCGAAATATAATCAGCATCCAGATGTTGACAGAAAAGGCCGAAATAACTGTCGTAATAAAGCTGAACACAAGAGCGAACCGCAGTGTTTTCACCCGACCCCAAGTGTCAGCTAAAAATCCCATGGCATGAGAACTGAGAACGATTCCCAGAAAACCTGACGAAGCCAAGAAGCCCTGCTCTCCTATTGTTGACTCGAGATCACATTTTAAAAACGGCATTATAATACCAATACCCATGGTCTCCACCATCACTGCCATGAAGCACAAGCCACTTAATAATAACAGGAAATAATGGAATTTACCAGTTTCTGTTAAGGCGACGGCTTCTTCGAAGGAGTACACCCTTTCTGTCTCTAGTTCCGGCTTTACACCATTCTTCGATCTTTCTGTTTAAATGGAGAAAAAAATGCGGTTGTGGTATTTTAACCTAAATTTGATTTATGTAAGTAAAGTCAAGCAAATATGTAGTTTTTAATGATATATGTTAAGTACCAACCATCCAATTTACCTACAAATAACCAAGTTAATGTCCACATTCTCGAATTAATGTTAAATGCTCTGAAAGTCCTAATTAAAAAAAAGTAATACTCAGTATCTCTGCAGCATTGATTTCTATAACTGAGTTATCTTATCAGAGGGTGGAGGATTTAAATTGGAAATATACCACCTTTTTAATTCTACACTTTTGCCTACATACATCGATGTGAAACGGGTGATTCAATTAGAGGTAGTTTTTTTCAGATCATGATTTTATGACAGATCGCGCGTGAGTCGTGTCAAACTGTCATGGTATTTTTGTTCAGTATTGTTTGACATTTCATCATGGAAAGACTTAGCCCGGCACAGCATCTAAAAAGTTTTCAGCTGTACAGCGTTCTACGAGCAGTGTCGGCTTTAGGGGCGGCCACCCAGGACGCCGGGATTTTCTGGGGCGCTACGCGCGCCAGCTTAATTTAACCACTTTATTTGAATGCCAATCTCTATCAATAGAAAGAAAAACTAAATTCAGCGTATTAACTTTTATGAACTTATTTTGTAGGAGTAAGTATGAGTAATCAGCATTTATCCACCACCACCTGTGATTTTGTTGCTTGTTTTGTTGTATCCCTCACAAACTTAAGTAGAGCGAAAGAGAGACGCACTGAGCGGCAGGCAACTCGTATTACACTGAGAAGAATATTTTACAGTTGTCCTGTAAAGTGAATGAACTTAGAATAACGGTCAACACTTGCTTGAGACGTTTTATTTGCATGGAAGTCTGATTATTTTTCTGAAGTGAGCAGCTCGCGAATAAATTTAAGTGTCACGCGCTCATAAGCTCCAGTTATTGATAGCATCAAAGCGGTTCATTATCAATTATGTGAATTGCTTAATGCTTTGGTTTCCTTGGCCGATGTTACCAAACAAAGCGATGCTGTGACGTCATATGAAGCGGCCACACTGGCCGGACAGCTAGTAGATATTAAATTTGTTGTTTCTCTGATAATAGGGGACGACGCGACGTTTTGTTTCAAATCAACGTTGTGGGCAATGAGGCTAGTCGGAACTTAACTGCGGATGGCACTCTTTATTGCGCTATTATAATGGACTATTTGCTGCCTGCAATTAAGTCCGTAATCTCGACGACATTTGGCGCTACTTACCACACAGCCCATGAAACCATGGCTTTTTTGCGAGAACATTTCGGTGAACAGTTATTTTCACGATATCATGTGATATCACACTTCTATACTCTTTCCTGTCCAAAGTCTACATGGATAAGATGGCTAAGATCGAGGAATGAGGAATTGGAAGCCAACATTACTCCCGTTATTCGCAAAGTATCACTCGAAATTCTCGAACGCGTCATCAGAAATTGAAACTTTAGAATGGACCATGTTAGCCGCAGTTACGGCCAACATTTGAAAGAAAAACATTAACAAATAAATGTAAAGAATGGTACTGTTGTATGATAATAAAGATTACCCGATTAAATGTTGTTATTCTTTTTTATTTTTGAAAAAAGTACCTCTAATGAATACATACATTATGTACTTGTATACTTCTTTGGACACGGTCCAATGTACGTCCATGGTATTATTTTTGTACTTGCTTATGATTCACAGAAGTTTTTTACAAATGTTTCTTGTTATTATAGTTTGTGCGATCAATTTCTATAGCCATATTCAACATCCTGCTGCCAGTGTTATGACATCGCAGTAGGTTTCGATATTAACTTCTGAAACTGATCAACTTATTTTTATTTCGTGAGAAATAAATGCTTTGAAGACATCTGGATTCGAACCGTGAACCTTTCGCATGACAAGCGACGACGACTACCACTACGCCACGGCCACCCACATGATGATAGCGGCAAGCAAGGAATCCAGCACACATTCGAATGTTTAAGTCTCAACAATCCCAAGAAAAGGAAAACTCAGCATGCGTATTGCATAAATAAAAATAATGCACAAAATATTTCGAATCAACAAGATGAATAATAATTATTACATTTCGGCTGCGTAACGGAAATGATTTCGTCGTCGTAAAAGTTCAACAAAGATGAGAGATGGGCGAGCCACCGACACCAAATTTGCTAATGGAATACAAACCAATAACCACCAGACACCGCGGATGCCCAATAGAAAGATACAAAGACAGATGGGATGTATACGGAAATATGAGATTAGAAAACCATGTCTACTAACCGAAAAGTTCGAAAGAAACTTCTTTAACTGAATTCGATTTCTTTGACTTCATTATGCCCTTATTTTTAACGGTTGGGTACGATCAGTGTCGTAGCTAGTGTCATGAGCGCCCCTGGCAAGATTTGAATTTTGCGCTCCCAAGACTTATTTTTTAGCAAGAGAAACAACACAATAACTTTGAAAGTGTAATTTAAATTATGTATACATTTAAGCATAAAATTATCCTACTTACTACTATGTAGGAAGGGAAACAATACAACACGAGTTCGTTCATCTATGCATTATAAAATAAGCTTACCTTTCAGGCTTGAGGCCAAGTTGTCAATAATATGGTCTTTCAATCGCTTAACACAACTATACACATACCTACATATGTATTTGGCTTCCAAATCATCTTTCTATTTTAATGCTAAACCAGCAGCGTCTTCAGTGGAGCTTAAGGTTTCGTGTAACGAAAGTCCTATTAGGAAACCAAAATCAGAAGCTACGGCAGCTAAACTTTGAAATCTCCGTCCCATTTGCTGATAAGTGTGTCAATGTCTAGTGCAACGTTTCCCAAAAGGTGGTCCGTGGAACCCTGAGGTTCCGTGGACGGGTTAAAGGGGTCCCGAGTTCCATTCGAAAGTTAACTAAAACGTTCGTCGAAAACAGTCATTTCTTCTACACACGGAAGTGAGATAGCATTCCAGAGGAAAAGTTTTATCCAGGTTATTTGAATTGCGCAACGAACTTAAGATATTATTCGCCGAATAGCCCACTTCTGCATCCGTTAGTACGCTTGTTGAACTATTGCACGATGAGCAATGGTTAATGAAATTGGCTTATTTGGCCGATATTTTCCATAACCACGTTTATAGTAAGAGATAAAATATCCTCACTTAAAAACAGACTTGGATGTTGGATCGAATGTGTTGAACTTAAAAGTTAGAAAAGTTTTACTCTTTTAAATGGTTTTGTGGAAGAAAATCAAAAATTCTGGTCTAGTAAAGTTGAATTTTAAACTTTTGAAGTCCTTAGCCCTTTCGTCAAACATTTTTTAACATTTCGCTTACGCTTTTCAAAAAATTACGGTTCTATCGACAGCTCGTTTGAACGATTTTTTGCTAAATCAATACAAAGCTCTATTTGATTTTTTCTGAAATCATTCAAAAAATCCACCAGGCAAGTGATGATGAGGCCTGTTAAAACTACGAAATTCTACCGAAATCAGTCAAACCCTGTTCCCGTACGAATATTTTTCGTAGTTCGTTACAGAAGAGAGATCTAACAGGAGAGTAAGAAATTCAGATGCTGCAAATTTAATTGTAATTTTTCTTATGTCTTATGTCTACAACATCTCTAGAATATTGTCCTAAATTTTCAAGTCGATCGGAGTAATATTTTCAGCGATAAAGCCTTGAGAAGTTGCGCACTCAACGACAGTTGGGCTCAGTTTTATTGTCACTCAAAATTTCGAACTTGTTTTCCTCGAAACTGTATTTTCAAAGTCGGTTGAATCCAATTTTCACTTTTTTGTTTTTTCCTTCGTCCAAGTTCTAGTTTAAGGTATTAACTAAAATACGTATCTTCTTTTTTGACTTCAGTTGACCCTGTCATTAGTTCTGCTGTCAACGCGCAAGCACCTTTTTTCCGAGGGGTCACCGGAAATGGTGTCGCAATGGCAGAGCTTTAAATATTTTTCTACAAACATTTCAGAAACTCTTTATCAAATGTGTATATTTAAGGCCAAAAAAGATTGATTGAAATATTTAATTTTTTATATAAAAAAAAAATTGTTAAAAATAAGCCGATTTTTACCCGACGAAACTCATGTAACCCCTTAAGTAAGGGGCGCCATTCCTAATCTGTGGGGGCGCCTATTGTAATCAAGTACAAGTTTTTTTTTATGTGAGTTAGCCTAGCATAATATTTTAATTTTGTGTGCTTGTGGCTCTGTAAAGTGCGCCCCCCTGAGGGCTGCGCCCCTGGCAGCCGCCCCCCTTGCCAGCCCCTAGCTACGACGCTGGGTACGATTGGCCGCATTTTAAAATTTCGCATAACAAAATCTTGCATCATCATAGCCTGGCATTATCGGAATCTCGCAATTACAAAATCTCGCATACCGAAAACTCGCAATACCAAAATCTACTAAATTGAAAACTAGAATCTCGCATTGTAATAAAATTATTAAGGACATTAAACTTGGAACTTTTTTCACATATTCTGACACCTAAGATCCCACTGCAACTTTTTTTTTGCTATACTAAATGACACACCCTACGGTACATACATACATATATGCACATGCACATTACACAAGACTGCTCTTAATAAGCGAGATTTTGATAATGCAATATTTGGATACTGCGAGATTTTGTTATTCGGAATTTATTTAAAAAATGCGGGCTTTCGTCATTAGAGATTTTGGTTTGCAGTTAATCGTGGCGCTCCCATTTTTAAAAACTCTTTGATATAAACTGACAAAAAAAATTGTCAATTGTCTTTCTTTCTTTCTTTTTTCTTTCTTTAGGGTTTAGGTGCTGCTACAGTTCGGGGTGAACCAAGGCCTGCTTCTCGCAACCATTTGTGTGTGCGTGTTATATTTTTTGCGCGAATGGAAGGAGTTCACAGTTTAGGGTCACTTTTAGATGTTTGCTGGGATTAAACCCGGGGCGGCATGCGTAGTATAGTAGTCCAAAGCACTAACCAATACGCCGCGGTGCTCAAATATTTATACAGAAAACATCTAAGCTAAACCAATCATAATGTAATTTGGTATAGTGATAGTCTGCGACCTGAGAAACAACATGCAAAAATAATTGCCCGCTAGGTGGCGCTGGAGTCAAGTTATTTACAACTTCTATATTAATTGACCAAAATGATTCATAATCAGTTTATGTTGGTAATTTGGTATGGTGCCTAAAGAAAAAACTACAAAATTTGGACCCGATAGGTGGCGCTGGAGCCTGGAGTCAATGTGGATGAGGGCGCGCGACCAAATGGGAGCGCGGATAAAGACGCTCGTGTAGCATTGGCCTTAAGCATTCAAAATTCCATTGAAATCCAAAGCAAAGGCTTTTTCGTTATAGAAAATCAAAAACACTTTAAAAAAATAGTTTACATTGTTTAAAAACTTTGTTGAGATTTTTCAAGATTTTGAGGACTGCCTGCATGTTGAGTGTCTTCTAAAGGGCCTAATTCTTCAAAACAGACCTTTAAATTTACGCGGATAACATTCTCTTTAGAATTAAAAACGGTGAATGAAGCAAAGTATTTTCTGCTTTTAATTAGAAATTCTGACGGTTTTTAACAATGCGAATATTTTGCAACAAAATTAAATCGTTTAATATGAAGATCAAATTTACTTAGCACAATATTAAGCACTTCTATGAAATGATAACTTACCAACTTCAATGTCCAGCTCTAATACAAATGCTGGATTTTCCATTTTAATCTATTAATATTTAATTTATCAGGTACTAACAATTTCACTAACGATTTAAATTTTTTTTTAATTATTTGCTTTCCGGATTTCACATTAGGATCATACGATATATCAGTCTTACGAGCGCGGATGACACTGAAAGTAAATCTTCCTTTACGGTGAACTTTTAATGAATTTTGCATTGGCATGTTATCTTACTTCTCAATTATGACCCTCCTAAAAAAAATTGTGATAAAAAATAGAACAGATTCGGTTTGTGTGCCACAAAGCAGACATTTACAAAACTTATTTACAAATGGTTTATCAGTTATCAGACAGTTTCTTGTATAAGTTTTACAAACAAGGTTAGGTACTAGGTACAACGAATTAGATACATCATTTAAAAATAGTTTTTAAACTTT
The DNA here is from genome assembly GCA_949775065.1 of Brachyopa scutellaris. Lineage (NCBI taxonomy): Eukaryota > Metazoa > Arthropoda > Insecta > Diptera > Syrphidae > Brachyopa > Brachyopa scutellaris. The sequence goes on from OX459112.1 coordinate 22,383,556, forward strand.
GGGTTTGTCAAAAAAATATCGGATGACGATGTTTGCGGTATGCAATGGTTTTGCACATAACTCCCTGTAGTAGGTTTAGGTACATACTTTCTTTTTTAAGAGTAAAAAATCAGAATTTTAATAAGTTTTTTGAGTCTGCTTTGGAAAAGCCTACTTTACTTAAATTGCACCGAACTCTGTTGCTCAGTCAGCAAATGAGCAACGCAAATAAAAGAATAATGATACAGTTTGAATATACAAAAAAAAAATGTTCACTGAATTGAAGTCTAACTGAACCTTTTTAACAATAATCAGCCACAATAATTCTGTTGATTCTCCCATTTGCTCCAGTTTTATCGAAATTACCCCAAAACAAGTGCGACTTATATGAGCTTTAGCTTAATTTGTTGTTTTTGTTTCTTACTGTTGATCCATTTTTTGATTTGATTTTAAAACATGGCAATTAGTTCACTATTCTCTAATTATTCTAAGATTAGATTATTTTTTTCGGGAGACATTGGATGCGTAGGTCCAGATTGTTTCATGACGAATTTCCAGACCATAGGTATCGTTGGAATATGCCAAAGTAGACAGATGGAAATTTTCGACTACTACAGAGTATTTCTGTTTGTAAGCATTCGAATTAAACTACACATACACATGTTTTTACTTCAACGGGTTTTTTGACAGTCCGACCGAAAGCCATTTTTTGGCCGAAGCCGAATCTGAAGAATAAAGCAATTTTAAATTTTCTGTGTTGAATTGTAATTTCAAGTACGAGTTTAGTCCAGAATACCTTAACGTAACAGCAATCAGCAAGTCTCTCCTCGGCTGAAATTATTTCCACAAATATTAAATGAGTCATTCGTTGATATATATTTTTTAAAATGCGTACCAGTGTGAATTCATTATTAGGGGAACCTGGGGACACCTGATCCCCCCTTTTTAATTTGTCAAATATCTTAAAAAGTAAACCATTAATTGCCTTTTTATTTTAACGATATTATAATCAATTTAATTGTTCATCATATTGTACAGTTTAATTAAGAAAGTATGTAAGATAAAATATATTTTTGGCCGTTTTTCTAAAACTATCCAAAATAACCAAAGTGTCCCCCATTCAGGGAGACTTGATCCGGACTTAGGGCAGACTTAATTATGGGAGGATACAGCATACGGCCCTGCAAATTTTTATGTAGGAAGATCATAAAGGGGGAAGATAGTTCCCCATTGCGTTCAGGTATAGCACGGCATGCAGTTTTCCGTTCACCGCGCTCACCTGACGTAATTTTGTTTACTTATTTTTTCCCCTTGGTAGCAACCACTCTTTGGTTTATGGACTGCAGTTAGCCTAGTCTCGTCAATGATCCATATAGATTCTGCCCGCAAATTTAAACTTTTTCATCATAAGCGTATATATTCGAAAAACTGCGAAATATTGTGCTTATTGAAGCACAGTATCTTGGGAACAAGTCTCCCCTACCTTATAGGGATCAAATCTACCTTGGGGTCATAATTTTCTTTTGAAAATGTTTCTAATACGTATCGATATTTTTTTTAAAAACAAACCTTCGAAGACCTATCTAAATGAACCCGTTTTCGATTATTTTCAGAGATAACTCGTATTAATTATCAACACCTTTGTTAAAAAAAACAGTAAAAATACTTATAAAAAAACAATTGGACAACTAAAAAAGAAAAACACGTCACCACAATACTGCTATCTGCGCGCGAGTTGTAAATTAATATTTGTCGCTTCTAACCAACGGTAAATAGTGTGTTGCCAGTGAGCAGTAAAAACAAAAACATTCCCACATCAATATAATAGCCAGTGATCAAGTCTCCCAAGGGATCAAGTGTCCCCAGGTTCCCCTACATATTGTAAAAATTCTTCATAATTTTTTCAAAAAGTTTTGAAAATGTTGAGAGTACGTAATAGCTCTATATTGGCGCATGGATTTTGGATTACCTTTCGTGAACACAGTAATAACTTCAGCAACTCTCAAGACAGAAAAATGTCCAACCTACACTTATATTTATTATGTATCCTTAAATGTTGGTTGTGATACCCTCAGATGTACTCACTCCTACATGAGTATTTATTGTCGAGACTGTTTATTCACTTACACATTTAAGGCGCGGTTACAGGTTAAATAGCGAAACTATTAATTTGGGAAGTGTCATCAACTAAGTTCGGATATTAGCCGTGTTTTTTTTAAACGTAGCTAGCCAGTAGTTGCTAGCAAAGTCAAATTTCACACGTAAAACAAATACAACAACCAGCTGGCTACAACTCCTGATTTTATCCGCAGCCAAAAGCAGCTGGCTAGGAATGTTGCGATATCGCATGGCAAGGTGGCGCTTAAAGCGATTTGTAGAACATTTGACAGACTGCCGTGTACAAAAATTATATAATTTCAATTACTAACCCCCCTGTTCTGCATTCCACTTTTAGTGAATTCAACCACCAAAAGTGGAATTGGGTGTTCTACATTCCGAACGAAACTATGAATTGTGGATTGTATGTTCGAAAGTGAATATTTTGGTGTTCTGCATTCCACTCAAGATGACAGCTGTAAATTCGTGTTCTGCATTCCGAAAATCCTGTGATTTTAGTGGATTGAATTCACTTGAGATTCTTGACGTGAATTGAATTCACATGGCGTTGTAAAGTGAATAAATTAATTAATTTAATGATCAGAATCATTTTGAAAAATGTGAGTAGAATAATAAGACTTTCCATTAGTGTATTAAAATAATTCCTTTGTTAATATAGTACAACACAAAAATTAGAGGCAAGAGAGTATTCTCTTGAATTATATGAAAGAAAATCAAGATTTCTCTGACTCCACTTCTAGCAGGATATCAACAAATATTTCCTTACTCACCCTAAAACTGTTTTTAAAAATGCAAAACTCATTAAATAAATTACTTTTCTTCAGTTGTTTAACTTCTGCTTACAATGCTTAGGGAAGATCCAGAATGTTAGATTTATCTCGCAAAATCTTCCTGCGAACTCTCTCCATTCGGTTTTCTTCCCGGTTTTCACCAATAATTTAAACATTTTGTTTTACATTTTTTCATTTTTTTAATAAAATATATTTTGTCTTAAATGTTTAATTCACTTGCACAAAACAAAAACCAAGAACTTAAAATCTCCAATGATTTTGAAATGATTTGACAGCTGTGTTTGACATTTCAAACAAATGAATTCGAAGTGGATTCCAAAAATTCGAAAACACTCGGAATGCAGAACACTGAATTCCATTCCGAGTGAATTTGTAAATGATGTTTCACATAAATAATCCACTATATTATGATTTCATATCACTTTATGTAAATTATCCATTGAATAAATTACCAAAATTAATCGTTTTCACAACAAATAACAAAAAATCGATTTGGTTGAATGCCGAATACTTTGACAGTTCACACTTAACAGCTGATCGAAATCACACACATGTGACCGAAGTCACACACACCAACTTGGAGGTAAGTCAACTGGGTTCGGCTGGCTGGGAATCGTTTTAATGAACGACTTGCTAGCTACGTTTCAAAAAAACACGCCTATTGTTTCAGATTAGTGGCTACCGAAACAAAATAATAATAATTGTAGTTAACAATGTCTTTCGTGTTCGAAACTAGATTATTTTCTACTTCTAATTTGAAGACACCATCTCAGCTCTTTTCTCTATTAAGGATATTATTAAAAACGTTCATTTTGTTCCACTCTTAAAAGACTAGCTACAATATAAATACACATCAGCTTGTAACTGCACTTCTACAACAGAATTTTTATCGACGCATTAACAAGTTTCGCGAAACGAAACAAGCATTCTATTTTTACAGAAAACAATAAATTCAACATTCGGCCTCTGCGAAATCTTCGGCCTTATTTAGCCGAAGCCGAATGTTTTGCCGAAGGTTAAATTTTCAGCCGAAGGTGGCCGAAGCGGAAGCCGAATGTTCGGTCGGACTCTAACTGTATAATATTTTTAGTTATAACCCAGCGGGAAATTTGGGAAGCGCTCCTCTGAGAAGGTATTTGGAAGCAATGATTTTTTAGGAAAACATTCTATGCGATGTATAAGTGATGCATTGAGAAGCAATCACTGAGATGTGCTTCCGAAAAAATATTTTTAAAAGTGTGGATTGCTTCCCTCTGCGGACCTGCTAATGTAAAAAGGATATGGAAGAGGATACGGAGTGTCATGCCTTCTAACCTTCCAAGGAATCGCTTCAGCATGCATGATTGTATGCTTCCATTTGCCGCTGGGAATGTTCATGCATACATATGTACATAAACAGGCGCATAACATAATGTAACAAATTTTATTAGTGGATAGGAAAATTTTGAAATTTCTGAATTCTCGTCTATTTCCGTTATCGTTAATAGATAGAAAAAAATCCACGCATGTTAACTTGAAATTTACGAGCACTGCCGTAAAAAATACAATTGACAGAATCTTATGACACAAAGTTTACCATTTATCGCCTCTATTATCTCGTTCTAGAGCTGGAAAATACATTCATAGATAGTATATGTATATATTTGTTTTAAATCTGACTATTTTAAGTATTCACACAAATTAAAATATCGTTATCGGATACGAGCTCGGGAGGAAGACTCTGTCGTATTATTATTGTTGATAAAATCTACGTGAAACACACCCCTTATATACCTTTTACCTCCAGACTCATTATCATTCACAGTATTATTTTGAAAGCAAAGTATAGTTGAATGTACATATATTGTTTCATACCATATCATAAACGTAATTGAAGGAAACTAAAACAAACGTCATCGCTGGATCCAGTGTCCTGATCTTTATGGCATACAAATTTATTTATATATTGCATGAGTAACAAAACAAATGGCAGAGATAATGATCAGAATTTGGAGATATTGTAACGGATGCGACTTCGATTAAAAAATAAAAGTGTAAACCTACCTACTTTTTAAAAAAAAGCGAACTTAAAGCAGTTTTTATTCCGCACATTCACATCTTTATCTTAAATCAATAATTTGTCTACTAACTTACTATGTGAACGTTTCTCAATTAATTTTAGACCGACAAGGCGAAACAAGACAAAATCTGTACGAATTTTTAATAAAAACAACAATTTATTTTATTGCTCAACTATTCACGGGTTCATACGTTCAACGATTATCAAATCTCGATCACTTACAAACTGCTGGTTATCCCTAAAGAACGTAGAAATCTACATTATCTATAACATTCACTATTTAAGGTCAAAAGGCGGCGATTCTCTACTCGTGTACGGTCCCATTGGCGCAATTATTACTTGAATGCTGATATTATTTTGATTTGGCCCAATGAGGTGAGGATTTACGTTTGGAGATTTCGAGTCTATCGTCATTTCTTCATATGGCAGTAAGTTATCTAAATTAAGAACCCGACTTTTATCAGAGAAATATTCCGTTCGTTCGTGTACGGTTAAAATATGTGTCAATTCGTGTTGCATGCCGCTAATTAGAACAGCCACCTTTTAAAACAAAAACAAAAAAACATTAAAAATTGCTTGGAGAAAATGATAAATTCTTACCTTAAATCTCTCTTCACCGAGGCAATTCTCTTTGCATGTAACGCGCAGTCGTACCGTGCGCAATGAGAATTCGGGCACGTCTTCACCCCAAACCATTTTCGCTTTGTTGTACTTGACTCCACGGGGAAAGAATTCAATGTCCCACGTTACCGATTGATCTGGGTGGCAGAATACATGAAATCTAACAAAGTTTGTTTATTTATAATAGCACTAAGTACTTACCGTCTTCTCTCTCGGCTAAGTTTCTCTGTGAGAAAAAACAGGCTACATAGTTGGTATATTCTGGAATTTGATGAAATTCGTTTATGTTAAAGCTGACGCTCCATAAATCGTTTGAGTAGAGACGTGGTGTAAATTGTAAACTTCCTAATTCGGATTTTCGTATCTCATTTACACGATCTTCTTGTCCTACAAGTATAAAATGTATGAGTAATTGAATATATGATTAATACATGGCATGTCAGCTAACCTGAATGATAGCTCATGCCAATAGCCATTCGTTGAACAATGAACTCTTTATGATAGGCAAGTATAGGAAATAGCAACAAATGTGCCAATTCCCTGGGCGTCATCATAGCAAATCTTATATGGGACATTGTCGACTCTATAAGATGTTTAAATATTTTATCCCTCTCCTGCATTTGTAAATTCTCCTCATTGTCGAGTATTTCCTTACGATGCAGTAACCACTTCTGTAAGATGCCGAACAAATCGTATTCGCTCGTCACAATAATATCATTTTGCTGCAGCAATAATATCATGATTTGCGTATCGAGCTCAACGAAATCCTTCGATGTACTAACCATTTCTAGATTCCATTTGAGGAATCTTTTTAACGCGTCGGTGAGATCTTTGTGATAGGGACTAAAAGCAATGGTATATTGCAGCCAAGACACCAGGTATCCCTGTGTAGCTGCCTTTGCAGTATGTGTCAGCATAAAAGTAACACATAGTTGCACTAAATCCTGAAACGTGAACTTAATTATCGATTTCAAACTCTGCCAGTAACTTACTTACCTTAACATTATATTTATCGGCTAAAGCCAACACGGGCATCACAGACTGAAGTGTAGCTTTCATCTGACCAACATATAGATACTTCAGGAATTGTGGAAACACAGCCGCACAACAAGGCTCTTCATACAATTCGATAATTCTCTTGCGGCACTCATTCCATTCGGGGTTCATTAGCATCACCTGAAATACTTCACTACTAGCGCAGAGTATCACACGATGTGCAGGATACTGATTACCACCCACAACTAGGATAATATCAGACATCAGCTGTTCTGCGTATAGATTGGCAATTTTCTCCAGTATACTATTTGTGTTCACTATCTGTGAAGCACATGCGATTATAAGGGCAAAGCAAAACATACGTAACAAAAAAATTACCATGCCTGAGTCCGGACTGCTTTGATCCTCTGCTGGCAAAGGTTCTACACTTGTGTCTTTATCCATTGTACAGTATTATCAGAGACCCAAAATATTAAGAATAATGGCAATAAAGATTGAGAATTATCAATGTATATTTGGTGGCAAATAATTAGTTTTCACTGTGCACAATTAGTTGGGTGGCTGATCGAAAGTGTCTATAGGGGAGTTGTAATATAGGGGACATTATATTTTAAAAAAAAATTACAATTGATTTGTTCGGATAATATTTCTTTTATTTATATTTAGGATCACTGCTAAATTTACACGGTTCAGCAGATGTCAACAATAAATGAAATGACAGCTTGACAGTCAAACGAAATGTAACGTCGCATTGAAGTCAGGAAATGGAAAACGGGAAGGGCGCGTTAAAAAAAAGTACTAGATAGTAGTGGAAAAAATTACTAAAAAAACACAACTCTCAACATAATAAATACATACTTCAACTAAAAGCGAAGCTAATTTTTATACTCAGCGGATATCGAAAGATAAGAATTCTTACACACACAATTTTGCAGTAAGAAATTGCAAATTTTTCACTCGCGGGAACATTTTTTTCTCTCGTTGTTTCTTTTTGTCCCCTTTTCCACGATGAAACCTAAAGTCCGTTTGGTTACTTGCAAATACATACGAATTGATGTTTTTTAACCCAAAAAGATGCAACAAAGGTCCAACGAGAGAAAAAAAAGTCCTCTCAATTGATAAACTTGCGAATTCTTCGAGTGAGTAGCAAACTTTTAACTGAGTTTGCTGTCAGTTTTCTTATTAGAAATAGTTTTTGTTTTGTATTTTACGTTTGATGTTTTCAACGCCCTGTGTATCGGGTTAAGAAAGCCATCTACAGCGTGACTATAGTAAAAACTTTTTATTCTAGTGATTCTATTGAGAGTGTAAAGATATATCTCTTTCCATATAATGATAGCGATAAAGTGATTTATGTCGTTTTCGATTGGGATTTTCAGATTTTGCTCTTAGATTTCAGATTTTTCGCGCTGATTGGAAAACAAACGAGATTGATCCGTTTTTCTGTAATTGTATTAGTGTGACATTTCACATCTTATTCGTAAAGCTGGAAATACACGATACAATCGTTGTACAACCGCGGGTTGTACCAATTTCGGTACAACCGTTACAAGTAGCACACACACTATACAATCTGCGTGCGATTTCCATACAACGGCGCATCCAACCGCAGGTTTTCGAATCAAAGCGTACAACCGTGCGATATCGGTACAACCGTCGTAAGCTAGCTAACACACGATACAATCGTCGCCGTTGTACAACGATTGTATCGTGTATTTGCTGCTTAAAAAAAAAAAAATAAGAAAAAGAAAAATAATAAATACAATTTTAAAGCACTTTCTTTATATTTTCTAAATATTATAGGTACATAGTTTCTGATAATTATTTTTGTTGATTGATATTTATTTTGATGTACGGCGTTGAGATTTCATATATGTGCTGGTGTTAGTGCAAGTAGGTGTAAATCTGGAGCTGAATCCGATCACAACAATTGATCTAGAGCAGTGTTTTTCAATCTTTTCAGAATAATGACCCCCTTGAGCACATAAAACAACTTAGCGACCCCCTTTGAAATTAAAATAAGAAAATAATGTGCAAAACTTGCAAACTCGCACTGCAAATAATACTATAACGTTGGGGGTCTAGTTAACGACCACATTATTCACTCACTTTAACCCGGGTTAAAAATTACAAACCCAAATCCATTATATTTACGCGTTTAACTCGCAACTTCAACACGAAAAAATTTTAAAATAAATTTTAAATCCGAATACATTTGAACTGAACCAAGAGCAAAAAATGGTTAACGATTTCGTAAAAAAGAGAATTTACTCCCAAACTAAGAGGGTATTGACAAATTATTGCTCGAACAATCACACGCCCTTCCATACCTAACAGACCACCTCCGAAATATCAAATGCAGACAGCTGTTTGCGCGGTGGACGGTGAGCAAATCTCGAAATTTTATAGAGGTGCTAGCGGATGTTAGCCGCCCGATCCCGAAGTTCTTTTCCTGTTCTTTGCTTTTTATGAATGAAAGAGAAAGAACAGCGATAGAACGAAACACTTACCACGACACAGGGTGAGGCATTGAATGACACACTGACATTCGAGTGTCTCCGTCTATTAACATGTAAAGTTTCCATTTCGGAAATGCATTTTTTTTATTTGCTTAATTTTGGGCTCATTCAATCACTGTTGCTGTTTTCGTTGCCAGCACCGTTTACCTTACCACCATCTTTCATTTTCAATATAAAATGCAGAAAACATAAAACACAGATACAATCACTTTGTAATTTAAAAAAAAATTCTTTTTAGTGTTCCGTCCGTACCAAAACGGAACACTAATGGAATCAGTTCGGTGTCTGTCTGTCTGTCTGTCTGTCTGTCTGCCTGTCTGTCTGTCCGTCTGTCACAGGCCTTTTTCTCAGAGACCATTTGACGTAGACTATTGAAATTTGGAACAGTTATAGCAATTAGTGGCCCAAACACTGACATGAACTTAAAAAGTTGAATTTCGACTTGGGGGGCTAGTTTTGGGGGGATAAGTGAAATGTTAAAAAAAAAACTTTTTTAATTTAATGTTGAGGTCATCGTGTGTGATGTCAAATGAAAGCTACTTAAAGCACGAATTCAAAAATGTATAAAATATTTTTATGTGTTACTTTTTTCTTAACACTTTTTCAAAAAAACGTTAAAAAATCGCTATCCGAGGCTGTATCTCCAAAAATATCGATCAGAAAAATCTAAATAAAATCACAAACATCGAGAATAAAATGTAGATGGAAACCCAATTATCAGAACTACATTACCTTCGACAGTTTTTTTTCTATTAATTTTTTTGTAATTTCACCTTCCCGACTGTTTGCATATACTGAAGTGACGTAACCATATCACAATCATATAAAAGTGAATACGTTAAGGGAAATTTGTATGTGTGAGAGTAAAAATTGAATGGTTGCGCCATTCGCTACAAAAAATTCACTTCCGGTCATTGTATATGAAATATATACAATGCTTCCGGTATAACCATTGAGCTTAGACTTAAACCACATAAAGGAATCTTGATGGTTTCGTATACATTGTAATGTAGGTGTCTCTTCTTTTGCTATGAAGATATGAAAATTGAATTGGCGTACAGACACGAGAGGGAGACAAATCGCCAAATTCCACGTATTTAATACAATTCAACGAATAACGAGACGAAAATATATGTATGGATACATACTCATACATACTTTTTTTTTTTTTTTGTGGATGTACCATGTAGATATGTATAATTATTATTCTTTCGAGAAGATGAGACTTATCAAGTTGTTTACATTTGTGTAGATATGTACATATATGTACATGCATATTTAAATTTGTTTTTGGCAAATCGTGCTGAATTTTTATTGAAATATATGCATACATACATATGTACCTATTCGTATCTACAGGTATAAAAAAACGAAAAACGAACAAAGGGTTAAAAAAAAACGAAAAAACGATAACGCACGGGTGAAGTAGTTGGAGTATACCTACATACATACATCAAGGGTGGAATCATGTTATGCAGGTAGGTACTATTAGTTTTTCTTCTTTATCCGTTTTCATGTGTGCGTAACAGAATTATTCATTCGCACACCTGTGTTCAATTGTGTATTCTTTGGTTTGTTATTTTTTTAGTTTGCTGGGTTCGTTTGCCTTTGGTTTCTTTTTCAATGAATTTTCAATGTGCAAACGCAAAGTAGATAAATGTAGTTACTTTTTAAACTGTTTTTTTATTATAAAAAAACGGTTACGTCGTTACGGGATGAAAAACGGTTTTTTAAACCAGTTCGTTTTTTTTTGTACCCACTCCTAGTATGTAGGTACTTACTTTATGTATTTGTTGTTTTTCTCTCTTTTTTTTTTTTGTGTAGAGATTTTGCGTGTGTGAGTGCAAAATTTGAATAGTTGTACTTAGAACTATTCAATTTGGTGTTTGTTTTTGATAATGTGTTGAGAGTGTTATATAGTTGAACATTTTTAAAACGTGAGAGCTAGACTGTGCTCAGCTTTGAAGTGTTTTACTTTCAGAAACCTGCGACGGAGTGCTAAGAATATTTATTGTATCGGATAGAGAAAGAACATATTTTTCGCATTTTGTGTACTTTTTGCACTTAAATTTGAATGTGATTGAACCTTTACGGAACACTTATTGCGCAAGTATAACTTGCACTTGACCGGATTTTTTTTTAATTAATTTCAACTGACATTTCTCATTTTATGTCAAACTTGATAATGCGTGGACCTAAAATCGGATTAAACCGGTTTTAACACGGGTAAGATGAATTTTTAACCCATCGGGCTTATTAAACGTTTTTGAGCCAATATTATGAACATACATTTAAATTTTCGGGTTTAAAAAATGCAGGTTTAAGATCGGGTTTAAAATTAATTCAAATTTGATTTGCACCCGGAGTGAATAATATTGCCGTAAATGTCGCTATAGTATGCGTCCTACAGTTTTCATTATTCACATAACGGTAATTATATTGCGTATTTGTCAAGTTGTGCCTCACAATACGAAATTGCGTTACGGATCACTTCTCTACAAAAATTGGTGTTTGAATCGAGAGATAAAACATTGAATATTGGTGCTTATCCCTAATATAAACCTCACAAAATCGGCTTATAACCTACTTTCCTGGCGAATCTGAATTCGACAATAAGCGAAGGTGGATACTAAATCCTTTTTTGATATATACATACATTCAGCTGACCTTAACATGTAAGTGAAGGAAAGCTGATTGAGCTTTCTGCGGACGGAATGCTGAAAATGCGGTTTCAATCGCAGAGGATAGATGATTTCTGGTTGAAAATAAGTAACGAGTACCCGGATCTTGTAATACCACTTTCACCGCGCCGAAATCCGAGATTTCAGCGACGTACTAGATTTTTCACGAAATCCTGAGATTTCGAGGAGATTTCGCCATACATTTTTCTGTCACCGAAATCTTGGATTTCATCGAGATTTCGTGAAATCCTGCCGAAATCTCAATGCAGTTGGCAGGTCTTCAAATTGAACACACGTTTTTCATAATTCACCACATCATCTTGTAATGGTGAAAAACAAAATCAGTTATGAAAAGTTTGTTTTGAATCGCTTTGCTGGGTAGGTACGATTAAATAAATGAATTTAATTTTCAGAGAACAAATTAAAATGGAGACAATGGAAAAAAATAAAACGAGAAAAATCTGCCCCCTAGAGGATGAAGAGTTTAGCATTGTATTGTGGAAGGAAACATATGATGATCTCCGTGGTTCTAGAAAAAACAACCACAAAGGAATGGCGTCATATATTGCACAAAAACATATTTATTTTTCGCCCGAAGAAATTAAAATTAAACTAGACAATTATTCTGATGGAGAATCTCCCGAAGAACCTTTAATTTTTTTTTCTTTTCTACACAAGAATATACAACCTGTATTTATTTGTCAGATACAAGAATATACAACCTGTATTTATTTGTCAGATACAGGTTGTATATTCTTGTGTAGAAAAGAAAAAAAATGTAAAGGTTCTTCGGGAGATTCTCCATCAGAATAGTCACTTTATATCGAAATAAAAGTGCCATTCTCGGAGAACTGGAAGAACACCTCGTCGAGGACAGCATTGTAATACGATAAGTAAACGAATCGCTTGGTTATAAAAGTGTATATATATTTATTCGTTTTGTTTTCTAAGATGACGTGTCACTCAGTGGGCCTTCGGTCATCGCAATTGATTCCAGAGTGTCTTACGTTAACTTAAAACAGCCCATACACATATCAATTCAATTTGATATGAACAACATGAATTTATATTCGGCCACACACTGCACCAACTGAGTTGAAGGACTTTGTATAAAATGCCACAAATATCTGGAATTTTCTTTATGTGTGCGTTTAAAGTCATCTTACTTTTTACGTTTCGCTCACACACACTTTCAAAGATTGCACAAGCCTAGTGCAAATTCCCCTCAATTTGACAGCAAATCAAATGACTTCCCCAGACACAGTCAACTGAGTTGAAATCAACTTCCACAAATCAAAATCTTTTAATTTTACCCCAACCAGCTCGTCAACCTTCAAATCGATCACTGACAGTGCCATAATACACGGGTTGATTTCACCACGAACCGACTAAGTTGACGGTTGAGTTGAATGGTGTATGGTCAGCATAAGAATTGCTCCCCAGGTCCATCAACTTCAATTCCTTCTGGTCCGATTTGCTCCCCAGGTTACTTATTTTTCTCAGAAAGTACCTCTGTAAATAATATATTTTTCTTCATAATTGCATATTATTAATTTAAAATAAACATTGCACTTACAAATTGTACAAACTTTTTTGCTGTTTGTGTTTCCAGAAAAATACCTTCACAACTATTTTTTTCCACTGTGAACATGATGTGTCAAATGAAATCTTTTTTTTTCGATGTAAACACCTTTTTGGGGTACCAAGATTTCAACCGCGAAATCTCGGATTTCGTTTTGGTGTAAACGTAGTAAGAGAACATTTTAGGTTATTAGTACTGTTTGCTACATCCTACTTTTCTGAGCTTACGTTTTCTTCAATGCTGAACAAAAGACAGGCCAGAAACAGGGTGGAATAGGAAGACGACTTAATTGCTTGCGTTTCCAAAATATCTCCACAGTTTGACAAATTAGTCAATAACAAACAAGCCCAACCCTCTCATTTAAGTAAAACAACAAAAAGTAAAATTAAAACTGAACTTCATGTTTTTATTTTTGATTTTGAAGCTTGCGACCCCCACCAACACTTTGAAAAACGCTTATCTAGAGCAAAAAATAGGTGCTTTTTTGGTCGGTTGGAAAATGAAAATTGTACTAGAGCGATAAATTGCTCGAGATCAAAGAAAAAAGTGTTTTTTTGCCCAATCGAAATCGACATAAGTCACTCCATTCCCCCAAGGCTCCTCTGAAAGTAAAACGTTTTAATAAAATACAAAACCAGTTTATAAAGTTCGATGTCTTATCAAAAAATGTGGATGAACTTGTGAATCTCAAAAGTGTTCTCATATTAAACTTTGAAACCGTTTTCACTTCCGTGTCAATGGGCTCTCTCAACTCTTTTCTCACCGATCTTGATTCTTGATATGCACTTCAGTAGCTCATCAAAAGCAGAGTATATCTAATAATGAGTAGGGACACTCTCCACGTGTTTCTTATAAGTTCCATTTTTCGTCACACAGACACGGAGAAATAGACGGCAATAAGAAGTGTCGTCGTGTAAGAGAGATAGAAGAGAAGAAAAATTGAGACATCACGATACGACCGATCTGACGGACTTGGTCTGTCCGGCCAAGTCTGACGTGTGTCTATCTGAGCAATGATCTAGAGCAATTTTCATTTCTGAAATGTATTTCAAGCGGTGTGGTTGTTGGCGAAGAATTAATAATGGCTGTGTATGGAAATTTTGAATTTTGGAGAAAAAAAAAATGGATATATAAAAAATTCTGATAATCGTCTGGAGATCTTGTTATTCTGCTAGCAAATTAATATAAAAAAAACTTTCTTAGCTTTTTCATCCATTCATGTACCCAAATTCGATTCCTTTTTCTTTCTTAGATTTTTTCTTTAAAATTTTATCAATCACTAGCTGTAACCCGGTGCGCTTCGCTCCACCTATCTTTTCGAAATTTGCCCGCGCACATAGTAATTCGAGTATGATAGAAATGAAGCACATAGTAGGAAGCAATCACTGCTGCTCTATTTTCAACTTCGATTTCCATTTTTTTCTCTATCTGTCTGTCTATCTATTTATCTATCTATCTACCTATCTATCTATCTATCGTCTGTTTGTCTGTCTGTCTGCCTGTCTATCTGTCTGTCTGTCTATCTATCTATCTATCTGACGGTCTGTCTGTTTATATTAATTGACCAAAATGATACACATTTCACCTGAAATTAAATTTTGTATGACAGGTCCCGAAACCACCGGTTGTTGAGTAACCGCACTGATGCTATGTTCTTTTCTATATTAAGAAAATCGTACGCTAAAAATGTTCCCAAAATCGGTTGGGTAGTTTCCGAGTCTATAAAAGGCAAACACACATACATTCATTTTTATGGTATATAAATGTAGATCTAATAACTTGACTCCAGCACCACGTAGCGGGTCTAGATTTAACAGTTAACAGTTTAACATATATTTTGAATATGAGCATTTTTGGTTCATAAATATAGAAGTTGTTAATAACTTCACTCCAGCACCACCTAGCGGGATGAAATATACTTAACAAAGAACTCTCATGCTTACCAAATATAAACAACAAATTTCATAAAAATCGGTCGAGCCGTTTCGGAGGAGTTCGATTACAAACACCGTGACCGTGATTTTTATATATTAGATAAGCGCTGCTCTCAGTACGTCCGACATCTTTCAAATACACTTGCAAAGTGAGGTCAGACAACATGTCGGACAATGTGTACGCTAACGACATCGGTCTGTCAGACATCCATCCGACCAGGTCCGTCAGATCGGTCGTATCGTGTGTACCCCCCTATCCATATCTAATCCTATTTAATAAAAAACAAATGAATAAAATCATAAATGAAATCAAATTCACAGCAGCGAACTCGGTCTCACCATATCTTTGATGACATGCTCTGCCTTACTCACACACACAACTCGAGACGCGTTTAAAAAGACATTATGGGAAAACCACACGCAATTTATCTTACGTAGCTAGCCGCATGTGGTGGTATATGGTGGTATATGCAATCGCAGGTAGGGTTGAAATCAATCCTTCTGAGCTGCTTTTACTTATTGGGCAATTTTTTTCAGGCTTTGCTTTGTACTAGTAGCAGTTGCATATGTGTAAAGAGTGTCCCTACTCATTATTAGATATACTTACTTACTCAACCAACAACCTCTTCCAGTTAGCCCGGTCCTTAGCTAACCGCTTCCAGTTGCGCACTCCAAGTTGGTTGAGGTCTTGTTTTACTTGGTTGCGCCACCTTAGGCGAGGTCGTCCTCTGCTGCGCTGATCCTCCGGGTTAGAGTTGAATATTCTCCGAGCCGGAGCGCTAATGTCCATGCGCTCTACATGTCCTTGCCATCTTAAACGCCCAACTTGCAGTTTTTTGACCAGGCTGATGTCGCTGTACAGCTCGTACAGTTCGTCGTTGAATCTTCTCCTCCAAAACCCGTCAACGCAAACAGGACCGAATATCCTACGAAGGATTTTTCTCTCAAAGCGACCAAGGAGATCTTCATCCGCTTTCGATAAAGTCCATGCTTCAGCTCCATATAGCAAGACCGGGATGATAAGGGTCTTATATAGAGTCTCCTTAGTCGATCGGGAAAGGACTTTACTGCTCAATTGCCTTCTTAGTCCAAAGAAACAGCGGTTGGCAAGAGTAATCCTTCGTTTCATTTCCGACGAGATGTCATTTTTTGATGTTATGGCAGAGCCGAGGTAGACAAAGTCCTTTACTACCTCAAAGTTGTAGCTGTCTATTGTGACGTTCTGTCCAATTCGTCGATGTTGGGTGTCCCTTTTTGTTGACAGCATA
Organism: Brachyopa scutellaris; assembly: GCA_949775065.1. Taxonomy (NCBI): domain Eukaryota; kingdom Metazoa; phylum Arthropoda; class Insecta; order Diptera; family Syrphidae; genus Brachyopa; species Brachyopa scutellaris. The sequence goes on from OX459112.1 coordinate 22,400,104, forward strand.
TACTTAGTTTTGCCCTCGTTTACCGCTAAACCCATTTTGGCCGCTTCCATTTCTATACTCGCGAACGCACCGGTGACAGCTCGCTGTGTTCTACCAATGATGTTGTGGTGAAAATACATTTTTAATGGATTAACATATACTAATATTCGTTCATTTTCATTTTAATATTTTTGTTTGGCAATACCATGAAGTATACAATACGTTTAAAATTCATTTTTTGATTCATCTCTCTCAATTGTCATCCTTCTGATGAAATAGCGACGCCTTTTAACTTTTCAACTATTAAAACCTAAAAACAACTGTGTATCTTTATTTAATAAAAAACATAATTTAAGTAATACTTTTAGTGTTGTGTTTTATTGGTGTTACGAAACACTAAAATGTCAATATCGTCGGCGTATGCAAGTAGTTGAACGGACTTTTGAAAGATCGTTCATTGTGTGTTGGCTTGTGAGTTTCGAACAATTATTTCAAGTATGATGTTGAAGAAGTCGCATGACAGAGCATCACCTTATCTGAATCCTTTTTTGACATCGAAGGTCTCGGTGAGGTCATTACCGACCTTGATGGAGCAGCGAGCTTTCTCCATCGTCATCCTGCACAGACGGATGAGTTTGGCAGGGATGTGAAAACTAGACATGGTTCTATACAGTTCATCCCTCCAGATGATGTCATAGGCGGCCTTGAAATCGATGAACAGGTGGTGGGTATCGACTTGGACTTCTTGGGTTTTTTCCAGGATCTGCCTGAGTGTGAAGATTTGTTCTATGGTGGACTTTCCTGGCCTGAAACCGCACTGATAGGGGCCAATCAGGTTGTTGACGAAAGGTTTCAGACGTTCACACAATATGGCAGGTAAGATCTTTTATAGGCGATTTTGAGGAGACTGATGCCTCTGTAATTGTAGCAGTTGAGGGTGTCTCCTTTCTTGTGAATCGGGCAAACGATGCTGAGATTCCATTCATCTGGCATACTTTCATCTGACCAAATCTTAGAGATGAGTTGGTGTATGCTCACTACCAAGTCATCTCCAGCTGCTTCAAATAGCTCTGCGGGTAAACCGTCAGGTCCAGCAGCCTTGTTGGACTTAAGCTTGGATATTGCTATCCGCACTTCGTTTTGATCAGGTGGATGGGAGTTTTGGCTATCATCATTTAAGTTGAATGGTTCATTCTGCCTGACAGCGGAATTTTGGTCGTCATCGCCATTGTACAGTCTGCAGAAGTAGTCTTTCCAAATTCTCAGCACCGACTGTGTTTCTAATACGTTTCCATCCGCGTCTCTACAGGTTTCTGTACGGGATTTGTTTTGCTGCCACATTCTATTTACACTCTGGTTAAACTTCCGTACATTGTTCCTGAGGTAGCATCTCTCAATATCCTCGAGCGCACGCTTCTCGTGCTCTTTCTTTTTCCTTCTAAGAAGCCGATGTTCTTCCCGTCTCTTTTGCTCGTAGAGCATGCGAGCAGATCTAGTCCTTCTTTGCAGCGCCGCTTTATACGCTTGTTGTTTTTCCGCGTTAGCTAGTCTGCACTTTTCATCAAACCAGGGGTTTCGTGGTGGTGCTCGTGTGAAACCCAGCACATCATTCGCGGCACTTATGATGGCTTGCTGACAGTGTTGCCACTAGTCTTCTGTACTAGCTGTTGCTGCGGTAGGACTCGTAGCAAGAGATCGGGATATGCGTTCTCTGTAGGCTCTGGCGGTGTCTTGCGATTGTAGCTTTTCGGCATTGTACTTTCTCACAGTATTTCGTTGTTGTGGCGCTGTGGATATCCGCATTCGTACCTTGGCTACAACAAGGTAGTGGTCCGAGCCAATGTTGGCCGCCCGGAAGGTTCGGACATCCAGAATACTGGAGGCATGTCTGGAGTCGATCGCAATGTGGTCGATTTGGTTGACGGTTATTCGATCCGGAGACCGCCATGTCCCCTTATGGATATTGAGATGTGGAAACTGTGTGCTTGCTATACTGACACTTCGCCCCGCAGCAAAGTCAATCAGCCTTAGTCCGTTTTCGGACGTGGTGTCGTGTAGGCTGTGCCTTCCAACCGTCCTACCAAAGATGTCCTCTCTTCCTATCTTGGCGTTAAAGTCGCCCAGTACGATTTTAACGTCATGTCTAGTGCATTGCTCGTATGTTTGGTCGAGGAGCTCGTAGAAACTATCTTTGGTAGCGTCGTCTTTTTCTTCTGTGGGGGCGTGAGCGCATATAAGGCTTATGTTGGCGAATTTTGCCTTGACACGGATTGTCATAAGACGCTCGCTCACATGCCGAAAGCTCAAGACTTCTTGCCTAAGTCTGCCGCGTATGACAAATCCGCATCCGAATAAGCGCTGTTTATTTTCTGTATAGTCACCGTAGTAGATGTCACAGGTTTCCATCCTTTTTCTGCCTGGCCCATTCCATCGCACTTCCTGGATGGCGGTTATATCTGCCTTGTAGCAGTTTAGGGCCTCTGCCAGTTGTTCGGATGCACCGTCGCCGTTCATTGAACGAACATTCCAGGTACAGATCCGAGCGTCGTTGTCCTTATTTCGTTTAGCGTGGTTGTCAACAGTAGATCCGTCCTTTTCCGAGGCTTTTGGTTGTTTCGGAACTAATGGTTTTTTTACGTGGTTGGGTAGTTAACCTCATGCACAACCCCCAACCTGGGGCCCAACTATGTAACTCGATTCTACTTTCGATTCTATTCGAAAGTTGTTTCCGATTCTACTTTCAAACCGTACTACGTACGTTAGTAATGCCAACTTTTTCCCACAAAATTTCCGAATTTCAAACGAGTCTCGCCTTGTGTTTGACAGATAAACGAAAACTAAAGTAATTTATTATTAATTGTGATTTGTGAAACCCGGAAATAATAATAGTTTTCATATATTAACATGGTGCATGTCGTATTTTGGGTTTTAAACGAAGAAAACCAGGATCGCAGTCAAATTGAGCAGACGAAATCGAGATAAATCCAATAATGGAGCTGAGTGAAAAAGTGTTTGTTTAGAATATGTACATTTAATAATAAAAACATTTGTAGTGAAATGACTTAATTTTAGTGTAATAAAAAATATATTCAACTTTCAACAGATGCCTTTTTGTATTTGCTGTGTGGATTTTCGTCTAGCCTCCGGGGTTCTCAAGTATCCTTTGTATATATTCCACTTACTTACTTACTTAGTTGGCGCTACAGCTCGAGGTGAACCTGGGCCTGCTTCTCGCAACCATTTGTGTGTGCGTGCTATATTTTTGCACGAATGGAAGGGACCTACAGTTTTTTGCCGACTCCGAACGGCGAGTTGAGAAGCTCAATCGTGACAAATGATACTCTCTGATGCTTGTCAGACATTCGAAAGAGGTGGTACCGTGAAAAAACTCTTTAGGTGTTAGCCCCGGTCTGGAATTGAACCCGGGCAGCATTGCGTAGTAGTCCAACGCACTAACCACCACGGCCACGGCGACCATATTCCACAAGAATCTCAAATTGAGACGTCTTTTTTGCTCATTTAAGAGCCCCCGCACACTACAGACTTTCTGTCGGCCGACAGTTTAGTCGGGCTCTTAGTCAGTATGAAAATATATGAGAATGCGCACACTACAACGATTCGATATCGGCCGATAAATAAGTTTGATAGGCTACAGGATTGCCTTCAAACTAAAGTATCGGCAAACTATCGGCCGACTACTTAATTAGTACGGCGCTCTCCTACGTGCGCACACTACAGACTATAAAGTCGGCCGACTTTTTCGTTTGCTCTGAGTTTTAAATTAATTTTCTTTAAGTTCTGGATATTTCCTCGTATTTAAATATGAAATTATGGACATATTTGGGCGTAGGGCAATGATTACCTCTCTGGAACATTTTTTACTAACTACCATTAAGCGACTATTCTCTGCAAAATGTGTTTAACGACTAGCAAAACCAAATCGTTCGAGAACAGTCGGCCGATTGTTTGTCTAGTGTGCGCACTCCCTACCAACCCGACTATTTCATCGGCCCAGTGTGCGCACTAACCGGCCCAACCCGACCAAACTATTGGCCGATAGAAAGTCTGTAGTGTGCGGGGGCTCTAATTGATAATCTACACACAAAATATATTTTAATAGTTCTATGCAATGTATAATAAAATATAAAAAAAATTGTAACCTACGTTTTTGAAAATTTCACAGTCCAACAGTTTGCTCACAAACACATTTGCATTAGAACGATTTTTTGCGAATTCCAACGATTTTGACATTAACTTTAGAATTAGGTAGTACCAAATTTCCGACAACAAATATGAAGTTCGAGATTCGTTCGATTTTCAAATACTATGGCTTGCTATAGAACTATAGAGTACGCACTTTGCGAATTCGAACATTTTTATTGTAGAATCGAGTTACATAGTTGGGCCCCTGGAGGGCCAGATCCTTGTATACCCCTAGGACAAGGGGCCGGGTACACTGGTGTCAGTAACCCACTACGGGGGTGTGAGCGCTGCCGTTGGCCCACTAGGGGCTCATCCGCCACCAACTCTTTTCCAAGACCCTGACTAGTACTTGGAAATCCTTATCGACCTGAGCTCCGAATATGTCGGAGTAGCTCAGATAAGGTTTTGTTTCCGTTCTGGAAATTTTAGCGCCACCGTTGGTTCCATTGATGGAATTCATCCGCTGACGTGAATTATAATGCTGCTATTTTTCCTTGCTCAGCACTCGCGCTTATAAGTTTAGCAAGTCGTGCCCGGATGGGCAGCGACCAGTACACGATGGTTACCACTTGGAGGTAAAATAAGCACAATTGATGTGTAGTTACAGTTACAACACTGGGCTTAGCCAAATTAAAGCCAATCAGTGCCTACCCTATTTCTACAACATCCAACCATTATTAGATATACTCTGATCAAAAGTTGTTGCTCCCTCCACCAAACCCAATGATCCATCTTCACACGATGAGCTAAATATGATGTGAGCAACAAAACACCATCAACTATCGCCGTTTCAACAGGTTCATGATTTCACCGCCTGTAGTCCCTGTACCGACTGCCGAGCGATATGAACTCTTTCCGATTGGAATACGAAGATACAATCTATCATCGTGGTTTTTAGATTTATTTCAATTAGTCCCTAGCTACTCCTTATTCCTTAACATTTTTAAAAATGGGATTTTGAAGAGCTTTTAATATCTATTAAAACCAAACCAAATTTTGCAATTTTTATAAATATCAAAAATAAATAAACGGATATAGCATTATGGAGAAGACAATTTTTAATTTCTGTATTTGTTCGATGAATTTTTAAATTAAAAAAAAAATGTTTTGTTCTGTAAGTCTTATGATAACACACCGGAGTTGAAACATTAACCAAAAAAAAATCAACGATATTGCTATCAATAGCGGAATATCACACAATCGATTTTAAAAATTAATAAAAATGCGTTTTCGTGTAATTAAGCTAAAGTTAACTAGTATAACGCTACTACAGCTCGTCATGGCCGACGAGTTTGACTATGTAACTATGCAAGTCGTCAAGAGACCGTCCACCATCATACTCTTCCATTTTTTCGCCGTTTTTGTAGGCGAACAGGGTGGGATAACCCTCTACCTGTTGCTCTCGACACAGTTCCATGTTGTCTGGTAGTGTACAATCGACTTTCGCGATTTTTATTCCGGAACTTTGGACGTGCGTTTTAGCCGCTAGTTGATCCCAAACTGGACTCAATTTTTGGCAATGTCCACACCATGGTGCATAGAACTTAACGAATACTACACCATTTTTGACAGTATCCAGGAATGCGGACTCAGTTAATTGAATAGCACCATTTGTATCTTCTTTTTTATCGGTGTCAACTTCTTCGCGATCAGTCTTTTTGGCTGCCCCACCTAACATTTTCTCCACGTATGCCTTTAAATCATCGATATTACGTGAGCCAGAGAATTTTTCAATCTTCTTGCCATCTTCGATCCAAAGTAGGGTTGGGTAGCCCTTCACATCAAAATCTTGACAAATGGGTCGGTACACGGTGCAATCAATCTTACTGATTTGTACAGAGTTTTCGGATTGAAGTTCCTTCGCTAATTTATCCCATGTTGGTGCTAATAGCTAAAACAACAATATTAGTTAAATACAGTTAGAAGAAAGAATGTATTTTATTACTTGGCAATGGCTGCACCATGGAGCATAGAATTTTACAAAATGGTTACCGCTAGATACATGCTCGGCAAAGCTGTCTTCAGTTAGTTCAACCAACTTGTTGCCTTGATGAAGCTCGAGTTCTGGCGGCTTTTCATCATCATCTTCGGATAGAATTTCATTTTCCTATAATATTATCGAGTGTTGTTAGATACATAGCTATTGTACTGCAAATTGTTCTCACCGATCCAAGCTGTTCTTGTATGAACTCTGTCATAGCGGGCATATCACGACTGCCTTTGAATTTTACAGATTCAGTTTCACCCAGCTTGAAGAAGCGCAATGTCGGATAACCTAACAATTAAGTAAAGTTTAAAGATTGTCGAACATTGATTAGCAATATGTGTATACCTGTGATTTCATGTAGGGCACACAACTCTTGATGTTGTGTACAGTCGACTTTTCCAATAATAACTTTGGCATCTTCTTTGACATTCATTATCTCTGCCAATTGTTCCCATAATGGATGCAGACGTTTACAATGGCCGCACCTATAATTGTTTAAAATGTGTTACTATTGCCGAGTTAACAGTACTGTCCTGTTCTACTCTTAAGATTATAGGTCAGGTTGATATGCAGAAAAATATCGGTTTTAGGATTGATTTCTGCGGAGCACCTTAAGATAACAACTTTAGCTCAGTTTTCAGCAACGAATTTTGTGGTTTACCTTATCAAAGGCCTTTGGAAAATCGAGCTGTCCAGTATTTACCACCTGAAGTCAGTCATTCTGTGAGGGGACCGTGCACTACCATTAAAGTTAAGCCCGTTCGTGTCTGCACCACTACCCAGAAAATAATCGTTAAGCTCGTCAGGACCAAGTTGGTATACGTATATTATTACTTTTGTTGCCGGACACTGCAATCTGACGCAAATTATTCCGATTTTGTCCAATTTAGGACCGCTGTAGTTTCGCTAAGGAGTAGAAATTGCGTAAATTGCACTGTTTCGTGCTTTAACAACAGTTGAGGAAACAGTCATACAGGACCCGGCCACTTCTGAATGATTTCAGTCGATGTCCTATCCATAGTTTTTTTTTTAATCGCGCGCGGCGCGCCACCCGCCCAACTGTTTAGTAAACCAGCTGAGGAAACAGCCATACAGGACTCGAGTACTCCTTTAGTAATGTGAGTCGATGTCCTATAAAAAGCTAATTATTTTATTGTTCATTCCATTCCAGTGAATTTATCTTTTTAAACGAGATTTTTTAGTTTTACGCCTAGATGTATACAACACTTTTTTGTACCGAAGCAAAAATAATTAATTTCATTGGAATTTCCAAAGGAAAAAGTTAATTTTGAAACCTTGATATCTCCTAAGCTAAGCGATTAATCAATATTTTTTACCTTATATTTTGTGCTTATTTCACCGAGATCTACAAAATAGCGTTTTCAAACCTATGCGCCAGAGTTATGCCATGCATTTTTCTAGTCAACACCGAAAACTTTAAAAATTTATAAAAAATATTAAAACAAATTTCCTCTCAACATTTTTTGTTTTTTTATTACTTTTACGCCTTTTTACACTAAAAAAAAAAAAAATTAGATTTTTAGCGAATTTCCTATATTGGAAACCCGCCCAAATAAAATTATATAATTGGATAGAGGCTTCACAGACCGTTAGCGACATGTTATCATGTGGCATTCGTAAAATCACTCATCAAAACTAATTGAAAAATCACACGCAGATTGTATTATTCAGAATTGCTTTTTGAAAGAGTTTGAACAGTTACTGGTGTCAAAGTAGTTACAAAATGACCTTCAAAATAATGGTTAAGTACATAAGTGTGCTACCCAACAAAAATGTTGTACCTTTAAGTGCGCTGTAGTAAGACAAATTAAACTCAAACCTGAAATTATCCTATTATCTTATCGAAAATCAGAAAACAAGTCTTAATTAATAATGTCCAGTCAAAAGATCTATCCCGAAGCACACATTTTCCGGCTTCGACTTTCAATCAATAAAAGAAATAAAATCAGACCCAACTTTTATCTCAACTATTTTTTTAATTTTTTTATTTTTTTAATCTCCGTCAACTACAGCAATCACCATTGTAAAACTAAATTTACTTCACCTTCTCAACTAGATAAAAAAAAAACATCTTCGTTTTGCATCTTCTAGAATTAACTTATGACAAGGCGATAGAACTTACAAAGTTTAATAAGTATGTACAGAACTCTTGCCAATTATGGTCGTTATCTTGAATGGAGGAGATAACCGAGATTATGAACCTAATACCCCATATCAATCGAGCCCAAAAGCGAGCGATAGGCAAAGGCAACTACCCTCTCGAAATCGGGCAACATTTCATGTGTATTGGACGCCGCAATTAAGAATATGTATACGTGTCTTAATCGTCGATTAAACAGTCCGATAGGCATGTCATGGATGAGAACCAAATACGAATTAAACTACGATTATTTGTATTTATAATTTTCATTGTTAAAACCAACTTAAACTTACCACGGCGCAAAGAACATCACAAAATGGTTGTTTTCCTTAATCGCGTCATCGAAGGTCTCTGGCGAAAGTGCGATGGCAAAATTTTCTTCCGATTCACCCAGAATTATTGTGGGACACCAAAGCGCCAATAGTAGAATTTTCACCAACATTTTCTTCAAGTTTCGAAAACGTTTTTTTGCTGAAAACCCGTTTAAGAAAAAATAAAATATCCTTTGTAAAAACTATTTAAACGAAGAACGACGTATGAAATGCAGCCGACAAGACCGGCAAAAATGAATAATGAAATGGGTTATTTTTGATGATTTTTAGGAGTCATATGAAAATTCGGAATACATAAATGAAAGGTTACATTCGTTTAGTCGTCTCGTCTGTCTATCTCTTTGTCAAAGTGAATACAATCTTTTATTTCTGTTATATACTGTGAAAGTATAACCATCCTACTCCAATTACAGTGGAAGCTAATTGTTTTGTTATCAGTCATTGATAGTTCTGTTTTCTTTAGGTGTTTACTGCGTTACGAAAAACTTTGAAATCTATCCACAGCGAACAGGATGATTTCCTAATTTTTTACAGTTAAAATAGTACAGGAAACAGAAATGGAAGATCAACTATTCATTGGGAATTCCAAGACGATAATGCTGCAATTGAAGAAGTAAATAAAACACCAGTCTAAGTGTTCACAGTTCAACATCTCATCAGAAATGATGTTTGTCAAACATTACAATTCGAATTCTAATACTACGTTTTTACCGGGCCGAAATCCGAGATTTCGAGGAGATTTCGCCAAACATTTTTCTGTCACCGAAATCTTGGATTTCATCGAGATTTCGTGAAATCCTGCCGAAATCTCAATGCAGTTGGCAGGTCGTCAAATCGAACACACGTTTTTCATAATTCACCACATCATCTTGTAATGGTGAAAAACAAAAACAGTTATGAAAAGTTTGTTTTGAATCGCTTTGCTGGGTAGGTACAATTAAATAAATGAATTTAATTTTCAGAGAACAAATTATAATGGAGCAATGGAAAAAAAATAAAACAAGAAGAGTCTGGCTCCTAGAGGATGAAGAGTTTAGCATTGTATTGTGGGAGGAAACATATGATGATCTCCGTGGTTCTAGAAAAAATAACCACAAAGAAATGGCATCATATTTTGCACAAAAACATATTTATTTTTCCCCCGAAGAAATTAAAATTAAAATACACAATCTGATAAATAAATACAGGTCCATCAACTTCAATTCCTTCTGGTCCGATTTGCTCCCCAGGTTATACTACGTTTACACCAAAACGAATTCCGAGATTTCGCGGTTGAAATCTTGGTACCTAAAAAAGGTGTTTACACCGGAAAGAAAGATTTTATTTGACACTTCATGTTCAAAGTGGAAACAAATCTTTAGAAGTTTTTTTTTTCTGGAAACATAATCAGCACAAAAAAGTTTGGAGAATTGTAAGTGCAATGTTTATTTTAAATCAATAGTAGGCGTGTTTTTTTTCAAATCTATATAGGCTTAGCGGAAAATGAGAAAAAAAACGCTGAACAGTGACTTGGCAGGACTATGCTAATTGACGTTTGACAGTTTCACATCGGCATTGTTTTCCTTGAGAGTAAGGCCGATAGTTATCAAGCGCTCATTAATAAGTTGGTGGATAGAATTTTTTTTCGTCAAATTTAATTCAATTAAATAGTAAAATAAGGAACATGTTCACTTAATTCATTATAATTTTCTTTTCCTTGTCGGATAAATTCATAATTCTTTCTTTTCTACCCATTTTGAAATGAACAGAAATAATTTAAATTTGAAATGACAGCAGAGTTCGGTTGATAGCTACCGGCCTTTATATTTCTCCCTCACTTTCATGTCATATTTGACATTTTGGTACAATTTTCGATAACTATCGACGAAAAACAGTTTGGTAGCACATTTTTCTATCCAGGCTAAGCACCTAAGACTGGATAATTATATTAAATAATTTTCTAAGCCTATATAGTTTTGAAAAAAAACACGCCTAGTATACAATTATAAAGAAAAATAAATATTTACAGCGATATACAGAGGTACTTTCTGAGAAAAAGAAGTAACATGGAGAGCAAATCGGACCACAAGACATTAGAGTTGGAGCAATTCTTTAGTTAACGTGGACACTCTGGAATCAATTGCGATGACCGAAGGCCCACTGAGTGACATGGGATCTTCGAAAAAAAAAACCAATAAAAATACATACACTTTTATAAGCAAGCGATTCGTTCACTTATCAATGACAATGCTGTCCTCGACAAAGTGTTCTTCCAGTTCTCCGAGAATGGCACTTTTATTTTGATATAAAATGACCATTCTGATGGAGAATCCCCCGAAGAACCTTTAGCTTTTTTTTCTTTTCTACACAAGAATATGCAACCTGTATTTATTTATCAGATTGTGTAGTTTAATTTTAATTTCTTCAGGCGTAAAATAGATATGTTTTTGCGCAAAATATGATGCCATTTCTTTGTGGTTGTTTTTTCTAACACCACGGGGATCAGCATATGTTTCCTCCCACAGTACAATACTAAACACTTCATCCTCTAGGGGCCAGACTCTTCTTGTTATATATTTTTTCCATTGTCTCCATTTTAATTTGTTCTCTGAAAATTGATTTCATTTATTTAATTGTACCTACCCAGCAAAGCGATTCAAAACAAACTTTTCATAACTGTTTTTGTTTTTCACCATTACAAGATGATGTGGTGAATTATGAAAAACGTGTGTTCGATTTGACGACCTCCCAACTGCATTGAGATTTCGGCAGGATTTCACGAAATCTCGATGAAATCCAAGATTTCGGTGACAGAAAAATGTATGGCGAAATCCTCTCGAAATCTCGAGATGTCGTGAAAAATCTAGTACGTCGCTGAAATCTCGGATTTCGGCTCGGTGAAAACGTAGTATTACTTCTTTTTCTCAGGAAGTACTCCTGTAAATAATATATTTTTCTTTATAATTGCATGTTATTAATTTAAAATAAACATTGCCCAAACTTTTTTTTGCTTTTTGTGTTTCCAGAAAAATAGCTTCACAACTATTTTTTTCAACTGTGAACATGATGTATCAAATGAAATCTTTTTTTTTCGGTGTAAACACCTTTTTGAGCTACCAAGATTTCAACCGCGAAATCTCGGATTTCATTTTGTTGTAAACGTTGTAGAAGTACGAACCCTGATGGGGAAATCAAGATTTCTTTGAAAATCTAGTATGTCGCTGAAATCTCGGATTTCGGCTCGGTGTACATTCTACAATTTTGTAATAGATTTCTCAAATCGCGCATATGTTAGTCGGTGAAACTTGAAATATGTACATATCAAACTCACCTAGTGACAGCTCAAGGGCTGCAGAGTACCTATGCAGTCAAACATTTTGTAATTTGTTTGCTGCTTATATTTAAAAAAAAAAAAAACTTTTTAAATCACGTTTTTACTATCTTATCGCTACAATAGACTGTGTTACTAGGTCATTTAAAAACGAACCTTCTCAATAAGTATTCACAAAATGACACTACCTACAAAGATGCTAAATGAAGCCGGTAAACAGATGATTGCCTTTGATGATAATCGCTTTAGAATTCGACCGCATCAACAGATGGCATCCGCATGTACAGGAGGAATAATTACATCGCTAATTAGTAAGATTGATTGTATTTTTCTTTAAACAACAAACAATCATTGTGTTAATTCATTGCAGTGACCCCGCTGGATGTTATTAAAACTCGTATTCAAATGCAACAAAAGTTATTGCTCTCAAACAAATGCTTCCTATATTGCAACGGCTTAATGGACCACCTGTGCCCTTGTGGGCCAAACTCAACTTCAATGAAGAACCATGTTCATCTTAATGGCACAGTTGTATGTTACTCATAAAAAACACGTATAATTCTTTAACTAAGGCATTTGAAATTAAATATAGGATGCGTTTATGAAAATAAGTCGCTCTGAGGGTGTTAGTGCTCTTTGGTCTGGACTCGGACCGACTTTAGTATCAGCTCTGCCATCGACTGTGATATATTTTGTTTCATATGAACAAATAAGGAGATACTCAAAAGACTTACACAATAAGTACATGGGTTCGACCGGTATGCCGTTTTACGTACCATTATTCGCTGGCGTTTCATCGCGTATTTTTGCTGTAACAGTTGTTAGCCCGTTTGAACTGATAAGAACGAAAATGCAGTCACAGAAGATGACCTACAAGCAGATGACGCAAGCTGTTCGCAGTATGATAAATGCAGAAGGAGTTTTTGTGCTTTGGAAGGGCTTACCTCCGACAATTTATCGTGATGTTCCTTTTTCTGGTAAGAAACGTTTATATTTTTACTGCCATGTATATACTTTATGTGATTTCCTTTCAAGGTATTTACTGGTCGTGTTATGAGACTATAAAATGGACTTACCAGGTGACAGAGCCTTCGTTTGGTTTTAGTTTTGCCGCGGGAGGTATATCGGGTTCAGTAAGTTTTTTTTTAAATATTTAGTTATTAATAGTGCGCGCAGACCAAACGAAATCTTTCAAAAACAAAGCACAATTTTTTTGGTGTGCAGTCGAAACATTTCTGAAACTTTTTTATAATCTATACACGCTATAAAGAGGATATGAATGTTTTTCAGTTTCTAATTCGCTACAAAGAAAAATACAAATTACCATTACTTTAATTAAATTGCATCAAACAAAAAGTTTTATTGGATCCGCAATACAAAATTTGCAAAAAAAAAATTGCTAAATTTTTTCTTGATGAAGCACGGCGCTATTAATCATATCTCATTCGAGTTCGTCTTCTCTATGCACATAAATTGATAGTAAGAAAACAAAATTTCTGAAATGTTTTGGAAGCAAATGTAAAATATTTCAAAATCAGTTTTTAAGCGAGGTTTCTGAAATGTTTTGTAAGGTCGAGATGCATTTTAACGGACAACGTTCTGATACATAAAGAGAAGCTACTGAACGAAAAAAGTCGTTGATGTTTCCCATTACATAAATTCTAATGGAAAATATATACAGTGGAGCGTCGATTATACGAATTGGGGCCGAGGAAGGTTTGTATAATCAAAATGCTCGAACATTTCAGAATATCGGAAATATAAGCCAATGGAATAAAAATCAGGTATGTGATTAGTTTAAGTTCGGATAGTTGACTGCAGCTGACTGGCGTTGGGAGAACTAACGATCAGTCACTTTAAATGGTACATTTGGATAATCGACGCTCTACTATGCCTTAAAGAGAAAATAGAAAATATTTGGCTCCATGTACATTATACGTATACGTACGTATATTGTTTTTAATCAAACATATGTATCATATGTAATTTTTTTTTTAACTTGAAATGGATCGTAGGAATTTCTTTAGTGATGTTTACCTTCTTACTTTTTTCTTTTAATTATTCAGAATATAATCTACCTAGTCTTTACCAATTATTTCAGATTGCTGCGACGATCACAACACCGTTTGATTTAATTAAAACATATCAACAGATAGAATTTGGCGAACAGGTCATCTATACAGGTAAGCCATTAAAATTGGAATACGTCAAAACTAAAAGTCTAGTCTAGTCTGTCGGTATTAACCCTGTATCTTCGAAGTGTTATGTTCGTTTGCAACTGTTCTGCGCGTTAAATTGTTAGATTTGTTTAATCCTTCACCACTAAGTGTAGTTCTTTCAAAACCCATTCTTGTAGTTTTTTTTTTACAAAACTTTAAAATCAGGTAGAGCACACCTTTTTGCCCCCTTTATTGAGTTTTATTACCGCAAGCAGAACCTATGTAATGTAAAGTAATTTAATACACCTTATTTATTGTAGATAAACCACATCAACACATTCCTATGAAAAATACAGTGCAAAGACTTAAAGAAGTCTATCTAGCGCACGGTATCCGTGGAATATTCGCTGGCCTCGGACCCCGTTTGGCAAAAGTAGCACCGGCGTGTGCTATTATGATTTCTTCATTCGAATACGGTAAATCATTTTTCTATAAATTAAATATCCGCAGATACAGCGAAAATTCGCCGACCATAGAGAAATTGACACACGAAGACTTGAAGCCAACGTAAAGTGACCATAATGTGATAGTATTTTGGAATTCAGTTGTTACAATTTTTTGATTTTTTGTTTTTTAAATACATAATAAAATGTTGCTTGTTCTATATCAAAAACTTAGACTATTATTTTATTTTATCGATTACCGAAGTGAAAACTATCTTACAGACAGAACAAAGAAAAGAAATATTTATGAACTTAAATGAAAAACAAACAGGAAAAGTTAACACAAACCGCACAAAAAGAAAAAGTCTAGTATTCCTCTTCACTGGAAACGTCGTGTGCCCCCCTTGATGGCATGATGTAAGTCTTTAAAGGCGTGTACTTTTTAGGAGCATTAATTTGTCTACTATTGACTCGAGTACTGCTAGATGCAGAGAGTTGATCGTAGTATGATGAGGTTGAGCGATATCCAGGATCTCCGTCGTCTTCACTGACATCTTCATCCTGGCGCTTGGAGCGACTTGTAATATGATGATGGTGGATGTCCTCTTCTTCTTCCTCACTTAATTCAGAGTCTGAGTTATCCAGTCTTGAACTTTCGTATTTGAGAATCTCATCATCGCTAATATGTGAGGTGCCCTCAACGAATGATGCGAACCGTAGTGGATCCTTCAGCTTAGTCATCATACGCCATTGTTTGCAGTCGGGACTGCTGCAAAATTGTCTCAATTCTTCCAGTGCTTTGGTAGTCTCCTTCACACCCTGTTCGTTATATTCTTCACTGGTAAGCAATCGCGCTTTTGGTGGGAAACGTTGCAAATAAGACAAACGAATTCTCCGCAACCACGATCGAGGAAAGTAGTGTACCACGAAAGTGATGATAATAATGGCTGCTGAAGCTTCTTCAAATTGACTGGAGAAGTAAATCATGATAAATGAAATCAACTGCAGGCCCCACTTGATAAGGTCTTTGCTGCGCTTGTTTTTTGGCGGTCCAAATCGGTAGCAAAACACAAAGCTAATACTCCCCGTAACAAGGATGTACCAGAACACATAGGCTTGGTAGGTGACAACAATTAACTGTAGATTCTCCCACAATCTTTGAATGATATAAATTCCAATAGTCCAGCCACCAATCAAAACTCCATACATCATCGGCCGCTTGGGCAAGAGTTTTCCCGCCAAATACACAACCAGCATGAAGGACGAGCAAATACCAATCAGCACACCCGTAATGTAGTAGAAAATCGAGTTTTGGCTCAGTTTGTTCGCAAAGCTGAATATGAAAAGGCCTAAAACCATCTGTATAATCTTCCAGAAGTCCACACGAACCAACTGCAATCGAACGCGGTACGGCTGAATGGTATCGATTCCGATACATTCTTGAGCGAAAGGATTCAACTTCCGCCGAGTTTTTTTTTGTGAGAACAAAGTGATGGAGAATATAGACTTTTGCTCTTCATAGTGGGATCTGACAATCTCCGGAGTATCTCCTTCATATTGAGTGAAGTCATCGTTTTCGATATCCAGCTGCAATTGGATGGTTTCGAAAACTCTACCGATAGTCTTGCTATTTCCACGATGGCAATAGATTCTCATGTCACTTTGGAAGAATCCAATCCTAGGATTCTCGGAAACGAATTCAACAATATCGCCAGCATCCAAATAAGTGACTGTTAAACACAAAAAGTCTAGGTAAATCCGATTTTTTAGGTAATTGAAAATGCTTACCTTTAGAAGGATCTTTCGATAAAACAGACTGACCGAATACGATTAGTACAATTAAAACGCAAAAAGGACTCATCATAGCGTATTTTTCTTCAATCAAGTTTTAATTTTTGATAGGCTGATATTTACGTACAACGAAATTGAAACGAATTTCACTTTTCACATTTTTTAGGGATAATTCCTGGTCGTCGTTTAATTTCAGAAATATTTGCTTTCTGTCATTATTGACAGCTAACCATTAGGTTTGTTTGTTAAGCGCAATGATGCGTCTTTCTTAAGCGGCCCGTAAACACTAAAACATGGTACGCATTGAAGTATTAGGTGTGTTTGTTAATATGGAATTCACACTAGCGTCGAGATGAGATAATTTCGAGTTTCAAATTAAAAGTGTTCATACCTACGCTTGCTAATTTCGTAAATGGATGCATTCAGTTCCGATAGTAAATCTATATAAAAAAATTTAATATTAAATTTTTTTTTATATACATAAGTATAGGTATAACGTATAGTAATAATAATAGTTGGATGTTATTGGTAAACAGTTGGGTAGATAAAGTCGACTATTATATAGCTAACATTGGATAGATCGATTTCCAGCTTAACATATAAAACACAAATATCTCATGGAATGGTATAATAAATATGGGATGTTATCTGAAAAAAAGAAATTAAAGTTGTACGCCGCGTAGAGGCACTCTGATGAGCTGCATGTTGAGCCAAAGAGCGTCGACCATAGGATTCGTACATTCACAATAATATCTGTCCATTTATTTGAGCTCTGCGCCCATTGGGGCACTTTCCTACAGTTGGCTCTATAGTCGACTTGATATCCACGCGGGTGCCTGACAATTGTTGATATACCCGGAGTGGCAAAACCCACCCGAAAAGTGATATTTTAACATATTAACCTGTAATGGTAAGTGCTGTTGATTATTAAAGGCGGGGGTGGAGAGGGGTGGTCGTCTCCCGGGACGGGATCAAATTTTGTCGGAAAAGGGGTTGGGGGTGGGATGAAGGACAGGTATGCGTTTCGCATTAACAACTTTCAGTAGTTAAGTACTAGCGCTTATTACTTGTATACATATTAAGTATATTTTCTGAATTTATCCATTATGAATAAAATGTTAATTTGAGTATAACTGTCTAGCGTCTCATTTCGATGGCGGAGCTGTGGAATTCGTGGTTTAGTTAAGGAAAGGAAATTCTTTCCAGTATGGGTGCAAGTCCTCTTATTATTTTCAGCGGCCTCTTGCACACGGACGGATGGGATCAGGAAGTATGACCCGCTGAGGGAGCGAACAGCTGCTCTCCCACTTGGTAACGCTAGAGGAATAAGCAACCGATAAACGCTTCTTTTTTTTTGTCTTCGTCTACCTTATGCATGCATTATTTTTGTGTAGTGGTGTTAGGATTGGTTACTCGGGTGCAAGAACTCCACCCCATCTGGCGAGCTTCAGCCTAGACCCGCAAGGCATGCACACCGCATCCAAGTACCAATCAATTTTCGATCCTTTTCCGCATCCTGTCCTTCATCCCATCCCTCAACCCCTTTTCCACCAAGATTTTATCCCGTCCTTGGAGACGACCACCCCTCTCAACCCCCGCCTTTAACAATCAACAGCACTTACCATTCCAAACCCAGGGCAGCACCGCATCTATCCAATGTTAGCTATATAATAGTCGACTTTATCTACCCAACTGTTTAACAATAACATCCAACAATTATTATTACTATACGTTATACATACCTATACTTATGTATATAAAAAACATAATTTAATATTAAACAATTTTATAACATGGCACCGCCATAGATTTACTATCGGAACTGAATGCATCCATTCACGAAATTAGCAAGCGTAGGTATGTACACTTTTTATTTGAAACTCGAAATGATCTCATTTCGACGCTAGTGTGAATCCCATCTTAAAGTGCACCGTGCCATTTTAATCAAAAAGTGCCATAATGGCACGATCGTGCCACTTCGGCAACGCTGAGAGGTACCTATCGAAAAGGGAAAATTCGTTGTAGCTTTGAGAGAGCACCGAAACAGATATATACTACACTGATGTTTATACAATTATCACTCTCGTGCACGTTAAGTAGCAAGTGACATTTTAGCCAACTTGTTTACTTTTTGTGCACATGGTTCACATAGAACCAATGTTATAATTCGTATTTTTTACAAAAATATAGTTAATTTTGTGGTACCTACTGAATTATTTTCAAATTAACACTTTACTACTTGCCGAAAACGCTGTTAAGAACAGATTTAAATTATGTCTAAAAATATAGAAATTATAGTTGGCACATATGAAGAGTTCCTTCTGGGCTACAAATTGGATTATAAGGTATTTTATAAAACTGAAATCAAATAAAATCAATTTTTATTTTATCTAATTAATCACAACATTAGAATGGTGAGAAAGTTCTTACACAATCGTTCGCCGACAAATCACATGCGGGTTCTATCAAGAGCCTGGCAGTGCATGGGAAATTCATTGCAACTGGTGGGACGGATGACCGGATATTTATTTACGATATGAAAACTAGAAAGCAAAATCAAGTATATTGTCCAATTTATTGCCATGAAACCATCAATCTGTAGACTTTATTTTGTAGATTTTGCTCAACCACGAAGGTACAGTGAATTCAATTGTATTCACCTCCGATGAAACACATATTTTGTCTGCTGGCGATGATGGACGTATGGTAGCCGTTCGTTTAAACACATGGCAAGTAGGAGCAAATTGGAAGAAAGCTCACAATGGTGCTGCGGTCACCCATATCAGTTGCCATCCCAGCGGCAAGTTGGCTCTTTCATTGGGATCAGATCTTGTGCTGCGCACATGGAACTTGGTAAAAGGCCGAGTGGCCTATAAAACAAATCTGAAAAGCAGAACATCGTTGGGAAGTTCTCCAGATTGTCTGTTAATGTCACCTACAGGTGACTTCTTCAGTATCACCGGGCAAAATATTATAGAGATATGGTGTATTAAAAAAGCAGATGTTCTTAAGTCAGAGAAAACCAAGTCAAAGCCGGTATGTGTGTGCTGGCCAGCCGATAACTTGTTGTTAGTAGGATTGGAAAATGGTTCAATTTTGTTCGTCTCTATTGAAAGCGACAGGGAGACAGTATCTGTGAATGCTCACAAGTCTAGAGTGAAGGCCATGAGCATTTTTGGCGACACTCTGGTTACCGCATCTAGGTGAGCAGAAAACAAAATAATTTGATTTTATTTTAACTGCATATTTGATTTTTAGCTTTGGAGAAGTTAAAATGTGGACTATAGACGTACAAAGCCAAAAACTGGTAGAAGTTGCAGGCACAAATGTCGGATGTCGCCCAACGTGCATTGGAATTTTGTCCTTAGACCAATTCGGTAGTGATTACAATTCAAAGAGTGTGCCTCTTGTCAAGGAAGACGTTGCGAAATTTAAAGTAGAAAGTCATCTTCCCCAGGAGCGTGGTGTTGTAACGATTGAATATGCAGAAGACGAAGAAAAGAAGGATTCAAATCCAAGTGATGTTGAAGAGAATGATGAGAATGAGTTGGAGAAACTCAAAGTGACAAAAAAAAGAAAACGAAATGAAGTAATCAAAGACAGTGCTAAGGGAATAAAAAAGAAAATACAGAAGACTAAAAAAACTTCTTCGGGCAGTCCAGTCCAAACAGCGGGCGCTTTCGTACGTCTCAGGAAACAAACGTAGTTTTTTTTACAATTGTTTTTTGTTTAACAATAAAGTTCAACCTTTTATAATTAAACTCGCATCAGCATCAATTTGTAGGAAGCACCCGGTCAGCAATTATTTTCTTACTCTATATACTGTACCCTGAGCACGTTCCGTAGTCGTAGTGTGCAGATTTTCTTTAATACTAAAATGTATACCAATCAAATTCATGGAACTACGGAGTTGCAAAAATATATGTAATTTATTTTTAAACAATAAAATTTAAAACCTGTTATATTAATTAGATGGTTGCCTCTTAATTGTTTCAAATCGATGGCCTAAACAGTGCATACAAATTGAAACGAGGGATGAAACAAAATTCTGAAATTCATGTTTACTTTTACTTTTTTTTTAATTAGATTGATAACTTTTATTCTTTTTGCTAATTTTATATATCAGCGTATTTTTTTTTTCTTCAAGCAGAGAAAATATTAGAATAGTAAATATTTATATTTTAGTAAAACAATATACATAAATATAATAGTATAACAGTTAATAACAATTAAGAAATGTTTATTTGAAGAACGTCTTGTATATAAATTTTAAATAAAAAAGAGATTTGTAATAATTGTTAGAGCTTTCAGAATTAGATGTATACACTTTTATAACTCAATATTAGTAAGAAAAAATCCAGTATTTTGAAGCGCAGCGAAGGTTTTTCGAATACCTAAGTAATTTGTATTTCAATTTAAATATTTTCGTAACCTGCTATTAAGTCTGGCTGTTTCTCATCAAGTTGGCATCACAGAATAACGGAATAAGAGTGAGCATTTAATCAGTTAACGAGACATCAATAATAAAAACACAATCTATTGAATATGATCTACAGTTAATGTAGATTATTCATGGGGGAAAAATATCACTTTTTCTGCAGTTCGATGTAACAGCTATCCTCGCTATCAATATCGGCTTCATCTTCTTCGTAAGACCATACCATATCATCACCAAATTTATAACGATGAGCTAAATTTTTGTACATGTGCAGTTTACTATTGTCAATGTAGGACTCGCATGGATAACACCAAACGGATAAATCACTATAACTTAATGCTAAAGAATGACTGCTGTCTAGATTGTGATACAGCATGTGTTCCAGAACGTAACGTCCGCAGAGGGTTTTGTAGCAAATTAGACAAATCCAATTTTCAGCGACAGACGAGCATTCGATACAGGGTGCTGTTGTGTCAATTACTGTAAAAAAAAAAGTATGTGATCAAGAGAAAATAAATAAAGAGAATGAGACGATGCAAAAAGAAAAATCACACAAAGCATAGACCTACATATTCACACGCAATTTAGTTCATCTAGAGTGGAGGCACTCAATATTTCTATTTTCATGTATTATCAATAGCAACAATTTACACATAACAAAGCTTGCTACACACTGATAGCGGAGAGAGGTGTTTCAAATCCTTTATCAATTTCCTATTCCTATTTAAATTACATTTTGAGCACTGCTTTACAGTAACATATGTACATGTACATTATTTTCGAGGAATACAAACATATATGTAAATAGGTAATCTATTATGCTATGCCAGAAAACAATACGAATCGAGATTTGACTAGGGACGGGGGAAAAAAAAGCTACTCAACAATTATTGCTCTTACTTTTTGGCGCATCCTGTGGACGCAGTTCGGATAAATGGGGACACGTCTTTAACGGTACCACCGCGAACATCTCCTCATTCTGCAATGCCTATTAAAAATCACGTGATTTTTTAAAAATGTTCTTACGATCATTCGTTCTCTAAATTTACCTCAAGATTCTCGCTAACAAATTCCAACAATGTTTTTACCTTCTCTTTCGGTTTACTCGGCCCAGGTAGGTCATGGTCATCCGTATTTGTTTCCCGTAGTGGGGGAGGTGGCGTTGGTGCCCTGCATATAGAACCACCTGCCGCACCCTGGACATCATCATAAGTGATATTTAAATTTTTCAAAGTAGCAGAAAGAAAATCCTCGTTGTTATTTTCACCCGAACACTGTGGCAATTTCTTATGAAATTTCAGGTGTTTCCAGTACTGCTGCTGCACTGAGAGACATGTTTGGATTGTCTCAATACAACTTCCGTAGGCAGCAGTCGATTTGGTTGCAACACATGGAATGCTTACTGGCGGCAGGGGGTCACCGAGCAATGATTTAGTGCACATTGTCAATGCATATGAAATTGAGTTAACATTGTAGCCTCCCTCTAGGCATACAATAATGCGTCCGTTTGCCAATGCCGATAGCCAGTGGGTAAACAAACCATACGCTTCAGGGGTTACCTTACACCCACCAAGGGGATCACCAATCGCTGCATCAAATCCAGCCGAAACAAGCACAAGCTCAGGATTGAACTCATAGGCTATTGGCATGATGAGTTGCTGAAAGGCAAGCATGTATTCAACGTCGCCCATCCCCTTCTGCAAAATCATATTAATTTATTATTCTGAAAATAAGCTCACTATAATCTTACCTTATTCCAGGGAATGTTTACATTGAATCCTTTACCGTTACCCTTTCCCACGACATCGAAATTTGCATCTTTGCTTTTGGGAAAGAAACTTGCGTTATCATACCTGTGCACGCTTATGTAGAGAACATTTGGATTGCTCTCGAAAATGTGTTGAGTTCCATTTCCATGGTGAACGTCCCAATCAACAACAAGAACTCTAACGTTGATAAAACAATAATTGCATTTAGTTCATATTTAATCGCTCTAAACACACCTTTTCAAGCCATGATCACGAATAGCATACTGTGCAGCGATCGCTATATTGTTAAATATACAGAAGCCATGGGGAACATCGGATTCAGCATGATGACCCGGTGGACGAACGATACACACACCACTGCGCGATTGACCTTCCAAAACGCTGTCCACAACCTGTAAAACTGAACCCGCAGCCAAGGTAGCGCATTCGAAAGTTTTAGGATGGAAATACACTGAATTATATTGTTCTCCAATGGACTTAAGCTGCTCCTTCTCAACTGTTCTCCGCATACTGTGCAAATGAGCCCGGGTGTGAACCAAGCATACCTCGTCCGTAGTCGCATAGCGTGATTTCAGTTTTTCCATTCGTTTTAACAGACCATAGTCAAAATGCATATCATAAATATTTTTAATTCGTTTTGGTTGTTCCGGATGACCATCTTCGAACATGTTTTGATGCTCCAGCATTAGTTCATCGTAGACATAGCAAACTCGGGTCGGTGCAAACGTTAGATTTGTTGCTAAAAATACGCCCACATAAAAACAGTTGGAATGAAAATACATCTTTATGCCTACTCACCAGCTTTTAAAAGCCTTAAGCGCGTCTCCAATTTTTCGATTGTGTCTGCCGTCTGAGTTGGATGACAGTCTCTTGTGGGAAAAATCTCTGGTAATGGTGGACCTCCAATAAAAACCCGGCTAACTTTATGCAAATCTGGCTGTGGATTTATATTATTTAAATCTTCCATAGTGTAGGTTGAGTGCACTTGAAGGCACTTCCAGTATGCACGGTGAGCATAAACACAATTCAAAATCGAATCTTGAACACTCTCGCATGGAGGCAGTAGATCTTCCGCCAACAAGGGGCATGGGTCTCCGAGTAATGTTCTGAGCGTCAACGCTGCACCCTCTGACAAAGATTCCAAGCAGTAGCCCCCCTCTAGAATCACTGCTACCCGAGACTGTGCAAGCTTCAGTAATGGACTTAAAAGATGGGGATAAAATGCAGGCGTAACTTCCATTTCGCCCTCTGGACAACCCAGAGCGGCGTCATAGCCCGCCGATATGATTATCAACTCTGGTTGAAATTCCACAGCAACTGGAACTAATATTTGTTGGAATATTGCCAGGTAATCACTGTTAGACATTCCTATCTTATTCAATGGAAGATTAAAGTTGTATCCCAGGCCTGGACCTTCGCCCACTGCATCAAAATCAGATTCCTTTAGATGTGGCCAAAACGTCCCTTGCTCAAAGCGATGAATTGAGAAGTATAGAACTCTGTATAATATTAAAATAAAATAAAACTATTGTTAAAATTATATGATTTGAATAGAAACCTTGGATCGTTGTAGAAGAAACGCTGTGTGCCTTGGCCGTGGTGTATATCCCAATCGACAATAAGAATCCTTTTTAGCTTTAGCACGTCCAACGCATATTGCGTTGCAATAGCGACATTATTGAAAAAGCAATAACTGAGTGTAGTTGTTGGATTAATTATCTTCTTCTTATTTTAATTTTATTGAGAATACATACCCATTAAATTCAGCTTTCATTGCGTGATGCCCAGGCGGACGTATTATGGCCATACCATTTTGAATATTCCCATTAACTACATTTTCAACTAAATCAACTGTACATCCAGTGGCAAGGAGTGACAGGTCGAATGTTGACTACTTACGCAAAGATTTTGGTTAGATTAGGACGTAGAGAAATGTGAGACAATCTCTTACCGGGTGCAGATATACGGAATCATAATGAGAGCTAAATTCTTCCAACTGGTCATTGTTCTTCATATTTGCCGCTGATTGCAGTAGGTTAAAATGTTTCTCAGAGTGTTTTAAGAGTATTTCATCTTTTGTTGCACTTCGCGAGGGAATTCTTTGACACCGATCAATGAGGCCAAGTGATTTACATCTAAAAGAAGTCATGGAAAATTAATATGGTAGTTATACACGTTAATAATGGTAAAGGTATTGCCGTTTCACAAACTAGAGAGAGATTAATTTAAGTGTTTTATTATGAGAAGACAGAACTCGGAACGTTCTCTAGCTGACATATCTATCACTCGGAAGTTGTTCATGTATAGATGTGCAAATTTCACACATCAATTTAAGACAAAAAAGAAGATACTGACTGTAAACATAAATAAAACTAGGTCCTCTAATCTCAGCCTCTAAGAGAGAAAGGCTGATGGTCACGCCATAAAGCTACACGTTACACCCAAAAAAGACACATAATGTATGTATGTACATATATAGTATAACAGTAACAAACATGTAATCTTTAAGCCCAAAAATCAATATCTTGTTACTAAACTAGATAGGGGTTTATATTTATATACCTATTCTTTTACCCAAAGGAAGAAGCAATATTCAATACGCGTGCAGCGTACACATAAAACTAATAATCTACTCAAGCTATAACTTTTCATTTAGACTTGTCTCAGCATCAGAATTTATTTATTTCATTTAACAAAATACTTATAGATTTTAAAATCTAATGATAAGTATCAAGATAGTATTTACAATGTTCATATTAAGAATTAAAGGTTAAAGATAAAGAATCACAAACATAATTTAGACTTTGTATTTGAAAAAAAAAAAAAACCAAATAACAAAAACAAATTCATCCCACACTCACCTTTCAAGGACCCTTATAAATCTCTCGGGTCTTTCTGGGTGGTTTTCATCCCAAAGGCATTTGTGCTGTGTCATTGACTCATCGTATATAATTCCTGTATAGCCTTGTACAAGGTTAATTGCACACATCGCCTATGAAAATTAAGAAATTATAAAAACTTTTACAATTCATTTGTCTAGACTTACATTTTGGAAGATGTCTTTAACTACAACTTCTTGCTGAGTTTGTTCCTGCATTTTAAGTAATTTTGCTTTTCGCTTTGCCTCGAGCAGTGCTGCATTGGGACGTCGAGAATCAACTGATTTAAGCATAGCTCTGGTTTGTATTTTAGCTTTCTGTGCTCCACGGCGTGTGACAATAGGAGAATTCTGAAATGCCAAAATGTAATCTTATAATATTGTAAAGAAAAGCTCAGCCCTCATTTAGTATACCAACTTGTTAAATAACCAATCAAATTTGCTTTAATTTCTATGGAGCTTTTAACGATTTTTGTTTTAGTAACAAAAACTTACCATGTTTTTGATTCTTAACTTTGAGAAAATGTGTTAGATGTCTTAACCTTGCGATAACTAAATAATTATTGATTGAAATTTGTATATTCTGCGTAATGAAACTATTCTTCGTTAGTTAACTCGAAGACTGATTATCTGGTATAGATGTAGAATAAGAATACTCCTACGCACCATTCGAATGAGTGGACGAAGATTAACTTTATAGTAATGAAACAATGAAATCCCACCACTGCCTGAAGTCTTTGTTGGTATAATAGTTACTCTGTTTATTCATTAAATAAAACCTACTGTGTATTATTGCCCTATGAGTGATGTAATTTTGGAAGTTAAACCTTAAATATTCTAGTTAACTTTCGAAAAACCGATTTTCTTCTCTTTTCAGCAAATATTATGCCGCCAGAATTTCGATACACAACTCCGAGCAGACAGGTGAGGAAAAAAATCTGCCACAAATCGAAAGACGCAAATGTCAATACCTTTGAAAAAAAAAAGAATTTATGCTAGGCACACCAATCGCAAAAAACACACACACATAAGAGTTCAATTTTCCAACGGCCGTATTCAGGTCAACCAATTGTTATAGATCGTAATATTTTTTTTAAAGTCTGCTTTTACACTTAGACTTGTGAGTCTAGACTCACATGGGTGCAAAGTCTGCTTTTACACTTAGACTGGTGAGTCTAGACTCACATGGGTGCAAAAGAGTAAGAATGTTCGAAAAAATGAGAAGGAAAATATTTTGCCCTGTGAGTCGAGGGTAAAGTTTTTGGCAACTCTTCTTGACGTTTTTCTTTTCTCTTCTTCGTTTTATCATTGTGTTGATTCCCATCTAGTCATCTGCACAATACAAGAACTGCAAAATAAAAGAGGAATGTCAAATTTGAGTCAAGGAAAAAAGTCTGAAGTGTAAAAGCACAAGACTCACGGATGTAAATAACAAAGAGAAACTCGAAAAAAGTCTAGACTCACAAGCCTTAAGTGTAAAAGCAGACTAAGGTCTGTTCCCGTACTTGTCCAAAACAGCCGAAAACAGTTGAATCCTGTTCCCGTACGAAGATTTTTCATAGGTTTTGACAGAAGAGAGTGTAGTTTTGCATAGTTTTCGGCTGTTTGCAACAGTACGGGAACAGACCTATAATTTGTTGCCTAGACGGCTATTACACTTGCGCCTGATTTGACGCGTGTGTTTTGGTTATTTTCCATTGGACTGTCATTCTCTAACGCATGCGTTTTTACACTACGCCTTATACTCATTCTTTAAGCCAGGTATCCACAGGCATGCAAGATTGCGCAAATTCATGATTGGGCACGAATGCCAGCCTGTGGATAGTCTTGCCAGGGTGTTTGCGCAAACATGCATGTGTGATTTTAAAATTTTTTGAAATGCGCTGGCATGCGTGCGCAAACACAGGCTTGCGCATGCATGCCCGCCTGTGGATAGCAATCATTGCGCAAATTGTGTTGCTTACGTCATTTGTTTTGGTATGAATTTAGTGACAATGAAAGTTTGCCCAAATTGTGGTAAGGGAAGGATGAGTCATATGAGGAATGCGTGTGCATACATACTAGTGGATAGCAAAATAGATTTGCGCGAAAATGTGTGCATTCTTGCATGCCTGTGGATACCCACTTTAAGTAACCGAAATGATTTTAGATTAGTATATTATATTTTATCTTAAGTTCGAAAAGATGAGAAGGAAAACATTTTGCCCTGGGAGTCGAGGGTAAAGTTTTCGGCGACTCTTTTTGACATTTCTCTTTTCTATTCTTCACTTTATCTGTGTGCTTCATATGTTCTCGTTGCTTTAGAGCACAGGAGTCGGGTTTTCTATGTATTTTCGTTCGGTTGCTTGTAATAAAAGAAGAATTCAAATTTAAGTCGAAAGAGTTAAGTCTGAAGTGTACTGTAAAAGCGCGAGGCTCATGAAAGAAAATAAAGAGAAATTCGAAAAAAGTCCAGCCTCAAAAGTCTAAAGTGTATAAACAGACAAACAGCTTGGAACTTCTTGCGTATACGTGTTCGTTCTTCGATTTTGTAATTTACACTTTCGTTGTTCCGCGTACGTCCGACAACGAACGACGAAAACGAGAGTGTAAAGCCAGTTTATGGAATTTTCGGTGTACGATTTTAAGCTGGAAATACACGATATAATCGTTGTACAACCGCGGGTTGTACCAATATCGGTACAACCGTTGTATTGTAAAGCAGCAAATACACGATACAATCGTTGTACAACGGTTGTATTCCATTTGCGGTTGTATGTGACGATTGTATCGTGTGTTAGCTAGCTTACGACGGTTGTACCGATATCGCAAGGTTGTACGCTTTGTTTCGAAAACCTGCAGTTGGATGCGCCGTTGTATGGAAATCGCACGCAGATTGTATAGTGTGTATGCTACTTACAACGGTTGTACCGATATTGGTACAACCTGCGGTTGTACAACGATTGTATCGTGTATTTCCAGCTTAAATGACAGCCAAATGACAGTTCAAAAAATTTCCCCTCCACTAAGAGCGTACACAAACTTACGCAATCTTACGCGGTCTTTTTCTTCGCGTAGTTTCATCGATTCTGTCAAACCAGCTATTCTGACAATTGTGAAATGTCATAATCTTCATTGTTAGTGGAAAACAAAAACAAATTTGGAGGTTTTACGAAAACGTATTTCTTTACTTTGCTTACGAATTTTCAACTGCTGAGAGGATGTACCCCCACTTTTCAAATTATTTTATTATTTGCGAGCGAGTTAGGATTTACATAGAAAATATACCGAACAGAACCGTATAATGTAAATGCTTTTTCTTTGTCCGTTGTTCGGTGTTCAAAAACCGAGCAACGTGCAACGAACAACGAACACTGAATGAAGAACGAATAAGCGGCCTGTAAACACTAAAACATGGTACGAGTAAACATGGTCTCACTAAAACCCGCAGACGATGAAACCAAACTGACTTCAATTCACTCGAACCATCTGTCAAGTTAGTTTGTCAGTCAGTTTTTCTTTGTAGACAAGCACGCAGACACTCAAACATGGTATCAGCAACACAAAGCTTTGATTTTAGTGAGACCAAATCTGATGTTGGTGAGACCAAAAAATTGGTACGCGTACCACTCCGCAAACGATCAACATCAGCTAAAACTTGGTTTCTTTTGCATACTTACTCGTACCATGTTTTAGTGTATACGGGCCACTTAAGGCCAGCTTTAATGCTGACCATACACCATTCAACTCAACCGTCAACTTAGTCGGTTCATGTAAAGGTAGTTTAAGTAAACATTGTGATAGACACATACGTCAAAGAAACAGCCCTCTGCTCCGTAAGCAAGAGCAGACACAACATTGTAATCATTGCCATGAGGCATTATAACAATACACGTAACAGAAAGAGAAGGCCATACGTTAAAGCCTCTCACTTATCATCAATAATATAAATGAACAAACTGTATACTTTAGTTGAATAAGCAAATGTAACATTGAAGTCTTAATAAAATCAATTCAAATTAGTCGGTTCATGGTGAAATCAACCCGTGTGTGGAGCTGTCAAGTGATCGATTTGACGGTTGAAAAGTTGGTTGGGATAAAATTAAAAGATTCTGATTTTTGGAAGTTGATTTCAACTCAGTTGAACTGTGTGTGGGGAAGTCATTTGATTTGCTGTCAAATTGAGGGGAATTTGTACTAGGCTTGTAAAATCTGTGAAAGTGTGTGTGACCGAAAAGTAAGCAGTTAAGATGACTTTAAACGCACACATAAAGAAAACTCCAGATATCTGTTCCCGTACGAAGATTGTCGTAGTTTTTGACAGAAGAGAGTTAGAAATTTCCCCATGCTGCCGAATTTAGCCGAAGGAATTTCTTTGTGCTGTTTCGGACAGCATTAAGTCAACTGTCAAATCTGTCAAATGTCATACATTTTCCATTTTTTGTTGTTCAATCCGTTCTTGTACTTTTGCACACTTTTTCCTCTCTCTGACAGATGTTTACCCCTCATTTACTCATTGAAATTGGAGAATCCATAAATTTTAGTGCTGAAAATACGGGAAAGCGAACAGACCTAATAGACCTAATAGGTCTGTTCCCGTACTGTCGAAAACAGCCGAAAACTACGCAAACTACACTCTCTTCTGTCAAAACCTATGAAATCTTCGCGTATCCTCCCAAAACAACGAAAATCTACGAAAAATAACGAAAATGCGTTCGCGTACGCAAAAATTTCGTAGTTTTTCGTAAAAGAGAGTACTCACGAGAGAATAATAAATTTCCCCATGCTACGAATTTTAGTCCAAGAAATTTCTATCGGGTATATTATGAAAACTGTCAAATCTGTCACATCACATACATTCCTCATTTTTTGGTGCTTAATGCATTCGATTACTTTTTCATGATTTTTCTGTCTTTGAGAGAATTTTACCCCCACTCTTCGAGATTTGACAGAAAGCCCATATTTAGTGCAAAAAGTACGCGAACGGACCTAAAGACTGTGTAGGATTGTGTACGCTCTCAGTGGAGGGGAATTTTTTTCAACTGTCATTTGGCTCTCTCTTTCACGAATAGGTCCGTTCGCGTACCCTCCCAAAGCAACGAAAATCCACGAAAAATAACGAAAAACAACGAAAACCTGTTCGCGTACGCAACAATTTCGTAGTTTTTCGTAGAAGAGAGAGCTCACGAAAGAGTAAGAAATTTCCCCATGCTACGAATTTTAGTCCAAGAAATTTCTTTGGGGTGTATTATGAAAACTGTCAAATCTGTCAAATCACATACATTCTTAATTTTTTGGTGCTTAATGCGTTCGATTACTTTTTCGTGATTTTTCTGTCTTGGAGAGAATTTTACCCCCACTCTTCGAGATTTGACAGAAAACCCATATTTAGTGCAAAAAGTACGCGAACGGACCTAATATTTTGGGTTAACAAACACGAAATGTGTAGGAATTTTTCGACTGTGTACGAATGTGTTAGTTACCAAACAGACCTAATGTGTACCCTCCTATTGTGAACTAAATAAATTTGACAACCTGATTTGTTTACCGCACAGTAGTCCTAATTTATTTTAAAATAAAATTTAAATTTAACTCGAAGAAATGTGCCGCATTTAATCATAAAATGCCATCGTCGCTTCCGAATTTCCTCCGAGAACATCTCATACATTTCAGTGATCTTCATTTAAGCTGCAAACAACGATCAACTCTTGTCCTTTTAAGGAACTTGCAATTTTATGAAGTTCAGAATAAGCAAATCTTACATTTTATAGATTTACAAAGCTCTATTTTGAATAAAGTGCAACACAAGTTGGAATCTACTTTGCCCGACCCTGAACCAAATGGAATTCGTAGTCGACAATATGAAAATCTTGGAGATTCAATAGCTTGCCCCAGCAGCTACCCAGTACACGGAATAATGTTCGGTAAATATATTTACCAAAACAGAGCCGACAAAATACTGTATATACTGCTGAAATGTATCGATTTACTGCTTATAATTAAAAGGGATTCAAAAGGATTCTCTCTACGAGCAGAGTATGAAAATGTTCATTCTTTTGAAATGTGCAGAGGCGTCGGTTACCAAGTCTATCTGAAAATTTCATTCCTTTATGGTGAACAAGATGTAAAAACCAATTTTCAAGAAAATCTTCTTTCAGCTACTTTAACAAATGCAGGTGCTTATAGAAAGTCGTTAGATAGAATTAAAATGAAACAGTCTGAGTTACTAGTCCATAAAACAATCACGAAGAAGGAGTTTGCGAAATTAAAGAGCACCGACAATTTCGGTTGTAATTACTTACGAACTCCCCGGCTTGAAGAAATGCAAATACTATCCAAGTATGGTGATGTATGGATTAAAGTAACCGGAACCGATGATGTTGTAATCGGTGTGCCTCTAGTCAACAATTGTAGTACACGTCTGACGATCGTAAGCAATATTCGAGCAGTACTTCATGGCAGCAAGGACTTAAGCTATTATAAATTCACACTATATCAGTTAAGTAAGAGATGTTACGACATGGACAGCATAAAGAGCTTCTTTGATTACCAACAGGATGATGATTACGACGACTGCAATTGGAGCCAGTGTAATAATTTCAGTTTAAGACCTGAAGCGTACTGTGTTTTGGTTTTAAAGATAAAAATCAGTAACCTCTTTCCGTTTGATATTCAGCTCCCATTATTTATATTTTATGATGTGGTTATATCACGGAAAACATTTTCACAGAAATGCTTCCTTACAAACCTTACGTTTAGCGAGATCTTTACCGATGATTTATGCAGACTCAGTTTCAATGGAAAATATCTGAATCGAGATTTGTTGACGGTGATTTCGATGTCATATAAAACTGAAATACGACTAGAATACAATACAAATGCTGTTGAATTCGAAGACTATCTTTTGAGTAAATTAAATTTCTTTAAAGTTGCATGCAGAGAAAAGAGATCTAAAGCTATGACCGTAGATGGACAAGATGAGGAGGGTGACTTTTGGCTGGACAAAGCTTTGTTTTATAATAAAAGTCCCGATTCGGTTTGGCATGGTACATTGCTTTCAATTTCATACACGAGTGAGTCGTGCTCCGATATAAAAGTATACACAAAAACGCAAGAAAAGGCAAAACTTTTCTTCAGATTCCTTCACATGGAATTGAAGACTAAAGTTATAAAAGAGTTGCGTCAAGATACACGAAATTGTTTCCAAGTGCTAATTGAATTCGAGGCTGCGCTACGAGATGAATGCCGTTCGTATTTACAATTATGTTCAAGCAGCAAAAAGAACAAACAAAGTTTACAAAAGGACTTACATTTGAAGGAACTAAAAACCGACTTATTTCTTAGAGACGTGAGCTCATGACAAGTAATTACTTTTTTTGAATGGTAAAGCCAATTGTTTATACATATACATATGTACACACTTATATATATTGTTCATAAAATGTTTCTTAAGTGCATGTAGATAATGAGTCAAAGTTTATCATATAGAACTAATTTCAATAAAGTATCAAGTTTACATTTCCTATCTACATAAAACTGGTCTATTATTTTTATTTATTTATTTATTTTTATCAATAACAAATTAAAATTTCTTATTAATAGTGGCAATGAAGAGCACTAGCAGCAAAAGACTATCGGCTCTTTAGTAAAAAATGTGTTATTATAACTTAATTCTAAGTATGGTTAATATTTTGTTTATGGTCTCTATGTTGGTCAGAGTAGGTTCCTTTAATATGTCTATGATGTTGAGGCTTTGGTTGAAATGTTGTGGTACTTGGTCTGATGAAAGGAGGCAGGGTCCAAGCAGGTGGCTAAATGTGAGGTTGCTATGACAGTTGGGGCAACTCGGTGGTGGTTCTTTTTTGAAGAGGTGTTGGTGTGTTAGGTAGGTATGACCTAGTCGGAGGCGAGTAAAATTGGTTATCATTTCTTTGGATGCGTTTGTCGGATAGATCGGCTGGTCTTTATTGGGATTGATTGATGTGTAGTGATGATGGTATTCTGTCCACTGTTGGAGTTGTCTCTTATGAATTTTGTTTTGTATCAATCTTTGAAGGTCGACCCGGGAATACAGATCGAACATATAAACTGGAGCCATGCGGATATCGTTGGCAGCTTTGTCGGCCAGTTCGTTGCCCTGTATTCCAACATGTTTTCGTTTAGCTGTTCAAATATATCTCATTTTTTGATGGAATAGTTAATTAATTAATTGTGTGGAAATTATGAAATACCTTGGGCTGATTTTGGTAAAGGTACAATGTATGTGAAAAAAATGTCAAAAAATGTCAAAAAATGCGTTTCTTGAAAAAAATAAGCAAAGCACACAATTTTAAAAGGCAACATCTAAACACCAGCGCGAATCGTGTTGGACGCACCTAAATGGATGACAAGGTTTGACATAGTGCGACGATGTTCATCCATAAAATTAAAGAAAAACGAGAAGCTTCTAGAGTACACGATCACGGTGCTTAGGCATCAACTTATTGCTTTTAATAAAAGTAATTGTTAACGTTTATGATTATGGAGTTTGGATGTCTAATGTTTATGTGGCAACCTGCAATTGCCCGCGAAGAATGTGAATGGTGGTTCCAAAAAGGTAAGATCCTAGTATCAAGTCGATATACTAAGCACGTGATCGTCCCAATCAACCTGATCTTTCAATTTACTATTGCAATAAATAATCGATTTATGTAATATCGAAGTTGTCTTTTAAAAAAAATTGTTTTTAATATTTTCATATATGTATTTAATAAGAAATCTATAAAAAATAGTCCTTTGGAATTGTAAATATAAATTTGACGATATCTGTAGTTAATTTGGATTAACTTTATTTCCCCTGTCTAGTGCGATAATAGAAAAATGGAACAAAGCAACAGTAACGAATTAGTTTTTACGTACTATCCCGAAGTTTTCTTTCTTCGTCGTATATAATGTTGTCAAGAGCGTTCTCCAAATTTTGAGTTGCCTCAGCGAGTTCGGTATTATCACTGTAAGAGTCCTCGACAATCTCCTTTACCTTATGCAATAGTAGTTTAAAGTTTTTCATTTCGGTGTCCCTTCCATCATCTTCAGTGACAACAGAAAGAGGTGCTGCCGAGTATGGTGTGGACATCTTTTTTTGATGGAACCAACCGCTTACGTCAGAAACCGAATAATCGGTTTTGTTTGCATCTAAATAGCTACGATTTATATCAGCTCCATGCACTAAAATTTTAATTTTATTTTATATTTTAGAGAAAAAGTAAAACTTCTTACATGATCGTGAAAGATTTTGTGACAAAAGATCGGTTGCTGCCTTTTTAGCAAATGCTGTACGATTTGGTGTGCTCGATGTTGGATAAGAGAAACTACCACTGTTTTGCTACGAGTATTATATAAAGAAAAGTAATGAATATATGTGCCAAATTAACGAACTTAACTTACTGTAAAGCTTCTCATTTCATTTATGATGTCGACCAGGAACTGCTGATGCGCGTTGAGAAAATTTGTGATATCCGTCGTCGACGATGTCTGTATGCACTTTAGTTGCATTTCAATTTTTCTATACAAACAAATGAAATGCATTATGCGGTTGTCTTATCTGTTCGAGGTAGTTTCACTTACTCATTTTGCTGTAGTAATTTATCAATAATCGTTTGTAGCTTATTGGACGGCTGCAGTGATAAACTTGATGACCCTCCGAATGAATACATGAATGAGGCTTTGGATAAGAATAAAACCATTTATCAACATGTCAACAAAGAAAATTCCACTTACGATCATTTTTCAAGAACTCTCTGATGGTTGGTTCACATTTGGTCTGTGGTACAGCTGTTGAGTTAGATATTTTCGTGTCGATCGTCACGAGCTCTGTCTCATTGACTGCACTGGTTTCGTGTCCACTACAAAAACCTGTTGTCTCTTCGTGGGTTCTTTGGAAAAATATGTTACAAAGTTTGGCAAAATAGTGAGAGAACTTTTTCGGTGGTAAGTCCTAAATACATGAAAGTTGAGTCGAATGATGCGTATAACTTTATTTAAACGAAATTACCTCTGAGAATACTTCATACATACGATGACCGACTTCGTGATTGTTCGACGCAAAACCGGTGGCAAAACACTTAAGGCATAGTGAAAGGTTTTTACATGTTTGGCATTTGAAACGAATTCCGATTATTTTTTCTGATTGACACGATGCACACACGTTGTTATGGATGAGCTTTGCGGTGTCCTCAATGCGTTTGATAAGAGCGATGAGATTAGCATAGATTAGGAATCTCGTTTGAGACGTGGACCATAAGCAATGGAATTGGTATTCGCTGATGCCATTCACGCTTTGACACTAGAATTATACAAGATAATAAAATAAAGGCTCTAAAGGTCATATCGGCGATCAGGAAGTAAAATATTTAAGAGTAGATACGATATCATTTCATGCACAGTTACTGACAAAGAAGTCTTATTCTTTTTATCGCTTTTAAATCCAAATCTGTGCAATGAATTTACTAAATAGCTTAGCGGCTAGGATAGGAACTTAAATGCAATAAATTTCTTACCCTTGCGAAACATTGTTCTAAAACATTCGGAATATTGTGTGTGCCGTATGCAGTCCCCTCACCAATATACGTCATGATTTTAGATAAAATATGCAGTAGATATTCCAAAGAAAACTTTGTAACGCACCGATTTGAATCACAGACCAACTGAAAGAACTCGGACACCAGCTGCTCCGAGGAGTGTATTTTACACAATAAAAGGAATGTTACTTTTATCTCTACTGGCGATATGGAATGCCGCCGATGTCTGCAAATAAGTTAAGGACATTCAATATACCTACATATACCTATATTACGCATTATGAATAGTTTGAATTACGGATCAAAAATATTCCAAAAGAAATCTGAAAGGACAGCAGTGGCGGTCTCTAAGTTATAAGAAACCGATTTCGTAAAATGTCCTAATTTCTCACAAGCAAAGTAGATATCATGGATCAACGAAGTCAGCTGAAACGGGGGAACCATGTAGTTGCGGTCCACTTGTGTGATGTTATAGCGCTCCAAGACGGCCAATATCAGTTTATAAGGTATACTAGACGCTGTAAATGTAATATTTTCTTTGAGTAAAGTCGTAGCATTGCGTTATGTTTACATACGTACTGTAGAAAACTTTTTGCAAAGTGACCATTTTCGAAGCGCATCTATAAACAGTATACTTGTAGGCCGAGAACTCATACTTAAGGTGGGACAATACGGCGGATAATTTAGGATGATCATATATTTGCCCTACTGTTTTTTCATCTTTTTGTGGAATATAGCGTTGTGCTGCTGCTTCCATTTTATTTCGTTAAGAAAATTAATACTTAAATGTTTCAGTTGTTTATTAATGGTAAAAACTTAGTTTTCTATTCGTTGGAAAAATGTCAAATTTAATTTCAAAATTGCCGATTTTTTTTGTTTGTATGTTGGCTGTAATTAAATCAGCTACATTCACAATAGCATTCATATAATATAATAATTTAACAAATGACTGACTTCAGTGTAACTTTGATTGTAGATGAATAATATGTCCCTGTCGTGCACTTTTTACGAAGTAAATAAGAAAACTGTCAAATCTCCAAATTCGAGACGATTGTCTCATTTCAAAGAAAAATATGCGAACGCTTCCGCAGAGATAAATAAAAAACTCGTAGATTTAAAGTATTGTTTAGGAAATGTCAAACTAAAAAAAAAACAATCTTGTTGCTCGAAAGTACCTTGTATTTTCAATACTTTTTTACAAATTTCTCAGTATACAAAAGCGATTGCAGAGTTTCACATCAAAGATTCCTTAAACGCGCGCCTTATTTTAAATTGCATATATGTTTGTGACTTCTTAATTTCATGCGTTCCTAGACTTACTACATGTTGGTCATTTTATTAAGTCATAAGACATCAACTCTTTTATAAGAGAAAGAAATACTAAAATGGTAGAAAAAGATCACCACCGCAACATCAACTCCGATAGGAGGAAGAATTTCAACGATTGACTTTCCACTTAAACATAATGTAGTAAATTTCTGTAATAAAATAAGTTAAGTGTGGCAGCACTCTGGCCCACGAGGTGGAAGTTGTGCTGTGTGGTGAGTTTACCCCCATTGTTAGGCCGTGTGCCAATTGCATTAAAATATGGGTGGTGTGAATAAAAACTGAGGGTGAGTGTTCCCTCAAGTTTTTGAAGGGTACGCTCCATTTGGGGTGAATAAAAATATTTTTCGTTAAGTTGAATGAAAACACTTCACTCACACATTTTGACATTTAAGGGTTCCCTCCATTTTGGTGTGAATAAAGTCGCATTTCATTAAGGGAACACTCGAGAAAGTTGAGGGTGCTTGTGAGGTACTTTTGAAATAATTAAACATGAATACCATTATGCGGACGATGAAAATATGGATGAAATCGAAGAAAAACCGACAAAAAAATAAGATTTAAATGGAGGAATAAGATTTTGTTAAAACCTCGCAAGTTTATCCATGTTTGCTTGAAAAAAAAACAAATTCCAGCGATGAAAATTAATAAACAAAATGCGCTGCGAGCTGTGGAAGAAAAAATAAAAAAAAATACATGTCCCATTGAACTGAACAGCTCCAGTTGAATTATTATTAATAATGTTAAAAAAAGCTGAGTTCCGCCAAAATAAAATACCCCGTGTGACCGAAACGCCGAGAACTATAATTTTAATTTTTCGCGTTTGTACGTTCCAAAATAAGATTATTAATTTTTATTTCAGTTTTGGTGGTAAATCTCAAGTAACTTGGGAATTGAATTTGACAGTTCTACACTCAATTTTTAAAACTTCAACTTGAGGGGAAGTGCCTACTCGAAAAAAAATTTTATTCACACCAAACTGAGTGAACCCTTTCTAGAAAACACTTCCCTCAAGAGGGTTTACTTCGAGAGTTCCCTCAGTTTTTATTCACACCACCCATTATCCTCTGGCTAATTTTTGACGCTAGTGAGGTGAATATAGACTACAAAAAATTAGCCGACTCTGGAGCTGCATAAAAAATTATCCTGTGGCTAATGTTTGACATCTGTATATACCCATGAAGGGATGAGAGAGACGACGAGAGCTTTTGTGTTTGTTTCGGTTTTCCAAGCGGAACTCAGCTTTTTTTAACATTATTAATAATAATTCAACTGGAGCTGTTCAGTTCAATGGGACATGTATTTTTTTTATTTTTTCTTCCACAGCTCGCAGCGCATTTTGTTTATTAATTTTCATCGCTGGAATTTGTTTTTTTTTCAAGCAAACATGGATAAACTTGCGAGATTTTAACAAAATCTTATTCCTCCATTCAAATCTTATTTTTTTGTCGGTTTTTCTTCGATTTCATCCATATTTTCATCGTCCGCATAATGGTATTCATGTTTAATTATTTCAAAAGTACCTCACAAGCACCCTCAACTTTCTCGAGTGTTCCCTTAATGAAATGCGACTTTATTCAAAATGGAGGGAACCCTTAAATATCAAAATGTGTGAGTGAAGTGTTTTCGTTCAACTTAACGAAAAATATTTTTATTCACCCCAAATGGAGGGTTCCCTTCAAAAACTTGAGGGAACACTCACCCTCAGTTTTTATTCACACCGCCCAATGTTGATTGGTGAAATTTTTATCTTTGTATTTTCCATTAACAAATGACGAACTTTGTTTTTCAATCATGTACACAATCTATATCTATCTATCTAATCAATTTGTTATTAATATTATTGTTTAAATGGTTGCAAAAGTGAGTGACGCGACTGTTTGTGTGCACGGGAGGACACTGCGGAATGGGAAGTCCGGGAAGGTACGGTTTTTAGTAATTTTTTTTCGAAAACAGATGGCGCCGCACATCGACTTTGACATTTGTTGAAGACTCGAAAAACTGCCAGGTGGCGTGGTTGATCCACTTGCCATTGCGCAGTATGATATCTGATACATGACTTTGACACTTTGAAAACCGCCAGGTGGTTGAACATCTTGCTATTGCGTAATGTGACAGGTCTCAGATAAAATAAATGTTATTAACTATGTTTTAACAATGGTGTGATTCCAGTCGATTTTGTCGGCCTGATTGAATTTCCACCGAATTTTTGCAACTTTACAACGGCGCCGGAAGAGCTCATCATCATGATGTTTTCCGGAATATCAATCAAAATTATGCTAACCATGATTGGCTGAGTGCACGAGCGATTTTGGATGCGAAGAATAAAAATGTCGATCATTTGAATTTCGTCATTCAAAATCAAATCGCCGGTGAGTTACATTCAATGTGTCGACTCCGTGAGGCTGAAAACACACCGGAGCAGACAAAACGTTTTTGATTCGGAACACAAGAAAACGTTTTATATTTCAACACACACCAACCGAAACACGTTGTTACAATACAAATCATTTTACTTTTCTGTTTCGTTTGATGTGTGTTGAGAAAAATCAAAACTGATTTTGAGACTTTTCGATAGTAATTTTATTAGCATGGCTTTTATCTTTTTTATTATGTATTGGGATTCTTTGCTCAATAATAATAATAATAATTTCTCTGCATCTACGTCAATTCACCGAAAACTTTAAAATAAATATAACGACAGTGCAAAAAACAACAACAATGTAATTTTGTTTTTGAAAAACAAGTGTCCAGCTATCGACAACGAAACACGTTTTTCTTTTTCGCCTTGTTTTTTGTTTTGCCGCATGCGGTGTGCGTTGCACCATAAGCATGTGTGCTAAAATCGACAACGACGCTGGTTTGTAACAGTTTTGTTTCATTCAGTGTGTGTTGGCCATATGCAAAGTGTTGCTGACAGCGCCACAGAAGAAGTTTGCTGACAGCGTTCATCGAAAGAAGCCAATGTCATTTGAGATGAAAACCTTTGCTGGATGCCGCAACAGAGTAATTTGAATTATAACGATGGTTGAAGACTTTATCAACGTTGGCGGCTAGAGGAGCAAAGTTTAAAATTTAGTTCCCTTTAATTTTTCTTAATATTTCTTTTAATAACTTCAATTTTCTTAATTTCTTTGTATGTTTAAATTCGTTCAATTCAACTAATAAATTTGTTTGTAAAAATAAAGGTTCTTAAATTATTTTTAACCCACCGCCAACATTTCTAAATTTTAAATACTTGGAGCACCCACTACTGGATTGTGTGGTGCATTTTCATCGTATCCAGAGTTGGGGATTAAGTTGCGCTCGTCGGAGCCGTATATTGGTCAGCAGATTTTCTTGTTTTGTTTATGGTAAGTTCTTGTGTCCAATTGCAATGAACAAAAGCAGAGACGACAATTGCGATTGTGTGGGATGCGATAAACCAAATCATGTCGAGGATATGGTGCAGTGTGGTGCTTGCCAAAGGTGGTATCACTACAGCTGTGCAGGAGTCGATGCAACAATTGCAGAAAGGAGTTTTGAGTGCACGAAGTGCGCTGAGCTCAACGAAACGGTTCGTGCTAGTATGGCAGCTGTCGGAACTAGTAGCGGCAGGGCGATGCCTCTCGTAGTAGGATTAGGGGTTCAGCGAGACGTTGGCGTATCTGTACATTCGCTCAGAACGAATATTACTACATTGTCGTTGGGGAGAAGCAAGAAGAAAATTGACCTGGAGCTGAGGCAGCTCGAGGAACAAAAGGAGCTAGATATGCGGTTTCAAAGAGAACGAGAGCAGCTAATTGCTGAACGACAGCAAAAAGAAAAAGAGTATCTCGTCAAACGGTACGAGTTAATGGCGCAAGAAGATGACGCTGAATCTGTCGATGATGTTGGCAGTTTGAGAGGAAGAAGAACATCAGATTGGGTAGAACAGGTACGTGTAAATAGTGTCTCAAACAAAGATACCAAAGAAGTTGTGAAGCCAGCAGTGGTGCCCCAAAAATATGTTGCCACAGAAGTGCAGTTGAGTAGAAGCCAGGTTTCGGCGCGGCAGGTGCTCGCCAAAGAATTACCCGTTTTCTCAGGCCGACCAGAAGATTGGCCTCTATTTATTAGCAGCTTCGAGAATACAACACAAATCTGTGGTTTCACAAATGAAGAAAATTTGTGGCGTCTTCAAAGAGCTTTGAGAGGCAAAGCATTGGAGACCGTCAGAGCGCGTTTACTTCTTCCATCAATGGTGCCGGAGGTAATTTCTACACTACGAATGCTGTACGGACGTCCCGAGTATATAATTAAAACATTATTGGAAAAGATTAGGTCGGAGGCGCCACCAAAAGCAGAGCGGTTGGATAGCTTAATTAACTTCGCTCTTTCAGTGCGGAATTTGTGCAGTACAATGCAGGCATCAGGATTGACCAATCATTTAAACAACCCTGTTCTTCTTCAGGAGCTCGTGGAGAAGCTTCCAGCGACAATTAAGCTAAACTGGGCACTGCAGAAAGGATTGACAGATCCAAATTTAGCTGACTTTGGGGAATGGATGTTTAAGATGGCAGAGGCAGCAAGCACTGTGACGACGTTCATGCCAACAGCTGATGGCAAGAATGAAAAGCGGCAAGCTGGGTTGTATGCACATTCGGAAGTCAACACACCAAAGAAGATAGCTGCGAAAGTTGGAAATGGATGTTTTAAATGTGATGGAAACCACCGACTGTTGGATTGCAAACAATTCAAGGAGCTTCCGAATGCCAAAAAATGGGAGCTGGTAAAGAGCAAGGGTATCTGCGGTATATGTCTGGCACATCCAAAACGTTTCAAATGCCGAAGTGAGGATAAAGGGGTATGCCATATCCTTTTGCAAGCAGAGAAGTGTAGCATTAATCAATCAGAGGAGAAGCCTTGCAATGCCCACCGACAGGGTGACGGAATGAACGTTGTCTTCAGGATTGTTCCAGTAGTGCTATATGGCAGTGGTAAGTCAATTGAAACATTTGCTTTCTTAGACAGTGGTTCTTCTCTGACTCTGTTGGAACAGGAACTAGCGGACTCATTAGGACTCGAAGGCACTGCAAAGCCATTGTGTCTCAAGTGGACTGCAGATACAGTCCGATATGAAGAAAAGTCTCAAGTTGTTCCGTTGGAAATCTCTCCGAGGTGTAATGCAGAAGATGGTTTTCCTATTAAGTACAGGCTACAAGATGTCCGTACTGTGGAGTGTCTGGCACTACCGATGCAGACTGTTGAGGCTAAGATTGTACAACGACAATATCCACATCTTAGCGGCATACCGCTGGCGACGTTCGTAAATGCGAAATGTGGGATATTGATTGGCCTTAATAATCAAAAGCTTACATTGGCTCTGAAAATGAAGGAGGGGAAATGGAACGATCCAGTTGCCATTAAGACAAGACTGGGTTGGTGTTTGAGCGGCGGTGAGACGAACGGTGCGAGGAACAGCGGTGTGTATCACATCTACATGGCCTGTGATTGTGATAAAGAGTTAAATGATATGGTACATCAACACTATGCTTTAGAAGATCACGGACTTGGAAATGTTTGTTGTGAAACGGACGATGAGGTACGAGCTAAAAAGATCCTGAAGGAGACAGTGCATAGGAAAGGAAATGGATTTGTTAGCGGTTTGTTGTGGCGACACGATAATGTAATTTTACCAGACAGCTATGGAATGGCGTTGAAGCGGCTGCGGTGTCTCGAAAAAAAAGTTGGTAAGGATGCTCCTCTCTTGAAGATTATCAATGATCAGGTGCAAAATCTAGTAGAGAAAGGTTACGCGAAGAAACTTAGTCAGCAGGAGATGTTCGAGCAACAGTCAGGAGTTTGGTACTTACCTACATTTATAGTAAGGAACCCGAACAAACCAGGAAAGGTGCGGATGGTCTGGGATGCAGCTGCCTCATCGCAAGGGGTTTCATTGAACAATATGCTGTTAAAGGGTCCGGACGAATTGAAGGCCCTAACAGATGTTCTTTGTGCTTTTCGAAACAACAGGATAGCAATAGCAGGAGATATACAAGAAATGTTCCACCAGGTCGAAGTGTGCGAAAAGGATCAACATTACCAAAGGTTTTTGTGGCGCGATGGCGTATCCGATCATCAGCCGGAGGTTTACGTTATGAGGGTTCTCACATTTGGCGCAACATGTTCACCGAGTATTGCGCAGTATATTAAGAACATCAATGCAAAGGAGTACAGCAATATGTTTCCACGGGCTGTAAAGGCGATTGTTGACCATCATTATGTAGACGACCTTTTGGACAGTGTTGATACGGTTGACGAGGCAATTCAGTTGGCAAGAGATGTGAAATACGTGCACTCGAAGGCGAGTTTCAACATACGTAACTGGCTTTCCAACTCGAAGGAAGTTTTGCTGGCTTTGGGTGAGACGGAGGCTAACGAAAACAAGATTCTTGAGAACCTAAAGGAAGGCTCATGCACAACTAAGGTTTTAGGATTATGGTGGAACACGAATGGAGATTTTTTTGGTTTCTCGCTGCAGTTTGTGAAGATGCATGAAGAAATTATGTTGGGGCAACGTATACCGACTAAGAGAGAGCTACTCAGGGTCTTGATGTCCATATTTGACCCACTAGGTTTTTTGAGCTTTTACTTGGTCAAGTTAAAAGTATTGCTGCAGGCAGTTTGGAGGACCGGAATCGGATGGGATGAGGTACTGCCAATCGAACTTCAAGACCAATGGGAGAGCTGGCGTTGTTTGTTGTCCAAGGTAGAGGAAGTCCAGATTCCAAGGTGCTATTTTCCGATAGGCTTCAGCAAGAGTGCAAAGATTCAACTCCATATCTTCGTAGATGCTAGTGAGGAAGCTATGGCTGCAGTGGCTTATCTCCGTTTCAACGAGAGCAGTGATATCGGGTGTAGCCTTGTCTGCGCGAAAAGCAAGGTGACGCCACTGAAACCTACATCGATTCCAAGATTGGAGCTGCAGGCGGCTTTAATGGGTGCAAGATTGGCAAGCTATATAACGAAAACACTTCAGTTGCCGATT
Source organism: Brachyopa scutellaris (assembly GCA_949775065.1). NCBI lineage: Eukaryota > Metazoa > Arthropoda > Insecta > Diptera > Syrphidae > Brachyopa > Brachyopa scutellaris. The sequence goes on from OX459112.1 coordinate 22,444,424, forward strand.
GAGCAGAGATACCTGTGGAGCGATTCCAGAAATGTTATATGCTGGTTAAAATCGGACGCCAGGAAATTTAAGCAGTTCGTCATGTTTCGTGTTACTGAAATTCTACAGAAGACTAATGTTGAAGAGTGGAGATGGATCCCTACCAAGTTGAACGTGGCTGATGACGCGACGAAATGGACGAAGGTGCCGTCTTTTAGCAAAGAAGTTCGATGGTTTCGAGGTCCAAGTTTTTTATACCAGCAAGAGGAAACATGGCCGAGAATACCTGAGGAGTCTGCAAATCATCAAGAGGAAATGAGACCAAAGTACTTACTGATGACACATCTAGTTGACTACGATCCATTGGTGAATGTGCTGAGATTCTCTTCATGGACGCGGCTGCAGCGAAGTATAGCATGGGTGGTGAGATTTATCAACAATCTACAAGGCAAAATTAATGGTGCGATAGAGTTTAGGGGCGTTTTGTCAGCAGACGAACTTCAAAGAGCCGAGCGTATTCTTCTTGAGATGGCCCAAAGAGAAAAGTACGGAGATGAAATGGCGATGTTGTCAACGGGGAAAACGCTTTCAAAAACTAATCCGTTGTGCAAGTTCTCACCATACCTAGATCAGCACGGTGTTCTACGTATTCGAGGAAGGATTGACGGCGCTTGGTGTATCGAGGAGTGTACAAAACGTCCGGTGATTTTGCCTAGGGATCATCATTTAACATTCCTTATCGTAAAGATGTACCACGAACGATTTCACCACAAATGCCAGGAAACGGTTGTCAACGAAGTACGGCAGAAATATTGGATATGCAGCTTGCGGCCGTTAGTAAAATCAGTTCGTCGAAAGTGTCAGCGATGCAAATTTCTTCGGGCAGAACCAGGTGTACCAGAAATGTCTCCGTTGCCGGAAGCAAGACTAGCAGCGTATTGTCGACCGTTTACATACACCGGAGTCGACTACTTTGGACCGATGATCATTGCAGTTGGCAGACGTTCCGAAAAGCGCTGGGGAGTTCTCTTTACGTGTCTCACAGTGAGAGCTGTTCATGTCGAAGTGGCACATAGCCTCTCAGCTGATTCGTGCATCATGTGCGTCAGGAACTTCATGGCAAGGCGAGGTATTCCGAGGGAGATCTTCTCGGACAATGGCACAAACCTGAGGGGGGCAGAAAAGGAACTTCGGGAAGCATTCCACAACATTGACCGTGACAGGATCCAGAGGAAATTCACCAGCTCGGAGACAAAGTGGTACTTTAATCCTCCTGCCGCACCGCATATGGGAGGAAGCTGGGAACGGCTGGTTGGATCAGTGAAAAGAGTTCTGAAGGAGGTGCTGTGGAATCAAAAACTGACGGAAGAGTCATTGCTGTCAATGCTACTTGAAGTCGAAAGTATCCTGAACGCACGTCCACTTACGCATGTACCAGTTGATTTTGACGACGTGGAGGCGATGACACCTAATCACTTCTTACTGGGGTCATCAAATGGAACTAAACCTGTTGGAGAATTCTGCAATAAAGATCTGATCCTTCGCAAAGAGTGGCGAAAATCTCAGCAGCTCGCGAACATGTTTTGGAAGAGATGGGTGCGGGAATACTTACTGTTACCAACACACCACTTCGACTTTTTATTGTAAACTCAGTTGGTCTCCGAATGCTGCCGCATTACTCATAAAATAGCTCTGTGTACTGTCAATTTCATTTCTATTTAAAATACACCTTAAACACGCTCATTTCATTTCAAATCTGACAGAAGAAGAAAACGGCAGCAACGGCAGACCAAAGTGAGTAAATTAAAAATTATAATAATTTATGAATTCTAAAACGTTTCTTTTTTTTTTAAAAATAAAGTTTTTTAAAGCATTCTCCAAGTGGAACAAAACAGATGTTTCATTTTTTATTTGGATGCTACAATAAGTTGGAAACCCGACCAACATTTCTTTAAAAAATTTGTTGGCAAGCGTTGCTGATTTCATAAGAGTCCCTGGAAACTTCCACAACTGCGCATTACTCATTTTCAACGCGGATGCAACGAGCAATAATGAGTCAAGCAACAAGTGGTACTGGGGTTGAAGATCCAACCAAGGGAAGTTGCCGAATATGTAAAAAGGAAGATACTATGCGAATGGTTCAGTGCGACAGATGTGATGGGTGGTTTCACTTCGAGTGCGTCCATGTCGACGACGAGATTTCAAAGCAGGACTTTATTTGCGACATGTGTTCCGCTTCAACATCGACAGCAAAACAGAACAAACAGCGATCTACAGCGACAGACGGCGGTAACTTTCAGTCACCAAATGGGGTGACCTCGCAAGAAGGACAAAAGGTACGTACAGAAAATTTGTCTAATTCATCAAATACAAATATGTGCGGCGCCTCCAAACAACGACGTAGTATGAAATTAGAACTAATGCGTCTGGAGGAAGAAAGAAAAATAAACATGCAATACTTAGAGCAAAAGTATTCGGCTATGCAAATGTATAAGGATTCCGATGAATCCGACGAAGATATTGAGATTGATTTGGGGGAGCAGCAGCTTCAGCGAGGCATACATTGGGCGGATGGCAATGGTTCCACGCTGGGTAAGGTAGGCAAGGGTGAAAAAGGTGCTAGGGTTAGTTACGGTTGTCACGAAAACGTACAGGGCATTCAGACAAATAAATTACCAACGTCATTAAATATGAGCGGAGTGCAATCAGGGTCAACTGCTCGAACATTAAATGCAGATCAGGCTTGTGCGCGTCAGGTCGTTCCAAGAGAGCTTCCAGTTTTTAGTGGCAAACCAGAGGAATGGCCACTTTTCGTAAGTAGTTTTGAAAATTCAACAAGACTGTGTGGATTCAGTAATGATGAGAATCTACTTCGGCTACAACATGCACTGAAAGGAAAGGCTCTTGAATATGTAGGTAGTAGACTTATGATACCGGCACTAGTACCTGAGATAATTTCTACTTTGCGTATGGTATTTGGAAGGCCAGAACACATTATATATAATTTACTGGCAAAGCTACGTGCGTCACCAGGTGTAAATGCAAACAAGTTAGAAACTCTGGTGAACTTTTCTTTGGAAGTAAAAAATATTACAGCTACTATGGAGGCAGCTGAACTTGAAGCACATTTAAATAATCCTTTGCTTATTCAAGAGCTTCTCGAGAAACTTCCAGCACAGATGCGGCTCAGTTGGGCGATTTTTGCCCAAACAGTTCATGTTGAGAATTTAACAACTTTCAGTAATTGGCTATTTGAACTAGCGGAAGCTGCAAGTAGTGTGATCTCTATCCCGATTACCAAATCTAGTCAACCAGACTTTGAGAAACGTAAAACACATCGTGTCGGTTTTCACGAAGAGGAGGGACAGTCCACGAGAAAAAGAATGGATCACAAGAGCACAGAGGCACTAAGGTGCTTTGCATGCTATGAAGCACATTTAATAGTAAAATGCGAAAAGTTTAAAGGGTTAGAATATGGCGAAAAGTGGAACGTGGTGCACAAGAACAAACTATGCCGCACATGTTTAAAGCGTCACGAGGCCAACTATTGTCCAGATCGCAAAGAATGTGGAATCAATCACTGCACCGCTAAGCACCATCCTCTACTCCACAAATCCCATATCAACAATGATAAAGACAAGCCAGATGTAGTCGCAGTACACCATGTAGAGACCTCCAAAGTATTATACCGAATTGTACCAATTACTGTTCATGGAAAGAAATCATCCATCGATGTATATGCGTTTCTCGACGACGGGTCTGGTCCCACTCTTATCGAGAAAGATATCCTTGCGCAATTAGAAATTCAGGGCTCAAAGTCAGATCTGTGTCTAAAATGGACTGATGGGTCAGTACGTGTAGAGAAGAGTTCGGATAGTCTTGATTTAAAAATATCGCCTAAAGGTAACATCGGAAAAATATATTCATTACGAAACGTGCGGTCAGTAAGTGCACTTGATCTACCTTCGCAGACACTAATGGTATCGGAACTTACTGAAAGATATAAACATCTCAAAGGTCTTCCAGTGGAGTCATATCGAAATGTTGTCCCGAAAGTGATCATTGGTATAAACAACAAAAGCGTAGCCATGCCATTAAAATTCCGAGAAGGAAAGGTAGATGAACCTGCGGCTACTAAAACGCGCCTAGGCTGGACAATATACGGTGAACTGGATCGAGACGCCACAGGAACAAAAGGAAATACGAGTGAGGTCCATAGGCAATTACATGTATGTGAATGCGATGACGATGTGGCTCTGCAGCACCTAATGACAGAGAATATGAGAATTGAAAACGAACTGTCGGGTGCACAGCCAAAGGATAAGTTGGATGCAAGTGAAAATAAAAAACTACGAGAGCACGTAAGGCGAGATGGTGATTGTTTTGTTGCAAGATTGCTGTGGAACTCAAGCAATATAACTATGCCCGACAACTATACAATGGCTATCCGAAGACTAAGCTGTTTCGAAAAGAAGTTAAATAAGGACCCAAATTTAAAGATACTGGTCAACGACCATATTAAAAGCATGGAAATTAAGGGCTATATTCGCAAGTTAAGTGCTGCTGAGATAAATACAGATTTCCCGCGAAAATGGTACCTGCCGATATTTACAGTCAGGAATCCAAACAAACCACATAAGATAAGAGTGGTATGGGATGCCGCCGCGGAATGCAATGGCATATCCCTAAATGGATGCCTTGAGAAGGGCCCAGATCTGCTGACATCGTTAACTGGAGTCCTATTCAATTTTCGAATAGGAAAAATAGGAATATGCGGCGATATTTGTGAAATGTTTCACAGGGTAGCCATCGATGAAGAGGACCAGCAATCACAGCGTTTTATGTGGCGAGACGGGGATTCCAGTCGGCCTCCGGATATCTTCGTGCTTAGAGTTATGAGTTTTGGTGCAACTTGCTCACCGTCGCTTGCACAGTTTGTTAAAAACGAAAACGCCAATGAGTGTATAAAGGACTATCCAAGAGCAGTCAAATCTATTGTCGAGAGGCATTATGTAGACGATATGCTAGACAGTATAAATTCCGTTCAAGAGGCTATTGAGCTTGCAAAGGGTGTCAGAGAAGTCCACAAGCGCGCGAATTTTCATATTCGAAACTGGTTATCAAATTCTATCGAGGTCACCAATGCTCTAGGAGAAATAGGTACTGCGGATAAGTTTTGCCGGGCAGGAAAAGTAGTAGAACAAATCGTAGAAGCAGACAAGGTATTAGGACTGTGGTGGCAAACAGCTAGTGACACATTCACATTCAATTTAAAATTTACAAAGGCCAGTCAGGAAATTCTGCGCGGAGAAAAATTACCGACCAAGAGGGAGCTTCTTAGACTGCTCATGTCCATTTTTGATCCATTAGGATTTCTATCATTTTTTACAATCTATATGAAAATATTGCTCCAAGATGTCTGGCGCAGTGCAATAGGTTGGGACGAAACCATACCGGATGACTTGGCAACTGCATGGAAAAGATGGCTGTCATTTCTCAAGAGAGTGCAAGATGTTCAGGTGCCAAGATGCTACTTTGGCCTATCCGTTAGCAACGAGAGTAAGATGGAATTACATGTATTCGTGGACGCCAGCGAGACCGCATATGCCGCAGTAGCGTACTTGAGAATCCTAAGCGCGAAAGGAATAGAGGTGTCCCTGGTGTGCTCGAAAACGAAGGTGGCCCCATTACGTCCTATCTCTATACCTCGCATGGAACTTCTCGCCGCAGTCATGGGCGCCCGCCTCGGAAATACAGTCATCAAAGCCCACGATTTCAAGATTGAAACAACCATGTATTGGTCGGACTCAAAAACCGTTTTGTTGTGGTTACGTTCCGATCCAAGAAGCTACAAGCAGTTCGTCATGCTACGCATAGGTGAAATTCAAGAAAAGACGGAAATAGCGAATTGGTACTATGTCCCAACGAAGCAGAACGTAGCAGATTTAGGCACTAAGTGGAGCCAACAACCAGACTTCGATCCAAGCGGGCCATGGTTTACGGGGCCCGCATTTTTGAAACAAAAAATAGACCGATGGCCCAAGTATCAAATAAACTTCGAAAGCAAATGTGACATAGAACTACGACAATCTTCGGAGCCGCAGCAATTAGCAGTTCAAGTCCATGAACCAATGCCTGTTGTATGTTACAATCGTTTCTCTAGATGGGAACGTCTGCTAAGATGTCTAGCGTATGTTAAGCGTTTTATAACATGTCTGAAAACAACAAAAACCGTAAAAAAGGCTTCAAAGATCGATCCAAGAATAAGTAACATAACTAACTTCACTGCTGACGAATTGCTCTGGAGTCAAGAGTTTTTACTTCGCCTTGCCCAAACCCAAACCTTTAGCCATGAGACCTGCCTGTTGCTAAAGAATCCTGATTGCCTGCTCCCCAAATCAAGTCCACTACGTTGTATGTCGCCCTTTATTGACAAAAATAAGATAATTAAAATGCGAGGTCGCCTTGAGAACGCCAAGGTGATAGGTGACGCAACTAAGAACCCTATCCTTTTACCGAAAGATCATTATATTACGAAGCTGCTGGTAGATTGGTACCATCGCAAGTTTAAGCATGTTAACCACGAATCAGTAATCAACGAGATCTTTCAGAGGTACCACATTCCAAAAGTACGATCACTTCTCAGAACTGTTCGCAGTAACTGCCAGCTATGTAAAATCCGAAGAGCACATCCTAATCCACCAGAGATGGGACCTCTACCAGAAGCGCGTTTGTCGGCTTATACAAGACCTTTTTCGTACGTTGGGCTTGACTTTTTTGGCCCATTTTTGGTCACAGTCGGGAGACGCCAGGAAAAGCGATACGGTGTCGTCTTCACATGCCTAACATGCCGTGCTGTTCATATAGAGGTGGCACATAGCTTATCAACGGATTCGTGTGTGATGGTAATTCGGAACTTCATCGGTCGTAGAGGGACACCGCTTCATATCTTCAGCGACAATGGCACCAACCTAAGAGGGGCAGAAAAGGAGCTTCGAGAAGCCCACCAAATGATCGATTTTAACGCAATCCAAGCTAAATTTACAAGTCCGGACAGCAAGTGGACCTTTATCCCTCCTGCTAGTCCTCATATGGGGGGTGCCTGGGAACGTATGGTTCGTTCAATAAAAACCGTATTGTACCAAATCATCACACGCGACACCAAACTGACCGACGAGACGCTTTGTAATGTGCTGGTGGAGGTCGAAAGTATAATTAATAATCGACCACTGACCTATCTATCCTTGGACACCGCCGAAGAGGAAGCTCTAACTCCTAACCACTATCTTTTGGGCTCATCATCCGGCTGTAAGCCTCCAGGCAAATTCGAAGACACCGACAAATACGCAAGAATGTCATGGCGTCATTCGCAGCTCCTCGCTGACAAGTTCTGGAAGAGATGGGTGGCTGAAGTCTTGCCAACGTTAACTCGGCGAACATCGTGGTTCCAGAAAATTAAGCCCATTGAAGTTGGGGATGTGGTAATTATCGTCGACCCTAATCTGCCCCGGCATTGTTGGCCGAAAGGAGTTGTGACGAGCACGAACGAAGCAAAGGACGGACAAGTAAGGAGCGCAACCGTACGTACCATACATGGTGAATATCTCCGGCCAGCTACCAAGATTGCTGTCTTAGATGTGAAAAAAGATGGTGGCAGTGTTGTTCAATAGTGTAAGGTATGCACTTACGATGATCGTGATACCGGGGGGGAGAATGTTACCAACACACCACTTCGACTTTTTATTGTAAACTCAGTTGGTCTCCGAATGCTGCCGCATTACTCATAAAATAGCTCTGTGTACTGTCAATTTCATTTCTATTTAAAATACACCTTAAACACGCTCATTTCATTTCAAATCTGACAGAAGAAGAAAACGGCAGCAACGGCAGACCAAAGTGAGTAAATTAAAAATTATAATAATTTATGAATTCTAAAACGTTTCTTTTTTTTTTAAAAATAAAGTTTTTTAAAGCATTCTCCAAGTGGAACAAAACAGATGTTTCATTTTTTATTTGGATGCTACAATAAGTTGGAAACCCGACCAACACTTACCAACTCTCACCCGAAGAACAAGGTGGTTCAACAATGTTAAAAACATCGAAGAGGGAGACGTTGTCATAGTGGTTGACGAAAATCTTCCAAGAGGTTCCTGGCCAAAGGGATTGATAGTCGAAGTCATCAGGGCCAAAGATGGTCTGGTAAGACGAGCAAGAGTGAAGACAGTCAATGGTGTTTATGATCGGCCTGTTGCGAAGTTGGCAGTGCTAGATGTCAGCAAGACCGAAGATGGTGAAGCAGCAGCGGTGGCAGCTGAATCACCGGGGGGGAGAAATGTTGCTGACAGCGCCACAGAAGAAGTTTGCTGACAGCGTTCATCGAAAGAAGCCAATGTCATTTGAGATGAAAACCTTTGCTGGATGCCGCAACAGAGTAATTTGAATTATAACGATGGTTGAAGACTTTATCAACGTTGGCGGCTAGAGGAGCAAAGTTTAAAATTTAGTTCCCTTTAATTTTTCTTAATATTTCTTTTAATAACTTCAATTTTCTTAATTTCTTTGTATGTTTAAATTCGTTCAATTCAACTAATAAATTTGTTTGTAAAAATAAAGGTTCTTAAATTATTTTTAACCCACCGCCAACACAAAGCGTTTGTCTGCTCCGGTGTGTTTTCAGCCTGATGGACCAAAACGAAGCCACCAACTATCCGACGGAATTTTTTAATTCTTAGGATGTCCCGGGCTTGCCGCAATACAATTTGAAATTGAAAGTCGGCTCTGTTGTAATTTTGCTGCGCAACCTCAATGCACCAAAACTTTGTAACGGAACGCGTTTGATTGTGAAGAATCTTAAATTAAATATCATTCAAGCGACGACTTTGAGGGGAACATACAAAGGCGAAGATGTTTTCATTCCGCGGATTCCACTAATTCCAAACAATTTGCCATTCGTATTTAAAGGTCTAAAATTTCACGTGCGTCTTATATTCGCAATGACAATTAATAAGTCGCAAGGACAATCCCTGGAGGTTTGTAGCATCAATCTTGAATTCCCATGTTTCTCACATGGTCAATTGTATGTGGCGTGCTCACGTGTCGGCAAACCTCCCGCTTTGTACGTGTATCATAAATTGTAGGGTACCATTAATTAATTTGAAAAAGGTTTGATTGAAACACATCGATATTTTTACACTTCAGTTATTTCCATTGTTTTTAATAGACTGTTATATGCAGGAGTAGAGTGGGAGAAGTTAGGAATTTGAAAATTGGACAGGAAATGAGGATGTGGATGGGATTTAGGGATGGGATGGGACCGAAAAAGGAAAGAGGGTCGTATACGGGGAGCGCGGCACGCTTGCATAGCACGGCTCCGCTCGCCGGAAATGGGGGGGGGGGATCTTGTCCCCGCATACGACTATACCTACATAAACAAACATATATCGTGCCATACAAACTACCAAAATCTACTCTCTACTTTGTACTTACAGCGGACGGACGGCGGGATACCACATTGAGAGGGCGCTGGTGCTGGTATTCAGCGCGGCCATCATTCCCACCCTACCTGGAGATCCGGCGGCCATTTTTGGATCTCCCCAAATGCTCGGATGCCTCAGCAGCTCAGTCCATCAGCCGAAGGCTTTTAGCGTACCTTCCACACCCCCCTGAAAATTTAACTTAGCGACTCATATCGCCAACGTATTAATACCAAAGTAAATGAAACAGAACTTCCCTCTCATAGGCATTCCAATTCCATAAATATTTATTTCAGTTTTAAATCAAATTTAAAAGGCAAGAATTATATTTAAATGCACTACTATTACAAAAAAAGCAAGAACAACAAATAAAAACTTTCCTCCCCAATCGTACCTTTAAGTACACGCAGCGAATATATATATACGAGGCCCTTCCTATATAGAGCTCTATTTAGGGGTACAATAACCATAAAATCAACAAAACGTACCTATGAGTGAGATCGCGAAGAAATTATCCGCGAGGGGGGAACGAAATTTTACAAAAAAAAATATAAAGAAACTTGCCTATTACACCAAAGGTAATACAAGAACTTTAATTACCCCACGCCTTAGGGTATACTAGAAAAGTTTCTCGTTTGCTCTGACGGCTATAATTGATATTATATCATATATATATATTTTCCTTGTATGTATATACTCGGTTTCAGAAGTAAACCGAGATTCGAAATGCTCCTTATTATATTATATTATAATACAATATATATATTATATTATGTATAAAAATAAGCACACAGATTTATATATATCGCATGTATACGATATATTATATTTGCGGTTGCTTTTCTCCTCGGTTGACCTTGAAGTCACCCTTGCAGTTAGGGCGGCAAGTTATTGGCAGTTCTAAATCAATGCCAAACTTCGTATTTATACACGTACGTAGGTATCTATGTGTGCACTGAGGTATCCGCATGCCATGGACTACCATAAATTAAAGGTGTGGCGGCCACGATCCCAATTGAAATTTAATGTGTGGCCGCCTACATGCACTATATATATATATATAAAAAAAAAACACAAGCTACATATATATAAATCAAAAACAAAAAAAACTTAATTCACTCACCCCAAAAATCGTAGGCTGATAGTATACAAATGTACACAAGTATTACGGCGACAACCCTGCTTCGAATTAATTCGGTGGCCGCGTAATATCGCTACACAAAAAGATAAAAACTGATATACAAACAATAGAGAACGAATGGTTACAGATCACTCACCGACGAATTTATTTAAGTTCTTCTAAAGTAAAGAAAACTGCCTATATTTTAATAGGACTTTTTTTTTTTTTTGTGCACTACTTGTGTTTATATATTGAGTCTTATACACTATATTTGATTAATATATATATGGTATATCACTAGGTTGAACCTGTTGAAAGACGACGTTTGGTCATTCCACCCACTGAATTGCAACTGGCGTGCATGATTTTTGCCTTTATCCAACGGCCCTATGGTCAGACCTACCTATGTACATACACTCTCTAATCCAAATCATCCGATCCTGGAAGGTTCCTTAAATAATGGCCACCCCAATCTTCATCTTCCATGCCTGGATTACATATTAATTGAACCTGGTTCTGTCCCCAGATGGGATTGGGTTCTGTCCTCGGGTTGGGAACAGAAACATCCCATCTGTTGTCCCCACTAAATGGATTTGACAGATAATTCATACGGAAGGTAAGGCAAAGAAGAAGAAGAAGACAGAAATGCAAATGACAGACACCAGCTGTTTGGGTAAACGATTGCCTAGATTTTATTTTATTTTGCAAATTTATTTGTACACATTTTTTCTTTTTCTGTTTATAATACATATAGGCGGACGTAACAAGACCTTTTGAATAAAGAATTTTAATTCATCGAATTACATGATGCAACATGTGCAAGCTCGGAATTATTATTTTCATTATCACATTTACAAATTTGGGCGGAACGAAGTTCGCCGGGTCAGCTAGTTACATATAATTTACAAACAAAAGCATTAACACGGATAGTAATTATTAGTTGTGGTTTTTATTTTATTTTTTTATTTAAAACTGGGAAAACAGTTTGGTAATTTTAGTTATAGCAAAATGTGATGAATGTGATGAAAGGGAACTTTTTCTATTCTAGTGGGAAATTAATGAAAAATAGCACTAAAAAAAATCCCATTTAACCCAATCGACACAGCAAAAAGCTAAAATTTTATCCACCCCTGGTAGAAACGTCAAATATTAGCCAGGGGATAAAAATTTAATATGGGATTCACACTAGCGTCGAAATAAGATAATTTCGAGTTTTAAATAAAAAGTGTTCATACCTACGCTTGCTAATTTCGTGAATGGATGAATTCAGTTCCGATAGTAAATCTATGACGGTGCCATGTTATAAAATTTTTTAATATTAAATTATTTTTTTATATACATAAGTACAAAAATACAAATTAATATTTTGGCAAATAAAACAAAGCGATATAGTGATGCAGAATATTTTATGGCGAAATAATTACAAAGAAATATATTGATAGCTGCCATGAATTCATTGCATTTTTCGTAAGTTGTTCAGCACAGACTATGGCTGAGCGACCTATGCCCACTGAACGCAATAAAAAGTCAAAGTCAAAGTCAAGTCATTTTTATGTCAAATTTGTGGAAATTTGTATGGTTTCTGTGCAGATTTGTATGGTTTTGTGAAAAATGTTTTATTGTTTTAAATACAAGAACAAATGTTTCCTCACATTAATGTATATACAGAACATCTTGGAATAACGTATATTTACCAAAAATAATAACAAAATGTGAAAAATTCAGGTTGACCTATTGGAAAGCACAGCCTTTCCTTTTAGGAACAAGATGTCAAATGACACTATTGCAAAAAAACAGATCAATCTCGTTGGTTTTCCATTCAGCACGAAAAAATTTAAATCAGAGCAAAATCTGACAAGCCCAATCGAAATTTTTTTAATTCATATTTGGTACAATTTAAATAGTTCAAATTAATAGGTCTGTTTGGTGTGGTTTTTGTGATCCAAATGGGACATCTGTCAAATAGTAAATAATTTGAAAAGTGGGGGAAAATCCTCTCAGAAATTTCTTTACACAAACAAAAATGAAGATTGACATTTCACGAATTGTCAGATGGCTGTTTGATAGATGTCCCGGGGTGACTACATGGATGTGGTGTAGCACGATTTCGTAGTAGGGGAAATTTTTTGACACTCTCATTTGGCTCTCTATTCTATTGATTTTTGACAGATTCTGTAAATTTACGTAAAATTACTACACACCAAAAGGTCTGTTTGGTGTGCTTTTCGTGATCCAAATGGGACATCTGTCAAATAGTAAATAATTTGAAAAGTGGGGGAAAATCCTCTCAGAAACTTCTAATTACACATACAAAAATGAAGATTGACATTTCACGAATTGTCAGATGGCTGTTTGATAGATGTCCCGGGGTGACTACATGGATGTGGTGTAGCACGATTTCGTAGTAGGGGAAATTTTTTGACACTCTCATTTGGCTCTTTATTCTCTTGATTTTTGACAGATGCAGTAAATTTACGTAATTTTACTGCACACCAAACAGACCTAAACAGAACTATTTTAACAACTTGCTAGCTTGACTGGTTCCATCCATTTCAGTCTTCAGTCCTAAAAGTTGAATAGGCACTAGCTTCACACGGATATACCTGTCATGAGCCAACAATTCCAGAATCTTGGAAATGAAACGTCTTTTGTTGTCTAGTCGAGTGTTTTTATAAAATTATTAATACTAATACTATTTCACTCTTAATATTATATATTTTACGGAAAAAATCACACAAATATTACTCAATAGATACATTATATTTTTTGGAGCAAAGGAAATGAGTTATAACGACAAAGCTGATGGCATCACAAAGGAGGAATGGCTATTGCGTTTATCGCAATTTCCCTTCAAGCAATCTGACATGAATCGACTTATAATGAATTATTTAGTCACGGGTACTAAAAAATATAATCTGAATATCGGAAGACGAAATCCATTATAAATTTTACATCCATAAATTTATAGAAGGCTTCAAAGAGGCTGCTGAGAAATTCCAACTTGAAGCTGGTCTTGAACCCAGTGTGGAGTTGAGCTCTCTAGATGACCGAATACTAATTCGTGAAGCGGTGCAGAATGGTAGAATACAAGAAGCAACTCATTTGGTTAATCAATTGCACCCAGAATTACTGGATAATGATCGCTTTTTGTTTTTTCACTTGCAACAGTTGCAGTTGATTGAACTTATTCGGTACGTATCGCCTATTTTTTGAAATGAATTTTGTGAACTCGCTTTCATCACTCCTATTTCTGAAGAAAAATACATACATGCATTCATACAAAAATACTTGATGCGCAGAGAAAACTGCGGCTAAACTCATTTTATTATCATAAAAATATACAAAGGTTCTGCGTCAATGGAATGAGATTGGTTTTTCTATTTAAATTGTTATAAGCAACTAACCTTTTTCTTGTAATAATAAATAACTTTCATTCAAAGCGCTGGCAAAATAGAAGATGCACTAACGTTTGCCCAAACAAAACTCTCCGAAGCCGGTGAGGACATCCCAGAAGCACTGAATGAATTAGAACGAACACTTGCTTTACTGGCATTTGAGAAACCCCAGAATAGTCCCTTTTCTGAGTTGCTAGAACAGTCACATCGCCAAAAGGTATATAATTTTTTATTTCACTCGACTCAAGCCATTTTAAAGGGATATCTTTTTAAAGGTTGCAAGCGAACTAAATGCCGCCATTCTTAAATCCGAACATTGTGAAGACTCAACACCACGCGTTATGTACTTACTGAAGCTAATCATCTGGGCACAATCGAAACTAGACAGCTGCGATGTCAACTATCCGAAGATGAAGGATCTTGAGGCCGCACTTATCGAACCAAAACAAGTCTGAGTTGTATTTAGTTTTCTTCCCCGGTTGAAAAGTTATGTTGAATCATTATAAGCAACACAATTATTATTGTCTTAGCGAATTAGTTTACATTATTCTTATCTGTTTAGAAGGAAAACATAATGCAGCCCGGTATGTGTACCTTATACCCAATGTTTTAATTTCAAAGTAAAATCAACATCAAATTATTTGTATTTAATTTATTTAATTTCCGTTGTAAGCAATGTACCTTTACAAATTTTAAAACAAAAATGCCATGCAGTTTATACTCGTATAGTCTACCATCCGAAGAAGAGATCCATGGCTTTGTTCATAATGCCAGAACTTTTCTGTGGTGCATTTGGACTAGCTAAGACGGCAGACTCACTCTGAGCACTTTGATATGCCACCTGGGATAACGGGCGGACCTTTGATGTTGTTCTAGAAAGAAATTTGCATTAAGTGCGTTAAAGTACTGGCGTTAAATGGGATGTACTTACTGGTTATTTTCACAGAAATTTTCTTTGTCAATTATATTACTATCTTTGCATTGAGTTACACCGATCATTATATTGTTGCCAAGGATCTTTTCGCTGTAGTTTAGAGCTTTATCGCACTCTAGCCTAGAGGAGAACTTTAAATGAACCCAATTGCCGTTTTGAGACGGAAATACCTTATCAATTATCGTCCCACATTGTGAGAAGTGCGACAAAATCATTGAAGTTGCACTCTGAGGGAAGCCATAAACGGTTATCCAAAATTCTGTATATCTAGGCAGCGGTGGACACTGAAGGAGGTTTGAGTTGTTGTTACGGTAGTCAAATAGCGGATTCGCAATTGTCGGTGATGTGATGCGGGATGCGTTGAAACTGCTATGGGGAACTCCTCCCAAGTAAGACTCGTTTAATGATTGATTTATTTGATATTGGTTAGTAAGCGGGGTTCCGTATTGCATTGTTTGCTGTTGCATAGCACTTGGGTTGGAACGTGCAGGCGTTTGAACCTGATTCCGATCCGAATGAAGCGAGTCAAAGAGGCCCTTGCAAATAAAATATGATGAAACGAATACAGATTGAATTACCAAATAAAACTCACTTGGGTTGGTGGTCCCGATAAACTGGCATTATGACTCTGTACTGATGTTGCAGGATAATTGGAACCCGATGTACCTTGTTGATAGCCAAATAATGTTTTCTGCCCCAAAGCTGAGCGGTTGAAATCTTGTGGAGATGTTGCACCAGGCGATGTAGCTACATAAATAATCACAGTGTTATCTGTATTGATTTATAAAAGTGTTGCTTACCAAAAGAAATATTGCGCCCTTTATTCGGTGACAAAGTATTATTTCGGGGAGTTGATGGTGCAGTGGCTTCACCCATTAGAAACGAAGGCAAATACGGACTTGCACCAGTTGCAGGGCTACCGCTAGGGCTTCCTAAAGTCATGGGCTCCATTTTATTTATATTAAATTAAATTTATTAATAAAATAAAAATAGTTTAAAAAGAAAATTTATTTCAATTGCAGTTTATCTTTTGTAAAGTGGAAGGCAAATGAAATAATTCTTCTAAAAGACAGATGTCATTTGTCAAATTAAAAAAAAAACGTTATTTCGCTGTGATAACTACAGAGTAAAATTGTGAATGAAAAGTATACAGTCGGGACGAAAACTATACTGTTCACAATCAGGCGAATTATAAACTGAAAAAGAAACATATTGTATAAAATATATAGTGTAAAAATTAACATCTAAACGAAATCGATGAAGAAATACTAACCAACAAAATCGTAGGCTGTGCTTTCCAATAGGTCAACCTTAATTTTCACCTTTTGTTATTATTTTTGGTAAATATACGTTATTCTAAGATGTTCTGTATATAAATTAATGTGAGGAAACATTTGCTTATGTGTTTAAAACAATAATTAATTTTTCACAAAACCTTACAATCCGCACAAAAACCGTACAAATGTCAACATATTTGACATAAAAATGAGTTGACAGGCTCTTTCTTTGCGTTCAGTGCGTCTAGTATGCATTACTTTCTGTTTTAATGCGTTCAGCGGGTCTATTATGCACTTTCATTATTATTATTTTTGGCGTTGAGATTCTCATACCCCCCAACTGTTTAGTAAACAGCCATACAGGACCCGGCCACTTCTTAATGATTTCAGTCGATGTCCTGTCCATAGTTTTTTATTTTTTGTTTTTTAGGAGTCATTTGGGCCTATAAAAAAAAAATTGTTTAAATCCGAAGGTTGTCCTATTGGAAAGCGGCCCCATTTTTTTCCAGCCTTCCAGGTGAGGCTTTATGTAGGTACTAGGTCTGTTCCCGTACTTGTCCAAAACAGCCGAAAACAGTCGAATCCTGTTTCCGTAGGTTTCGACAGAAGAGAGTGTAGTTTTGCGTAGTTTTCGGCTGTTTTCAAAAGTATTTATTTAATATGTTCATATATATATTAAAAAAATTAAATTTTTATTTCTGAACTCAGTTATTGTGATCTTGCGTAATCTATGAGCCACTTTCACTTTGCCTTCAAAACTGTCAAACTGTCACATATAAATTTTTTTTTGTCAACGTCAACTTTTAAAAAAAATTGCATTAACATCGGGAAGTAAATTAGAGCGAAATGTGTTTGATAATAAATTAAGGACACCCAATGGATGCACCTAATTTTGTATAGCTCCAGGATTGTTTTTTATGCTCAAGAAACGAATATTTGGACAAACTACCGACAACAGCAAGTAGTAATCGACAATGCAGGCGGGCAAACGAAATGGTTCGCGACACGTATTCGTGGTTTTAACCCTGTGTCTCCTGTGGTACATAGTTTCCTCTAGTAATAATGTTATCGGTAAAATGGTTCTTAATGAGTTCCCTTACCCGGTAACTGTGACTATGATTCAGCTTTGTAGTATAACACTGTATAGCGGTCCATTCTTCAATCTTTGGGGAATAAGAAAATGCTCGAATATTGCTTGGCCATACTATTTGAGATTAATAGTGCCTCTGGCGCTGGGGAAGTTTCTGGCTTCAGTAACATCTCATATTTCAATCTGGAAAGTGCCTGTCTCGTATGCTCATACTGGTAAGTGCAACATTTGATGGCCAACGTTATTTAACAAGATAACACTTTCTAAGATTCTTGAAATCACGTATATGTGTACATATGTATTTACATAACTAAAAACATATTTTTTATTTATTTTATAGTTAAAGCTACGATGCCGCTTTTTACTGTGATCCTGACGAGAGTTATCTTCAAAGAGAAGCAGACTAATCTTGTCTATCTCAGCCTAATCCCGATTATATCCGGCGTCGGTATTGCTACTATGACGGAAATTTCCTTCGACATGTTAGGACTGATATGTGCGCTAGTGTCGACAATGGGCTTCTCTTTACAAAATATATTTTCCAAAAAGGTAAGTGTAAAAGTGTCCTGACTACCTGATGAGGACAGTTCTTATATCCAAATTCGTGAAGATATGTATTTAGAAGAAAGGTACATATCTCTTTTATAAGAAAATCAAATGTGCATCCACATATATTTATTATAGGGTTTGCTTGAACGTCTAAGCTTAATAATAGATTGTATACATTTAATGAGTCGTTCCACAATGCAAGTGTTCATAAGTATTTACGCTGATTATTTTTATCAACGCAGATCAATTTTGCTATACAACAATAGTGAGTTTGTAACTGATTTAATTTCATTGTCTTTTTTAGGTATTGAAAGATACTGGAATTCATCACTTGAGATTGTTACATCTTCTGGGTAAGCTCGCTTTGCTTATGTTCATACCAGTTTGGGTTTTTTTTGATGGTTTCAGTGTACTGCGGCATCCAGTAATCGTAGGTTTTTCTCAAATTTTCAATTAATATATTCAAATGATCAATCTTTCTAGGTGAATGGCGATTATCGCGTTATAGCGTTACTTTTTACAGATGGCGTGTTAAATTGGCTCCAAAATATAATAGCCTTTAGTGTCCTCTCTCTAGTCACACCGCTGACGTATGCTGTAGCTAGTGCTTCGAAACGTATTTTTGTGATAGCTGTTTCACTGCTTATACTTGGAAATCCGGTAACGTGGCTTAATTGCCTCGGCATGACGCTAGCAGTAGTCGGTGTTCTGTGTTACAATCGAGTGAGTCTGGGCTAAAAAAATGAACGCTAACTAAAATAATTTATTTATTTATTTATTTTTTACAGGCGAAACACATTTCTAAGTCAAAAGAAACGGTGCTTCCATTGACAAACAATCATTACATTAAGTACGCACCAATGCAGAGTAGTGTTGATCCATACTACCGAGGTGCTTTATCAGGAAACGGAAATGTTTCAGATAGCCGCAATAACGATAGCAAATATTACACGACAACTAATAGTTTATTAGTAAATGGAAGTACGACAAACGGCAGCACTAGTAAATTACTCTTTGTTTAGTTAAAATAGTCAAATTACATATTTTACTCTGTTATGTGAAACTCCTATGCCCTAGATAGTTTAGTATTTTTTGATTTCGAATAGATATTATTAAAGAATGTTTTTGTATATATACATAATAAGTACGTATTGCCGCAGTTCGTATGTTATTTAGTTA
Organism: Brachyopa scutellaris; assembly: GCA_949775065.1. Lineage (NCBI taxonomy): Eukaryota > Metazoa > Arthropoda > Insecta > Diptera > Syrphidae > Brachyopa > Brachyopa scutellaris. The sequence continues at coordinate 22,463,420 of OX459112.1, forward strand.
TTTATTCTTTGCCACAAAAAAACACTGACCTATCACAAAACTATTCCCACGGGAAATGAGTTCATTTAAAATCCCTTTGTTTTTAATATTTGTAAATATTAATATTATTTGAACAATAACATTGCAATAACGTTGCAAATACTGATGCAATAAAATTGAGATTTGTATCTGTGTACACATACATATGTATATATGTATAATTTGTGTATTAAAAAAACAAAATAAAATCAACATTGAACCTATATGAACTTAATAAATGAAATTTGTTTCGTATATATGCATGTACATACATATAAGTTTACACATAGGTATACATACTTATGTATGTACAAATATAAGTGAAAACTTTTAAAAATGCATTAATTTTTGGTTTTCAGAGATCAATAGTGTGTAGGATTCCGAAAAAATTAAATAAAAAATTATTGATTGAGTAAATGAACTAGTAAAATAAAAAAAATAAATAATAATAAATACAATAATTGTCAAATAAAATCTTTTTGGCCCAATATGATGACCAGACCAGATATTGAGGTATCTGAAGTTTATGAAACGTCCTTTATAATATCTGCCGAGTGCAAGCTGTCTGTAACCTTTAGAAACCCAACGAAAGCAAATTGGACAAAATTCACAGAATTACTCTGAGGGTCAAGGTCGATTTTAGTATTGACTGCAGGAATTGAGAGGGCGGTGAATCATCTCAGTAATGCCTTTAACAAGGCTTTTGAGAATGTAAGCTGGGTTAGCAGAACTCTTAAAAAAAATTCAATCAAAATGGTGGAGTAAAGAGGTCAATGCTAAGAAAAAGGAAGTAAGAAAATTATATAATTGGGCGAAACTATTTGTACTAAAATTATAATTTGTGTTTGAGCAACTGTTTTGAATAAATAACTGGCACTCGACTGATAGAAACCAGGCAGAATAGAAGTGTTTCACTATATTGGCAACGAGAATAAAAAAAAAAAAAAAATAAAAAAAAATTCATTTTCAATTATAAATTTTATTCGGAAGAAACACATACCCCGTTTATATGACAACTCAATGCGAATTGAATCGATGCGCATTGGTTCAATCCGCTCATATAAACACCATTTCGAACCGAATTGAAATACTCAATCCGCATTCGTTCATTCCTGTTTATAAACCGCATTGAAAATTTGAAACCGAATTGAAACATAATATAAACACTTTCAAATCGCATTGAAACATTTTGCTCTCTCGCGCTCTCATCATTCTCTTATCTGTCATCTAATGTCAGGCAATTCAAGTAATTAGGTGTGTTTGGTTTTTTTTTTGGCACACGGAATTGAGATCTGTCAAATAATAGAATCCTCTCAAAGAGAGAGAACTCCTCTCAAAGACAGAAAACTTGCACAAAAGTAAACAAACGCTTTTCAAACAACACTTGGTCAAACGTATCAAATTGTTTTTGTTCTCCACTAACAATGTAGATTATGACATTTCACAAACTGTCAGATGGCTGGTTTGACAGAGTTGGCTCGGCCCACCCCAAGGAATTGGTCTTGCAGATAATTCATCGCAAAGAGAGACCCAAATGAGAGTAAAACAAATTGAGAGCCATGAAACTGTCAGATTCTATGTAGTTTACGTAGAACTTTCGAAAACTAGCATGTTACCAAACAGACCTATTAATAGGTGTGTTTGGTATCTTTTTTGGCACACGGAATTGAGATCTGTCAAATAGTAGAATCCTCTCAAAGAGAGAGAACTCCTCTCGAAGACAGAAAACTTGCACAAAGGTAAGCAAACGCTTTTCAAACAACATTTCAAGTCAATAGTTTATATCATTTTTGAATACATAAAAGAGCATTTTAATTAAAATCAACAGAACGATTGATTTAAAGTGAAATCTGCTTTTCAGGAATGATTCGATCGAGTATGACATTACCACCATTCGATTACACCACGTATTCGGATGATTGTGGAGTGGAATGGCAGAAATGGTTACGTTCATTCATTGTTGCATGGGTTAGAGAGTTTTTAAGTATCTCATGAGGCGGGCAGGCGAAAAGAAAATCATGGAAGCAATTCTGCAAACCAATTGAAGGGACTGGAGAACTATTTAGGCTAAGAAAGTTGCTTTCAAAAGAAGCAAATGTTCCTAACTTTATCAGGAAAATTGATGGCACGTGGACTGAGAACAGTTTAGAAGTGATATAAACCTTGGTAGAAACTCACTTCCAAGGATGTTATACTCCCGGAGATGAAAAATCAACTAGACATATCGGTGACGATTTTCCAACTACTAGAATACTCGTATGAATAATTGAATATACATATGGTATATATTCGTATATGAGAGTTTGATGGCTTCCTTTTCTCGTAAAGTTATTTGCTAGAAAATCGATTAGGCCAACACAACTATTAAAACAAAACATAAATCTAGAAAATTATTTGAAAATAATCAAGAAGTGATTTTGTCTCATTTCAAGTTAAGGTACCGTAAACCGGGTTTAATTTGCGCCAGCGGGTGTAACTTTGCACCACTGACGAAAAGAGTTGGTTTCTTGATTCATGCTCAGGCTCAGACATGTAACATTCTGTAAACCGAACCAACCATAGTGTACACACACACAAATATACCTCTGCCACATGTTGCAATTGCAACGATCGACACCGGCAGTTGGTAAGCAGCAATTGACCTGTGTAGCAGTGATGGAAAATGAAATTTTCAGATTGTACTTTTCCCAAGCTGAAATTGTAACTTTTACGACTGAATTGTAACTTTTCTTTTGATAATCTGTGATATTATCATTTATCAGTATATTCGTGTCTAAAAGACTTTTTCAAGGCGTTAGGCAATGACGCCCAAATCGATTTGGAAATAACGCCCAAAAAAATATCGAACAATTTGTTGTTGTAATTTTTTTAGTCATTTTGGGTGTAATTTTCTAGTCAGTGTTCATTTTATAGGGGGCAGTAAAGCCCAAAATAACAAGTGGAAATATTTGAAAAGGAAATAATGCCCGAAAAAGGAAATATCACCCAAAACAATAAAGACAAAATGAAATAACGCCCAAATAAAATTAAGAATTGCCCAAATGGCAATATTAGCCGCGTTTTATTATCACCCATGATCCAGATTAGATCATTTGTTTCAATGCATTACAATAACAATACGACGCGAACGGTGCGCGGCGCGCCGCAACGCGGACGGGACACCCAAAAATCTGGAAATATCGCCCAATTTTTACAAAAACGATTCCCATTCAAAATTTTTGGGCGATATTGCCTTTTTATAACTTGGGTGATATTGAGTTTTGGGCGTTCGGCAAAGTGTTTTTGGGCTTATTTCCATCTTCTTGTTTATTTTTGGGTGTTTTTTTGAGCGCTATTTCCAAATCGATTTGGGCGTTATTTCCTTGTGCGTTATTGCCTAACGCCCTTTTTCAAGTTTGAAATTATGATAATCTTAATCTTTCACAACGAATTTTTGTTTCAATTAAAGCTGAACAAGTATCCACCAGTAGCTTATTTTTTATTAAATTTTAATACGAAAAAATGCTTATCACACAGGCCGAAGAATGTAGTATTGAAAGTAAGCCTTGGTCTATTTTATATATGTACATATGAATGTAGGTTAGGTTAGGTTAGGTTGAGGGGGGTTGAGAGGCTGAGCCATCCCAAAACGCTAGGCACAGAGTGGGCCCATCGCGTTCCCCTAAGAATCCAACCAAAATGGCACCTAAACCGCCACAATTTCTTCAAAGCATTTTATTACCCTGCAAAATTTTAGAACGAATCTATGGTTGATTCGGCCTACCTCCTCCAGGTTGCTATAGAAGTAGCTGTCTAAAATGTTCTTGCGACTACGTGCTATGCCCTGGCATTTACACAGAATATATGTGATATCCTCTGCTAAACCTAGATCATTACAATATCTGCAAATACCCGTTCCTAAGAGTCCGAGTCTCTTGGCGTGTTTGCCTAGAAGGCAATGCCCAGATAATATTCCTATAACTGTACCCATTTGTACCCTGCTATGTCTAAGGATTTCGCTGGTCCTTTTACTGTCCAGCGCTGGCCAAAGTGCCTTGGAAACCCTGTGTCCTGCAATGTTAGACCATCTATGGTCAGCCCTTCAGCAAAGTGGTGGAGCTACTTCTAACTCTTCGGGTAAAGGCAGTTCCCCCACTTTCGTTGCCAACTCATCGGCAAACTATCCCGGAGTGACCCGGCACCCAACATAGTCTTACCCGGTTCTGCATGCATAATGCCCTGAGCATTGTGTGGCAGCTCCGGGCTAGTTCCGATTTAATAGTGCACGATTCTAGCGCCTTAAGCGCAGCCTGGCTGTCGATGTAAATATCAATATCCTTACCGGATATTTGTTTCATGTTCAGAAGCTCTGCAGCTCTAAGTTCAGCTAGAACTTCTGCCTGAAAAACGCTGCAGGTATCCGGGGGTCTTAAGGACACCTTTAGATCTGGTTCCACACGGTAGAGACCAGTCCCAGTGCCGCTTGCAGTTTTTGACCCGTCTATGAAGACTGCAGTGTTTATATGCCGATTTACTGTGTTTTTTGTCCGCTCTTCACGCACGGGGTACAAGGTTCTGTTAGTAGTATGTATGTTTAACATAAATTTACAACATTAATTTTGAATAAGGCTAATCTCATTCCAAAACTTTGAAATTGGTACTTTTTTTAAAGATTTTTTGAATTTGGTAAATTGTAACTTTTTCTAATCAATTGTAACTCTGTAACTTTGATTTCTGATTGTATCCAAAAAGTTACAATTGTAACCTATTTTCCATCCCTGCTGTGTAGTTCACGTAGCAAATTTGTTGAATTTTTTAAGTGGACAATTTAGTGTGTATAAACAGCTGTGTGAGCTTTAACAAAGTAAGTACACATTTTCTATTTATAATATTATTTTGTTAATACTTTACACATGACGTTTGTTTGTTTAATAAATAAATAGTAATTATTGAATTTGTTTTTGTTACTTTGCTCCTGGGGCAAAATTGATGGTTACTGTACTTTGATTAATGTATGTTTGCTTATATTTATTGAAACTTGCTACTTTATTTATCTAGAAATGCTCTATGCGCAGATCTCCTAAGCTTTGGAAATGGCACTCTCAAAGAGATGAACTAACATACCCTAGGAGCGATGTTTTAGCGTCTATTAAACTACCAAAAACAGGTTTCTAAAAGGGGGGCAGTTTTTCCGCCGATGAGCTTAATTCCATTTTTACTGGTGATTTGGGGTTACTTTGCTCCTGGGGCAAAATTGATGGTTACTGTACTTTGATTAATGTATGTTTGCTTATATTTATTGAAACTTGCTACTTTATTTATCTAGAAATGCTCTATGCGCAGATCTCCTAGCTTGGGAAATGGCACTCTCAAAGAGATGAACTAACATACCCTTGGAGCGATGTTATAGCGTCTATTAAACTACCAAAAACAGGTTTCTAAAAGGACAACTTTGTCCCATTTTTCAACCTAAAAAAAAAGTATTTTAATTATTGTTTGAACAGTTTTCAATGCATTATCTCAAATCTTATTAATGAAACGGGGTGGAAAAAAATAGTTTAAAATAACATATTTGTCTACCATTTTTAAGAGGTTTCTAAAAATAGTGCAAAACACGGAGCAAAGTAATCCCCGGTTTACAGTAGGTACTTCAAGTAAAGCCGACATACATACATTTATTAATTTATTTATTTATTCATTCATCAACTGAGCTTAACTCTAAATAGATTACTAACAGTTCAATATAAATTTCTTAACTAATCAACTAAATGCTGCAATGATAATTTAAATTCAGTTCTTACAAGATTTAAATCTATCTCACTTGGGAGTGAATTAAAAAGTTTAATACATCTAGTAAATGGTTCATTGGAACCATAATTAGACCTATGTCTTGGTTGTAAAGAAAATTACGAGGACGCATTATTCTTTCGGGAACATATATTAGAAAAACATGAGCAATCTCAGGACATTTAATGAGTTAAGAGAAAACATCATATACAAACATTATACATTGAACAGACATTTACCTATTCGAATTTTAAATCAATTCATAAATAAATACGCGATTTTCAATAGAATTTTAGTATTCCTGAAGTCGATTTATTTAGACTGATTTTGCTTGGTCAATCGGATTTTATTCATTTTTCGGGCTACGAACTGCAGTTCTGATCAGAAATTAACGTGTATCTCTTATTTTTAAGCAACCTTCTATAGTAAAAATTATTGAGCATAAAACATTCTTCAAAAAAAAAAAAACAGCCCAAGTAGGTGTAACGATAATCTTCTAAAAAAAACCTATGTACAATATTGTACATATGTACAGTGCATATGTATGTATATGTAGCGCAGCACGCCGACAAGCGGTTTCCTTACGCAATGGGTCATTCATAATTGGGTTGTGCTTGCATTGTCACATTAAGTGCTTACTTTTTACTTTTTAAAACATTTTTAGTAATTCATTTTCAATATTAACTTATTTTACATACAGACATACTAGACAAAAATGCTTTAATCTAATTTAAAAACTAACAAAAATCACTTAATTTGGCTTACTGGCCCTTAGGGGGCACTCGCAGATACTAGAATTCGCTCACTTGTGAATTCGACAGTCAATATACAAGATAGTAATCTTTATTGAGTTATCTTTCATTACGTAACCACTGGGTGCTCTTTAATGCACATGTGACTATTCTCTTAATTAAGACTTTCTCAAAATTCTTTTCTGATCTCTTAGTTCGCGCGAATACTAGACTGTATACCATCTCGAATGGTGATGCTCTCTGCTCGCCATTGCCTGATCTTATACTATTACCGATTTGATTGAATGGCTGTGCAGTAACTTTGTCCTAGCACAAAAATTCAATTTCCTCAAAACTTTTCGAAATGTACATAATGTACGTTTGCATTGAGCTCGTCATCCTCCTTATCATATTTATCCTTATCCTCCTTATTTCAATTTAGGAGCTGGCGTGGAAGTTGGAATTAGCGTAACCAGAGGATAAAAATACTGAATTAGTTCTAATTAAAATGTTTTTATTGTTATCTAATTTCATAACTTTTTAAAATGAAACCATTTGGTCAGACATTCCTTCTTATACCCCACCTTCATGAGAAGATTTTCTGAATTCACATTTCCGACCACAGCAAAGGATGATATGTCATTCTTATCACACTTGGCGATTTCCTTGCTCATTGCCTGCGTTAAAAGTTTTCCAAAGCCTTTTCTTTGCTCCTCTTTTATAACCTGAAGTAATCTTTAAAAGAAATTCTACCGTTATGTAAATAAATAAGGAACGCGTAAAAACTCGTAATCCATACCCTAAGCCATATAATTCATTTTGTAAACTCCATGCAATAAGTTGGTTATCAGTCAGTCTAAAAATGCCGAGTGATATGTTAAACTCAATAATTCCTCGAATGAAATCCACCGAAGCTTCATCGTTGTGAGCCCAAACAGAGTGAACAAAATCAGCATGGTTGCCTTGTAGGGTACGTAGTTCATATCCTTCTGGAAGGCTTTTACATTGATTAGTCTTAATACACAATTTGGATAGACTAATTCTTACCTAGGAACCTGAATCTTAAGAGCAATACTGTGTGCTAAAATAAAGCATGTACATGGTATTTCATGCTCAAAAACGCCACCTAGTGACTTGATTACGTCCACTATTTCATCTGCACAGTGCGTATGTATCGCTGATAACACTGGCCCTCGTGTCCAATCAATACGCTTCGTTTCAACAATGCACACCTTCAATTCATTCAACGATTCTTCAAATGTATGGAACTGTATAGTAAGCTATAAATTAAAGTAGACATTTATTTTCGGTACATCAACTATTAGCAATGGAATTCTTACCTCCTTATCCCATTGTAGAGATATGTATGTACCATTAGCAGCAAGATTTCCATATCTGTGAGTGTAGAAGGTCTTCTTCATTGGCCCCCATTTCTCATTATAATTTCCATTTAGCTGTTTATTCCATCGACATTGATTATAAATAGACATACAATGGTATCTATCACCTTTACTTTTGTACAATTCAATCAGCTCTAATAACTCCGCGTTGGTCAATTCCCGCAAAATGTCTACATCTAGTTCCGGGGTCGGCTTCATGTCGGACAAATGGTGGGATTTCTTGTCAATTGGGCCGACCATGTTCACGATAGGTTTTAGAATCTATAGAAAATTAATATTTTGCTTAGTCTAGACCTCCAAGGAGCTTGTTGCTCCACCTCGAACTGTGAGTGCCTCTAAAACTAAAGTAAAGTAAAGATCAACTCGTTAAGACATAAATAGCTTCTTTTTTTCTTTTTTTAGCTGAGATAATATTTAGAGTGTTGTTTCTGTGTGGTTTGTATTATATTAGTAAGTATTTTAAGATTTTATCTGCTCAAATATTGGATTTAATTTTAGTTATAAATGACTGCTTGGAATTGCATTTGAATTCTAATCTATTCTATTTAGATAACAGTATTTGAAGATACAGTAGAATCACGGAAAGATGAACGAACAAAAAACAGGCCCTGTTCATCTTTTCGAAAAGTTCATCTTTTTGAGTAAGTACAGTAAAACTTGTGAATCTGCGAATAAAAGAATCTTGTGAAACCTGGATAGTGGACATTTTTGGATGCCAATTTTGGTTTTTTCATACAAATTCACTCTTATATAGTGGAAACCTGTGAAATCTGAATAATGGAACATTTTTCAATTAATTTTGTTTTCTTCCCATGCAAATTCACTCTTCAATAGCGGAATCGAGAAATGAATGAGCCAAAAGTCATTAACATTTTGTCGGCTTCGTTTCCTTTTTCAAGAATTTTCACATTTCAATTGTTTCTTTTCGTGTGTGCCTCATTCTGCTAGCGGCTAAATTCAACAAGTACACATTCTGAACTCCGATATCGAAATTGATCGAATAATGTTAAAAAAATTAGGTTGCCGAGGAAAAACTTGCGAATAGTAGAAATGTTGCGAATAGAAGAAAAAAAATGTGCACCAAAGCATTCCACTATTCACAGGTTTTACTGTACTTAATTAACGGAATTTTTTCACCATTGCAGTATTCTTAAAGATGAACGGGTTGATTTTTGGATACTCGAAAAGATAAACGCTCTACCCAAAAATTTGATTTTTTTTAAATATTTGGCTTCAGCAGTCCTAGGTAGAACCAAGCCTAGCTTCCCGCAACCATTTGTGTGTGCGCGTTATATTTTTGCACGAATTGAAGTGACCTACAGTTTTCTGCCGTCTCCGAACGGCGAGTTGGGAAGCTTTACATGACAAATGGTACTCTTGAATGCTTGCCAGGCATTCGGAAGAGGTGGGCACTGTGAAAAACCCCTTGGCGGCGGGATCTTTCATGAAAGTGACCCCAAATTTTCTCGGAAATCACCGATCAAAGAACTATAAAAGTATCATCAAGCAGCTTTTTACTATGTACCTATGCTTTGGGTTGTAACATGTCCTTAAAAACACATTTCTTACATTCCCATTTGGACTTCTTTCCTAAAAATTTGGGCGCCGTTAGCAATGACCACGGTGAGAGGTTCCATCAGGATATTTCTACAATCGAACAATGATATCAGGGCAAATGGGGCACAAGAATGCTGACAGATTAGGTACTGATGGATATTAAACATTTTAGGATATTAAACATCCTAAAAGCAAAATACAGAAGAAAATCATAGGACAATGTTTATATTAATACTGTAACACTATATACTTACACATATAATCTCATTTTTGTTAATAAGAACTGAATTTTTGAAAAACAAAAAAAATCATATTACAATAAATCTATTCTTATCTGAAATATTTTAATATCAATTCTACTATACTTAACCTTATTTCTAACATAATCAGTTAAAAGTTTTGATGTTGTATAAAAAAAGTGAACTTTTGTTGACCAGTGTTATGAATTAATGCAAAACTATTTTATACAATTTTGTTAATGAAAATAAAATCGATTTTTCAAAATCATTTTACATACATATTAATGTACATATAAAAACAAACACATGTACATAAATGTTAGAGATTTTGTGATCTAAAAAAAAAAAAAAATAAAATATCGTGTAATAAAATGAATAAAACAAAATTGTTATTTTTGTTCAATTTATTTGTATACCTTCCTTATAATATGTTACGAACAAATAGAAAGGCTTGAATGATATTTTGCACTATGCCTTAGTAAATTTTATTAACCCGGTATATAAATACATACATATCTATTGTAGTTTAAAAGTAAAATAGAAAAACCCTACTTGTACTGATTAATCTCGTTCGCCGACGAGATACAGAAAAGCGAAACTGATAAAACCCTTATCACAACAGAACATTTCCCAACAGCTGATTATATTCACTTTGCAGAAATGAAAATAGATAGTGGCACAGCTAAAAGTAAATAGTACACTTTTTGGCGCAGAAGCGTGTCGTCGCGATACTATTCAAACTGATAATGGAGACAAATTCTGCGAACGAAGATATTTTGAGACCATTGACTGCAGCCGAATTAGATAATTTGTTGTTGCTATATAAAAATAATTATTTGAAAACGAAATTTCATTACATTTCACTTTACACGCAATGTAAGTGGAACAGAAAATTAGACGAGTTGGATAGAAGTGGGCAAGATTTAAAATGGCAACCTTTCCGGAAGTCCTTTTTCACCCATCGTAACGGAAATTTAATAAATGGAACATATGTAAGTCTTCATTGGGATATGGTAAGTATGAGTATCTAATAAAAATGTGCATGTAATTGAGTATGATATATTAATTAACCTTTTTTTCAGATGTTAAGTGTGCAGTTTTATAGTTTGGAGCCATCGTTGACTGAGCTGAAAGAGTGCCTTCTTCAGACTAGCCTTATTGACTGGAATAAAGGTCCTCTAGTGACAGGGGTTTTAGTTGAAAATAATGAGTTCGTTATGAACATTTTAAAGGAAGTCGGAGCAATTGTCGAACGGGCTCGAGAGTGTCATTTTTTGCTTTTATCGCCGGAAGATGCATTAAACTTGCCTGAGCCAGAGTATGTCGGCGAGTAGAACCGAAACAGAGCTTCTTTCCTAAAGATTTGGTCTTAAGAATTCCAGAAGGATATACTATGCGGCAACTGGTACCTAATGATGCATACTTGATTCATTCTGTGTGGGCAAACAAAGCTGAAGGCTCAGTAGATTATGTACGAGGTTTGATTTTACTTAATAAGACGATAGGCATAGTTCGTTTGAGTGATAATATGCTCGTCGGATGGATTTTTCAAAACGATTTCAGCGGTTTAGGGTAATTTATGTTTAAAAATGATAACTGTAAGATATTTACTTTTCTTTTAAGAATACTACAAGTAATAACGGAGGAGCAAAGAAAGGGGTTTGGACAAATACTAGGAACCAATATAAGTAAAAACATTTCTTCAAATGAGGTTGTAGATATATCTGCATTCATAGTAAAGGGAAATGTAAAATCAGAGGGTTTGCTGAAGAAAATCGGATTCAGGTTTTCCAGCAAATCGATGTGGATTCAATGCAAGAGGATGTAAATTTTCGTTTTGTACATGAGTCGCGATACTAACAAACTGCACTTTTTGGAAAGACTAAGTATTGAATTCTACCTTATTGTAATAGTTTTCCCTAGAGTTCGGATGATAAATGTTAGTAATGAAATATCTTTACCCCGAACTATTAAACAAATTCGTTTTCCGTTATAATCCAAATTCTTTTTATTATTTATCACTTTCTTTTCCTATCTCACAATGCTTAACAGTCGCTTATACATGTCTTTTACAATATCTAATCTCTTCCGATTATTGCCCACTTATTTAAACCAAAACTCACGAATGCCCTAAACCTACCCATCTAGTAGGTCATGTCTCTGCTGGTGGATTGGCTTACAAAGCAAGCGGGGAGAAGGTTTACTCATTGTGTAGTCCAAATCCCCTAATCCTAAGACGGAACAGTATGTGCCGATGGATGCTTGGCTGAGAGGGTGCTCAGTCGGTTGTATGCGAACTCTGGATACTTGGCAATACTCCGGTTTCAGACTGTCTTCCCTCAGTATTTCGATCTCTGCAGAGGGTGACCTTCTTTTTCTTGGATACTCGTGGTGCCTAAAAACAAAAAACCAAACTCACCAAAAGCATCAAAAACACAGACCGACGATCGATCTTAGTGGGGGAACGGAACAAGGACGTCAAACAAACCGAGTTAACAAGCGACTGGAACGCTTGCGAATCGACAAAGATGCGCGCTCCGACAGCTCTTATACCCAAACAGACACTGACAACGCTTCACACGGTTCGGCCTGTACTATGGTCAGAAAGCATATACGTGCCGGCACAACCGCTTACAGGAAGCGTCGCTCGGCATTCCAAGCCCTTAGCCATCTCCACAAAAAGGACAGATATCAGTCGCGAGCACTGGAAGTGGAAAGCAACCTCAGCCTCCTTGCCCTGTGTGGAAGCAACCCTTCCAAATCCTCCTTTTGCGATAGGGGCTGGCTCTACAAATTGATTGCCTTGCAACGACGAGAGTGGTGTCACCTTCATTAGGACCGCTGTCGCCACTACGGGTAATATATGGGAAGGTGCAAAGCCGGAGGTGATGGCTATTCGTGAACCCGCTGAGTGGTTGTCGATGCACAATCAGGACATTTTCATTTTCACCGATAGCCCAGCAGCAATCATAGCACTCGAATCACCAATTATAAGATAAAATTTGGTTAGGCACTGCCGCGCATCTCTAAACGATATATCGAGCAGATGCATGCTTACGCTGTGCTGGGTACTTGTAAATATACGAGGTAACTGTAAGGCAGACGAACTAGTCAAGAAGGTACCAAACTGGGGAATTTTACACAGAAAGTGAACCCCATGTACCAATAAAAACAATAAGACACAAAAATCTCTACGCAAGCACTGCAACAGGCTAATGAAAAATGGCCCCACCTAAGCCGAGGTAAAACTTACAGTCTGCTAAAAATTTGCAGAGCACATATCGGCACCCAAGTTGGTGTATTGGTAAGTCACTGTGCATAGGCAGACACGCCAAGAGGCTTGAAATCGTCGCCAATGAGAATTCCCCCTCCCCCCCCTTATTATATGAGAAATTTAACAGTCGCTTAAAGCCGACTCTATAAGTGATGTTTGGCTCATTTTAAATTTCGAGTCGACTATAAGTTTAAAGTCGACTATAAGGTGACTATGAATAGCAAAAAGTGTATTTTAAGTTATGTAGGGAAATAAACTCTTTTAATGTTGACTTTATCTTACTAAATTTGCGCGTATTATGGCAGCTCTAATTCAAATCAATTTAGCTCTCCAAACACATCCCTTTATGGCAAGGTCACAATTAATTCTAAAGAGCGATATTATGCACACTGTTTCATGTACCTATATTGTTCTTTTATATAAATATTTCTGTTATATAATTGTTTTAAAACCAGTTTGTTTGACTTAACAAGTTTAATAATAAGGTACAAAAATAAAGAAATAAAATAAATTAATTTCAACGCTGGCTGAACGTGTACCTATTCACAATTGTCATCAAATAATTGACGTTTAAATCAGACAGGGCATGTGTCAAATTAGCGCGTTGTTATATATACATTTTTTGTGTGGCCTCGTCGTCGTCGACCGTCGTCGCGAAATTGTTTTCTTTTTAACAGAAATCCCAATAAAGTATATAAAGTATAAGAAAGTGTTTTTCGTTTTTATTTTTCTACGATAAATACAATAAAGTTCGAAATAGCAACACTCTGATTCGGGAACGTGCATCTCAAATAAAACAAAACAAGAAAAAAGACCTTTCAATTCACACTAAATTTGGATATCAAAGCCGCAGAAAAATGGTGTGAAAGCCAAGGAAAATATTAAATAAAAAACAACATCGCGTTGAAGAGTTTTATTTCGTTCTTTCTTTCCTTGTTTTGATTCGCTTTTCAGTTCTTTAGCCTTTAAGTTGAAACTGTTTATTTAATTTACATTAAATTCGAAGGTGAGTCCTATTAGGATGTATGTATATTTAGTATAGTGTAGTGTAGGTACTTTCCTCTTTTGTGCCGTAGTGTTTTTGACGGCTTCAATGCCATTGACCGCATATTTTGACATTTGTGAAATTTCGTTTGGATAGCATGGGGCAGTTTTTGGGGAGAATTTCTTAAATGCGTCATTTGTTCGAAAACGATGATCTAAGTTCAAAAAAAGAAAAGAGAAAATAACTAAGCGCAAAAATACGCGACTTCTTAACCAAACAGCAAATCGTTGATACTTACAATAGTTTTATATTATTACTTGGTGTTTATATCTTACTTGGTGTACATTGATATTTTTGTACGCAATTTGCTATTCGAACTGTGCCTTGACATAAAATGGGAGTTCAGAGCAGTCAGTAGTTTGTTATTTGCGTAGTTTCTTTTACATATTAGATAAAAAAAAATTCATTTTGGCTTTTAACTCGACTTGTTTCCGCTGTTTTTGCAGTTATGTCATCCACCGCTGGTAAACGTAAGGAAATCTACAAATACTTGGCACCATGGCCCCTATACTCAATGAACTGGAGTGTTCGTCCAGATAAAAGATTTCGCCTTGCACTTGGCAGCTTCATTGAAGAGTACAATAACAAAGTCCAAATAATTAGTTTAGATGAGGAGACAAGCGAATTTAGTCCTAAAAGGTAAGTGCGAGTTGATTTGCTTCTGCATTGTCGCCCGATTAATGTACGCATCGTTGCTTTATTTTAAGCACTTTTGATCATCCATATCCGACGACGAAGATTATGTGGATACCGGATTCAAAAGGCATATACCCGGACTTGTTAGCAACTAGTGGTAAGCAATAACATTTTTCAACATTAATATAATGTACATATTCATATTCATTCATTCATCGTAAAACTTGTACCTAATAATAAATGTATTTACCAGGTGACTACTTAAGGGTTTGGCGTGCTGGGGAACCTGACACGAGACTAGAATGTGTACTTAACAACAATAAAAACAGTGATTTCTGTGCACCATTGACATCGTTCGATTGGAACGAAGTAGACCCAAATCTTGTTGGCACATCATCTATTGACACTACATGCACAATATGGGGACTAGAAACTGGACAAGTAATTATTTAGTTTTAATTAAAAAATATGAAACTCATTATTATATTACCGTTTTAGCCGCATGGACGAGTCTATGTCGCTGGACATGTGAAGACACAACTTATTGCCCACGACAAAGAAGTGTACGACATCGCATTTTCAAGAGCGGGCGGTGGACGTGATATGTTCGCTTCAGTTGGAGCAGATGGCTCAGTTCGTATGTTTGACTTACGGCATTTGGAACACTCAACTATTATATATGAGGTTAATACATGACAATATCTTAATATTTCAAAATCATAATAAAATAAGTTTTATAGGACCCAGCGCACACTGCGCTGTTAAGACTAGCCTGGAATAAACAGGACCCGAATTATTTAGCTACTGTAGCAATGGATTCGTGTGAAGTTATTATTTTAGATGTTCGTGTTCCTTGTACACCTGTTGCAAGACTGAGCAATCATCGAGCGTGCGTTAACGGTATAGCGTGGGCGCCGCACAGGTATGTTATAATAATCTTATATTGAGGGCGTTCAGTGTTCTAGATGACAGTTAGTCAACGACCACTGATTGGTCGAGAGCCCAAAAACTGACTATTAAGTCAGTTTTTTTGAGGTCGGGACTGGATTTTTAGTCAAGAAAGTCTTGGCTAAATGTCAGAAACAGCTGACTGATTGGTTTGGTTATACTGCTTAGTTGTTGCTTGTTACAAAAACTAAAATCCAAGTAGTCCAACTACAGTCCAAAACGAACTCAGCAAATCGTTCGCAGCAAATAATGCAACTTAACCTATGAAATTAATAATTTATATTTCAAATACAATCAGCCTTATTGTGATTTGCACCCGGAAAATATTTCACCCGAAACATTTTTGTTCGCCCGGAATTTTAAAAGCTAATCAGCCGTATTAAAAGTTTCACCCGAACATCATTCCGCCCGAAAATCATTTTCCCCTCTATTGTGAGTTTCCCCCGAAATAAAAAACTTGACACTGGTTTTTAGTAGGCGAAAAAGGGAACAACAAGGCGGAAAATGTAATTTCTTTGTTTATTTTAATGCCAGAATAGTAGAAATTCTAGTAGAAATTGATATTTTTGAACCTGAATGAAACGAAGTAACATTTAATTTGGGCGAAACTCACAATACCTAGCTTTTGAAATTCCGGGCAAAAAAAAAAATATTTCGGGTGAAATATTTTCCGGGTAAAACTTACGCTGAATGTGAGATCCGCCCGAATAAAATTTTACTTCGTTTTGTTGAAAAAAAAAATAATTTAAAAATTTGTATTTCTACTAGAATTTCAACTATTATTGGCTTAAAACAAACAAACAAATTATAGGTCTGTTTTGTGTGTCGATAGTTTTCGCAATACTATGTAAACTTTCATAGAATCATGACAGTTTCATGGCTCTCAATTATTGTTCTTACTCTCATTTGGCTCTCTCTTTGCGATGAATTATCTGCAAGTATCTGCAAGACCTTTTCCTCGGGTTGAACTCTGTCAAACCAAGCCATCTGACAGTTTGAGAAATGACATAATCTTCATTGTAGTGGAAAACAAAAACTAATCGACAGGTTTTGTTTCAAAATCGTTTGGTGTCTTTGGAATCTCCAGTTAACAGATTATACCTCTAAACTGGGACACTCTGTATATACCATATTTCAAAGTATATACTGGAATGAATTCTTAACGCGTAAAACTTAGAAACTAGCCAACATTTATTTCATATACATACATATTAAAGTTACTTACAAAACAATCTATTTCCATTCCAACACTCACCCTAATTTCATTACAGTTCCTGTCACATATGCACTGCCGGTGATGATCACCAAGCATTGATTTGGGATATTCAACAAATGCCACGTGCGATTGAGGATCCAATTTTGGCTTACACAGCAGCCGAAGGAGAAGTTAATCAAATCCAATGGGGAGCTACACAGCCCGATTGGATTGCCATATGTTACAACAAAGCGTGCGAAATTCTGCGCGTATAAAACCAATGTAAAAAACTCATACAAAACATCCCATAAACCTCTTTCGTTTTCTTTCTCTACCCCCATCACAAAGCATATTACAACACACATTAACGCATCTTTGATTTGTAAATTATTAATTTTTGTATCCCTTAAGTTTTACTTTTATAATTACTGTGAAAAAGAAGAAATGTGACATTGTATATCTACTCAGAGAGAAAAAAAACAATTGTTATTAGAGAGGGTGCTGATTTTTCTATTCTTTTTGTCATCTTCTGTTTCCTGTGTGAGTAGACAAAAGTGGTAATCTTATTTTGTATTTTATCTAAGTTATATCTAAGTATTGCTATTAAATAAGATGCATAAACAATACACCTATGCAAAACAAAAACAAAAAAAAATCATATTTATGTAAACGGAAAAAGCATAGCATTATCAAAAACATACATTACATAAGTTCACATTTAAAGCTTGTAAAAATCAATGTTTAGTTAATATGTACGAGTATATTAACTAAACCATGAACAAACGAAGTAGTAAGGTGAATGTTGGCTTATCAGTTTGATTATAATTATTTCGTTTGGTAAATCCAGGCAGAAAACGGAGGATCTTTAGAAGTGTGTACAGAATGTGTTTGCTGACGAAGGGAGTCCTTAAAATATATGTGCAACAAAATCTTTGGTAGATTAAAATTTTGATAAAACAAAAACTGACAAATAAATTTTATTTATTTTTTATAATGAAACCACAGAAGCGTTTTGTGTATACATATGTATTTTTTATTTTATACATACTTAAAATAGAAAAAAAGTATAAACTACAGATTTATTTTGCAATACAGTGCACCATATGAGTTTTAATTGTAAAAAAACGTTTAGGTTATTAAACGCACTTTGCTTAGTGGCATATCTCAGCTCTATGCTTAAGAGTGGTAGATATTTTTTCAGAATCCTGTAATAAGTGGTTATCTCACTTACACGGACACATTTCCTATAATCAATTTCCTTGCCATACTTTCCAGAGTAAAGTATATTCACTTGAACAGATGTTGACTTCATTTTTGGACATTCCGTGCAAGATGTGGTTTAACCCTTATGTTACTACCCACGTTCACATTTTCTACTTTCGGTTTTTATAATTTTATTAGTGAACGTCATATTTAATAAAATTTATTTAAAAAAAAATTATTAATAAAAGCTTAATCTTGTCTAGTCCAGTAACTACCCATCGTACCCATACGTGCCTTCAACAAGTGACATGGAAATAAATAAAATAGAAGTAGACAAAATTTGTAAATGTTTTTTTTTTGTGAATATACTAAGATATGTATGTTTAATATGTACAAAATTATTTGTCAGTTGTTTACGGACAGTTTTTCAATGTAGATGAATGTTTGTCTCATAGAGGTTTCTCACATTAAAAACCTGCCCGATAAATATTGCAACACCAGACAATGACTTCGTCAGTTACGCCCCTTTCGGGTGGTGTGGAAGTAGATTTACCTATGATACTTTCCACAGCTAATTTTGTACATACATACATTTTTGGTTTCTTCATCTAATTGTCTCGAAAATACTAGGTGCCGGTCTGTCTTGCTCTTGATCATTGTTATTTTCAAAAAATATCACGTATGCAGCAACTTTAATGATGTAAACAAAAATCAGGCGACCCACTCCGACCTACCCATTCGTCCATCTTCTTGTAGTATACGTACCAACTAATTTAGTCTACACTTTTGCGAGTCACCCGTATCGTGGTATTATGGTTAGCGAATGTGTCATTCGCCTTTGAAAGAACTGCTGCAACAACAAAAAATAAGTTAAATGACAGTTGCGAACATAAAACCACGATACGGGTGATTCGCAAAAGAGTTCGCTTCATATCGAACGTTCGATTCGCTAACCATAATAGGGGTATAAGTATACTTTTGTCATATATATATACATATGTACATGTGTGCATATGTAATTATGCACATATTTCAAAGGAATGTATGCAGGGAACCTATGTACCCCAAATACTAACTAAATGTGGAAAATTCTGGATAATATCATAAGGGTTAAAAACCCTGTTTGCTGGGTAGTATCATAAGAGTTAAAAAACCCGTTTGTTGTTTGAAAGTTTTTGAAATAAAGTTTTGTAAATAAAAACAAACAAAATGATTACACAATTCTCACAAAGCAGAAAGTAAAACAAAAGTGATTAATAAACACAAAGCCAATAATGGTGCATAACGAACATAGTTATTATGTCACAGTTACGGTTAAACAGGTTTTTATTTTAGATGTTTGTGTTCCTGTTGCAAATCACCTTATTTTATTTTTTAAAATTTGCTTTCTGTCTTCTAGTTTTCGTCATGCGGCTGTAGAAACAATTTAAAACCACTCGGAAGTTAGTTTAGTGTTCGGTTTCTCCAATTTATAAACTTTTATTTACTTTATAATATTGTAGTTACTTGAATCTGCTTGGATTTTAAGAAATATGAATATTTTAAATTGCATAAGTATGCATTTGCCAAGAGTAAGAAAATAGGTTAAACTAAGAACTTAAATTAATCTAAACACAGAACAAATACGTATTCACACATAAATAAATCAAGTATCCAACCTCGGTTTTCCATTGCGGCTGCTATAAAAATATGTTTTTGTGCATTTAATATCTTTCGTTCACATCTCTTGTTATTATTTAGGTTAAAATATACATACAATTATGGTGCATACCAAACGTACTTATCTATTGTATGTTTTCGTATAAATAACGCAATAGTATTGAATTCAACATAAACAAAAAATATCTGCAAGTAAAAAAATAATAAATCGACAAAAAAACAATACACTCATAAAATCGAGACAACCAATAGAACTGAACTAAAATTATATAATTACAAAAAACACAGGTTAATTAAACACATGAGAGAGAAAAACAAGATTGTTGCCAAAAACAGTAAAAAAAAACATAACGAAGTTTAAAACAAAAACAAATCAACTAAGAGAAAAAACAAAACATTTTTTCTTATTAACAGAAGTTTATGTTGCTATATTTTACTTTCTTATTTTTGATGAGATATACATTTGTACCACAAGAAAAACAAAAACGAAGACTTTAGATTCCAATTACAAAACCAATAACAATTTATTTTACATCTAATTAAACTGAAAATAAAACAAAATAAAATTATGTAAAACAAACAAAATGATTTTTTTTTCACTTAATGCAAAATTGAATAAGAACAATATTTTAAACGTATACATATTATCAATAATTTAAACAAACAAAGTAATCACCAAACAACTATAACTTTAGTAGAGTGCATACAAAAATTAGTCTCCACACTTAATAATTAAATTCAAAATAAATACAAAAAAAAAAAAAAAAAAAAAAAAACGAAAACGGAACTACATATAAAAAAGAATACTACCTGCTAGAAACAGTTTGTAAAAAATACACAATTCTTAAGCATAATAAAATAAATATCAACAAAAAAAAAACACGATAAAAATTATAATGTTATGTTTTGTTTTTCCTTTTTTACGAATCACCAGTGAGCTATTAATAAAATTTTATCCAGTTTTATTTTTATACAAAACCAAAAAAATAAATTATTTTAGCATTTTCTTTATACTGTAAAGAACAAAGAAGAAATAAATGAAACTAAAAACCAAACATGAAATGAAATTGTGAAATAAACTAAACAATTTTTACCGCATAAATTTTAACTGAAAAAGAAGCAGATATGAGACAAATATTTGACGGATTCTAAGCTAAGTCAACAATAACATAATGAACGAAATGTATAATTAAAACATAAAAAACCAGCTCTCATTTTGTACCACATTATTAACTTAACAAATACATATATAAATAAAAATATTTAAAGTGACATTGTAAAAAAACCAAACACTTAATAAACTCGAAGTTCAAAAAACCATATTATAAAACAAAAAGAAAATATAACAAAAATTAATATTAATAATGAACAAATAATAAAATACATACATACATACATATAAATTTTTTCGTTTACCCAACAATAAGATTATTCATAAAAAATTATACCACAGAATCACACGAACGTGACAACAGTTTATA
The DNA here is from genome assembly GCA_949775065.1 of Brachyopa scutellaris. Lineage (NCBI taxonomy): Eukaryota > Metazoa > Arthropoda > Insecta > Diptera > Syrphidae > Brachyopa > Brachyopa scutellaris. Next base: position 22,484,572 of record OX459112.1, read on the forward strand.
ATTATTTAATTTTTTAAACTTACCGAGTAGAGTTTATATACTGTACAAGACAAACAATGAAACAGCAATTAGACTATAGTACTGTAATATTGATTTTTATTTTATTAAGACCTTCGATTTATACTTTTTTAAATTATTTATTATTTCTACATCAATCAACAATAGAAATGGTACTATACAAGAAAAAAAAAAAAAAAAAAACACAATAAACGCAAATACAAAAGATATTATAACCAAATTGTGACACACACAAATGATGATATGAGTAAAATATTTTTTATTTTAGATGTATACTTGAAAAAAAAGAAACAAACAAAACAGAAAATATACCGAAAGAAACGATTTTTTAATTACAAAGAATGCCTTGTTTGATTTAAACGTTGGCCAGTTTAGGGATGATTGTCTTGTAGATTTCCACGCCCCTGATGTAGGTCTCGGCTTTTAGGAATTCATCGTGATCATGCAGTAGCACTGGAGTGTGATTCATTGGTGAGAATCCAAGTGCCGGAATTCCGACCTATTCAATTTTTTAAAAAATATAAACTTTAAAATATGTATGTATACAATAAAACATGTACTGATTTTCTTCTACTAAATCTAAACTCTTGGCAAAGACAACATACCCCCGTGCCAGATAACCCTATTGAAAAAAGATATTGGACTGGAATCCCTAAATTATACCGGAAATAGCCCTGACCTGAATATAATAGAAGACTTGTGGTCAATTATGGGCCGCAAGGTACGTAACAAGGCCCCTAAGACTATTGCAGAGCTCAAAGCAGTAACAAAAGACGTATGGAGTGAAGACATAACAGCACAAGAAATCGAAAAACTTTATGACTCGATGCCGCGAAGGGTTCAAGCGGTCATAAAGGCTAAGGGTGGTGCTACGAAATATTAGGGAAAAACGAAAACCGTTTTTCTTGTAAAAATGACTAATTAGCTCAATTCAATGTTCCTTTAATTAGTTTAATAAAAAAAAGTGGACAAAACTACTGTAAAATATTTTTGTTTATTTTTCTTTATTGCTGAGTAGAACGATAAATATTCCTATTTTCTACTTGTTTTTTTTTTTTGCTAGAGTCTACCTACTTTCGCTCTTTTGTAGACGATATTAAGAAGGACAATCGCTCATTAAAAATTTATAGAAATAATAAAATTTCAGTATTTTACAGTACTTTTCAGAAAATATGCATGTGTCTGGCGTTTTTTTGGCACGGGGTGTACATGCAGTGCTTGCAAGCTAATAAGCACACCACCAATTTTTTATTTTTTTTTTATTGCAAAATTAAGTTGATTATATTTTATGATTTGAAGCAAAAGAAGTGTGTTATTTTTATTTATGTACATATGTGTAGCTTTTTAATAAAATAAAAAAAAAAGCTGGACTACAAAAGTTCTCATGTTTAATCTCGTATGTGTACCGCTTCATTTGCTCCAAATTCACTTCATCCTCATTGCTTGCTCTTAATTTCGCACGAACTCTTCTGATTGCAGAAATTTCCCCATCTTGTACAAAAAATAGAGCCACAGTATCCATTTTCGTTAATTTAACTTATTTTTTGCAAATAACAAATATTTTCACTGTCAATAAATGCAAAACAGTTTTCAAAAGAATAAACCGATAACGTTACCGAAAATAACGTCCATTTCGCCTTGGCATTTTAATTAGCACACCCAAGCGAAACGTTGAATTTTATTTTAAACCTTTATTTTGTATACACCATATTGTTGTGGAGAGATGTAAAATATTATATTGAAGTGATAAAGTGTATTTTAAAATACATAGTTATGGGATCGGGATGTGACAAAAGTTCCACGGCGGTGAAGAGGAGGTTAATGTGGCTTATGGTCCAGAAGGAACAAAACATTAACCAAACTGCACGGAATTGCAATTGCTCACGAAAAAGAGTGCAACACGTTTTAAAGCACTACGTAAAACGTAACCCATGGAACATTTGCGGACAAAAGACGATTCAGACCCAGAACTACGACCAAAAGAGAGGATTTCGTTATAGTCCGACATGCTCTTAACACTGGAAAGATAATCCGCATCAAAATGACTCATACGCGAGCGAAATATACCGCTCTTTTTCTAATTATTATGAATTACGAGATTCATTGACGTTCGTGACTTTCCAGCCAGTAGGTATCCAGAGCAGAAAACTCACGTCTCATTGAGTTAAGTAAATTTTATACACGAGTGTCATTTTATACATCAAAATATGATTATCTTTCTAGGGTTAAGGATCTTTTTGCCACTCCTTCCGAAATTAGAGAACGCATGGAAGAAGAATATGGCGTTAACAGCGTCTAGGATGGTCCGACAATGACTTTTGGAAAATAACATTCGGGGATACCAGAGCCTTAAGAAACCAAAGGTTACAGATGGTAACAGGAAGAAGCGAATAGAATTCTTCTCCTTCTTTTTGGAGTTCAGTGATATAGAGCGTTGAATCCAAATTCAATCTCAATGATTCTGATAGAAGAACCTGTATACATACTCGTATGTACGACGAATCCCATACAAGGAACTGGACCCCAAGTAGACTAAAAAGACGGTGAGATTTGGTGGAGGCAGCGTTATGGTATGGGGTTATTTTAGCGCTCATGGCATTGGATAATCGTATTGTCACGTATAAAAAGCAAATAAAATGCGCTAGCATGCAAATCATTGTTGTCAAATCACCTCATATCATATCGAGTTGCTATAACTTACCTGTCGAATATATCTACTATCGGTCCCGCCGGGAAATATCTCAAGTTCTATTTTAAGACCACTAAAAAATTTCCAAACGTTAATGCCCATAAATACACAGCACGCATACCTACTTACAGTTCATTAATAGCATCCTTAAAAGCCATCCAAAACGGGTTGCTATCATCGGTCTTAGTTGGTTCAACATAAGGCCTTTTCTGTTCATATTCGATAGAGATGCCACCACCAGCTTCTTCGCACCACTGGGTTAACTGATTCATATACGGTATTATAAAAAAGTAATTCACAAACAAACTTATTCACCTGATTTTCGAAAAGACTATGATCCACGTTTATGGCAAGACGAACATCAAAAGCGACAACTAAAAGTGGTGGTACTACATTAGTTTGTACACCGCCACTTAGACGAGTCAAGTTAACTGTAGTTACATCGCCTACTTTCAGATTAGAATTAGTCTCCAAACGTTGCACTTCCTGCTCTCGGAGCCCCATCATTTTATTAATGAGGTACTGAAGTTTCTCACCAGCGGTATTCTTATGCAATAGTGAACCATGTCCAGCGGTTCCATTAATATTAAAAAATATTCCTAGAATGGACATTTCTATAATTAAAGTAAAAAAGGTATAATTGAGGAACTCTACTCCAAATGCTTCTTTCCGCATAGAAAACTGGATATATTTCGCCTGGAGCTGCGATTCCCTCGTCCAAGGAAAATCCAACGTTAAGCTTCTTAAACTCATCTGTTTGTACGAATGGTCTCATGCCACGTCCTCCGCCTAGCTCCTCATCTAGATACAAAAATAATTTGCTTTAATTTAGTTACAATCTTAAAAAGCATTGCTTAGAACCTGCTACAAAAGTAAGATGAATGGTCCGTTTGAAAGTTGCTCCCTCTCGCTTCAGGGCGCGAATTGCCGATAAATATTGCATTCCAACACATTTCATATCTTGTGCCCCACGAGCGAATATTCTTCCCTCTTCGTCCATTTCAGCACCAAATGGGGGGTGAGTCCAATTCTTTTCGAATACTGGAACCACATCCATGTGCGAATTGAGAATAACAGCTGGCAGGTTAGGCTGTGTTCCTACCCATGTTATAACAACGACTGGATTTTCTGGATTCACTGGGTAGTATACTTTCAGTGGAAGCTCAAGGTCAGTCGCCTGTCTTTTGAGAAATTCAACACATGGTCCTAAAAGAAAATTTTATATTTTTTATTGAAAAGAAATCCTTAGACGGACTTTAACTGAACTATCTGTAAATGTTATGTTCTAGATGGGCAATCCATCTCAACAACAAATCTAAAGTGATTGTCTTTTTGATTTTGAAGCTTTTTTTTGCAGATGAGTTTTATCTTTGTAAGGCTTAGCCACGTGCGCTGCTTGTTAGCTAGTAAATTTCGAATTGAGCTAGTGTAGTTACCCGTGGGAAGGTGGGGATTGCTACTATGAACAATGGTAGAAACAAATAAGAAAAATAATAATTAAATAAGTAAAGTATTAAAAATTGACCTATGTACGTACATATGTAGTTATACGTGACTACTTTAAGTTATAGCTAGTCTTAAGTTCTCCATATGTACATACATAATGTTTGTAGGTCAAAAACCGCATCAAATGCTGTCCAGTTGATAAACTTTAAAAAGACAAAGTAGGAAATAAATTTATCGTCGTGGTCTACCATTTTTACCACTGCCTAGAGGCTACCGAGTCAATTGCCGTGGTCTACCACTTATGTATGTATGTACATTTAGTGTGAGCAACAAACAAAGCGATTGTATCTCTTCCTCCACTTACATATATACATGCATGTACATAGATGTAACCAAAATATGTATATGGGCATGTAATAATTATATCGTGATATCGAATCCAATCGTCTGGTAGGGTTTTTTTCAACCGTAGGTAAGGGTAAGTGGCTAGAAACGTCAATTTTTCCGATTTTTGTGTCACCTGCCAGACGTCCCCAAAATGGATGAAAAATCAGATTTTTGATTTTAAGGTATAACCAAATCCTTGGTATATGCCCATGCAAACCAGAATCTTGGAAACGCCGTCTTATAGTTCTAGTGCTCAGTTCACGCTTAATCTGTGTCGAAGTAGTGAAAGGTGGCCGTGGCGTAGTGGTAGTCGTCGTCGCTTGTCATACGGAAGGTTCACGGTTCGAATGCAGATGTCTTCGAAGCATTTATTTCTCACGAAATACAAATAAGTTGATCGGTTTCAGAAGTTAATATCAAAACCTACTGCGAAGGCATAACACTGGCCGTAGGACGGTGGGTATGGCTAAAGAAATTGATCGCAAAAACTATAGTAAGAAACATCTGGAAAAAACTCCTGTGAATCATAAGCAAGTACAAAAATAAAACACAGCTCTCCAGTTATCCTGGACACCACCCATAGAGTTAGTTGAAATGGAAACCTATCATTTGAGTTTCCTCCCACTACATCTGTAGTGTCTGTCTCTCATTCTCGTCCTTCACGTGCTCACGCTGTGTGTAAACATTTAAAAGGGTATTCATATCCCCTTTAGCGTGTGTAGATTATAAAAAAAAGGTTTTTTTTTACCGCTTCCCTTATAATCCACTTATCAAGGCCTTTTTTCGGTCTTCCTCTTGTTTGTTTGGTTTTTAGCGAAAAATTACACCAGCGATAACACATTATGATCTTTTAAGTAAATCAGATATCCATTTCTACATACGTTTGTCTTAAAATGAGCCCTTTTTGTTTTGCTCTTTTTTTTAGTACATGAAACATTTAGTTGCCCCACATTTACAGTATCACATATTTTAAAAATACTTATATTTCAAATCACTACTTATTTTTAGGAAAAAACCCGTTGAAACCTACACTTTTATTATTTTGTCCACCGAAAATGGTGTGACATTTATAAAAAAAAAAACGGTTCTTTGATAAGCAAAATTATTATTAAATTACACAGTGCAGCCATTAATCTCTGGCCTAAGATTTGAGCATTAATCCTGAAATCCTGAAATCATCCTGCATCATTCATTTTGCCAGATTGGCTGCCTAACGTATTTTATAGCCTCATGAATATTTTGGCTCAAACCTTATTTTGAGCACTTTCTGTTTTTTTCTCTCATGGCTATATCTTGGTTAACCGTAGGGATTTCTTTCTTTTTTTTTCCAAATCTTACGCCCGAGACGATGAGCTGAAAAATTTCACACAGTGTAATGCAATTATTTGAGTTTGGTGCAGAAATAAACTCTCAGGAGGAATCACAAGCTCTTGCGCTAGCGATTTAATTATATAGATATAGAATATAGATAGATAGATTTTATTTCAATGCGAGACTAATTTTCGAGATTTTAATTTGCGAGATTCCGATAATGCGATATTATGATAATGCAAGATTTTAAAATGCGGTCAGTCGTACCCAACCCTAAAAATTTATTTTAATAAATTTTTTTTTTATAATTAGCATCTTAACCACTTCCGTCTCGTTAAAAGTCAAAAATTAAAATAAGTATGCAATGTAAAATTTTAAGTATCAGAGAAATGAAAACACCAGAAAAACGTTGCATATCTACAAGTTTTTTATGTGCTTGTGCACGGAACCCGAACGACCAGAGAGACAAGAAAGCATTAATTTTGCATTGTCATCCAGTTCTGAGCTATGTTTAATGTTTCAAGTCTCTAGCTGATCGAGAAGTTAGTGTAAAATCAATTGCAAAATTTGTACCGAAAATTAGGACAGACAACAAAGCGACATAATAAACATGTTGTAAAAATAGTTCAAGTAAGCGTTTATTCACTCTTGTTATTTTGACCACCGCTGTTTATACAAAATGCGGATAAATAATATCACAGATATGTAGAATACAAAATTAAGATCGCAAATACGTTGGTAAGTATGGTAGAAAAAGTTCAAACTAAAATATAATCCTTTTTGAAATCTATCTTCTATCATCTTCTTCTTCTATCTATCTTCCTCTTCTATATATGTATATATAAATTAATTGCCGTCTCGCAAAAACTCGAGAGTGGCTCAATCGGATTGGGTGATTGTTTTTTTTCCTCTTAATACTGGAGTGGCTTAGGAAAAAAGAGAATTCGGAGAAACCCAAAGGAAAAGCTCGAAAATTGAAAAAATAGAATTTTGCGTTTCGTATGGAAATTAAGTATCTATGGAAATGCTAAGTGCATTGAATTTTTGACATTTGTATTTGTATTTATTTATTTAGAAATTATGTTTACCCGTAGATACAATATAATCTTTTAATTGTGTAACATTATTACCAGGGAACGGATTTTGTTGACTTTGCCTTTTTTGCCTTTTTTTGCCTTTTTTTACTCATATTGCCTTTTTTTGCCTTTTTTACTCATATTGCCTTTTTTGCCTTTTTGGTACTATTTGTCTTCTTAACTATACGATTTATCCTTGCTCACATGAAAGAAATTTCAGTATCCACACGTATGAGAGCAGGTTTTTCTCTCGTATGAACAAGTACATAACTGCACGCGTTGTTTACACGAGCGCGCATAAAAAAAATCCCTACACACCAATACAAACCTAAATACATTTGTATCAACTCAGCATACATGCGCTTTTTCTTGTGCGCTGCGTGCAATCTTAGGCATTCGACGCATTTTTTTTTTTTTACCATCTTTTCATCTGACAAAACCGGAAGACATCTGGGAAATATTTTTTTCGTTACTGTGCGCCTTTTCATCTAGATTCATATTCTGTGACATACTGGTCATACTAAGGGCTAGTCTGTTGAATATTGCGTTTGCTTAAACGCGTGATGTTCCCAAAATATTTTGTTGCTTGCCACTGAAAGTGTAAAGATTCAAGACAATTGCAAAAGTTTGTGGTGAAATTGGAAAAAGATTTTTAGTCGACCCAAAAGACCACATATTTAAGAGTTTACAAATTACAAGTGACTTCTAGTAGTTGTATGTATTTTAATTTGAGCACTTGATCTTAGTGCAATGCGTAGTATTTAAAAGAAGAAATTTTAAAGACTTTGAACAGACTCGAGGAGAAATTACAACAAGCTAAAGGGCCAGTAGCTGAAGATGGGATGAAAAAATTTTACGCGGTTTTTTGACAGCAAATTAACAAAATGGCGCTGCGAACTCTAAATTTTAAATATACTCAAATATTAAAGTCATGGACGTGACATCTCTTAGCTTGGCTTCACTAGGCTCTCCTCATGTTGAAGAGTCCTTTCTTTCATTCAAGGCTTTTCTGAGAGATAATCGCAGGCGATTGTTACCAGAGAACTTCAAAATGTTTTGGGTTACAATGTTAATAATAAACTTCAAAATGTTTTGGGTTACAGTGTTAATAATAATGCATAAAAACTTTTATTATTAAATGACTTTTTTTGCCTTTTCCAGCGGTTTTATTTTGCCTTTTTTTGGTCAACAAAATCCGAACCCTGATTATTACTATTACATTATTGCATTATATTTGTAAATATTGAGAATGAGAATTGAATTTCGAGACTCAAGATTTATTTATGTAGCCGCTTCGGATTACTTTCAAACATATATTTTTGATTCTGGTGGACGGTCATAGACAAAACCTTATTAGACATAGAGATTACCTACTCTTTTCCATTTACGTTAAACTCAAAGTCATTTAAAACAACTAAAAAAAACTATTTCTGATTTGATAATTATACGGATGTGCTTAAATATTTTTTTTACTAAAGGCTAGTATGGTGCTCGCGCTAAACTAAATTTTTCATACAAAATTTGTCGTTGCTAAACGCAAAGATAAAATTCCGCTGGGAAATTTACCCTAGTGTACGGTGCTCATGCTAAAATGTTCGCTAAATAGGTAGTTGCATAGGATATGTCTCCGCAAAATTTTAGCCAGCCATTTAATGTCCGGGACAATTATTTAATGGCGGAATTTTGACCTTTTAAATTCAAATAGAAATTTAAAGCAAAAATCAATTATTCGGTTTAAATTTTTCGAAGATTTTTTGTGAAAAGAGGTAAATAAGTGCATGTATACTGCTGCTGCTCTTTGTTTATTCAAGCACGAGTATGAAAATGAAAAAGCAATGTCGGGGAAGTCAAAGAAAAAATTAAAATAATCAGCAGCACAGAAAAAAAGGTTTACGACAAGGGCGGATTTATCAATTTCTACAACCATTTATCAATTTATACAACCAGCTCTACAAACAAAATTTATCTGGCATTTATCTTCGGTTTCCATGTGAATTTTTGGAGACCGGCGGAAATTTAGTTTAGCGCGAACACCGTACTAGCCTTAAGTTAAAGATTTGAGTAAAATACATTTTAAGTAAAAAATTGGAACACATATTTTTCATAATTTTTTAGTTTTTAGTTTAGTTTAAGTTTAGTTTATTGTCTTTTGATTAATTATTACAAGGATAATAAATAAATACATAATATAAAATAAAAAAAATAAAAATATAAAATAAAAAATAAAAATAAAAATGCCTTCGCTAACATCTCCGGGGAGCCATCCCTTCAATGCTGGACAACACCTTGAAGCGGTAGAAGAGAATCCACATGAAACGTTAGCAAGGTTCACAGATGTATTTAAACTATTCAGTTGATAAAATATAATTAGTTGAATACTTTACTTTTCTTTACTTTACTCTTGACTCTATGTACATACAATTACAACATTTCAAAGACAATGTTGTTGTAAGGAGCCATTACATTTTGCTGCATAAATGTACAAAACTGTTTTTGTAGCTAAAACAGTTGAGAAATTATGTATATCATTTGAAGTGGTTATACCTCAAAATCAGAAGTGTGTATGTATATAATATTTCTGAAAGGTTTTCAACTCTAAATTGCAGCTCACTTAAAGTAGATATGGAAATATTTTTTTCTTAAAATTAAATTGTTTTTGTATAACGATACGCAAATTATTCTAAAAATCAGAGGAAATGTTTCTCCTATATATATAGCTTTAATTTAGAGACCGAGATCAAATGTGATAAAAATTATTCAATGTGTTTCAAGGTTACGATCAATTTATTATGAAGTACTAGTATTTTAAAAAAGATATACTGTCATTTTATCACCACAGCAATTGATATTTGTTTGTTGTTATTTTATAGTGAATATCTAACTCAAAATAAGATCAAAAAAATAATCACTCTCATACGTATGTAGGTAGTTACTTAATAAATGACTCGTTAATCTACGAACTATCTCTATCACTTGCCATAATCTATGTTTGGATGAACACTTGGTATCTGTAGATACTCGCGAAAGTATTTGATTTCTTGGTTGTCTTCCCATAGTTTAAAATCACTCATTATTCTTTAATATAACTATTTAAATGCTTTTTTCTGGAGAATAACTGAATTAAGTTTAAAAACAATTTTTTTTATAAAAATTAAAAGAAGAGGGGAAGCCGTCTATTAGTTGCTTCACTTTCAGTGGCGGTCGGTGAACTAAATGACCAGAAATTGAATAAAACACTTTAAACTTTTGAGCGGAATCAAATAAGAAACATTAACCGCATATGTACAATATTCACTTAAGTGAACGTTTGTGGTTTTAGTAAGTTAAACGGTTCTCGCATGAGCAACCCAATGCATTTTATTATATTCTCAGAGTACTTTATAGATCGGAATGTTTGTATGTATGCTTTTACAATACAACAATACTTACCTAATATATATGTGCATACTCATATATGTGTGGTTGTATGTGTACATAATAAAGAAATCTTTAGACTAGATTAGAATACATAAACTCGTAAGCTTAAAAGCGTCCAAGCGCGACGTAGCACTGCAGGTCTTTGAGAAAGAAATGAATTTTCTTCTATGGAAAAAATGTTTGTTACTCTCGGGGCAAATAGCCAGTATTAAGTAGTTATCATTCCTGGCAGATATTAAAGGTTACTTCTGTCAAGATAAAATTAGAGTACTTACATATGTGAAAACTCAGGATACGTTCTTGCCCTTATGTTTTATTCACATACAGTGAACTGAAAACAATGTTGGGCAGGAACAGGATACAATTATGTATAAAATTGCATAAAATCGCAACCCGTAAAGCTATTAAAAACAATGAAAGTGCAAATGTAACATTATTTTTTAAGTTTCCTAAATACAGTGTACTCTCGATTTTTGCAACTGACGAAAATACGACCTTTTGCAAAAATCGAAAAGATGCACAAATCGAACAGAAAATCTTTAAAAATGCTTGCACAATATGCTCTGTGTTGTACAAATAAAATTGCAAATACATATGTAATATATACTCGTAGGTGGTATATTAAAGAATTTTATTTTTATTTTTATTAATTTGTAAAACATTAAAATGCAGATACATGGATAAATATGTGCAATAAGAGTTAAGCAGGAGATCACTTGGATCACAGCCTTATCGTGCAATTTTTGCAATGCGTCATCTCTTCAATGGATCCCCTGGCTAATTATCCAGGCGAATGTTTCGTTATATTATACATTGAAAGCTTTTTTAATCGTATATAGACTTGCAAACAAAACTCGCCTATGCTGAGACCCTTAATTTCAATTACTGATTCTTTTCGATGACAAGGGGCATTATCGATAAGATAAGTAGTCGTAATTACTGTACTGCATCTAGTAGAGGATTTATGATGTCAGCAAGAGTTTGCTGTAGCTGCAACATTGCATAGTAATCGTATACGCTCTATGTCAAACAATTTCAAAATTGCGACAGTTGAGACCTTTTTTTTTGGATTTGTTGCAAAAATCGAAACAAAGTGAATCCATTTCATAAATTGCAAACATCGAGGTTGCAAAAATCGAGGTGCACTGTACATAGTTTTAATTAATTTTTCTAAAATATATTTTTTTATACTTAAGACACACAAAAGGAAAAAACAGTATAGTTTTAAAAAAAAAAAAAAAAAACTTCATTATAATACCCGAATATATTAACAAAAATATACATTTTATTTAGTTTAGTGGCCCTTGGCTTCCAAAACAGCTTGTAGCCTTCTATTCATAGACATCACTAAAATGTTTGTTACATCGGGCGGTTAATTGGCCCATATATACTGAAGGACGTTTTTCAAGAAACTCGCTCACAGGTACTCTATAGGGTTTAAATCCGACCATTGTGGAGGATTGGGAAGAACATTTTTCACTTTATAGAGCAACTTTTCCCGTACAATAATGGACGCGTGCTTTGGATCATTATCATAAACAAAGCAAAAACTATCAATTATACCTAGCTTAGTAGCCGTTGCTAGCAAATTGTTTTTGGGGATATTAAGCTAGTCTATTTTGTTCGCATAACCTTCAATGAACACCATGCTTCCTACTCCACTCGAGCCCATTGCACTCCATACCATCGCACTGTCTCCACCATGTTTATCAGTGGCATTTATATGCGCCGCATTTAAGGCTGTACCTTGTATCCCTCAAACAGATAGACGTCAGACATCAGACCCAAATATGTTGAATTTTGACTTGTCGCTTAAAATGACCGTTTTCCAGAACTAAGGTTGACGAACATACATTTGGGCACATTCCAGGTGTTTCTTAATGTTTCTTAAAGACATAAAGTGGCTTGTTTCGGGGGCTGTAGGGCCGCAATTGAATGTAAAAAAAAATTCTAACAGTCTGTGGGGCACCTTTAAAATTGCATTTAACTGTAGGTCTTTAGCAATGTCTACCGCAGACATTTTGGGATCGTTAACGACTAATCGAACAATTTTTCGTTCTGTTTGAGAAATCGAAAGTTGCTTTGGTCGTCCACGACCACTAGGTCTTTGCAAGAAAAAAAAATGTTCAAGCACTTGGATGACATAATGCACTATAGATCTAGGTTTTTTCACAATTTTGGAAATTTCTTGTCAATGAATGTTTGCTTTTAAAAGTGACTTTTAAAAGAACATGCAAAAACATGTTAAAATAGAAAAACGAGTCAATTATTTGAATAAGGGAAAAACTGTCCAAATTTTTTTTGGTTCTACAAAATTTAATTTTCGGTTAATTGTTTGTTTTAAAATAACATTAAATAACTAAGAACAAGGATATAAAATTATTTGGAATTTTTAAAGAACTAAGCTTCATTTGTGTGGTGGCCGTGGTGGTTAGTGCGTTGGACCCAAACTACGCATGCTGCTCGGGTTCAATCCCAGCCCTGGTCCAACACCTAAAAAAAAAGTTTTTCACGGTTGCCACCTCTTTCGAATGTCTGACAAGCAATCAAAGAGTATCATTTGTCATTTGTGGGTTCTCAACTCGCCGCTCGAAGTCGGCAAAAAATTGTAGGTCCCTTCCATTCGTGGTGAAAATAACACGCACACACAAATAGTTGCGAGAAGCTAGGATTGGTTCTGTATAGGACTGCTGACGCCGTATATTTTTAAGCTTGATTTGCAGTTTATTTGACTTCAATATTCCTACAAAGTGCAAGAATATTCATATATGCATTTTTTTTTATAGACTTTTACTAACCACGCAACAGGCTAAGATTACTCTCTTAGTCTCAGGTGATGTGTAATATAGAACCCAGAAAGGTGCTCAATAAAAAGCGTAGACACTTCTCTAGATTGAAATAAATGGGGCAATACAATAAACATAGCTTGATCACAGTGTGCCAATGCTCTTTGCTCATTATTATTTTTATTAACATAACACTTCCCTTATACATACATATGTATGTACATAGTAGCGGTACTAAGGTAGCAATGCATTTTGGATCGTTTCAGCGGCGACACCAGATAATCATTTTGTATGACCTATTTTCTACTATACTCGTATTAGACGAATGGAATACGGTTGACTTCTAATGACCGGTAATTGACCGTTACCGTGAGAAAAGCCTTGATATAGTCTTTAGGGTTACATACTTGTAAGTTGTAATGACGGGTCTTATCGCATATGACAGACAGTAACCGAAGCAAAAATAGGTTGATAAGAGGTCAGCGTCGCTTATTAAGTTGTACTATGTAATGTATGTACAGTATGTTATTATGTTTACATGTGTAATGCATTATTGTTTACATACGTTTCTTTACTTAATTTTTTTCTTTTCGTCGGTTCAAAATTAATCTCTTGCATAAAAATAGATGTCTGGACTGTATTAGTATCGCCCACCCCAAACCGCTGGCCTTGGAATTTGGTTTCCTTTTATAACGTGCATATGAAGGGACTGTTTATAATACGAGTACCACCCCTAAGCGGGTGAAATATATTTTTAAGAATGCATCAATATCTCTTACACCCGATGAGACACGATTTTTCATATTTACTCAAAAAAGATACCTACATAAATATCTCAATATCTCATCAATTCGCCTCAGCCAACCTCTAATAGGGTGAATCTGAACTCAGACTGAATTATGGAACCCTCCTTATTTCGTGTATTTGTTGGGGGTTACTGTCAAAAAAGTATAAACTATTACATGATTTTTTTCCTGATATTACAGAGTTACAATACAGTAGAAATCAGTTATAAAAATGTCGGAGGTACCAAGAATTTCATCTCTATAACATGTACATCCAATACTATAAATGTTTACACCACTTTAAATTCTTGTAATTATATCATGTTTTTGGGCAAACTATCTCCATGTGTCGCTCTTTAGATACCATATGTTTTACATATGTACATATTTAGACTGCCAAATAGTTCACCCCTACATGCTCCACCTAGAAAAAGGTATAACTCCCTTCCTGGACACACTTAAGCTCTATTTGGACTATGTGGGTCGAGTAATGGCAATGGACGTAGACAGACTACCGAAAATAGTCTTTTCGCATGTATTATTGCGTAGAAGAGTGGGAAAAGATAGCGTCTGACTGCGAGTTCAATCTATCGGTTACCATCAGCCAACAGTTAGTGACCCTTATTGCGAAGATCAACTATAAATTAATAATTGAAATTTATCATTCAATTTTATTATATGGTATTGTGACTGTCAACTGTCAATATACATTCTGTATTTTTTTTTAAATCTATTGTGAATGAAAAAAATCGGTATTATGAACAACAATTTTGATCGATTTTCTTGTCAGCTGTCAATTTTTCTTTCAATCGTAAATTTGCAGTCGATGAGTTCCTGCTTTAGCTAAAAGAATGACTAAAAAATGTGATTTTCGAATTAAACTAAATTAAAATTCTTATTTTTTTAGGTCTCAAAGGTCTCAAAAAGTAGCAAGTAACAAAAAGCAGCTATGCAGATTGGTCCAGTTGATGGAATAAAACGTGGAACTCGCTAGAGGATTTTGTTCCAAATCTGTAGCAAATATAAAGTGGGAAATAATTGGCGTAGAGCTGAATAGCCTAGCGGCCTCCAGAACGAACTTCAGAAAAGTGGCAGAGAGTGTGGATCGATCTAAAATGCAAAATAAAAAAGAAGAAAACAAAATAGAAGTAACAGCCACTGGTGGTGGCCCAAACAGGCTTGACCATTTCAGAGATTTAGAAGAAGCTGGTATAAGTTTGTTAGGACTGAATACATGCATCAATCCACCTGGAAGAGAATTTGGTTTGGAAAATATTAAAACCTAAAATGAATATGATATGTCAACTAAAGACGCCGCTAATGATCAATCTACAGATCAGATTGACCCGGTTCCAGTTGGTGTTGAGCGACAGAAGAAAAAATCTCTTCGGAAGGAAAAACTTCAGGAAGATCGTATATCGTTACTAGAAAACCAAACTGTTGACCAAATAAACTATCACGAAAATATGCTAAATATTTAGTTTTTATTATATTTTCTATCTGCAAGATAGAACATATTTTTTAAGTGGTAAATCAACCGATAAGATGAGCTCAATCTTTTGAATAAGAGGGGAACTCTTATCTCCTAATTATATTCCGCACCGCCCAGAACTTCACATCCTGTGTAATCTATGCGACCGGAAAGAGTGCGAGGACGTATTTATATCACTTTCTAGCAGTATGCATCAGTGCTGTCGTTTTCCAATTTTCAAGAGTATCAGAATTTGAAATTTTTGGGTATCATTTTCAACCCAGGGGTATCATAAAATAATACACACATTTTCGTCTTTTTAAAAATATATGTATACATACAGCGTGTTTACAAAGTCTATCTCCAATGTGGACATCATTTATCGAAAACTTAAGAAAATACCTACCTTGACACATGCTAAGAAGAAAAAGAAGAAGAAGAAGAAGAAGAAATTCGCTAATTCTTACTACAGAAACTTTATTTAGGGCTTCAATCTTAGAAAAAATAATACCCTTTTAAACTGCGTTTAAATAAAATTGAAACCTTTTTTGGCTTTGTAGATATTTTATTTTTAAGTCAGTTTCATTTATCTTGCCCAAGCAAATTTTTGACTTTCAGTTTGCTTTTCTACAAAAAAATTCGTAATAAACATACTGTTTTATTATATAACAATTTTAAACAAAAAATGTATGTTGATGCTTGGGAAAATCTGCAGCGGGTAAAAAAGGAAAATATGATTTTTGCCTACTTTTCTAATTACAGTTGGCAATTAATACGATTTCCCAACTAATCTATAATTTTGCAATATTTTTTTAAAAAATGTATGGCTGTATGAAGGTTCTAAAATCTAAAGCATGCTCATTTATTAGACTACCCGCCAAAACCGTAATTTGCATACCATTTTCCTTTAAAATTGCAGCAAGAGTTAGGTTTGCGTTTGTAGGCCGAGTTGTAAAATTTACCTAAGAAAAATTGTGTAAAAGATTAGAAAAAAAAATCTAATTCATCAGTTTAATTTTTGAAGCCATGGTTACGCAACAATTGTGTTTGATATAACATCTTTTACAAACCAAAAGTACGCAGATATTATGTACGTTTATGAGCTGTGTAACGAAAGTTCAAATAGCGCACGACAAAGATACCGTAAGCTTTATCCTTCCTTAACATTGTTTTTGTTCTCTTTTCCGATACGTACTTCAAATAATTGTCTCTTTCTTTCTCCCAGCGATGCAAGCTAAGTCATGTGCTTTGTCGTTTTGATTAAGTTGATTCATAGCTTCTTCCCATTTTGGTAAAGAAGCAAAGCGCTGTGGAGGTAGAGTGTAAGAAGCCAATACATCAAGGCAATACAGTGAGCAAAATGTACTTGTGCAGTTCGGGTTTTTGATTTCGACTTAGAGTATCATTTTTAAGCTTTGGGTATCACAGTATCACCGGCTCCGAAATAGTATCAAAAGGATACTATAGTATCACCTTCGGCAGCGCTGGTATGCATGCCCCATCGTTAAGGAACTCAGTTAAGGTATATTTGGAGTGCATATACTTGAGTCACCGTGGGCACCGTAGCGCAAGTGGTTAGTGCGTCGGACTACTGAGCCAGCGATCTTGGGTTCGAATCCCGCCGCAAACACCTAAAAGTTTTTCACAGTGCCCACCTCTTTCGAATGTCTGACAAGCATCAAAGAGTATCATTTGTCCCGATTGAGCTTCTCAACTCGCCGTTCGGAGTCGGCAAAAAACTGTAGGTCCCTTCCATTCGTGCAAAAATATAACACGCACACACAAATGGTTGCGAGAAGCAGGCCCAGGTTCACCTCGAGCTGTAGCGCCAACTAAGTAAGTAAGTATACTTGAGTCGGAGACAGAGGCTGGGATAAATTATATAATTATACACCGAATACCCTACAATTTTAAAAGTAAATCTAAACTTTTTCAATGTAGGTACGTATAAATATTAACTTTATAAATTTCCAAATGTTAATATGGTAGACGGCCTTCAGCCAAACAAAAAGGACTAAGAAATTGTTTTAATTTGTAAATGTACTAGTATCTATAATAAGGTAGGTACGTATATTTTTTTTATGAATAAATAGTCTATCTACTACGTATGTAGGTACATATAGGGAAACCGAATAGGACATTTGATGAAATCAGGTCCAGCCCTAGATGTACATAGATATGTATGTTCATATGTAAGAACATGTACGGTGCAGTCAATGCAGTTGCTATTGCTACATGATATTTAACAACTGTCTACATATGTACATGCACAAGTACATGATTTACTAGATAGATACATACATATGTATTTTGAAACAGAATGAAAAGAATAAGCTGTAGGCATTTATGAACACGTTTTTTTACAATTGCTGTAAACAGTGGTGCAAATTCATTGTCAGCCCATGAATAGTGCCTATAGCCGACTATAGTTACAGTCGGCTATAAATAAAAAAGCCGGCTATAACTTTTTGTCATTCATAAACACATTTTTGCCTGTGTATTAGTTAGTATCGACTTTGGTATGTTTTTGTAAAGTGATTTGAACGAACAAACCCAAACGTCAAAATATTATATGAGAAATTTATAGCCGACTCTAATTATTTAAAATGACGTTTGGGTAATTTTAAATTTCGAGCCGGCTATAAGTGACTATGAATAGCAAAAGGTATATTTTAGGTTACGTTGGTGAATAAATTCTTTTATCGTCGGCTCTATCTGACTATGAATTTGCGCCAGTATTTTTACTTAAGGGCAATCTTATGAAAGAAATTTTATGAAAGAGCGTACATAATTTTTAATTTTATAGTTTTTTATGATTTTATAGGTTTATCCTTCCCATGCATGTGTCAGAAATAGAAAGTAATTTTTTTTTGGTAAAAAGATAAATAGGGAAAGACTGACAAATGCAGCACTTTTGGACCTCGCGTCAAAGATACCTGAAGAGGAAATTGAACTAAGTCGCCATTTTGTGACAAAAAAAAAATTGTTTTTAAATTTTCATAGTTCGGATAAGATCATGTTACAACTTCAAACTGATTTAATTATTTTATCACATTTAAAAACCCTGTTAAAAAATGAGTTATTTTGAAGCGTTCTAAAGGGATTGCCTCCCCTTAAATCTGGCACATTTTTATCGTTATATATGTGGGATGGGGCCAAACCAACGTACACTACACTACCATTATAACGAGACATGTAACGAGTCCCATAACGAGAACCATAACGAGAACCATAACGAGAACCATAACGAGACACATAACAAGAACCCATAACGGACAGACCACAGAATACAGAAGAGAGAGTACAGAACATAGACTTTTATATACTACCCCTTAAAATCAGACGATCACCTATGTACATACCTAAAGCGCATGCATCCCTCTCTATTCGTAATTTTTAAATGACACTCTGTGAATAACCGCCGCGAAAGATAGTTGTGCCACAACGTCAACGTTTGCTCTTGAGTTTTTGTCGTTAAACATTAATAAAAGTAGCTAAGTCCTTATATTATTACAAGTTTAATACGCGTGTTTTATTTCATCAGCATATGAAATCCTACAAATGGGGGCTCGTCCGGGATTGATTTCTAAAATCAATTAAAATCGTCCGGGAAAGTTTTTAAAGGAAATTGAAGTCGTCTGGGATACGTATATACGTATAAGTAAACTTCGCATCATCGAAGTAGTGTATCGCGTTCGGAGTGCATAAAATATAATAATATTTGTGTTGAATAATAACGAAAGAATTATTTACAGTGTTTTTTGTGAAAACAAAAAACGGAAAATAGTCGAAAGTGTTTTGTGTGAAAACAAAAAACAGAATACGTTGAAACTGCACACGCGCCACAGTGTCGCAGTAGAAAAATTGCATGTGCCTACGTGACGAAAGTATACATAGAGAATCAAGTATATAATAAGTACAGTGTTCGAGGACATTCGCGTTATCGAATGTACCACAGTAGAAGAAAGAATACCAACACATAAGAAAACAGTGAAAAAGTTTTAAGAGAAACACAAAAAGAAAAAACAACAAAGACTATAAAAGAGCAACAACGTGAAAGCGAAATTCACGAAATTGTCGCTGTTGTATGCTCCAACGTGTGCCGTTTGCCGTATCCAGACGAAAGAGGAGAAAACCTGCCAGAGAAGAAGAAAGAAGAGAAAATCTGACATAGAATAAAATAATTAATCTTAGGGTGAGTGACGTTTGTGGCAATTTCTTTTGTTTTAAAAAATATTTTGAGAACTGAATAAAGTAAATTGAGCGATTTGGTTATATTGATTAAATTGAGTTTTGAGTAATTTGATTAAATTGAGTTTTGAGTAATTTGATTAAATTGAGTAAGTTGAATAATTTGATTAAATTTATTAAATAAAATAAATAATAGAAAGTCTGTAAAATGGAGAGGGGAGCGATTTTAGCGTTGACAGTAAAGAACCTAAAGAAAAAATTGACTGAGTTAAAATTACCGACAGTAGGGCAAAAAAAAACGTACTACAGGTGAGGCTCCTCCAGCATTACGGTCTGTCTGGAAGCGCAGAGGGTAGAGAAAGGGTCGTCGTTGATAGCGACCCAGAGAGTAGTGATGGTGAGGAGCAAGGGGATAACAGGCAAAGCTCTTCCTCGGTGCATAGGAACGCGCAGCGTTCGAGAGGGGCAATTTTTACCTTGAGGGATATTGAAGATTCTCTCATGCCGTTTTATGGGTCGAGTAACGCAGACGTTAATCTGTGGTTACGAGAATTCGAGGAAAACGCAGTCACCGTTCACTGGGACGAACTTCAGAAGTTCATTTATGGGAAGCAGCTGCTAAAAGGGGCCGCCAAACTTTTCATTCGAACCCAGTCGGGTGTAAAGAATTGGCAGACCTTTAAGAAAGCACTCGTGGATGAATTTTGTGTAACGTTGTCACCAGCTGAGGTACATCGTCAGCTAAGGTATCGTCGAAAGAAACCCTCAGAGTCGTTTAGGGAATATTTGTATGAGCTTATGGAAATAGGGAAAGCAATTGACATAGATGATGGTAGCCTCATCGAGTATTACATTGAGGGAATTCCAGACAATAGGCAGAATAAGCTCGCTCTCTACCAAGCAAAGACCATCAAAGAATTGAAGTGCCAGATCCAAATTTACGAGAAGATGCGTGGACCGAACCAACAGTCGTCATACTCGAGGGGAGGGACACAGGCAGAAACTAGTGGTCGAGTAGTTAAACAAGAGCAAAGAGATCGTAAATGCTTCAAGTGCGGCGAGGGTACACACCTTGCGAGGGAATGTAAGTCGCAAGCTATTAAGTGCTTTAGTTGCGGGCAGCCAGGCCACAAATCTGTTGACTGTACGAAAAATCGAAACCAGACAGGACAGAGGCGTCCGAGGGAGGAATCAGACCGTGTTCAGACAGCAACAACGGAGGACACACTGGATATTTCCGAGGCTCAGGTCGGGTTAGCAGTCGGTTACAACCGAGTTTTTAAAGAAGTCACCATCAAAGGCGAAATTGTGTCGGCGCTATTCGACACAGGCAGCGATGTTAATATGATCCGGTACGATGTCCTAAGTAGATTGGAATACATCGAACTTAGCGCAAGAAAGAAGAGCCTTAAGGGATTGGGAGAAGAGAGAGTTGTTACGTTAGGTTGCTTTGAGGCAAACGTGACAATAGACGACTTAGATTTGTTGTTAACGTTCCATGTGGTCAGAGAGGTCGACATACCTTACTCTGCAGTGATAGGGAACAGTGTCTTGAACGAGGTAGACGTTACCATAACAGAGAATGGTGCAGAGTTTGCAAAGAGGCAAACTGTTGACAAGGCGAAAAAACCAGTTAGAGAAGTTGAGTCCGAGGCTGAGTTCAGTGGCAGAGGCCAAGCAGGTGCAAGCAGATGCACGGGAAATGTTGGGGGCGACGTAAGCCGTGAGTACTCGGCCAGCAGGGGCGAAGTGCGCCAGGGGTTGGGGGTACTGGAGCCAGAGGGTTCCATGAAGGCTGTCGCTGAGGACAGAGGGGAAATCGGTGAACTTCTAACTGAGTTTGAGGCAGTTTGTTTGTCGAGTAGTGAGGAATTCGAGAAGGGGCCTCATATTGACGTCAATCATCTGGGAATCTTCGAGAGAAAGCAGCTGATGGCGATTATAAGTAATTATACGCCGATCAGGAGCAGAGAGTCGCCAGTAGAGATGAAACTGGTGCTTACTGATGACGTCCCGGTGTACCAGCGACCGAGGAGAATGTCGTACGTCGATCAACAGAAGCAGAAGATGGAAAAGCCAGCTGTTCAAGAAGAATCAAAAATTGAGAATAGGAGCCGTGAGTACACTGCCAGTTGTGTCAAAGGTGGACATGAACTGGAAGTATTCGAGCTTGGAGAAGTTGAGAATAGAAGCTGTAAGTACACTGCCAGTTGTGTCTATGGTGGACATGAACTGGAAGTATTTGAGCTTGGGGAACAGTTTGGAGCTTTATGTCTTGCTGCGGAGGAAGGAGTGTTCGAGAGAGATGTTCCGTTAAGAGTATCTCATTGGGCAATGTTCCTGCAAGAGGTCGACTACACCATAGAACATCGTCCAGCGACTAAGATGAGGCATGTGGATGCCTTAAGCCGAGTGTCGTGCCTGCTGATAGAAGAGTCTTCAAACTATCGTATCAGAGAGGCCCAGTCAGAAGATCCCTGGATCAAAACTGTAAAGAAGATTTTGGAGAGTGAGTCATACGAAGACTATTTTATGAAAGCGGACGACAAAGACCCAGTAAAGGAGCTTATTGTGATTCCGTCACCGAGTTCATGACACCGTGGAATCGCTCATTCGGGGACGAATGAGACGCAGGATGGCCGAATGTGGGATGGGGCCAAACCAACGTACACTACACTACCATTATAACGAGACATGTAACGAGTCCCATAACGAGAACCATAACGAGAACCATAACGAGACACATAACAAGAACCCATAACGGACAGACCACAGAATACAGAAGAGAGAGTACAGAACATAGACTTTTATATACTACCCCTTAAAATCAGACGATCACCTATGTACATACCTAAAGCGCATGCATCCCTCTCTATTCGTAATTTTTAAATGACACTCTGTGAATAACCGCCGCGAAAGATAGTTGTGCCACAACGTCAACGTTTGCTCTTGAGTTTTTGTCGTTAAACATTAATAAAAGTAGCTAAGTCCTTATATTATTACAAGTTTAATACGCGTGTTTTATTTCATCAGCATATGAAATCCTACATATATGGCATCGATGCAACCGATTGTAGATAACTATGAGCTAAACGGAGTTTTGCTGGGTCTTTTAAAATACGTCGTTATATAACCAGGGTCCTGTGCCACAAAACAACAAGCATAGTTAAAAAGGCGAATTTTAACAAGTAACACGAGTTTCTGTACGACGAAAAGCTTGCTACTTGTTCAAATTAGCGTTTTTAACAATGCTTGTTGTTTTGTGGTACAGGCCCCAGATCGCTATATCAGGTATTGTTATAACAGATTTCTACTGTATTTCGACGGTTTAAGAACATAAAGTGCAATTAAATTTAGAAACATTCAGCGTGATGAAATCTACATAATATATAATCACTTATAACTATGTTTTTATTAGGTCGCTTTGTTGTCTGTCCTACTGTTCGGTAAAAATTTTGCAATTGATTTTACACTAGCTTCCCGGTGAACTAGAGACTTGAACTTTAAACATAGCTCTGAACTGGATGACAATGCAATATTAACTCGCTTTCCTGTCTGTCTGGTCGATAGAGTTCCATACGGAGCTTCAAATACATAAAGAAAAAACCTGTAGATATGTAACGTTTTTCTGGAGTTTTTATTTCTTTGATTATACTTGAAATTTTGCATTGCATACTTTTAAGCTATAAGATATAGTTACCGTAACTAATGGTTATTTTTTGGATTTTGTGTTTTAATTTTTCAGTTTTAACGAGACGGGGGTGTAAATTATAAAAAAAAAATTACATACAAAAAATGAATGTTTAATATATCACATTTTTAAGACGGATTAAAAAGTATAAAATAATTATTTAAATAAAAATACATTTTTATATACAACGTTTTTAAGCAGACTAAAAAGTATAAAATACTTTTTCTTACGCAAATTCAGATAGTCATGAAAATTTGTGATTATGAATTTTGAATAACTATGGAAATAGGCGCATACTTGTAATATGAAAATAGGTACTTGTAAGATTTCAATCGAAAAACGTGGGCCCGCATGCAATAGCTAATTGTTGCGTGAGTAGTTCATATAAGTCACTAACAATTTAATTGCACTGCAAATGATATGAACTGTTGCATCAGTTTTCTAATTGGAAGCTGCTCTACACTCGTTACTACTATATTGCGCCCCACGTTTTTCGTTTTAAATCTTACAAGTACCTACTTTCATATTTTCAAAATTCTTAATCTCAAATTTTTAGGACTATCTGTATGGGCTAGGAAAAAATAATTTTTTACTTTTTACTTCGTTAAAGTAGCACATACATGTAGGATCCCAATGTAAATAAAATGCTTCAGTCCAATTTAAAGGAACAATAATGTTTGTTTATTAATATTTAATAAGGGTTGTTAGGTAAAAAAGGAAATACAAAAGAGAGCGTCATGCGACTCACACGGAAGTTAATAAGCGACTGACTTAATTTTTTGTTCTTTCAGTGTTTTCCTACATACATTTATATTAAAAATTTCTTTTTATTTAAATAATTAGTTTAGTTTAAAAACAATACAATACATACGTTCGTATGTACCTTAACTGGGTACATATATAGTGCAGTGCACAATCATTGAAGGCAAAACAACTACATATTTATATATCTATATACTATATGCACATACATATGTATGTAGTATGCATCTACATCAAGAAGCAGGAGACCCTCCCAACTCACATTAGACCTTGAAAAGTAAGGCGATGGGTTCGTCATTGTTTTCATTCCAGACAGAAATTAGAGTTTCAAGCAAACCATGAAGGATGATTTTACATTAGAAAGACAAACCCCATGAAATTGATTTTCTTGAACATTTTTCGAAGTGCCAAATACATTCCTTACCGCACTCCTGGGCGATTGTCTGGTGCTTCAAGAAAACTTGAACTAAATATCACTTATGTACGAGTACCTATGACGATAAAAATTGATTTTGAAAATATATGTACACACATGTACATGCCTGTAGGTGGACATTGCCCATTTGAACTTTCACAACAATATGCATTTGGGCAAACTGCATTGCGACTGAAGTACATACATACATACATATGTATCCTTTAACCAATTTATTTAATTTTTTAACCTTCCCAACTACATAAGTTTTTATTTGTTTATACATATTACTTTATAAAATTGAAATGTGGTCAGTATGTTGGGGCGCACTTTGTTGCTCATACTTAAATTAACCAAATGGGTGGGTAGGACTAACTTAAAGTTGTATTTCAATTCTGTTATCAGCTGTCTGATAATACAGCAACTGCACTACTAGACAATTCAAACAAAATTATCAAAATAAACAAAATGTCAAATAGCTTTCCCTTTCTCTTTTGTCACACCACAACTACACCACAATCGCAGACTAAATAAAAAGTCTACACGAAGAGCAATATGTACGACGACGACCCGAGTATAAAAATGTAAATTGTTCGTTTACCTACTGCAAAAAGAGAGGAGTTAAGTAATAAGGCAACTCAGTTGGAACTCAGCGTTCAGCCTCAGCGTAGCACTTTGTCAACATTGTCTTCGATAATAATTGAAAAATAAAAAGTTACGTATTTAGTTACTTGTTTCGATATAGCAGGTCACGCATTTAATCGAAATATAAAAAAAAGTTAAGAATTGACCCCATTCTGGGTAGAACGTTTTAATAAAACAGACCCGTCCGGCGTATAGTGTTTCAGTTTAACTAGACCGTATAAAGTGAAATTGTCTCTCAGCCAAAAAAAAGAGCATTTCAATCGAGACTATTGTCTAAACTTCGAGTAGCAACATGAGTACGTGGGAGGAGAACGATGAAATCAAAATCTTCCGAGAATATCTTCAAATACCGAGTGTACATCCCGACATCGACTATGGTAAGAGCCAATTTGTCACCTATTTTGTCGTTTTTAAACAATTTAATATATGTCCTATGTACGTCGATCGTTAAAATTTAAATAGATTTGGTTATTGATTCTGTTTTATTAATAGGAAGATTAATAAACAAATAATTATCTCGGCTATTTTAGTTAATATTTGCGCAATCTATCGGCAATTTACACAGCTGTTGATATCGGACCATATTTACAAACATAATTTGTTTTGAGTTTTCACAGCATTGATGACATTGAAGATCGGTGATAATAAAATACGAAGCATATTTTCAAAAATAAAATATGGTTAGGTATGAACATGCAGACGATACACATATATGTACATAAATATACTATAATTCTGTTTACTGGCAGCGAAACACTAGGACGATTCTTCTGAAAGGATTTCGTCGGCGTTATGGTCAAGTAAAAATTAAGGTCTGCCTACTAAAACAATGGCGCAAATTCATAGTCAAATAGAGCCGACGATAAAAGAATTTATTCACCTACATAACCTAAAATATACTTTTTGCTATTCATAGTCACTTATAGCCGGCTCGAAATTTAAAATTACCCAAACGTCATTTTAAATAATTAGAGTCGGCTATAAATTTCTCATATAATATTTTGACGTTTGGGTTTGTTCGTTCAAATCACTTTCCAAAAACATACCAAAGTCGATACTAACTAATACACAGGCAAAAATGTGTTTATGAATAACGAAAAGTTATGGCCGACTTTTTTATTTATAGCCGGCTTTTTTATTTATAGCCGGCTGTAACTATAGTCGGCTATAGGCACTATTCATGGGCTGACTATGAATTTGCGCCAATAATTTTTTAAAAAAGTATGATTTTCACAAAAGCCCAGAAAGGAACGCAGTCAGGATGCGGAGCCTGTTTTTGTCCAGGCTAATGCAAACTTTGAATCTCTTCAGGTTGTAACTACCCAGCAATTTCTTCGCATGTCTAAGACCCTAAATTTTTATCCAGTACTTGGTTCTGTTACCCTTCTGCAGGGATAAGATTTCTTCTTTTATGGTGTGCTCCTCCATGTCGCAGAATGCTTCAGGACCTACGAAGGATGCAGCAGCCCCTTTTCTGGCAAGTTTGTCCGCCTCTTCGTTGCCTTCTATCCCCAGGTGCCCTGGTACGCAGTAGATGGTGACATTGTTTCTTTCGCCCAGTCTATTAAGTTTATCTAGGCATTCCCAGACAATCCTAGATTTGATGACATGAGCTCCGATTGCTTTGATAGCGGCTTGGCTGGCCCTTCTGTTTCATTTTAACATGTCATTTAACTTGCGTGATGACGCTTAAGTTTTCTTGAGCTATGTTTGCTTGAGCTTCAAAGTCAATAGTGTAGTCGAACGTTTTTCTACAAACTTTACACACATATATTTCTTTTTGCAGCTCTTGTTTTCCTGATGTTGATTGCATGTTATGTACATTAATCTTAAAGATGGAAAGAAAGTCGTCTTTAATAAGACCATCGGTAGATGTTAACTAACAGATAAATCTATCGACGTTGTACAGTATCGCCTACTTGATCGGCGGCATTTCTAGTTATGATAGAAAGTTTATTACCTAAGCCATTGATCTTCGAATGCTAAAAGATTGTAATGCTGATTTGTAGCACCAACTGCGATTCCGTTAAGAAAATTCCATAAGTGTTGAAAATATGACTGAATGTTCGCTAAGTTGTTGAATTTATGTATATGCGATGTTTTCCTTTATTAAATAAGAAATATAAATGAATACATCGATCCAATGCTTATTTTTTTTCTTTGTAGAACCATGCGTTGCATTTCTAAAAAAACAGGCAGAAAATTTGGGATTACCCATTAATGTATATACGCCTGGTGGAGCAGACAAGCCTATTGTGATAATAACATGGACAGGGACAAATCCTGATCTACCTTCTATAGTGTTAAACTCACATATGGATGTTGTGCCAGTGTATCCAGAGAATTGGACACATCCTCCATTTGCAGCTGAAATGGATGCCGAAGGTCGGATATTTGCTCGCGGGTCACAAGACATGAAATGCGTTGGAATGCAACATTTGGCTGCAATTCGTGCCTTAAAAAAAGCTGGCGTTACATTAAAACGAACTATTCATGTCACATATGTTCCAGGTAAGTTATACCTAAAATGTCTTACACTGTAAAAAAAAACAATATTTGTTTGTTAGATTTGCTTTATTCCTAAGAATTAAGAGGTAATCTTTAGTGTACTTCACGTAGAGAGATAAGAGCAGTTTGTTTTATTTTCTGTACCTATTCCAGATTTAGACATCATTTAGATGTCTGTACCTAATTTTATAGGACTCGATTAATTCATTTACTTATTTACAGTGATATATACATACATACATATTTGTATATGTATATTATTCTTTAGTTTGTCTCGTTGTTGATAGTTAAGTTCTAATTTTTTTATCTTAATAGTAAAAGATTAAAAAGATAAAATACTTTTATTAAAGTTTGCTCAAAAAACTTTGTAATCAGATATATTTCCTTAAAAATAAGAAATGCATCACACAATAAAGTAGGGGCGATGTTTTGTAACGTATGGAATTTTACTTGAATATACATAGCTAAGTTGCATACGTACATGAACATGTGTATATACATATATAGTTTTATGCCATACCATGTCAGTTACGTGTTTTAAATTGTAGCAATAAGCAATACATCAGTTCAGGTTTACGATACCTTAATAAAAGTATTAACTCCTAGGTAATATTCCTAGATTTTCAGATAAAAGAATTATACGAAGATTCTTATTTTACTACGTTTTTATTAGGTCGCTTTGTTGTCTGTCCTAATCTTTGGTACAAATTTCGCAATTCATTTACACTAACTTCCCGATGACCTAGAGACTTGAAACTTTAAACATAGCTCAGAAATGGATGACGATGGGGTTCCGTGCGGAACTCCAAATGCAAAAAAACCTTTAGATATGCAAGGATTTTTTGTAATTTTTAGTTCTGTGATTACGTATGGATATACCTATTTAAAATTTTGCATTGCATGCTCTTAAGCTATAACCACATTAACGAGACAGGAGTGAATGAGATGGTAGTTATAAGAAAAAATTATATAAACAAATAAAATTTTAAGTATACCACGTTTTTAAGACGGACTTAAAAATATAAAATAATTATTTAAATAAAAATAAATATTAAATATAATACGTTTTTAAAGTGAACTAAAAAGTATAAAATAATTTCTCTTAGTCCCATACAGACAGTCCTGAAAATTTGTGATTGTGAATTTGGAATAACTATAAAATAGGTACTTGTAAGATTTAAATCGAAAAACATGGGGCGCAATATAATAGTAACGAGTGTAGAGCAGCTGCTGTTGAGAAAACTTACGCAACAGTTTATATCATATAAAATTGCAATATATTGTTAGCAACTTAGGCGAACTATTCATGTATCAATTAACTATTGCCTGCGGCCCCACGTTTTTCAAGAGCCCCCGCACACTACAGACTTTCTATCGGCCGATAGTGTGTCTAAATCTTACAAGTATTTTTATAGTTAAAACAAATTCACAATGGCCTGGGAAAAATTATTTTATATTTTTTAGTCCATTTAAAAACGTACATAGTACATATATTAATAATTTATTTTGATTTTTATTTTTTATTTAAATAATTTTTATTATTAAGCTAACTTTCTTAAATTCGAAAACCTCTCAGCCGATAGTGTGTCTAAATCTTACAAGTATTTTTATAGTTAAAACAAATTCACAATGGCCTGGGAAAAATTATTTTATATTTTTTAGTCCATTTAAAAACGTACATAGTACATATATTAATAATTTATTTTGATTTTTATTTTTTATTTAAATAATTTTTATTATTAAGCTAACTTTCTTAAATTCGAAAACCTCTAAAAATACTTTTTTACTCGTATAGCTCCATCAAATTTGAAAACTAAAAAAAAGTCTTAGATATCTACATATATATATATCTATCTATATAATTAAATTGCTAGCGCAAGAGCTTGCGATTCCTCCTGAGAGTTTATTTCTGAACCGATTTCAATGAACTGATCGAAAGCTTATTAATTGAACTTTGTTCATCTGTATAAACAATTTTGAAAACGTGCATATGACTAAAGTTATTACGAAAAAAACATGATTACCTTTACCTACAGTGTATCAATCTCATATTCGTACACCAGCTATTCTATTAAGAATAACATTGAATTCCTGATCAAAAACTACTTGAGATATTAAGTTAAATATAGTATAGTATTACTACTGGATATTGAACAATTGCACTCCATTTAGTTTTGACATTCACTTTGGTTTGGAAATAGAAAAAAGTAAAAAATGGACTAAAAGAGCTCAATTTCATCTTCGTACACTTTACTCACAAAAAAATAAATATTACTAATTTGTTGCCTGTCAAAGTTGTCTTTTGCATTGAATTATTATTTTTTAAAGTGAGCTAAAAAACATTATTTTGTAAGGTTATTCGAGATTTGTTGGAAAAATGGGTAGAATGCAAAGTAAGATATCAAATGAACTGCGGGAACAGATAATCAAATATAACGGAGACATAAAATCTTATAGTGTTATATCAAGTTTGGTAGGTCGGCCAAGATCAACCATCCAAACAATCATTAATTGGTTAAAACGTGAAATCCATATCGAAAATAAACAAAAAAATGTATTTACAGGCGAGTATAAATAAATTTAATGATCATGGGTCGGATTGCAGACAAATAGTTTGGCGAAAAACAACTACCAGATATCTCCCACATAACAAGGCGGGCAGTCAAACATGATGGTTGTTCGGTAATGGTGTGGGAGTGTTTATCCGCAGCTGGAGTAGGATGACTGCATATAATTTAAGGAATAAATGGACTATAAGCAATACATTGAGATATCGAAGCCAAATCTGAAGGAAAGTGCTGTTCAAAATGGGCTCGGGAACAAATTTACCTTTACCAGTATAACGACCCCAAGAATAAAGCTTATTTTTTTCGAATGTGGCTTCTTTATCACTTTCGAAAAGTATTGGAAACACCTACACAGTCACCGGATATTAATGTCTTAAAGAATTTGTGGGAGGATTTGGACCGCCGAGAAAGAATATTTGGTATAAGAAACGACAATGATCGCTTATTGAAGAGTGGGTAAAAATTACCACTGAAATTAGTCAAATCCATGCCAAGCCATCTTAAACAGGTCTTAGATAACAAAGATTTTGATTCATAATATTAGTTTTTAGATGTAATGTAAACATATTGACTTAATGATATAAGTGTTCGAATACGAAACTGACCATATTTTTGTTAATTTTATGTTTTTTTATGAACAATTTTCAATACTTTATTTGAAATATTTGAATTAATTGAAGTTAATTTTTCTATTCTTATGTATTCTTACTGAAATCAATAAAATTTGCAGTATCTGTCCAATTTGTTTGAGTTTTCCTTAAATAAACATTGCCACATCAGGTGTACCAGTATGAGATTGATACACTGTACGTCATTTTTTTCATTCTTGCTAGCGCAAGAGCTTGTGATTCCTCCTGAGAGTTTATTTCTGCACCGATTTTGATGATTCTTAAGCGAGGTACACACCATCACACAAGAGGGTCACTCAAAACTCATATCGTTTTTGCATTATGAAACGAGCGTACGCACTATAAGTTTTGTATGACAACCCAAATCATCGTTGTTGTTGTTGTTTTTCGACCCTCTCTACTTGGGTTTGCTTTTTGGATACAAAGATGGCCGCTGAGTGTCACTCAGTAGCAAAAAATTTCGTGAGCATAATTTTTGAGTGTCAACCCGAATTTCGAGCGTACACATTATCAGTTTTGCGTGTTATCATTCAAAGCTGACATTCTTGTATGATGGTGTGTACCTCGCTATACGCTGATCGAAAGATTACCAACTGAACTTTGTTCATCAGTATAAACAATTTTGAAAAAGTGTATATGAGTAAAGTAATTGGGAAAAAACATTATTGCCTATATCTACGGGTATACGGTTTTAACATGCGAGATTCCTCGCACTGGTACACTAGTTATATAGTTATTGCTTAGGGTTGTATTGACATTAATATGTCTAACCGCTTGATGTTTGTACTGAAAAATGTGAGCTAAAAAAGTGTTACCAGAGAAATACATACCAAATTGGATACTGATGTGTTAAGATGGGCAGTAGCTCAGTGTATGGTATGTCGGCTTCTCATCTCATAGGTACCCGGTTTGTCTCCTGGCGGGGGGACTTCTTTTTTTTCTTTTTGTTTTTTTTTGGTTTTTTTTTGTGTCTTTTCTATTTATTCCTTTGGTTTAGTTGTTGTTTTTGCTTACTTAATATTTTTTAATCGTGGAGATAGGACTAACTGTTCTGATAACAAGTATAAAAGTAAGTTTACAACGGTTCTTATTTGTATGTCTTTTCTATTTTTCATTTGGTTTTGTTGTTGTTTTTTGTTTCTTTTCTATTTTTACCCGGCTATGGCAAAGCCAACAAAACCCTGTACGGGAAGAGTGGACGAATAATAGTAAATCGGCATACAGACACTGAAGTCTTCGCGGACGGATCTAAAACTGTTAAAGAAACGGGGACTGGTATATTTTGCATAAACACAAAAAGTATCCTTAAGACTCCCGGATGCCTTCAGCATCTTTCAGTCAGAAGTTCTAGCCATACTTAGGACTCCAATGGTCCCGATAATGCAACGAATAGTCAGGAACTGCCGAATAATACTAAGGGCATTATGCAGAACCAGGTAAGACTATGTTGGTTGCCTGGTCAGTTTGTTGTAGAAAGCAAACGAGTTTGCCGATGAGTTGGCAAGGAAAGTAGGGAAACTGCCCACTATGGCCAAAACTAACTGAAAAGTATGACACAATAGTAGCCCTGATCTCAACTTTTCTCAAATGCTTTTACGATTATTTTAAGAATGATTTTAAAAAAATAACTACAATGACATATTAATGTTCCTTATGCACTTCCGTGCAGCGGCGGTCTTTGTCTTTTTTATCTATGTTCTGGGCTTACTGTCAATGTTTAAATTTTGTTTCATAGATGAAGAAATTGGAGGCAAGCCAGGAATGGATAAGTTTGTACGAACAAATGATTTCCAAAAGCTTAATGTTGGGTTTTCGTTAGACGAAGGCATAGCTAGCGCTGATGATGTTTATCCAGTTTACTATGCTGAACGTAGCATATGGCGTAAGTATTAATTTATCGATCAAAAAGAAATCGGCATGATTTCCATTTCTTAAGTGCGTGTAGTTTTGTTTTATTTGTTAATTTCTCGATTGATGTAAACGATATTAAAACTCATATTTAATTTTTCTAACAGATATTCACTTTAAAATATCCGGAACTGCTGGTCATGGTTCTTTATTGCATGAGAATACCGCTGGCGGTAAATTAACTTATATTTTAAATAAGTTTATGGAATTTAGGCAGACGGAAGTTGATCGATTAAAAAATGATGAAAGCCTTACAATTGGTGATGTAACAACAGTGAATCTCACACAAGTTAAAGGTGGTATACAAAGTAACGTTGTACCACCGATAATGGTGGCAGTATTTGACGTCCGTCTTGCCATTACTGTTGATCACACGGAATTCGAAAATAAGGTTGGTTAACTTTATTATTATTTTTTATTTTTTGAGTAAACTATAAAAAAAACAATTTTAGCTTAAGACTTGGTGTGAAGAAGCTGGTGGTGGTATTGAAATCATCTACGAACAAAAGGAACCTCGAGTAGATGCAACAAAACTAGATTCAACAAACATTTTTTGGGCTGCATTTAAAGGTGCTCTTGATACACTGTAAGTTGAATGACTCTCTTTAAGGCAAGTTTCTTTGAAAATGAAAATCTTGCAAACTATTCATGAAGATATGAGAAAAACGTATAAAATTGAATACATTTTGACATACATACGATACATCAGAACTTGTCAGATAATAGGTCTGTTTGGTAACATGCTAGTTTTCGAAAGTTCTACGTAAACTACATAGAATCTGACAGTTTCATGGCTCTCAATTTTTTTACTCTCATTTGGATCTCTCTTTGCGATGAATTATCTGCAAGACCAATTCCTCGGGGTGGGCCGAGCCAATTCTGTCAAACCAGCCATCTGACAGTTCGCGAAATGTCATTATCTTCATTGTTAATGGAAAACAAAAACAATTTGATAGGTTTGACCAAGGTTGTTTGAAAAGTGTTTGTTTACTTTTGTGCAAGTTTTCTGTCTTTGAGAGGAGTTCTCTCTCTTTGAGAGGATTCTACTATTTGACAGAACTCAATTCCGTGGGCCAAAAAATATACCAAACACACCTAATGTTCGGGGTTTAATTGGGCCTTTAATGACAATGTAGAATGAGAAAATATCTCTTAGCGGGAAACGAAAGGTTAATATTGACATAAACAAATGTTGAAGATCATAATAAAAAACCCGAAAATAAATTGGAATTAGGTGTGGAGTACTTTTTCAACAGCGGGTGAGCACCGTGTTGTAGTGGTAAGTGCGTTGCCCGGGTTCAATCCCAGCTAGACGTTTTTTACGGTGCCACATCTTCCAAATGTCTGACAAGCACTCAAAGAGTATGATTTGTCAAGAAGCTTCTCAACTCGCCGTCCGGAGGCGGCAAAAAACTGTAAGTCCCTTCCATTCGTCTCAAAAAATTATAACACGCACATACAAATGGTTGCGAGAAGCAGGCCCTGGTTCACCCCTAACAGTAGCGCCAACTTATGTAAAAAAAAAAAAAAACTTGGCCAATAGTTTTGGTGAATGTGAATGTCCTCGTTATATGGACCGAAGATAAAGAAAATGATATAACAGAGTTTTGAAACATATTTCTGGATACAAAGCATTCAAAATGAGAAAAAAGTATCTCTGTTGCTTTTGCAACACAATCTGACCCATTCTCGTGAACGGACCGGACCATATCTCTGAGAGGGGACAGTGTGAATCGTCATTCAATTTTTTAATTTCCATTAAACATTTGGAAAGTATATTAAGAATATAATGGGAATGGGAAATCAATTCATCTGAACAAATTCAAACAAACGAATTAAAACGCTATTCTTATAATACATTTATAATACATTGAAATCTTTCATTAGCGGGCACCCTGTTTAGCGGACAACTCGTATTTATGGGCACCTTTTTGGGTAACCAATTTTTATTTTCCCATACAAATTCATTCTCATTAACGGACAACTCTCACTTTACTTTACTTTAGTTGGCGCTACAGCTCGAGGTGAACCTGGGCCTGCTTCTCGCAACCATTTGTGTGTGCGTGTTATATTTTTGCACGAATGGAAGGGACCTACAGTTTTTTGCCGACTCCGAACGGCGAGTTGAGAAGCTCAATCGTGACAAATGATACTCTTTGATGCTTGTCAGACATTCGAAAGAGGTGGGCACTGTGAAAAAACTTTTAGGTGTTTGCGGCGGGATTCGAACCCGAGACCGCTGGCTCAGTAGTCCGACGCACTAACCACTTGCACTACGGTGCCCACTACAACTCTCACTAGCGGACATTAAACTCAGGTCCCGTGGCTGTCCATTTAAGAGAGATTTCACTGTAAAAATGACAATTTTAATCCGTCAAAGGCTTTTAATACTTTGGTTTTCCTTATGTCTCTTATTAGTGTGTAGTTTTAGTTATAACTGTTATTAGAACTTGAAAGTACATACATATTTCGAATAATGTGACATGATGCCTGTTACAAGTAGACTACCACATTCCTCATGACATCTGATAAAAGTCGTTGTACTACGTAAACTTTTTTAAGAAATTTTACAGTATTTTACTACATATTAATGAACTCATGATGTTTTTCAGTGGTCTGAAGACAAAAGTACAAATTTTTCCAGGAGGAACAGACAGCCGTTACGTTAGAGAGGTACGAATGTTCCGCATTTATTTATATCCAACGTTTTATTATTATTTTTTAATATATTCTCAAGGTTGGTGTTCCCGCTATTGGCTTCTCACCGATGAATAACACACCCGTACTTTTACACGATAATGATGAGTTCCTGAAAGCTGAGACTTATCTCAATGGAGTGGAAATTTATAAGTCAATCATTCCAAAACTGGCCAATGTATGAAGTAAAGCTCTATACAATATATAAAAAAAATTTAGAAAGATAACAGAGGTTTCTTATAAAAAAATCAATTTTTGTTTTTTTTTTTGTTTACAAAATCGCAGAACTGCTTTGTTTATTGAACATATCCACAGGAAAGGGAAAAATTATAGTAGAATTTTTTTCGGCAGCTATCATAGTTATGGTTTGCAGATACCGCAACTAAAAGAAATTATTGATCAGCTTTAAATTGAAAATAAATATGTAAGCTATCCTACTTGCAAGGCCGTAGGATTTTCCGAAATGACATTCGCTGCATCTTTCAGTGCCTCCGCAGCATTTTTCTCGCCCTCGGCCGCAACAATTTTCGCTTTCGCCTCGCGAGCAGCTTCTGCTTCAGCTGCCATAGCCCTCTGCAGAGCAATGGGCAAGCGTACATCTTTTCTAAAAAAAAAAAAGTTCATCAATGGAATTATACAGGAAAGACAACCTACATTTCGACCCTTTCCACTCTAATACCCCAAGGATCAGTTCCTTCATCTAAAATTTGTTGCATCAAGTGGGTTACTTCCTCCTTTTGGGAAAGCAACTCATTGAGCTGTTTTGTTCCAGCGACTTTTCGGAGTGTTGTCTGTCCCAATAGCATTGTTGATTTGCGATAGTTGGCAACCTGAATCACAGCATTTAATGGATCTTGCAATCTGTAGTAGACCACAGCATCGACTTTTATCGTCACAGAGTCTTTGGTGAGAATCTCCTGTGGCTCAACATCAAACGTCGCTGTACGTAAATCCACTTTGATGTATTCATCAATGCAAGGTATAACAAAAAATACACCAGGTCCTCGTGCACCCCCTTTTCTACAATTAAGAGGATAAGTATGTGAAAAATACTTTACACTGCGTTATCTATTTCTTACCTTAGCTTTCCAAGACGAAATATCACAGCCCTTTCGTATTCGGTTACAACTTTAACCACGCAAAAGATACTTAACGGAAAGGTTATGATTATTAAGATAATGGAGAATATCATTGCAGTGACTTCACAACAGCCAGCATTTTCGTTTTCAGCTAAAATTTAATAGTTTTGCATTCATGAGCTTAGAAATTATCCATGTTTTCTTACAAGTGGATATGTTTTTGGGGGGAGCAGACATCTCTGTATAAATGGTTTAAATATTTTTAATGTGCGGTCCGAAACTTCACAAATAACAAAAGCAAATTGCCAAAACTAAATTCTGACATAATGTATGATTGATTTTTTTTTAAGATGAATTGACTGAATAATTTGTAACATATACATCAAGGTTGTTATCACAACAACTAGCGAATGAATCCTACAATTGGACTTACCTGGGTTCCTAGCCTGTATGCGGACTGTAGTAGACTACATGTGTATATACAATAACTAGCTGGCCCGTGCTCGCTTTGCTTCGCCTGCCTACCACATTT
The DNA here is from genome assembly GCA_949775065.1 of Brachyopa scutellaris. Taxonomy (NCBI): domain Eukaryota; kingdom Metazoa; phylum Arthropoda; class Insecta; order Diptera; family Syrphidae; genus Brachyopa; species Brachyopa scutellaris. The sequence goes on from OX459112.1 coordinate 22,521,582, forward strand.
ATGGGATGTAGTTGATGGAATTTTGATTTACTTTGCTGTCTTAATAGACCAAGAGTCCGCAGTAATTTTCGGTTGTAAATAGTAACTAAAAGAGTCACTGTTACTCTTATCACGATTCCTCCGATAAAGCCGAACATGAAGCGCAATATAGGGTGTCCCAGTTTAGAGGTAGATATAATCCGTTAACTGTAAATTTCTGCAGATTAGCGAACAAAAAATCGTATGACAGTGGGGTATATTTTCAGCCCGTCGAAGTAAGGGACCACTTTAAATGATATTACTTCTGAGCTACTGCAGATACAAAAACAATTCCTTAAATTTCGGAGAGGCAGTTAGAAGCGCATACGAAATGTTGAAGACTTTATGTACATCTATGCAGTCATAAAAAAGTTATGACCTCTTAAACTAAAAATTTTGAAAATTGGTTGTTCCAATTTCTTACCTTAAATGCATTTTTCTCAAAACTTTTACTTCATAAAAAGCTCTTTTTTTACTACACTTTTATCTCTGGCGAATTCTCTAAAAATTATGTTAAACAACTTTTTCACGTACGGCTAACATAGGTGGTAGTAAAAGCCATTTTTCGTCAGATAAAAATGATAAAAAACTATGCAAAACAATACATATTTCATATTGAAAGCCGGAATTTTTTCTTTCGGGTCCATGGCAGCGAAATATTCTCATGTTGACCATTTTGCTGGCCACTTGCTGTATCAATTTGATGTAATCGAGCATTTCATTTTAATTTTGCATTTCGACTTATTCGCCCAATATCAGGCCGATTTGATTGCTAACTAATTTTCGCTGAAAATTGACTATATTCCGCTTTGAAATATAATTGCCAATAACAACTAAATGATAAAAGATAAAACAGAACAGATAAAGAAGAAGAACGCTGCAAAAAAGATTAGAACTCAATTCCAATCCAACTCAATAACCTTAAAATTGCACTCAAGTATAACACACGAAATACAATTACACGAATACGACACACCCCTCTACAAAACTTTACCAGCTGCATTACTCAACTAACCCAGTCGCGGTTTTGCAAGGCCTTACCTCTGGAACTACTTCTAGAAGTAGTGAACATGGAATTAGGCCGCATTACAGGCAATGAAATGTTTCAATTATAAACGAAGTCCTTCCATAATGCAATACTGTTCATTGAACCTAAAACTAGTGAAATGGAAGGCATTACCGAACTAGTGAAGAGTAATGCAGAATGGAATTGGTCTATGCTTAAGAAAAGTTGAGGGCATTACCGTACGAATGCGAGGTAATGCGGCAAGGAAGGACTCAACAAGTATGTATACTTTTCCGTAAAATGGATTCACCGCGTTGTTTATGACTGTCGCATTTAGAATTGCGGTTGTTTGTTAACCAATGCAAATCATTTGATTTAAGATTTTAAGTGCGAAAATGCTAAGTTCTCGGCCCAAACTATGCTCTGCAACGTTCTATATGCTATGTAAAATTATTTTTTATAAAACTTTAATTCACAGATTTTCAACTGAGAAAAAATTACCCAAAAAATAGAATTTTTTTTGAAACTTATGAAAATGAGTGGAAAGTGCAAAAAAAAGGCATTCCTTGTAATGTGTTCGAGAAGTACTTCTGAGTTAACTTTTTCGAAGGTATGAATACCTACACTACTTCCTTGTAATGTGTTCGAGAAGTACTTCTGAGACAACTTCTGGGTATGGCAGAGTGGAGAGGCGATCGCTTCCGTCCTATGACATGCAATGCTAAATGTAATGCCTTTTTTACATGTGCTGTAATCGAGTTGAGAAGTAGTTCCGACTCCCTAGAAGTACTTCTAGAACTAGTTCTGGAATGCATGCCATCCGCGACTGGGAACTTTTGTAGTGTATTGTATACACACATACATGAACATAATGTAAACAAAACAGAAAGAAAAATATACTCACCAACAAAACCTTTGCGCTTGAGCGCTGACGCTGAGCAGAGCAGACACATACACAAATCCATTCCACTCAGATTTAACGCGTATTTATAGGAAAAATGAGAAATACAAATTACGAAGAGAGATCGAAAGGAAACCAAGAGAAGAAAACACCACTGAGATTGGTTTTAGAACAGTGATCAATTAACAAATTAATTAAAAAAGGCATTTTGCAAAGATGTTATTAATATTGCTCAGCTTGTAGAGCACGTAGAAATATAATTTTGGACTTAAAAGACGCGTATTTTAAAGCTCTTAAAACTGATCTGAATTTCAATAAAATAGACGAAGGAGAAGTTTACCTTTTTTAGGTTCAAAGTCTAATTATTGAATTTCTTGGTTTTCGCACTTAAAATCAGATATTTTATTTATGCACGCCCCTTATCTGCTCCTTATCAAAACCTAATCAACACAAAAAAAATTATCAAAATCCGTTTAGCCGTTTGCTGTGTAGGTCCATGCAAAGGAATTTTCACTTTGTTTTATTTTATTAGGGATACATAATATGGATGTGCATATAAACATATGTCAATATTTCTATTTCTATACTTTGGGATCGGAATCAAATTGTTCGAAACTCACAAGCCAACACACGAGGAACGATCTTTCAAAAGTTCGTTCAACTATTTATACATACGCTGACGACATTGACATCGTTGGTAGGACCCAGTGAGCTGTCACTGGTGCGTTTGCGAATATATGATAGAGATGGAAACGGCTGAAATGGGTTCAGCGGTAAACGACGGGGGAAACTAAGTATGTATATGCTGTCAACGAAAAGGGTAACTCAACATTGAGGAATTTGACAGAACGTCACATTTACAAGTTTGAGGTAGTAAAGGACTTTGTCTACCTAGGCTTTGCTATAACATCACAAAATTATTGTCGGAAATCAACAAAGGATTTCTCTTGCCGATCGCCGTTTCTTTGGGCTAAGGACGCAATTGAGTAGTAAAGCCCTTACCCGATTCTCCTTTCTTCTGTTACAGAAAGCTGGAACACAAGTTCAGGTATTTATGAGGTCACGAATCCTTAACCAATTAAGACGAATAGGGATAGTGCTCTCATTGAAATCATTTAAAATGTTCGATGTTTTATGTCTTTTATTTTCAATTGTTTTTTTTTCTCTTTCACAGAACCAAGTTAACTAAAAATGATCAAGCCAAAGTGTGAACAAAAAGACTTATATGATTTATGCTAATATGTAACTTACCACTGCTTGAGCTCTGTTGGCATACATAGATGTCAAAAAGTCCAAATGTATTTCACCAGAAAAACTTAACACAATCTCATCAAATTATATTCGTTTTAGAATTTGTTGTTAAAAAAAGCTCCAAATAATTGGCTCACGTTTCCACGCCATCACTATCTGCCATGAAGGCAAAACACATATCTATGTATTTCTGTGTGCGTGTTATGGAAGAGACCTTCAGTATATTTGCTGTCTTCGAACGGCGAGTTGAGAAGCTCCTCACTCTTGAATGCTTGTCGTGCATTCGAATTGGTGGCATTGTGAAAAAATCTTTTAGTGTTTGCTGAGATTGAATCAAACCGGACTAAACGCACAGTTCAAACGCACTTACCGCACTGAGCCAAATCGCATACGATCCCGAAGTATACAATATACTAACTAAGGTGGCGCTACAGTCCGGTTTGGACCAAGGCCTCAACCAACAACCCCTTCCAGTTAGCCCAGTCCTTAGTTAACTGCCTCCAGCTGCGCACTTCAAGTTTTCCACTTGTGCGCGCCACCCTAGGCGAGGTCTTCCTCTGCTGCACTGACCATCTGGGTTGGATTCGAATACTCTGCAGACCGGAGCGTTGATGTCCATTCGCTCTACATGTCCTAGCCATCTCAAACGCCCAATGCGTAGTTTTTGACCAGGTCAATGTCGCTGTACAGCTCGTAGTTTAATCTTCTCATCCAAAACCGTCAACGAAAACGGGACTGAATATCTTAGGAAAGATTTTTTTCTCGAAGCGACCAAGGATATCTTTATCCGCTTTTGATAAAGTCCATACTTTAGCTCCATATAGCAAGACTGGGATGATAACACACGTTTCATTTCTGTAATTTTCCTCAAATTCACATATATCCTAACGTGACCCACCTGCAACACAGCCGATGGCACAATTATCATAGGTCCGTTCGCGTACGATTCCAAAACTACGAAAAATAACGAAAAGCTACGAAAACCCGTTCGAGTACACAAAAATTTCGTAGTTCTTCGTAGAAGAGAGTGCTCACGAGAGAGTAAGAAATTTCCCCATGCTACGAATTTTACCACAAGAAATTTCTTTGGTGTTATATATGAAAACTGTCAAATCTGTCAATTCGCATATATTTCTCATTTTTTGGTGCTTTGCGTTCGTTTACTTTTTTGTAATTTTTATGTTTTTGAGAGAATTTCACCTCCACTCTTCGAAAGTTGACAGATAACACATATTTAGTGCAAAAAGTACGCGGACGGACCTCATGTCGTGTCTGTGTGGCCCCCACGCCATCAACCCCCGCCACCGCTGTGTGTATGGAAAGTATGAACATCAAAGCAGTGCTACTATTAATAAATTAAAGCAAAGCGTTAAAGCCTTTTCTGTGATCTTTGTCAAAGAGCTTTGGGATTTTGGCTTTGAAAACCAAACAAATAATTTTAAGTAAGCAGGGTGTTGCCGCTTGATTTTTTTTCCATTTTTTTGTTTTTCTGTTCGGTAAAATGCATCTAAGCAATTTTTAGCGTATTGTGCTTTATATTGTGGGTTTATTTGCGCGAGATGAATTTTGGGTCTTGGGTGCGGAATCGAATACTGAATACGGAAGCGAATATTGAGTATTGGTTTTTTTTATTTTGGTTTTTAGCTTATATCTCGTAAACTAATCGTTTCCGATTTATCACATTTGAATGATAGGTTGCAGTTTCAACAGCTGTGAATTGGAGCGGAACAAAGAAGTCATTGAAACTATTGGCCAATTTATAGCGATCAGATGTTGAAGATTTTTACAAAAAAAAAATTGGATTGGACATGTTTCGTTCATTTGATAAAACAAACTCAGTTGTTTGGTTCTCAGAGAGAGAGAGAGAGAGAGGGGAGAGAGAGAGAACGCGAGAGAGAGAGGGGTGAGAGAGAGGGGGGAGAGAGAGACTGAGTGAGAGAGGGAGGAGGTAAACGAAAAACAAATCCAAAAAATTATCTACCAAACTTATAAATTTTGCTACGTTGCCAAATCTTTCGATTCTGTTAATAAGACACTGTTTACGCATCTTCTAGAGAGGTGACGTGAAATAAGGCCCAGCGAAATAAAACCAAATCTCAAATTTGGCCAAATTCGAGCTGAAAACAAAGCCAAATAATGTCTATCGGTTTAATTACCACCAGGTAATATCGGTTGCAAAGTTTTATTCAGTGCTCCCATGCTGCCCCACTGCAACCCTCCTGCTTGCTCACTGTTTGATTGGAAGTAGATGTGTGGTTGGATATTCGATAAATTCGATAAAAAAAAGAAACCCAAAGACCGTGAAAATGAAATAAGGCCAAAAATTGACTAATTTGGCTTTATTACAATTTCAAAAGCGAAATAGCACCAAATTTTTTGTTGCAGTTTGATCTTATTTTGTTGGGCCATTATCATTTGAACTGTACATTCAAAAATTGGTCGTTGTATATGGTATGTGCATATTGTATTCTTATAGAACTTATAACTATTATTAAAATCTGTATTTCATAAGAAAAATAAGCAAACTGTTAAACGAAACAATAGATGGAACAGCTTTAATGCATTCTATAACTCAATTACAATTGCAGACCGGAGATACTGCCTTAGCCAAACAGAGATGACATCTCGATGGGAAAAGGAAAAATTATAGTAGAATTTTTTTCTGCCGATATTGTATTCAATGTTTGCAAGTATCGTAACTAAAGAAATAATTAAGAAGCATTAATTTATAGGAAAATTATAAGATTACCTACCTGTAAAGCTGTAGGATTTTCAGAAATTGTATTTGCTGCATCTTTCAATGCTTGTGCTGCATTTTTCTCGCCCTCAGCCGCAACAATTTTTGCTTTAGCCTCACGAGTGGCCTCTGCTTCAGCTGCCATGGCCCTCTGTAGAGCTATCGGCAGGCGTACATCTTTTCTACAAAAAAAAATAAAATAAGAAATAAAACATATTATTAATTGTATTCAATTAGAGAAGGACTTCGCCTATACATTTCGACCCTCTCAACCTTAACACCCCAAGGATCTGTTGCTTTATCAAGAATTCGTTGCATAGACCTTGTAACCTCATCCTTTTGAGCAAGCAATTCATGGAGGTTCTTTGTTCCAGCCACATTTCGGAGCGTCGTCTGAGCCAACAACATTGTTGAAGAACGATAATTAGCCACCTGAATTACAGCACTTAATGGATCTTGTAGTCTGTAGTAGACTACCGCATCGACTTTTATTGTCACTGAGTCTTTGGTGAGAATCTCCTGTGGCTCAACATCGAACGTCACGGTACGTAAATCCACTTCGATGTAATCATCAATGCAAGGTATAACAAAAAATATACCCGGTCCTCGTGCACCCCCTTTTCTACAACAAAAAATAATAATGTAGAATTACATAATATATGCTAGGCTACATACCTAAGCTTTCCAAGACGAAAAATCACAGCCCTTTCGTATTCGGCTACAGTTTTAAAGACCAAAAATAAGCTGAATGGGAATGTTAACATTATCAGGATAATGGAAAGTATCTTTGCAGTTACTTCACAAAATCCAGCAGAATCGTCTTCAGCTAAAATTAAAGGCTAATATTGGATTGAGGTGGTCATTCATCATCATTCATCTATTACATGTCGCTATATTCTTTGGGGGTGTTAAATTTATCGGAGGTCCAGACATGCTCTTTGGTCTACGTGGGTAAAATATAAAATAACGGTCTAAAACGTACACACAAAAATCACATTTAAAATCTATATTTTGAAATCCCAATTTATTTTTGCGATGAGTTGAAAATTTGATTTGCCCACATAAATTCAAGTTTGTTCTAAGTATTTTTTTATTTTTCTACCTTACGGTTGACGGAAAGGACTTGAAGGTTTATGAAAAATAAGGTGTGTTTGTTAACTTTTATTAACACAAATGGCACATCTGTCAAATAGTAAAAGTGGAGGAAAATCCTCTCTTCTTCTTTTTTAACTATTGAATATTTTCACGAAAAACTAATTTTCTTTTATTTTGGTAACAAGAAGTGATTGACATTTCACAAATTGTCAGATTGCTGTTTGAAGGATGTGCCTCGGTAACTCCATGAAAAAGATATAGCACGATTTCGCCAGAGGGGAAATTTTTTGACACTGTCATTTGGCTCTCTCTTCTCTTGATTTTTGACAGTTGGATGTACATTTTCATAAATTAACAGGTTACCAAACACACCTATAAAAATTTAGAAAAACCGAAAGGAAAGGCGAGAAAATCAAAATATCAAAATTTGGGTTTTTTATGGGATTTTTATTTTTTAACAGACAGACAGACACACAGATAGATAGATAGATATGTAGACAGACAGACAGACAGATCGACAGATAGATATATAGATAGACAGATAGACAGACAGACAAACAGGTAGACAGACAGACAAACAGGTAGACAGACAGACAGATAGATACACAGACAGGCAGGCAGACAGATAGATAGATAGATAGACAGATAGATAGATAGATAGACAGATAGACAGATAGATTGATAGATAGATAGATAGATAGATAAATAGATAGATAGATAGATAGATAGATAGATAGATAGATAGATAGATAGATAGATAGATAGATAGATAGATATATAGGTAGATACACTCAGAAAAAAATCCTATAATATCAATGATTTTTCCTATTACTTTAATAGTTTTTTACTATTAAAATTGGTCAATGGGATTCGTACTTTAAAATTAATACTTTCAAAACTATTATATCAATACTGTACTAGTCCTATTATTTCAATGCGATTGTCATTTTAAATTTATGGTATGTCCTATAAATCTTTAATAGTATACAGTATTAATTTAAATATACGTCCTATTAATTTAAAGTGATAAAGAACATTAAGAAGTAATGGGAAAAACTATTAAAATAATGTGAAAATCCTATTAACAACCACTGTTATTTAAATGGATCGTCCTATTATTTTAAACGTATTACACTATTATTTATCAATAGTACATCTTATTAAATTAATGTGGCTATTCCGATTGATATCCCATATTTTTTATTTTACTGGCTGAAAATGAGCTACAAAAAATACATTCAAATAAAACAACTCATTTATTGATTTATTTTTTTCTCTTTATTTCTTTTATGTGATATATTTTATAACATATTATAAGATCTTAATAAATATATATAACATAATTTATATAATATTAAAAATAAAAAAAATAAGAATTAATATTACAAAACTTTTAATATTTTTTTACTCTGAACACCCTTTCTCCATTACTCAGAAGATACAAGTGAATTGGCGGTCCGTCAAATTCGAGAACTGAGTGCAATGACAATGAATTGGTGCTTTTACCTACAACGTATGCCTGGAAATGCTCACGAAAGTAGTTAACATTCCATTGTCTACATATGAAGTAAATATCAGACTTACATACAAGTATAATTTGTTCGATTTCATAAAGCAAAATGAGATTCATATCAGATTTAATAGGAAAACTGTTTACTTCAATAGTATATCCACATGAAATCAATAGTATATCTTATTGAAAACAAGACAAAACGTGTTATAATAGTATTATACTATTAAACCAATGTGATCAACTTAATATGATGGTACTATTAATAATTTACTACTTCGGGTTATTAAAATAATAGGACCATCTTATTGATTTAATAAGAGAAATAATATCAAATCTATAGTATATCTGTTTGGATTAATTCTGTATACTTTTAAAATAATAATAATGTCTATACTATTAAATCAATAATACGCACAACTATTGATTTAATTAGAAAACTATTAAATATATAGGAAAACACTATTAATAACCGTACTATTAAATCAATAACTGTCCTATTAAAATATTAATAGGACATTTTTTTCTGAGTGTAGATAGATAGATATATAAATATCAACCAATCAACCCAAACCCCCACGCAAACGCGTATCTTTTAATTTGACTCCAATCTCCCACACCGTCTCTTCTCAGTCATCTACACATACCCCCACTAACAACTATTTTCCCAATTACAACCTTACAACTGGAGCAAAATACCGTAACTTTATCAGCTCCCATGTTCTTAACCCCACATCAAATACCTTAACCAATCACGCACCTTGTCCCATTTCCAATCCACCTTCTTCTACAATCGCTTCACCCCCTCCACCTTTTCTCGATCCCCTTGTGCCCCCTAAAGTTAAAATAACACAACTTACCACCGTTTCTGATACTACTGAGTGTCGTTATGCGCTTTCTAGGATTAGAGAAAAAAAAGTCTACGAGGATATTCGGCTCTTCCTTGCTTACCCACATGACAAATCTGATTCAGTTTGCTTTGAGGGTAAAACCAAAACTAGCATCATGGTCTCTTTTCAAGAGGAAGGCCTTCCTACCGATACAACTAGTCTCAAGAACCTCTACATTAGATACCACGAGATTCTAAATATGTCTCCGCAAAAAGTAATGGACGACCTTGCTGCTTTCGGCAACTATGTATACTCTAAAAGAGTATCACACCTCCAACGTAGCCGAACCGACATGGATAAGTTTTTTCGTCACTAACTTACCATCTTCACCCTCCGCCATACCTCCACGCAACGACATTCCTCTTACCTTTTAGTACCAGAATGTTAGAGGATTGCGCTCAAAAACCGTGCTTTTTTTCCCAATCTCTTGCTCTCCCTTTCGATATCTTCGCTCTAACGGAAACCAACCTGATCCCCGATATAAAGAGCCAGGAAATATTCCCTGCTACCTTTAATGTCTTTCGGGATGACGAACTTAAGGCTGACTCTCCTTGTCGAGGCGTTCTGCTCGCCATCCACAATGACCTTGATTCTTCTCTAATTGCTACCTCTTCTTCTCCCAAAATCGATTTTATTTCAATAAAAATTACACTCCCCCACAGGGCCCTTTACGTTATGTGTTTTTACATTCTACCTATCCAACCTATGGAATCCTACCAAATTGCCATCAATGCGATCGACAAAATTATTGACTTATCCAACTCCATCGACGATATCCTAATTTTTGGTGACTTTAATCTGCCCCAGCTGCAGTGGATCCCATCTGATGATCAATCCTTTTTCATCGCTCCCAATGCAAACTCGAACAAGGAATGTCTTTTCATAGATCGGCTTACGGACTCAAGCCTTTGTCAAGTTAGTGGCATCTCAAACTACATGGGCAGGCAACTAGACCTCATCTTTACAACAGACCCCATCAACTCCTCAGTCCCACTTTGTCCCTTATCTCTGTCAACAATTGATAACTACCACCCTCCTCTTCTTCTTTCATTTTTCCACGACTCACCACTCCAATTGACTCCTTCAGCAACTATCTCATCTTACGACTTCTATAAAGCTAATTTTCAAAAAATTAACGCCTATCTCACCAATGTCTCTTTTGAGTTCTCTAACCTTTCTTTAAATGATGCCCTCACCATATTCTATAGGGAAATATTTAATTCTATTTCTCTTTATGTTCCTTTTTCCCGAAATAAAACATCCTCTACATCTCCTCCCTGGTACAATCGAAGACTTCGCTCCTTACGAAATAAGAAAAATAAGTTGTGGGCAGTTTTCCTACGCACCAATTCTTTTTCAGATTACTCCAACTATCTCGGTGCATACCTTCACTTCACCCAGCTTTATAATAATCTCTATCTCTAGCGTTTCATAAACAATGCCCAAGCCAATTTAATAAATAACCTTAAATCATTTTTCCAATTCGTCAACTATAAAAGAAAATCCGATGGCTACTCGCCTTCCCTCTCTTTTGAAAACCAATCATCAACCGATCCTCTAACTTTTTCGCCACGTACTTTAAACAATCTTTCGTGGACAATTTTTTCGTACCGGACCCTTCCTATTTCAATTACCTTCTTAAGTTTTCCATTGGTCCCTTTCTTTCCCAGACCTTTGATCCTAATATTATAGCCAAAAAATTACAAGAACTTAACGATGAATTCGTACCCGGCCCTGGTGGTCTCCCTGGCATATTCCTTAAAAAATTTTCATCCAACCTTTCTCTCCCCCTCTCCTACCTCTTTCATCTTTCACTCTCACAAGGAGAATTTCCAGATGTTTGGAAGACTTCTTTCATATCCCCAATTCATAAAAAAGGATTAAAGGATGAAGTTACTAAGTCAGGATTTAGATGAAGCGATTTTTCCAGTTTGTCGCCTCTGTTTGTGGATGAAGGGGTTGAAAAGAGCGGGGAACGAAAATGTCGTTTGGGTCGCTGGAATTCCAGGCGATTTCTCTGTTCTCTTTTGTTTTCTTTCCAGTTTTTGACATTTGCTTGTGTGGTTACCATAGTAACATATGCGAATTGAGCTAGAAAGTGCTGTTTGTTGTTGTTTGTCGTCCGGAAAAAATCGTCTCGTATGTACAATCCATACGAGAACAAAAGAGAATTGAAAAAATGTCGCCTGGAAAATTCGCTTCATCTAAATCCTGACTAATTATCGTCCCATCGCTAAACTTTCCCATATACCTAAACTTTTCGAATGCATTTTATATGAAGCTTTAAGCTTTCGATGCAAGTCTCTTATTTCCCCAAGCCAACACGGTTTTCTGAAAGGTAGATCAACCACTACAAATCTTGTTGAACTCGTGTCCTTTGCCCTCTCATCCTTAGAGTACGGCAACGAAGTCGATGTTATTGCAACTGATTTCAGCAAAGCTTTTGATAAGATATTTCATCAATTAGTTTTCAAATTGTCTGCCCTCGGTTTTGAACCCATATTATTGAAATGGATTTCTTTTTACCTAGAAAACCGTTTCTATTGTGTCCGTTTCAGATCCGTCCTCTCAGCTCCTTTCTTGGCCACCTCTGGTGTTCCTCAAGGTAGCCATCTAGGCCCCCTTCCTTTCATCTTAACTACTAACGACCTAAGAGTCATCAAATACTCCTCTCTCTCTCTTTATGCTGACGATACAAAATTTTTCTTTGTCATTTCTTCGCCCCGTGACTCTAATCTCCTTCAGAAAGACCTCGATAGTTTTTCTATTTGGTGCCTCAAAAACTGGGGCCGAATTACCGCATCCGTTAACGAGTTACTCGTTATCGAAATGTGACGATTTGGGATTACCGCTCTCGATATCGAGCACTCGGTATCGAAATTTGAGATGACAGCATACGTTAACGAGTGTCATTTTATTCGAAAGCAATCTGGCTGTCGAGTGCGAACAAAAAAAAAATATGTGAGTATTTTAGAATTAATTTTTTGTGGTTTTTGGAATAAACTTTAGGGCCAATCTCAACAAAATCAACACAATCCGAAAAAATTGTGTGGCTGAATTTATGGCCTGACATCCAGATTGGCTGAGTTTTCCATTATGAACATTGCGGTAAAAAAAAATTTTGTCTGATTTTTGTTTAAATTGATTTATTTTAAGATATTCTGCATAAAAATATTTGCGAGGAAACATGGCGACATTGTTCTTCAACGTAAATAAATGAAACACAATTGAAAATATAGTAGTCATGTGTGATTTGCTAACGGATCAACAGCCATACAGGACCCGGCGACTTCTTTAATGATTTCAGTCGATGTCCTGTCCATAGTTTTTTTTTTGTAATCGCGCGCAGCGCGCCAGCCACCCAACTGCTTACATTGTTTATTAATTGCAAATATGTATACATTTCACTATATTTCCTCATAAAATGACCACTTTCATTCAATAAAATGTTAGTTGTCAGTATTTTGAGGTTAGAATTTGTATGTATGTATGTATGTATGTATGGTTAATTTAGTTATTATTTCCGTTATTTCCTCACTTCGATTTTATTTTTTTTTGTGTTTTAGGGGTCATATGGGGCCTATAAAAAAAAAATTGTTTAGATCCGAAGGTTGACCTATTGGAAGCGACACTTATTTTGAGGTTAGAATCGAAAAAAAAATTAATTTTCTCGCAAAAAAATTATTATATTTGTGTTATTTAGACCCTAAATAGACGACAAAAAAATAAAAAAAGAAATTACCGTTATGTTCATAATGGAAACCCGCTCCAAATATTTCTTGGATTTAACTAAAACAATATTTTTCTATATTTGAATCAACCGCAGAAACGTCACTTGATTAGTTGTAGTAGAATTTGTCTTGTACAATTTTATTTTTATTCGATACGTTAGCTATCGAGCGCCGTCATCCCAATGAGGTTACTCGATCATTCGATAACGAGTCCTACTCACTCACTCGTTAACGGATGCGGTCATTTGGCCCCTGCTTAGAGCTTAACATCGCTAAATGCCAATCTATAACCTTGTCACGTAAGAAAAACCTGCCTTCTTCTCGACTCTACTTTCTCCACGGTCAACCTATATCCGTCGTTCAGTCTGTTCGCGACCTTGGCATATTGTACGACAAGGAGTTAAATTTTCGTTCGCATATTAATGCGATAATCTCAAAAGCTAACTCATCACTCGGTTTCGTCAAACGGTGGTCCAAAGAATTCTCTAACCCTTACGTGACCAGATCGCTTTACATTACTTTCGTTCGCCCACTCCTTGAGTATGCTAGTCAAGCCTGGTCCCCCTTACATAGAGTTCATGTTAAAAGAATCGAGAGCATTCAACGTCGCTTTCTCCGTTTTGCTCTTCGTCGGCTACCCTGGAACCACCCTTTTAATTTACCTCCCTATATTGATCGCCTTAAACTTATTAACTTGAATACCCTTGAGGAACGCAGAAATGCAGCTGATTTTCTCTTTATTCATCGACTCCTCTCAGGTTTGATCGACTGCGCATCTCTTTACAACTCCATATACTTTAATACTAACCCTCGCAATGTACGTTGCCCTCGTTTCTTCTATCTGCCCACTCACCGCACCTCATACGGCTCCAATGAACCAATCTCCCGTATGTTGCGGAATGTCAACTCAAACTTTTCTGTTTTCGACTTCAACCGTAGCTCTTCCCACCTTAAATCAGATCTCCTTCATCCCCCTCAACCCTAGATTTTAAATTTTAGTTCTTAAGTTTAGTTTTTGAATTATGTTTAGCTTGTAATAAGCCAAATAAATGGAGGCTTTCGCCCCACTAAAATTAGATAGATAGATAGATAAATAGATAGATAGATAGATAGATAGATAGATAGATAGATAGATAGATAGATAGATAGATAAATAGATAGATAGATAGATAGATAGATAGATAGATAGATAGATAGATAGATAGATAGATAGATAGATAGATAGATAGATAGATAGATAGATAGATAGATAGATAGATAGATAGATAGATAGATAGATAGATAGATAGATAGATAGATAGATAGATAGATAGATAGATAGATAGATAGATAGATAGATAGATAGATAGATAGATAGATAGATAGATAGATAGATAGATAGATAGATAGATAGATAGATAAATAGATAGATAGATAGATAGATAGATAGATAGATAGATAGATAGATAGATAGATAGATAGATAGATAGATAGATAGATAGATAGATAGATAGATAGATAGATAGATAGATAGATAGATAGATAGATAGATAGATAGATAGATAGATAGATAGATAGATAGATAGATAGATAGATAGATAGATAGATAGATAGATAGATAGATAGATAGATAGATAGATAGATAGATAGATAGATAGATAGATAGATAGATAGATAGATAGATAGATAGATAGATAGATAGATAGATAGATAGATAGATAGATAGATAGATAGATAGATAGATAGATAGATAGATAGATAGATAGATAGATAGATAGATAGGTAAGGCAGGAATATGGACTTGTGGCAACTATCCTCCCCAGGGAAAAATGGAACAAAAACAAGACGGTTTTATATCGGTAAAAGTTAAAGGAGTATTCATATATAGCTGCTATGCCCCTCCAAGCTGGCCACATTCAAAATATGAAGAGATGTTAAACAAAATTGTAACCGAAGCAAGAAGCCAACATCCCGTTATCATCGCCGGAGACTTCAATGCATGGGCTACTGAATGGGGCTGTAGATCCACAAATGACAGAGGACAAGCACTGTTAGAAGCTTTCGCGTGCCTTGATATTACTCTGGCCAATACAGGTAGCACCACCACGTTCCGGAAGAACGGAAGGCAGTCTGTCATCGACATTACCTTCGCAAGCAGCTCGTTGATTAAACAAATTAATTGGCACGTAAGCTAGCAGTATACACACAGTGACCACCAAGCGGTTATATGCGAGCTAGTGCCCAACAATAACACTAACCCCATAAAACACCACAACATTGAATATGGATGGACAGACAAATCCTTCGACGAGAAACTGTTCTGCGAGATTATATGGGACAAAGAGATTCATGAAATTTCGGCTGAGGACGCGGCACGGGTCTTAGCGAACAGCATTAAGGAGGGATGCGATGCTTCGATGACAAGAAGAGCAAGGACAAACCAAAGACACCCAGTCTTCTGGTGGAACAACAGCATTGCAGAGCTCCGGGCCAACTGCTTTCGAGCCAGGAGAAAAACACAGAGATCTTTTGGAAGGCCAGAATATGAGGGAAAACGAGAAGAGTACAAACGCACGAGAAAAGCACTTCGCAACGAAATCCGAAGAATTAAACGAGAGAGCTTCAAGTCACTATGCCTGGAGGCAGATAAAACACCATGGGGATCGGCGTACAGGGTAGTGATGACTAAAATCAGAGGCCATAAGATACCACAGGAGAAATGTCCAGATCTACTAAAAAAAATTGTCACAGCGTTGTTCCCGCAGCACATACCACGTGAAGAACATAGAAGCTATCAAATACCAGCGATACCAGAAGTTACCGTAGATGAAATACTGCACGCCAGCAAAAAGATAGGAGATAAAAAATGCCCAGGTCCAGATGGAGTGCCGAATAAAGCCATTAAAGCAGCAATAAGGTGTAACCCTCTAATCTTTGCCAAAACAGTGCAACTATGCCTGGAACATGGTACCTTTCCCTCGATTTGGAAAAAGCAGAGACTAGTTTTATTACCAAAAACTGGAAAGAATCCCGGTGAGCCTTCATCATATCGCCCAATCTGTCTCCTTGATACAATGGGGAAGTTACTAGAACGGATAATATTCAGTAGACTGCTCCCGTTTACTGAATCAGAAGGAGGTCTCTCTAACCAACAATACGGATTTCGAAAAGCTAGATCCACTATCGATGCCATTGGTAAAGTGGTATCTATTGCCAAACAATCGATACAGGGTTCCAGTTGGAGACAGGGAAAAAAGAAATACTGCGGTATAATAACGCTTGATGTCAAAAACGCGTTTAACACAGCCAACTGGAGCAATATAATGGACGCGCTTGGAAATATAAATACCCCCGCATACATTAGGAGAATAATTGACAACTACTTACACCAGAGAGTGCTACAGTTTAAAACCGACGAAGGGACCAAAGAGTACACTATCACTGTTGGCGTTCCACAGGGCTCCGTTCTCGGACCGGTTCTTTGGAATATAATGTACGATGGTGTACTGAGACTACAAATCCCCGACGAGGCGAAAATCATAGGATTCGCCGATGACATAGCGATAGTGGTGACGGCCAAATACCTAGATGAGCTAGAGCTTATTGAAAATGAGACTATTGCTGTTGTCAAACAATGGCTTGAATCGATGAGTCTGGAATTGGCGGAGCACAAGACGGAGGCGGTGCTTATTAGTAGCCGCCGAATAAGAGAGTCTATAAAAGTTAAGGTTGGAAGTTTCACAGTATACTCCAAAAAAAAATATCAAGTACCTAGGTGTAATAATTGACGACAGACTAAACTTTGGAAGCCACATGGAATATATCGCGGAGAAGGCGTCTAAGGTATTCTCGGCACTATCGAGAATGTTGCCAAACATTGGGGGGCCAAGAAGTAGCAGAAGACATTTATTGGGTAGAGTTGTTAGCTCAACAATGCTCTATGCAGCTCCAATGAACCATGGATAAGCAGAGGTCATGGAGAAGTGAATTACCAACTGACACAATTTCTGTCAGGTCATGGCGGCTATCGCCGTTACCTTCATCGCTTCAAACTCGAGGACTCATCAGAATGTCCTGCATGCGCTGGATGCGACGACGACCCAGAACATGTGGTGTTCAATTGCCTAAGGTTCATTGAAGAAAAAAGAATCTTAGAAAATGAATTAAGTACTGAACTTAATACAGGAAATGTAGTAGCGGAGATGCTGAAATCGGAAAGCAGATGGAATGCGATAGCAACTTTTTTAGTTCGCATACAAAAAGAGCTCAGACGGGAGGAGAGTCACAGAAGAGGCGACAAGGCACAAACAAGATCGACCGTTTAAAAATGGAAAATCCGGCCCGCGAAGTAATACCTGACGGTAGTCCCGCGGGGCGAGGATCTGAGCTAGCGGAGGTTAGGTTTAGTGAGTAAGAATCTCACACTACCGTATTTCATGGAGAATCGGTGCCTATGGAAGGTTCCCCCTTCGCTTACCAAAAAAAAGACAGATAGACAGGCAGATAGATAGATAGATAAATAGACATACATACAGATTTTCTAAAAATCTAACGCAATTGGCACACTAATGGTGTAACCTAATCAAAAACTTCAATATATATTTCTTCTGACATCCTTAAAATAATTTCGAAAGTCATCCGGTTGCAGTCGCAATTCGTTCAGCATATTTATATGCGATAACTGCTTTCTTTTTAACAACCAGGGTTTGGTCCAACAGGATCTCTTATTTTCTTTCTGTTGTTTAACAATTAATAGCGCCGCCACTGCCAATAATGTGTTGTTATTCATTTCCATAAAAAGAGCTAGTGTGAATGCTTCTTCGTTGTTCCTTGTTCCTTGTTCAGTGTTCGAAAACCCAGCAACGTACAACGAACACTGAATGAAGAACAAAAGTGTAAAGCCAGCTTAAGAGTAAACTTAAGTAGGGCATACACGGTCAGATCTATTTATTTCTATCTGCCCACATACGATCCAACGGTCTGACAGATTTCCCCACACACGGAACGACCAGCAAACCGACTTCAGTGTTCGTTTGGCTCTCGTTCACTCAATATCGAGCGGTTTTAGAGGATTTCAGAATTTGACAAAATTAAACTAAAAAAAAATTATTTTTTTCCTTTCTTTCTTCAATACCCTGGTTCCGCATGCGCATGTTTACGCATAGACGTATGCAGCGCACTTTTTTGTACCGTAGCAAAAATAAATTATTAATTTTAATGGAATTTCCATACGAAAAAATTAATTTTTAAACCAATATTTTTTGCTTAATATTTTGTGCTTATTTCACTGAGGGCTACAAAATGGCATTTTCAAACTTCTGCGCCCCATTATCATAATACATTATGCCAATTCATATTTTCAGCACCTATATATTTATTTTGCCGTGAACACCACACGACCTATCCCTTCAGCATTTAAATTAAAGTGAACACTGAAGTCTGACAGATTTCCCCACACACGAACAGTCGGTCGGCCGACTTGCTAAGCCCCGCCCCAAAATATCAAACATTGCTTGATTTTCATCCGACCGCCGGACAGACCGTCGGACAGACCATCCAAAATGGCCATCCACTGTCAGATTGGTCTGCAGACTTCTAATGTCGGACAGATATGTCGGATCGTGTATGGGGCCTATTACGGATGATATTTAAAATATAACAATATGGATATTCAAAATATAAAATAGGCTTTTTTATGCACATAAGGAAAAGGATGGATGAGATGACATGACGGCTATTATAGCGCACAATAGCATAATAAAACCTCATTCCGAATATTCTGCCACCATTTTGTATTCATGCTGCAATCAAGGGCAAATAGAAAGATTGCAGAAACTACAAAATAAAGCAATGAGAAGTATTCTTAAGTGCAACCGCTTTACCCCGATTCGCATAATGCTGGAGGCTTTAAAGTGGTTAAAGATTAAACCAAGACCCGAATGAAATACACCTAGAGCTGTTTTCAAGATCAAACATGGAATAGCACCGAATTACCTAACTAGTGAGGTCAGTCTAGTGAGCGAGGTTCAACCTTAACAACTCAGGGCTCAGCACGATTTACGATTGCAAACACAGACATCAGTAGCAGTTCAAAAATACTGATATACAAAGGAGTCCAATTATTATATAAACTGCCAAGTCAAATAAAGAATGAAGTAAATTTTATATTATACTAGCTGACCCGACGGACTTCGTCCCGTCCAATATTTGGTGAAAATAGAATAAAATGAAGTACTAATTTTAAAAATTCTAATCGTTTTACTAAAATCTAAAAATGAATTGATGAATGATATTCAATTTAAGGCTGCATGATATATATTTTTTTGTTTTCTGCTCCGGACCGTATATGAAGAGTGAGGATGGTTTCCCAACGCGGGAACATGCCACGTTTAGGTGGCCGTGTGAAAAGCATGACATTTCTAGATTAATGTTGCGATTGCCCTTGTTTTTGGTCATCGCAAACGCATGTTTCATTGGGAACTGAATGCGTTTGAACTGGAACGGCAAATCGCTTGAAGTCAAGGGTATTCGCGGAATTAGGCATTCTTCTCCCTTGAACGGCCCTTTCAAAATCCTTGCCACTATCACATTGTTCCAGTAGCTTCGTTACAATCAGACTGGTTCCATTGCACAGTTTCGCGGCATGAAGATTTCGTAGCATAATTATGACAGATCCAACTTTAAGACGCAAATGATGAGGCGGCATGCCAGGTAAATCCAAAGAGTTCAGTAATTCCACTGGATAATTGACGACTTCGTCTTCGCTTTCAATGCGATCGATCGATTTGTATGAACGCAATTCTCCCAAAATTTGATTCTGAATCGTCTAATTCAAGTCATTGACATTAATATTTTTCGCTGCTAGAATTGCGCGTGCGCTCAACCAATCGTAGTTACGATAATTTTGACCAATATTCGGATACACATAAGTGATGAGTTCATCTTTCGTTGAAGGGAATTGGCAAATGGTCGGTGGAATCGACATCAAAAAACTTGAAGTATCTACGGGAATTTGTCCATTTCCGATTCTCAGCAGTTCTTTGGAGAAAACTTCTGTGGTTATATCCTGTTGCAGGAACACTCGCATATTAATACTCATTGAAATGGTTTTAACGTATCGCCACATATACGATGGCTAGAGACACGCGTTTAATTCATCCGCCGCTGTTGATTTCGGAATCACGGGAAGTGTTTGTTCTTCCGCCTTCCAACAGTGTTGCAACAATTCCTGTAGTTGCGAGAGCTAACGCAATTCTACTTTGAGCACGTATTGCTGCTAATATCATCGACAACCTTCATCAGTTGATCATACGCACTCTTTTGCTGTTCATGCAACAGTGAAACATTTCTTTGTACTTGTTGTTGCAAAGTTGTCGTGTCGTAAGCATTATCGCGTTCTAGTACACGATTCAATACATCTCTAGTTTGACGATATGACGATGTCATATGAATTTCAGTCAATAGTCTGCCACTCATAAGCAATCAGCACTAATGCTTCGTTGTAGATGTCAAAAAGAATACAAAAGAATACTTTTCCAACAAAAAAAGAATCATAAAATTCGGTGTTGCCAAACTCGAGATATATATTTGTCTGTCTGTTTGTCTATTTGTCTATCTGTCTATCTGTCTGTCTATCTGTATATCTGTCTTTCTGTCTGTCTGTCTATCTATCTGGTCTGTATCTGTCTATCAATCTGTCTGCTTGTCTGTCTGTCGATCTGTCTGTATCTATCAGTCTGTCTGTCTATCTCTCTATCTGTCTGTCTGTCTGTCTATATGTGTATCTGTCTGTCTGTCTGTCTATCTATCTGTCTATCTGTCTCTACCTATCAGTCTGTCTGTCTATCTGTCTATTTATCTGTCTATTTATCTGTCTGTCTGTCTGCCTGTATATCTGTCTGTCTGTCTGTCTGTCTATCTATCTGTCTGTTTGTCTGCCTGTCTACATATCTGTCTGCCTATCTGTCTATTTTTTTTTAATGACTTTTATTTCAATGCATAAAAAAATTAAAAAAAATAAAAATTCAAAATTCCCATAGAAAACCCAAATATAAATTTATTCGATTTTCCCGCTTTTCCTTTTGCGTTTTCCAAATTTTCTTTATTCCTTAACCTTCGCGTAGCAATTACGAACAAACCCGCGGAAGGAAGTATCTGATTTGGTCCAGTCGCTTTCAAGTTTTACGCGTTCGTACAGACGCGAGATTCATTTTTATATATATAGATAAAAATAAATAAATAAACGTAAATGAAAAATGAAATCAACCATACTAATAAAGTACATATACCTACATGAGAAATGTACATACATTATACATACATACATAATAATGAAAAAGTACTTATAATGATAAATAAATTTGTTTGTAAATGTAATTGCTTTTGTGAAATATTAAGCATCAACTAATAAAATAGGTATATGAAAATATTTCGAGTTGTGAGTAATTTTCTACTTTAATATACTACTCGGGTATTTTTAATGCATTTTTATTTTTCAATTATTCAATTATTTACTTACATGCTAGACAAAAGTGCTTAAAACTAGCTTAACTAACTTAACTACGTCTAACTTAACTACCTTACTCTAACTTACTGGCCCAGAGTGGTTAGGCCACTCTAGTGGCCGAAAAAAAATGCTTTTTTAGGATTTTTTTTTTCAGAAATAGCTACCACAAAATAAATCGAGATTCCAATAAGGAGTAGGTAATTATACATATCAGTGACTGTATACAACGTTTTTTTGAAGCGATTAATTTCAAAATGGCGGCTGTTCAGCGTTTTTCTGATGACGTCTCCGTTTCGTTCAGCGTCCACGGCCGGACAAACAGCTCCTGTAATTTTTGAACTATAATAAGCCAATTTCTTTCTTTTGATTTTATATAATATCTGCTATAGAAGTACGTAGGTTTTTTTTCAATATATGAATGTATTAATTTTTGGCCAAATGGCGCACCTCCAAAGTGGAAAGTGAAAAATTTGAAAAGTCATCATAGTATTTTTCAAGGTATATTGAATATTTCAAGTAAATCGGTTGAAAATTGTCTGAGTTATGTTTCCGGCAAACTTAAAAACTGCAGTTTTGAGATACACGCGTTTGAAGTAGAAAATCATCAGGATATTCTGCAATACCTTTAATCTGCGATGCCTGCACCGAGTACTTAGATATTTTTCCCACCCATAATCTTTTGGGACATCATTTTTGCGGTCTTAGGGGACAATTTAAAATAACAAAAAAAAAATCAATTTTTCGAAAATTCTAGAGTGGCCTAAAGGCCCCGACCCATTGAATCCGTCGATCCGCTGCTCCTTCATTTTCAAGTGACGGCTCGATAGAATACACACATTCTTATGGGAGATGGTCTGCTTACTACTTTTTGCATCCGTCGATACTTCGTCAGTACACACATTCACGCATTCAAATTCACACATTCACATATTGAAGTTCACGCATTCGCAATTTGAGATTATGCATTTCATTGGTGGATGGCATAGAGAGAATGAAGAGAATCGTTGACATTTCTACGTAAATATGTGGCGGATTCTATGGGACTGCTCTATCCGCTAATACTTCAACTTCAACTTTAAAGTACAACGGAACGAAGTCGACGGACTCTATGGGTCGGAGCTTTAACCCTTTATTACCTACTTATATTATGTAGTTCGACGTAACGTAACTTATACTATCGAATTTTAACTAAACAATAACAATATGAGAGCTAAGAAAAAAAAAATATTTTGAAAAAACAGCACAAAATGCAACTCAAGTATATGTATGAAAATATATTTTTTTATTTGTATACATAATTGAACTCATTTGACTTGGCAGCATTTTGAATATAAGCGGCAAATGTCATATAAGCGTCAAACGTCAGTTTGTTTTTGTTTGGGAATTGGGACAGGAGTTTGGTTTTACGAGACATAAAAAATCGGTTTAAAGAGAAAAATAACATATTTCTTAAAAATACATAAATAGTTATGAGCGCTGAAGTGTCTTTCAATTGTGAAGACTGGTCAATTTCGTGCATATCAGACGGTGAAGAATTTGGGCCATCGGCTGAAGAACTTGAAACGTATTATTTCGCCTTAGAGAATGGCAACATTCCTGAGTTACAATGGCAGTGCCCTGGCCGAAGAGCTCCTTCCCCGGTAAACAGCAAGGAGGAACCCAAAGTTACAGAGATAGTGGAAAAGGAAGCGTATGCCACTGCTGGCTAAATTTATATCGCTGTACTAATTTGGGTTTTTTTTCCAGTCCCGTAAAAAATGATTTCGACTTTATGGACGATGTTGCGCTACCACAAATGCGTGTCCGTACTCAGAATTCTACACCTAAATCGGCTAAGAAGAAAACTGCTAATTTCGCTGTAGTAATTGAATCCCTAAAAAAGCAAATGTTGTCCCAAAGCAAGGAAGGATCATGAGATTTTGTCTAGGTTTCAATGGTAAACCTTTTGTTTTATGGAAGCGTGTATATTTATATGTAGGTGTAATTGTTAGATTTCATGGACTTGGTTCATAAAATGTACGTTTAGCCAAGTTCTTGTATGGATGTGTATATAATAATTAACTTCATCTTAAAGATTATGTGAATTCAGGCGTTGTGTACTGAGATTTGTGCTGTCTTCAGAAAAAATAACTAGTTTTATAAAGTAATAAAATAATGAGGCATTAAAATTGAATCTCTTTTTTCTAAACAGTAAATACCAAAATATAGGTTATTCTTAGTATTCTTCATGCGTTCAGGGTTATATTAGTATGTGTACATTGGCAGTTGGTAAAAAGAGTTTTTGGGTCAGTAGTCTTACAAAGAACGGGAACCAAGCTTTAAATATTTTGCAGAAATGGAGGCGACCTACAGTCTGCCGTTCTTGAACGAGTTGAGACTCCTCGAAGTTATGTTGCCACATTTGACGGCGAATTGATTTCCCATTAACTTCGTAGATCATATGTATATAGCACAGGGTTTTACATACCCATCCTGGTCAGCTTAAAAAAGAGTCTGTCTAATTATATGGTGAGCCTTATCAGACTCGAAAAGAGAGGCATCTTTACATTGGCTTTCGAATTTATTTTAATAAACACTAACGACGCGGCATGACGCTTAGTTGAGGAAATAAGCGGGGGGCTCTACGGTTTCTGTGGCGCAATGGTTTGAAAACGCCATTTTGTAGATCTCGGTGAAATAAACACAAAATATAAAATAAAAATAATTGAAAAATCGCCCGATTTTTTTAGTTTTATTTTTTCAAAGTCTGATGATCAAAAACTAAGTTTATAAATGTCTTTGATCAAATTTTTAAACCTCGATATCTCCTAAACTAATCGATTAATCAATTTTTTTTACTTTATATTTTGTGTTTATTTCACCGAGATCTACAAAATGGCATTTTCAAACCTTGGCACCACGGAAACCGTAGAATCCCCAATAAGCGGGAACGAAACTCGTGTATTTATTTTCGATCTTTGAAATCTGTCCGGTTATTTCAGATTAGGATGGTCAAAGCTTATTCTAGAATTTCGTACGCGAGAAAAGTAATTCAAATGGTTTTATTCTTAAGCTGGTAGTTACAGCAACTGGATTGTTTACCGTATACACATACTCGAGCACGAAAAACCGTTACCTATGTCGACATTTTCTAGATTTTCCAGTCGGTAATGTTTCTGTTCTCTTTTGTCCGGGGATTTCGTACATACATGCATATGGTACCTACATATGTCAATGGGATCCTTCCTCCAGAATAATTAATTTACATGTTTATTCGCGCTACTGGATTTTATAGCCTGAATTCTATTGCCTCAACGTAAACATGCCGATTCTCTGTAATTTCCTTTTATTTACTATTTCCTTACCTCCGGGTCGGGTCGTTCCTCTCAGTAAACCGTATGTTAAACTAAAGCATCGAACAGAAATTTGTCATGTCAAATCAAAAAATATCAATGACAATCATGCTCACAATGCCAAAATCTGAAATCGACGCACGATCGATAGATGTTAAAAAGCGCCTCGAGCCTATTTTTCAATTGGTAGTCCAATGCATTGCACTCCCCCAAAATGTACACAGCGATTAAGTTGCTTTTCCTTTGTCAGCACTCTACAATGCTAAAATCGTTAATACCATGTTTGTATACATAAAAGAAAAAGAAAAGCTCATACATTTGTTGAAAGTTTTAAATATTTTTTTATTGTTGTTATTTAGCTTTACATACAATATGTCTTCCAGTTTTCAAAGAAAGAATTTAGATTCCATATTCATATACATAAATAACTTTTGTTCTGTTTTGTGTTTCACTTTATAAGTATTTATATAAACAATAATTTTGTCTATATAATTTTGAATGTTTTAAATTAAATTGTTTTCATTAATTTTTTCAAATCTTAAAAATCTCGTTTTAAACTTAACAACAAATAAATATACAATAAGGTATAGTTTTATATAGTATATACATACATATGTATATATATTGTTTGCCTTGTTAATTTTTTTTTTTGTTTGGGTTCTTTTACATAACATAACATAAAAAGAGGAATATGGGAAGGAAACGAATATAGTAGTTAACAGTTTTGCCTTTTGACAGTTATGTTTGCATATAAATATGTATTATACATGTACATTCATACATATATACGAGTATGTATGACCATTTGCTTAAAATATTTTTTTTGTATGTAGATTTATTATTGTAATTAATATTTTGCAAAAGTGTTTGTTGATTTTTGTTAATTGGAAGCAGTTGTGGCTTTCAATAAACCGCGATCATTGCGAGGCGGGTTTACTGCATGTTTACATGGTTCAATTGCTGCACTTGAGGTAACATTTATATTAAGATTATTGTTAAGTGGTGATGGGGACGACGATGAGTTTAAATTGACTTCTAATGGGCAATTTGCTGTGTTTACATTGCTGCTGCTGCTGGTAATAGTTTGATTTTTATACTGATTATTGCTGGGTAAGCTATTGACAGGCCGGTTTTGTTGCAACTATTATGCATTAGATTTTTTACAATTTGTTTTGCTTGAGTTTATTAGCTTTGCTTACCTGCATTCGTGTTGTCACCGAGTGGTAACAGGGTCCACACAATCTGACGTCGCTGAATAGTTTCTCATCGGGCACGGGTGCCCAGAATTCTGAACAATCAGCGCAAAAAATCTGTCCACACGACCTTTACAATAACGGAAGACTACATTAAGGATTTTCATTTAAATTATATGTATATTAATAAGCTATAAATATTTAAAAAAAAAAATCCCCAAATATGTAAGATGAACAAAAGTGCAAATAAAATTTAAAATAATGCAAGCAAAAACTGTTAGGAAATAATATTTAAAACGAAAAAACAAAGTATCACACCGGCAATGATGTTTCCGTCTGCCCAGCCAAAATTCTGTCTGGCAGCTAGTGCATCGCGAGACTGCATGATCAGGCACCCAAAGTACACTACTACTCGGCTGTATTGAACTGGCACATGAAGAGGCTCCACTGCGGTCTTCAACTGCCTCCCACGAACACACTGAGAGATTTTCCACATTGTCTAGCACAGAACACTGAAATTACATAAAAATAAGCAAAACGGTACCCATAATGTCGATGAATAATAATGGAAAATATGTAAATATTTTGATTTCTTATTTTTTAAAAAGGAAAAAAAATCCACACACACTCGCATACAAAAGCATTTTATTAAACGAAAAATTGCAAAGTATATTGTTTCTTGTTTCCATATCATGCAAATGAAGCGAGCTTATTATAATAACATTGCATAGAGTATTCATTTAATTTTAAAATAAGGTGAACAATCCAAATCCGGATTTCATAAAACTTGCATAAAACCTTATATGTACATAGTTATTTAACGTCTATAAGCACCAACTGCATTCTATTAGCAGATTTGCTAGCTCTTGATAAAACTACATATACAGTTAAACCTCCTAATGAGGGGACACCCCACGGATCAAGAAAATCCGTATCAAATTTGTGGTGCCCCGATATGAGACTTGGGTCAAATATCATTTAGTCCCAATCCAAAAAAAAATAACGAACATGAATGACTGCTTGTGGATTGTGGAAACAACAGATACGAGTAAGTTTTTTTTTAATTACAAACGCATCATCGTACATACATACATATGTACGTACATGTACACATAGGTCTTCAAGCAATTCGAACGAAATCCTTGCCACTTGATCCAATTCAGAAGTGCCTATTTTTTACAGGTTCGCTTATATGAAAAAACCAAGTGTATGCATATGGTGCGGTTCATTTCGGAGTAGCTTCAATTAGGAGGTTTTACCGTACATACTTTTTATGTACATAGACATACTACAGTATTTCAGATATTACGCATGAAAGCAGGTTGCTTAGGTTGGTCCTCCAATAAAGCGGTTAAAATGAGCAACAAGAAATCAGTTATGCTAGGTTTCCACTTGTCGTTTTTAAATTGATAAACGACGTATTTTTACGTCAATCAGAAATTTGGCAATTGGAAATAATGATAAATAAGCAGTTTTTCTTTACAGAATTCTATTTTTTTATTATTGAAAATACTCGAACATAATACAATTTGTTTTTCGCCAGAAGTTTCGTTATATCCGAGTTATGCTCGTACTGCATGTATATTTTTATATAAAGGATAGATGTACATATGTATATATACAGGTAGACATACAACTGCCTTCGTTCAATACACTAAAGTCTTAATGTTTTATCTTTATAAAATGCTTAATCCAAATTATACGATAATTCGAAATGCCACTTCTTACAATAATTCATTCAAATTGGCGCGAGATTTGCATGACTTTTTTTTTAGAAATCGGTGCGGTTTCATTAATTAGGAGGCGGAATCCGTTTCAGGTTTGTTCTTATAAAACTGGTAATTTCTGCGACGAGTTGTTAATAGTATTCAATATTGTATTCCAAAAGTTCCTCTGTGGCTGCAATTGTTTTTATTGCATATTTCTGAAATAAACAACAGTACTATTGAGGGAATTTTGAAATGGTCGTTCACATCAATTACATTGAGTTTTATAACAGTACGAGAATTTATTTATTTTATTTATTTTATTATATTTATTATATACTACTTTAACAACGTAAGTCAGAACGGACTCAAAACGTGAAACTATTAAAATGCAGTTAAACAATTTATCGCTTTTTGGGCCTTATAATGTAGGTTTATTTGCGTGTTAGTTATCTTTATTTAGTTCAACAAATTGTGTTGTTGATGGTAGCCCTATGGGTATTGCTCTCCGATTTGCCGCGATCTGTCATGCATACTATTGTAGCCCAGTAAGAGCTTAAAAGAGTGAAGATTTATGAAAGCTATTGTAACCAGCCTGAGAAGCAAACGTCCTATTTTCTCGGTACTGACAATTTTTGTGGAACAGGGTATAGTAGCCAATACTATATTGGAAGCGGGCAATAGGAAATATATTGATTCTGATATTGACACCGGCAGTTTTTTTTTATATCAATACAAAAACTGGTTGCTATGATAAAATTGAAGTGAATATGTAAATTTGCTTATACGCTTCATGCAATGCAGTACTTCTTAACTCCGATGATACATACAACATAAATATACATATGCATGTATATGAACATTATTCGATCCAATCGAAATCGCTACAGAAGAATAGTTAATCCAATAAAAATATTTATCTGAAACTAAAACCACCAATTTATTGGTCCAGCTAAGGGAAGATTTAAGGTTACTCGGCACAAGTTCCGAATGAACTTAATTTGCCCAAAAACGTTTTTAACTAGTACATTATAACGGGATCAAAATAAAACTTTGGCGCGGCTCCTATTTTATCCTTATATGTTAAACTTCACTCTTAAATCAAAGTAGGTGTTGTAATTGATGGGCATTTGAAAGTGGTGGCCCATTGATGTGGTTTGGAAATGTTATAGCGAAGAGATGAAGATAGTGGTTTTTCTAATTATTTATTTAATTGCAATAAAGACAATAAATACGATCACATATAGTATTAGAGAGCATATTATTTTAGCATTCATATACAAAGTGTTTGTATTTAATAGATTACGATGTATATCCATATACAAGTTTGCATGCGTGAGTCAATGAGCAATGAGAATGAATGCGCTTTTTGAGCTTGCTTATTTGATAATTATATAATGTTGAGACATCAACGAGCAATATACTTCTTAACAGCGTAACCATTGCCACGCACGAACAAACAGTAATCCATCTGTTACATAAGACGAAGTCATTGGTAAGGGCAAAACGTTAATAACCGAATTAGTTATGGTTAAAAGCTGGATTATCATTACAAGCAGGATGTTCATCTTTAGTTTTGTAGGAGTGGTAATTACATTTAACTCAAACAAGTATGCATGTTTTCCGCCCCGGAAGAGTATACATAGTTTTACCAACAATATTATTTCATATTAGATTTTTAAAGCCAGTTTTAAAGCAAAGCATCTCTTAAAAATTAAATTCTAAACAAATTGAAAAGAATATAGACTACGACTGTCAAGTTCGTATCAATTTCAAAAGAAATTCACACACTCATACAACTTTTTGCAATCGACAGAGAATGCGGCTGCGAAGCCTTTTGGTGTTTTTTTATTATGTAAATTATTTTCAGATAACCATGAAATTGATGAGATAGTGATGTAGAAAACTGATGTTGTAATAAAAAAAAACTAAGAAAGTAAATTATTTTACAACCAAAAAGAGAATTCTATCAACGTTATATTTTATATATAAAATGAAATGCGTTTAAGGCAAGAAAAAAGTTAAATAAATAAATAATAATATTGATTGTAGTTATACAATAAAAGCAAACTAAACAAAAAATGTAAGAAAAAAAAAGTGGACAAAAAAAAACTAACCGGAGACATAGGTCTACTTCCGTAAAACATTGCACCATCATCACAACATCTCCTTTGATTTTCAGACGAACAACAGTAGCAAAGCTTTAACAAATTATTCTCTTGATTCATGATCACATCTACCTTTTCATGAAGAAACCAATATATAAAGAAAAATAAAAATAAAACAAAGATAGTCATATGAATGAGAAAGTGCGTATTACAAAAAAAAAAACATGTAGAGAGCAGAGTGTAGGTGAAGTTGCATTCCTGTACACAATTAAAATCGTTTTCAAGTGAGAATGATTCTACTCAATCTCTGCCGTTTATTTAAGAAAATATTTAAAATCATAACACCAATTATGTAATTAAATAAGGCGTGACTTACCTGCTCATCGTTGACAACTGGAGCGTTGTTACAATTCGGACAGATTTTCTTCAAGAGAGCCATCCGCATTCCATGTAATTCTCTTAAGAGTGCATCTTCACGAACCTTATTAGAGAAATTTTAATGTTAATTTCAATTTCCATTGAATCATTCATTATATACTCACTTTATGTTCGTGAACGATTTGTTGAAGTCTTATGTTTTGTTCGCTAAGAGCATGGGCTAGTCCATCTGGGCAGGAAATTGCAATTTGTGGTCGTTCTGGCATTCCAGGCGGTGTTAATGGAAGTGACCGAACACCTGGAGTCGAAAACCTCGATATAGTAGAGCTACAAGAGTTTTCCAACATATTATTTGTTAAGAAATACTAATTTCATTATTCTACCTTCCATTTGTGTGTTTGCCATTGGCTGTGTACTCTTTTCTTGAGTTTGAAGAGAACGTTCGACGCCGTCGATGTGTTGATGTGTTATTCACGATGGTTTCACATTTGCCGCTTACAGATATCTCGAGTTTCTGATGTTCAGGTAATATGAGAATACTTTCTTCCATGGGGTTAACGATATTGCTATTTAAACTACAACTATTTAATATAGACAAGTTTGGCTTGCTATGAACTTTTGGCAAAATTGCATCAGCTGGTCTTTTCTATAAACAAAAAAATATAAATAAATAAATACATACAAAATAAGTTATCATATCAAGTTAACCTCCTCTCTTTGGACAGTTCGTACGCCATCAACATAATCACCCCCATTTGAATTACTAAAGGGTGGACTTTGTGTAGTTGAGTCTTTATCGTTTATTGTTTTGTATTCACTCCGTTGCATGATGTTACTTGATGAGTTTTGCATTTCAGACATTGGCACAAGTGTATCAGTGCTGGTGTTGACGGATCCGTGCCAAGCATTTTGCAAATCAATTAAATCACTCACTCCGGGGGGTGTTAGCAAATTACAGTTGTTGTTATCTATAAGTTCAAACTGTAAGTTAAAATATTTACTGTGTACCCTATGGCATCTTGCAAGGAATGCCAAATGAAAGGAAATAGAAGAAGAACTCATTGCTTCTCAAAACCTCACCTCCCACAACTCCAAGATCGACACTTTGCATTAGATCTGTATTAAATTCGACTGGCTTTGTGAAGCCGTCAACAGTGTCATGATCAGGATCATCATCATCTTTCGTTTTAGTTCCATTTGTTCGATTCTCACTCCCACTGTCAATTCCATTAGAACCAGTAATTGATGAACCGCTGCTGCAAACTATTCCGTTCAGGCTAAACTCTTTCTTCATATCGTCGATTGTTTTGTGCTGATCTAACAGTAGCTGTTGTTTCTCTGGAAATAGTTCTGTGTCGATTTTCCGTCGGGCTGTGGTTAGTGCTGTAGTGGTTTTAAAATGATCATCGTCATTTTGATTTAGTTCATTTGTGAGATGTTGCAGCCTTTCAGTTGTGTCGTGAATTAGATTTGCGATAATATCGGGAGAGTCCTCACGATCAGAGTGGACATCGCTGATCGAATTTGTTTGCGAATTGTTAACGGCTACCATTGAACTAAAACCAATATATAGATGTCGTCAGAATGGCTAATAACATTTAGATATAAAAAAATTTACCTAGGTTCAAGAGTCATGTTTGGATCGCTTGATCTTCTTGAAAATCCATTCTGATTCATACCAGCTGTTATGAGGTCGCCGTATGATCTTGTTTTTGCCATTGGACCTTAAATTATATTATTAAGTTTTTTCTAAAAAACAAACACAAAATGTTTATTTACTGCTCGATCCCTGTACTCCATCAGAGTTGCAAGGGGGAAAATCTGCCACGTTCTGATTACCTAAACTTCCTAAATACACTTCAGTCCATAGTGATAAGTCTCTTAAGTTATGTGCCGGCCACAGAACCTAAGAAAATGAACGGTTTATTCATTGAAAAAGAATCGTAAATGGTAAAGGGGAGGTATACCTTCTCCTTATTTGCCACATACAACGGATTTCTATACATTGGTCCAGACAAAAAGGGCCATACTGAAAAAGTTCGCTCAAATACCGAATTCTCGATGCGCTCCTTAAGAGTGTTACAAAAGAAAGTACCAAAAAGGCACGATAGTGAGTGCTGGGCCAACTTTATCTATAAAGAAACGACGATTAAAACAAATAATAAATTATACTTCAAATAATTGCGATAAAAACTCACCAAATAACCCATACTAAATTCAAAACTACACGGAAACTGTTTATGGATTTGGTGTACCAAATCCAGCCATTGTAGGAACACGGGACATCGTTCATTTAGCTCATCTGATCCCGGTCCATGTCCGCATCGATCGGCGAATTTGTGACCAAAACTTAGCCATTCTCGTTCTACAAGTATTCGAAACCCCTTCATAATAAAACAAGAAAACGTATAAACATTTTAACCTTCCTTTGCCAAATACGCATCTACATACCTCAACAGTTCTGTAAAATGGATCAAGACATAATTGAGCCGTGGCTACCAGCTGTGGCGTCCTATCCCAACCATCGGAACAGTGAACCAGAACTGGGCGGCCTTTCTTCTCTATCGCATGACAAACTGTAACCGAAGCAGCCAATAGACCGGAAAGATGTTGCAACCACATAGTCTTCTCCAATAAGCCAAGCCAACTAATAGAAAAAAACAATTTATTCAATAGACACATGCGAAATTTATAGATTTGATATCTTTAACTCACTTTGGAACGTCTGGCGGTGAGGCGCATAGCTGACGCAATGCCTGAAAACTCTTCCTTATCACATGTATGTTTCCCAGGTTCATGAACTCAATTTCGGCGCATGGATAGTATTCGATGCATTCACATCCACCACCTCTGGCTCGATTGGTAACAGCTGACGTATAACTCCTCGCATCAACGATTAAAATTTTCTACGGGGAAAACAAACACATAGCAAACTCGAAACATTTTGTTTGGAAAACCTTACTCTAACTTCATCGAGACTAACTTCCTCATGACTACCATCTGGACTAGACGGTGTACTTTCTCCAGAGAGACATAAATTCTGCCGTCGACTCTGTTCGCCCCGATCAAAAGCGCATGCTTCTGCTAAAGCCTTTAATAGTTGTTCGTCCTTTGGATTACGCCAACCGAGCCACCCTACTTCTGGCTGGCTACAGCGTGCAATTACTGCTCCTGATTTTTTGTGTCGCCAAACCACTGCAGGCAAACGACGTGATCCACGAAAATTCGCTACATGTTGCAATGCCTCGTCTGAGATGCAACAAGGAACCAATATATTTTGCGGGTAGGAAGGACATAGTTTAAAGTCCTCATTTGCGCGACTTATTCGCCACGATCCGTTCAGGTCGAATTGCAGTCGTTCAACCTCACGTTGGAAGTCCTCGTCGTAACGCACGGACCTTTGCAAGCGCTCAGACAAATCTGAGTTTTCCCCCGACGACATGCCATCCCAAGTCCATGTACAAAATGGAAACGCAAACAACGACTCCAGACTTTCAGGTACTCCGACCGACAGTGTGATGCGTCTCTGCCATTCCGAACATTGTTCGGCGGTCTCAAAGGAACTTTTAACTGTGCTTGCATCTTTACAATTGATAACCAAGTGAAACAAGTCACGTGACTGAGCTGACTCAATCAGACCCAATGGTACCGATGTTTCTGAATTAATTGAATTCTTTAGTAAAAAAATTCGATAGTTCGACAATGCCAAGACCCCATCATCTGTGCGTCCAAGATATTTAACTGATTCACCAGCCACTGAAAAAAAGACTGATTAAAGCAAACGTTTTGTATACAAAATTATGTCATTGTATCTTACGCTCTGTGAAGGGAACAGTCAATTGTACATCCTCCTTCTCCATTGGTGGTTTTGGAAACAGTTCGGCTGCACGAATCATGCACAGTGATTGAGGAGGTGATCCATCGGATCCCTCCATTAGCTGTTAATGAAAAAAAAATATGTTTAGAAAAATACGAGTATGTACATAATCAAGAGATAGACGAACTGGCAAAATATGCTACCAAGTTACACTGGAGCGTAGCCCCATTGATTTTAGGAATTTGTCTGCACTACACACTCGTTCCGTTCGCAACATTTTAAGGCGAACTCGGGCGGACACCCTTCCATCTTGGACTACCTTACCTACCTATTTCCATCGATTATCCTGAGAGCTGGAGGGATCGTATTTTTTACACAAACACAGTGGTAAGTTAAGACCCGTTGTTTCAGGCTGTCCGACTTTTCACCGTTTTGAAAAAGTTGATCCGTAAGAAAACTTTTGATACAAAATGCTAAACACCTAACTTTATGGTGAAACAAGAGGTTCATTCTTGCGACGCATATACATATGCATATACATATGTACGCATATTTCCTTTCTTTTGGAAATGTACAATTTGTGGAAACTAGAAATGAATCCATAGAAACAATTTCATCAATGTACTATGAGAGCGGTTGTAAACCTCCGGCCCCGGCTTATCGATAAATAATTTTTGTGCGCCGTAACAGGCAGATTCATATGCACTCTCGTCCATACACATGTACATATATGAATATGTTTAATGATATAATAAAGTCTTCATTAAGCAAATGTACCATTAAGCTATTTGGATAAAACAAAACGGAGGAAGGTACTTTCCAAAAACTGATTCAACAATGGGTCGAAACAGTCGCAACTTCATATAAGTGCTGTAAAACTTGCCTTTCTAGACTTTGGATAATAAAAAGAAAGCGGTATATACCTGGTTTTGTTGCCACCAAACACATTATTATTATTATTATTATTTACTCATGAATTCTTAATTTAATTTAACAAAATGTGTTTCTAGCATAACAATATAAAATTATAATTAAGAACTGGTAGTGACATTATTATTTAATCGAAATTAAATAGTGGTTATGCCACTTCATAAAATAATTCTTTAAATGTGGGGTGAACAGTATTTAATTCATCTACAGTCGAACTTCGATAGCTCGAGCCACAAAAAAAATTTGAGTCATCAAGACTCCGAGTTAGTAAAATACAAAATTGATATAATTATGTAATTTTTCATCAAGAGATAATTTTTTTTCTAACGTACGCTTTTCCTCTTTGTGTTTTTTTAGGCGCCTACTATTTTTTTTTTAAAAATAGAGTTCGTATAGACCAATATACCTACCAACCTAGTAATGAGTGTTCTAACCCTTACTAACAAGAAATTTGACAATTCTTCCAGAACGAAATCACTATTTTCTACACATACGTATGTATACTAGGTCATACGAACATACAAACACAGTGCCCCCCGAAAGCGATGCACTATAAAACGAACTTGTAAAAAGAAGTAGAATTTGGGAATTCCCCTTCACAATTCGACTTATCGACCGACGGTGAAGCCAAATAATTGCCAACCAATTTCATTCGTTATTAAATATTCGAGTTATCGAAATTGGACTGTATATACAAAAATTTTCACAATAAAATTGTAGAAAATAAAAGGCAACGAGATAAGAAAAGAGCGAAAAATATATAACAATTCAATTTGTGAATTTCAAATAACAAGCAATATTTTAACTTTTTTTTAGGTAGACGAACATGGATCTAATGACTATGTTTATAGGAATTCTATTAAATAACATTTTTAAATAAAGTGGTGCGAAAAGAAGGTATGACGACGATATTCATTGAGGGCGCGCGGTTTTCGATCGAGACCAGCTGATTTGGAGCTCTTATAAAACCAATGTCCGTCTTCACAAACTGCAGTTTGCACACTAATCAGTTAATTTTAAGAATCTATTGAAAAGGACGGGCAAAATAAAATGATATCTGGCCAAAGACAACATTTTAAAAACGGTGGTCTACGATCGTAGACCGGGCGCCCACTGGAGGGTTAGTCGAGACGATTTTTCCTAGATAGAGAAAACTATCAACTTTTTTAAAGTCAGCATTTTTTAGAGCTGAACAAGTTTGAGAAGTCTGTCTCCGCATCACATTGAGATTTTTCAGGCCAAATCTCATCTGTAACAATCTACATAAGAACAAGTCAGAGGCGAATAGACTAGTCATCATGATATGAGGAGCAACAGGAATTAACTAACTCATATAAAGAAGAATTAAGAATTGATTTACTATATTTTTTTAAGTTGAAGAGTGCCCCGAGGGTGGCAGTTTAAAAAAAGAAATGCGATGCAAATGTAAAAAAAAAAAAAAATGTCGGAAGATCTGTATGCAAGGTCAGTAATATTGAATGCAAAAATTTCAGAATGCATTTAAAAAATCTGGTACATATGTAGGCACATAAAATGTATTTAATTTGAAAAATAAATGTAATATGGTATTCACACTAGCGTCGAAATACGATAATTTCAAGTTCAAATTAAAAGTGTTCACACCTATCGCACATGTATTTCAAAAGTGACACAACTCAAAAAATTTAGTTCTTCAGAAAAGGTGAAAAACTGTTTTAGGAGCGTACTGGCAAATAAGCAACCTAAACTGTTTCAATTCGAAATTTAAAGTGCACACTGTTCACTTATGGTTAAGAAAAATGGCACAACACCAACTAATGCACTTTTTATATAAAATATACACCCCAGCTATGGGATCGGATCATAATTGAAAATTTGTCACTTTTTTCGAAGGTACTTTGATATCGTTTAGAAAGTTTATAGTAACATAAGTGTCATTTGCAGGGCTAATAATGAATCTAAGTTAATGCACTTTTTATAAATATGTTGGGTGGAAGTTTAACGTGTTTTTGTTGGTGATAACTCAGATATTGGGGTTTTTGAGTTGTGTCACTTTTGAAATACATGTGCGATATATTTACCAATAGTAAATCTATGTTGGTGTCATGTTATAAAATTCTTAAATATTAAATAATTTTTTTATATACAGGGTGTTTCCAAGTTAAATGTCAAGACTTTGGCAACTGATTCTTGGGTTTATTCTAAGAAAAAAATCGTTCTACAGCAAGGGTCTATCTCCAATTTGAACATCATTTATCGAGAATTTAAGAAAACACCTACTTTGGTGTACCTGGACCCATACTAACTCAAATATCTCCGCTAGTACTTACTACAGAAGTTAGTGCTTCGGAGTACTGAGCCAGCGGTCTTGGCTTCGAATCCCGCCGCAAACACCTAAAAGTTTTTCACAGTGCCCACCTCTTCCGAATGCCTGACAAGCATTCAAGAGTATCATTTGTCATGTAAAGCTTCCCAACTCGCCGTTCGGAGACGGCAGAAAACGGTAGGTCGCTTCCATTCGTGCAAAAATACAACGCGAACACACAAATGGTTTCGGGAAGCTAGGCTTGGTTCTACCTAGGACTGCTGAAGCCAAAAATATATATATAATAATAATATGTATTTGGATGTTATTGTGAAACAGTTGGGTAGATAAAGTCGACTACAACATATGTAGCTAACATTGGATAATTTCAGCGCTGGTTAATATGTTTAAATTTCACTTTTCGGGTGAATTTTGCCACTCAGGGTATCTCAACAATTGTCAGGCAGTCGCGTAGAGATCTCCCTGACATGCAGTTCGGCTTTCGGGAGAAGCATTCCACACTGCATCCGCTCATGAAGTTCCAGCATGACATCACCGTAGCTCTCAACATGCATCGAGTCAACGTCGCATGCCTTTTGGATGTCGAGAAAGCATTCGACAGCGTATGGATCGAAGGACTTATCCATAAACTTCATTTACTAGGCTTTCCCTTAGCACTAATTAAAATTATTTTTTCTTTTCTTTCTTCCAGGAAATTCTTTGTACAACTGGAGAAATGCACATCAACAGTGAAGATCATCAGAGCTGGAGTTGCCCAAGGCTCTAAACTCGGACCGTTCCTGTACAGTATATTGACATCTGACCAGCCCATCCCAGACAACTGTGAGAACCTACTCTACGCCGATGACTCCATAACTTATGCCATCTCGATTTCACCATTGATAGCTGTCCGGAAAGTTGAAGCCCACATCCACAGACTTATTGAGTACTACTGAAAGTGGAGAATCAGAGTCAACAGCAGCGAAGTGTAGAAGCATAACCCTGAAACTCCCAGATGGATCAACACTAACAAACAAACGCAGCGTGAAGTACCTGGGGACCCACTTTCACGAGCTGTTAAGGTTCAACCCTCACGCAAGGAACGTCCTGAAGAAAGCCAACTGGGCCTGCCATCGTCTCCACCCACTAATGAAGAAAAGAACCGGACTTAGCCAACAAACCAAGACCTTGATGTATGTACCAGTAACTCCTGAGACCAGTCATCGGATACAACTTTCCCGTCTGGTTCTCCATCTCGAAGACAGCCATGAGACAACTCCAAGTTTCTGAAAGGAAGATACTAAGGATCTGCACCGGACTATTCTTCGACCGAGAGCGTCAAAAATACTGCAGGAACGACCATCTATATTCAGAAGCAAAGATAATACCAATCGACAAGTACCTACTACTTTTGGCTAAGAAGCTAGTAGGAAGCGCAGCCAACCACCCAAATCAGCTAATAAGAAGGATGACAACCCAACAACGACTACCCCAGCCGTGGTACCTCAGCGCCCTGGACACCTTGGATGAAGACATCGCCCCAATTGACAACGAGGAAGCAGTTGCATTCTACGCTGACACAGGGTCAGCCAACCGCCGTGGCTAAACGCCAACCCCCTTCCAACCTACATCTAACTCGCCACTGACTTTATTTCTAAGTCAATGTATAAGGTTAGGCCCCCAGTGTGCCAACAAATTAGTATTATCAATGTATCTTATAGCTTTAAGTTTATATTAAGACAATTGTATATATATAATGTTCAATAAAAATCGTAGAAAAATCGCGTGGAAATCAAGTCCAATATAGAGCCAACCGTAGAAAGGTGCCCCAATGCGCCTGAAGCTAAAAATAATGGACAGATGTTAGTGCGACTCCTATGACCGATGGGCTTTGGTGACACATGCAAGTGATCAGAGCGCCTCTTCGCGGCGTGCAAGTGCAACAGCAATTTCTTTTTTTTCAGATATTTATTAAACCAGTCGAAGAGATACATATTTGTGTTTTGGATGTTATTCCACTTTCGATTTGGTTTGTATCAATTTTAAATGTCTCAACCACATAGTTTATTTTCGGAAATAACCACTAAAAACACTAAATAACTCCTAAATTATTTTTTTTAGTACTGAATAAATTTTAGTTTGCGTTTAGATTAGGAGTGGGTACAAATTAAACGAACTAGTTTAAAAAACAGTTTTTCATCTCGAAACAAGTTAACCGTTTTTTTATAAAAAAAAAACAGTTTAAAAAGTAACTACATTACATTTATCTCCTTTGCACATTGAAAATTCATTGCAAAACAACAAAAAACAAAAGCAAACGAACCAAGCAATTCATGACCATGATTTCACCCCTGATGTATACACTGGCTCTTTTCACACCATCCGGTTTGTGCACGGTTTCGACCGTACGGCAAAAAACCGGACGGCGAAATTATTTCAGTGGCGTGAAGAAGAGCCTGGCCCTTTTCACATTGCACGGCGACGTTTCTTTCCCGTTCAGCCACTGCCACTGAAATTCACGGCGACCGGACGGCAACCGATAGCTTAGTAGTGTACACGACCAAATGCACGTTTTCACATTACACGGTTTTAAGCCGTACGGTTTACGATTCATTATGAGAAAACAGCACATAAGTCAACAACAAAATGTGTTTGTGACGGCGAAAAACCGTGCATAAACCGTATAGTGTGAAAGGGTTTTTAATTCGGATTTTTGCCGTACGGTCGAAACCGTAACTACTTAACCCGTTCGTTTTCGTTTTTTTTCGTTTTTTCAACTCTGCTCGCGTCTCGTTTTTTTAACCCTTTGTTCGTTGATCGTCTTTTCAACTCTTTGTTCGGTATTGGTTTTTACAACTCATTGTTCGTTTCTAGTTTTTGAACTCTTTCTTCGTTAATCGTTTTTACAACTCATTGTTCGTTTCTAGTTCTTTTAACTCTTTCTTCGTTAATCGTTTTTTCAACTCTTTGTCAGGATTTAGATGAAACGAATTTTCCAGGCGACATTTTCTCAATTCTCTTTTGTTCTCGTATGGATTGTACGTACATACATAAACATAGTCAGGATTTAGATGAAACGAATTTTCCAGTTTGTCGTCTCTGTTTGTGGATGAAGAGGTTGAAAAGAGCGGGGAACGAAAATGTCTTTGGGTCGCTGGAATTCCATGTGATTTTTCTGTTCTCTTTTGTTTTCTTTCCAGTTTTTGCGTTTTGCTTGTCATAATCATAATAACATATGTGAATTGAGCTAGACAGGGCTATTTGTTTTTGTTTGTCAGGATTTAGATGAAACGAATTTTCCAGGCGACATTTTTTCAATTCTCTTTTGTTCTCGTAGGGATTGAACATACGACACGATTTTTTCCGGACGAGAAACAACAACAAATAGCCCTGTCTAGCTGAATTCGCATATGATACTACCCAGCAGGAAAAGGTAATCTATTGGAATTCCAGAATGCATTATACTTAACACGGACTATGTCCTATGAAAATAATCGATTACCTGAAAGTGTTTTAAGAATGCATTATATAACTCATTCTATTGGAATCGAACAGGGAATCAATCATGATTGGTCATGCCTGGAAAATTCGTTTCATCTAGTGTTGTGCAAAACATACCGGATTTTTTTTTAAAAATTTTCTTTTGTAAATTCTAGTGAACAGGAAGATATTACGTAAAATTCTTTAATATTACAAAAAAATTATTAATTAATTTAACTCAGCTCTATTTCATGCCTGTGCAAAATATACCGGAATTCCAAAAGCACCGCATTTCCTTCCCATTCCCATTTAATCTCGTTTATAACGGTTTTGACTGTCATTTGAATCGAATTTTAGACAAAAGAAAAGTGAAAATGACATTAGCAACTTAGCTAGTTGTTTCAAAATTTGTTATTACTAAATTGGCCAAAAATAAATACGGTATGTTCGCTAAAAATCAAGTTGTAGCTGACTTCAAGGCAGGTCTATACCAAAAAAAAAATTAGCCGAAAAGTACAAAATGGCATCATCGACAGTGTAGGATATAAGATAAATGTTTCAGAGGCGAAAACCGATTGAAACCATTTATTCTTAAGGACGTCCACGAAAAACATCAGGCCGAACCGAGCGGGAAATCTAAAAGATGGTCGTAAAAGATCCTTTATTGTCTTCCAAAACAGATCGTTAGCGAACTCAATCTTTCAATTGAAGCAAAAAACGTACAGAAAGGTTTAAAAGAAGCTGCCTTGTGTTCTTTTCGACCATGTAAAAAGCCTTTACAGACTGCTAAGCATATACAGAAAACGTACCATTTTGTTGTTTTAGTTAGTCCTTGATCAATTTGCTTAGGCTAATCGTTTTTTTAGACTGGATTTCGCAATAAACTATTTAAATTGGTCCGAGACTAAGCCACTTTTTACATTGGTCCGAAACTAAGTGCTGATAGTAAGTTCAAATTTATTCCTTTTTTGATGAAAGAATGGGACACGTCTTCACGAACAACATTGTCGCCCTATGGTGAAGCATGAAGAAGGTTCGATCATTGTGCGGGGATGTTTTTTTTTGGCTAAAGATGTGGTCCCCTACATGAAATAAGTGATATGACGAATCGTTTCTAGTATAGGGATATACTGGAATTCGAAAAGCTTCCATAAGCTGAAAATAAGATGCCACTTCGTTGGGTCTTTCAACAAGATACTGACCCAAAGCATCTTTTAAAGTTGCTAAAGGAGTGTTTTGCGAAGAAAAAAATCATTTTATTAGAATGGCCCTCTCAATCGCCCGATCTGAACCCTATCGCAAAGTTGTGGCAATTTTTAAGAGACGGGTAGGTTCAATGAAACGCGTATCCAAACACTCTCTTTTTACGTCATTGAAGAATGAATAGTGAAGCATAACAAAAGCTGTAATTGAAAATTCAGTGTCGTCCATGCTTAAAGATGCGCAGAGGTAAGAAGAAACAACGGCTACTGGCAAAGCATTATGCTGACCATACACCATTCAACTCAACCGTCAACTTAGTCGGTTCATGGTGAAATCAAACCATGTGTGGCGCTGTCAAGTGATCGATTTGACGGTTGACGAGTTGGTTGGGGTAAAATTAAAAGATTTTGATTTTTGGAAGTTGATTTCAACTCAGTTGAACTGTGTGTGGGGGAGTCATTTGATTTGCTGTCAAATTGAGGGGAATTTGTACTAGGCTTGTGAAATCTGTGAAAGTGTGTGTGAGCGAAAAACAGTAAGAGCCCCCGCACACTACAGACTTTCTATCGGCCGATAGTTTGGTCGGGTTGGGCTGGTTAGTGCGCACACTGCGCCGATTAAATAGTCGGGTTGGTAGTGAGTGCGCACACTAGACAAACAATCGGCCGACTGTTCTCGAACGATTTGGTTTTGCTAGTCGTTAAACACATTTTGCAGAGAATAGTCGCTTAATGGTAGTTAGTAAAAAATGTTCCAGAGAGGTGATCATTGCTCTACGCCCAAATATGTCCATAATTCCATATTTAAATACAACGAAAAATCCAGAACTTAAAGAAAATTAATTTAAAATTCAGAGCAAACTGGGCTATCGAAAAAAAATCGGCCGACTTTATAGTCTGTAGTGTGCGCACGTAGAAGAGCGCCGTACTGATTAAGTAGTCGGCCAATAGTTTGCCGATACTTTAGTTTGAAGGCAATCGTGTAGCCTATCAAACTTATTTATCGGCCGATATCGAATCGTTGTAGTGTGCGCACTCTCATATATTTTCATACTGATTAAGAGCCCGACTAAACCGTCGGCCGACAAAAAGTCTGTAGTGTGCGGGGGCTCTAAGCTATTGACTTTAAACGCACACGTAAAGAAAATTCCAGATATTTGTGGCATTTTATACAAAGTCCTTCAACTCAGTTGGTGCAGTGTGTGGCCGAATATCAATTCAGTTGTAAACTCAATTGACAATTGAATTGAATTGTGTATGGACTGCTTTAAGTATTATAAGATTATAACCAAAAATCCGGTATTTTTTGCACAGGCATGAAATAGAGTTGAGTTAAATTTTTTGGTAAAACATTAAAAATTATTACAGCAGGACTTCGTTTTTTTCCTCTAATTGTATACTAATGCAATAAGTTTTTTGTATTATCAAAGATTTTTACTGTTCTCTAGAATTTACAAAAGAAAAAAAAAACGTTTATTTCTCGTTTCGTGCAAAGTTGGGTTTTTTTTTCGCTGAAAACAAACTGTTTCATACGGAGTTATGAAGCAAAAATAGTTTTTTATTTTCTCGCAGTACATAAGAATGTACTTATGTATGTACATTTATGTAGGGTACGTA
Source organism: Brachyopa scutellaris (assembly GCA_949775065.1). Classification (NCBI taxonomy): domain Eukaryota; kingdom Metazoa; phylum Arthropoda; class Insecta; order Diptera; family Syrphidae; genus Brachyopa; species Brachyopa scutellaris. Next base: position 22,565,253 of record OX459112.1, read on the forward strand.
CGTCTAGGTATGTAATTCTAGTTCGTTATTAGTGCTTCTTATTTTAAATAATAGAAGACTTGTGTATGTATGTATGTAAATATTTCAAAGTTTAGATTAGTAAAGCGATTTTCTTGTAAAAAGAAAATTGTAGGTATTGTATACTGAAATATTATAGATTTCATGCAAATAAAAAAAACTAAGAATAGGTAGTTTTGTCTATCAATTTATCACGTAGGTATGCTTGCGTATGTTTTGAAATAAAATGTTTTTTTTAACTAGTTTTTAAACTACATACATACAGTGCTGGACAAAATAAATCATACACCATAATACAACTTGTATGTAGACCTGTAACTTTTTTCTAATGAATCAAAAAGCCTATTATTTGTGCTGAAATCAAAGCTAAATATATAAGTTCAATAAATGTGGAAGGATGAAATAAAAGTCGTTCATAAATATTTTTAAATAAATTTATTTTGAATTTTATTCAAATTTCCGGTTGGTCAAAATAAATCATACACTTTTATAACTTTTTTTTTTACAACGAATATTGTACGATTTAATGAAAGTTAGTATTTAGTGTGACCGTCTTTTGCTTTTAATACTGCTTCCAGCCAACGAGGCATACTTTCGACCAATTTATGCAAGTATTCTGGATCGAGTTCTACCCAAGCCTTCTGAAGTGCAGCATAGTATGAAGTTTTATTAGTAACGGTTGTTTTTACTATTTTCTCGTCTAAATAACCCCATAGATTTTCTATGGGGTTCAGATCCGGTGATTGTGGCGGCCATTCAAGTAACTTTACCCTGCTCAGCTTAAAAAAGTTCATGGTTTTCCTTGCCTTGTGTTTTGGGTCATTGTCTTGTTGGTAAATGTAGTTGTTCTCCAAACCCAATTTCAACACAGATTCTTCTAAATTTTCGCATAGGATATCGATGTAACCGTCTGCATTCATAATACTTTCAATTCTTTTAAGGCCAGATTCGTTTAATCTCCTACGTACAGTGCGGGCGCTAATAGGCAGATCCATTGATTCTACAATAGTAGGTATTAGGACGGTTGAGACTGGGAATTCTGAGCCAGAGCGAGAGGGAAGATGTTTGTGTGAGAGTGAGCGAGATGGAAGATGTTTGTTTACATAAGGAGGGGTATCGGGTTACATTTTTGTTTACATAAGCGTGGGAACATTTTTAATTGCCCATTAAAGTGTCATGGAATGTGATTGATGTTTGCCGCTTCCGGTTTTTAATTACCCCGGTTTTTTTTTTTGTTGACATTAGCGTGGGCGAGGGAGAGGGGGGAGGGGGAGGAAGGCTTTTGTTTGTTTATATTAAGAAGGTGTTGGGTTAAATTTTTACTTATGTCATGCTGTCTGTCTGTATGTATGTCTGTGTATGTATATACATGTGTGTATGTGTGTGTGTATGTATGTATATATGTGTGTATGTATGTATGTGTATATGTATTTGGATATGATGTGGCGCCATATGAGTCATCTTCAAAGCAGTCGCGTGTCATATATGTATGTATGTACATATGTATATCGGTGTTTTTGTTTTGTTTATTGGACGAAGGAAGTAAAAAGCGTCAGAGGGAGAGGAAAGATATGCGGCTGTTTACGTTTGTGGGCGAAGGGGGAAAAATGATGAGAGGGGGGTGAACGATTTCCTGGGTCTACTCATCCAGATCAGATTGTTTATTTTGGGCAGCTGGGGGAACAATGGTGAGAGGGGGATGAGAGGGGGTAAACGGTTTCTCGGATCTATTTATCCAGATCAGATTGTTTATTTTGATTGTTGTCTGAAATAGGTACATTTTTGTTTTTCATTGCCGATTCTGGCACAGGGAGCCAGGAAGTGACGTCATCAAGGAGATATAGGGTTACATTTTTTGGGGGTGAAATCTGGGAATTCGGAGCAATTAGTGTCATGGAATGTGATTGATGTGTACTTAGTGTTGTACTTATACTGTACCTAGTGTGTACTTAGTGTGTATCAGAGAGTACTTAGTGTACTTAGTGTGCACTTAATGTACTTAGTGTGTATCGGAGAGTACTTAGTGTTTGTGTATACATACGTATGTATGTGTATATGTGTTTGCATAAGATCTGGCAGTATATGAGTCATCTTCAAAGCAGTCGCGTGTCATATATGTATGTACATATGTATATAGGTGTTTTGGTTTTGTTTATTGGACGAATGAAGTAAAAAGCGAAAAGGAAATTCTGAGTCAGAGGGAGAAGAGGGATATACGAATAGGGAAACAATGCTGAAGGGGATGTGAATGGTTTCTCAGGCCTACTCATCCAGATAAGATTGTTTATTTTGACTGTTGGCTGAAATGGTTATTAGTTTTGACTATATTGTTTCAAGGAAAATTGTTTTTGTTGGATGGATGAAGTAAAAAGCGGAAAGAAAAATTCTGAGTCAGAGGGAGAGGAAAAATGTGCGACTGATTTATATTCGTTGACTGATGTGGAACAATGATGAGGGATGAGAGTGGGTGAATCGTTTCCTGGGTATGGTTTCCAAGGTCTACGCATTCAGATCAGATTGTTTATTTTAGCTTTTGACTGAAATGGGTAGTAGTGCTGACTGTAATATTTCAAGGACAATTGTTTTTATTGGACGAAGAAGTAAAAAGCACTAAGCCAGAGCGAGAAAGAAGAAGTATATTTGCAGGCAGATGGGAAACAATGATGAGAGAAGGAAGAGAGGGGGTGAACGATTTCCAAGGTCTACTCATCCAGATCAGATTGTTTATATTCGTTGATGGTAGGGAAACAATGATTAAAGGGGGTGATCGGTTGCCAAGGTCTACTCATCCAGTTGGAATATTCATATTTCGACATGCTTAAAAGTCTTGGTCTCATTATCTTTCGACCATATTTATGGAATTTGCTGACCGAGGGCTAGTGGAATATTCAAGATCAACAAGTTATTGTTTTGGCTCATAATGGTCAAGCGTATGATCATCTGGTATTCAAGACCAATGTGTATGTATATGTTTCCGCGCTTTCATAAAAAAACTATTTGTATATGTATCAAATAAAAAAAATAAAGGAATAGAGCAAGAGGTCAACACATCGCTGACATCGATTTCAAACCATATCGTTTCGAATCATCATCATTATTATCATCAGAGACTAAGAAGCAGAAAGAAACAAATGTAAATTACCTAACAGAAGTTGAAAGAAGATAAAAAAAAAATGTTATTATGATATGTGAACAATGTTGGAGTGTTTCTTATTCATTAGTTTGTATGATGGGGATAAAAGATTTGTTGATCGTGTAAATAAAAAATAAAGAAACTTTTAATCAAGGCGCACTCAAAGCTTTGAGATCCTACTCTTTGCACTCAAGGTAAAGTGCTGCTTCAATGAGTTGAGCTAGATTAAGGTTCTACCAAAGATTATCAGATTATTTACTTTGATTGTTGGCTGAAATGGGAAGTAGTGCTGACTATAATGTTTCAAAAAAAAAAATTGTTTTGATTGAACGAAGGAAGTGAAAAGCACGGAGTCAGAAAATGAGGAGAGATATACGAATAGGTAACAATGCTGAGAGTGGGTGAACGGTTTCCAGGGTCTTCTCATTCAGATCAGATTATTTATTTTGGTTGTTGTGGCAAATACATCAATGAGGTAAACCACTGTTTAACTGATTCCAATTGTAGAATGACGTCAGTTGTCTTTGCTAAAATGGATCAGAATGGAGCTAAACGAAATTCTAGTCTGAAGGATTTCATTCCTAAGAAACTACTGTATACAGTTTTTAGAAATCCCTTCAAATCATCATCATCATCATCATCATCATCATCATCATCATCATCATCATCATCATCATCATCATCATCATCACCATCATCATCATCACCATCATCATCATCACCATCATCATCGTCATCATCAGAAACTAAGCAGAAAGAAACAAATATTAAGTATCAGAAGCTCGAAGAAGATTAATAAAAAAAAAATGTTTATTATGATAATGTAAACAATGTTGGAGTGTTTCCTATTCATTCTTTTGTATGATGAGAATTGAAGATTTGTTGATCGTGTAAATAAAAAACAAAGAAACTTTTTTTTTTTTAAATAACTGTGTTTTATTTATTATTCAATATTAATCAAATCAATATATCCATCCTTTTCTCTTATAATTCTACATTTAATTTTTTCATTAACCAATGGTCCATAAATTCTTCTTTTATTAATTAGTCCAAATCAATAATCCCTCTTTATTGTTAGGCAAACAAACAAGGTATTCTATACCTGTTGATTCGATGACAGTACACTCTAAGACTTTTTTCTTTTTCATAGTGCTTTCGCAAAGTTCTTTTTCCTGACGGATACAAATATGTTGTTTATTTATTATTTTATACAAAAGATTGGTGGAGGAATATTCATGTTTCGACATGTTTAAAAGTCTTGGTCTCTTTATCTTTCGACCATTTTTTTTTTTTTTTTATGGGATATGTTTTTATTTATCTTTCATTTTTCTACGGAATATATCTATGTTGTTGTTATTGTTGTTGTTGTTATTGTTGTTGTTGTCTTTGCTATTGCTCTCGTTCGCTGACTATGATATTTCTATACAAAAATTGATGGAGGAATATTCATGTTTCGACATGTTTAAAAGTTTTGCCATTATTGGTTTGTAGATTTTTTTTTAACTTTCGATTGAAACTATTAAAATTGATCTCATAGCATCTGTAACAGCTTGTGCTGTCTTATTCTTCAAAGGAATCGCCCATGCATACTTGGAGAAGGTATCGATTACTGTTAATAAGTAATTATTTCCATTATTTAGCTTGCTGTACGGTATCATTTCAACCAAATCTGCTTGCCATAGGTCATCTAGCCCTTTAATAACAACCCGGCGCCTGATGAAATTTCTTCGTGCGGGCTTGTGTAATTCCTCGACAACATTCCTCTTACTCATACCGAAATAGAATGAATAAAAGACCAAAGAAATTTACATTAAAATATGTAATATTTATTTTATTTGAATCTATCATAAAATGACATTAAGCTCTTAATTCTAATGATTAAAACTATGCATACATAAATTCGTGGGATCGATTAAGTGAAAAAAGTCTCCCACCGCTTGATAAATTCTTTAGTTCAATTAGCAATTCTAGTTGTACTGCAGAACAACATGATTTTGCAAAGACGGTATGGCAAACATTTAAATGTGAAAGTCTATTAGATTATTTAGAGTTATATCTAAAAACAGATGTCTTATTACTAGCCGATATATTTGAGAATTTTAGAAAAGTTTGCAGAAATATCTATGGGCTGGATCCCTGTCAATATTATACAGCACCTGGTTTATCATGGGATGCTATGTTAAAAGTAACAAAGATTAGACTTGAATTACTTACTGATATAAATATGTTTACGTTTGTACAAAGAGGTATTAGGGGTGGTCTTGTGCAATGCTGTTGCAGACACTCCAAAGCTAATAATAAATATATGAGTGACTTTAAAAGTGAAGTACCTTCTGAATACTTGACGTATTTGGATGCAAATAATTTATATGGTTGGGCAATGTCTCAAAGTCTACCGTATGGTAAATTCGAATGGATAGAAACTGATAATTTCAATGTATTCAATGTATCACCAAACTCTCCATCTGGCTACATTTTAGAAGTTGACTTGGAATATCCAGAACATCTTCATGATGAGCATAGTGATTTCCCATTTTGTGCAGAAAATAAAAAAAGCCCAAACGCAAAATTTAGTAAACTCATAGCAGACTTGAACCATAAAACAAAATATATCATACATTATAGAAACCTTCAACAGTGTGTTAAGCACGGAATGAAAATTTTAAAAATACATAGAATTTTAAGTTTCAAGCAATCATGTTGGTTAAAACAATACATCGATTTAAATACACATCACCGTAAATTGGCTAAAAATGAATTTGAAAAGAATTTCTTTAAATTATTAAATAATGCTGTTTATGGTAAAACGATGGAAAATGTTGATAAACGAAAAGATATAAAGATAGTAACAAATTGGGAAAGTTGTGGAAAACATTTAGGTGCTCGAGCTTGGATAGCAAAACCAAACTTTCATAGTTCTACTCAATTTACAGACAATATGGTTGCAATTCAAATGAGTCGCGTTCATGTAACTTACAACAAACCGATTTATTTAGGTTTTACTGTACTCGATTTATCAAAATGGAAGATGTATGATTTTTATTATGAATACATGAAACCAAAGCATGGTGGCAATTTAACTTTAAATTATATGGATACTGGTTCTTTCATATATTCTATCAAAACTGAAGATTTCTATAAAGATATACTGGATGATATTGATATGAAATTTGATACATCAGATTATCCCACTGATAATCGATATAATATTCCAAATAAAAATAAAAAGATAATCGGGATGATGAAAGATGAGATGAATGGTGAAATTATTAGAGAATTCGTTGGGCTTCGATCTAAAATGTATTCCATAGATATCGAAAAAAGAAAACAAATTAAAAAAGCTAAAGGTGTTAAGAAAACAGTACTAGATGGTATGAATATTGATGATTATAGAGATTGTTTATATAAAAATAAACGTTTCTATGGATATATGTTTATAATTAGGTCAAAGATTCATAACATATATACACAATGTGTTAATAAACTAGCACTAAGTTATATAGATGATAAGAGATATATTATGGAAAATGGTGTTAGTACACTTGCATGGCTGGTAATCTGTATCGAAAGTACACTCCAAGGAAATCGGGGTTTATTTTCCAAAATCTGCTATATTTGTTACTGGGTGATTAGGTAACAAGTTCAGTAGTTTTGTGAATCTTATGGCTAATGACAAAGCACCAAATCCGTTTTTGTATGGTTGTAGAGCCCATTACCTTCTGGAATTTTTACTGCTTCCATAGCTTCTTTTTGCTGAATAAATTAATTTGTTTCTCTTGAAGGAGCGATTTCGTCTTCTTATATTAGCAGTAGTAGTAGCACTTGTATTTTTTTATTTTTGATGCCCAAGTTAAATTAGATCCCGCGTTCATCATTATCATATTTGTCATCACTAGACTATTTAATCTTTCGGAAAAGGAAGAATGTTATGCTATTACCCTCTGCCGGGCCTTCTCAGTAAGAACTTTATTAGTAATATGTTGACCAGGTATGTTTTTACTATAAGCATATGCCACATTGTGTTCACGGCAGACCTCATCCAACTGATTGATTCCACGATCTCCCTTAGCAAGACGGTCTTTTAATTTAGTCCCAGGACCACAGAAAGTACATGACGGAAATTGTGTTTCGAATGGTAATTTATTTAATAATGAATTTACCAGTCCATATCCTTCGGATTAATGTTTTCGACTGACCAGATATACTTGATATTCTATCGTTTTATAGCACTTTCTTGTTACGGCTGCAGACTCTGCATTAACCGAAATATAAATATCTACGACAACTTGTAAAATCCATTCATGGAATACAATGAGTTTTCATATTATTGTGAAATTATTGCACCTTCCGAAGCAAAACGAAACTCAGTGTTTATATTTGATGATGTAGCTTGTGATAAACAAAACAACATTCGAGAATATGTTTATATGGGATGACACAACGATATGGATAGTTTCTACTTATGTCAATTTTATACACGCATACCAAAACATTTGTTTCGGGACAACGCAAACTACATAGTTATTTTCAAGCAAGACGAGCTAAATCTGAATCTGATCATATAAATTCCGATACGACATTCAATCAGTTTAAAGAACCGTGCACAAACTGTTGGAAAGATGCATTATTTCTGATGGTCATCAACGACCTCCCACTAGTCTTCAAATATTCTGAGTGTCTTCTTTTTGCCGATACTCTTAAATTATTTCGCTCCATTAAATCTGAATATGATTACGATTTATTATATCAAGATGTCGCCGCGGTCAATGATTGATGTGAGCGGAATCACCTCCTTCTAAACGTTTCTTATTGTCCTGCTTACTGCAATCCGCTATCCGCTAACTGATATCCGCTAACTACTATCTGTAACCGACCGGTTAGCAACCGCCCTGTTTGGAACCGACCGGTTAGCAACCGCCCTGTTTGGAACCGACCTGTTTGGAACCGATCTGTTTGAAACCGACCTGTTTGGAACCGACCTGTTTAGAAGCGGCGACCTTAAGGTGTATTGTGCCCCCTATCAGTCATAGACGCGCATACCACATATTCGTATGTATGTCTGTACATATGTATATCGGTGTTTTTGTTTTGTTTATTGGATGAAGGAAGTAAAACAGGGTGTGAGTAATTAGTTGTGGCGCCATATGAGTGAGAGCGAGAGGAAAGATGTGCGAGTGGTTTATATTTGTTGGTGGAGAGGGAAACAATGGTGAGAGGGGGGTGAATGATTTCCTGGGTCTGGTTTCCTGGGTCTACTCATTCAGATCAGATTGTTTATTTTGGCTGTTGGCTGAAACGTGTACTCATCCAGATCAGATAGTTTATTCTGAGTGGGATATTCATGATCAATAAGTTATTGTTTTGGCTGATAATGGTCAAGCGTATGATCATCAGGTATTCAAGACCATTGGATTAAATTTTGATATTAGCGATGTAGTGACCTTTTGCTAAAATTATTTATCTGACACACACACAGTTCTTAATGAATAAACAGAAATATATAAACAATGGTCTTGAATACCTGATGATCATACGCTTGACCATTATCAGCCAAAACAATAACTTATTGATCATGAATATCCCACTCAGAATAAACTATCTGATCTGGATGAGTACACGTTTCAGCCAACAGCCAAAATAAACAATCTGATCTGAATGAGTAGACCCAGGAAACCAGACCCAGGAAATCATTCACCCCCCTCTCACCATTGTTTCCCTCTCCACCAACAAATATAAACCACTCGCACATCTTTCCTCTCGCTCTCACTCATATGGCGCCACAACTAATTACTCACACCCTGTTTTACTTCCTTCATCCAATAAACAAAACAAAAACACCGATATACATATGTACAGACATACATACGAATATGTGGTATGCGCGTCTATGACTGATAGGGGGCACAATACACCTTAAGGTCGCCGCTTCTAAACAGGTCGGTTCCAAACAGGTCGGTTTCAAACAGATCGGTTCCAAACAGGTCGGTTCCAAACAGGGCGGTTGCTAACCGGTCGGTTCCAAACAGGGCGGTTGCTAACCGGTCGGTTACAGATAGTAGTTAGCGGATATCAGTTAGCGGATAGCGGATTGCAGTAAGCAGGACAATAAGAAACGTTTAGAAGGAGGTGATTCCGCTCACATCAATCATTGACCGCGGCGACATCTTGATATAATAAATCGTAATCATATTCAGATTTAATGGAGCGAAATAATTTAAGAGTATCGGCAAAAAGAAGACACTCAGAATATTTGAAGACTAGTGGGAGGTCGTTGATGACCATCAGAAATAATGCATCTTTCCAACAGTTTGTGCACGGTTCTTTAAACTGATTGAATGTCGTATCGGAATTTATATGATCAGATTCAGATTTAGCTCGTCTTGCTTGAAAATAACTATGTAGTTTGCGTTGTCCCGAAACAAATGTTTTGGTATGCGTGTATAAAATTGACATAAGTAGAAACTATCCATATCGTTGTGTCATCCCATATAAACATATTCTCGAATGTTGTTTTGTTTATCACAAGCTACATCATCAAATATAAACACTGAGTTTCGTTTTGCTTCGGAAGGTGCAATAATTTCACAATAATATGAAAACTCATTGTATTCCATGAATGGATTTTACAAGTTGTCGTAGATATTTATATTTCGGTTAATGCAGAGTCTGCAGCCGTAACAAGAAAGTGCTATAAAACGATAGAATATCAAGTATATCTGGTCAGTCGAAAACATTAATCCGAAGGATATGGACTGGTAAATTCATTATTAAATAAATTACCATTCGAAACACAATTTCCGTCATGTACTTTCTGTGGTCCTGGGACTAAATTAAAAGACCGTCTTGCTAAGGGAGATCGTGGAATCAATCAGTTGGATGAGGTCTGCCGTGAACACAATGTGGCATATGCTTATAGTAAAAACATACCTGGTCAACATATTACTAATAAAGTTCTTACTGAGAAGGCCCGGCAGAGGGTAATAGCATAACATTCTTCCTTTTCCGAAAGATTAAATAGTCTAGTGATGACAAATATGATAATGATGAACGCGGGATCTAATTTAACTTGGGCATCAAAAATAAAAAAATACAAGTGCTACTACTACTGCTAATATAAGAAGACGAAATCGCTCCTTCAAGAGAAACAAATTAATTTATTCAGCAAAAAGAAGCTATGGAAGCAGTAAAAATTCCAGAAGGTAATGGGCTCTACAACCATACAAAAACGGATTTGGTGCTTTGTCATTAGCCATAAGATTCACAAAACTACTGAACTTGTTACCTAATCGCCCAGTAACAAATATAGCAGATTTTGGAAAATAAACCCCGATTTCCTTGGAGTGTACTTTCGATACAGATTACCAGCCATGCAAGTGTACTAACACCATTTTCCATAATATATCTCTTATCATCTATATAACTTAGTGCTAGTTTATTAACACATTGTGTATATATGTTATGAATCTTTGACCTAATTATAAACATATATCCATAGAAACGTTTATTTTTATATAAACAATCTCTATAATCATCAATATTCATACCATCTAGTACTGTTTTCTTAACACCTTTAGCTTTTTTAATTTGTTTTCTTTTTTCGATATCTATGGAATACATTTTAGATCGAAGCCCAACGAATTCTCTAATAATTTCACCATTCATCTCATCTTTCATCATCCCGATTATCTTTTTATTTTTATTTGGAATATTATATCGATTATCAGTGGGATAATCTGATGTATCAAATTTCATATCAATATCATCCAGTATATCTTTATAGAAATCTTCAGTTTTGATAGAATATATGAAAGAACCAGTATCCATATAATTTAAAGTTAAATTGCCACCATGCTTTGGTTTCATGTATTCATAATAAAAATCATACATCTTCCATTTTGATAAATCGAGTACAGTAAAACCTAAATAAATCGGTTTGTTGTAAGTTACATGAACGCGACTCATTTGAATTGCAACCATATTGTCTGTAAATTGAGTAGAACTATGAAAGTTTGGTTTTGCTATCCAAGCTCGAGCACCTAAATGTTTTCCACAACTTTCCCAATTTGTTACTATCTTTATATCTTTTCGTTTATCAACATTTTCCATCGTTTTACCATAAACAGCATTATTTAATAATTTAAAGAAATTCTTTTCAAATTCATTTTTAGCCAATTTACGGTGATGTGTATTTAAATCGATGTATTGTTTTAACCAACATGATTGCTTGAAACTTAAAATTCTATGTATTTTTAAAATTTTCATTCCGTGCTTAACACACTGTTGAAGGTTTCTATAATGTATGATATATTTTGTTTTATGGTTCAAGTCTGCTATGAGTTTACTAAATTTTGCGTTTGGGCTTTTTTTATTTTCTGCACAAAATGGGAAATCACTATGCTCATCATGAAGATGTTCTGGATATTCCAAGTCAACTTCTAAAATGTAGCCAGATGGAGAGTTTGGTGATACATTGAATACATTGAAATTATCAGTTTCTATCCATTCGAATTTACCATACGGTAGACTTTGAGACATTGCCCAACCATATAAATTATTTGCATCCAAATACGTCAAGTATTCAGAAGGTACTTCACTTTTAAAGTCACTCATATATTTATTATTAGCTTTGGAGTGTCTGCAACAGCATTGCACAAGACCACCCCTAATACCTCTTTGTACAAACGTAAACATATTTATATCAGTAAGTAATTCAAGTCTAATCTTTGTTACTTTTAACATAGCATCCCATGATAAACCAGGTGCTGTATAATATTGACAGGGATCCAGCCCATAGATATTTCTGCAAACTTTTCTAAAATTCTCAAATATATCGGCTAGTAATAAGACATCTGTTTTTAGATATAACTCTAAATAATCTAATAGACTTTCACATTTAAATGTTTGCCATACCGTCTTTGCAAAATCATGTTGTTCTGCAGTACAACTAGAATTGCTAATTGAACTAAAGAATTTATCAAGCGGTGGGAGACTTTTTTCACTTAATCGATCCCACGAATTTATGTATGCATAGTTTTAATCATTAGAATTAAGAGCTTAATGTCATTTTATGATAGATTCAAATAAAATAAATATTACATATTTTAATGTAAATTTCTTTGGTCTTTTATTCATTCTATTTCGGTATGAGTAAGAGGAATGTTGTCGAGGAATTACACAAGCCCGCACGAAGAAATTTCATCAGGCGCCGGGTTGTTATTAAAGGGCTAGATGACCTATGGCAAGCAGATTTGGTTGAAATGATACCGTACAGCAAGCTAAATAATGGAAATAATTACTTATTAACAGTAATCGATACCTTCTCCAAGTATGCATGGGCGATTCCTTTGAAGAATAAGACAGCACAAGCTGTTACAGATGCTATGAGATCAATTTTGATAGTTTCAATCGAAAGTTAAAAAAAAATCTACAAACCAATAATGGCAAAACTTTTAAACATGTCGAAACATGAATATTCCTCCATCAATTTTTGTATAGAAATATCATAGTCAGCGAACGAGAGCAATAGCAAAGACAACAACAACAATAACAACAACAACAATAACAACAACATAGATATATTCCGTAGAAAAATGAAAGATAAATAAAAACATATCCCATAAAAAAAAAAAAAATGGTCGAAAGATAAAGAGACCAAGACTTTTAAACATGTCGAAACATGAATATTCCTCCACCAATCTTTTGTATAAAATAATAAATAAACAACATATTTGTATCCGTCAGGAAAAAGAACTTTGCGAAAGCACTATGAAAAAGAAAAAAGTCTTAGAGTGTACTGTCATCGAATCAACAGGTATAGAATACCTTGTTTGTTTGCCTAACAATAAAGAGGGATTATTGATTTGGACTAATTAATAAAAGAAGAATTTATGGACCATTGGTTAATGAAAAAATTAAATGTAGAATTATAAGAGAAAAGGATGGATATATTGATTTGATTAATATTGAATAATAAATAAAACACAGTTATTTAAAAAAAAAAAAGTTTCTTTGTTTTTTATTTACACGATCAACAAATCTTCAATTCTCATCATACAAAAGAATGAATAGGAAACACTCCAACATTGTTTACATTATCATAATAAACATTTTTTTTTTATTAATCTTCTTCGAGCTTCTGATACTTAATATTTGTTTCTTTCTGCTTAGTTTCTGATGATGACGATGATGATGGTGATGATGATGATGGTGATGATGATGATGGTGATGATGATGATGATGATGATGATGATGATGATGATGATGATGATGATGATGATGATGATGATGATGATTTGAAGGGATTTCTAAAAACTGTATACAGTAGTTTCTTAGGAATGAAATCCTTCAGACTAGAATTTCGTTTAGCTCCATTCTGATCCATTTTAGCAAAGACAACTGACGTCATTCTACAATTGGAATCAGTTAAACAGTGGTTTACCTCATTGATGTATTTGCCACAACAACCAAAATAAATAATCTGATCTGAATGAGAAGACCCTGGAAACCGTTCACCCACTCTCAGCATTGTTACCTATTCGTATATCTCTCCTCATTTTCTGACTCCGTGCTTTTCACTTCCTTCGTTCAATCAAAACAATTTTTTTTTTTGAAACATTATAGTCAGCACTACTTCCCATTTCAGCCAACAATCAAAGTAAATAATCTGATAATCTTTGGTAGAACCTTAATCTAGCTCAACTCATTGAAGCAGCACTTTACCTTGAGTGCAAAGAGTAGGATCTCAAAGCTTTGAGTGCGCCTTGATTAAAAGTTTCTTTATTTTTTATTTACACGATCAACAAATCTTTTATCCCCATCATACAAACTAATGAATAAGAAACACTCCAACATTGTTCACATATCATAATAACATTTTTTTTTTATCTTCTTTCAACTTCTGTTAGGTAATTTACATTTGTTTCTTTCTGCTTCTTAGTCTCTGATGATAATAATGATGATGATTCGAAACGATATGGTTTGAAATCGATGTCAGCGATGTGTTGACCTCTTGCTCTATTCCTTTATTTTTTTTATTTGATACATATACAAATAGTTTTTTTATGAAAGCGCGGAAACATATACATACACATTGGTCTTGAATACCAGATGATCATACGCTTGACCATTATGAGCCAAAACAATAACTTGTTGATCTTGAATATTCCACTAGCCCTCGGTCAGCAAATTCCATAAATATGGTCGAAAGATAATGAGACCAAGACTTTTAAGCATGTCGAAATATGAATATTCCAACTGGATGAGTAGACCTTGGCAACCGATCACCCCCTTTAATCATTGTTTCCCTACCATCAACGAATATAAACAATCTGATCTGGATGAGTAGACCTTGGAAATCGTTCACCCCCTCTCTTCCTTCTCTCATCATTGTTTCCCATCTGCCTGCAAATATACTTCTTCTTTCTCGCTCTGGCTTAGTGCTTTTTACTTCTTCGTCCAATAAAAACAATTGTCCTTGAAATATTACAGTCAGCACTACTACCCATTTCAGTCAAAAGCTAAAATAAACAATCTGATCTGAATGCGTAGACCTTGGAAACCATACCCAGGAAACGATTCACCCACTCTCATCCCTCATCATTGTTCCACATCAGTCAACGAATATAAATCAGTCGCACATTTTTCCTCTCCCTCTGACTCAGAATTTTTCTTTCCGCTTTTTACTTCATCCATCCAACAAAAACAATTTTCCTTGAAACAATATAGTCAAAACTAATAACCATTTCAGCCAACAGTCAAAATAAACAATCTTATCTGGATGAGTAGGCCTGAGAAACCATTCACATCCCCTTCAGCATTGTTTCCCTATTCGTATATCCCTCTTCTCCCTCTGACTCAGAATTTCCTTTTCGCTTTTTACTTCATTCGTCCAATAAACAAAACCAAAACACCTATATACATATGTACATACATATATGACACGCGACTGCTTTGAAGATGACTCATATACTGCCAGATCTTATGCAAACACATATACACATACATACGTATGTATACACAAACACTAAGTACTCTCCGATACACACTAAGTACATTAAGTGCACACTAAGTACACTAAGTACTCTCTGATACACACTAAGTACACACTAGGTACAGTATAAGTACAACACTAAGTACACATCAATCACATTCCATGACACTAATTGCTCCGAATTCCCAGATTTCACCCCCAAAAAATGTAACCCTATATCTCCTTGATGACGTCACTTCCTGGCTCCCTGTGCCAGAATCGGCAATGAAAAACAAAAATGTACCTATTTCAGACAACAATCAAAATAAACAATCTGATCTGGATAAATAGATCCGAGAAACCGTTTACCCCCTCTCATCCCCCTCTCACCATTGTTCCCCCAGCTGCCCAAAATAAACAATCTGATCTGGATGAGTAGACCCAGGAAATCGTTCACCCCCCTCTCATCATTTTTCCCCCTTCGCCCACAAACGTAAACAGCCGCATATCTTTCCTCTCCCTCTGACGCTTTTTACTTCCTTCGTCCAATAAACAAAACAAAAACACCGATATACATATGTACATACATACATATATGACACGCGACTGCTTTGAAGATGACTCATATGGCGCCACATCATATCCAAATACATATACACATACATACATACACACATATATACATACATACACACACACATACACACATGTATATACATACACAGACATACATACAGACAGACAGCATGACATAAGTAAAAATTTAACCCAACACCTTCTTAATATAAACAAACAAAAGCCTTCCTCCCCCTCCCCCCTCTCCCTCGCCCACGCTAATGTCAACAAAAAAAAAAACCGGGGTAATTAAAAACCGGAAGCGGCAAACATCAATCACATTCCATGACACTTTAATGGGCAATTAAAAATGTTCCCACGCTTATGTAAACAAAAATGTAACCCGATACCCCTCCTTATGTAAACAAACATCTTCCATCTCGCTCACTCTCACACAAACATCTTCCCTCTCGCTCTGGCTCAGAATTCCCAGTCTCAACCGTCCTAATACCTACTTACAATATTTCGAGAAGATAGTTTTGGGTTTTGCTTAACAAGTCGACTGATTCGGACATCTTCACGGGCAGTTGTAGCCCGCTTTCGGGCGTTTCCAGAAAAGTTCACCACAATTCCATGTATTTCATATTTTTTCCAAATGTGTTGGACTGCTCCAATGGATATAGAATACTTGTCAGCAATTTTTCTATACGATTCTCCTTTCTGTCTGTCGCGTAACACCAAGTTTCGAATATCAAGAGATATTTGCTTTCCAGACATTGTTCAGGCTTGACGCGTCTACTCAAAATAACCGAAAACCTACAAGTTCGCAAGTAATTTCCTGCATTGATCTTAAATATAGTAAATAAAAAGTTGGGAATACGTTTCTCAATCGGGAACCAACGAATTGAATTAATTTATCTGTTTTGCTGCATTTTTTTAAAGGTGTATGATTTATTTTGACCAAGTCAAAATTTGAAAATATCGCAAAATAAATTTATTTAAAAATATTTGTGAATAACTTTTATTTCTTCACTATTACTTTATTAAGCTACTGCTATAAGCTTTGATTTTAGCACAGTAGATAATCTTTTTGAGTCATAAAAAAAAAGTTACACGATTTAACTGAAATGCTTATGATATGTATGATTTATTTTGTCCAGCACTGTAGTTATTTTTTTTTTAAAAACTGTTTCGTTTCGTTAACACAAAAAGCGAAAACGACCCACCTCTTGTTTAGATCACCAATATCAATAAGAATCCGTTGTTTAATCTTTGCGCAACGGATATTTGTTATACCCCCTTATTAAATTGCTCTGTCATTTTCATTCAGAATCATTCAACTTCATTGAAATTAAGTTTGTTCGATTTTATTTTAACATAATTTAGAAGGAGTTTCAACGAAATTAGGTTGAAACTATATAATTTCTATGTATCAATAATTCATATGTGAAATTAACACCACTATTCTGGAATCCGTCGGCGGGAATCTTCCACCGAAATTCGAAATTTCCTATCATTGAATCCGTTCGAAGGGAATCATTCACTTGTCGGTAATATGAATAAGATTCCGGAATCTCCCCATACATTTGACATCCGCAACTACTTCAGTGCGGATCTGGTTGTTGTGTGATATACATGAATGATTAAACTGTGCTGAACAAGGCTCTTAATTTTGATTAATTTTTTTTTATTGCACAATGTTTTAAAACAAATGAAGTGCTATTTTATTTATTTATGTGTAGATTTTTCTATAAAATAAAAAACAAATGAGTTGGACTACAAAGTTCTCATGATTTATTCTCGAATGTGTTGTTCTCATTTGTGTTTGTTTAGCTCGAAATTTAGTTCATCCTCAGTGTTTGCTCTTAAATTCACACGGGTTCTTCTGCATGCAGAAATTTCCTCATTTTGATAAAAAAAATAGAGACAAAGCATCCATTTTTGTTAATTTAACTTATTATTTTACAAATAAAAAAAAATCCTGTCAACAATGCAAGACAGCAGTGTTAGTTAGTTTAGTTAGTTTTTAAAGACTTTTATTTCATTATAAAATTATTGGTAACATATGTGTACAGAGTCTGATTGGTTTGGCCTATGGCCGTCTACCAGATTGACAATTATAGTTACTTAAGTGATATTTAAGAAAAGTACATAAAATTCTATACAAAATATCGAATATTTACACAACTATAGTTATATATACAAATATACCTTAGAAGTCGCCCTCGATTACATGCTTTCTGTAACGTAGTGCGTTTGTGGAGTAATTGTATATGACATCCCAGCCCCGATCGCCGTTCAGGATGTTGAGTGCCTCATTTACTTCCAATCTGTGTGAACCAAAATATCTCTTGCGGTATTCTTTGAAAATTGGACAAATCTCTCTCTCCTTGAGGTTGCAAAGATCGCATAAAATTGGAGGTCTGGTCGATGTGGTATAAAATTTAGGTTGGCTAGTTCTCCTCGCATTTTAAAAATGGTGCTAATCATACTAGTCGAGTAGTGGTTTAAGAAGTATGTTCGCTCTCCAAGATTGTGGTTCATTTTGCTATAGTGTAGTCTATACTGAGATGACTGCGCTTCGCATTTTGCTTTAGCAAACATGGTACGGCTTGTTTCCTTCAGCAACATGTTGAACTTCATTCTTAATGATGTAGGGTCATCATCGGAAGTAAACTTTACGTTCAAGCCGCAGTTCGATGCCAGTCTCTCCCATTCTTGAACAAGGTTTCCTCTTGATGATAGAGCATGCAACAGTATTAGTTTCGGCAGTCTTTCTTGTCCCCATGTCATGACTTTCACTATATAATTAAAATGAAGTTTAAGCGTATCTAAGAATAGAGGTGGGCATCCTGTCTCTAGATGTAGCATATAGTTGGGAGTTCCACTCGGCAATTGAAAAATCCTTTTGAGAAAGTATCGAAGGCATTTTTCGACAACTTCAAAGTGACAATAACCCCAAGTTTGAGCTCCATTGAAGAGTATGGAGGTAACAGCAGTACGAAATATTTTTTGTTTTGCAATATGAGTTACATATTTATTTTTAATGCATTGATCCCAGATAGATGACAGAGCACAGCCGTGTTCGAAATAATAAACCGACGTGTCAGTAAGACAGTTCATCCGACGGATTCAGTGATACAGTGGACACGTTCACGTGGATCTAACTAGTGAAGTGAATCTCAGATCCGACGGATTCTAGAATTTGGAAATTCGCTTTTTTGCTCTGGTGTGAATACCATATAAAACTCTAACATACCGATACTTAAGTCGGTACAAAGAATGGTATTAGTAACACTCAGTCAAAAACATATTAGAACGTACATTTTTTCGAAAATACATATGTACACAGTGTGTCGAATAATATCCCGGACTGGTTCTAAAAAACATAATTAAAAGACGATTTCTGTTAATTTTTCGGTGTTTTTATTCGAAATATTCTCCTTACGATTCAATACACTTGTTACAACGAATTGCCTCCAGTGCCCGTGTCGAGGCTGCTTGAATAGTCGGAATGTTGTCAAAAAAAGCATCCTCTCAACTTCAATTTCGGGAACAAACACACACGTTTGATTTCGAGGCAAAAATTTAGGAACAATGAGTGCTGTGGTACTCGATGCATTATCGTAACAGAGACCAACTTTTCTGGAACAAGATGTTCGGGTCGAATACGATGGATTCTAGCCATCAAACGGTACAAAACTTCAAGATTATATCTTCCATCATTCTCAGTGAAGCATTGCGGTTTTCTGCGACAAAATCACGTACTTTTTTGTTAATTTCAAGAGTTCGAACTGAAATTGGCCTTCGTGTGTGTTTGTCATCCTCCAGTGTCTCTCTGCCGCCCAAATAAACTTTAAGCCACTCGAATCATTACGGTACACTTGTTGCATCAATCCAAATGTTTCTGATGGATTTTTACCAAGTTTTGCGTGGAATTTAATGTCCGCTCTTTATTCCATGTTTGAATTTCAACATCAAATGAAAAGGTGTTCTGGAACAATAATTTTTATAATTGGTAAATGTCAACTAAATGTCATAAAATTTTGACAGATAGAGAAAGATTAGGTCTGTTTGGTTTGTCGATAGTTTTCGCAATACTCATGACAGTTTCATGGCTCTCAATTTTCCTTACTCTCATTTGGCTCTCTCTTTGCGATGAATTATCTGCAAGTATCTGCCAGACCTTTTCTTCGGGGTGGACTGTTGAACTCGGTCAAACCAAGCCCTCTGACAGTTTGAGAAATGTCATAATCTTCATTGTAGTGGAAAACAAAAACAAATCGACAGGTTTTGTTTCAAAAGCGTTTGGTGTCTTTTGTTCAAGTTTTTTCTGTTTGAGAGGATATCTCTCTCATTGAGAGGATTTTATTATTTGGCAGATATCAATCACTTACGCGAAAAAGACACACCAAACAGACATATTCAAGCTTTAAAAATAAAAGCGCATGTTCGAACCAATAGATGGCGCTCTTGATTGTTGAGCTACGGTTCGTGTCCGGGATATTAGGTTTGTTTGATGTCGGCTTTAAGGCGCACTGGAAACGCACTGATGCGTTCGATGTCGGTCAGTGCTACACTGAAATCGCACTGAAACAACGAACTAATCAAGTGCAAAAATATACGAAAATTAACAAAATCTGATTTATATTAAGTTTTCAATGCATGACATTTGTGAAGGCAAGCAATTTGCGTTCGATGAAATGGGGGTTGCACTGGGTTTTCGGACAACCATGAAAATACACTGACAGTGATACTAGTCAGTGCGCCCTATGGCTGGGGACAGCGAACGAAGCTGACACACTGTGTATATAAATATGTACATTTTAAAACAATAACTCCGTAACACATATTCAGCAGCCTAAACATTTTTATTTTGTTATTTTTAAATTTTTTGACTCGAAGTTAATATACGCGGCGTTTTTTGTTGTTGTTCAAGTCGCTAATGAAATTGCCGACTCTTTCTAATAAATCAATCAACGCCAAATACATATATACATAGTGGTAAACCAATATAAATATTCACTTGAAAGTGATTCAGATATGTTCCACACCAATGCAATTGAAGACTTTTTAATCGTTTTCCGAATACAGCGCGACTATGATACAAATCAATTTATTGTTGCTCAATAAAAATAATAGCGAACACCTAATCTTATTTATTTACTTTGTAATTTTCAAGAGCCTTATTCACTGAATGCATTCTGCGATAACTTCCTGGTTAGTTCAACGAGCCAAAACACCGCGCCCGATCGCGATTAAATAAGTCGATAATCAGATCTCGGAGAAAATGTTCAATATATCCATACTCTACATGCCAGACAGAGCGCGCGTGGTTTGAGGGAAAACCTATACCAAAGGAAAATTTCTTTGGGCAACTTGATTTGATTGCGTTGACATTGTTTAAAAGCCAGTCTACTTAGAGAGTACGTGTTCACGGCGGCATAATCCATCTATCGCATTCAACTCGTCCGCAATGGTGACCTGAATTTTTCTCACATAACATGTTTGAGAAAAAGAAAAGAAAAACAAAAGTCCTATCAAATTGTTGTTGCTGACAGAGAATAGGCAATACCTACATACCTACTGGTGAATGGGAAGGCAATATAAAAACCGACACACACTGTTATTGCCCACATGCGGTTATGGGGGCATATCAACATCACAGGGTGGAAATAAATTTCTGTGTCACACATAAATTTCTATGAAATCAATTCTCTCTTTTA
This sequence comes from Brachyopa scutellaris, assembly GCA_949775065.1. Lineage (NCBI taxonomy): Eukaryota > Metazoa > Arthropoda > Insecta > Diptera > Syrphidae > Brachyopa > Brachyopa scutellaris. The sequence continues at coordinate 22,586,653 of OX459112.1, forward strand.
TCATACCAAGAAGTACTCGTAGAATGCGACAACTTTTGAAAAATCGAGTATTTGGTAGACCAAATTGGTTCTTAAATCGAAATAAGTGAGTGCTTTATGTCTTTTTACAAACTTGACCCAATTCACTAATATACAGTTTATAGTAATGCTTTTATACCTATGAGTACTTAATTACACTTTTGTACTGAATTCATGAATTTATGTACATATGTATGTCTATTATGTAAGATTTTACAGGGGATCGACTGTGTCAGCTGTGCGGATATTTCCAGTAGGCTTGTAGGTAATATGCATGCACATACATATGTTGTATATATAAGTATATTCTTGCGGTTAGAAGTGTTTAATAGTGTAGGACTTATGACAGTTCATTGACTGATCTATTTCAAATGTAAACAATTTCTTATCAGCTGGGTCCCAAGAAGTATACATCTCTAGTGTTGCTTAGTAAACAATGACTCAAATTATTACTTCCATTATGTAAGATAATGTAAGTTCGAGTATGTATCACAACATTTCTATAAGTAATCTCGACTTTGGGGTAAACCAATTAAACATTTATGATATCAAGAAATTGTTGAAAGAATGCCTTTCTGCGTCTGTAATTTCTCCTCTTTTTAAGCTGGACACGGTTCCAACAATTTTGTACCAGAAATCAAAACCACATAGCTTGCTCTGTATGGTTAGACAAAAAATAATAATATTCGAAGGATAGATTCCACCAGTTCAGTATTGTATACAATATTTGCTATTTGAATAATTAATTTCGAATTATTTGAGAAGTGCAAACGCGAAAACGAAAAGTTACTTAACCGTAGACCTACGATAAAAATAATCGACTAAACATACGTTGGTGGGTTGTTTTCAACTCTTGTATATTTTTTAATTAAACAAATATAAAAATGAGCACTTCTTGAGAAAAAGTTGCAATTTCAGCTAGAATTAGTTAGAAAAATAAAAATTAACATATGTATATGTATATTAAGTAACTCGTTGCGATTACTTAAATGTTTTCAACACCTTTTACAGACACGTTCTGGTTGTGTATGTACTTTCAAAATTGTTTTCCGCATATGCAGCAGACCAACTCCGTTTTGTTCCTTGGTTTTAGCTTTTTTTTAGGTAAACAAATCACTTGACGAATGACTTGACATTTTATCTGGTTGAAAACAAAATAGTTTGACATTTTTGTCCATTTATCCCTACTTCTTTTATTTTATCTATGTGAATTGATTTCTCTTTTCTTATAATAAAATCATTTGTGGGATAATTAGTTTGATATAAAACGACGATCGATTTAACAAAAGGCTGTTCATTATATAATTCGTTATATTGGACGGCCATTGTATGTACAAACTGCAGTAGGTATGTACATACATGCATACATACATTATTTGAAAATATGCTTCGATTCTAATTTGTTTTCTAAAAAAAAAATTTACTTGAAACGGGGAAAAAATTACTGTATGGCTTTCAAGCCGTATGTACGTAGTACCTACCTACATATGGGTGTATTTTAAGAAATGCCTCTTTCGTTGACAAAGCCAAACAAAGAGTTTAGTCGAAAGTAAACGAATCAAAAATTTATTTAGTATTAATTGCAAACTATACCTACTCTATTCCACAAAAATTGTCAGTACAGGGAAGATAGGACTTTTGCCTCTCATTCTGTTTGCAATACCTCTCATAAATCTTGCCGCAGATCGGAGAGCAATACCCGTAGGGTAACTATCTGCTGATTTAAAAACAAAATAATTTATTGAACGAAAAAGATAATTATGTTCAAAGTGCACACCATCTCAATTTTGATGACATTTTAGAATATTGTAGAGGGCATTTTCTCGAGTACTTTTATGTCAAAATGTCATACATCGGAAACGATTAGTTTCCAGAAAAACAAGAAAATGGAAAAAGCAAAAAATTAGCGGCTACACCCTCTCCTACTCAAATCCATTTATTGGTTCTCAAAGCACAAAATCCCAAAGCTCTTTGACCACAACCTCAGAAAAAGCTGTAATGATTTGCTTTAGTTTTACAATGGTAACACTGCTTTTATGTAGGTATTTTCCATACACACAGCGAGAGTTGACGGCGGCCACACGAGTCAGTGTTGTCACTTGGATTTTGAAAAATTTGCTAGATTGGACAAGAAAATGTGGTAGATTTAAAAAAATGGTGGTAGGTTTGATAACATTGACATTAGTATGAGCGTATATACAATACAATGCCTCAAATTTTGCGCGGATGAGGATTTCGGTAAAGGTTTCCACACAAATGAATGAAAAATTCATTGGTTTTGAATTTGCGAAACAGATTGGAAACATTTATATTTCCATTTAAATGTGCAGGACAGAATTTTAAAACGTGGTAGAGTTTTTGTTTTCCGTGGTAGATGTGGTAGATTTAAAAAACGCTCAAAATTGTGGTAGATCTACCTCTATCTGTGTGGCAGATTGGTCATGTGTAAGTCAGTAGTTATGTTTTATTTCAGCGGCAATTTTTCTGATTGAGTGCCAGAATTATATGTACATGCACTAGTGTTTAAAAAAAAGCTCTCCCATAAGGCCTGTACTGACAATTTTTGGGGAACAGAATATGTTTTAAATTCTTTGTCCTCAAGCCGCTGCAGGAGCAAAGTTTTTAGTAGTTAGTTTAATGTATACATTCACTTCAGCACATTCAGAAAAAAGTAAATATTCCTGTTTTCAGATTTAACGTTCACTGTCAAATACTTATGGTTAATGCACATGCATACATTATGTATACATATATAATAGGTCTGTTACCGTACTGTTGCAAACAGCTGAAAACAGCCGAAAACTACACTCTCTTCTGTCAAAACATATGAAAAATCTTCGTACGGGAACAGGATTTGACTGATTTCGGCTGTTTTCGGCTGTTTTGGACAGGTACGGGAACAGACCTAATATGTGCAATACTACCCAGCGCTGACTCTACGATACTGTGACAGTTTATATGCAAGTTCTTTCTCCGGATATGAAGGGTAAGCGTTTACACACTGCAACTGCATCCTATGGAATCGCTTACTATTTTTCCCGCTGGGTATTGATAAGATCTGATGAGCTTTGATTATAACTACAAGTTCTGCAGGGAGACTGTAAATGTGATTTAGGTGTCAATGACAAATTATGACTATGAAGAAATCCTGCTATGAGCTGCGGTGTTTCTATATGTAGGCTTATTACATATACACAGCAAACGAAAAAAGTAATCTATTGGCTGACATTGTACCACTATTAAATTCAAACGAAACCAGCTGTTTTTGGGAACAAGGATAGTATTGAAGATGATGCAATGCACTATAGGTACACAGAATCCTAGTGAAAAAGGATGTGCGCAGTATCCACTACCCTTTTATGTCTGTACTAGGCGCTACGCTACGGTTTCATACCGTTTTATATATACATATGTATAAACGCCATGTGCGCATTCAAGTTTTACCGGTATAGCTACATTAAAATAACTCAAGTTTCTCATTCATGTACAGAGGGTATATTTCTAGATTTACTGCAGACGTGTTTTGTGTCACCCTGCGTGTAAAATGCTAGACACTGCCGTTGTGTGCGACCATGTCAAAGCGATATTTTATGGCATAAATATCTTGCGGTATAGACGACCTTTGGATATATTTATGATATTCTTTTGTTTTCTTTCGTCGTGTATCCGTTGTCTGGCTCTGTATATACATTCCTAGCTGTGGTCAGTCTTCTCAATATCCCTTTTCCACATTTTATCGTGTTTCCGTGATTTTTAAATTGGTCACAATAAGGGGCTCGTACAAATTAAATTCCAATAAGAAAATTTGACGCAAGCAAGCAAGAGATGATTTTAAAGAAAAAGAAAAACAGCTTCGAAAGCGGGTCTCATGATGATAATTATAACGCATACAAATGCACTTCGACCAGCAGCTGTGACGGTGAACCACTCACAAGTCAACACATATAACAAAGCAAATTGCAAATGGAAGAGTAAAAATATTAAAAAACATAAAAAAAAACCCAAAAAAAAGGAAGACGTGACATTGCGTTTTCAACTCAACATTAATTCTAAAACAAAGATTTCCTATTTTAATTTTCATAGTTTGCGTTCCAAATAACTGGAGGTTTTCTAAATATGTCCACGATTTTGAAAAATTTCCAACCCAAAAATTCCAATACGTAATTTGAACGAAATATTTATAATTTTTTGATTTTCTTTCTTCGGTATTTGGGTGAAAAATCTATATTCTTTAGCACTCACCATTCTATTGTTTTTATATTGGATTTATTTAATACACCACCACCACTTGACACGTCGTCTTGAGAAAATATTTCGACGAACAAGGAAAAATTGCGATTTGTTCACGGAACTCTGGACAGATTTTTGGTTTGACACTTTTGTAGAACATTGAATTAATTGAAAATTGCAACTAAAGTAAAACTTTCGAATTGTTTATATTTTTTGCTGTTTGTTTGTTCTGTTTTCTCACTTTTATTTTGCACGCACAAAGTACTATACAGGAGAACAGTCTGCGAATCCAAGTGAACGGATAATTTTTTACCTATGCTAGAAGTAAGTTTTGCCAACCTCGAAAAATAACACGATACACAACTACACACTCAAGAAATTTGTTGGAGTTCTACAGCTGGAATGGGATATAAACAAGTACGGGTGACATCTGTGGCGGAGATGTGGTAGCCGTAGAAAATAAGACTAGATTAAGTATTCCAATAAGCGCTCTCACACGTTTGCAAACTACTAAAGTTGGTACACTAAGCAAAGAAAATTATTATTTATATGCTCCGACAATTTTCGAAGTACCTACCTAAAAACAATAGCATAGTAGCCGTGCAAAAAACACGTATATACGCTTATTTTGCAAATTTAGATGTAAAATACAACAATATATAAAACTGAGCTGTTCGTTTGATACCTCAGAACTCATAAACTAACCATCCGATTGAGCTGGAACTTTACACTATATACTTTTTCTGATGTTTGAATTGTTCGTACATTAAAACATTTCAAGTTTTCCGCTAGATGGCACTGGAACTCAAAAATTTTTAAATTCACCGTACGATTAAGCTGAAACTTACACAATATATTTGTAATGAATTGAGAAATGTTTGTACATCAAAAGTTCTCAAGTTTTCCGAAAGATGGCGCTGGAACACCAAAACTTCAAAACCATACGATTGAGCTGAAACTTACAGAATATATTTGTTATGAAGGGAGAAATATTTGTAAATCAAGAGCTTTCAAGTTTCCCGATAGATGGCCATGAAAACCAAAATCTCAAAATTATTACTACAGTAATGCACGGTGACAGCTAACAGCAAACTTTTGATTTATGTGCACTTCTCCCTTCATTACAAATATATTGTCTAAGTTTCAGCTCAATCGGATAGTAAGTTTTGAGTTTTTAGGATATTATTGTTTGGAGAGTTTTTTTTAAATCCAAATAGAGTTGGTGGCATTTAATTCTCCACCAGAGTAATTATTATTCACAAAAAGTCACTCGAAAAAATTTCATTGCATTTCTGACATAAACACTGTTTTCAATGGGTGTAGCGAAGCACACCGGGTAACCACTAGTCACCTTATAAAAATGAGAAAATCAACTATTAGTCTGTATAGGATCTTATTAAGTCTCTTTTCATAATCCTTGTTTAGTAGTGATCGACTGTTTATATGAACTATACTCTGTTCCACACAAATTATCAGTACAGGGAAGTTAGGACATTTGCCTCTCATTCTGGTTGCAATAGCTTCCATAAATCTGTCCCTCTTTAAAGCTCTCACTGGGTTACCATAGTATGCATGAAAAATCACCGCAAATCGGAGAGCAATACCCATAGGGCTACCATCTGCTGATTTGAAAACAACACAATTTGTTGAACGAAAAAAAGATAATGGTGTACAAAGTGGATACCACTTCGATTTTGATGAAATTTTGGTATGTTGTAAACGGCATGTTGTCGAGTATTTTGGTGTACCTATCAATATATCGGAAACGATTGGCTTACGAGATATAGGCTAGAAACAAAAAAAGTCACTATTCGTTTCCACACCCAAAACTCATCTCGCGGAAATAACCTTCATTATAAATCACAAAAATCGAAAAAGCGTTCAACTTCATTTTAACGGTTTCACCAGAAAAACAAGAAAGTTGAAAAAACAAAAGGCATGTGGCAATACCTTCACATAGACGCTGATTACACGACTCTTTTTTTCGTTCGTTCCGTCTTTCGTCTTTTCGACAGATACGTACGGTAGTTATTACACGGTATTTAATAATTGTTGGATACGTGCATACGTGATTCTGACGTTTATTGAAATCCACATTATATTTAGGAAGGGAATAGTAAAATTTCAGTTGGAATCGCACTAAAATTACTTATTATGGAGGATAATAATTGCGTAATTACTCGCAATGTAGAATGTCCCTAAATTTAGCTCCAAAATCAACTTTAAAATTCATCATTAAAATTCTTTGCTTTGTTTTAGTTGTCAAACGAGAAATGTCAAAGATCAACCGGAAAAAAATTTCAGAATTTTCATTCCTGCTTTCGTTACTTCATTCCCCTCTCGTTTCCTTGCCCCTCCTCTATCTGTCAAAAAGACGAAAGACGAAACGAACGAAAAAAGAGTCGTGTAATCAGCGTCATACTGGTTCTCAAGGCACAAAATCCCAAAGCTCTTTGACATAAACCATAGCAAAAGCATTAACGATTAGCTTTTACTTGTAATGGTAACCAGGACTGCCGAAGTGAGTACTAAGGGAGTATTCGTACTACTCTCTCAAAGACTGTACTCCCGTGCTCAACAGTAATTTAAGAACGTTTTGTTCAGTGAATAGTACTTTGATAAAATACTAAATTTTCCAAGTGTCCAAACCAAATACAGGGTGATTTCTATGTCCCAGGCCGATGTCTTTTTTAATAGCTTTTAAATGAAATTATGTGCAGAATTTGATGTTGGTCAAGTGGCTAGCTCTGGCCATGGCGCAAAGGCGGGCTCTTTTAAGCACATTTTTCATAACAATTTCGCAGATGTCTGGTGTTACTTAAGGCAATTTTATTTCGAATGTTGTCCTTAAGCATCAAGATTGTGAATGGTTAGAGTTTTAACAGACTTTATGTTGATGTTTGATGTGTATTGTTTCTGTTTTGTACTCCTCTCAGACCCAAAATACTCCCCTGCAAACGTCTAAAATACTCCCATTAGAATTTTCAAAACGGCAGCCCTGATGGTAACTGTTTTGATGTTGATATTTTCAGCCACACATAATCATTCAGCCACCGACTACTGTGGAGTTGGCCGGTCATGGTATGGTGGGATGTATGCGAATTTGTGGTAAACTACAAAAACAAAACATGAGTAAGTCAGTGCTTTGGTTTTCATTTCAGTGGCGATTAATCTAATTGAGTGCCGTGAAGGCATGTACAGCTACCAGTGTTTGAAAAAAAGCTCCCCCGTAAGGCCTGTACTGACAATTTTTGTGGAACGAGTATAATTTCATGTTTTTTGATCACTTCGGGCTAATTGAATACACAATTATTTAAAGTTCGTTTTCCAGTAATCTACTACATTATCTGATGGTGAGTTTTTGCAAGTTCCACAATCCAGTCCACTTGTAATTTAATAAAAGTGAGCGGAGGGAGGAGATGGATATTTATTTATTTACAATCTAGTTGACTTCCGTTCAGTTTAAATTTTTTGATTATAAAAAAGTTTTTTCTTACATATATTGCAAATTTAACTTATAAAACCATAAAATAAAAAGTGAGGAGCTTACTTGGGATATAACCTTAAAGTAAAACATTTTTCTTCAAGTATTCAGTGATGACTTTAATCTTGAAATTACATAATTAACAGATTCGTCAGCAAACAAAGTAAACGAAAATTTTGCAATGAGCAAACCATATGATGTGTATCGTGATAGTTACTTACGTTACTTAGGTTTGTATTTTCCCCACTTTGACATCGTAAACAGTCAAGTCCATTGCTATAAGTCCATCAATTTTTTCTTATTTCATTAGGTTATAGCAATGAAATTGGTGAAGCATTTCGCCCGCTCTGGCAAACACGTTTTGTAAATCTCACATATTGCGTGGCTGTGACCTATGTTCTCGCTGATGCCTCTGATAAAGGTATTAAAAAGTACAAGGCACCGTTATCGACGAATAAGGGAGTAGCTATAAAAACCGCAGATGTATTATTGTGGCAGATGTTCGCTTCAGTTATAATTCCTGGGTTTACTATTAACAGGTTAGACTTTATAGTTCTAAAGATAAACGTTAACACTTATGAATAACCCATTGAATTTCAGAATAGCGAAGGGGACACGTTATCTTGTAAAAAAATTTAAAGTCCCGAATTCCAAATATATTCCAACTGCAGTTGGCCTTGCCAGCATTCCATTGATAATAAAGCCTATCGATAAATTTGTTGATTATGTAATGGACAATACGTATCGTGAATATTTTAAATGAAAATGCGTGGATTCATTCAGGGCTATCGTGAATAAATTCTGGGAGAAGATTTTCCGTTTTTCAGCAATGTAAATCAGGTTGCTGAATGGTAAATGTTCCCGGGAAAATTTATTCACGATAGGTCTGATTAAAAAATTATGTTACTAAGTAAGAAGTGATTGTGATAAATGGAAAATAACTCCGAAAAAAAAATTAAAACGTTACTTTTGTGTATTTCTTTATGAATAAATTAAATTTATTTTCGAAAGTGGGAAATAACTGGCCGGTGTGAAATTTCTTTTCAGATAATTTTCAGATAATTTAATTAAAGAACGAATAAAGTATAAGTCTTCATTACTTTTAACTAGACAGTCAGAAACGTTACGAACGTAATTGGTTTTTCTGGCATTACGATAACCGGGGCGCCGAGGTTTGAAAATGCCATTTTGTAGATCTCGGTGAAATAAGCACAAAATATAAAGAAAAAAAAATTGATTAATCGCTTAGTTTAGGAGATATCGAGGTTTAAAAATTAATTTTTCCTATGGAAATTCAATTGAAATTAATTCTTTTTGCTTTCGGTACAAAAAAAGTGTTGCATACATCTAGGCGTAAAACTATAACAATTGTTTTCTTAGCATTTGAGTAAAGAAATTTTATGAAATTGTAGTTTTTGAGGATCAGACTTTGAAAAAATAAAACTAAAAAAATCGCGCAAATTTTCTCGATATCTCCTAAAGTAAGCTATTAATAAATTTTTTTTATTTTATATTTTGTGCTTATTTCACCGAGATCTACTGGCATTTTCAAACCTCGGCGCCCCGGTTATCGTAATAGTCCCACGGCTTCGTCTAAGGTGGCGCACACAAGTGGAAGACGACCTCAACCATCTTGGAGTGCGCAACTGGAAGCAGTTAGCTTAGGACTGTAACGCCACCTGCGTAAGGAACTAGTATATGTTTCGCTTCGCTGATGTTTTCAGGTTTTTTTTATTTATTTGATTTACAATTTCATATTCCTAAATAGTTAACCGCATATTCTGGCTGTAGTTGGAACCGACTTATATATTAGTTAGATAGATAGAATTTCATTCTTCTCGGACAGTTGCCGGAATAAGGTAAGTCTTATTAGCACCTCATTCTTTTATAGGTTCTTAAAAGTCAACCAAGTTATTCGTAAAAATTTCGATTTCTAATAGTGTTCCAACATAGTATCCAATTTGTATATAAGGAAATATGCAGTTTTTGAAACAAAAAAAAAATTAATGTATATTTTAAACATTACATAATACCAAAAAGCCCATTAGAAAAATATACAAAGTATACATACATAAAAAAACATAAACACATTTGTACGTTAACAACAACTTTCCAATAAATAGGGGCTATCGAGGGCTCCCAGTCCGGCTGCAACTCCACCTTCATTGGCCGTTGACAGCTTAGTTCTAAGCATATGACCAGCTTGATAATTCGAATGTATAGTTTTTGAATCGGCAATTATAACACCAAATATACCCAGTTCAGAGACCAAGTCTACCAATGGTGGTGGCATAGGTCCATCTGGACGAATAACATAACCTTTGGTAACTGGCGGATGAATCCTTTCCATTAATATCCATGCTGAACGTTCTAATGCACTCATTCCCTGTGTGATATAAAAGATAAGCAATTCAATTTGTAGACAACTTACAAACCAACCTTCAAAGCTTTTGGAATGTCTGAGCCATAGACATTATTACCACCTCCTTCTCTTTGTGGTTTCAAAACATATCTAACAAAAATCAATAGATAGTTATTAATTTTTCGGTATTTTATATCAAATTTGTTAGTCTACCTTTCTGGGTTTTTCAAAGCCATCTCATATGATGCGTTACCAGCTTCATTGTTGTCTAACGAATATAGCCCTGTGAATATCTTTCCAATTGCTTTAACCTTTAACACAGATATTTAGTATGAAAATATTATATTTGGCCATCGGAAGGAATTGAGTACCTTTTCGGGATCGGTTATAAATCTTCCCAGCATTCCGGGAATGGCCAAAGCTTGTTGAACTTTCTTAGTCCCAGCCAAGTGATACTGTATTGAAGGCGACTTTATTGCTTTTGAACACTCGATTAGGTATCGCGCGTCCCATTCGTTTTGAGAATGATAGTGACCCGGTTCATATCCCGCACGGAAATAGACAACACTTATTTCCAGGTTATCACTGTTCGAAACAATATTATAACTTAACCATATATAAATTGTTTACATGCTGTTTACATACATTAAAAGTTCATTCTTTTTTCCCAGTTTGCCTTGTTCGTATATCTGTGTCAGCGTTTTCCGTACAACCTTAATGGAAGGATTTGTTTGGCGTATACAAAACTCATGGAATCTCTAAATTATTTAAACGATTTTTTTTTTAAATTTCACGTTTTCACTATTCTGTAATTTACTTTACCTGATCACAAATATTATATGAAATATCCTCGATAACGAAAAGAATAACCGATTTTGGATTTCCATACAGCTCCCACGCTTTTATCATACCTCCGCATATTCCTGATAGTGCTTTATTCTCTGGCAACTGAAATAATTGATAAATTAACTAAAGCAAAAGGAATTTACAAATAAATCCATACATTTTTGACCTTAGAGCCATGGTCGAGTTCTTGTAGAACGAAGCTGTAAAATAGTAAAATAATTAATTCCTGCTAGTTTTCAATGTTAAATATTAAGAAACCAGGCCTTACGCTACAAAACAAATTATATTAAATAATTAAGCTCGTACAGTCATAATCAAAAGTGAAGACTTACAAAAAAAAAATTAATAGTAGATAAATAACATCTATGTACTTTCAGTGTGATTCCAAACTGTGCCTTCATTTTTGACGCTGACTGTGTATTTAATACTACGCAAAGTAGTATGGTATATTTGTTGTATAAAATTTTAGCAAAGCTTATGCGTTTAATTTAAAAGATGAGAGAAATATAGAATTAATAAAACTGGACTGGATGGTTGCAGCGGACTATTTTACATGCTGATAGGTACACATGAAGCTTATGTTACTTACTTAGTTGGCGCTACAGCTCGAGGTGAACCTGGGCCTGCTTCTCGCAACCATTTGTGTGTGCGTGTTATATTTTTGCACAAATGAAGCTTATGTTAATTCTTGATATTTACGATTATATTTTAAACTCTAAACATTTCTGTTGGGTTTGCAATAGCTATCGTTTAGTTCATCTTGTTGTAAAACAAGAATGCAGACCGTTTGGTCACGTGTATACTCGCATTCAGTATGTTAAGTGTTTAAGTGACTTACTAATCAATTACTTCTCGCTGTATGACCTCGTTTTTACTAACGAGGTGGTGTACTGGATTGTATGTCCAGAAATTGTATCTGAAATCAGTCAAATAACATAAACAGCTTTGGATTTGTGTACTGCACGGAGAAGTTTCTGTTGTGTTCGTGCCTCAAACAACTACATATGTATATGTATGTAAATCAATGACAACATATATGATGGTTTTTGAATTTTCGGAAGGATATAAATTAAAAGCCACTCTAAATGTGGAAAGAGAAAGAACATGACATGACATTTTTATCCCAGTTTGAAATTTACGACATCTTTAGTCAGCTTTCTGTTCAGTACCCAAAAGCAAACAAAGCGAAGGCATAACGTTGCCGGCTGGTAATTTCTTTTAAGATAGTGTAGTACTTCAATAGAGTTAGCCAAGCTCAGGTTTCGTTCAATTAATAGGAACTGTGCAACTGGGTATGATATGTGCTTATTAATAACAGCTAGGCCCGAAATGATATTTATTTATTCAGTTACACCATCCTTCGATGATGAATGTCAGACATTTGAAAAGGTTGCATGTAAAAAAAAACTTTTTAGCGAGAACGTGCGCCAAGAAGTACGTACTAGCACACTAAAATTGAATGCAATCATGACTGGTTAATAACACCCATCGGCATATGTTTAGTATTTAAAAATAATTCAAAACTTATTTAATTGATCATTTATGAATTAAAACAAGCTGTTTTATGTTTTGTCATGCAACCGAAACACATCTTTAATTATAAACTACAAGTTCATGCTTTACATATTACATGTTCTGAAAACTAAACTAAAATAATGTTAAATTGGAAAGAATATGTACAATAGAAAAAATATAAATATGTACCTATATGTATGTACATACATATGTATATTTTTTGTTATTTGGTAAATAAAAAAGAAAAGATCGAAGATGTAGAGAAAGAAAATATAGAGAAACACAAATAATAAACTTTGAATACCTCTGTAGAGGCGTCATATTTGTGGATATGCCACCAAAACTAGAAGCAATTGTGTTGAATTCGACTTGTTTAATGTCATTGCCTTCATAACAGTGAGCCAAATAGTCAGATCGAAACAAACCGACGGAAAGAGTTTCCTGGAATTGAAATGTTGATTGATTTTCATTGTCTTGTTTTCTGCATGAAATAATAGAATAATTAACTTAAAAAGATTCGCAGTAATCGGGTGTGCTTTCCCTTTCATGCGCAATTGAAATGATCGATGAAGTAATGGCTAGACATTTGTACTTTGTACCATTATACTTTGGTGAAAAAAACTGTCCTGCCCAAACTGTACGCATTTGTATTTAATTGTTTATTAATTTATTATTATTGCAAACAGACTCAAATAAATGCCTTATCTGTGTGTTGATATAGATAGCTTTGTTCGAACAAAAAAAAGAAAACAAACCAAACCAAACAAGTGGATCTGAAGAGCAGAGCTGGGCGCAGGAAGGATTAGGTAGGAACAAATAAAATAATTGCCGCTATTTTGAGCTTGGTAGTTAATAAATTTGTTACCCAAATCAAACCAGTGCTGCGTTACACGCTATGTTATAGAGTTATTAGCGAATTTTAAGACATTTACATAATTATTTTTCAAACACATAACATGCTCAGTCAAGCTAGGAAAAAGCTATTTGTGTAAAAGCAAATACTGCGCTATATTAAAATAATAAAAAGCATTTTATCTATATTTATATATATTTGCATATATATATAATATGTATAATTAAACTCAATTCAAAGTAAAGAATAACAGAAGAAAAAGGAAAATGTTTGAAAAAATAAACATAAAACATAATGTACATATAAGAAAATAAAAATACAAAAAAGAAATATTATTTGTTTGTTGTTTTTTTTTTAAATGTGCACCTTTGAATTGCTTTACTAGCTGGTCCTAAATGGCCGAAACCAGAAGCTATTGTGTTAATTTCAACTTGTTTCCAGCAACAGTAGGCACAGGGCTTGTCTTTTTCTGTACTTTCAAGACAGGACGTCTCCAACATCAAATCAGATCGAATTAGTCCCAAAGATAATGGCTTTAGTAAATGAGGGTTGAATTTTGATTTTTCTCTTTGACTTATTTATTTAATGGTATTATTAAAAAAAAAAAAAAACAGTTTACTTCTCGTATAAATGTAGCAAGTATATAAAGCTGGATTTAGTTTTGTTAGACAAAAGGAAAGGTAGATTTAGAAAGATAATTCAGCTAACAAGTATTATATTATTTACATTACAACAGAGAACTACAAAATTAGTGTATGGTACATTATATTATAGCCAATGTGTAATAATATGTGTGTAATATTCGAAAAATTTCGATGATCTGGGTTGTATTGGAAACCAAATAATATTAAATGAAAAAAAATTGATAGACGACGGCTGATCATATCATGAAATTGATTTTGTGTGAGCGATTAATTTCCCAAATTTCGTTTAGCATTTGCTTGCTGCCAATCTGCTGTAAAATGAGAATATTCATTACACAAACCTGATACAAGAAACCTTGCCTGAAGTCTGAAGAAACAATCATAGATAAAGAAAAGTGATGCTTTTAATTATTTGGACATTGCGTATTTCAACGGACATTTGCTGCCATTTTTGAACAGAACTAAACAAAAACAAAATTATTTTTTAGTGTGAACGTTTTTACCATAATTTGCGAATGTAAAATAAAATAAAAAGTGAACTTGGCCCGTTAGAAATGATAGGAAAAAAAGTAAAAACAATGAATTTAAGCAAAAAATGTACTTGAGTTTAAATGGTTTTCTGTTTCGTTGTTCTAAAATAACGCCTTAACCTACATACATATGTACATACATATATACATAAGTTCAAACAAGTAAAATACCATATTGTACCTTTACTGAAGTTCGGTCAGTTTTTTAATAGCTTAGTACCTAGATATGTAGGTAAATATTTTTTACAGTTGGCATCAGCAGGACGACAGTTTTATTTTATCTCTAATTTATTTACATATTTGCAAATGTGAAAAACGGAATTCAATGTAAAACATTCCATTTTCGAAGCTTAGGTAAAGCAAAAACATATGACACAGGATTACTCTTCGTTTTTGAGTGTTTCAGCAGCATCACCTTTATAGCTAAATTGACGTTAAAACTAGCTGCGTACTAAAAAAAAAACAACCAAAAAATAGGCCAAGCCCGGACAAAACGAGAAAAAATAAATAAATAAATTAGTATAATTGACTTTTTGTAGCCATGCAATAAGAACTCATGTCGAAATATTTTAAGGACATTTTTGATTTGCTACCAACTGACAACAGCTGACGATTTTATTAGTCTAGACAACTTTTAGCAACATTGCCATAAAGTATTTTTGTGCGCCAGTGACAATAATAATATTTAGATCTAAATTTATTATGGTTTCATTTAATGGGCGAATGATTTGGATATTCTCAGCTTCATAGGAACTCATAAAATGGATTTTGTTCAAAGGGAATATGGTTTTGAAGGCTGAAACGGTGTTCGCCATAAACCAAATTCTCATCCTCAATAACTTGTAGAAATTTAAAAAAATTGCCGTTCTTGCTTATCATATTTTTTGTTTTAATCGGGTTACCTAGCGTTGCCAATAGGATACAAATGAGCGTTTGTTGAACCGAAATTCAGTTTTATATTTTGTATGGTTATGTATGCATTATGGTATGTATACATTCATATGGAAATACATATTCCATAACTTTTTTTTAGTATACTTAACTTGTAATTTGTTTCAGTAAAATAAAAGCAACAATTTCTCAGGACTTATAGGTACTAAGGTTTAAAATGTATGCGATAACTTTTTCGACATATTTAAAAGTGCATCTGACTTTTTTGTATCGGCAAAAATGAATTTCTAAAGAGTGATAAAGATTAAGTTTAGTCGAATACGGTGCTAAGCTTTGGGTTTGCGACAACGAACAGAGTTAAAATACATACATATGCCTTCAGTACTACAATTTCTTAACGCCCGAAGGGTTAGTCGTAAAAAGGAGGAAAATTATGTAGAGTTTCTGATTTAAACGCTTTCATTAATTTTGAAGAAAATAAAACAAACAAAATTGAGTTTTAAATAACCTACTGAGAATATACTTGCTGCATGAATACTTGAAGTATGATTGGAAAAAAATGTTTAATGATATAAAATTTACCTGAGTGATTCCATTCGCTAATACTTTCTTATAAATATTAAAAAGACTTGCTGTAAATTCATCGATTTTAATAGTTTCAGCAAGAGTTGTAGTCAGAAACTCATCATCATGTGCTACCAAATGCATTAGTTCGTTTAGAATTACTTGTAAGTCGACAGCTTTTTCATATTCTTTTCTTGGAAATGATGATGGTGTCAAGACAAATGGAGCAAACTGCAATTAATAAAATTCATAGGGAATTGTTTACAATCACAAAAGCATTCAACTTACATTCAGTGCGTCTGGACTGAAATTGGTCTTCGAACGCATTGCTGCTCCATGCATAAGAGCCCAATCCTTGGCTTTAGGGACGACTTCCCACAGAGTTTTATCATCAATAGGGAAAGGGACACACGATTCGAGCATTGGCAGTGACATTTTTATTAAATTATTTCAATTTGCTTAGAAAATTGCTAATACACTGAAAATTGCTGATTATATTATCAATGACAGAATCAGACTGATGAAATATCTTCAAACGCAGATGATGGTTTTGTGCTTATCATTAGGTTTAAGTACTTGTGATAAGCAAATATTTAGCAATAAAACGCGATAAATTCACAAATCATTAGTTAAGTTATAACTCCCATTTACAAGTATGAAATATGAATTTCATCACTGTTAGTCATTTGATAACAGATTTGACGTTTACAGAAATTCAGACGAATCAGGAAGTTTAGTGCTGCCAATCCTTTAAGAAATATGGAAATATATTTTGTTTTCAGAAAAAAAATTCTTCATTTTATATAGTTATATAGAATAACGAAATCCAGATAGCTATCGAGTCTTATGCGGCCCTTACACGGTCAATCAAATGACATCAATCACCGTGTACGTGTAAAAATCAAACACGTTTTGATTTTCGTCAATCAAGCGATTTGACACATACAATCATATTTTCACTAACTCACATGAGTGATTGATGTCATTTTGATTGACCGTGTAAGGGCCGCTTTATGTCCTAGCCTGGACAAAAAAAATGTGCTACCAAACTATTTTCTGTCGATTGTTATCGAAATGTTATCGAAAATTTCAAATTTGACAAGTAAGTGACAAATTAGCATAGTACTACCAAATCATCGAATAGCTTCTTTTTTACACATACTTTTTTGAGGCTGAATAGATTACCAAAAAAACACGCCTATTATTAACTAGTTGGCCTGGGGCCAATAAATAAGTATGTGTAAAAAAAAACTCTTCGGTGATATTGTAGCACTATGCCAATTGACATTCGACATTTAAACATCTGTTTTTCTTTGTGTATTGCACAAGAAGTCTTATCTGCCACCAAAAAACTATCGAAATATTCAAAAGTGTATAGCAAGCTGAGTTTTACGCAGAGATGGCAAAGTAGATTACGTAAGGTACCTAATCTACTTGATTAATTACGCGTAGTAATTCGAATAAACTACATGCCCGATTTGTTTCATCTACTACCTACATTTGTTACCTGTGCTACCTACATAGAAAACGTTAAATTTCAAATTGAATTTTAAATTTTTAACGAGTGGACAACAGAAAGACACAAAATGACGAAACAAGAGTGAAACATGGCATTTCCAAGCTTAAATAAAAACACTGCAAACTTAATAATCATCTGATTTATTGTTATCGTGCATTTTAAGGGTATAATGAATAACTACAAGTTTTTTTTGGAACGTTCCTGGCTAAGCCTATCACGTCTTTTGTTATGACTGAGAACTAAACTACTGAATTGTTAAAATATCTCACACACGGCACACGAGACACGACACGAGAAAACAACCCATTCATTTATAAATATCACAAATCACAAATTCACAACTGAACTGACGTTATAGTGACATCTCAACTACATTTTGACACTTAGCGATACGTCTACTACATTTTGTTACGTCTGCTACATTAACTACCTCAATGATGTAGCAGGCGTAACAAATGTAGTTATTCGAAGAAAATGTCATTTTCGCCATCTCTGCTTTTAAGGTTTGAATTAAAAACGACGTTATTTATTCTTCATATCTTTAGGAATAAAACCAAAGAATATACAAACCCTAAAAATCGCATCTCATTTAAAATTTTTTGTGTGAAAACATTTTTACCGGCGGAAGAAATTGTATACATAAACCCCTTTTCACTGTGGTAGTATTTTTTCGGAGCAAAATATTTTGAAAGTTGTGTAGGTATGCATTAGTTTCCTACCTACATCATTCAACCGCTCAAACTCGGTAGAAGATTTTCAGTCGTTTCTTACCGCAGATCTCAGTTCCTTCACCGACAAAACCGATTTTCTGCCGGCAAAAATCATCTCGTGTGCGGTGGCCCAATGTTTGCACGGTGGGGTTGAAAATAAGAATTTTATTTGATTGGCTTGTTTTGTTGTTGTTTGAAAATAATAATTTTATTTTCTTCACTTGTTTTGTTGTTGTTTTATTCGCTTGCTAGTACTTTTGTTATTTTGTTGCTCGATATGTATGTGTGCTTTTTTTAGGATTTATTTTACTGCCTGTTGAAGTTGGAGAAGGGGAAGTGTTTCACTTTTTCGTCTGATTCAGGCAAATTCGGTAGAAAGAAAATTAAAGAGTAAGCGATAACGATGGATTTGTGGCGAAGAGATGAGCATAACATCTACAGAAACAACCCTCTCCCAACAGAATGACGATCAATGGCAATGGTTTACCCATCATTCAATGCGCGTATGGGTAGAAAGAAAATTAAAGAGTAAGCGATAGCGAAGGATTTGTGGCGAAGAGAAGACCATAATATCTACACGAACTACCCTCTCCCAGCAGACTGGCGATCAATGACAATGGTTTACCCAAAAATAATGAGCAAATAATAAATGCGGAAATTGGAATAATGCGAATTATGGAATCAAGGAATTGTATTTTTTGTGTTGTATTACTTTGTAGCCTAATCTCTAATCCAGGAAGTAGACTATCTATTCTCGAAAGTTTCATTCAAATCTGTTAAGCAACAAACATCCAAACTTTCAGATTTATATATTACTAGGATTAATTTTCAAAATGCGAGTTCAGTACTTTTAAATTTCAGAATAGTTGAACAATAGAATTTCCAATTTTTTTAGTCAGAATAGAGAAAATATTTACTATTTCAACTTGACATAGTTCTGAACAAATATAATCAGTTTTTTATTACCCACTTCCACGTCTGACTTTTCAGCCCAACATCTATGTCTGGACAAGAACTGTCACTTTCGTTGATACTTTTCATTCGATTGAAGATTTTGCGAGATTCGGTTGTTTGAAGAGGTAATTTTGCAAAGCATTCTTGTTTTATTATGAAAGTTGATACCTAACTAATAAATAACCCAGAATTTGTTTTCTTTAAACATTGTCAGTGCTGTAATGCACTTATTTATTTTGCGGCATCGACATCACTTCGCTGTGAACTGAACTCAAATAAAATGGCGAGACGTGAATTCCCCACCACACGTTTGACGTTCGTTCCGCCATCTGGTTTTTGTGGCTGCCAGGGTGCCAGATATGTCCGACATGAATAATGTCTCATGGAGACGCTGTGTTAATAAAATTACTCAATAAGTCGTTTAGCTGATTTATAAGATAACCATCAAATGTCACAAGGAAAAAGAACGCTGTCGGCTGTCGCTGTTTTTGAAAAAAAGGTCGTCAGTTGAATTTTAAAACTTTTGGAATATTTCTTATCTTTGAGTTATAAAATACCTTCAACGCTTAACTATTAAAAAGTGTTTTTGTTTACTATGAATGCGGTGGAAGATGACTGTGCGGTTAAAATAGCCGTTCGAGAGCGCCCACATCCTGGAATAATCCGAAACTATGAAGAACCCAGTTTCATTAATTCCCATTCATCAATTTCTAATGTAAAAGTGCACAAAGTTTCAACAAATGATCAATTTATTTATCGATTAAACAAATTCAACTATAGGTTCTTATTGTAGACGAGCGGCCCTTTGCTTTCGATCATGTTTTACCGCCAACTGTGTCACAAAAGGAGCTGTTTGATTTATTGATCATGCCGCTGGTCGGTAAAGTATTAAATGGCTTTAATTGTACAGCACTCGCCTATGGACAAACAGGGACGGGGAAGTCATTTACAATGGGACTTAATCCAGAGGTAAATTTATATTCTTTCGTTTTGTTCTTTAAGTTTGAGAAAATCCATTTTATGCCCACAGAGCTTGGAAGGAGAAAATGTTGGAATGATACCTCGGTGTGTACAAGAAATTCTCAACATAAGGAACCGAGAGAATAGTGAAATCATCAAGAAAGGATTATTTGCTTCATTCATAGAAATTTACAGTGAGAAGGTGTACGACTTGCTTAGTGAAAATCCTACCGAGCCAATAATTGCCAGAGGTAAGTTCTCTATAAGCTACTATACTGGTTCACATGTATGTAGATATATATGTATGAATGTATGTTTAGGATGTTGTGTATAGGTGTTAAGAGTTTCCATATAAGGATGGGATTGAGAAGGTGGCAACCGGACTAAGTTAGGTTGTAAGGGGTTATGAGGCTGAGCCATTACAAAACAATAGGCACCTTCATGGGCCCATCACGATCCCCTGGGAACATCGTATGATGGTAACTAAACCGAAACATTTCCGTCAACGCATTTAATTTCCCTGCAAAATTTTAAGATTTTATTGTCACCGGCCAGCCTCAGCCAGCGCCGCTTCCATGATTGCACTCAGTATATTAAAGAATGTTCCTTGAACTATAATAACCACACCATCAGCGTAAGCGGTTACGCTAATTCCATGAGAGCGCATTTTCTTAAGGACACCATTCAGGACCAGCACCCATACGACTTCTCCATGAGGAGTGCCTCTGCTGACTCATTTTCTTATTGTGCTGCACCCTAGAGTGGACTTAATTAACTACATTGTTGAACGCACCTTCTACATCTAAGAAAGCCGCTAGGGCATAGGTATTCCTTGTGATGTAGACTATCTCTATCTTTCCTACCACTTCGTGTAGAGCAGTTTCTACTGATTTACCTTTTAGGTAAGCGTGTTGCGCTCCATCAAGTTGCCCTTTGCCTCTCTTATCACGAATACATACATCCAGAAGCCTCTCAAACGTCTTTTACAAAAACAATGATAGACTAATGGGTCTGAAGTTTTTCGCTGTAGTGTGTCCCTGTTTGCCGGCTTTGGGAATGAATACTACCTCCACCTCCCTTCATGCTAGGCGTACATAACCTAAAAATCGGACAGAGCTTAAAATATTCCATAAGCTTCTCCTGGCTGTATTCGGAGATCTTTGTAACATAATGGGTATAATGTCGTCCAGGCCAGGAGACTTGTATGGATCGAAGGACCAGATGGCCCATCGTATCTTTCTCCAGCTAACTACCTCGTTAATTTTTTCCTCAGTTATGTGCGGAAATTCATCACCAAAGTGTCCAGTTGGCTCGGCATCTCTGCTACACCCTGGAAAGTGAGTTTCTACCAAAGTTTCTAGTACTTGTAGAATTATTTGTTTAAATAATATTTTTATTATATAGGTATACATACATTACATATATACATAATATGTACATTACGACTATTTTTTCGATAAGTGAACTTCATGTTCACTAACTTTGACGAAAAGATAGACATATAGGTATTGTTTGTCATCTTACCCATGTTTGGTTTGAAAATACATATTTTGAACATGAGATAACAAATTCATAATAAAAAAAAAGAAGTAAAAAAAACTTTCCGCTGCGGACAGGATTCGAACCTGTGCGGGTAGAACCCAATGGATTTCAAGTCCATCTCCTTAACCACTCGGACACCGCAGCCTATGCGGTTTGTGTTGCCAAATAATGAGTAGTTAGTATGTGAGGTTGCAACTTTCTTATTGTTTTGTATAATGCTATGTATATAAACATACAATTTATTTTGTTACACGTTTTAACTTTATATTTTTTTTAATAATTGTATGGTGATGGTTATTTCGCTGTAGCTACCTCAAATAGTTACATATGTCTTTATTTTTTTTATCGTATTGCCTCTGTACATACATACAGTATTGTTCGAAACCTAAGCAACTTTTTCCTCTGAATTATTCAAAGTCGAATATTTATGTATTAATTCGTTTTAATATAAATAAGATAATTTTTATTTACTACATTAAGTACTGGGATAGATATAGTAAAAACAAAAATCCAAAATCAATTCATTCAAAGTAAATAGAAAATTAAATACAAAATCATCTCAAAATACAGCTGTTCGAAACATAAGCAACTTTTAATATTCATTGTTATAACCCTTATTTCTGATTACCTTCGCACATCTACGGGGGATCGGGGCGGCCACTCCAAAACTTGTATCCCATTGGTTGATAACCACTCTTTGACCACTTTCGATGAATGCTTCGGGTTATTGTGGTGTAGAAACACCCATCGAAGTGGCATGTTCCATTTGGCGTATGGTAACATTTGCACATTTAAGATGTCTCTATAGACAAATCGATCCATTAATTTTTTTTTTTATGAAATAGTCCAAGTCCAAACGCTAAAAAGCAATTCCATACCATTATTCTTTTCCTCCATGCTTTACTGTACCTTTGCAATACCGAGGATTCAGCTTTTGACTCTTTCCTTTATAAACGTGACAGATACCATCTGAGTTAAACAAGTGAACTCCGATTCATCACTAAAAAGAACAGTATTCCAATTGTCTGGGGACTTATTTACAAATGTATAAAATTTTAATATTCTAGAGTTAGACAGCAAATTGAAGTTCTTTTAAATATACCTACATTTTTAAATGCTTCTTTGCTAACAATAACATTTTAAATGGCCAATAACTTTTTAAGTGGTTTTCAAGTACACTTGTTTCTTGCAGTGCTGGAACTCATATTGAGTTGCAATTCATTCACAATGTCTCTCGATGACATAAAAGGGTCCTTTTGGATCAAATCGACAATTTGTCTATCAGTTCGACGTGATGTTTTACGAGTACGTCCACTGAAATGCGCTTTTCCGTTTGTCCCAGTTGCTCTATATTTCTTAAAAAGCCGTGAAATAATAGACTTGTTGATATCACACTTTTTAGCAATTGAGATCTGGGATTTACGCATACCACAGCATTCAATAATTTTAGATTGAAACGTTTTTCCATACTGTGTACGCGGCATAATTAGTTAATAGATTAATTTTAAAAAAAAGTGTTAAATTGGAATTTATTTATAAGACAAATGCTTTAAGTTAACTAAAACAAAAAGCGTTGTTTTTACTATATCTATCTCAGTACTTAATGTAGTAAATAAAAATGATCCTTTTTGTATTAAATCGAATTAGTACAAAAATATTCGACTTTGAATAATTCAGAGGAAAAAGTTGCTTAGGTTTCGAACAATACTATATGTAGATACATATATGTATACATTGTACATTATATGAGTACAGTGTCATATTGAAATATTGAAAATGTCTTACATTTAAGGATATAAGTTCACTGGTGGTACGAGGAAACCCATTGCCAATATCCAAGATGGTTACGCTCTTCTTAGCCAGGGCACTAAAAATCGCCACGTCCGTCCAACAAAAATGAATACTCAAAGCTCCAGGTCCCACGGGATATTCACACTTTACATTCAAAACGATGAAAGCGATCATATATCACAATCCTGCTTAAATTTGGTCGACCTAGCTGGATCGGAGGGAGTTCGCCGCACAGGACATCAAGGCGTAGCGCTCTCAGAAGGCGTAAATATAAACCAGGGCTTGCTGTCCATTGGGAAAGTCCTGGTGGCTTTATCCAATGGATACAAAGTGATACCATATCGGGATAGTGTTCTTAGCTCTGTTCTTCAAGGTTAATTTACATTAGATTATGTTTTAAAAAAAAAATACTAAGTAATTTCGCTTCTTCTGTTGCAGATTCTTTAAATTCGAACTCATACTTTACCCTATTAGCCTGCATCAGTCCACATCGGGAAGATTTAAGTGAAACCCTCTCTACACTAAGATTTGCACAAAGTGCAAAAAAACTACGACAGTATCCACAAATTAATCTGAAGGTAAGGATTTGTACAAATACGCTTTTATTTATTTCAAATATTAAATATATCCTAGTCTAATAA
Organism: Brachyopa scutellaris; assembly: GCA_949775065.1. Lineage (NCBI taxonomy): Eukaryota > Metazoa > Arthropoda > Insecta > Diptera > Syrphidae > Brachyopa > Brachyopa scutellaris. The sequence continues at coordinate 22,610,707 of OX459112.1, forward strand.
TATCAACGATTACATCACGAATTCTTGAGTAAGCAGCTTGAGCACCTTTTTGCAATATCTGCTTTGTATATTCTACATCCCCTTCCTCCATTTTTGCACTAAGTAGGTCCAGGTCTGGTATATCGTCTCCCTTACTGGTGATTGTGGGTATAATCATAAGTCCCATTACTAATCCAAAAGCGCCAAATTCTTTCAGTTGATCATCAAAGGCTGTACGTGGAAATAATACTGTTGGGTCGGAGCCAAGTCTAAAAATTATAAGATTCATTTCATCAACACGTTCAAAGTCAATGTGATAACTTAATACCGCTCGAGGAATGTCGACAACTCTGAGTAATATACATCTAATAGATTTTCATAATGTTCATCGCGCATCGGCTTAGTAGTGCAGCCGAAGAGGTAATACATTAAATCGCACACTGGTGATGCAAACCTAGCAATTTGCCAGTCAATCAATTTAGCTTCTACTGGCATTCCAGCCTGCAAAAATTGTTGTTTATTATGACAGAAGAAATATTTGGCAAGAGCTTACTTTGTATTTAAACAAAATATTGTTACTCCAACAATCACCATGACAAACCACCGCATACGGTTCCGCTTTGGAGCCTTGAACTAGCTCACTCATATGACTGAAAAGGGTTCCCCTTTTCAAGAACGCGTTGAGCTTTTCAAGATTTTCTTCGTCACCATCCTTTGAAAGGGTATTGAAACCCATTTCGCTGAGACTATTTAGGTAATTTATAAAAAGGTCATCTTCGTTTTTTTGGATGAAAATTTCTTCTAGTTCTTTGAATTTAGCAAATTTGTCGGACCATTGATCCTTTAAGGCGAAAGACAGCGCATGAAACTTCCCTAATGCTCTCATTACAACTTTAACTAGATCAGCAGAGGCGCTTGTAAAGCGATCATTCATTTTAAATCCTTCTAAGCTTAAGTCTTCCATAAAGACGGCCTCTTCCAGATCGCCGGTAATACATCTATAGGATCTGGCATACTCTTTGAATCCAGTCTCTTCGGGTAGAATGCCTTTGCTTTTTTGGAAATCTAAAAGAAGTGGTAAATACTGATATAAGATAATATTAGATAATAAAACAATTTGGTATGCAGCATTTAAAAAAAACTTACTTCGTCATAAATCAGGGACTCCCTTAAGAAACAAGGTCTTGCGAAAAACTGCTGGCGCCTGATGAGATTTTCTGGTGGAACTTTTAAGAAAATTCCCAGCTTCTTTTGTTTACAGTCGTCGTTTTGATCGTCTTCTTTGTACATTATACTTAGACGGTGAACAACACCGATGTAGTTGTCTCCTTTCACTGAACCGTTTTCCATGTGTATTGAGTAGTCTTTGGAGGGAACGTTGTTCTTGATAATATCTAATAATGCTGCTCTTACTGCATCGTTGGGTAGTTTTTTTAACACATCTTCGTTGGTCGTCATTTTTTCAAGTCTGAAAGAAAATGACGTTGTCGATGATGTCTATATTACATACTCGCAAAACAAGCACACGAGTGCTTTTTTAGTGGTACGCAGCACGATTGAAACAATTCTCTACAATCAGCTTTATATGATAACTAGCTGATGTACCCGATTAGCAGCGCATACAAAAATATTCTCTTTGTATGCATTTGTATTTGTAATAAATTGTCTACTGAAAGGAGACCTCCAGCTAAATGCTTTACTTGTCCTTGCACCTTAAAAGTTGGCATAAATCCTTGCTCCACAATTTGCTTAGCACCAAATGAAGTCATTTGAAAAGTATTATTATACGATCGTGTGGATAGACCAAATGAATTGCTTGGATAAAGGATTTTTCATAGATATTTAAGAAAAAAGTGACACAGGTGGGTTACCAGTTTCTTTCAATCTAGCTTTTCCGCTTTCTTAAATATACAGCACGTTCTCACCGCCAAAACGTCAAAAAATAATACATACATATCTGTATCTGTTTCAAGCCCTGCTTTTACTTATCATAAAAAAATTGCAACCGAATTTATCCAGTTATTGAATTAGAGATGATTGAACAATTACAATACATATATACATATGTTAGCACGAAGCAATCCCAATCACGTATACTTCACGTATGTATGTACCACTAATCGTTGTCGCGTGAGCATACAAACAATATTTCTTTATGCTATTACTTTTCTCACAGAAAATGTACAAAGAAAACATACATATCAAAATCTTTGTTGTGAACTGATCTGAACAAATATGTATACATATTTAATTTTGATACGTTTTTCAAGAACAAAGGTAGGGCGAGATAAATGCCCAAAACTCGAATATAAGCTTTTCTTTTTCTCATTTAGAAGTTTTTTTTATTGAAATATATTGATGTTTTTTTATCCATTTTAGTGGAAAGTGCAGCTGTTTAAATTGAAAGACCAAGTTATTGCAAATCAATTATATGGGATAACCTTCAATATATTGTTTCGCATTCCCATGACTTGCAACCTTTTGCTGTTAAATAAATGCGGTAGATAACAGGTTATGTAAGAGCATAATTGGCCGACTTAAAGTTTAAGAATATGCGGTGGTATTTTGGATTTGTAAGCCCTTGCCCTTGCTTCGTTAATGAACATTTTCAGATCAATGTTTTTAATTCCCTCTGCAGATGCGTTTCGTTGTGAATTGATTGCCCTTTCATAAAGCTAAAAATAAGGCTTTTTTAATATATTTTCAATATTAGCTTTAACTTTGATGACAAAGTTGTCGCATGACAGCAATTAAGAAGGTAAATTTAATTGCAGTAATGTAACACATTCAGTGAATGCAACGCCTTCATTTTTAATTGCTTATGTAACTGAATTGCAGTACTGATTACAAAATTTGGTGTTAGAACACAAATCAAATATGTACTTGATTTCACTAGAAATTATGGTCTATTAACAAATCAACTTTTATACTTTGTTCTCAATAAATGTCAAATCTACATACGGCTTCCATATTAACTGATAACAAAATTTAAACAAATCATATCAGTCGTTGTTGAATACACGATTTATATTCACCTAATCGGTATGTATGTATGTACTTTAAAATAATAATTTATTTCAATTAAGTATATATGAGCTTTTTACAATAGTCTTCAATTGAAGAGATGAAAATACAAATACACAGTTTATTGTATGATGTTGACATTGTTCCAAACATCTTCGTAAGGGCAAAACATCAAGTTTCACAATTAGTTTATATTTTATATATGTTATATTTTAATGAAGTTGTTCACTTAATTGCTTTTAACACCTTCTAATCAAATTAACACAATCCTACAACACTAAACTTTGACATTATCTCAATAAATGACTGAGCTAAATTCTTCAAAGTACCTTTTTTGTCTCCGTTACAACTGAATTGTGCGAAAAGTAAAAGCTGACTAAATTCAGTAAGCGGGAATATCAAAAGACAGTCGTTGATTAAATTCATGAATTGAGATCATCATTCTTTACATAAAGACTTTACTAGACTTAATTTGTATCTACAAGTAACGACATGTACAACGCGAATCACATAAAAACCCTGCGCGTACAAACTTATTCGTAATGATAGTATAGGAATAGATAGCAGGAAGAACGTTTGATTTTAATGAATAGCTACGCTAACGATTCTGTGATTATGCAATTTTCTTCATTATCATCAAGCATGTGTTCGGTTGTAGATGTATTTTTCTTATATAAATTGTAATATTATAATTAATGAGTAACATTTTTTTCAAGGAGTAGTAACTCGCTTAAGGCGTTTTGTACATAGAATAATTTTGAGGAAAATATTTATTTAATATTGATTCTTATGAGATACGAAATCTTTGAAATGTTTGACTTCTTGTCGTTTGTATAACCTATTGACTAGATCACTAAATCACTCAAGGTGTAAACAAAAGAAACTCTAGTGTTTAAATGATTTTACAAATTTATTTATATGTATATTTAAACGAAAAAGGATGCAGTTTTGGGTGGCGAGAATCGACAAAAAAAAAACCAGTTGTATTTTAATAAGGAGTATTATAGACGAAAACTATATGGGGGAGCACTGAATTATCCTGTCTATCCTTACTTTATCGCGGAGATTCCCAATAGTTTTCTCAGTCTATGTGGTTTTGCTTTAAATATCTATGTGCGTATGTATACTATAGTTTTAGTAGAAAAACTACACAAAATTGTAGACTAGGAGCTTTATAGCAACATCCATTAATTTAATTTCCTTTTTTTCTTTTTAAATTTAGAAATCAAAAACGCCGTTTAAGAGCAACCTGCTACGACCTAAGAACTCGTTGGCAACCCCAACGCCATATAAAAGACCATGTTCCCTTATAAACCCAAAACAAAGAAGTGGCACGAAAACCCTCTCATGTCATGGCCACACATTTAGCACACCAAATAAGAATAGAAAAAGTGAAAATCTAAAATTCAATCATACGGACGTCGGTTTAACTCCCAAGGAAAAACAAAAGTAGTTTTAATAAAAACGTTACCGTAAAATTACATGTATTACATGTTATGTATTCCTTTTTATTAGAATTGGATCCATACGAATACCGGCTTCAAAAGTTAATTTATTTTCATTTGAACCATCAGCACCGGAATCACTTATTGACGGATACAATAATACATCGCAGGATTCCCGTCAATCATCACTTTTAAGTCTTAATATGTCCACCTCAACAACGATTGAAGCCCAGGTGACTACCTCAAGGTTCGTTGTATTTACATCGCTATTCAATTGCTAAATATTAATTTTTCTGTCAACAGTACTTTAAATCCAATGGTAAGAAAGTGCATGACCGAAATGGAGAGCATGTTACGAGCTTTGAAATCACTAAAGGATACTCAGTGTACACTACAGACTCCATCTACTCATCCAATAGACCCATCGCCATTGAATGAAGAAAAAGTACGCAAAATCTTCCATCAAGAATTGTCATCACTAACCATAAAAAACAAAAATCAAGATCATCGAAAATTAGACAGCAATGTGCGGTCTGAGTTGGTAAGTGTGAATAAATCTTTTAAATATTTCTCTGTTTATAATTTTGATTAAACTTTTACAGTTCCGTGAAAGCAGTCCGATTTTTAAAATTCCTGAAATTCCTGATATACGCCCCATCGCCGACTTTTACTCTAGTCATCCAACATCAAACTCAACACAGCATGAAAACTTTTTAAGCATAGACGAGACTGTTTTATCGGCCAAACCTCTCCGCCGATCTCAAAGAGTATTATCACAGACAAGTTCCTTTAGTATGGAGGATTCAGCGGTGATAACAAGACGTAGAAGTGCACGACTTTCTTCAATAAAAACTCTTAACGATGCAAGACGTCGAAGTATTCGTTTAGCAACTCATAAAGAGGATCCAAAGCTGCAAGATGAGGACAAGACAACATCTTCGTCCCATAGAACCAAATCGACAAAAAAATCGGCTACCAGGCAAAAGATATCACAGTCAGTAATAGCTGGATATTTTGAAGAAAATACGTACCAACCTACAAATGTGGAAATCGCTCTTGCAAATCACCAGAAAGCGATTCTGCAAATGTTGAATAGTTCTTCGATAAAGGAGTTGCAAATACTGCCTCAAATTGGCATAAAAACTGCCTTTCAGATCGTAACTCAGAGGTACTTAACGAGTTATGTTATTTGATTGAATTTACCATTTTTTTTATTTTATAGAACGCTGCATGGTAAATTTAAAAACTTTACGCAAGTTGGTAAGCTGCCAATTTGGAGGGGAAATGCATGGCAGCGTTTTAAGGAGGTAAAATAAATTTGAATATTTAAAATTTTATTTTTTAATTTTTGTAATTACAGGCCAATAACATAAGCTGATAGATCTGCGCTCCACAATTGTAGTTAAAGGTATTAAAATATCGTATTTTGTAAATACATACATATAAAACAATATCGGTGTTCATAATTTTGTATTATCATGACTCTTTATTAAAGTTATATATGACATTATGAATGTTTTTTTAATTTAAATAAATATTGGAATAAACAATGCTACGAATCTGTTACAAATTGATTCATAATAATATGTCTGTTTAAAATAAAAGCTTAATAGCGACATATTAAAATACAGGTATATTAAGCTTTTTCTACATTTCCTTATAAATTCCTAAATATAACCCAGCTTTATAAGATCAATGATCATATCACGAATTCTCGCGCTAGTAGATGGCATTTGGTTTTGCATTGCTTTTTTAGCATATTCTTCATCCCCCGCTTCGATTTTTTCACTAAGCTCGTCTAAGTCTGGTACGCCTTCTTCTTTAGTTTCGATTGTAGGTATAAGCATTAGTCCCATTATCAGGGCAAATGAGCCGAACTTTTTCAATTGATCTTCAAGGGCCGTACGTGGAAATAGTACTGTTGGATCGGAACCAAGTCTTAAATGAAATAATAGTATAAGCACCATGTTAAAGGATTTTATTAGTTAGTACCGTTGTAGGAATGTCGATAACTCAGAGTAGTACACGTCTATGATGTTCCCATAGTATTCATCACGCAACATCTTACTGGTGCAGGAGAATATGTAATACACTAAATCGCACGCTGGTGACGCGAATCTAGTGATTTGCCAGTCAATAAGTTTAGCATCAATTGGCTTTCCGTTCTAAAATATGTAATTTTGTTTTATATGTAAGGTCGATTTAAAGTGTTATACCACCTACCTTATATTTAAATAAAATATTGTTATTCCAGCAATCCCCATGACAAACAACAGCATACGGTTCGGCTCTAGATCCATCAACTAATTCATTCATACGATTGTAGAGTGGTTTGATTTTGACAAATTCCTTAACCTTGTTAAGGTAACCTTCGTCACCTTTGTTTGAGAGTGCCTCATATACTATATCGATTAGACCATTTATATAATTTATAAATATCTTTTCCTTCCTGCTAAACACTTCTTCTAATTTCATAAATTTAGCAAATTTCTCAGGCCATTGATCTTTTAACGCGAAAGACAAAGCATGAAGTTTTCCCAACGTGCGCATTACAACTTCGACGACATCAATAGAAGGGTTCTCAAAACGATCATTCATATGATAACCTTTTAAGCCAAGGTCCTCCATAAAGATAGCTTCTTCAAGGTCACCGGTCAAACTTTTATAGCACCACGCATATTCCTTAAATCCATTCTCTTCGGGAATAATACCTTTGTTTTTTTGGAATTCTTTCAGAAGTGGTAAATACTGACACAAGGAAGGATTAGGGAGTAAGTAAATAAACATGGAATCTTAATTTATCACCTTATCATAAACCAGCGCCTCTCTTAGGAAACTTTGTCTGACCAAGAACTGCTGACGCCTCATCAGATTTTCTGGTGGAACTTTCAAAAATATTCCTAGTTTTTGTGGTTTAGAGATGTCGACCTGATCATATCTTTTGTAAATGATACTTATACGATAAACAATGCCAACGTAATTGTCACCTTTGGCTGATCCATTCTCTATGTGTATGCTGTAGTCTTTACATGGAAAGTTGTTTTCGATAATGGCTAATAGAGCCGCTCTCATCGCATCACTGGGTAATAGTTTATAGACTTCTTCATGGTTGGTGAACATTAGTATTCCTACAAATCAAGTATGTATTTTTAAAAAGTGTGTGTCTTCAACATTTTATAAAGAGATTTTCTGCTCAGTCTCTCAGAGCTTCTTTAATTAAAACACGCTGTATATGAGTATACATACATAGTATGCATATGTATGTATGTACTACATACATACTTTAAATCAATGTAGAGTTGTGTGACCCGTTTTATAAATTCAGTGCATAATGGTTATTATAGAATATGATATACTTTACTGTTTTCTATTGATCTACATCTAATTGTGATTGGCGTTCCAACATGATCGATTTTATGTTATGACAAAAAATCCAGTAGATTTATATGCATAGTTAATATAAATATCATAAAGTACCCATAAAAGAAATTGGTACCATTTTGGGACAGGTACAGGGTGGCTCAAAATTGATCACCCTATTGGAAGATGCTATAACTTGCAGTTGTCAGTTTTGTTCTGATATTCGTGAAGAAAACAGATGCAGAATACACGTTGACAAGCCATTGAACGCTATATCCTCAAGACCGCGGAATACTCGTGACTATTTTTTTACGGAATAATTCGTCGGTGAAGCAACGTGAATTTCGGCGCAGATCGTCCTTTCCCAATAGGTCAAACACTAAGTCGTTTAGCTCCTCGCCTTGAAGAGACTGAAACAACAAGTGACAGAAGAGTCTCGTAGTGCTCGTAGTGTTTGGTGGTTTTTTGAAGTCACGGGTCTATCAAAACGCCACAGAATCTGAAAGCTCCCAAAGAGAAAATAAACAAGAGTGCGAGAACTTATTCCCTGAAGTATTCGCCAAAACTACAAATAAACATTTAAAAAATTATGAAATTCACCCCTGTGATCAATTCCGACCGGATTGAAAACGAACGGAATTACAAGGAATGAATTTGAAATTTACGCATTTTTTCAAATTCATCCCTTGTAAATCCGTGCCTTTTCAATCCGAGCGGAATTGATCACAGGGTGAATATGTCGAAACCGCGAGAAAAGTCTAAGTCTAGTTCATTTTAGAGATTGTGCTTATGTTAATTTAGAGTAAATCAAACCGTGGTGTTGCAAAAGGACTATGCTTTGTTAATTTACTGCTGAAGTGCAAGTTCAGTTTTTAAAAATATTTAAATAGCTTTGATTATTTAACTGTTCTTCGTTAAAATAGCTCAAAACTATATAAAATATATCAGTTGCTATGACTGTCCTGTTCATGGGAAAGCGCTTATGAGAGCGTAGGTAGGTATTGAAAAAGACACAAACAAGTTATTAACAAAACAAAGAACTAGATCTTTTTAGTTTATACAATACAATGGCACAGAATTATAAGATATCAGCGTTTGTTTTTACCTTAGTACCGTTATTAATTTTGAAATGCACTGTATATTGTAATATTACTTTTCTATACCTAAACTTGAGTATGATCGGAACTGTGAAGATAAAATTATAAAATATGAAGATATCTTTTGCACATAATTTTATACACATACAACGCAACGTTAGGAAAAGTTTTTAACTATAGGAATTAATATTTACGGTCAATGTTCGTAGACATTTTAATTAGTTAAAAAAAATTAGTTAAGCATTTTAATAATTAAGAAGTAGTGGGGATGCCTATTGACTCAGAAAACAAAACAAAAAAAACTACTCTAATGAAAGAAAACAAAATTAGTTTCGTGAAAATTGAATACGATACCTCTTGTCTCTGCTATCTGAATGAATTCAGCCAACCCGAACAGAATGAAAAAGCCAGCCAACGAGTTAATTCAATAGTTGAGTTGAGATAATCATTTTTTATATTCTCAAAAAGCTTTAGCACATGAGTACAATATACAATACAATAATATTCGGTACATGTACAATAATAATACATCTTAACTTAACTGATAAACTTGGGTAGTAGCGCTGCATCAAAATGAGGCATCACAGCCACTGTGGAGAAGTATACTACAAATGGTTCGTGGAAGAGAGTCTAAAAGGGACGCAATATGATTTGATTGGCCTTTTTCGAACATCTCTTAAATATGAAAAAAGAGACAGTGACGTGACACTGTTGGGTAGTATATTTTGTATGTACACATATGTAGAATGTAGATTGCTGTTGGACATTAATTATACTTTATAAATCATTTGCACTTTGATTGAGGGGTTGAAAGTCTAGTTTTTTTTCAACGACCTGATTTTTAACTTAATGTAAGATGTATTTAAATAAGCGATGTTGCGGATAATTAACGTCAATCCACTAGCTGACGCATTCTTAGTTCAATGTTAGCCAACAATTACATTTCGCAAAAAGGCTTTTATTTAAAAATATAGACAATAAATTGTCTATAAAAAATTCGATATGAATTGACATTTTAGAAATTATTTATTTCGTAATAAAAAAATCGGTAAAGTGCAAGTCGTACTCGGGCAGCTATAGTGTTCCGTATTATGAAATGTTATTTCTACACACATACATACAAAATATGTATGTACATATGTAAAAGATGTACATACATATGTATGATACAAAAAAAATTAAGTTAAAAAACTAAAATCCGACTAAGGGAAACACTTACTCAAAAGTACGAACCGAAGATGTTCAGAGTAAAGCCGTGGTGACATGCCGTTATAATAACATACATATTTATATACATAAGTACGCATTCATAGGGCAAAGCGGTATGCGACAACGGCTATACTCTGCACATCATCGTTTCGTTTCGTCTTCTTTCGTACTTTTTAGTAAGTGTTACCCTTTATTTTTTACTTACAACTTTTTAGTTACAAAAAATAGCAAGATCGTAAATAGGTAAGCAATGACGTGTTCTACTTTATAAACCCTTTCGTTTGAAACTCATATTAACGTAGATTACGTACAGATAACTCTAATCCACCATCTTGGTGCGTCCGCCATATTGAATTTTAAATGACGTCGCTTAACTTATCGTATTCTACTTGTCAAATTCTTTAAATTGATACCCATATTAAGGACGTAGTCAAGATAACTGTAATCCGCCATCTTGGAGCTTCCGCCATATGGAATTTATAGTGACGTCATAGCGTATCGTATTCTACTCACCAGGCAATTTCATTTGATGCCACTGTCAAGGCGGTTGAAAGGGAAAAAAAGGTAATCAGCCATCTTGCTTGGTGCGTGCGTCCATCCTACTGAATTTTTCTGTGACGTCACACAGCCTAGGACACTCAGGCTCAAGACGAATCCAACGAAACCTCATTGGTTGAAATCGATACCCTAGTTAAGGCTGTACAAGATGACATCGTTACATACAAACAAATAAACAAACCCAGCCTGTGAAAATCATAACCCTTCCTTTTGCCTAGTCGGTTAAAAAACAAACAAAGTATACAAGAAATCTACGCATGTGCATCAGATTTCATTCTACGTCTCGTTATTCGTTTAATTGTATTAAATGTGTGAAATTTTGTAACTTTTCCCAATGTAGTAAAAGAAGGGACACCTATCATCGTTTTAAAACGGCAGGGATCTCGTTCGCGTTTCCTTTTCGATGGTTGCCTTCTCAATTCTTTGTTTCTTTTTTAATTCGGATTGTTCGAACGTTTGATCAATGTGGTTATTGTTAGAGTTTATTTTATAATTTTATTTATTAATTTTACTATTAATTTAAGGGATTAACAGTCGGATTAGCATCATTAGCAACAAGAAGTATTTATCCAAATAAGGGCAATTTCTAAAATGCGTGAATGAATTAGATCTTAATATTTATAAGTATGTATTCATTTGTAATAAGCAAAAATAATTTAAGGGCTTTTTTCAATAACATGATATTGATAAGCCACAAAAGCAAAACATTGAGAAAAAAGGGTTACAAATGAGAAACTGGTTTCCGGAGATTCAGTATCATCTTTTGAAAAATAATCTTTATCAACAACACTATCATCACTATTGTGAATGTAAAATATGGTATGACCACTATTTTCAGAAAAATCTTCGGTATCACTTGTATTTTTGCCCAAATCCGTGTTTTTGTATCAGACTGCACAGTACCACGACCATATGCATGATAGAGTGACGGCCCTTTTTCCAATATAAGACAAACGTGGAAATTATTTTGCAACACGTTACTTATGTTACGGTTCGCCAAATCTTTTTGTTTATGGGTGAATAAGTGGAAAGGTTGTTAGTTACACTATTCCTGAGTGGAACGCAACCAAAATCTCGATTTTGGAAAAAAATGTGGATTATGCAATAAGCCCTTCAATTATATATTTTCATGGATTAAAAAGTTTTATTTAGGTGAAATCTAAATAACATGGATGTTTCATTATGATTTCTTATTAGTTGCCCATAGCTGCACATACATATTATATGTATGTAGATACATATGTATGTATGGATATGTGAAAAACATTAAATTCTGAGTCGTTCTTTTTACCTATTTTGCATGGTGACATGAAATAAAGTCCATAACTTAACTTAGTTTCGGACTTAATTGCACTTTTAAAAGTGCAAGACAATTCAAGACCAAAATGCATTAACATCCAAACAATAACAATAGGCGCGTTTTTTTTCAAATCTACCTATGTATATAGACTTCGAAAAAGCTCTCCATGTAAAAATAAGACTGGATAATTATCCAGGCTAAGGTTTTGTTGTATTTTACATTGAAAACATGTTTAGCTTATATATATTTGAAAAAAAAACACGCCTAATAATGAAACAACTGGAGAAGCCTCTACGAGTAGTAGCCACTATGTATCAGTGTTGCAGAAACTTCGAAACGAGTGAAATAGGTGAAGTTGAAGTGTTATTTAAATATGAATTTATGATGAAAAAATCCGGTCAAGTGCAAGTTATACTTGCGCAATAAGTGTTCCGTACCATCAGTTATTTTAACTACATATTATGTATATACATATGTATGTCATAGATTTATGTTGATAGATCTATGAACCCTTTCTTTACGATACGATTTCTACTAAAGATACATGATACTTTGTTCGACACTTACATAAATGTACATACATACAAACATATATATATATATATAGATACGTATACATATGCCACGAGTAAGTACATACATACATAGTTTTATGGTGCACAGCACATTTCAATACACACAAATTGAGCACAATTTGCGAAAAATAAATTCATATTTGTACCTACATAAATGTATACCAACACAAATGTAAGAAAGTTGATCAACCCAGCGGGAAATTTGGGAAGCGCTCCTCCGAGAAGGTATTTGGAAGCAAAGATTTTTTAGGAAAACATTCTATGCGATGTAGAAGTGATGCATTGAGAAGCAATCACTGAGATGTGCTTCCGAAAAAATCTTTTTAAAAGTGTGGATTGCTTCCCTCTGCGGACCTACTAATGTAAAAAGGATATGATAGAGGATACGGAGAGTCATGCCTTCTAACCTTCCAAGGAATCGCTTCAGCATGCATGATTGTATGCTTCCATTTCCCACTGGGAAATTACCTACATATGCATGTATGTATGTACATATGTTTCTGATGTCATTTTTCATCTGCTCAGAAGAATAATTATACACACACACAAAGTAATAGAAAAGAAAAACAACAAATAAAGTATGTACATACATACATACACATGTACATTTATATTTACAAGAAATGTACGCTTGTGCATCAGATTTAATTTTTCGTCTCGTTATTCGTTCAATTGTATTAACTGCGTAGAATTTTGCGATTTGTCTCCCTCTCTGTGTCTGTATATATGTATGTTACCGGTCAAACCCGATTTCAGGCCAAACTAGTTTGTCCTAAGCGTGTTAGGCCAAACTAGTTTTGAATTATTATTCAAGTAATCTATTGGGTAAAATTAAAAGGCAAATCAATTAGATGAGCAATATTTATTCAAATAAAGTCTACTTAATTATAAAAAATATTATTGAGGGAAATTTTCAATTTTTTTTTCAATAAAGGAGAGCTAGTGCAATGGACCTACTGCAGCTATCAGTTTATTTATAATTTCGCTTATCAACAACTCACAGGTTGTTTCTTCGCATTGGCCAACTTTCATTTAGGTTTGTAATTATTTCGCCATAAAATATTCTGCATTCACTATTTCGCTTTATTTTATTTGGGAAAATATTATTTTGTATTTCTAATTTTTAATTTTAATAATTTCGCGTGAAATTTTTTACATGTGATAAAATGAAAGCGAAACAAATTAAAAATACAAAATAATATTTTCCCAAATAAAATAAAGCGAAATAGTGAATGCAGAATATTTTATGGCGAAATAGTTACAAACAAATAAACTGATAGCTGCCATAAATTCATTGTACTAAATAGTTCTCCTTTATTGAAAAAAAATTTAAAATTTCCCTCAATAATATTTTTTATAATTAAGTAGACTTTATTTGAATAAATATTGCTCATCTAATTGATTTGCCTTTTAATTTTACCAAATAGATTACTTGAATAATAATTCAAAACTAGTTTGGCCTAACACGCTTAGGATAAACTAGTTTGGCCTAGGCCAAACTAGTTTTGACTGAAATCGGGTCAGCGTCGTCGTGATATTTTTCTGGATATGTAAACAGTAGGGTAGTTGAAATTAAAAAATTAATTAAAAAAAAACGGTCGAAGTAGGGCAGCCGAGATAATTATGTTTCCATCTACACTTTATTCTCAATGTTTGTGATTTTATTCAGATTTTTCTGAGCGATATTTTCGGAGAAAAAGCTCGGGACAGCAAGTTGTAACGTTTTGTGAAAAATTGTTAAGAAACTACCTCCCCCCCCCCAAAGCCGAAATTCAGCTTTTTAAGTTCTGGTCTGTGTTTAGGACACTTATTCCTACTCTACAACTTTTCCAAATTTCAATAGTCTACGTCAAGTAGTCTCTGAGAAAAAGGCCTGTGACAGACAGACAGACAGACAGACATACAGACACCGAACTGATTCCATTAGTGTTCCGTTTTGGTACGGACGGAACACTAAAAAGCGCTTTTATTGTATAATTTATATAAAATAACGAACTTATAAATTTAAATATGATACTGAAAGTGTTTTAAAATATTACAAAAGCTACATAGGTATGTGCAATGCTTTTATCTTAGATCAATGAAACTGTTTAAAAAATCTTGCTATCGAAATAAACATCAGACACATTGGTACTACCACAGACAAGAGAAATATATTTCTCTTGTCTGTGGTACAACATACATAAGTACATAAGTTCTAAAATGTGCTTTCTTTATTTGGTTAGAACAGAACATGATCAGATGGTGTTAGCGACTATGAAAAATTTGGCAAAATCATTAAATTGATAGCTAGCGTGGAGCCTTCTTGAACAGAAGTCCTGTCCGTTCTCTAAATGATAAATTATATTATTTGGAAATGAGTAATATGACAAATAAAAATTATTGATTTAATTGAGTAAATTGTTATTTACTTTCTTGCAGACGAAAATAATTGGCAACACACATCATGCAAAGATTAAAGTTCAATGTTAGGTTCAGACGCAATTTAAACATGTTATATTAATATACATTGGATGTAACTATATTTGTATATTTTGTTATAGTTACCAACTCGTATCACTGCTCCTATAGGTAGATGCAATAACCATAATGTAACTGTGTGATGTACAAAGCTAAATACGTGAATCATGGTGACAAACTTTAAAAAAGACACAAAAATATAGTGTGTATACCTTTCTCGTATATTGCGGTGTAGTTTGACCAGTTAGCCGAACCGGTATATATGTATGTATGTTAATGTATGTCTTCATGCCCAAACATTTGGAACTTTTTTTTTACCAAACTTACCAACGATTATAAAAACAAACACTTGACCATAGGTCTAAGCCTAAAAAAAACGGACAAGTCACATAACAACAAAAACAATATTTGTTTGAAAATGCTAAAGCAACGTGTTGGAATTTAAAAATTCGCGCTTGCCTGATATGTAAATTAAAATATAAATGAGTTTTATTATAGTGACGATAAATTATAGTGATGTAGGTACACACATGTATGTTTCTATAGGTATGTATGTTCATACGTAGATATGCTTATGATTAAAATAGGCAAGAGTTCAGTTACCTTAATTGAGATTCAAAATACTAAAATCCATAAATGCAAAGAAATAAAAAAAATAATAATAAAAACTTGCAAATAAATTACTGTGCACCAATAGCGAATGTGCCATACTTGTGGTGTGGTGAACGCATCTTGTGCGAGTACAAGGCGACACCACCCAAAATTTTATTTTAAAATAATCTATTCTTTTAAACTATTCATCAATGTTATTTATTCATATATCATACATACTTATCTTTGCCAACTTAAATGAACATAGTGCCTATATACATGTACAATGCATTTTTGAAGTATACTCGTATACTCGTATTTTTGCGATTTAAATATGTTCGTACCTGACATACCTACCTATATAATGATTACTGTAATGCTGTTTTTTAGTGTTCCGTACCCAAAACGGAACACTAATGGAATCAGTTCGGTGTCTGTCTGTCTGCCTGTCACAGTCGTTTTTCTCAGACACTATTTGGCGAAGACTATTGAAAATTGTAGCAATTAATAACCCAAGACCAGAACTTAAGAAGCTGAATTTCGACTTTGGGTGGCTCGTTTTGAGGGGTCAAATGGGAAGTTAAAAAAAAAAAAGAGTTTAAAGCACGAATTTAAAAATGTATGAAATATTTTTTGGTGTTACTTTTTTCTTAACACCTTTTCAAAAAAACAATAAAAAATTGCTGTCCCCCTACCTACCTTATCTCCAAAACTATCGCTCAGAAAAATATGAATAAAATCACAAACATTGAGAATAAACTGTAGATTGAACCAAAATTATCAGGACTGCATTACGTTGTGTACATTTTTTTATTTATTAATATTTATTTTTATTTCATCAACCCAACTGTTTACATAACCAGAAATGACGCAACCCTATCACATCAAATAAAAGTGGATACATATAGGGAAATTTGTATATGCGAGAGTAAAAATGGAATGGTTGATCCTAGAAATATGCCCCAGCATTGAGCTTATATTTAAACCTTTAATTTTAATCAATCAATATGAAGGAAGCTTGATGGCTTCCTATACTTATAATATAAGTGTCTCTCTGTTCCCTAAACTGACTCTGTGGTACAATAGATCTTTTAGGTCGCAGTGCCCTCCGCAACTGGCGGATCAGAATCCGTTTAACAAAAAAACTACTACATTGGGACTTTTACTTTTTTACTTTTTAAAACATTTTTTATTATACATTTTCAATATTATTTTACATACTTAGACAAAAATGCCTAAGTCTAATTAAAACCTAATAAAATGGATAAATCTAGCTTACTGGCCTTTAGGTGGCACTCTAGGATTAACAGTATTATTTAAAATGATTGCCTTTCGGCCTTAATTTTAAATTTTTTTCAATTTTATTATTCAAATATTCAAATCTAAATATACCACGAATAAACTAATCTAACAATAACATCCCAAGAAAAGTTTGGAAACTGGGTTCCGTATTAATTTTTTTTATTATTTTTTCCTTAAAACTATAAGAATTTAACCTACCTAAAATACCCTAAGCTACTTAGCCTAGCCTAACTGTGATCAGTGTGATAAGCACTCATTGCCTAGTGCCTCGAGTGGTCACCATCCTGATTGCATCTTCGGGCGTCAACATTACGCGGCACCGACCACTGAGCGACGCCCGCCGCGTCACCTCTCAGAGATGATGATCCCAATAGGGAGTCCGGCTACTCCACGAAGACCCCGTAGCTTACTTTAACCTATGTACTTAACTACCCTATCTAGGATGCTACAAAAGTAACGCACCGACCTGAGAGAGCGCGTCATCGACTCCCATGAGCAAGTTATCCCGCGCACCGCGGTGCCGATGGTACAATACCGGAATACCATCTCATTTTTGAACTAACCCGACGAAGAATGAAATCTGATGCACATGCGTTAATTTCTTGTATACTTTATTTGTTGATTTGTGTGGATGCATATTTATTCTTCATCAGATAACATAGGTAATTTTATCAAGTTGCATACATTTGTGTCAATAAATTTTTCAACGTATTCGTAAATCTGTTACGTATGTACATAAAAATAACTGATACATAAGTAGTACGGAACAATTATTGCGCAAGCCCGACTTGCACTTGACCGGATTTTTTTTTTGCGAGTAGAAAATGATTGCAATTTTAACGCGTCTTGCTTTATGTTTACATTTTTCTCTCCTTTTAGACTATTAGTACTTTTCCATTTACTTGAATCTTAACCAAAAAACCTTGAACAAAATTTAAAACCGGAAATTAGCGTTAACTCTTTTACACAGCAACAAATGTAAACAAAATACTTAAAGGAAATAACTACAAAAAGTATACATATAATAAGTACAAGTACATTATACTATATTATACAAAATGTATGTACATATATGTATGTATGTACTTGCTGCATCGAACCAAATTTACAAAAAAATTTCATGGTAATTTCAGTTTAACCAGGAAGACACATATATCTACATTTGTACATATGTATGTATGTGTATGTATGTACTTACGAATCTTGACTCTCAAGTTTGAGACCTTATTTTCGATTCATAGACTAAGCGATCTCGTTTACCAGACAGCTTTGTTGCGTAATGCGATTTTACTTATGTATGTATGCATGTATGTCTAGAGGGGCACATAAATTCTTAATATTCTAATTTTTTTATGTAAAAATCTTTGTTAAACCTTTTATTCAAACAAGTAATATTAGTGTAAGAACAAAACTTAACAAAAAAACCTGTTCTGTTTCGGAATTTTCGAAGAGTTCTTCACAAAACAAACAAAGTAAATTATTATATTTATAGGTGCAGGGAAATAACTTCATGGGCAATAACTTAACATGGGAAATAACTTCACCTCAAGTGGGAAATAAATGCACATTTTTGATGTGAAGTTATTTCTCACTGAAGGTGGGCAATAACTCCACTTTTTTGTGGGAAGTCATTTCTCTTAACATGTAAAGTTATTTCTCACTGAAGGTGGGCAATATCTAACTTCATATTTTATGATAATTTAAGAACCATCATGATGCTGATGATTCACTCTTGCACCTTAAACGTAAACAAAGAACCGTAATTTGTTCAAAATTTCGTTGGGAAAGTTGACCACTATTGAAATTATTCAACTCAGTTTGAGTTCGGTTCTTGACAAGGAAAAGTGTTTAAATCAAGTAAAAGTGACGCAAATTTCATACTAATACTATCTCTTATGTTGAAAAATTAAATATTCCACTTAAAATTTAGATATTTTGTTTTTTTACCATTGATAGAGTAATAGTTTTGCAGTATAACCTCAAAACTCAAAACCAAAATATCTAATTTTTAAATGGAATCTTTAGTTTTTGAGTATAAGATAGAGCAATAGTAAAAAATTCGTGCGAATCATGCTCAAAAACTAAAGATTCCATTTAAATTTTAAATTCGTCTTGACCATGCAAATGCAATCTCAAAAAATAAAAATCTAAATTCTTTCGTTTATTTTTGGGGCCTAGTTTCGTTTGATTAGCCTTTTTTCAATTCAAGGCATAATTTCATTATGAAAAATTATGAAATATAGTAAATTACAAAATATGTAAAATATGTTTAGAGCATTTAAAATTTTGAAATCTCGCTCGGCTTTAGTTAACGGTACCGCTGTATTTTTCCGAAAAATCATAGGTGGGACATAATTTCACAAAATGTCTGGTTAAATTATTTCCCACCTTTAGTTAGAAATAACTTCACATCAAAAATGTGCATTTATTTCCCATGTGAAGTTATTTCCCTGCACCATATTTATAGGTAGGTATAATGTAAAAATAAAAAATAAAAAAGTTACTTGACGTTTAGTTAAGTTATGATGGGACTAGTCTTCAGAATTTTCCAGCTTCACTGCGACCAGGAGAAGATCAAAACCAAGTAGAAGTAGTAACTTTTGACATACATCTGTGGCCAAAAGGAAAAACAACATAAGTCGAAACCAACGGATGCGCAATAATAGATTTTCTTATTTTTATCTCTACTGGTTGCTGAGTTATAGACCAGTAAAAAACAACAATAGTAGTTTTCCCGTATAATATGCATAATGGAAAAACAGCATAAGTAAAGATTTTCCGTAAGCTTTTGACATATGTTCTTATGCTCTAATAGTTTCTGAAACGAACGCAAACATAAGTAATTGTAGAAATATATTTTTTTCTCATCTTTATTTCTGTATCCACAACTTTCTTATACGATGCATAGTTTTTTTTTAAGCTAACATCAAACCTTTCAACTGCTCTCCTGAAAAGTTGTAAAAAACGACTTATGCTGTTTTGCCTTTTTGCCACAGACATATGCGTTCTAGGATTGCCACGTTGATATCGATTTCTTTGGACATTCAGTACCTTTCAAGTCTGATGGATCGTCATGTGGAGTATCCATCAAAGTTCACTAGTTTTATGTCCGCTTGAACTTGCATATACCTTTCAAACCTAGTCTAAGAGTAAAATAAAAGGATAAGATAAAGCATCAGTACTTTTCCAGCGTTTCACTGAGTTGTAACCAAAGCGAGCCGATTAAGACGTAGATTATTGTCGTTTGTCCGCTTTAAAGGGAATGTTACTTATTTATTTGGTTGCCTGTCGACATAGAACAAATGGCTTTCTTAAACTTGAAATATAAAATTAAAAATAGTAAAGAAAAATACATTTATTGAGAAAAGAAATGAAGAGAATAAACATACCTACATAAATTAAAAGCAGCAATAAAATTTAGTAAACAATAACGATTGAACACGATTAAGCAACTTTCTATTTATGCACGAAATGGACATATTAAAATCGATCAAATAAATGTAGCTATTGTAAGTTGACATAAGCCCATTAATTGACGAGGAACTAGCATAATTTGTTTAAAAAAAAAACACAAAAAATTCGAAAAAATGAATGAAATATTTATTTGAATCGATAGTTTGAACCTTGCAATTTAATGTTTAAAGATAATTTCATGCAAATGTTGACCGCGGCTGCGTCTCAGGTAGCCCATCCGCTGAGTCCAATTTTGGCATACTCTTTCACACATATCGGCCGGTATCTCACGAATAAATGCATGGATGTTGGCTTCCAGTGCGTCAATCGAAGCGGGCTTGTCCCTATAGACATTAGCCTTGACATACCCCCACAAAAAATAATCTAATGGTGTCAAATCGCACGATCTAGGCGGCCAATTGACCGGCCCGAAACGTGAAATTAACTGTTCACCAAACTCGCCTCGCAATTGCGCCATTGTTTCGCGTGCTGTGTGGCATGTGGCACCGTCTTGTTGAAACCACATATCATGCAAGTCAAGAACTTCCATTTCGGGCAAAAAAAAGTGCTGTAACAAAGGCCTAACTGCTGGGAACGGCGCCGAATCGACATTTCGCGGTCTTCTGTCACACTAGCTGATACGGCCGCAATATTTTCTTCACTACGCACAGTACGTAAACGTGTTGGTGGTTTAATGTCCAACAAAGTAAATTTGGTGCGAAATTTGGTCACAATCTTCCGAATAGACTGCTCAGAAGGTCGAGAATGCCGATCATAAAATGGAAGCAGCGCGCGATGAACATTTCGAACCGAGCACGAATTTTGATAGTAAAATTCAATAATTTGCAAGCGTTGTTCATTTGTAAGACGATCCATGGTTAAATTGCAAACCAAACTGAAGCTGTTTGACAGTGACACAAGGTACTAAACACACGTCAGCTGTCAAAACCAGTGTTGCCAAAACCAAACCAGCTAAAAAATCACCCTTTACTAAAAAATCTAAGGTTTCGAAGGCAGAAAGATGAGATATTTATGTTAAGGAGTCATAGGATTTTAATTAAATATTTAAGAAGTCAATCTACCCAGTGAGCAGTCTATGCACAAAGAGAACTTTGGTTACAATTCTTCTTACTTGTAACGTTTGAATACCTACTGGTCAAATGTAACTTTGATTAGTGTGATGGAAAGATACTTTGGTCCGACCGATTTTTTTTTCATTTATTTAACGTGTACAAATAAATCGGAACCGTGGTGTAGTGGTAAGTGCGTTGCGTTGGACTACTACGCAATGCTGCCTGGGTTCAATCCTAGACCGCGTTCAACACCTAAAAGTTTTTTCACGGTGACACCTCTTTCGAATGTGTATCGTTTGTCATCACTTATCAACTCGCCGTTCGGGGTCGGCAACAACTTGTAGGTCCCTTCCATTCGTGCAAAAATATAACACGCACACACAAATGGTTGCGAGAAGCAGGCC
Organism: Brachyopa scutellaris; assembly: GCA_949775065.1. NCBI lineage: Eukaryota > Metazoa > Arthropoda > Insecta > Diptera > Syrphidae > Brachyopa > Brachyopa scutellaris. The sequence goes on from OX459112.1 coordinate 22,632,537, forward strand.
CGGGTTCACCCCGAGTTTAAGGCACCAAAATTAACCGTTTTTGCACCGTATAATCAAGTGTGATGAAAAGTGGATTTTGTATGACAATCGTAAAAGAGCTGGGTAGTGATTGGATGCAGAATAAAATCCAAAACACGACCCCAAACGAGGTCTTCACCTAGGAAAGGTTATGCTGATAGTTTGGTGGACATCGCAAGGGCCAATCAACTTTTCATTTCATCAACCAGGGGCAACGACAAATTCAGCCAAATATTGTGAGGAAATCGACATAGTGCATGTAATATTGGCTGAAAGGCAACCTGCGTTGGCAAATATGCATGGTCCGATACTATTGCATGACAATGGTGCTAACTACATATGTACATCACGCGCAATGGTGCAAAAACAGCTTTAGTTGGAATTTGAAATTCTTCCGCATCCACCGTACTCCCCTGATGTTTCTGCAACGGACTACCACCTTTTCCGCAGTCCAGGACCAGAATCAAAATTTGGTTTTATCTTAATTATTTCGTTCAGAGTACTTTCTTTAGCTATTACAATATTCTGAAAAATAGAGCTGTTCCTGGTCAGAAGATGGTGAAAGATTTGGCTATCCCTTGGTATACCCTACCCTGGGGTCCAGCGCGATGCCCAAACTTAACTTTCGTGAATATTTCTTAAACTACGAAATTAACGATGGATTCAAGGTAATCTCAAACAATGTCGGTAGGCGGTCGGTAATCAGTTATTCATATGTTCATGTGCGGTACAGACGTTTTTATAACAACCTCCGGGTCCACTGGACCTCCGGGTAGGAATACTATTTTCATTTTTCGTATTTTTTGTTTTAATGAACACTTTTGATTGGTAAGTGGATAAATTCAATACATTTTATTTGTTTAATAGGTTTTTAAGGTGATAATTAAAAATACTGCCCGCTAAAATCCAAACATCAAAAGTTATTGTCGTCTATGCACTTATTATTTGTAACTTATTTGTACTCCTAAAAATGGTATCAAATCAACCAAAACAACGCTTTTTCCCTGCACAGGACCCCATCTTTCCCCAAATTGAAGAACGATTTACTTGGCCAACTTTACCTGCAAATCTCCAGGTTCTCTTGAGAGATATTTCAAAAAAGAAACGGCCATTAGTTGAGACAAATGTTGCTAAAAAAAACAAAGATGTGATATCTGTCCAACGGATAGGTGGTGAAAATCAGGTGTGGCAGGTGTCGAAACCCTCTCTGCAGCGAGCATAGCCGGGCTGTGTGCCAGGAGTGCCTCGATTCTGAACTATAAGATATTTTAAACATTACACTGTGTGTAATCTCAATACAAATTAATTTTAATTTTTAAAACAAGAACATAAATATGTTGGGGGGCCCGAGGGTAGTAATAGTATTTTTCCACAGATGGGTAGGATAAGGGTTAGTAGATTATTTCAACGGAATTTTATGAATTAAAGCTGGTGGTTTCAAGTTAAAGCCCTACGATTGCTTATACGCTGTTGAAGTAGCTATAACGATGGAATAATTAATTTCCCTATCGTTACCAGCAACGTTTTAATCTAAATTATATAATTATATAATTAAGAAATTTAAAAATTCTAAAGAAAATGTACAATTATAATTAATTTCCTTTATTTATATGATTCATCTGATTTGCTTAGTATTTCAATCACATTTCATAAAACCCGCTTAGGTTATAACACAATAATTTCGTCAAACAGTTAAGTGACACAAAAACAAAACAAAAAGTACACACATCCAAAGCTCTTCCTCCTCTTCATCCTTCTTTTGACTCACTTTCATTTTATTAAGTTCGCCACAATGAGAACTATAACAAGCGTATGCAACTTGCAAAACTCGCCTTACAATACCTGTGCACACCTTTATGCTATTATCGCGTATAGTATAAAATGTAAAACCAGCTTGCCTTCTCAACTCCATCACATCTCCACCATGATAGTATAGTATCTAGTTATAAACAAAATCCCAACGTTGAGAATCGGTAGCACGGACTTCTTGTTAAATTAATTTCGTATTCAATTAAGACTGTTTTTTAACCGTGCGTCGTCAGTGAGTGTTGATCTTTCGCGCGCTCAACATCGATATTTTGATTTTTCAGTTGGAGTTTATTTATAATTCCGATATAAAATTGAAAAAAACGGGCGTTTTATTTAAACTATAATATTCTCAAGGTGTTTTTAAGATTTAAATTATTTAAGATTTTGTGCAGTGGAACTGAACATTTTAATAGTTTCTATCCACTTACAGTGACTGTGTCCGTAATATCCCCTTATTAGTAGTCGGTGCCTTATTGCTTATAAGCCAATTAATAATGATTAAATTGTTTTTCATTTGCGCTTTAGCTGTCAGCACAATCACAGCAGCTCCGCAGGTAAATAAAATAAAGCCTATTCATTGTTCTAGAATCTAGAGTTAGAGACACACATGTATGTAATCCGAGCATAGAAATAACTTCCCGTTTCGCTGGGAAACTTCTTAATAAGTTTGTTATTTTAGATTTATTAATACCTGAAATGAATTTGAAATTAAAAAAAGAAAATATATAAAATATTTTTCACAATAAATATACGTTGTTTGCATAACAATAAATAAAATCCAATTAAACGATGACTATCGCAATAAATATTAACGCATCATTATAATTTTGATCATTTCTTCACAATATGGTTTCCGTGGTTTCGGAGTTATTAAGTGTTATATTCAATTAAAACTGTTTGCCATCTACACGTAATTTAGTAACTGAAATAGTTGATTCCAAAAAAAGAGTTAGTTAACTTTGGGACTTATGATTGTAGACTTATAAGATCAAAGGTAAACAAACTCATTAGAAAATGTAGAAGGAGGAGGGTACTTTTATTTATCATTTATTTATTATTGTTATAACTAGCTATGCTATCTTTTTAAGATTCTGCTGTGAAAAAACCGACTTCTAACATTTGCAGGAATTTTATATAGGATTCGTTTTTTATATACATAATTGAGGCTCTGTCAGATACATATAACGATTGATTACATTTGAACAAAAAATACGATTTTTCCAGTTTCTGTGACTTTTGTATCTGAACATCAGACATTCAGCGTTGCGAAATGTTATATCGTTAAAGCATTTTAAGAAATTGATCGCTTTTCTGTTCGCCCTTAAACCTGGGTGTCCCAACGGTGGATAATGCTGAAGCGCGGCCCAGCGTTCGGACTTTACTGCGATCGCAGTAGATTTGCTGCGTTTTCTGCTAAATTTTCAAATGAATGAAAATGAAAATGAAAATGATTGTTATCTCTTCTACGCCTACCTCAACTGCCATAACTTTCGAAATATATGGTATGCTCGCTATCTTTAACGGTTTTGCCCCATAGCAGTGCAGCGGCCGTAAGGCGATTCTCCCAAATTAATTTGACCAAAACCAAATTTAGAAATCGACTTAACGTGAAAGCCGCATTCCCCAATTGAAATTCGTCGAGATATTTAAATAAAAATACAAATTTACTGACGGACAGTTTATTTTAGGTAAATACTTTAATCTACTTGGCGCTACAGCTCGTGGCGAACCTGGGCCTGCTTCTTGCAACCATTTGTGAGTGCGTGTTATATTTTTCACGAATATCAGGGACCTACAGTTTTGTGCCGAATCCGAACGGCGAATTGAGAAGCTTGTTGACAAATTATACTCTTTGATTGCTTGTCAGACATTCGAAAGAGTTGGCAGTTGGCACCGTGAAAAAAATTTTAAGTGTTGGACTCGGGCAGCATTGCGTAGTAGTCCAACGCACTTACCACTACACCACGGTGCTTTAGTTACATATCTAAGTATAATATCTTAAAACTTATCATAAGACTAAACATTTTCAGTAATTTATTATCGAGGGCAATTAGACAGTTTTCGGCAGTGAATATTCCCACCGAATTACCCCGAATTTTTAAACCTAACAGTTATTTATTTTTGTTTTGTTATTTTATTTATTTTTTCTCTAAATATGTACTTGCCAAATAAATGTACAATTTACGTTATTTTACAAGCTTTATAACTTCACTTTCTGTGAGGGCCAAATATGGGAATCGCTTTTACACCCACTTTCAGATATCCCATTATGCTGGAATTTCGCACACGTGTATAAGTCCGGAGACAATACAATATGGGTTATTTGATGACGTTGTAAATCCAATATGGTGGACGCTTTTTTAACTTCAATTTCTGTGAGGGCCAAATTTGGCAATCGATTTTACACCCACTTCCAGATATCCGGTTATGCTGAAATTTTGCATGTCCGGTGACAACTCAATATAGTATATTTGATGATCTCGTAAATCTTATATGGTGGATGCCCCAAGATGGTGGATTACCGTTATCTCCATGACCTCCTAAATGTGGGTATAAAATGAAGGGATTTGACCACCAGAATACGATTAGCTAAGTGACGTGATTCTAAATTTAATATGGTGACTACCATAAGATGGCGGATTACGTTTATCCTCACAACCCCCATGGCATGGGGATTAAATGGAAGGGATTGACGAGTAGAATCTCAAATATTCTGAGTTAACATTTTCATATCAAAACCGCACAAGCTAATATACGTATCGACGTAAATTTGTAAAAAAAATTAAAATACTAAAAAGTAGAAAATAAATATAAAGATAAAGAATAATTTTTAAAAACAAGCTTTAACTAAAAAGTAAAAAACTGTTAGCTATTTTATCAAAGACATTTCTGGTTTTCCTGGTATCCTGACGGACCTACACACATACTTATGTATGTATAAATGGAGGAAATCCCATTAGTCCGCAGTGATATGGTCCCACCTCTACCAATAATCTACAAAGATTTTAAAAAAATGCCCCAAGCTTTAATTAATAGTCGCATATTGGTGACTCAGAAAAAAAATTAAATTATTCATAAAGCTAGTTTTTGAACATAATTTGTTATCTTTATATTTTCAATGTTATACATAGTAGGCTATGTTTTTGAGGTAGTTTGTGTGTTTTTGTTTTTGAGGTATTGGACTGTGTGCTCTCCTTGATGTAATTTCGTCAACAGTAACGGAAAAAGTATACCAAAGTATCGCAAATCTAGTATTAAAAGGAGTGAGGAGAACAGACTGAAAATTGAGAGGAGTGTTGTCGTTAAGTTTTCCTCGATTTGTCTGAGTTCAAAACCAAATACAATACAGCCTTTGAGAAATTCACTGCATCTATAGCCACCGTGATCAGTACATCAGTGATACGCATATTAATTCCATAAAATTTCCTTGGCAATTGGATTTATTGTTGACAAATCGGCTCAAAATACAAAAAATCAAAAAATGTCAAATCACAAAAAAAAGTTGAACGATTAATTAATGTCAACATTTTCAAAAAAGTGATTTTGGGCGATTTTGTGATTCGACTTATTTAAGGCGGATCTGTGTCATATTGCTCAAAACTAAATCACCCCAATCTGAAAAATGTCACATTGCCCAACATTTTTGGGCGATTTAACACTATGACAGATTGACCAAAAATAAAAAATGTCAAATCACCCAAAGAAGAAATGTCCGTTTTATCGGAATCCGAAAAACCAACATATATGTATGGGAGGGCCTTTTGTCAAATCATCAAACTATTTATTAAAAAAGACAAATTTTTTTCAGTTAAATACTTCAATTTTTTGGTACCAGTAATTCCACCACCTTCTATGAACATAGAGAAATTACGGCTTTTCATAAATTCCTCATCCTGTGGGACTTTGACGAATTTGAGAAAGTTTCCTTTTTTTTATTCAGCATCCGTCCAAGTACACCATTGTATTTTAAAAACTGACAAATGTAATGGCCCGACCTGAACTAAGTAATGAAAAGAAAAACAGCTTTAATCCGAAATGAAGGATTGAAGAAATGGATATATTAAAACAAAAAGTCAGGCTCCACTTATAATCTAGGGGGAAATAAACGAGCGGGGTAGGGGGCGCGCGGCGCGAAACACGGCGCGAACCGCGGTGCGAAACGGTAACCGCGCTGCTTCTCGCGCTTAAATACTTTTCATATATTTCATTTCAGAATCCTAATATGAAGAAAAAACAACAGTTTGCTGTGACCGTTACTGTAATTGTTACAATTCGCTTTGAGCACACTTTTAAATCCAATTTAACGAAGATGTCAAATCGCCCAAAATGTGATATTTTTGGGCGATTTGGTTTTGGACGATCGGAAGCATGAGTTCTGACAAAACGCCGCGATTTGATATGTCTGCGTATTGAACTAAGCTGAATTTGAAAAATACACACATTAGGAGGGTTACTTGAGGAGGAGTAGTATTCAAATAAACTTTGAACCTAACATCCGTTATTTTCACTTAATCACTGCAATAGGCTAACTAAAGATTATAAATTTCTTTAAAATCACAATTTATTAATGTTATCTAATGACTCACTTAAAAATACATTACCTGCAAAGAAATGAATTGCTTCTATAAGCATATACATACATATGTGTATTTAATAACTATAGTGGAGTATGAATCAGCTGAAGTGCAAATACGAGTTATTAAATGATAATGACTCTTTAATTATCTATAAATTGAACACATTCATATATTTGAGTTCCACATAAACGCAATATTTCAGAGCCAATACATTCTGTCGTTTGACAAAAATCGATCTGCATACAAAACATTTACTTTCCAAGTTGATAATCCAAACCATTGTTAGCGTGACTCTGGAAGGTTAGAGTAGTGAAAGCAAATCCAGGACCACTGGATAATAGAGTAACCCAACTCCCAGTTGCATTATATGAATGGTCAATAGCTTGAATGGTCAATAGCTTGAATGGCGGTTATTTTTACTTTCAGCCTTATTTTGAGATTCAAATGAATAGTCAATTCGTTCGATTGTGTCTATTCCGTCGAATGATTTTTTAGTATTTTGACATTCGAAGGAATAAAGTTCAAAGGAAGGATATCATGAAATAAAATTAAATTCGAAATTGCAAACGTATAAATAATGACTCCGTTCGACTTTTTCTCACTTTTTTTTAATACAGTAAAATACGGATGAGTGCATTTGCAGAATTGTCCAATGTCCTGAGGTATTAATCTGGGATATATATTTACGAAATCCCGCTTAGCTGCGCAGAGGTACTTTACTTATCCATGAAAAAGACAAGTCCGCGAAAAGTCGAAAGATCTTCACAACCAACAATCGAAAAGTGACAGCCAAGAGAAAACGTTTACTTACTAGAGTACTAGAACTCACCACATTATGTACTAAATTAAGTTTATTACCCTTTGCTTTGTTTCGAGTCTAGTGCCTTATTAAAAAGGGTCTTTAAAAGGGGAATATTTCATGTAAACTATGACGAAAGAAAGGAACGCAATGAGTACTTAAACGGGGAATGCAGTTAAGCAATTTTAACAAGAATATTACTTTATAAGATTTAGGGTTAAAAAAAACCGACGATGCTATGAGGGTTTTGTACTTAAGAGGGTGGTTCTTAACCGGGTTTCACGTACCAAAATATTGGAGTTACATATATTTTGAAAAAGGGTGCTCGCCGACAACACTCAGTTAAGGCGCACTGCAGCGGTATACTGCTCCAGTGGGGTATGGCTTTTATAAAAAAAAATAAAAATAAAAAAAATATATTTTTTACTTCAATTGAAAATTCGAAGAGTATGGGTTAGTATCAGATCTTGTTTATTCTTATAGTTTGTCACCTTTAAAGATGGAAAAATTGGAGTAAATTTTGCTGGATATAATGCTGAAGCAGGACTTGGGGGCTTTTTGACCGGAAATGCTGCTCATGGTGGACTGAGCGCATCAGCAGGCACACCATTCGGACAGCGAGCAGCTGCTGGAATCGGCGGATTAGTTGATGGTAAGAATATGTGCACAATCATTTGCGGCTTTTCTATGGCCGATATCCAACTACAAATTCAGTTAACACCATTTCAAAGTGATACAAACTATTGTGTTATAAACAGGATAAATTACAAGACCTATCTATTCAATATTGTACTTAATTAAATAACCTACACATATATTTATATAGATATGTTCATGTTATATAAATGATTTAAATCGTATATACTTATGTGAATTTTTTTAGGAGATGCCGCCGGCAGAGCGTATGCTGGAGCTCAAGCAACTGATTCAATTGGAGCTAGTGCAATACTTGGTGGTTCATCTGGTCCTCAACAGCGTGGTTTAATTGGTGCTGAAGCTCATTCTAATGGAAAAAGCGTGACAAAAACCATCACCAGTGATGCATTACCAAATGATACACCACAATTAGTTGTGCCCACTGATCGTCCCAACGATAATAGTGTTCAAAGAATTAAGCCACCAAAGAAATACACAAGCATTGAAAATGTACGTATTGATATCAAATTTTATTTATCAATCAAATTTTATTTATTTTCCAAAAGCCATTAGAATTTGGTGAAAACAATGTTGAACTACAGAAATCAGTGGAATTACGTACGGGTTTACCAGTGACTCCCGCATTGGTTATTACCAAAGGTCTTCACCACCATGGTGCAAGGCGTTACAAACATATTCGACCGGCACGTCGTCATTTGTATAAAGAAATTTTATATGCACCCCTACCAAGCCAGGTAGGTTTTGAGATTACAAGATAGACTCGTAATTGCCTCTTTGCAGGTTGGAGAGAATAGTTTAGTTTTGGTTTTTCCACATACAATAATAAAACAAAAGTAGTTGGTGGTTTTGACATTAAAAGCATGAAAATTAGCAGAAAAGAAAGTTAATTTTAGATTATTGAGTTTCAAAACGAACTGCACACGAGTACCTTCTTAAAAACAAAATCGATTGTGAAATTAAATATAAAAGGTAGGGTAGAAGGGGGATGCACAGGGCAGGCTTCGTCATACGAGTGTTTTGGTGCCACCTTAATATAATTCTCTTCCGTTCTAAGCAAAAACCATTACTCGAACTAGTCCGACTGCAGTATAAAAAATAGTCACTGGTTTTCTACATGTGGAAGTTGTTAGACACAAAAAACTGTTTCGTAAAGAAAATTATTATTTGCAGCTGGTGATTTTTATTGAGTGTCCTAAAAAATATTATGATCATTTATTCGGTATTTTTTGAAATCCACAAGCTGTTTACGATATCTTTAATTGCATTTATATTTTTTAAAGAAAAATGAATAATATGATTTTAATGACTTTTTTTTCGGTTAAAGTAAAAAAAATTCGTAAGGCAGGATTCGACTTGTTGAAAATGCCAAACTTTAATAATAATGAGACAAATATGGAAAATAACTTATCAGATATAAGGCAAAAAGTTCAAAAACCGTTAAGTGCAGCAAAAAAATATGGATTAAAAAGAACCACAATGAATGAAAAAATAGCAGGAAATTTCAATTTCGCCGCGATTTTTGAGTTAATGATGCTGAATTATTCGCTATATCATGCTTCATATTGTGTAAAATCATATTAATATCTTGTGTACTCTCCCCTTGAAAAGAGAAAAAAGTCATAAGATTTCCTGCAAGGTGGTAGTTTTCTGCAAAATCTCGTTTTTTGAGTTGTCACTTTGTCAGTCTTCAAGTAAATGAGCTATATCGAGAATTTACACTGATTCGCTAGAAAAGACACGCATAGAAGAGCTCCAGAATAAGAGAAAAAAAAAGGCAGCAACAGTTTTGGGAAAAAGAACAAGAAACCAAATCAATGGATAATAATGGCTTCTGATTCATATTTTTCAAATAAAACTCAAGGTTTATGTCTGCGGGCTCTGATAGGTTTTTACATTTTTCGGATGAGTTTATGGAGCTTCCGGAAATTTCGGAGATGGGAACCAAACTGAACCTCAAAGAAGGCAAGCTTACTGATAAAAATGATTTCTTCTATGTTCGGCTTGTCACTGACGTTAACGCTTCTACGTAAATATGTCCTTAAGTTTCTCGGATGACAGAGAAACACGCAATGCTTTGTTGAATCTCTAATTAAGAAAAAAAAAAATGTTTTGAAGCAGGACATTTTACCAGTACACCAGCTTATACAATTTTGCTATAAATTTTTCTAACTTAGATGTTCGCTAAGAGCATTTTTTTTATGTGTAATAAAGTGCAAACTTTTATTAAAATTAAAAAAATATGTTGTATTTGCATTCATTTACATATTTTTCTATTTTATATGATTAAATAGACAGCGTGGTCATAGCCTACCAACTTATGTGGTCGAAGTCTCCCTTACGAAGGGAGGTTTCGACCATTGTTCCATAGTTCGTATTTTAGTCATAAATTGGAAAAATATACTAATAACTTTTTTAAAACTGTTTAATATTATAACAAATAAACCTCCACTTCAAATGCATGCAGGCAGAAATAAGTATCTCGTTTTGTTAAAAAACTAAAATAAATAAACTCTTAGGGTGTCGAAGCCTACCCCTTCTACACTACCTCAAGTAACGTCAATGTTTGTATCTTTCTCCTATCAATGACAATTCTATTATTGATTTAAATATGTACCTACGTAAGGGTCATCTATTTCTTCTAAGACTTCACAAAGAAACTTAAAAAGAAATAAACTATCTAGAGTTAAATATATAAAAGATTCCTTTTTTGTTTACAATAACTCTATGTACCATGAACTTAACTCGTTTATTTATTTATTTTTTTTAAACTGACATTTTGAGTTTTTAAAATTACAGAGATTTAATGGCGAAGAAGTTAAAACTGTATATAAAGCCAATGGTCCAACTCTATTGGAGAGTTCTGCAACAAGCCCAGAAAAACAGGATGGCTATCAAGTGGTCCAAAAAGATGTCCAATTAAATCCAGGAGCTTTGAATCAATTCTTCAATGTAATTTATTATTATTGAATAATATTTTGCACGTTATTTTATATAAAAAAATATTTGCAGATCCCAATTGGAATTTTACAATCAATCAGGGATAATCTACAACCGTTAGGAGTGCGAAAGCAAGTTTCTTATACCAGTGCTGTTTAAAAAGAAATTTTAAACTTTAATAATTTTTGTATTCATATTTTGTACTTAATTTCAAAAATAATAATAAAATATATTTTTTATGACCAGTGTAATACATATATACATACATACATGTTCTAGAAATAAATAAAAAAAATCTTCGGACGAATTGCAGTGTTTCCTGGTGCTCTTTTAGTACAGATTGGTTGGGGATCCTTAAGCCTCAGTATTTTTCTGGGTTTTAAGTTCCATACTCATTTCATTTTACAGTAAAACCTTGGTAAGTTGGCCACTGGCCGAATTTTGGCCCAAATCCATCGCATACCTAGGCTGTTCGATAAGTCAGTGGCTTCAAAATTAAAAACTTGTTTTTTTTTTCTCAAAATTGAATTTACTTTTCAAAATAGTCTTCTTTAAGGGGTTACATGGGTTTTCTCGGATAGATATCATATATTGATATACCATATATGAATGTTTCGTCGTGTGTTTTTCTTCATAACAGAGTCAACCGAAATAGTCTTTATATAGTCCACACTTTTCTTGCCACTCAAACATAACGCATGATATAAGGGCAACAAGTAAGCTGATATCTTGAACAAGAAAGGAGCCAACAGTCCATTTATTAGGCCAGGCCTTCATAAGAGAAGACACCAATAAAGTCATCGCAGAATGGACAACAATCCAACTAAAAAGTTACTCGAACAACTTAGAGGGTCTGAAGTACTCAACAAAGTTCCTCAATCACAACAACAAAATAACAAATGAAACCCTATAACTAAACAGAGGAAATTTAAAACGGGATATTCAATGTCAATCTGCAACAGCCACCTCTACAAAATAAAAATAAGCAACACACCCTGCAGATTCTATAAGCAAACAAAAGAAACTACGGAGCATCTGATCTCAGACTTCTTTAACAAAAAGAGGAGCTTAAAAACTAGGCAAATACATACTAACGGAAGAAGACTTCAAAAGCATTCCAGTCAAAGGGATTATAAAATGTCTAAAGATTTTGTATGATTCCTAAACAACAAAAGGGGTCACAATAGACCAACTTTGGTCGCAGTACTAGCGGAGATTCATCATATTGTCCCATGACTGCATGTAAGTGGCACGCACCACCCAAACTGCATAAACGGCACATTCCTTGTTGTTTACTCCAATATTGAGTATACAGCGGAGTGTGACGCCCACGCGAATAGTCTTTCATACTCGTTATTTGTGTAATAAAATTACGGGTGTGCAAGGCCAAATCGCCCTTGAAGAAGCGTTAGGTTTAAGTTTAGTTTAGTTTTAGTCTTAGTTGAGTGTTGAATAAAGAATAACCGATTAATAACTGTGTGCAGATTTGTTCATTTACAATGATCCCACGAAACTATATTATATAATAGGAAAGGTGAAGAATTTCACATTTGAGCTATTTAAGATATTTTCTTAATAAAAAAGTCAACGAACTAGATTTGACGCATACTGCGTTACCAGCAGCCACTCAAATAATTAAAGCATCAGACAAAGTTACTGATAAGATACTTTTTTGGCCATCATTTAATTCAATACAAATTTACATATGTACATAATTATAATACAAATAATTATTTAATAATATATATGTATGTATTATTAGATGATTGAATTTTATCAGCGGACATTTCGCATAAAGATTGCACATTTAATTTTTGTTATATGTGTGTATTTTCAGGAACTCAAGCATACATACATATATCTTTCGATAAGAAATTCAGTAATTTTATTTCCGGAATCTGTAGTATTTAAATAATTTGTTATCAATGTTAAGGGACAGTTGTATGTACATCAGAGTCAGAATAGCAGCAAACAAATGTTTCGTTATATTTTTATTTTTGCACTTTTACTGATCATAACTTTCGCTGCACCGCCAATGGTAATACAAAATTTGGTACATACATATGTACATATAAATATACTTTTAACTTTTGCTAAACTGTTGTAATAAACTATTAATATATATTTATTTAAAGCATATGCAGACGAATGATCAAGGAAGACGACATGACGCCTTACTGCTATTGGAGGTACTTTCTTTAAGTTTGTTTCCTTTAAATATATTTCTTAACTAATTTATTTTTATAGATTCCTATTTCAATTTTAAAATCGATTCAAAATTCATTAGAACCACTCACTTTACCAAGAATTGGAATTTAATTCAAGTTCTTAATTAATAAATCAATTTAATTGAAGTGTAAATATATTTAACTTACTTATTTTATTTAATTTTTTTTTATTTAATAATAGCAGACATATTTTTGAAACAAAAAAAAATATTTCCGCTAAAGGTTTGGGTTTGGATGAGTAGTAACTTTCTACATTTATGTACTAGTTGAACCCATGCTCGCCTTGCTTCGCATTCTAAGGGTTTTCTTATGCATACAAATATGCAATTTCAGTGGGAGCGTAGAAACATCAAAGTATTTGTCTAAGTCCACAAAATTGTTTAGTAAATTTTGTTGATTAACAGCGTTTTATCAAAAACGTTTCAATGTGTAACTTTCAGCCCCTAACTGCAGATTTCATAGTTCTCAAAAACCGCACCGCCCCGTAGCCCGTCAACACTTCCGCCTCTACCAGATGTCATTGCAAAAATTAACTCTTAAAACAACAGAAGTTCACTTTGGGTAGAATATTTGTTTTTGATCGTGTTTTTTTTTAATTTATTAATAATATTTATAAACTGAAAATGCAATCTCTTTCTTTTGACACCTCATTTGTTAAGATTGGTTGAGTGTGAGAGCCGCAAATGGTGATAATGATTGTAGCACATTGAAGTACAAAGCATATGATCATGTTAGAGCGCGCACATATACTCACACACACACTATTGCAACGATACCCACTGCTGCACGACTGCTGGCGGTGGTCTCCTTACTTACTTAGTTGGCGCTACAGCTCGAGGTGAACCTGGGCCTGCTTCTCGCAACCATTTGTGTGTGCGTGTTATATTTTTGCACGAATGGAAGGGACCTACAGTTTTTTGCCGACTCCGAACGGCGAGTTGAGAAGCTCAATCGTGACAAATGATACTCTTTGATGCTTGTCAGACATTCGAAAGAGGTGGGCACCGTGAAAAACTTTTTTTTAGGTGTTTGCGGCGGGATTCGAACCCAAGACCGCTGGCACAGTAGTCCGACGCACTAACCACTTGCGCTACGGTGCGCGGTGGTCTCCGCTGAAGGAAAATTGTGGGCGATGTTTTGAATAATTGTTTTGAATATTGCTCAGCTTCAGGATAACGCAGGAGGATGTTTTATATCTCAAATGAATCAGCGACAGATTTACTAATTTCACCTGTTTTTTTGATTTTCAATCCGATAAGCCATTATTGAGTTAGGGCTGTATAATGATAATAATCCTCTCCGATATACAGTTATTTTAACTACTATGTAAGACCCAGTAGGCTGAGCAAAAAATTACATAGCTTGTGATCATCCCGGGTACTTAAGAAGCATTTCAAAAAAAGTTTCATCGAAATCTGTCCAGCGGTTTTCACGCCATTAGGTAACCAACAAAAAAACCTCTACAGTTTTATAATATTTATAAATTTATAGATTATAGATTATAGATGTACATTCGAACTTCGATATCTCGAACCATCACTTGCAACCCCCTACTAAAAGAAGATACCTGCGTGTAGCTCTAGCAGATATTAAGATTACTTTATTTATTATTTTATTAAAGAATATATAATATTCTCTGGAAAATATTTATCAAAATGAGTGCTTAATGTCGATAAGTGATGAAATAATATCAATTGCAAACTTAAACTCAGATCTTGAACAGATTTTTCTTGCAGGAAGCCTTGTAAGACAGGAAAACAGTCAATACTTTCTTTCTACTCTTCTATTATTTTTCCGTCTTGCGACGCCCTCAGGATAGGGATAGGGAAACAGTTAGGGAAACCCTGCTATAAGCTATTATTGAGTTAGGGCTGTATAATTATAATTTTTCGTACAGATATGCAGTTTTTTTTACTTTGTATTTTGTAAAAACCATGTCATTTTCCGGGACAAAAAGTATAAATAATGTTCACCAAGAGCGTAAGCAATCACTATGTCAGTTCCAGTTTTGTGCAAACTAAATACTTTTGTAAATTTTGTTATTGCCAAAAACTTGCTCAGACATTCTGACAGAAAAGAGCTGATACTAAAATGTAGGAAATCTTAATAAAAGATGGCAAGAACTATTAACAAACATACTACATATATTATGTATGTAGTACTTTTTTTATGTCAACATTTAAAATACTTGCATAGCCAATATATTCGTGTTTTCGGCTGCGCAGATCATTAAATTTAATTTTAAAATTGTTAAAAAAGAGGCATGGAGATAAGTATCTTTAAATCACATTTAATAGCTTAATAGGTATTCCAATTACCTCGAATTTAATTGTCAGCATATAGTTTTTGGGATATTCGTATCATAGTTAGTTTGATTCCTTGCTAAAGTTTTTAGTCGTTTTGAAATTAGAATGCTGGCCATATGGAATAATTTTCTTACCGTGTCACTGCTTGTGATTTGTGTACTCATAATTATTTTAATTTCATCCAATGAGTCTAAACATGTAAATTTGTAGCCCACAAAAATAAATATGGAAATAAAATCCTCTCACAATTATCGTAGGCCAGCTGGTCGTACTCGGTGAAGACGGAACAACTCGAATGCATCAGCAATCCTATTATGATATCAAATTATACCTGCAAACTTACGCCGATAAGTTGGAACAAATCTGTTGCCGATGTGGAGACTACCCTTCTTGAAACAGTGCGAAATTTATCGGTAATTTAATTTTACTATTATTTACATATATGTATGTAGTTAGTATTTTGTAAGTGTCTATCAATCAATAGGTGCACATAGAGCTCTTTAAATACACGAACCAATTTAGACCGTTCATAATTAATGTGACTGTTAATATCTGCAAATGGCTGGACACTAGAGAACGTCAACTGAACTATGCGAACTTATTTTTAAATATGATGGTAAAATTCACAAACATTAATCACACATGTCCTTATACAGTAAGTAATAAAAATGGATATTATCTCAACAAAAAACACCAATTTATAGTTTATTTTCTAGGGTGTTCTTAAGGCGAACAATATGTACTTCAATCCGAATCTGGCCCGGTTTGCCATCCCATCAGGCAAATATAAATTTGTGTTTACATTCTACGAGGGATTTCCTTACATACACCTTGGAACTCTTAAGTTCGTCGTAGTTGTGAATGAAAAAGAAATCTTCCAAGATCCTTCAACGAGAGAAAAATTATATTTTAGGGCCAACAAATGATTTTGTATTGGAATAATTTTAATACATTAATATTATGGAATAACGTTTGGTAGCTACTGCAAAGATCCTTTGAGGTTAAAGCAGGTTTTCGGTTGATAATTTTTTATATTTTTTTGCAAATGTTTTATGTTTAAATTTGTGGTATTAAAGTTCTAAGTAAATCCGTCTGATCATTTAAGTAGCAGATGACAGAGTTTTTCTTTCGAATCTCGAAATTGGTAATATTCGTTGAACGAACGTGAAGCATTACTTTAACTTAATTTTTAGTTTCAGAACAGCAAACTGGTGGCCCAGCTGTAACATTTGATTTAAAAAATAAACGCAGAAAATCCCAAAAACAAGATTGCTTTAACTTTATTAATGGCATAGCTTAAATGTACAAAATTATGTATGTATGTTTAAATGTTCAGCAAAAACAGCAATCTGATGTTTAGCCAGCAATCAATGAATACATTTATAATTTCCATCAGTTTGAAGACTCTAAAGAACTTTAGTAAAAAGGCTTTCATTTATATTTGATTGTCAACACGAGCGGCGTGGATTGTAAGCCGTTATTGTCGCCTTGTTTTGCGAAAGCTGAACGAGAAGATTCACCAAGAATTTATGGAGAAAGCAGCCTGTTCTTCGAGTCGCTTAATCTACAACAACTAAACCATAGTTTGATGGATTTGAACTACTTTAACGAATCTATTAGAATAAATGAAATAAGCCTTATTTTCGAGACACGAGGAGAATTGCTACCTCTAAATTACAGGCCATACAGGGAAGATCTTCCAGCACTCTGTTCTTTGTGTAACTTGCGCGAAAAAGAAGACACATATCACTTTCTAGGAAAATGTCCAATTCTTCAAGAGACGAGGAGATACCACTACAACCAATCCGCTCTCGCAATGGAGGAGGTAATTCAGATACTCAACGGATCTAACTGGAACGTTCTCTGCAACTATGTATCGGATGCCCTTGCGTATAGGAACCAGTTTATGGAGGAATAGATTCCCTTATCTTTATGTTGCAAATCATTGAAATTGAATTATTTTGTTTATGTTAACAAATCATTAAAATTGCCATCCTAAAGTTAAAAATATATTTCAACAATTGTAATTAAAAATAATGAATTTAACTGCAAAAATGAAAATCAAATTGTCAACCTGGCTGACGGCTTTTGCCATTGCTAAATAGAATTAGTAAAAATTGCAATTGGTACAAACAATTAATAATCAAATAAATTCAGTACTACTACTACTTGTCGCCTTGTCTTAAGTTTCATATAATACTAGCTGACCCGGCGAACTTCGTACCGCCTCAGAATTAATAAATGCTGTGTCAAATTATTAGCTAAATTAAATTCAGTTTTTATTAACGTAAAATGAATACTCGAAATGAATTAAGTTCATACATGTACAAAAATTGAAATGAATACAATATTCACGTGGCAGCAAGGCATTTGCTTTATTGAAGTGAATCTCATCCTTGCACTTTGTTCCTCAGTTCACGTGGGTTCGATGGGAATCTTGTTGAAATAATTATAGCAGATAATATGCGTATCTGACTTAGAGATGCAGAAACAATTGCTTCAGTCATTGTCATGTCCCAATATGAAATTACATTAAATTCATACTTCGCTTTGCGCAGTTTCGCTTTGGGCGATTTCGCATTGCGTGAGACTTTTCATTCCCCTAACCCCCGCGCAAAGCGAAGGACCAATGTAATAAAATTACATGATAATCTTAAAATTAATGACCCTAGCTGCGGTGACTATTGGCCTTATGATAGGAATTATTATATGCTAATGTTAGTGATTGATGGACCGACAAATGTGGACTGGGAGTTAACCCTCAGAAAACGGAGTTGGTTCTTTTCACTAGGAAATACAAAATCCCTCAGATAGACCCCCCTTCTTTATATGGTACCAAGTTAGTTTTCACCGACAAAGCAAAGTACCTAGGTCTCATCTTGGATAGTAAGCTTAGTTGGAAACTCAATATCCAAGAAAGAGTAAAGAAAGCTACCATAGCACTCTACTCCTGCAAGAAAGCCATCGGCAGCAAATGGGGTCTTCAACCCCGCATCGCCCACTGGCTCTATGTATCTATCATCAGACCGATTCTGATGTATGGCGTAGTGGTCTGGTGGACCGCCCTAGATAAAGCTATACATCGCGACAGCTTGGGGAAAGTACAAAGATTAGCGTGTCTGTGCATTAGCGGAGCATTAAGATCAACACCCTCCGCAGCACTAGACATCCTACTATATCTCCCACCCCTAGACTTAATTGGTAAGCAAATGGCAACCAGTTCTGCCATAAGACTCAAAACAATCTCACAGTGGTCAAGTAACTACACTGGCCACTCCATAATACTAGACAATCTTACCCTTCCCGAAAACATAGACTACACTGTACCCAAGCCCAATTTTGACAAAAACTTTAAAGTCACTATCCCAGATAGGTCCTTCTGGGATGACCTAGGTGCTGTAACAGACAAGTCGATACACTTCTATACTGATGGCTCTAAAACCAATGATGGTGTAGGAGGAGGTGTTTTCTCAGACAGATTAAAACTAAATCTCTCCTTTCGCCTCCCTGATCACTGTAGCGTGTTTCAAGCGGAGATCATGGCGATTTCGGAAGCACTGTCCTGGATCAAGAGGAATGTAATATCCACTAACGATATTAGCATTTTCTCGGATAGTCAGGCGGCGTTGAAATCTCTGGAATCAGTCTCATCCACTTCTAAGATCACCTCCAACTGCCGTTCATCTCTCATAGAGATGGCTAAGCAGTTTAACATTCACCTTTGCTGGGTGCCGGGGCACAGAGACATTCCAGGGAATTGCAAAGCTGACGAGCTCGCTAAAATAGGAACAACAATACCTATTCTACCCGATAAGAAATATATAGGTATGCCACTCGCTACTTACAAGCTAGCACTCAAACTTGACACAGTCAATAAGACCAACGCCAGATGGGAAGGTGGAACCACCTGCCTTGCTACAAAGCAAATCTGGCCTAGATTGGATCTTAACCGCTCTAGATACCTTTTGTCACTAAAAAGACTGCATATTAGTACGATTATCGGTGTCATCACAGGACACTGCCTTATAGGCAGACACGCTACTAGACTTGGCGTCATTTCGAATGACTTCTGCAGAAGCTGTAGAGACGAAGAGGAGGAGGAAAGTCCAACACATCTCCTCTGCTCGTGTCCAGCTCTTTCCCGTAGTAGGAAACTTCACCTTGGAGAATACTTCTTCGATGATCTAAGTGATCTCATACAAAAAGACGTAGGAAGCCTTCTTCGTTTTATACAAAGTTCCAAATGGTTCACCTGAGTAGCGGGGTGATTATCCCCAAGATCCTTGGTATCACAATGGGCCTCTATAGGCCTAAGTGTGCTGGTACTTGTTACTGGCAGCCACTGCTACCTAACCTAACCTAGTGATTGATATAAATTCGTTTAATTTTTCTATATTTGTGAGGCTGGGAATTTGGGAACTTTTAGTAGAACATCGAAAATGTTAGTATTTTTAAATAGGTTCAGTATGGCTGGTTTTAAGAAGCTACAGTATTTATATATATTTACAATGGTGGAGAACTACATAGTTAGAAACAATGGGAAATATAAATATTGTTTATTTTCGCTTCTTTATTTTCATATTTATTTGCAAGATGTCTGTACTGGCAAAACACCGTTTTGGTACCAAATATCATTGCGCTTTTAGTTTCACTTGTATTGATCACTGAAATTCGATGTAAAATGTATAGTTTCAATAATATTTAAAATAAGGTTTTTGACGCGCTACACGTTCGCTTACTAGGCGTACTTTCGTAAGATATTACATTTTCAATATTCTCTTTAAAAAAATATGCACTTACCATGGAAGCAGTTATGTACAACTTTTCCCACTGGGGTATGCTGTTAAAAAATGATCCCAAACACACTTCACGGCTAGTGAAGTGTTGGTTTGAGGAGCAGCAGATGAGTGCTTTGGAGTGGCCAGTGCGAAGTGTTGACTAAAATGAGAACCTGTGGGCTGATGTGAATCGCTGTTTAGGGCCAAAAAAGTCCTTAAACTCCGAAGAACTCTTTAAAAATATTGAGAAAGTATAGAAGAATCCTTCTATAAAGATGCCAGACTTGGTACCTAGTTTACCATAACGCTGCTCAGCTGTCTTGTTGCATAAAGGCTACCCCACCAAGAAATAGCTCTTCTTGTTAAGGGGGGAAATAGGAATTTTTTTTTAATATTTTATTGTAATTCTGGGGTTATTTTATGCATTTATTTAACAATATTTCTTGAAATTTTCGAACATTTTGCTGGTAAATCACGGAGATATCAGCTGTCGCGCATTGGAAGTCGGCACCCAGCTGGCCAATTTGCATAATTTCTGGAGATCACAATTTTTATTGTAAATCAATTTTTCAAAAAAATTTACTTTTTTATAAGTGTCTCTTCTATTTGAACTACAATCTTTACAAAAAAATTAAAAACAATTCATGATTTTCAGAAATGTTGCAATAACAAAATAGTAAAAAATGATAGTTTATATATATATAAATAAAATATGTGCCAAGTTTGATAACGATGGATCAAAAACTCTAAAAGTAAGAGAGTACGCAAATTCGAAAAAAATGGTTTCGAGAAAAACGCGTTTGAAAATAAGAGTGGATACAACTATTTGACCGAAGGACACTCACTTAATGCTTATAACTTTTAAACTGCTTGAAATGTTGCTTTGAAATATTTCTTATATTTTTTTGAATAGTTCTACAATCGATTTATGAACAAAAAAAAAAAAATTGAATTTTTTTAATTCTCTACACCTACATAATGTATTTCCCCTCTTAAAATAAAAGATATTAGATACAAATTTGACTTTATTTTATGCGGTTTCATGAGTTGTAATAGAAAGAAATATTTTTGTTTCTAATTATATTTCCACATGAAAACGTACTTCTTCGTTTGCTTAAATTTGATTCTATTTACGGTATATGTCTTTGTTTTTTGTTAGCAGGTGTTCGTGGGTAGCAGCATTGTGCCCCAGCCGCAACCGGACAAAGTTTGAAATTTTAAGTTTTGAAATATTGTCGGGATATTGTGGGTTGGCTTCTGTTGGGGTTGATTTTGGTGTAATGGTGGCGGTATAGGTTCAATTTAAGAAGTTTTTTTTTATAATCTTCACACGCTAAAGGGGATATGAATACCATTATAATGTATACACATTCTGATCAAATGTCATGGTATTCTGTATTGTTTTTCTTTGACGCGAGTAATGTTGGCTTCCGATTCCTCAATCGTAGACTTTGGACTTTACGTAGCCCGAAAGAACAACGTCTAGAGGTGTGATCTAGACGGCCAATTCGGAGGTCCGAGAGTGAAATTAACTGTTCACCGAGTCGTTCCTTCGATAAAGCTATGATTTCACGGGCTGGGTGGCAAGTAACGCCGTCTTGTTGGAACCAAATGTCGTCGAGATCAATTCAGGTACCAAATAGTCCACTATCATGGCGCGGCCGCTCTCATTTTTTTAAGAAAAATGGACCGATGTTTCCATTAAAGTTCCAAGTCTTTCCATAATTTCAAACAATTCTGAACAAAAATACCATGACAGTTTGACAAGATCACGCGTGATCTGTCATAAAATCGCTACTGAAAAAAGTACCTCAAAATAGGTCTGTTTGGTAACACGCTAGTTTTCGAGAGTTCTATGAAAACTTCATAGAATCATGACAGTTTCATGGCTCTCAATTTTTTCGACTCTCATTTGGCTCTCAGCTTGCGATGCATTTTCTGCAGGACCTATTCCTCGGAGTGGGCCGAGCCAACTCTGTCAAACCAGCCATCTGACAGTTTGTGAAATGTTATATTCTTCATTGTTAGTGGAAAACAAAAACAAATTGATAGGTTTGATCAAGTGTTTTTTCAAAAGCGTTTGTTTACTTTTGTGCAAGTTTTCTGTCTTAGAGAGGATTTCTCTCTCTTTGAGAGGATTCTACTATTTGACAGATCTCAATTCCGTGTGCCAAAAAGATACCAAACAGACCTAATGATCCGTCACAAACGTATAGATAAGTTTTTTTTGGTCACTTAAAACCGTTCTTTGCACATCGTTATTTACTTTACACTCATAGTATATTGCTAGGCGTGAATTTAAAGTGTACAAATACTTGCCTACAATCAGGCAGTTGGAAAATTAAACACATGAATTTAAATTGTGTATGTCGTTTTTTCTTTGGACTTTGAACCAGAAAAACATCAAATTCCAGTTTGGAATGTTCTCAGGCAGTATACAAAAATTTAAATAATGTCGTTATCTTGGACTGTTGACTAAGTACCCGTAGTTGTTTCGCTATCTACCCAAATTTCGGTTGGTGCTGCGTAGTGGACGAACTGCACTTTTCATTAATATAAATACATATACGAGTACTTCTCTAATATCTAATGTGTACACATGTGCGTACATAGAAACTCGTAGAAATACTACCGGCGCGAGCACCTTGAGGCGGCGTACGTTAAGTTTTATTATGTAATGTCTTTTCCACAACTACAGACAAGTTTGAAAAGAACCTCTCATACATCAGTGAAAGTTCTGCTGTTGTGGTAAGTAGTGTAGGGGCATAAAGTCGCAGCTTATGACCTCATATGTGGGTTGGCCGAGCTAAAGCACTTACACTACTACGACGGGATTTATTGACTTGTTTTGATTCGCTTTTGTTTTGTTTCTATCTTCGTATAAATTTTTTCCCATTTCCCTGTTTCGTAGCGATGGAATGCGTTTACTTCTGCGGTGATTGCTAGCGCCAGCCAATAGTTGTTGATTGTTGTCCCAGTCTTGTTTGGGTGAGGTTTTAAGCATTCGACGATAGTAAATTGTGTTTAGTTTCAATCAAACACTAGCGGGGGTCAAATCGAGTGTTTTGTACGCTTCAATTCTCACGTAGCACGCTTTAGCTTTTTTCTTATTCTTCAAACCCAAAGCAAGAGTGAATAATTTTGGAAAAATTTAGTTCAGTTTTTGTTTTTTTTTACCGAAAAAATGCAGCCCGTGAAGTTTTACTTCGACGTTTTGTCACAGCCCTGCAGGGCTTTATATATTCTTTTGGAAGCAGCTAAAATCCCATATGAGGCTATTCCGGTTAATTTACTTAAAGGTAGGTACAGGTAAAAAGAAATAGTATTTAAAAACCAAAAAAGTAACAGCCTTAGTGTGTGATAAGGTGATTTAAATTCTAAGCCGGATGTTTTTGTTTACCTGCCTACCTGTATTTCTTTTATTACTTTAAATAATTTATATTGGGAGAAAAAAGAAATAAAGCGTATGCTAATACATACTTGACTTAACTTCTATTTTGGAAGTATTCTAATGCGTAGATTTAAATTTTGTATATGCTATATTTATATTTGCGAATTAAAGTGTATTTATTAAAGTGTTTTTCAAAAGTCTTTGGCAATTCTATTTTTCAAGTGAATATTAAGGAGCTTTAGATATTAATAAATAAATAACTTCAGATTTATATTTTATTTTAATACGGAAATATTATATTAGTACATAAATAGAAAAAGAACGATTTCCCAAAACAGATCTTTTCGCAGAGTCGTAGTTTTAAAGTTCTGTAACTCCCAACATGTATGTAAATACATACATACATAGATACATAGAATAAGATTGTATAAATATACCCTTTCTCTTAATTCAACTTAATGATTTTTTTAAGATCTTCATACTGATTATAGAAAGTTAGGAGAATTTTTGGAATAAGTTGAAATGTGCTCAGTTCAAATTTATGAATCGTCAAAAACTCCTTTATACGATAATAGGCGTAGTCAAGCTATTTTTATAGCAAACAAAATAAAACTAAAGGTAGAATTTGAGAACATGTTTATTGTTTTGTTTTTTATGTAAAAACAAAACTGTTTAAATTGCACAATTTTCCGTGGAGAAGGTGAGGTCCACATATGTGTATTGGAAAGCCTCATTCATGACGCAGTATGCACCTGAAAAATCAATCAAGGACAGATATTTAATAAAGCATCGCAGTGTAATTTCTGTTGATTGCGTTAGAGATCTGATGATTTACTAGAGATTTGCTACGAAAAATATATACAGGCGAACCCGCTTATTTGAAACTCGGTTAATTGAAAAACCCGCTTATTTGAAAAATTCATTATGTCCCCGTGTACCCTACATTTTCGGAAATGTCATACAAACTACTCCGCTTTATTGAAGCCCGCTTAAGTGAAAAACTCGGATAGCTGAAAGAAAAATCTTTTAGCAATTACAACTTGCATAGAAAAGGCTCATCCGATGAAAATCGACATATTCCAGAGTTTTAAAAAACAGAGTTAATATTTCGAGCGGAAAATACGTTACAAAATGGGGACGGCAATATCATAAATCGTGATTGGAGACCCGGGTTTGCTTTACAAACTATCTTGGGAAGAAACTTTCAAGGCACTTTTAAATACCATATACAGATAACTCAAAGGGTTTTAGGCGATGACTGCAGTGGGGTAGAAATAACAGTATTATTATTCTAGTCTCTTGTTTGCAAACGCGTTTACCAGTGCCACTTTCTCGTTGTTTACACCTGCACTAGTCAATTTTTTTAGTAAAATATTTTCTAAAAAAAATTGGTTAATCAAGGGAAAACTTATCAAAGCAATATGAAACTGAATAATATGTATGTATACGAATATCTATGTATATATATTATGTACATATCTTCATACATATATGTATGTATATATATATCGTTTTAAGTAAAATGCTTACTTTTCTTTTGAGGGTGCTAATAGTCTTTCATTGGTGTATTTGTTATTTTTTTGAACAGCTGAACAACTACTTAACTAAGCAATAAAAAAAGTAGCTATGTACATACATACATTTTAAAATAAAGTTTAAAGAATTTGGCACAACATTTATTTTTGAATGTGTCTTTCAATATACATTATATAGTGCAGGAGCGGTTTTCTTAAAATGCTTGAAAACACCTTAAGAACCAGCCAGAATATTCAATTTTTCTAGTTTCAAGATCTTGGAAATGGGAAGTGTGATGAACAAAAGCGCACAATAAATACTCCGTCTTGTCGTCTTCAAGTGGTGATGCCTGTTTTGCATTTTGATTTTCTCATACACAACATTTCAAAACTATCAAGTCGATCACATTTTGATTCATTGGCTGGAGAATTGCGGTGCAGTTTGTAAACTATATAAAAATAAGAACAAGAAAAACGAGATACAAATAAGAAAGGATGTAAGAATTAATGAAACAAAAGTTGCGTTAATCGAGTCACTTTGTTTTGAACAGTTGCAATTACTGAGTCAACAATGGTAAGATTTTAAGTGTTGCGCCGTATCGAGGGTTGCTTTTATTGAGGTCGTACTGTAGGATGATTTTTAACTTAATTGTAAAAAAAAATAGATATTCCATTTGCACAATGTGCGTATTGAATACTTAATTGTCTCCATTTGTCATTAATATTGATATGTGATCAGAGAGACCCAAATGTCCAATTGTGTCGCAGTGGAAAAAAAACTTAAACAAAAATTAAATACATACACATAGTACATACATATGTACTTATGTATGGATGTTTATATACGTATGCATATGTATTAAAACAGCTGATCAAAATGGACATCGCTAACCTTTGCTCCTCCTTTATTCATTCTATTTTTACTTATTTTTTTACTTTCCTATGCGAATTTTATTTTGATTTTAAGACTTTAAGTCAACGGTCAAAGGCTGTACACAGAGATAAGTAAGTTTGGACAAACAATCAAATTTTATTTTAAATAATGTGTGTCCATTTAGAACTTTAAACCCTTAGTCGGCATTTAACGTCAATTGGCTTAAATTTAAAAGATTGAATCTTGAATCTTAATGACTTGACTAAAAGCTTAGTAAACTGAAAAACGATAAGAGTATCGCAAATAGCGAAAACAAGTAATACAAATATCCAACATACATGTAGATACATGTAGTTATTTTTAAATATGATAGTAGCTCCCTAGTGTCTGAAATCATTAAATTTTTTGTAATCAGTAGACCTGTTTGGAAGTAAACACTGATAGCGTTAAAATTCTTATACATATTTATTTTGCAAACAAATTGTAAACAATTCTTGATTTGATTAAACACTATTTATCGGACATCTTAATTAATAAATAGCTTCAGTTAAATATCTCAACTTGCCGGTTTCACGTAAACAATAATAAAAGAAATTAATAAATATGTACATAATTATGTAAGAAAATTTGTATTTACATGTCTAGTTCGAGTCGTAAAAGAATCTTTCTAACAATGTCTGTTAAGGACTTAGTAGTAAAATGTACTTAATTTTATGCACATGATTTGAGTACGAGGTAAAGTAACTAATAACTTAACTCATATGTATACGTACACACTGCACATAAAGTATGTTAGGTAGATGTAGACTTGTACAATCGTATTTCATAAAGTGTAAAATTGTTAACGAACACAAGTTAATTACTATACTCAAATGTATCAGATTTCCAATAGGTAGAAATGAATGGAAAATTTCTGAATATTTAATTTATTCAGTCGTTGATTTGGGTACATGACTGCCATCGAAGATATGGAATTATGTAAATGAATGCATCCATTGGGATTTGACCCAAAGCAAAACATTTACTGCTCGTGAACTTGACTGCAATAATATTTTTGTTTATATACATATATGTATTGTATAGTTGTATAAAACAAAAAAAAAAAAAAAAAACTGTTGGGCATGCACATGGTAGCATTCTGTAGTTATGCTCACTAACATTCTTTTCAACTTTATGCAATAAATGTATTTATGACTTTTTCATATTGATTACTCTTACATAGAGAATGGTATAATAACATCTTCATAAGTATCTTTTAGCCCACTCTTAATTTCCTCTGACACATACATATGTATGTATCTTCATTACATACTTTCGGAGCGAATAGCTCGTGTCAGAGCATTTTTTTTGCATTTAAGAAGAACTATTCAAAGACATCCCTCTCGATAGAGTAAGTTAGGATAGGTTAGGTTGAACGTGGTTATGAGGCTGAGGCTGAGCCATCATAAAACACAAGGCACCATAATGGGCCCATCGCGATCCCCATCGTATGAGGGTACCTAAACCGAAACATTTCCGTCAAAGCATTTAATTTCCCTGCAAATTCCCCGATGGGGTAAGTGTTAAATTTGTTTTTAATTTACTGTTCATTCGTGTTATATTTCCATTCATACAAAAATATAACATGCACACACAAATGGTTGCGAGAAGCAGGCCCTGGTTGACCCCGAACTGTAGCGCCGCACAGTGTGAAATTTTCGCATTGTAGCGGAACTTTATTCCAAATCTTACTATTTGCATCTCTTGAAGCCTAATTTAGATGAAAAAACCGTTTTGTGCTATAGCATTACAGCAAGTTGTGAATTGTACTATACTTCTAAAGTGGTTCTAACCAATCTTCATGTTGTTGCAGGAACTTGGGTACCTTCTATTACTTTTTTCCCATTTGACTTTTATTCTCCCAATCAGACTACTTACAAACTTCTCATTATATCGTTTTGAGAAGCTTTTAGATGTACTATCTTTCGGAGTCTTTCTTCTTTCCAAGTTTGTCGTCATAGCTCAAAAACACCTACCTTCTTCAGCTCGTCGTAATAATTAAAAAAATATATGGGGGTAGCAAAAAGGTGCACGAGATTACCTTTTATTCTGATTTTAAAATAATCAGAAACAGAAAATGTAGAAATTGGCAGGTCTACAAGTGTTTAAAATTTTAAAACTCTATCCAAAGTGTAACCTTTCACCTTTGTTTTTTTTCTTTAGTCTGAGTGGAAATCAAACAAAAAAGTATAATTTTTAAGTATACAATTTTTGTTTAATTTTTTCAAAACCACTCAGGATTTAAAACTGGAATATTCAGTATATTGTTTCAATAAACTGAAAAATGCTATGTATAATTTATTTTTGACAGGAAAAGTTGACTTTAACGACTTCCTGCACAATAAATTAAGCAAATATACAGCAAGAATAGGCTTTATCAAACGGTTCTTTATATTACGAGCTGAAAAAAAAAGTTTTCGTTCATGGAAGACCAACTTAATTTTTTGAATTATGTAAGTTCTGCTAGATTTTGATTATTTTACACTGTGCGCCGCCTCAAGAAAGGAAGAAGGAGTTCACTGCTGTTGGATCACTGATTCATGTGTTTATACCAAATTTCAGATCAATCAAGAGCGCTGTGACATACGGGCAGACAAGGTTAGGTTCCTAGTACTTTACGCAACCCTTAAAAGTAGGTGCAGAAAATGTTGGGCAAATCATGAAAATCTCTTTATATTTGCTACTCAATTCACACAATTTCCAAGCTGAAGAACAGTATAGCCAAAGATTGTATCGGGTTTGGACCTCTTCTGAGTTGACCTTGACATTTCGCTACTAGTACCGCATCATTTACC
The DNA here is from genome assembly GCA_949775065.1 of Brachyopa scutellaris. Classification (NCBI taxonomy): domain Eukaryota; kingdom Metazoa; phylum Arthropoda; class Insecta; order Diptera; family Syrphidae; genus Brachyopa; species Brachyopa scutellaris. The sequence continues at coordinate 22,661,259 of OX459112.1, forward strand.
TATTGGTACCCTTATTTTTCCTTAAATATTTCATCTTTGAAGCAGTCTTTGTCTTTCTCCAATTTAAGTTTACATTACTTCCAGTGTGCGAGTTCTCCTTTTTTTAACTGGAATTGTTTTTTTTTTTACAGGAATAGAATATATCCCAGCTATGCTTTTTCATTATTGAATTTTCGTTACTCTATGGTTATATCATACTATATGAAATGTGTACGCAATTTTTGTTAGTTTCGGTTCATTGCTTCCTTGTCTATATTGAACCACCTTGCAAAACACCAGTATTACAATTAAGCATTCGTTGTGAGTATAACTTACGTGGTATAAATCGAATGCTCGTACATACATATATCATACTCCAATCCAAATAAAGTGTATATTTCATACTTTCCCCTCAGGTATGTACAAACAAATTCGTTGGATTGTATACACGCTCATGACTTTTGTTGGTACTCTTTCATTATTGAGTCAATGCATAGAAATTACATGCTTATAAATAATTGTATTGTTGCCATTAAATTAACAACTTAATCAGTGAACCGACAAATGCTGAACAAATATTATAAGCGATAAGAAAAGATATATCTGACGAAGTATGGTTTTCTTTTTATATTTGCACTTACACATAGTTTCGAACATTGCACTCGATTTATAATATTAATGTATGTATCTACTTTCGCAACTCACTTTGGCGTTAACAAGTTTGTCGTGCCTTTTAGAATATTATATATGTTTTATTTTTGTCTACAATTATGGGACATGTTTACGTCTTCAACCGGATTGCAAAAATGGACTCCATGGTATTCCAATGTTTTATAACGGAATTATTATCTTTGAAAATGGTTTTGTTTTGACATATCAATCCCCAGCTTCACTTTGCTAGCCCCGACTTTCGGTAGGACGTAAACAACATTGGGAGTGACCGTGGTGCTGCTACGTAAAGCTGCCCGGGTTCAATCCTAGCAAAAGCACCTAACCTAAAAGTTTTTTCACGGTGCCGACTCTTTCGAATGTCTGACAAGCATTCAAAGAGTATCATTTGTCACGAGTAGCTTCCCAACTCGCTGTTCGGAGCAGGGCTGCCGTTTCAATTTTATTGCCTGGGAGTATAATTTAATTCTTTTGGGCAGTACCGCGCAGTAGTCTGTGCTAAGGTTTCCATTATGAACATTGCGTTAAAAAAAATGTTTTATGATTTTTGTTTAATTTAAGTTGTATTAAAATGTTTGCGAGGAAACTTGTTTTCTATTTTTATTAAGTTTTTGATTTCCGCTTCAAAAATGTATGCAATTTTATTTTTTACTAAACCAGTTGAGGAAATAGCCCCACAGGCCTCGGGTACTCTACATCATGTCTGGGGCAGCTGTCCATAGTTTTTTTTTAATTCGCGCGCAGCTCGTCAGCCACCCAACTATTTCTTAAACAACATGCAGCATGCGCCTTATATTTATTCCACTGTCCACCTCCAATAACTTCTATATTTAGGGGAGATTTTTTTTAATGACCATATTTTATGCATTTTGATTAAAAAAATATAATTTCTTGCTATTTTGAGGTTAGAATTGAAAAAAAAAAGTTTATTTCCTCGCAAAAAATATTATATTTGTGCTATTTAAACCAAAGATTAGGTTAGGTTAGGATAGTCGCTTGCAGTAGGTGGAATTTCACCCAGAGGCCATAAAGATCCACTGTGATTATTGTGGATGTTGGAGCACGCATTTGCCAAAACCATTTCGATCTTATAATGAATCTTTTAAGGTCCGTAAGCGGTATCTTAGCAAGGTCGTTCAGGCAGTCGAAGAACCTTGTTGTCATACAAGACAGGTGCCGTTCTTTGGGAGTCGGACAATTACATAGAAGGTGTGCTACAGATTCTATTTCATCCTGGTGCATGCAGCTTCTGCAGAAGTTATTTGTAAAAATACCGTATGTACTGGCCGTGTTTCCTATTTTAGTGTCTGGTTAAAATACACATTTAAACAGACATAGATAAAAAAAAATACGGCAATTTCATAATGGAAACCCGCCCTAAAAATCCAATGGCAGCTGGAATATATGGATACGGGTTTGTTTTTTAATAGTTTACAATCTTTGTGAATCATGAATAGCAAGTATACCTACTATTTTATTACAAAATTGATTAGAATTTGCATTGTTTAATTTTGTACTTTGAGCAGTATAATTTAATTTTGGGCGGAGTACGGGATGATAAAATAGCAGTATAATACTGCTATTGCAGTACTTTCGGCAGCACTGGTTCGGAGTCGGCAAAAAACTGCAGGTCCCTTTCATTCGTGCAAAAATATAACACACACACACACACACAAGTGGTTGTGAGTAGTAGGCCCTGGTTCACCCCGACCTGAACTGTAACGCCACCTAAAGTAGAAGAAAATAAGTTACCAACATTGTTCTACGCGAAAGCAGCCTTTTTAATTGTATGGGCCAGTTTTGGTTGTTATTGTTGTTGAAATTTGGATTGTTTAAGTGTCATCGGCTATATGGTTCATATTTGGCATACGCCAATTCCTAAACTCATCGTTGTTGTACCTGTGCCTGTGAGGGTATATTGACATAAACAAAGCAATGTGAAAACCAGAATATGTATACAGTATATTAGGTAGGAAAGAAGAAAAAGCGAAGCAAAAATGCATTAAAATGGTTTACAAATATTCGCCTCTTAAGCGGGTTAAGCGGGAGCCACGCGTCGTGGCTCAGTGGTTAGTCTGTTGGTTTACCTGTCCGGGTTTAATCCCAGGAAACACCCAAAAGTTACGCTGCCACCTCTTTTCAATGTCTGACAAGCATTCAAAAGTATCAGTTATTTTGGCGAGCTTATCAACTCATCTGTAGGTCCCTACCGTTCGTACAAAAAATATAACACACAGCTTGGTTCTTTATACGACCTCCGACGTCGAATATATAAAGGGTGATTTTTTAAGAGGTTGAGAACTTTTTTAAAAAAAAAACACAAAAAATTCTAAAATGAATGAAATATTTATTTGAATCGATAGTTTGAACCTTGCAATTTAATGTTTAAAGATAATTTCATGCAATTGTTGACCGCGGCTGCGTCTCAGGTAGCCCATCCGCTGAGTCCAATTTTGGCATACTCTTTCACACATATCGGCCGGTATCTCACGAATGAATGCATGGATGTTGGCTTCCAGTGCGTCAATCGAAGCGGGCTTGTCCCTATAGACATTAGCCTTGACATACCCCCACAAAAAATAATCTAATGGTGTCAAATCGCACGATCTAGGCGGCCAATTGACCGGCCCGAAACGTGAAATTAACTGTTCACCAAACTCGCCTCGCAATTGCGCCATTGTTTCGCGTGCTGTGTGGCATGTGGCACCGTCTTGTTGAAACCACATATCATGCAAGTCAAGAACTTCCATTTCGGGCAAAAAAAAAGTTTGTTATCATCGCTCGGTAGCGCTGGGAACGGCGCCGAATCGACATTTCGCGGTCTTCTGTCACACTAGCTGATACGGCCGCAATATTTTCTTCACTACGCACAGTACGTAAACGTGTTGGTGGTTTAATGTCCAACAAAGTAAATTTGGTGCGAAATTTGGTCACAATCTTCCGAATAGACTGCTCAGAAGGTCGAGAATGCCGATCATAAAATGGAAGCAGCGCGCGATGAACATTTCGAACCGAGCACGAATTTTGATAGTAAAATTCAATAATTTGCAAGCGTTGTTCATTTGTAAGACGATCCATGGTTAAATTGCAAACCAAACTGAAGCTGTTTGACAGTGACACAAGGTACTAAACACACGTCAGCTGTCAAAACCAGTGTTGCCAAAACCAAACCAGCTAAAAAATCACCCTTTATAAGTGTAAACGCTAAAGCAATATGTCACCACTGGGTTACGTTTACTTTTCAAACATTGTGAGTTGAAGTTTTTGTAGAAATTGGTAAACAGAGATGGGAATAAGAAAAACTCTTAATTCTTGTTGCTCTGCGAACCTACATCTTCCAGGCGATAGTACCAACATACTGCTTTAATTTCGCCCTTTGCCCTTTGTCCTCACTAATAAGAGATATATTAATATGTATGTACACATGTATGTAGCTTAAAAAAATAATATCTCTTATCCTATGTTTAGTTTGTCCGACACATCTCTAGACCGATAAGACCAGCTTAAAATAAAATGTCTAGCCTGATAACCAAGTCAAATCGCAGCAGAATCTAATTGAATAAACGTGCGCTATTTACATAAATATCTAAAAAAAAGATTTAAAAACAAATTAAATACAAAAACGAAAATAAATCGGTAATTTTACTATATCTGCTCGCAAAGCTCATAATATTATATAATATTACTTTGTATAATATGTGTGTAGGTAGGTGTTAAGATTTAAGACAGCTAAAAAAAATTTAATCAAACATTCTTCTCTGTTGTTATGAATAAAATCCCAAACTAAGGTCATTGCCAAACAAAAAAAGTGAGCACATATGTATGTAGTTAGCACAAATAAAAACTGGTACACTGCCCCCATACAGACGAGCGCGGCATGCGAAGTTAACAACAATAACAGAAAAAGAAACCGGCAAAAAAGAAAAATACGAAATAATAAGATTAAAACGCAATAGTTATACCACAAAGAGCTATGAGTGAAATCAAGTCGATAAATTATTACATTTGCATAGCTACAACAGTTTTTATTTATAATTGTACAAGTACCTACATATGTATGTATAATGTGTACATACGTAATAAAAAGCAAACATTTATTTAACGTCTGTCAACTTTGTATTCGTAAAATAATCGTGCTAAGTACCTGCTGCAATCAAGATTTGTTTCGCCATTTTGTTTCAGATGCAATTGACTACTTTCAATCCTGGTTTTAGGAATGGTTTGAAAATGTTAACATAAAATAAAACATGTGAGTTGGTTAAATGTGGTGTCAATAAGAAAAAAATTACTGTATAAACTTTTCAATTTCATTCCGAGGTTTTTGGTGATATTATTGCGTGAAGAGCAATAAGAGTTTTTCTTATAATTATTTTTGTGGTAATGATCGCATGATTATTCGAAGCTCTGTGATGGAAAATTAATATATACATATAGGTAATTTACGCAATTTTATTGTAGCAAAAGGAGGAAATAGTAGTTGTGCTCATATTATAGGTAGCAAACCATCTGCTGTGGTTCAATACCCATCAGTTGGAGGTTAACAAAAATATATCTGTCTGATTGAAATCGACATTAAAGCTGCTAAACAAATATACATCGCAATGAATACATATTTATTTACATACTACAAACATATGTGCATGCAAACGAGTTTCGATATAATAGCAAGGCCATGATTATAATGTAGCTTGAGACCGTGGAGTAAATATTTTTTAAGAAGTTAAATGACTTGCAGCAAAGTAGCGAAAGGGTTAATTATAATAGGTGTGTTTTTTGTAACCTTTGGTAAAAAAAATCACATAAAAGAGCGACTATTGCATGTCTGGCAGCACTGGGTATAGTGACATACATACGACACTTCAGTTGTAGGGTAAGATGAGCGATTGGCGGACACTTAAGCGGGAATCGAAATAATTCTTTACTTAAACTAAACTTTCATATAGCTATTTTAGTTCATTTTATGTCTTTGAGTTATAAATTGCTAAGCTTCTTTGCGTTTGGCATATTTTCATACATTTTTAAAACCTTTCGTTGACCGCCATTTCCCGCAAGTTGGGGGTAATGGCGCTCGGTCGAAAACATAAAATGTAAATATTTATGTAGTACTCTATTCATTTTATATTTTTCTAGTTGGACCTAAACATTAAAAAAAATTAATTTCATTACCATGTATTTCTTTTTTAAATTTAAATAGTACTGTTTTCTTTTTTGAAATTTTACACGTAGAAGAATTGATAAGTATTCGAACGTCTTGCTTGAGGACGCGCAAAATGAGCTTTATTTTGTTTTGTCCCTTGTTCTACATAATATGTTTCTTTTCCAGCTAGCGCTGAGTTGAAAATAGTTCCCAGATATCCAGCAATGGATGAGGTAATGAATTCATTTTTTTCCCAGCCTTCTATAAGAGTAACATCGATGTACTTTATTTCTTTTCTATTCTGCCATTAGCACTCTATTTTCTGACACAATATTATTCGAATTCGTTAAAGAAGCTGTTGAGCTAAATTCGAAGCCAGATGTTAATAGTAGTTTTCTCTCACACACTCGTACTTACACACATTTACGTAATTCTATTCCATTTCCAAACAAAACAATTAAATGATTTACTAGCTTATTCAAATACCGGACTAATGTCATTAGAATAACGGTGCTCAGTAAGTTATTTATCGGTGGTCATGCCAGGTAATTGAATGAACGCAATTGATTAAATCATAAACACCTGTTAACGAAAGATTTTTATAGAGAATCCACACGCGATAAAGCATTTTTTTTTCAGATTTGTAGTAGTTTGCAAAAAAGGAACATTATTTACATTTTAATTTCAATATTGCAAATATTTTGTTCCATTTTCTCAATACATATAGATTTGGCTATTTATATGCATTTAGCACGAAGATACTTTTAATAAATCATTATCGCTTTATCTATAATACGAAAGTCAATTGGTTCTAATTAATTTATAAGGAAAATATTCACCACTTAAGTTTACCATTCGGATTGCGGCTGATAATCAGCATTCTAAACAGTCAGGGTGGTGAGAGCGTCTAGAATAAATATTTGCAATATTTGTTTAGCCAGTATGCCGATATGCTGGTATTATAGGACTTGTGTATACTGAAAGCACCTGTTATTCGTATTATCGTGTGTGTTTTGAACATATAATCAAACTATTGATCAGTTTAATTAATTTACGCTATCTAAGTGGTTTCGCTTGTAAACAATACCTATCTACATACCTACATACCTGAGAGTGTGTTTTGTAGTTTATAAAGATATTTTTTTTTAAAGCTGTACTATAGTAAAATGTTAGCTGAAATATTTAAATATATACCTACATACATTATGTACATACATACCTACCCACATTCATTGCAATTGTTCACAAGTTTAATATTTAACATAATGTACGTTTTTTAAAGTTGGATACTTTCACAATACAGAAAAGGAAAGAAAATTTCAAAAATATGTTTTTTTTTAGTCACCAATGAGAACCAATAAGCTTTGATAACAGGAAGGGCATCCTTCATGCGATAACGGGTATCCTGTCTGGTGGCAAGGCAGCTGGGCCTATTTTTCCATCTAACATTGGTTTTATTGACTGTTGCAAGTTTGAGTGATAGCTTGTAAGTAGCAAGCTAGCAAGGACCTATAAACTTCTCGAACGGAGAATAGGTATTGTTGTTCCTAGTTTAGCGAGTTCGTCCGCTTTACAATTCCCTGGAATGACTTTGTGCCCCAGTACAGGTGAATATTAAACTGATTGGCCATCTTTATACGGTGCCGGCCGGCCTCATTTTTGGAAAAATATGGAACGATGATTCCACCAGCCCTCATTACATGCTGGATGTGGTCTCTTTGATCGCGTATTATCCAATAATGAAATGTCCATTTCACATTTTTCGATGGTATAGCGAATTTTGCTCTCGGTAGATCGATTATGTGAACCATAAGTTGCTCTAAGCGCACGAAATGAATTCCTCGCATAGAATACTGAGTTTCGTAATACAGCTGAATAATTTGTGAACGCTGTGTGAAAAAATACCATGACAGTTCTACACGACCCAAGCGTGATCTGTCATAACATCGCTACTTGAAAAAATACCTCTAAACGAGGCAATTCGGGCTAATCTTACAACATAATGACTTGAGTAAAAAAAAGTTCATTTTCTAAATGTAAATAGGTAGGAATCAAAGAACTAGTTTGTTCCTATGAACGCTAGTGTGTACCTAAAAATAATTGGAATCATACATAATGTACAAACATATGTTTAAAAGCGGTATACATGCCGATATTCACTTATAACCAGTGCCACCTTTAATAAATATCCACCTCTTTTTCCCACAGGAGAACATCTAACTGAAGAGTTTCGTAAGGAAGGAAATCGCTTCAAAAAGGTCCCAGCTATCAATGATCATGGCTTCCAGCTCTCGGAGAGTGTTGCCATTTTTCGTCATCTTAATCGTGAGAAAATAGTACCAGAACACTGGTATCCTCATCGTAATTTAGCCCGTAGCCGTATCGACGAATACATGGAATGGCAACATACCAATATGCGCCCGGCTTGCACAAATTATTTCCAAGCCAAATGGTTGTTACCACTGTTGCATAAAACCCGCCCAAATGAAGAAGCCGTAAGATGCAATTACATCGAAATCAATACATAATGTAACTTTCTTATGAATTTGTCTTTAGATTAATATGGCTGCGAAACAACTCGATCGTACACTAACTGATTTCGAAAATGGTTTCCTACATTCACAGAAGTTTATGGCTGGCCGTAATATATCGTTTGCAGATCTTTTGGCCATTTGCGAAATTGATCAACCAAGTGGGTTTTAATAAAATAAAAGCGCATATTAAATCAAATTTTATTTAAATTTAATTTTATTTTCAGAAAATCTTGGTTATGATCCGTTTAAGAATAGGTCGAAGCTGGCACAATGGTACGAAGTAGTCAGAGAAGAACTGGGACCATTTTACAAAGACGTTAACGAAGAATTTGAGCATAAACTCAAAACTGCTGCAGCACAGGATGAAGCGATGTCAGTGAAGCAATAATAAATTATTATTTAACGTTTAGAAATCCAATCGTATAGTAGTTGGACTTAATTTTTTTTATATTATTATTAAACTGAGTAGATCTTAAGAATCCTGTTGAAGTTAATTTAGTTAAGTTGTTATCTTATACGAAATATGTACTCTTATGTGCACTCTAACTGCGTACAGTAGCTTTTTGTGATGATACATAAGTATGTACATATACGCAATACGCATATGTATTTACATTGAAATAATATTTACAATAATATAATTGTACTTACTTTAATCATAGAGTTTCATTTACTTTGTTTCGATTTAGAAGAGCTGAGGCTACCAGTAGGCAGATGGTATTTATACTTTACACAAAAGCCGGCCGATTCCCTGGATGTTTGTTTCTTCTCTTCTATTCTGAAAATTAGATAGCAATAAAAAGAATCTCAGTAATCCCCGGTTAGTTGTATCGACGAAAAATGCACAATGTTTGATGCAATTAACTGGGGAACCCAATTACACTTTATTTTCTGTGTGTGCTAGATTGGTTGAATTTCAGAAAATGTTCTGTGATACATCGTATAGTGACAACTCCTTGAATTGGTCTATTGTCCTTTATCGATCGTTTGACGCGAGCCACTCAGCCCTTAAAATACCTTACAATACAGTCAGTGTACCTCTTTTACTCTAACACAGCCATCCTGCAATATTCATAGCCCTCGATGAAGTTTGTTTTAATGATCTTCAATAATTAATTTGTAGTAATTAGTATTGTTTAAGTATTTTTGGTAGTTCGTAATAGATTTAATTCAAACGTTCTGTGTGATCTACACTTAACTGGTAATTGCATGACGAAGATAATCTGTAAAAGGTTGAAACAACATCAACCAGGAAATCTAGTAAAAAATTCTAAATGCCTATCTCACCCTCTGGCTAACAGCCCCATAACCAAGTCCATAGCTCAGAGGCAATCTTTAGCTTGTCTATGACTACCCTTATTTTCTAAAAAAAGGGAAAATCACAGATCCACAAGGAACACAGCTTGTTCGAAATTTCACGGCACAAACTTGTCTATTAAAATGTGTATCTCTTCATACCCAATATAAAGCTATGATACAAACAAAACTTACACTTTCAAATGTGGGCAGAAGAGTCCTCTGTGACTTCATGTCCCGTTAATAAGCATATTAGGTCTGTTTGGTAACATGCTAGTTTTGGAAAGTTCTACGTAAACTACATAGAATCTGACAGTTTCATGGCTCTCAATTTTTTTTACTCTCATTTGGCTCTCTCTTTGCGATGAATTATCTGCAAGACCAATTCCTCGGGGTGGGCCGAGCCAACTCTGTCAAACCAGCCATCTGGCAGTTTGCGAAATGTCATTATTTTCATTGTTAGTGGAAAACAAAAACAATTTGATGGGTTTGACCAAGTGTTGTTTGAAAAGCGTTTGTTTACTTTTGTGCATGTTTTCTGTCTTTGAGAGGAGTTCTCTCTCTTTGAGAGGATTCTACTATTTGACAGATCTCCATCCCGTGTGCCAAAAAAGATACCAACCACACCTATAGCAGCTATTGGATCTGGAGTTCTCCTTTTTCGGTTTATACCTATCGTTTGCGATGCCGATAATATACATACTAGACTTATTTTTTCAATATATTTTGCGCAATTTTTTTTTTTAATTTTTTCATTGGACAGTTCACGTTCAAAAAGGTTCTTTAATACAAAAATATTGACTAGTTCACTTTTGATTAATTTTGTTTTTAAGGCGCATTTAAACCGTGAAAGAAGTATGCATTTGTAAAAAAAAGTCAGAAAATGTCAATGCAATTAACTGGGAAACGCAATTAAGTGGGGAGCACATAAACGGAAAACTTCAGTATATATTCCATGTGAAATTTTAAGCATGCTTGATTTGAAGCGCCAATAAGCTGGGAACGCACTAAACCGGGACGCAATTAACCGGGGACTACTGTATTTTGAAACAGAAACCAACGTATTAAAGTAGCTTTCCTTAAAGTTAAACTATTTTCAACTCAAATGGCGTTAAAAAAAAAGTAGTAATAACAACAATTTTCGTTAGCAATATTTTCATTTTAAATTTATTACTTTTGTCTGTTTTTTCTTTCGTTTTTGTTTCAAATATATAATTCATTTTCAGTATCACTATTTACTTTTGTATTTTTATTTATGTTTTTAAGTAGCAATTGTAAAACTCATAAAGCAATTACAATTCAGTTAAGAGATGAAGCAAATATTGGGCTTAGCATTTTCATGTATCAATTAAGTAATTTAAAAATTTAAATTCACTTAATTAAAATTTAGTTTTAATATTAAAATATCAGAAATAAGAAACTCCATCGATTTTCTTTTATTTTTTCTTGTTTTTCCATATGCTTATGTAATTGTTAACAAATTTTGTGCAATTTTATTTTATGTTATTAGATTGTTAGATTGACAAAGCAACAACAAAAAGACTTTTTTTTTAATATATTAACTTAAAACATCTATTAACCTTCTAGGAGTATAACAAAACTTAACCATACTTAATAGTTATTTAGATTTATATGCCATGCAGTTATTTTATTTGTATTCAAATTTGCTTTTAATCACTCCTGAGGTTCTGCTAGTTGATCGTTGTCATTGAAAACGTGTTTTTTTTTATTTTACAAAATTAAAAAATATATTTATTTTACATACATAATATGCCCACTTTTGTAACGTAACTGTTGTTTGATTTCTATTTACTTTTCTTTTAATTTCTGGGCTCAATGCTTCTGTTTATTTAATTAAGAAAGTTTAAGATTATCTTTGAGAGGAATCTTTGTTTATATAATAATAGTGAAAGTAAATGGACAATCCATCGAGTGGATCGTATAGGATAGCATACATTATATAGGTATACCTATTCTGGCATACAGATTTTTGATTCTGATTGTTATTTAGTAATTACTAGTGCTGCGTTCTGATCCAGTCATGTTTGTCTGTCCATTAACGGTTTATGGAATTGGAGTTATTTGCCAGAAAAACTAAACGAAATGATGCATTTCTAACCAATTTTGCAAACTGTTACAGATTAGTTATGCCTGATAAAATATTCCTTCGATTAATCAAAAAATCATTTAACAAATGTATGTGGAACACATTTTTAACCACATTTGCACAAATAATTTTTAAAATTCGAATAAAAAAAAAATCCTGCTACTGAAAAGTAAAAGGTGTGGTTATTATTTTGGCCTTAGCTGTATGTACAAATTTACGAATCGGAGACACGTTTGTTTGTATGCGCGTACATTTTTAAGTTCCGTTGAAGGTATTATAGGAGACGGATCTTTAAATCACTTAGGATTGTTTTAGTAAATAAACTTATTTCATCTTTCTGTAAACAAAAATTGACACACGGGCAGACGAGAAGGGCTGGGTGGGTTGACATAACTATCGACAATAATTACATATATAGCAATATATGGCAATACATTTCTGGAATTTGTAGATTACATTTAACAAAAAAGGGCATAAAAAGACAACTATGTAATCAGGTGTAAATGTTTGTATTTATAAGTAATCGACAATTTTAATTTGTTAACTCTTTAATCCATGAACATCTACTTATAGAATAATTTTCGAGAAAAATAAAAAAAAAATACAGAAATAAAGGAGCAGTAAAAATAAACGTCAAAAGCTCCCGAATACCTGACAGAATTATAGTTTAGGTATAGTTATCGTACTCGTTATAACGAGTGAGTACCTATGTCTTATCCAAAGGGCCTCTGCAAGGAGCAGAGAAACGTGAACCCATACAATGTACATACATATACACTAGGTATGTGCAGAATGCAATAATAAAAATATTAACTTTTTTAAGTCCCAATTTAATATCTTTTGGCATTATGTATTTACTATCAAGTACAAGGTGTTCTATCTAACAGTAGGTATGTCAAAAACGAAATTTTAACACTAGGACAGTTTTTAAGTGTGATAAGCTCAAATGTTTTCAGTAACCGATGGATAATATTTTCTTTTACAATTTATACATCAAAAATTATATTGGAAAAACTTCTGGTAACTAACGCGATTACCCCATATGTATGTATATATCTATAGTTTGCAGTTTTTTATTGTTTACCTTATTTTGAATGTAGTTAATAGTAAGTTGCTGGTACGGATTGAGGTCAGATTTCAATTTCAATAAAAATGTTTATCATACAAATGGAATAAAGTTATAGGAACGTGCAACATAAAAGCGTCACTTGATAAAACCCTTTAACCTAAACGAGGTCACGACAAGTGTTTAACTGATGATTCTGTTTTAACTACACCGAAAGGTCATCTGTGATCAGTAGCTGGAGATTAAAATTGTTAAACAAAAATGAATTGAATCGAATTGAATTTAAATGGTGGAGTAGTGATTTTCATCAGATATTCACATCTGCTGTTGTTTCTATCAAGAAAATCTCCTTGAAAGGTTTAAATCCTATTCCATTAAAATGTTCACATATGCTCTCAATGAACCAATAACTCGCTGTGTCAAGGAAACTCATTTTATCTCCAATGTTATTGATTTTAACTTTCACTACACCAGAATATTTTTAAAAAATAAATTATAGTTATAATCTTTAATTAACTGAACATTATGTTTTGTTATAGTCTATAGCTAACATAATACCTTAGTTTAGTTTCGGTAGTCTGTAATGTAATCTCTGATAGATGCTATATTAATAAATAAATAAAAGTTTTAAATGGGCGTAATGACTAAGCAAGGTATTGGACACGAATAGATGTAAGTTTTTAAACAAAATAAGTAAACATCAAAGGCCTCACTTACTTACTTACACAGGGTAGCGCTACAGTTCGGGATGAATCAGGACCTGCTTTATGTGCGTTTTATATTTTTCTTTGGATATTGGATATTCTTCGTAAATTGTATATCTTTTTATACATGTTAGAGATAATAATAATAAGAAAATCTTTTTCAACAATGAATTGTTGTTATACTAGGAGCATATGCAATGCATTCGACGTATTATACGTTACGCACTTAACTGGTTAAAATTAAAATGCATATGTTTCAAATACTCTTATAAGTATAAATGGTAAGTGGTGGTTAACGGATGAACATTTTTTTTTTAAATTCTACGCGGACGCCCATACATCAACCATTGAACGATCGAAATTATCAACAGCTGAGACTAGAGCTATGTTTACTTGTGCATCGCTAAGGAAAAATACTTTGCAGGTATTGAATGCTTCAACAATTTTAAAAGACATTTGCAACGTTCTCTAGCTCCATATTTTGAAGTCCGAAAGGAGTTGCAGAGAAGTGCTTACCAAGCAACCATGTCCAATATACATAAGACGCTCTTCAAGGGGCCGAAAGAAAATAGCGGGATAAAACTAAAAAATAACATCCAGTAAAACAAAAGGTCTTTTTTATGACAAAAGTTCAAATTATACATGTATGTATGTATGTATTAGTACATTACTTTAATATGTGTAGTTACATGCATGTGTATTTGAACTGGCCACCGAAGGTTTCGGTAGTGATTCTTCTTCACCCCTTACTCCTCCTGGTTCTACCGTTGCGTTGACGCGCTATCACTGATGAGTTCTTCTAAATTGCGAGCACCAGTTTGTAACTAGGTCATCATCAACAGAAGCATAACCAGGAAACTCTTGCTACTTTTCAATATTTTCCAATTGGATATCAGTGTCATCTGTGCTAGGATCATCTGCCCAACAGAAGCCAGCCTTACGTAAGCAGTTCTTGATCACGTCTTGGTAAATTTCCTGCCTTGATGATGATATGTAGTGAATTGAGTCGAATACTGACAAAAGTAACGACCACTAAAACGACACGCCTTATATAGTTTGCTTGCGAAAAACTCTAAGAGTGGCGGTGACCGTGGGCGCCGCCGTATATCCAAATGCACCGAATGAATAAAAACATGCAAAAACAAGAAAATACGAATTTTGGCGGTGTTTCGTTTAGCTGTGTGAGCGTATTAAGCGGGAAATAGAGCGTATTAACCGGATTTTTTTTCATACGAATTCTAGTCGGAATGAAGGGACAGGAGAAAAAGAGCGAAAAGCGGGATAGCGTCTTAAGCGGATTCTACTGTATATGAAACATGAATTAAATCTGCAATAATGATTACATTCCTCCTTGTTGAATTGTTAACATAATTGTTTTTATGATTGGCGTAGCCTTTTTGTATTAAAACTATGTACTGTTAGTTTTCTAAAATCAGTGCACCATATTTAGATGCATTTTTTTCTTGTGGAGAACGTAACCGCAGCTTTAGTATGTAGCCCAAGTATCGTATAACGCGATTTTGTATAACACGCTGTTTCTTGAGAACCTTACTACCGCGTTATACGAGAGTTGAATGTACTAATAATATAATACTAAAAAATTCTTATCTGGAATCCAATTCATGGCTCACCTAGTTCCATAGCATTCCTTTGGATGTTTAGGACAGAGTATAAATAATAATGAGTAGGGACACTCTCTACACAAATGCAACTGCTACTAGTACAAAGCAAAGCCTGAAAAAAATAATTGTTCAATAAGTAAAAGCAGCTCAGAAGGATTGATTTCAAACGAGTCCAGAGTTGAACGCCCATGTGTGAGTAAGGCAGAGCATGTCATCAAAGATATGGTGTGGCCGAATTTGCTGCTGTGAATTTGGTTTCATTTATGATTTTGTTCATTTGTTTTTTATAAATAGGGTTAGATATGGATGTCTTAGACATATATTTCAATGTCAAATATGAAAATTAACATTCGTACATTGCAATAAATTCTCTAAAGCTCCTATTAGTCTTATATTCAACACTTTCCAGAAGCTACATTTAGCATAGCACAGCATAGCATCTTGTCACACTACTTGTGCAGTCACATTGGGGTAGGTTTTGTTTACATTTTTTATACACGTATTTTAAACGCGTCCTGACTTCGGTTTTTATCAGTTGAGCGAAAAGGCAGCAAACATCATAGAGTAGGGTGACACGGATTACTGCATGCATGCGGCAAACAAGTAAAAGGTTTTATGGTCACGTGTAAAAAAATTAAATCGCGATCTTTGTTTTCGGGATTTCCTATTAAGATGAATGAAAATGCACAGCTGCGAAATTAGGTAGCCATAGATATTGACTAGGAAATTACAAAATAGATATTTTTTATTGAGAGTATGTTTATGACGTTCGCATAAACTATTGTCGTTTTCTATTGGGCTCTTCAGGTTTTGCTCGCAGATTTCAGATTTTTCGTGCTGAATTGAAATCAAACGAGATTGATCTTATTTTCTGCATTTGCATTTTTGTGTCATTTTTGATTTTACGAACAAAATGTAAAATGTCAAAAAAAGGAAAAAATAATAAATAAAATTTTAAATACACTTTCTTTATATTTTCTAAATTTTGTATGGAGTTTCTAATAATATTTGTGTTGATTGATAGCATTTTTATGTGCTGAGTTTCAATTTCATATGAAATGTTTTGGTGTAAGTGTAAATAGGTTTGAATCTGGAGTTGAAATAGAGATTCACGAAAATTGATCTCGAGCAAAAAAAGCTTTTTATAATAATAATAATATATAATTTAATAATTTTTATAAGTGCTTGGCGGTAGAAAAACTGAAATTCAAGCGTAAAATATTTTTGCGTACCCAAAAATTGTGAGATTTAAGCAAAATTACAAAAAATTAAATAATTGTGATTGTTATGTATGCATACTAAAATTTTATTGTACTTTTCCATTTTGTAGATAAGTGAAAGTTGTTTCACTTTTTTAACAAACCCCACTTATTACATACACAAATTTCGAAAGATTGAATAGCATTTTTAAAAAAAAATATGTATTTCAAGTGTTGGAATTATTCGGGTATACCTGATTTGGTCATTTAAAAAAAATAGCTAATATAACAGAAGGTAAAAACGAAGATCGAAAGGCAAAAATGTTTACAAACATTTTTTAACAATAATGTATCACAAATTAATTTATTCGTATTTCGAAATTAGCACCCTGTGGCAAATTCTGAAATAATTTTTCTTCTCTTCTATCTCTCTTTCACGACTACACTTTTTATTACCGTCTATTTCTCCGTGTCTGTGTGACGAAAAATGGAACTGATAAGAAACACGTGGAGAGTGTCCCTACTCATTATTAGATATACTCTGGTTTAGGAATCCCTAGTATTCGCAGGTACTAGTACCGGAAGGGAATTGGTAATCGTTGTTAAGTTAATAAGATCGTAGCTGTCTGGGTTATTAGATAAAATAATTGAGTTTGATTGCATTTATCAGTGCTAGTGTTCGATGATTAACTGTTTTCGGGAGCAGTAACAAATTTTGGAAACTCTTATGAGTAATGAAATGCTTTTGAATAAGACTGCACTTTAAATATTAACAATAAATATAAAACTTAAAATTGAAAATAATAAATAGGCAGGTTAGTTACTAACAGAGAATACTTAAATTTTTATTAATACAGTGAAGTCTTGGTAAGTTGGCTATCTTCGGTGAAAGGTGACCAACTTATAAGGGTGTACACTTTTTTTTTGTTTGAATAAAAAGGTATCTCTTATAAAGCTTATTCTTCAGAAATACTGGCGGAAATTCATAGTCAGATAAAGCCGCCATTAAAAGAATTTATTCACATACATAACCTAAAATGTACTTTTTGCTATTCATAGTCACCTTATAGTCGATTTTAAACTTAAAGCCGGCTCGAAATTTAAAATAAGCCAAATATCACTGGGCACCGTAGTGCAAGTGGTTAGTGCGTCGGACTAGAGTTTTTTCACAGTGCCCACCTCTTTCGAATGTCTGACAAGCATCAAAGAGTATCATTTGTCACGATTAAGCTTCTCAACTCGCCGTTCGGAGTTGGCAAAAAACTGTAGGTCCCTTCCATTCGTGCAAAAATATAACACGCACACACAAATGGTTGCGAGAAGCAGGCCCAGGTTCACCTCGAGCTGTAACGCCAACTAAGTAAGAAATATCACTTTAAGTAATTAGAGTCGGCTCTAAATTTCGCAAATAATATTTTGACGTTTGGGTTTGTTCGTTCAAATCACTTTACAAAAACACACTCAAGTCGATACTAACTAATACACAGGCAAAAATGTGTTTATGAATAACGAAAAGTTATAGCTGGCTTTTTTTATTTAGTGCCGGCTGTAACAAAATTCGTTTATAGGCTGACTATGAATTTGCGCCACTGTTTATATTCGCTAGCTTTCTATTAAAAAAAAACAACACTTTAACCCTTGAAGATATTCACAAACTGAAGAAAAGTCAATTAAAGTAATTTCTATATTGCACACGATAAAACAAGAACAAACATTTCATTATTTAACCGATGTCTAGACGTTTAGTTCAGTTGTTAACCGAAAATCTATCCCATATTACACATGACCAACTTTCGCAAGTTATTTTATATAAGAGATAGATAAAGTTTTCAAATTTACGGCCAAGTTCCAAGACATTGGTGGACATATGTATGCATTTCTATGCAATTTTCTTGGTGCATTTAAATATTGGTCAACTTCATCAGGTGGCCAACTAGACAGGTTTCACTGTACCAGACAAACGCTATCGAAACACAGTGTTTTTATACTACCAATACCAACGTGTTTCTAAATTCATTGTCAAATAAAAATGAGCACCTTTTCTTGTTCTATTTGCTGATATCTTACGATTAAAGCAACTTTTTGTCTTATGTGTTTATTGTTCTGAAAAAGACGAGGCCAGTTTCACCAAAAATGAACGCGTTTGGTTAAATTGCATTTAAGAGCTAACGTCTTTGTCTATTACGAGTATGTACAATTTGTGTAATAAGTATATTCGTTATTAGATGTTATTATGTATTTGTTTCGCGAGTGTTCACACTAGCTTTTGTTAAATTAATATTTTTTATTTAATACAATAAATATTATTTATTTCTATATTCGCTTCGTCACGTCACGATGTAAAAGCCCTACATGTCTATTACAAAACTATAATTTGCGCTTAAGTTTACAACGGTTTTTTTTTAACACGAATAAAATAAACAAACGAAACTCCCCTCAAACATTCTGTTCGGCTTCTTGGTCCTCATCGTGTTCGTTTAGCAGCGGACTGTCATCACCCATCCGATTCGGAGGTAGTCCTGTGCCGGGGGTAGTTGGTGCCGATCTGGATATCCAACCTTTGCGACCGCGACCACGGCTGAGGAAGCTCGTTGCACCCGCCGGGCTCTTCAAAGAACAGCGGGCCGTTGAGCTACTGGAAATCATCGGGATGTACATGGCTTTGTTCGGTTTGGATGAGAAGAACTTTTTCTTTCCTTGCTGCAGCGTGGATGGACGTTTCAAAAGCGAATGAGCCGTTACCTGTGCTGACGACAATGACGATGAAGCGCCACAATAGTCGGCTACAAGCTGCTGTTGCTGCTGCGGCGGATGTGGAATTTGAATTGTTAAGGCATTTTCATCTAAAGTAGCACCCATTTGTAATTGACGAATCTGGTCGAGAATCTCTTTGACTTCATCAGTTGGACTCGTGGCTTGGGGTGGGGATGTTGGCGTACCAATATTTGCTAAACTACTGACAGCCGAGCACGTTGTGGAGGTTACATAACTTCGCAGTCCATCATCGAATTTTTTGGCCAGTTCAATGGCCACCGGTGATTCGGCGTTGTTGAAATTCGTGGCCGAAGGCATCTGTTGTTGTTTCTGAAGAATTTGGCAACACGTCTCGAGACTGCGCCGCAACATGTCCAGATCACGATATTCACTTTCGCCATCTCTAGCAACAGGAACTGTAATTGAGATCCCACCTATCGAACCGCAGGAGTTGTAAACGGGACTACTGTGCTCTACGAATTGGTTGGGATTTGTGCTGGTCCTATGCAAAGGAGTAGGACTGGAACTATGGCTGGTCGTTGTTGTTTGCGCTTGATGCTGTTGTTGCTGTGGGACCGTAGAACTATTGCTAAGGGCCGCATCGGGTGACTTGCTGCCGATAACAGCGCTACAGCTATTATTCACAAATATATCGCTTAAGCTACTACTACTATTCGCAATGTAATGGAAGTGCTGGTCACTTTGGGAGGATATGAATCCTCCTCCATAGCTACCACCGCCACTGCCGATACCACAGCCACCGATACTATTGGGTCGATCTGCATTGGAGGCCATGTGCCGGAAGTTGACGCTCTCCGACGAG
Organism: Brachyopa scutellaris; assembly: GCA_949775065.1. Classification (NCBI taxonomy): domain Eukaryota; kingdom Metazoa; phylum Arthropoda; class Insecta; order Diptera; family Syrphidae; genus Brachyopa; species Brachyopa scutellaris. The sequence goes on from OX459112.1 coordinate 22,681,149, forward strand.
CGCATTTGATTAGATTGTTGTTGATGATGGACGGTGATCCCACTGCCGCCAATAGTCGATTCCATAATTTGCTGGGCTGGACAGGTAGGCGTCACACTATGCTGCATGCAACGCAGCTGCTGGCTAGCATTTTCAGTAGTACACACAACCTGTGAAGCCGATCGGGGGATCATATAGTGCTGCTGGAAATGTGAATTAATTCCGATTTCAGGACTGGCAGCGCGGGAATACGGTGGTGGTACTAAGGTATTTGCCTCATTTGCATTACAAATGAAACTGGAACTAAGTGAATCTACGGTACTAGTGGCAGAAAGTGATCCAGCCGGTCTCACAATGTAGTTTCTAAAATATTGTACCATTAGGTAGCTAGCACCATTCTTGCCATTGTCGCTGTTGCAGGTGAATACCAGTGGATATAGATCGGGTTTGGAAGTCACCTACATTGTCAAAACATGTCAGTCAAGTAATATGAGCTAGGTACTAGTATGTAATGCTGGTTATTTACCTCTGTATACGGTGGTGGGGGGTGGTGGAAGGAACTGCAGCGACTGTACTGAGGTGGTGCATAACAGGACCCAGCCGAATCGCCTTCAGACTGTATGTGATGTTCGCTGAATCCCCATCCGCAAAGTGTTCTCCGTTTCTTCCATAGCGAATAAGCACATAGCAGAGCTAATATAATTGCTACAACAACGCACCTGAAAGGAAAAACACAAATAATGAGTGTATAAAACCTTTTCTTGTAACATTTTTATTTATATACGAATACAAAACCCTAGATTTGGTTTTGAAAAGTATCTGGTTGTATTACATACATTGATGGGGTATGTTTGTGGTTATTATGCTACGACACTGAGTTATATTTGTTTTGAAACACATGGTGGCTACTGTTACTATACAGCAACTTAAATCGTTGTTTACTTAATTAAATAAATCTCACCAGTGTTACTTCTAAGATAAATAATCCCACATAATAAGGGTCGACCCAAAAAGGAAATGTAAATTAAAATTTAAACTTTCCGGATCTCGTCGTTGGTAAACGTTTTAGATTTGTTGGTTCAGTTTTGGAGTGCACCCGGGCGCTCGGTAATCCAGAGCACACATGAAACACGTACCTCCTTCCAAATAACTTTAAAAGAGATAGATTATCTTCTAAGGAAGGAAATTAAAATTAAGTAAATTGTGATAGAGCACTGGAACCGGTGGATTTAGGTACGTATATAAATCGCAAGTGAAAATATACAAGGCACGTTTTTGTAAAAAGACCTTAAGAAAATGTTTGGTTATAATAGCCATTAAATTATTTCAAAAATCAATTCCTTTGTATGATAAATAATCAATTTCTTAACTAAATAGATGAAGTCATCGAGAAAAAACTTTGTAGCTTAAGAGACGACGCAACAATATAACTTAAACGTTTGTCTAATAAACAACTGTATAAATTAATTACATATGTATATATACACATGTACATATATGCATTTTTTTAAGTACATACATATGCACATACACACACACATAGTTCTCAACGGTTTTTCGACTTCTTTGGCCTTTTTTGGGGTTCCATACCCAACCCATATCTAACTCTAAAATACCTGTCGCGATAAAAACATCAAGAATTTGGCACACTTATATATAACGGTGAATTAACTTTACAAAGTGGCGAAATATAAACTCAAAGAAAAGTATCATATATATTATTTTTAATATACAGTCAAACTTCTTAATAACGAACCTACAAGGGACCAATAAGTTGGTTCGTTATAAAGAAGTTTAACGTATATTTCGCTATAGAGGAACTTTTAAGTTCTGCCAAGTTCGTTATAAAGAAGTTTGACTGTATATGTATATAATATTTTTTTCAAGTTTTTCCGTTGGAAACTATGGGAGTTTTTGCCGAAAATGTGTGAAAAAAATAAATCAGGAGGAGGTCTGAGGAGTTCATTATGAAGGGTACGTCGTCTGACCCCGAAAAGTGCGGGGCAATCACAAAGGACGTGCTCGGCCGTCTCGACAGATTGAGTCGACAATCGACCTCGCTGGACAGGCCTAACTTGTTTAGGTGGTATCAAACTTTCGAGCTAAATGCTAAACCATGATTTTTCCATATTTTTGACCACAGTAGTTTCGGAGAAAAAATATTCTTGAAATCTTTGCTTTGAGCTCTTTCGAATGATATCCCACAAGATGAGTGTTTAAGATTGTTTTTTGTTTACATTTTGCCGCCCTGTGTAGTTATTTGACAATATTTTTGAATGAATAATTTGTCTCAAATATGTGTACCACCGTCATAATAAATTTGAAGTTCCTAGCTAGAGCGGTTCTTGATGTTTTAATTGTAACAGACATTTTAGAGTTAGAGCGAACTTCCGGAACACATTGAGCGCGAGTCCGACTCGACTGTTTTTTTTTTAAATTACACAGAAAGCTGGATGGAGGCCATGGAATAAAATTTCTCAAAAAAAAAAAAATTAAAAAAAAAAAAAAGTTTAAATAAATTAATATTGTTATGTATTTGCTTATTTATTCTTATCATTGTTATTTATTTTAAGTTTATCTTTTTATTTAAATGTACCTAACATTTTATTATTTTGTTTGTGAACTTAAGTGCAAAAACAATACTTTTTTTAACGCTATAAAAGTTTTTTTTTTTTTCATATATGATGTTTACCCGAAAGTATGCTCATATATGAATAGATTAAATCCAAGTAATTCAGTAGTTGCATGATATCTCTGCATAAGCTGTGCAATAACATTAAAAATAAAAATAAAATATGAAAAAACAACTAAGTACATTAGTATCTAAAAGGCAACAAAAAAAGCTGAATTGAATTCTAACTGACAATGACAGTTTGCACACAAACCTATCTAGAAAAAAATTAGATATGAATGTAAGCGTTGGATATTTTGGTACGAGTTCTTTTTCTAGCTACAGTCGAATTGCTTTAACTCGAACTTTACTTTTTTACTTTTTGTGACTGCTCAAGCCTATAAAATAAAGTTTAAATCGATCGGTAGTTCCTTGGTGACCACCGTGGTGTAGTGGTAAGTTGGACTACATACTACGCAATGCTGCCCGGGCTCAATCCCAGCAAACACATAAAAGGTTTTTCCATGCTGCCACCTCTTTCGAATGTCTGAATTGCATTCAAAGAGTATCATTTGTCATGGGGAAGTTCTCAACTCGCCGTCCGCCAAAAAACGGTAGGCCCCCTCTATGCGTGCAAAAATATAACGCGCACACACAAATGGTTGCGAGAAGTAGGCCCTAGTTCACCCCGAACTGCTGAACCTGACATTTCATATTGCACCGAAAGGAGAAGAATAACCTTAGACTCTTGAGCTTGACTCTAGTGTTGCGTACCAAAATTGGAATAGCGGGACACTTATAGTCTCACTTCCGCCTGTCACAAGTTTCCAGAGACAAACCGTATAAGCTAGTGACTTGGATTTTTGCATAGTAAAGGCTTTTACATTAGTCGGTTACATTATGGTTAGTAAAAGGGTGTCAAACAGTTTATGAAAAAATTAAAACAAATAAAACCAGACCGTCGAGTGGATGTGAAATAAAAAAAAAATTGGTTTAGTTTACATTTGAGATTAAAAAAAACTGCGCAAAATTGTTTGTCCCACCCCATTTATTTCTAAAGAATAAATTTAAAAACAATTTTCAAAATTGATCAAAAAATATAGCAAACAATGTAAAGTTAAGTATTTCGAGAAAAAATCAGATGAACTGCTACTAAACGATTCGCATAAATATTTTTGATATTTCGATTTCACCCAATGACAAATATGTAGATATATCACTACGAAGTATGCTGTTCAAATTCTTTAGTTTCTTTTATTTCTTATCTAATGTAAATTGTAATAAACTGGGTACCTGGCCACAACGACATACCGCGGATCGAAAGAGCAGATGAACTCGCAAGCGCAGGGGCTGAAGACGTAGAAACACACAGTTACAACTATAGGTATGGCGGTACAAGCAGTGAATAGCCGCTTACAGTCTGTCCTTTGTAAAACGCCACTCTCAAATGTGGAGTCAAATCCAAACATGTAGGGCTGCCAAGGATATGATAAAAAATCCGAACTCTCAAGTACTGAATCTAGATAGAGCACAGATAAAACTGATGATTGGCTTGTACACGGGCCACATGAACTTGAATACGCAAATAGACTGGGACCAGTGCAACATAGCAACTGCCCAGGTTGTGAAAACGAGGACGAAAGTATCGCTCACTTCCTCTGCGATTGTCCTGCCTTATGTGAAATAAGGCACAGATACCTGGGAAGACACATCACACGACACACCAAGCGTTTTTCGTGAAGCCACATATATGAACCTTCTTTTACTTTTCCATTCCCCAATATTTTAAACCCTTTCACTCACAAACCCACCACCCCTTCTTTCTCTGCTCAGTTCCTTAGGGGAACACAACGGGCCTGATTCGAGGTCTACGTGAAGAGGAAGATCTCTTATTCACCCTCACAAACCAACCAACCAACCAAATTGTAAGAAACCAAACCAAGAAATTTCGACAGAGAATTACGCCATCAATTTATCGATATTTTGGAACCACTTTCACGAGTGTATCGGGATTAGAGTCAATTAAAGTTCCATTCCCCTCAACGGCAGTAGTCGAAATCATAAGTAAATTAGAACATTTGTATGTTATGTTGATAATGCAAGTGAATTGCAAATTGTAAGTGACTTGCAAATTTTAAAAATAAGCATTAAGCCCCTAAGCCTAAACATATACAATATATTAATTAAATCTGGCGTTAAAATATTTTCAGTTTATAACATAAGTGATAATAATCAGTCTCATGCGTTTTGTAAAAACCTTATCCTTTCGGTGGATATTTGAATTCATATAACAGGAGGAATTATTTTTGTAAACCTATTGGAATCGATTAGATTAAATTACGAGTACATTCTCCTATCTCCTAGTTGCATTTTTCCAACAAATGGAAGACTTCCACTTCCATTGGATGTGGTTAAAATAATGTCCATTATTAAGTATTTAAATGCGTAATAAGAATGTTTCCAAAGTTCATTGCGAGTAGTATACATACATAATTTATTTATTTAATTTATTTATTTATTTGACATCTCTGTACATTTTTAAGCTACAGATTAACTACAGGTATGTATACAGATGATAAAATTACAAAATTTAATTAAAAGATACATAGTTGAATTGTTTAATAAGAGATAATGTACTCATTGTATGAGCAAGCTGAAATACTCGTAACGATCGTACATTTACATTAGCATCTTCGTCCTCGAATGTCGAAGCTAAGTGCAAACAAATTAAATTAAACGTCTTTGAATGATGTAGGAATATAAATTGGGATAAAGATTCCAAAATCTTACAGAGTATTATGTGAAACTGTTGTCAGTCTCTTTCAATACAAGCAGAATCATTATCAATGTGATTTATTCGATCTTTAACTGTTTTCAACCCTTGGTACGAGTCCATTTAATCCAAACTAATTCACAACAAACTTTGTTGGTACCATAACAAAGTAAATGAGATGTAATTTTTAACAAGGGTTAGAGTTAAAACCATTCCAATTAACCCTTTTAAAAGAGAATGTCCTTCGCTTAAAGTTGATATCTTTTGTAATTATTTTATAACGCAAAGGCATCTTAAATCGAGTACCGTATTTTATTAACTCTCCCTTGAACGTATTTTATTGTGTAATTTAAAGGCAAATGCTCTTTGAGATTAAAGTAGGACAAGTAAACGACTTCATACTTTACTGCCAAAGTCATTTTGAAATGTTCAAAAATTTAGTAGATATATAAACATACTAGCTGATCCGCCCGGCTTCGTCCGTGCATGCAAAAAGTCGCGGCCACTCACGTAGCACATCTATGTATACTATTATAGATGACCCGGCGAACATTTTTCCGCCTAAAATTAATTAAATTAATGATGTCCCTTTCGAAAGTCAAGCATCTCTATTAAAAGAATGAAGCTCTTTTGGAATTAAATTGAATTCAATATATTTTATTTACACGGAAAATGGATTTCACACATATCAGGTCACTGTAACGCTTTGTTGTAAACAACATTGTTTGTGGAATGGAATAATTGGAATGGGATGAAATGGAATGGGACAATTGATCCACATTGGATATCATATATGGGAAGGTTCGTCTGACGACATTACCTTAAAGGCACCTAACGTAACCTAAGTCCCCCGTCTCATACTTTTATTGCGAGCTTCAATGTTTGATCATCTTATCAGTAGCATTATGACACTAAACCGTCAATCAATTGCATTAAACACAAATTGGTCGTTGACAGAATAACTTATTGAAAATCGTTATCTACAAAATTAATGAATATTCTAAAATACCAAATCGCAGGAAAACAGTGGATGAATAAAGGTAATTTGTATTGATGCAACTCCAGATTTGATGTGCCGATAACCTTCGTTTTGGAAATCACAATGTTCTGGAAAAATGCACGAAATTCAACACCAATCCATTGAATTTCACTTGGTCACTGAGCAAATTCTTTTAATCATTTCGTTGATCATAGAACAAAATATTTTCATCGATTTAAAATTGAAAAACAGCAATCACCCTTATTTAGAGATTTGTATGAATACGTATAGCTCGAAAATTAAAATTTGAAAACGTATAAAAAATAACAGCTATTTCGAAGGAATAAAATCTCAAAATAGTAATGCATTCTCCAAATTTGGAGCTCTGGCAATTATTTTCACTGTCGAAATAAAAAAAAAAATACTTTCAGGGAAAATTTTCCAAATTTTGAACTTTTGGAACCGTTTGAATTTGAACTATAATATTACGATCAAAATGCAAAAAATGAAAATTCATCATACAAAATGTATGAAAAATCGATTTTTCTGAATTGTCCAATTTTGCTTTAAAATTTTAAAATTCCTAGCAAATCGGATGATGTTCAGCCGAATTACGCTTGCACGAATAGACACCAATTTATTTTTATGTATACAGATGTATGCATTCATATGTATTTTTAATTATAATTTAACCAGAATTCCTACAATTTTTTTTTAATTTTCTGGTTCATTGGTTTATTTATTATTAAATTTATTTATAATTTAATTTAATATTTATAATATAACTTTTAACAGAATTGATAGATAATATTTATCGAAATATAAATTATGGTTGATTGTTTCTTAAGAAAACAAACACAGTGGGGCTTTGAGATTATAGGAGGTAAATTGTGAATTCTCCTTGTCATTTAATAACAATTTAATTTATTGCAATTCTCAGATAAATAATAGTCAATTTGCGAAGCGGCGAAATTCCAATCAGCTATCACCATATAAGCCTTTATTAGAAGTTAACAAAGCCATAATAATAATAAATATGCATTATCATTGTATGTATGTAAGTTATTTTTATATATCAAAAGTAAAATAATTAAGAAAATATTATAATTTTGGTACATTGGCAACACTTTTTTTGAAGATCCATCAATGAAGTTTAAGTAATGAGCTCATTTGAAAACTATTTAAAACACTTTTAGATATGTAACAGTATTATTAAAATATTAATAAATCCATTATTGCATAAAGATACAAAATAAAATATGTAATTACTTTTTCAAATAGACGTCAATTAGCGTCTTCTTTAGCGTGCTGTACCTATCCTCCATTAAAGCGCGACACGTTACAACTAACAGATAAATTCCATTTTTGTACGCCCATTACAGTAGAGTACTAGAGAGTGTTTATAAATACCAATCTCCTTCATTAGTCGCATTAAATAAAAGGAAAAGAGGTCAGAAATCAATTTGTCAATGAAAACATGTAGCAAGGTGCAGCTATTTTGACTCAGTAGCCTTGCAAAGACCGATTTTGAGATCACTATCTGAATTATGCTTGAATGGGGATATCCTCCACAATACCGTTGAATTATAGGGGATGCTCTATATGTGCATAGAAAGTTTCTCGTGTAAAGCACACTGGGGTTTTTTTTTTTTTTTTGCTGCTTCATCAAGAAGTCCAAGTACATACACTGGGTTTATCGATCGTTGGTTATAATGTCAGGCAGGACTTGAATGAGAAACACAACACGTGTTTAGCAAGGAGATGTTTACCGCTACACTCCTTTGTATTCCCAGTAAAAGTGGAATACAGAAATCAATAGAAATGTAATCCATTTCACTGTCGTCCCTTATTCGCTTATTTTTTTCCTTTAAGTATGAAAAGGCCAATAAAGAGATTGACATAAAGATGGATGGCAAAGGAACTCTACCATAGTCGAATTAAAATGATGATTTTAAGGTTGAGTGTGGTATACACAAAGTGAGGTCATAAAGTCCGCCACCACTATAAAAGGAGATGGAATGATGCGTGTATGGAAGGATGGATGGTTCTGCGAAAAATGTAAATATAGATTTTATTTGATGACACTTTCTAGATTTCAAAGCGATTGAAAGTTGAATGAAGTATTGTACATAAATTCAATTTTTTCGCAATAAATGTATTCACAAAAAAAAAACCATCTACGTAATTAATTTCCATTGTCAAGAAAAGAGATTGAAGTTTCGGATAGGGGTATAGTATTTTTCTGTGTAATGACAAATGAAAAGCTTGATAGGGGCTAAGATGCTAAGCCATCTCATCGCGATCCCCTAAGAATCCATCCAAGGATGGCACCTAAACTGCCACGATTTCCTCAAAACATTTTATCACGCTTCAAAATTTAAGGACGAGTCTATGATTGATTTGGCCTCCAGGTTATTAAAGGAGTAGCAGCCTCAAATGTTCCTGCCACTGCGTGCTATACCTTGACATTCGCACAGAATATATGCGATATCTTTAGCTACACCTACCTACATTATATCATTGCAGTATCTATTAATATCCGTGACCGTGAGTCCGAGCCTCTTGGCATGTTTGCCCAGAAGGCAATGCCCGGATAATATTCCTATTGCTATCCTTAGTTCTGCCCTGCTTAGTCTAAGGATTTCACTGGTCCTTCTACAGTCCAGAGCCGGCCAAAGTCCGCCTTTTACCTTTGATTCAATACTACATAGCGGTGGAGCAACTTCCACATTCCACTGCCTTGAGTACTGGCAGCTCCACCCCTTCCCTCATCGAGTGACCAGATACCCAACAAAGTCTTACCCTGTGTGTATAGTGCCCTGAACACTGTGCGGCGGCTCCTGACTAGTGCCGATTTGATAGTGCTAATTTCTTAAGCATAGCCTGGCTGTCGATGTAAATGTCAATATCCTTACCGGATATTCATTTCATTTCCAGAAGCTCTGCAGCTCTCTAAGCACGGCTAGAACTTCTGCCTGAAAGACGCTGCAGGTATCCGGGAGTCTTAAGAACACTTTTAGATCTGGTTCCACCATATCGGTCTAGTATCTCACAAAATACGGTTGGATTGGCCACATTCCATAAATTGTGGTACTCTTAACTCCTTATTATCGAGTATCGCAAAAGCTTAAAATACGTATTTAGGAGTAGTTAAGGTAGAATAAAGAATTTGAAACGGTATGCAAATATAATGAGAAGGAAGGCAGGAAGGAAATATCTTAAATCTAATGCTATATTCCCTCCAATTGCCTCAAACTGTGTAAAATTGCCTTAGGCCCAAGTAATTTTTCGTAAGGCTTGAGTAACTTTCCTGAGTGTATAGTTGAATTCACGTTGAAATTAGTCAGTTTGCTTGCAATATCTGTGGAGTGAAGTACAGTAGAATCTCGGGAAGATGAAGGAATAAAAAATAGGCCCTGTTCATCTTTTCGAAACGTTCATCTTTTTGAGTAGGTACTTAATTTTGAGTAGGTACCTAATTTTGGTTAAAATGTCTTTCAACACTTTGCACTTTTCTTTTAAATTTAAAAACTTTACTCGGCCTTTAACTGGTGGCATCTTTCTTCTACATAAATTCACTTCACACTAGTTTGCATACAAACGAAATGAAATGCAAAAATTCAAAATCAAGCAGAAAATAACAGTTTTCCAAAGAATAACGGTTATATGAATCTACTACGAATAACTAAAACACGAATGAAGAAGAAAAACCAAATTTTTGGGTAGAGCGTTTATCTTTTCGAGTATCCAAAAATCAACCCGTTCATCTTTTAGAATACTGCAATGGTGAAAAAATTCCGTTCATCTTTCTGGATAGTTAATCTTTTGGAATAGTTCATCTCTCCGAGATTCTACTGTACCTATACTCATAAACCTAAAGCTAATTTTGTAAGAAGTTTTAAATTAAAAAAGTGGTATCGTTTTTCATAAAAAGTTTTATATACAACCATTTGTTTGCAGGTTACAATATTAAAGTGAGTAAAAGCAATAATTATTAGAATATTTTTTCTATACCTTGTACCATCTCTGTGACGTCGTTGTGGCGAATTTTGCGAAAAGATCTTGGCCTACATCCTTACAAGATTAAATTGACGCAAGAACTGAAGCCGCTTGACCACCAGAAGCGTCGTATGTTCGTGAACAACAACTTGAAAATGATTCGGATTTTCATCGTCTTCAGCGATGAGGCTCATTTCTGGCTGAATGGCTTCGCTAATAAACAAAATATGCGGTATTGGTCAGGCAGCAATCCACACGTACTCCATGAGTCATCATTGCATCCCGAAAAAATTACGGTTTGGTGTGGTTTATGGGCCGGCGGCGTCATTGGGCCGTACTTCTTCCGTGATGATCAAGACCGGCACGTTACTGTGAATGGGAATCGCTACCGTTCAATGATAACCGAATATTTTTGGCCCCAATTGGATGATATGGACTTGGAGGACATGTGGTTCCAACAGGACGGCGCCACAAGCCACACAGCGAATGTCACAATCAATTTATTGGAAACCAAGTTTGGAGAACGTGTTATCTCACGAAATGGTCCAGTCGCTTGGCCACCTCGGTCGTGCGATTTGACGCCGTTAGACTATTTCCTGTGGGGCTACGTCAAGTCTATGGTCTATGCCAACAAACCAGCGACGATTGATGAACTTCGTACGAATATCGAACGTGAAATTGCAGCAGTATCGGCCGATTTATGCTTGAAAACCGTCGAAAATTGGGTTCAGCGTCTGGACTTCCATGCAAAAGAAATCGAGTTTCGTATATAATGGCATCGAACGTACTTTCACAGGAATAAAGAATTTCATTGATATCCAAAACCGTTTTTGTTTTATTTAAAAAAACTTTTGTAGCGCTCTTATTGAAAAACCCTTTATATAGGATATTTATAATTTGAGTTCTCGGCCTAAATTAGCAATCACATCAATCAGTGGAATCTTGGATTAATGCCATAGAAAGTTCACCATTAAGGAGTAATACTTCAGAAAGCAATGTGAGTAGATTGAGCTTAAAGGTGCAAGTACATCATTATATAATATTGACAAATTTTTAAAATTAATGAAAAATGTCTAATTCAAATTTTTTTTAGGTCACGGCACGGATTTTAAACAAAACTGGGCATGGAAAATCTATAATAGTGAATTACAACTCAAAAGGCATTTATCGTCTGAAGACCGAACCAATCTGGTTCACAAAATTATTCAATATTTTACCGAAAATGACAAAAAATTATCGGTTTAAAAATATGCAGACCTAGCAGGACAAATTATTAAAAATTTTGTTTAGGTTATGAATGGAAAAAGCGTATAACATCAACGCTCAACTTCTCAAAACTTCGTCCAAGTACAGAAGTGTGAATGCAATTTAACGAGCATCTTAAAGCTTAAAGAAATACATGCCCAGCTACCAAATTTTGTGAAAATGTAAATTCATTCTGGAAAGTTAAAAGTTTGATTCGTAACCACAAAAATAAGTATACATATTGTTGTGTGGCTTAAATTGATAACACTTAAGTACGTTTTTTACTTTGTTATGTAATGGGCAGATCTACCGATCTTTCGAAATAAACGTCATGCATTTGAATGCAGAACACTCTCAAAAGAATATAAAATCTATTGTTAGATTATTAAAGTCCGTCGTGGACAGAATTAAGAAACTAAAAACAAATTACGCACCAGAAAAAAAAGTTATGCGAATCTTAGTAGGTACCTAGTAAATGAAAAAATATTTGCAGATGGCCCCAATAATTTAATCACATTGTATCTACCTATACATATTTTCGTGACACAAAAACAAGATAAAGTCTTTTAAGGCCACTAAATACAAAATCAATGAAGTTAAATTGAGGCAACCGACATCGGTCTCTACACATCAAACAAAGATACAAATATATTTACACCCTCACCCCCAGGATGACGTCTGTAAAGTCAGCCATATGTATAGTATGTACACACAACCAATAAACACTTTCATACGCACTGTAAAAACTTTTCTTAGGTACTCGTACTTACCAAAAATACCAATGACTTATGAAAAATAAATTAAGAACATGATCTGTAGCTGGGGGCAATTGTCTAGGTCCACTCTGATAGGGGGGGCAACAACCTTGGGTACAACATTCCCTTGGCAATGAGCATATATGTCCGCCTTCGCAGAAACGTGCAGCTACCTGTAATTGATTTCAAATGGATAAATGTAAATATACTCGTACGTCACATTAACATAAATACAATAGAAGGATATAAATTTGTAACAACCTAGCGAAAACGTGATCTCATGCAAACAAGGTGCAAATTATAAGAAAAAAAGAGAACGATCTCTCTTGGACCTTTCGTAATGCACACATCCCAGAAATTCTTCATTGTTCTGGTTGAGTTTTGGGTTTTTCAAAATAAAACCCACCCGCCCCACACACACTTTCACTCGTCTAGGGATAGTATGTACAAATGTATGTATATTATAAGAAGCCAAAAAGCAGTAATACAAGCGAGTACGAGTATTTTAAGGCAAATAGTAGTGGTAGTAATAGTTGAAAACTGCAAACACTCATAATTGGATTATAATAATTTAGGTCTTTTGTATCCAAAATCGATTGGCGCACCCTTAAAAAGTACTGAATACTCTTGTTCGAGAATTTATTTATAATCGTTGTCGCACTCATTTACGCACTACTTTCACTTCCTGGGCTCACACTAAACATTGATTTCAAACGAGATAATAACACCATGAAGTTTCGTCATCGGCCAGCATCCTTTCGCACGGAAACTCGAAGGCAACATCAACCAAAACGATTTGGAGCGGTCAAGCGGAAATAGCAGTCGTTCAGAACGAAACAAAACCGAATATAAGAACCGAACATATTACATTGACGCGAAAGAAAAAAGGACACAACAATAACAAGGATATTGCATGATTTTTGCACATTACACATGCAAAATGTGTTACACTCCTGCTGCTGCTGCTACTATATGCTGTTGGCTGGTGCAGTTGCAGTATCTTCTTGTTTATACGAGTATGTACATATAAAGTGCATGCATATACATATGTAGCTATTACTACTATATGTATTTAGTCACTCACGCTAGTCGGTGAAGAGAGGAGAACGGATCCAACAAATAGCAAGGTTGCAATCAAGTATCCAGTATGAAACATTTTTTCCTATTATTTTGCAGAATGTCCTTGGGAAGACAATGCAATTTTTGCATTGTTGTCTCTCGTTTTTCTGCTGCTACTACTACTCCTATTGGTACTGCTACTGTCGCTGCTGCTGCTACTGCTAATTAATTGGTTTGAGTTTCCTTTGGGGTATGAACTACTATTTGCTTGCTTCTTAATATTTTATCTATCTATCTATCTACACCACTTTTCCTCTTTGGGTTTTCTTTTTTCTTGTATTTGTTTTGCTCTTCATGAGAGCTACATTTTTGTGCCTACACTGTATTCTATTTTTGTATAAAGGATTCCATTTGACTGGATTTTTTTTCTCACTCGGGTTTTTTTGTGCACAACACTTCACTTCACTATTTCACATCACAGGACAATTAAGAGGCGAACGAAGGATATTTATTTTGTAATTTACTTAAATATGTATGGACATGTGGATGCATCATTTTTAAAACGGAATCTAAGAATGAAAACACTTAAAATCTTACGAAAACATAGCAAAGCAAAAAACCACTGGTAACTACTCTCAGTCGTAATGAAAGAACTGGCGGAAACCACCCCCCGAAAAATAGGATTTTTTTTTGTTATGGCTCCTCTCCCCGTGGGGTTGAGTGTCGTCAAATATTGTGAAGGGGAGTTAAAGTCGGCATTGCCATTAGTTGGATTTGTAAATATGAGTATGTATGTGATTTCATTGTTTATTATCTGACAATAATCACATTCGTAACAACAATATCAAGAACTGATATTTTTTTAAAATTCATCTTTGCTCCTTATTGAGCATCAACGCAAACAACCCAAATATGGGCAATTATGACATTACCAAAGTTGAATTTCTATAAACTCTTTAATACGAGGAAGGAATATACAAGCACAAATAAGATTTCTTTTCTTCTATCATGGTTCAGAAACCAAACATGAGCAGCGTGGTGGCAGATGTGTTGGACTACTACGCAATGCTGCCCGCGTTCAATCCCAGCAAACACTTAAAAGTTGTTTCACGGTGCCACATTTTTCGAATGTCTGACAAGCATTCAAAGAGTATCTCAACTCGCCGTTCGGAGTCGGCAAAAAACTATAGGTCCCCTCCATGCGTGCAAAAATATAACACGCACACAAATGGTTGCGAGAAGTAGCCTCTGGTTCACCCTGAACTGTAGTGTCATCTAAAGATTCCAACTTTCAGTCGTAGGATAGAGACATCAATCATAATTCATAACATATTTTTAAAGAATTTATGCATACCTATGTACATTGAAGGTACATATATGTATGTATTTATGTAAAAAAAACTAAAAGACTTACTTAAATATGTTGCGCTTTTCCCTATGTCTCCCTTTCCTATCTGCTTTTCCTATCGGCCTTTCCTAGCTGCCAATAACTTAAAAGTAGTATATTGTATAACCGTCGACAGGCAACACTGTTCAAAGGTTCGACGTATAATTTACACAATGGAAACTATTATTTTCTTTTCTCTCATATTCTCTCAATTCTTGTGTTTAAGTCCTGCGCATTTTAGCATTCCAATGTGTCATCTTTCAATTATAGAGCTACTTTAAATAACAACAAAGTATATTGGGCTACAACAAAGAGCAAAGGATCGTTAAGTTTTACCCCACGTACTCCAATGCGCAGGCCCTGACATTTTAAGCGATTTTTCTCACCAGTATCCCGTGTCTCTGTTGTATTTATTATTTAATGTTACTCTCGTCTCGTCATAAAAAAAAGAACTGACGCAAGCATTGTCCTAGACATCTTATACCAATGATGCTAACACTGGTGCATGTATCATTTGAAACACTGCTGATTCTAGGAAATCTTTCAAAGTCGGTCAAGGTCTTCGATAAAGATGAATGAATTAATCAAGGCCTTGTAATGAAATGAGTTCAGAGGTAAATGTTCTCAGTGAAAGAAAGACTATACAGCTATTAGCAACTAAGTATTAACGATTCACCAACTCCTGCATACATCGTTTTAGAACGCCAGGGATCTAGATTTTTACAGAGCAACTTATTAGAAACAAAACAATTTAGCGTGAATATCTTCGAAAATTAATCGCTTTGTCTTTTTTTTATAAAAAAACGGTTAGTTATCATTTATTGAAGGGATCAACAGTTTGATTTGCATCATTATTTCTTTTACTTTAGATGGCGCTACAGCTCGGGGTGAACCTGGACCTACTTCTCGCAACCATTTGTGCGTGCGTCTTATATTTTTGCACGAATGGAAGGGACCTACAGTTTTTTGCCGACTCCGAACCGCGAATTTAAAAGCTTATTGACATAAATGATATTCTTTGATTGCATGTCAGGCATTCGAAAGAGGTGGCCACCGTGAAAAAGTTTTTTTTAAGTGTTGGGCCCGGGCTGGGATTGAACCCGAGCAGCAAGCGGAGTAGCCGCACTAACCACCACGGTCACGGCGACCACTTTGCATCATTAGCAACGGTGTATTTTGGCAAAAGCAGTTAGTAGCACACCAGCTGATCGGAAAGCTATTTTGGAGCTTAAAAAAATACTAAAAATTGGGGATCAATTGAATAGATCCAAAAAGGGAGTATTTGATGCTATAAAATATTTTAAGGCATTTGGCATTACCGGCCATTTTCAGAAAGCAAGGACCTCGTGATACGAAAGTGCGGAATGACAAAAAGATGGTGAGGTTATCAAAAATTGAGCAAAACAAAAAGTGCAGGGCTTATTCAAGGGGAGATTTTAAATGAGAATGACCCTCAAATATCTGTTTGAAGTGTCAGAAGACGTTTACCCGAAGCTAGGCTTCGTGGTCGAGTTCCAAGGAAGGGGCCAATGGTCAGTAAGATTAAACAAAAAAAAAAGGCTTGAACTCGCTCGGTTGCCCACACCATGAACAATAGCAGAGTGAAATGTATCCTATGGAGTGATGAGATGAAACTAAGGCCGTGTGGCAATTACGATAAAATTGTATTCACTGGCTAATTTTTGACACTAGTTTGGTGAATGTTGAAGAATGGAAAAGTTAATTTACCCCCTCTGCAGGAACAAAAAAGAAGACGAAGAGCGATACAACAATGAGTTTCCGGCCAAAGAATATATGAATTTTCATAGAGGAACCAGTTAATTAATTTATAAAGATACAAAAGATATAATATGATTCCTGAATATAGTTAAATGATTTGTTCTGTTTGACTTTTTGTATACATAATATGTTTGTCTTGGATCCATTGGATTTGGTTCTTATTTTAACGGTAGTATTTCATTTAAAGTACTAAAACCACAATTATTTATTGCATTCATATTAAATGTATAATAAGATAGTTTTCCGGATGCAAATTTAATTTGAACCACTGGTATATATTTCCTTTATATGAGTTGTAGTAAATTCTATTGATAAATATCATAACAAAGTTTTTATTCCCTAATTTAAAAATCTCCTAAATGTGCTCTAAAAACTTTGTATATCTCTACCACTTCTAAATTTCTCCGCTAGGGGTTTGCCTCCAGTTGTCAATAGACTTCAAGAAATTAGCCGGCTCTGCAGCTGCATAAAAATTATCCCGTGGCTAATTTTTGACATTTTTATATACCCATGAAGGCATGAGAGAGGCGACGAGAGCTTTTGTGTTTGTTTCGGTTTTCCAAATCGATTGTCGGTGGACAAATGTAGTGTACTAGAGTCCACATACGATGGCAGAACTACCCATCGTGAAAATTATGTTAAAACCAGTTCAACGTTTTTTTTTATAAAAAGAGTTATTCATTTGAGCAATATGGTGCAAAAAGAAGTAAAATTTATTGTTTGAAAAATGTTGATTGGTCAAATTTTTATCTTTGAATTTTCCATTAACAAATTACGAACTTTGCTCTTCAATCATGTACTCAAATAACATAAAATTTACAAACAAAAGCCTTTAACACCGAAAATAATTTATTAGTTTCTAGTTGGCCCGGGGGCAGACGTTGTCCTGCCCTTTCCTGCATGTTGCGGGATGAGTTACATATATATGTTGTGAATATGAGTCATTTTGGTCAATAAAAATATTGAATTTGTTGATAACTTGACTTCAGCGCCACCTATCGAATTTTTCTTTCCGTTAGAACCTCATTCGGACTATAACGAACAATTGAAAAGAATTCAAAATTTGCCCGCGCACTTAGTTATTCTGTTATGATAGAAAGGAAGTACATAGTAGGAAGCAATCACTGCTGTTCTATTTTTCAACTTCAATTTCCATTTTTTTTTTCTATCTGTCTGTCTATTTGCCCATGTGTCTGTCTATCTATCCATCTGTCTGTCTGTCTATCTGTCTATCTGTCTTTCTATCTGTCTGTCTGTTTTTCTATCTATCCGTCCGTCTGTCTGTCAGTCTATCTATCTATCTACCTGCCTGTCTTTTTTTTCGCGGGCGGTTTTTTCGCCTATGTTGTTCCTTAGGTCCCAGATTATCTTCTTGCCAAATTACATTATAATTGGTTCAGGGTTCAGCGGCTTAGGCGTGAAAAGATTCTGTTAATAACTTGACTCCAGCGCAACCTAGCGGGCGGTTAATGTCTCTGTCCTTCACAGACTATCTCTTTACCAAATAACATTACAATCGGTTTAGCGGTACGTAAGTTATAAGTAAACGCACAAAATATCAACTTATTTTTATATATATAGATCTGCCTGTCTGTCTGCCTATCTGTCTGTCTGTCTATCTATCTATCTGTCTGTCGATTTATCTGTCTTTCTATCTATCTGTCTGTATGTCTCTCTGTCTGCCTCTTTGTCTGTCTGTCTATCTGTCTGTCTCTTTGTCTGTCTTTCTGTCTGTCTTTCTGTCTGTCTCTTTGTCTGTCTGTCTCTTTGTCTGTCTGTCTCTTTGTTTGTCTGTCTCTTTGTCTGTCTGTCTTTTTGTCTATCTGTCTGTCTGTCAATTCGTCGCCAATTTCACATTGAATCTTGAAATTCAATTCGTTCACATCAATGTACGACAAATTAAATTGAATAAGAAAAAAATGTCAACTGAATAATTTATTTTCTTCCATCAAATTTAAAATCACAATGTTTTATTCACATTTTCTTCAAGGTGTTTTATTTACATTTTCTTCTGTTTCTTGACTACAGTGCACTTATCGGGTCCACATTTTGTGGGTTTCTCTCTTGGCACCAAACAAACACATGTTCGGAATATGAGTCCATTTAGTCAATAAATATAGAATTTATTAATAACTTGACTTCAACGCCACCTATCGAATTTTTCTCTCCGTTAGGACCTCATTCAGACTATATCGAACATTTGAAAAGAAAAATGAGTCAAATCGGTCTAGCCGTTCTCAAGATATGCGCCTACCAAACAATCATCATTTCATTTTTATTATATAGATTTTTTTAAGGTAATTTTTTTAATTTTAAGCTGGGAAAACAGTTTGGTAATTTTACTTATAATAATATGTAAAGAGAGGGAAACTTTTCAATTCTAGTGGGAAATTAATGAAATAAAGTGTTAAAAAAATCCCAGTTAAGCCCCTTATTCCCAGAACAAAAATCGTTGCGAAACAAAAATCGTAGCTTGTGGTGCGAGATTTTGAGGGTAAATTCCTAGAATTTCAAATTTCGCAACGAGATTTTTGACGTACGAGTTTTGACATTTTTCTGCGTCACTTGAGAACTTTATTTTTTGTGTTATTTTCCTCCTCTAATCACTCATATTGAATTCAGAGTATTTCGAACAACAAATTTAAATTTTTTAAAAGAGGAAATGACGTCTAAAAGCGCGAAAATGTGTAGGTTCCCTTTATCATACTCAAAATTAATACAATTGTTTCCTCTTTCATTGAAAATAATGTCAAAAAATCGCATCGAAAAATAAATCTTTGCGAGAATGAATAGTTTCTCGCAGTGAAGGTGCGAGAATTTTGACGTTTTACGCTACGATAAAATTTTAACGCAATTTGAACACGGACTAAGCATGCATAGGTTACCTATGACTTATGAGTTATGACGGAAGATGATTTGTTCATCGGCTAAAAGGGAGCGAATTCGATTTGAAATATCCTTCACCTATTGTCGAACATAGGGGTGGATCAATCAACGTCTGGAGATGATTTTCATTAAGTGGTGTTGTACCAATCCATCGGATTGATGGCATCTTGACAAAAGAAAGATGTGTTGAGATTTTGAAAAATGTGATGTTCCCTTGGGCAGAGGAAACTGATCCAAAACATACGGCAAAGCACACGAAATTTTTTTAAAGAAAATTCCATCGATGTTTTGGATTGTGCATCGGCAAATGCCGATCTTAATCTCATTGAATATTTATGGGGAGATGTACTACTACAGCGTTATTGTGAAGCTGTTATATAGCAAAAAGTTTTTTCCACCATATATTAGTACAATTTTAATAAAAAAAAAACAATAAAAAAATGTTGCTCTTAAAATTAGTATTTATTTATGATAAGGAAAAATAAATGCATATTTTCATGGATTAAAAAGAGTTATTTATCGAAATGATATGGATCTCATTATCGTTTCTAATCCTGTGGCTTAAGGCTTAAGCTTAAGTCGACGTATGTCGAAATTGAGATTCTTACACCAACGGATGCCCAATATCCAATTCTTTTTGCCATATTTTTTTCTTATTTTTATCTCTAACGGTTGCTGAGTTATAGACCAGCAAAAAACAAAATCAGTAATGTTCCCGCAAATATGCATAAATGGGAAATAGCATAAGTAAAGATTTTCCGTAAGCTTTTGACATATGTTCTTATGCTCGAACAGCTACTGAAACTAACGCTCTCCTGAAAAATTGTAAAAAACGGCATAAGCTGTTTTTCCTTTTTGCCACAGAATTATGTAGTTGCACGTAGCTAAAATAGAGTAAAGCTGGAAATACACGATACAATCGTTGTACAACCGCGGGTTGTACCAATTTCGGTACAACCGTTGTAAGTAGCACACACACTATACAATCTGCGTGCGATTTCCATACAACGGCGCATCCAACCGCAGGTTTTCGAATCAAAGCGTACAACCGTGCGATATCGGTACAACCGTCGTAAGCTAGCTAACACACGATACAATCGTCGCATACAACCGCAAATTGCATACAACCGTTGTACAACGATTGTATCGTGTATTTGCTGCTTAAAGGCATTTTATTTTTCTATACCAATTTGCGTACATTCATACAATGTAGTATTTTAGATAGTTATTTTTTCAAAATTGATTCTGATATCACGTGCATTTGTGTTTCTTTAGTGTCAAATCGTCGGCAATGATATGAAATGTGAAGTTTCGTTGACTGTACGGCTCAGTGGTTCCCAGGCGGAAAAAAAAACCGAATATGAAATGAGATGCATAGTACCGTTAATCTGGTTTTTCGATTATACATAATACAATATGCAAACCAAATACACTTAATTTTTGTTTTTTAAATCATTTAAGTCCGGAGTACAGTTAACAGAAAGTGGCTTCTTCCAAGACTCCCGAAATTTAAAGCTTGTTATTAGCAGTTTTGATGCGATTATTTCCTTTACTTAGGTACAGCACCTTGATTTAATTAATAGGATATTTGGCTTCAATAGTAGGTACATTTACCGTTTTTCAAATTTGTCTACAAATCTAGAAATAAAAGCTCTTAACTGGAGCTACCTCCGAAGCGAGTGTTCACGCTATTTTTTCATTCATAAAATCGCTCCTATGAGAGGGCGCCACTAGAATTAAATCCATATCAATTTTAGTTAGTAACCTACAAAAGATTCGTGTATAAATTTGACAGCTATCGAACTATTAGTTTGTGAGATAGAGCATTTTGAGTGAAGCATGTTTTTGTTATTTTGAAAAAAATGAATAAAACGGAATTTCGTGTGTTAATGAAACACTGTTTTTTATGAAAAAAATGCTGCTGATACCAAAGAGTGCCTTGGTGAATGTTATCCTGATTCTGCGCCAGGCGAAGCAACCATTCGCAGATGATTTCCTAAATTCCGTACAGGCCATATGGGCACCGAAGACGATGAACGCAGTGGACCCGGACGTCCAAAAGAGGCTGTAAAGTACGAAACATCAACGAAATCCACCGTAAAATTAAGTTGATCGAGATAGCTGACACTCTAAAGATATCAAAGGAACGTGTTGGACATAATAGTTAATGATTATTTGGGTATGCGAAAGCTCTGTGCAAAGTGGGTGCCGCGCGAGCTCACAATCGTCCAAAAACAACAACGAATTGATGATTCTGAGCAGTGTTTGAAGCTGTTCAATCGTAATAAACCCGAATTTTCGCGTCGATATGTGAAAATGGATGAAGCATGGCTCCATCATTTCACTCCGGAATCCAATCGACAGTCAGCCGAGTGGAATGCACGCGGTGAACCGAAGCCAAAAGCGTGGAAAGACTCAACAGTCAGCTGGCAAAGTTATGGCGTCTATATTTTGGGATGCGCGTGGAATAATTTTCATCGACTATCTTGAAAAGGGGAAAACCATCAACAGCGACTATTACACAGCGTTATTGGACCGTTTGAAGGACGAAATCGCGGAAAAACAGCCCCGTTTGAAGAAGAAGAAAGTGCTGTTTCATCAAGACAATGCACCATGTCATAAATCAATGAAAATGATGGCAAAATTGTATGGTTTGGGCTTCGAATTGCTTCCGCATCCACTGTATTCTCTAGATCTGGCCCCCAGCGACTTTTTCCAGACTGAGGCCTATTTTGAAGCAAAGGACAAATCGTACTACAAAAATGGTATCGAAAAGTTGAAAGATCGCTATAATCGGTGTATCGCCCTCGATGGCAACTATTATATTGAATAATAAAATCGAATTTTTCAAAAAAAAAAATATTCTTTTCTTTAAAACGATACGAACTTTTCAGCCGAACTGTTATGTTGGTCCTTAAAAAAATGTCTCTTTGGTATTAGGTACATATGTATATGCTAGCAACAGTGCATACGTTGCTAATGCACGGAACAGAAATAATACAATCGGCAGCACTCCCTATAGGAGCACTTTCAGAGGAAGCCCAAGAAAGCAGAAGTAAAGATTAAAGATACTACATATAGACTTCAGAGCACTAGGAAGCGTTTGCGTTTGAGGATGTTATTCATGTTCGCGATACTGCGATATTTATAGTGTTCATTTATTTTTTACATATCGTTCTGGCGAAATTCTTAGTAAGAGCATCAAAGAAATAGGTAAAAACAATGTGTAAAAAGCACTTTTTTTCAAAAAACTTATATGGGAAGTACGCTAGCATTCACAATAATGAAAATCACGTTACTTATACATAGTATGATAGATAGGAACAGTATCGTAGCTAGGGTAATGAGCGCCCCTAGCAAGATTTGAATTTTGCGCCCCCAAGACTTATTTTTTAGCAAGAGAAACAACACAATAACTTTGAAAGTGTAATTTAAATTATGTATACATTTAAGCATAAAATTATCCTACTTACTACTATGTAGGAAGGGAAACAATACGAGTTCCTTCATTTATGCATTATAAAATCTCGTAAAGCTTACTTTTCAGGCTTGAGGCCAATTTGTCAATAATATGGTCTTTCAATCGCTAAACACAACTATGCATATATGTATGTAGTTGGCTTCCAAATCATCTTTCTATTTTAATGCTAAACCAGCAGCGTCTTCAGTGGAGCTTAAGGGTTCGTGTAACGAAAGTCCTATTAGGAAACCAAAATCAGAAACTATGGCAGCTAAACTTTGAAATCTTCGTCCCATTTGCTGAATAAGTGTGTCTATGTCTAGTGCAGTGTTTCCCAAAAGGGGTTCTGAGTTCCATTCATAAATTAACTTAAACGTTTGTCGCAAACAGTCATAAATCTTCTACACACAGAAGTGAGATAGCATTCCAGAGGAAAAGTTTTATCCAGGTTATTTGAATTGCCCAACGAACTTAAGATATTATTCGCCGAACAGCCCACTTCTGCATCCGTTAGTACGATTGTTGAAATATTGCACAATGAAATTGGCTTATTTGGGCAACATTTTTCAATAACCACGTTTACAGTAAGAGATAAAATAGCCTCGCTTAAAAACAGACTTGGCTTTTGGATCGAATGCGTTGAACTTAAAAGTTAGAAAAGTTTTACTCTTTTAAATGGCTTTGTGCAAGAAAATCAAAAATTCTGAACCTCTGGTCTAGTAAAGCTGAATTTTAAACTTTTGAAGTCCTTAGCCCTTTCGTCGAACATTTTTTAACGTTTCGTTTACGCTTTTCAAAAATTACGGTTCTATCGACAGCTCGTTTATACGATTTTTTGCTAAATCAATACACAGCTCTATTTAATTTTTTCTGAAATCATTTAAAAAATCCAAAAGGCAAGTGATGATGAGGCCTGTTCTCATACCTATCCAAAACTGTTAAAACTACGAAATTCTACAGAAATCAGTCAAACCCTATTCCCGTACGAAGAATTTTCGTAGTTCGTTGCAGAAGAGAGATCTAACAGGAGAGTAAGAAATTTTTAAAATAATTATAATAATTTTAAAATAATTTTTCTTATGTCCTATGTCTACAACATCTCTAGAATATTTTCCTAAATTTTCAAGTCGATCGGAGTAATAGTTTCAGAGTTAGAGCCTTGGGAAGTTGCGCACACAACGCCAGTTGAGCTCAGTCTTATTGTCACTCAAAATTTAAAACGGGTTTTTTTCGAAACTGTATTTTCAAAGTCGGTTGAATACAATTTTCACTTTTTGTTTTATCCTTCGTCCAAGTTCTAGTTTAAGGTATTAACTAAAATACGTATCTTTTTTTTTGACTTCAGTTGATCCTGTCATGAGTTCTGCTGTCAACACGCAAGCACCTTTTTTCCGAGGGGTCACCGGAAATGGCGTCGCAGTGGCAGAGCTTTAAACATTTTTCTACAAACATTTTAGAAACTCTGTCGAATATGTATATTTAAGGCCAAAAAAAGATTGATTGATATATTTTATTTTTTATATAAAAAAAAATTGTTAAAAATAAGCCGATTTTTACCCGAGGAAACCCATGTAACCCCTTAAGTATGGGGTGCCATTCCTAATCTGTGGGGGCGCCTATTGTAATCAAGTTCAAGTTTTTTTTTGTGTGAATTAGCCTAGCATAATGTTTTAATTTTGTGTGATTGTGGCTGTGTAAAGTGCGCCCCCCTGAGGGCTGCGCCCCTGGCAGCCGCCCTCCTGGCCAGCCCCTAGCTACGACGCTGGATAGGAAATAGCAGGAAGCAGTCATTGCTCTTCTATTTTTCAGATCTTAATGTTCATATTATTTCTAGTTGTTGTAAAAAATTCTGAAGATAATATAATTAATATATGTACTTTTCTTTATAAACTGAACTTAGTATCTAATTACTTACTTACTTAGTTGGCGCTACAGCTCGAGGTGAACCTGGGCCTGCTTCTCGCAACCATTTGTGTGTGCGTGTTATTTTTGCACGAATGGAAGGGACCTACAATTTTTTGCCGACTCCGAACGGCGAGTTGAGAAAGCTCAATCGTGACAAATGATGCTCTTTGATGCTTGTCAGACATTCGAAAGAGGTGGTACCGTGAAAAAACTCTTTAGGTGTTAGACCCAGTCTGGAATTGAACCCGGGCAGCATTGCGTAGTAGTCCAACGCACTAACCACCACGGCCACGGCGACCACAGTCTAATAGTATCTAATTAGCGTGCATTTTAGAGTGAGCACCGTAACACTTAGATAAATTCCCCAGCGGAATTTTGTCTATGCGTTTGGCAGGGATGAATTTTGTATTTAAAATTTTGTTTAGCACGAGCATCGTATACCTACCAGCCTTAAGCTTGGGAAGAATCCTTAAATGTAAATGTGTTTTTGTATTTTTCTTCTCCATGCATTTAGTTACTTTCAGCAAAAAACATAAATTTCTCCTCTGCTGAGAATGTTGTTTCACTTATTAGAAAACTCACAGCTGAAACAGAGGAGCAACATTTCTGAGGGATTCGTAATCGTAAGTGGAACTCGATTAATAAAATACATATGCTAGGTTTCCACTTATCATGTCGATTTGAAATTGACAAACGACGTATTTTTAGGTCAATTAGAAAATTGGCGATTGGAAATAATGATAAATAAGCAATTTTTTGTCAATTTCAAATCGACAAGTGAAAACCTAGCATAATTATTCAAACATAATGAATATTAGTCTTGAGTTCATTATTAGCTAAACAGCCGCTGTATTATGATAGAACCATTCAGGTCTGGCAATACTGAATTATTGAACTTCATATTTTTTTTGTTTTCAGCTCCATGCTCCATCTTCATCGATATGACGTTGACAGATTACCATTCTCGCCGTCTGTCCGTACCTATCAGTGGGTTTTCCACTCGAAGTTCTTTCCCGGTGCTCATGTTAAATTTTTTAAAAACAATATGAAATCACATATTATATATCTTCTGCTACTTAGCCTTTTTTACGGTGTCCATTCTTGGGACAAAGACGAACTGGAAATCTTCGATGTGGTCGAAGAAATCAATCGCAACTTCTACGAACTTATGGGAATCTCGCAGGTATACACCTTGATCTTGATTTTGTGCTTGAATATTGAATAACATAGTTGTTATCAAGACACGTACTAAAAAAGACACGCTGAAATAACTATCGTTTTTTTAGGATGCGACAGGACAAGAGATTAAGCGTGCCTTCCGAAACCTGTCTATAATTCTCCATCCCGATAAAAACGATGCAGAAGATGCTAACATTCAGTTTAGGAACTTGGTATCCGTATATGAGGTTCTCAAGGACCCGTCCAAAAGAGAGAAGTATAACAAAGTCCTAAAAGAGGGTTTGCCGAATTGGAAATCTGCTCTTTACTACTATCGACGAATGCGGAAAGTGGGAATTTACGAGGGTTCGCTGATAATTTTTGTCATAATTACCATTGGGCAGTACTTATTTTCGTGGGCGGCATATCTTGAAAAGAAATATACTGCGGAACAAGTAATCGGATCGAAACTTAAGAAACTGCAGAAGAAAAACAAAAATCTTGACTTGGATGCAATTCTTAATGAAATACCTCCCCCGTCTATATTGGTGAGTAGGATTGATTGGCTTAAGTTTAGCTAACGAAGTCACTCTTCCATAGAACACACTTCCCTTCCAAATACCAATGTTTTTCTGGAATTTGCCGACCACTATAAAGTCAGGCGTTTTAAAGGCTAATGAGATGAAGGAAGCAGCTCTAGAGAAGCGCAGACTGTAAGTAGTTATATTCAATCGCTCTTGATCGCTGTAAAATCAAGTTTTTTTTTATACTAGGGAAGCAGAGGAAGTAAAACGGCTACAAGAAATAGAAGAGCAAATCGAAGAGATGGCCCGATTGCGAAAGGAGAAAAAGGAAAACGTTCGTAAGCGAAGGCAAGCAACAAAAGCACCGGAAAAAACCGATGCCGAGCTAGCTGGATATTCACAGTTTCATGCAAAGGAACTAACCGCAAAAGATGAAATGAAGCCTGTTAATCAGAAGGTAATTTAACGTGAAATGTCTTAAATGATTAACAATTGATACCTCTTACAGTCTACACCACTTAGTGGAGGCTTCTGGACAGACGAAGACCTAGCTGAGCTTATACGCCTCGTAAAGAAATACCCAGGAGGTGCTAGTAGTCGATGGGAAACCATCGCAGAGACAATGAATCGTTCAGTTCAAGAGGTAACCTTCATGGCTGCCAAAATGAAAGAAAATGGCTATCGAATCCCTGGGCAAACAGATAGCTTAGCAGAAAATATTGTTCAAGATTCGGCTGTGAAAAAGGGGAAAGTTAAAAAAGCCGAAAAAACAATCCTCATTCCCGAAACAAACTGGTCACAGGAACAACAACGCGCTCTAGAAACTGCCATCGTTAAGTATCGTAAGGCAGTCAACTCTGATCGTTGGCAAAAAATAGCCAACTCCGTGCCTGAGAAGACTAAGGAGGAATGCCTTCTTAGATATAAGTATCTTTGCGACTTGGTTAAAGCACAAAAGAATAAACCAAACGATGGCAGTGATGAAGAGAAGAACAACGAGGAGAATGAACTCACCGAAGTACCTGGTGTCACAAGTGATCGTATTGAAGAGCTTGATGATGAGGACGACGTTCAAGCTGATGCTGACGAAGAAGATGAGCAAAAGGAAGTTGAGGAAGAGCCAATAAGGTCTAAAGGTAAACGGAGAAACAAGCGAAAAGAAAGGAAACGAAGAAGAGATTTCTCAAGCGATGAGGATTCAGACGATGTGTATAATTATGAAGTAAATTAGACCGACTTTTGGAATGCATATGCTTTGGGGATTGTTAGTCGCTTATATCAATGTATATTACGTATGTCTAATACTAATTTCTTTTTATATATAAATATGTATATCCGCCACTAGTGATAAATGAAAACATAATTTTTTTTCTTGTTACGCTGCGCTAAATATTGATCGACATGCATAGTTCTCTAACTCAAAATTGAGTCGCATATTACAGAGGATATTCAATACATACTTTAATTAGGAAATGGAAAAACGAAAGCTTGCCTAATAACATCAGTCCTGAAGCTGATTTATTTTTTGTTTTTATTCTAATACATTAAAACAAATCTACAAGTCCATTGCCCGCGCGTTCACAGAAATATGAAGAACAAGTTGATATCAAACAGTCAACGGGATCTTCAGATCTGATTACTCTCATTTCTTTTTCCGACTCGTGCAGTCTGTAATCTCTATTCAGTAGACACTGCTGACTCTTTACTGGTGTCCAAAAACGAATTCTGTGACATTTCCACGTCATCATCATCATCCTCAACTTCCATTTCATAAATTCCTATCTTCTTGCAATTTTCCGAGAGTACAGCAGTCACCTATGAATTTAAAACGGAAATTATTTAAATATAGCATTCAACCACAGAAAGGTAGGAAACCTTACCTTTCGACTACCGGAAACTGCCATACTCGTACAACTACCATCTACTGCTTTTAAAAAGTTGTGATCCAAAGTATCCAGCAAACTATACGCCACAGAACATTCAGCTAAATTTACGCGCTCAACAATGTGATGCTGAGAGTTCTTCCCTTTTATCGTTTCGAGTGGCAACTGCACAAAATAATTTTGTGCCTTTCCATTAGACTCACTGGTGTTTTGAAACAGCAGCGATAAAGTAGATTCATTATAAAACTGTAAGTCAACGACGCTCAAGTTGTCATACGATTGCGCCAAATGTACCGGAGTAAATGGACTCGGTGCGAGATTCAATCGTGTGCTTTTAAAGAATGGAATTGCTAATTGAAACTCAATTAGCATAAACTCACCAGAACCTAGAGAAAGAACTAACAAATCAGATCGCGCACTCTCACTCACAATGAAACTGCTCCTCACATTGAAGTTCGCTGGAGTTGCTGGCGAGCAAATCAGCGTGGATATGTTCTTAAAGTCACTAGATATACTCAAATCTGGCTTGGTGAAAACTTTGCGTATGGCTTCAATCATTTTATCACGCTGCTGAATTAGTGAGAGACTTTTGTCGTGTGGAAATATTAGTTGGCAGTTCTTAAGGCATTCATTTTCTTCCAGCAACTTATTCCAACGATGATGAGTGTCACACTGTGCGGGCTGTTGAAGTTCTACATTTTCTAAATACTGACCAACCTTCTCTAGGTTAAACTTTCTTTTAGTCACAGAGCCATCATCTAAAAAAGAGAAGAATTAAGAATATGTATTGCTAGAGCCGCATGTACTCTGAAGCTTATTACCATTGTGAAGGAGGCAATCATCAAAGTTATTTAAATAGTCTGCAAGATAAATTATGTCTTCCTGAGAGACTTGTGCGAGCTCATCGGGAACGGTCTCATTCATAAGCCTAACAATGGCAACACAAAGCCAGCAAAAGAATATTTTCATATCGTTCACGCATTGGTCGATAATCTGTTGCAGTTCAAGTATTTTCATTAGAAAAGCACCACATGCGCGGATCGCTTCATCGGTCGCTTCCGGAGTGATAAGATGCTGTAAAAATAAATCATGCTTTGCATTGATAATAAAATAAATTAAGGCTTACTTTGTAGAAATATGTGTTCCGACTCATGCCTTTGAAGTTATTCAGGAAAAAGCACATATTTATTGTTGCGCTTAGCAGTGGTTTGGTCACCAAATTCTGAATTGTTGAATAGCTCAATTCTATTGAGTTACCCAGTTTTTTTAGTCCTTTTTCTGTTAAATCGCTGTAATGGTAAACGCAAAGTTAAATAAGAATGACATTTAATAACTGCAGGGAAAAACACAGACTCCATGAGCACCGCCTAAAAAGTATCCTCTTTTGATTTAAGTCTTATAAAGCTTACTTCGTTAAAAACTGTTCCAATTCTGTTGATGCATACCCAAACATCATGAGCTCCAAAAAGTCAGCAGAAAGTGATCCTTCTGGTTGTGAATTTGCATATTTTGTTAGCTTGTTGTCCATTTCCAAAAGTACTGTTTCCCAAGCCTCGACCATACACTGTATGGTATCATTTATATAACTAGAGCATAAAAAAACCTATAATAAGTTGTTCAGCAAATGGTATCTGTTGTTTACTTTTGAGTTTCTAGGACATGGGCATAATTAGAAGCCAACGCAAGCATCGGTGATGTGGATGTATGAAGAATTCCATTTAGAAAGGTTAAAACCTTGATACAATTTCCATCGCGAACAATCACATATAGCCCATCAAACGTTGCGTTCATACGGACGTTGAGTATTTTAAAATTATCAGCTGTTTCAATGTGCTGTGAAATATCAATAGATCCACACGGAAGCACTCCTAATATTTGAAGAAATATCTTTCCCGTACACAAGCTCACAATCAAATAGCAGGGCGATCCCTTGGCAAACGATTTGTGATCTTCATTGCGTTTCGCTGTCGAAGATAGTGCATTTAAATTAGGCAGAGCTGGTAAAAAAAAAGCATGACAGAGCTATGAACCCAGGAGTGTTAGATTCATCATTTTGAAAAATGTTGTAATATAGTTACCTCGGAACGGTTTCGGTATATCTGACGATATTCAATCGCATTAATTGATTTTGTCCAGTAGATGTTCTGAATGTCGTCGTCATAGTTGAGGGAGTATACCTCTTCCTCTTTCTCAACGTCTAAAAGTGACACCTTTCCATTACTGTAACCTGCAAATTGATATTTCCTATTTAACTGTGTGGTAATGGGAGATGTTTTTTTTTTATAGCGCATAAAGCTGACAGTGTACTAGAATCAATCAATTCTGAAATGGAGTGAAACATTTACATATCTGCACATAGATTTCAATTGTATAAATTGTTGTAAGCTGTGAACACCTATCCGTTTGTAGGCCAATCTGCTTTCCGTTGCTGCCTTTCTACTACATGTAGTTTCTCCAGCTTGTACTGATAAAATGTGATTTTGAGAGCGCAATTGAGAAAACTAAGTGCTTCTTGGTGTGGCTATTGGTCGGAAATTGTCCATTTACTTACCAACGGCAATCATTGTTTCATCTGGCTGCCAGCTCAAGGCCTTGACTTTCAAATGCTCTGCTGGTGCTGGAAAAGTGACAATCTTTTGCCAATTTAAACGCTGGATTATTAGTTCACCTGAAATAAATATTAAATTATCAAATAAATGTACTTAAATGTACATAATATACAAATTTGGTAAAATACCAAAAAGACTACCTTTATCGTTTCCTATTGCTATCAAATCCATTTTGTTACTCCATTCCATGATTTCAACATGAAACCCCATATTACGTGAGCCAATTTGCTTCATTGAATTTACTTGAGCCATTTTGATAGTAAGTATCTACTTCCAATCTAAAAACATCACCGGCAAGCAAAAAATTTCCGTAAAATTCAAAACAAAGTAATGTCAGCTTAGGTAGGTTGACGTTTAATCGGGTCGTGTTCGTATATGTTCAC
Organism: Brachyopa scutellaris; assembly: GCA_949775065.1. NCBI lineage: Eukaryota > Metazoa > Arthropoda > Insecta > Diptera > Syrphidae > Brachyopa > Brachyopa scutellaris. The sequence goes on from OX459112.1 coordinate 22,712,523, forward strand.
GACTCTTTTAGGTAGGCAATGCTTAAAACTATTTTATAGTAGATATTTGATATTAGGCGTGTTTGTCTTGTCTTTACTTTATTAAGAAGCGAATTTTCAAAAAAAAAAACTCCTTTTAACAATTTAACTGAGTAAAAGATTTTACTTATATTTTACTTTATGTTACCACTTCGTTGGCCTTGTGTTTAGTTATGCATTTTACTAGCAATAACGAGATAGCAAACGAACTGGCTAGAGCTGCATCGGCCATGAGCACTATCACCGATTACAACACTGTTTAGCACAATCGATCATATAATCGAAAAAGAGACCAACGCTTTGTGGCTCACACGAACCGACTGCGTCACATCTCGCTCTTTATGGCCGAAACTTGATCTTAATACGACAAAGACAATGTTACATCTGGATAAATCCTCCATACGCTTAATCACCGGAATAATCACAGGACACAGTGCCATAGGTCACATAACAAACAAAAATGGCTACCTGAGTCCAACGATATCTGTGTAAGCTGCGGAGATGAGAAAGAAAGCGAATCGATCCAACATCTGCTCTGCTACTGTCCCACTCTCCAGGAATGACGTCTCCGTACTTTAGGTCATAGATTCCTGGAAGACATAATAGAACTCGGAAATTCTAAGACATCAGATCTTCTGCGATTCATCAAGAGCACAAACTGGTTTACGAGTTGGTAAAAAGAGGATTTACTCCCAAACTATGAGGGGATTCACAATGGACCTTCGGGTTTCCGAGTTGAAATGATTGCTCGTTTAATCACACACCCTTCTAAACCTAACCTAACCTATGCATTTTGCTTGAGCATAAAAATTAAGTTTACATGCATATAAATGAATCAGGTGTCTTAGACTTCGAAAAATGGGCACACGAACAGAAATTCCTTCATAAAATATGTATACATTAGAGACAGGGATTATTTGAGGATAAGTACTTATAAGTGGTACAGAAACAGTTTGCACTGATACCACATGAACACGATAGCCGCGTTTTATTATCCCCATGATTTGATCCGGATCAGATCAGAATAATAAAACAAACTAGATCAAAGTTCTGTGTAAGTGGTGATTGTACAAGCTAAGTTCATTTTGACATTTAGTGCGAAGTTGCCATGCGGATGAATATTTTCTTTTAAATGAAAATTTAAGGCGCTTGTTTTATTTTTTTTAGGAGGAAATTGTTAATTATATATAATATAACAATATATATATATAACAGATATCGAATGAGAATAATATTTTGTAGCTTTAATTTCAGTTTCACATCGCTTGACTATCATTATAAGCAGACAAATTAATGCATTCGAACAAAATAACATTTAATGATACATATTTGGATTGTCAATAATATTTTTATATTCTAATCTGGCAACATTTTCCCTTGACAATTGTCGATAATACAGCAACATTCACAAACGAAAGTGTATCATAGTGAGAAATAGTCGAACTAATTTTTGGATCACGAAAATTGATAGGTCTGTTTGTTATCTTTTCTGTGTAATGCCCAACATCGCTGTCAAATCCTAAATAATTTGAGATGTGGGGGAATATACTCTCAGCCAGTGGAAATTTGTTTTTGTTTTCCACTAAAATGAGGTTTGACAGTGTTGTTCAAGCTTACCCAAAGAAAAAGACAGTGTAGGAATTCGTAAGGTGGGGAATTTGTTTACTCTCTCATTTGCCCCTCACAAGACAAGAAATTCGTACGAATTCGTGAGTTACCAAACAGATCTCGTATTGTTGTTGTAATGCACACACATTTATGAGTTGATCTGATCCGGATCAGATCACGGGGATAATAAAACACGGCTATTATTACAACTTCGAACAGAGCATATATGTAGTACCTAATAAACATTCAAATCATTAGCCGTGTTTTATTATCCCCGTGATCTGATCCGGATCAGATCAACAAATAAGTTTGTGTGCATTACAACAACAATCCGAGATCTTGCTTCTTGTGAAAATCAATTTTCGTGATCCAAAAATTAGTTCGACTATTTCTCACTATGGTACACTTTCGTTTGTGAATTTTGCTGTATTATCGACAATTGCCAATGGTAAATGTTGCCAGATTAGAATATAAAAATATTATTGGCAATCCAAATATCATTAATGTTATTTTGTTCGAATAAATTAATTTTTCTGCGAATAATGATATCGAAGCGATGTGAAACTGAAATTATAGCTGCAAAATATTATTCTCATTCGGTATCTGTTAATCAAAATTAACAATTTCCTCCTAAAAAATAAAACAAGCGCATTCAATTTTCATTTAAAAGAAAATATTCATTCGCATGGCAACTTCGCACTAAATGTCAAAATGAACTTAGCTTGTACAATCACCACGACACAGAACTTTGATCTAGTTTGTTTTATTATTCTTATCTGATCCGGATCAGATCACGGGGATAATAAAACACGGCTATTGTCTACAATTTTCAATCCTTTTGCACTATAATACATATTTTGGATTATGTGCCACAATAAGGATTGAATGTAGCTGTACCACAAAACAACCAACTGTCATTTTTCACCTTCCATTTTGTTCCATATTGGAATTGCCTATATTCTCATTGGAATACAACAAAAAAATATACGCGCATTTCAATTCTCAAACCGGCGCAATTTTCTTTTCCGTCTCTTCCAATAAAAATTCTACAAGAAAAAAATATACCCATTTCTTCAATCTTCATACTTGAGTTGACTTTTGCAGTCTACGCCATTCCTGCTTTAGTGAAAAATATTATCATGGCAAAGGTGAGTTTTATTTCTATCTAATTTATAACTAAAAACCTTCAATCTTACTTGGGTTATCGAATTAAGCTAGAATTTGTTCACATATTCGAGGATTTTCCATAGGCGAGCTAATTGAAAAGACGAAAAGTTTCCATTAGCTCGTGAGATTTAAGCTGTGCGATTTTTTTTTAGTGCAAAGTGATTTTAAGTTTGCGAGTGAATTCCACATAGGTGGATAAAAAACGAGGTTATTCGATTAACAAATTAAAAAATGTTCTATAAGAAAAAAATCCTTAACCTAGTAGGTACTTAGTCTCTACTTTTTTTTCGTTTTTCAAGGACACGAATAGAATTCGATTACGCGCACCCCCCTCTTCCCAACAACTTGCCCATTGACGTTCCTTCCTCTGTGAAAATAGTAGAAAAAAACGTTCTTTGCGATTGCGATGCTCTGCTGCTTGCCCTGCTCAGATCACAGCTGCTGCTCTCATTTCCATTCACCCCCTGCCGCTCGCTCTCTGGGTCGCGTGTACCTCTCTTTCTCTTGTTCTCATATCGACTTGTGTTGTGTGTGAAATGTTTGATTATGAATTGGGGAGCAGAGTGGAGCGTTTATAATATTGCGAACGTGTGACACAGACATCCAAACATTTAGCTCATCCAGTTAAGGGTGGCAAAGTAGTAAATAAATGGTTCACAGTTACATTTTGGGCAGAGGCTAGTCGTGCGAGTACACGACAGCGGTTAGGTGTAAGTGTGGAAGCAGGTCTCCCTCATCTGCATTGCGCACATTTTCCATAGGAGGTAGGCGAATCCTCCAAAAGAGAATACAAACAATTTAAATTAATAAATACGTACACATCTGATCCAGAGGAGATACCTCGTTTTTGTTCAGAACTGATAGCCCTTGTTCCTGGCTTTTCATATTTGTCAATTGCCGTCATGGGGACCCGTGCCTCTTGCAAAAAAAAGGTATATTGTATATACCATATTACATGTACATACATATGTATGCACATATATTGCAAATCCGAAAAAAGCTACCCTTCCATCTACATGGAGTGTTGTTTGTAAAATTTAATTCAACCTCAATTATATCATCGCTGTGTTTTGCTGATTATCACAGATTCAGTGTACATATAGAAATTCTGATTTGATTCTAATTGGGTAACGTCGCTATTATGTTATTTGAATCGATTTATAAATGAAAGATGCATAACAATTTTCCACTCTTTAAAAATAGTGCTTCTAAAACGTGTGCTACTCGTGGTATAAGTACATTATGTAGAAAGAATGCCACCCATCTACCCCTTGGCTTTTGCTTGTACAGCGAAGCCCATATCAAACTGAACAGATCTAAAGTGTACTTGCACCTGAGCTTAGAATGCATTTTTACGAGCGATTCATTCAATTCCTAAATGTTGTTGCGTCGTAAAATATGCCTGTTTTGTCAGTGCTATTGGAGGTGTTTTTTTTTTATTAATTTATTTATATTTCCAGTCATTACGTAATTGGTGGTCATTTCATATTATATTGTACATATTTTTATTTTCTTTATGACGCTCTTATTGTTTCGCTGTTTCGCTGTAGTTGAATTATGGGGGATGTCATGTCATCTCATCTTGGTCAATTATTCTAACTGGCATTGACAAAATAAATACATGCATATGTATGTACATGCAAATTTCTAAATTGTGAACTCTGATTAGTCGACGTTTCTGGATACATCTAAAAATCAACGAGTGAAGCTTTTATACCTTAAACATTTTCTTATTTTTTACGAAACAATGTTTATAACTTTATTATTTGCATATTTATGCATATTTAGAACTTCACTGGAATGTTTATTTCTAAACAGTTTGTTTGGTCTTAAGAAAGTGTTTGTATTTTGAGCGTCAATATATTTAGATTTCCATAGCAGTTCGAGGTGTGACATCATTGTTTAGATTTAAGATTTTTCAATATCGTCAACATTTTCAATAATCTGGAGAAAAGTTGGGGTCTGAGACCGACGGTTGTGCATTGGCTGTACACAGCGATTATCAGACCAATGGTATCCGTAGTTTTGTGGTCTAAACACAAAAAGACGTCCGTCTATGGAATATTGGAGCTATGCACACCACTACAGAAGGTACCAATAAAAGCTGTGCAAACACTGTTGGATCAGTTGGATTTTGGCATTGGCAGCATTGGCAGCATTGGCATTTGTAGTGACAGTCAAGCTGCGCTCGAAACTGCTAATAATTCTTCAACAATTATCATTGAACTCACATAAGTACAGACTGAAAGCGCTTTCCAAAAGAAACCGTGCCTGTCTTTGCGTTACGGGTTACTTGCACTTGCTGATATTTGAATTGGATTAAATTGAATCAATTGTATTTAATCAAAAAAGCTAGCTTACAATTTTAAAATATAATAACCATCGTTTGTATTAGTAGTGGCTTCTAATAAATATTAATAAATATTTCATTTTTAAGTTTGTTGAAATTATTTTTATTTTTATCTCGTATTAACCTTCTGTTTAAGTATTGTGGTAGCAAATTATTTTTAATATGCATGCATAAGTGTACACATACATTTTTTTATTTATTTATTTTTATCAATAACAAGTTAAAATTTCTTATTTATAGTGGCAATGGAGAGCACTAGCAGCAAAAGACTCGGCCCTTTTTTTTTTAAAAAAATGTTATTACATATAACTTAATTATTCTATGTATGGTATATATTTTGTTTATGATTTCTATGTTGGCCAGGGTGGGTTCCTTTAATATTTCTATGATGTTGAGGCTTTGGTTGAATTGGTGTGGTACTTGGTCTGATGAGAGGAGGCAGGGTCCAAGCAAGTGGCTAAATGTGAGGTTGCTATGACAGTTGGGGCAACTCGGCGGTGGTTCTTTTTGAAGAGGTTTTGGTGTGTTAGGCAGGTATGACCTAGTCGGAGGCGAGTAAAATTGGTTATCGTTTCTTTGGATATGTTTGTCGGATAGATCGGCCGGTCTTTATTGGGATTGATTGATGTGTAGTGATGATGGTATTCTGTTCACTGTTGGAGTTGATTCTTATGGATTGTGCTTTGTAACGATCTACCCGTGAATGCAGATTAAACATGTAAACTGGAGCCATGCGGATATCTTTGGAAGCTTTGTCGGCCAGTTCATTCCAACATGTCCTGGAGTCCACATCAACTAACGTCTCTAACTTTGGATATCATTTTTAAAAACTGCGTTAAATGCCGGTCTCAAAACCTCTAACGTTACAAAGATCTCAATTGTAGTCAAAATATTATAACTACCTCTATCTATATACATATGTACATATAATACATAATGTAAGCTGAGTTCCAAAAAGGAAAAAAAAAAATTCTATGCGGTAGCAATACTTTTTTGATACGCATCCGCAATGCGACCTTAATGCCTTGCATACATTTTACTTTGTACAAGTTGGACGTTTCGGAACGCATTTTATACAAAGCAGATTGGCATTGATATTTCCGACAACGAAGATATCGCATAGCGTTAAATTTAGAAGGATTTTAAATCAGTGGCTTGGATGTTTTGAAAAACCAACGGAAGTGTCCACAATAGAAACATTTTTAAAAACTCGCAGAAACATGTGCAGCAGCCTTATCCATTAAGTCTAAGGCATTCCGAAAGAAGATTCCTAAACCTATGAAATTAATTAAAAACTTGAAAAAGAATAATATTTTTCATAGTCAGGATGGCACGACGCGCGAGATACATACCAAGTAATAATATGATTTTTTTTTCAAGGCTGTTGTGGATAGCAATATAAAATTCATTGAAATTCAAATAAAAGCATCGAAAAAAATAACCAAGCGCAGTTTGTTTAGTTTATGCACATCAAAAGCATTAAGGATGCGCTTAGAGACTGTCATAATTTTCTTGTTTGAGTTTCGGAGCTGTATCTAAAACGCATCTGATGCGTTTTGGAATTCAGCCGTACATACATAAGAATGTATGTACATATGTAGATATGTATTCGTAAGCCTACTGTATCTATTATATATACCCCATTGGTACGTAATATGTACATACAATTGCCGGAGCCTGGCGGCTTTGACAGAAGATAACTAAACGGACACACTGCTTTCAATATACAGTGTATGGCATTTAGGGATAATAGTCTAGTTTACTAGTACATATTACTATAACCTACTCTCACGTACTAGTTAAAATTATGTACATATGGTATGTTGATTGTTGTGAAATCAAAATTACTTAATAAAATGAAACCTGAGTCTGTACGTAATATACATATGTACGTTATATTTTGCACCTTAACCCTTTGGTACTAACTTTACTTTAGGTGGTGAATCAGGGCTCAACCATTTATGTGTGCGATTTATATTTGTAAGAATGGAGAGCACCTACGGTTTTTTGTCGTCTCCGAACGTCGAGTTGAGAAACTCCTCGTGACAAATGATACTCTTGAATGTTTTTCAGCGGAAGAGGTTCAACGGTTAAAAACGCCACCTACAAAAATCATTTGATACTCACACTACAAAATACTTCAGGTCTGAAAGGGTATTTTTTAGTATCATTCGAGATAAAAAGAATCAGTAAAATGTGTTCTCATTTTTTCTGGCAATACGATGTCGGTTAAATTGTCCAAAAAAAACTTCGCTCTCACAGAAATGCATTTCAGGCGGTAGAAAATCACTGTATAGAAATTTCAAAAAATCACTTTGCTGATCTAAAAAACTAAATTGCACATACATAATGCCTTGGCAACGAGGTATACATATTTTTTCGCAATAGTTTGAATTTTGCTTTCCGCACAAATGAACAAATAAAACTTCTCATACGAAAATAATTATTCATTTCGCAGACTTTGGGTGAGACTGTTTAATAGATCCCAAACAAAATACAACAAATAACAACAACCAACCGCATCATTATCAACCAAGGAAAAGGGGAAACCGCTGCAATCTTGACAACAAATTTTGAAAAAAAATAAAAAAATATACATCAAGCAACAAAGAATTCAAACGTGATCACATAAATGTATAATTAATAAACCAAATACAACCATAACGAATAACTACAATAATCGGTAACAACAATAATATATCTATATATTTAAACTAATAACAATAAATCTACGGAAACGCAAAAATCTCATTTACCAATTTTTACTAAAAAAATTTAAAAAAAAACGATTCAACACAAAAAACTTTTTTTTTTTAATCAAAAGCAAAAAAAAACTTCGTCTTTTCAACAATCCAGTATAATTAACTTATTTTATTTATTTTTTAGTGTTAAATATATTCTGTTTTTCTATTTTTTTTTTAAATACTATAGTTGGGTTTCTTATTGTTTTTTTTGTTGTGTTCAAAACTAGACACAAACAAATCTGCCATTTTTTTTTGCGGTTTATTGAAGTTTTAATAAGAGATTCTAAAAGAAACTATATGATGAATGTAAATTTCCCTCCAAGTGAGTGTAACTGTTGATATTAAAAAAAGGTATTGTACGAAAAACAAGTGATAAAGCGCAGTATCTTGAAAAAAAGAGATAAATCCCATAAAAGAATATTCTCTGTAAAGGCCATTTTGTGCGGGATAATCTTGTTCGTTCTTTGATTGTTTTTTTTTTATTTGTGCGTGTAAAAAGTTGTATTCAACTTATGGCATCAACCGACGAAATCCCCAATAACTTGCACCAAGTCAACGGTATTTTTGATAATCTTGACAATAATAATAAAACCGAGACCGAAACTGCTCAATTATTGGAAGAGGCTGTTGATAACTTGACTCTCCAAACGGCAACGGCCATGTTTAGCGAGGTGTTCGAGAACAACAGCAAGGGGGACGAGCTGGAGTCGACCCCCTTGGAGGATCCTGGGACGTTTGCTGATGGTATGGATAAGAATTGCAAAATTTGTTCGTAAGTATCAGATAGATTAATTAGGTCTGTTCCCGTACCTGTCCAAAACAGCCGAAAACAGCCGAAATCAGCCAAATCCTGTTCCCGTACGAAGACTTTTCATATGTTTTGACAGAAGAGAGTGTAGTTTTCGGCTGTTTTCGGCTGTTTGCAACAGTACGGGAACAGACCTATTATTTGAAGATGAAAGAATTTTAAGAATCTGTTTCTTTTATAGTTGCCGCTTGTCTTCGCCGAGAGTCCTGTCATGTCTTCATGTCTTTTGTGAAGCCTGCTTGGCAAAGTTGTTTGCGGATGAGATTGGTTCTGGTGATCATCTATCCTCACCACCTCCCAAGAGTTCAATTGAATGTCCAACTTGCAAGCAAATCACTATAGTAGGGAACATATTGATTTACTCAGTTGCTAAGTATTACTGTAATTTTTTTTATAGGTTGGGTCCAAAGGAGTGGAATCTTTGACATGTGATTACATCTTGACCAACATCTTAGACTTGTCCTCCATTGAGTCGGAGATGTTATCGTGCACCTCGTGCAAGAGCAAGGAAAAGGCGATTTCCCGTTGCAATGATTGTGCAAATTTCCTGTGTGGCGGCTGTGACAATGCCCACAAGTATATGCGTTGCTTTGAGAACCACGAAGTTGTTAAGCTAGAAGACTTGCAAAATACCACCGAAAAGCTGACCATCCACAAGCCTTTGTTTTGTAATGTCCATACCAGTGAGAATCTTAAATACTATTGCTTTAACTGCCAAATTCCCGTGTGCAATGATTGCTTAATTGCTGATCACAAGGGTTCCGAACATCATTACGAGGTGATTGTTAGCGCTGAAAAGAGTGTTCGGGTCGACATTGAAGATTTGATGAAAGAGGCTAAATCCAAGGTTCAGTACTGTGACTCAGCAGCGTCCAAGCTGTCAAGTGATCTTACTGATTTGCAGTCGCAGCACGACACTGCCCGTGATTTGATTGAAGAGTCCTATCAGCGCTTTAAAGCTGTGCTTGAGAAATGTCGTGATCAGTCGCTAAAGGAGTTGGGAAAGTTGCACTCCGAGCGTGAATTGAAGGTCATGGATTTGTTGCAGAATATTGAGAATACAATGGAGAAGATTAATGATGTTTGCAAGTTCACTAATCGCGTCCTTGAGCAGGCTAATGCTGCTGAATTTCTGAGTATGAAGAAGCTAATCTCCAAGCAGTTTATTAATCTGATCAACAATACGCCAAAGTGCGATGTGAATTATTCGCTAGAGTTTGACACGAAGTTTGATAAATTCGAGCAGTTGGCACAGGAGTCGTTTGGCAAATTTCGCACTGAATCGACTCCACCAAGTCCAAAGGAGAGCACACCACCACCAACTCTGCCCGGCATGCCACCATCGCTGATGAATCGCAATGTAATGTCAAACAATTCACAGAACGCACTGGCTAGCTCAGTGACCGCTAGTAGTCCCATTTCCTTGCCCACTTCGATGCAATCATCCTTCGATGGTGATCTCTCTGTACTGGGCAATGGGTTTATGATGCCAAATGTTATGACTCCCGATTCGCCACCGCAGCACACCATGGGTGGTGGTCCTCTTTCGTCTGGTGGCAGTGTGGGCGCTCCATCAGTGGGTGTTGGTAATGGTGGTGCACCACCGGTTTCTATTAGTATGCTTGAGTATAACCTGCAGCGCTTGGCAAATTTAGCTGAGCACACTGCCGATGGGTTATCCGATGCTATGGTATCTGCTGGCAATCAGTCACTAGCGCAACAGAATCAGTCGATAACATTGGCCGACATAATTTCCGGAGATCAGAGGGCTTTCAGCAATCTTCAGGCACTGGCTAAACTGGGATTAAACGGTAACGGTAAGCTTTAAATTGTACTACACATTTGTTCACGTTCATACAAACTGAAATTCGTCGTCAAATTCGCGCATTTAATTTATTTAGTTTGTAAACAAAATTTATAATTTTTTATTTGTTTTTGATTTTATATTTTATGTATACTGAAATGAACTATAGATAACAGAGTAGAATCGTTCAATGTACTAAGTATGTTGAGTTGACCTAACGCTTATTTGACACTAAAAGACGACGACTCGAACACTTTTAACGTCAGGTTCACGTGTTATCTCTAGTGATAGCATTGCGTGCCGGTGCTGGTAATGAAAGTACACATGCATATGAAATAGATTTTCATGTGGGCAATGCTCACATTTTTGTTTCTATAGAGTTAAAGAAATCTCAATTCTAATTCAATTGCCCTAACCGGTATCATGGCAATTTAATGGCCAGAACGTGGCATGGGTTTCGATTAGATGGCTCTCAGTGTTTTTGTGAATTTACCTTCGCTTCTTTTTCAAACGAACCATTCAAATTTTGTTTAGCAGAAAGTAAGTAGGTTTGGCTACTAGCTTATACTATTCATATTTATATTCATATCTTAACGAAACAGAAAACACAACAAAACGATTGTTGAAATTGTTGACAGGATTCCAACTGTACACTGATGGGACAATCGACCTCATAGATCCATTCATCAAAATTACTTTGAGATTAATATTAATAAAGAAAATAATTAAATTTTTCAATTGGCTACTTAGGATTTCGCATAGAGATGCTTTACTACAAAACCACTTTAACTAATGATAGTATCTTTGTTTTGTTCTTTTTGTTTTCATTCATTTTGTGCTTTGACAACATATTTTATTCGCAACGTTCTTTATTTGATATGAACTCTTGCATTTAAAAAAAAAACAACTAAACGCTGATTTGTTGTTGTTGGCGCTTAATAGTAGATTTTCACACAGACATGACAACCAATCAGCTATTACCGAGTGGACCTTCACCAGGCATTGATTGTTTATTGCCAGATTTTTGCTTACCGCCGGCCACATCACCAAGTCTATCAACACTGGCTCCGCTCTCCGATGATATGAGCATCACAAATTTCCATGCTGGTCTAAATGTGACTGGTCGCAATAAGGCTACACCCATGCAAATTCGTTCTAAATTCGGATCTTTGGGTACTGCTAAGGGACAATTTAACTCCCCACATGGCTTTTGCTTGGGCGTGGATGAAGAAATTATTGTCGCCGATACGAATAATCATCGTATTGAAGTTTTCGAAAAGAATGGTCAACTGAAGTTCCACTTTGGAGTGCCTGGTAAAGATGAGGGTCAGTTGTGGTATCCACGAAAGGTTGCAGTAATGCATACTAATGGAAAGTTTGTCGTTTGCGATCGTGGAAATGAACGCTCTCGTATGCAGATATTTTCAAAGTGCGGGCATTTCATGCGAAAGATTGCCATAAGGTTAGAAAACGTATACAAACTTATATAAAAACGAAATATTTACAGCTGAGATTGTTAATTTTTAGATACATTGATATTGTTGCTGGATTGGCTGTGACTTCAAAGGGACATATTGTTGCTGTAGATAGCGTGTCTCCAACTGTTTTTGTTATTTCCGAGGAAGGTGAATTGGTGCGCTGGTTCGATTGTAGTGATTATATGAGAGAACCATCTGATATTGCGATTAGAGGTAAGACAAGTGTATTACAATTAAGCCGTCTATAACGAAAATATTTAATTTTTATAAAATGTTTGTTTTTATTTTGTCCCTCTAGACAACGATTTTTATGTTTGTGATTTTAAAGGACATTGTGTAGCAGTATTTAAGGAAGATGGAGTCTTCCAATATCGCATCGGAAATGAGAAAGTTACATGTTTCCCAAACGGAATTGATATATCAAACGCGGGCGACATTCTTATAGGAGACTCTCATGGAAATCGTTTCCATGTCGCTTGTTATTCTCGAGATGGTATTTTGCAATCGGAATTTGAGTGTCCACATGTTAAGGTAAGACTTATTTGATAACATTCCGTGTTACAGAAAAACAATCCAAAAGCCACATGTTTATCATTGTCTAGGTCTCTCGCTGCTGTGGTCTGAAAATTACTTCCGAGGGCTATGTTGTTACGCTAGCCAAAAATAATCATCATGTTCTAGTGCTTAATACTCTTTATGTTCACTGATTGAAAACTAAAAGCCAATCTACGAACTATAACTTCAAACCAAATCGATAATCTATCAAATTATTAACAACAAAAAAGAAAAAAAAAACAAACGCTTTAAAATTACTTTACAAAAAAAACAACCTATCTACGTGCAACGTTGTGATCCCTGATGAATGAAATGAAAAACAAAACAAAACACAGCAAACGTATCAAGAAATACAAAACAAATATTTTTTTGATCTCCTTAATATTTTTTTTTATATTTACAATGAACACGAAGGAAAGTGGAAAAAAACTCTTTTCCATATTTTTTCTTCAAATGAAAATTTATTTTCACTTTAAAATAACTCCGAAGTTAACGAACTTGATATACATATACATTAAAAAAAAAACATACCATTTATAAAATGTTTAAATATTTTACTATATTCCTTTTCCGTTTTAATAAGGCTGGTTATCCAAGACATTATTTACGCGTTACTATTTTAATTATTTTTTTTTATTGATTAAATTATACGTATATTTTTTTCAATACATTTATTTTTTTTAGTCAGATTCTGTGTATTTAATTTTTTTTTTTAATATTACAAAATGTACAAATGTTGTTTCTTTTTTTTAATTATAAAAAAAAAAAAAACATTTTAATCGATTTCTGTTGAGGAAAATTTCTAAAATAACAGAAAAAAATTGGATGAAAGCAAGAAAAAGCATACCTTCAAGTCATTTTTTTTTTTTCAATGTAATTAAACAGACAATGTAACAACTCTAGTTATTTAATTATTATTATAATTATTTTTTATTATTCTCATTTTAATATTGTAAGTTTTTTTTTTATTCATTGTTCACTAACATTTCTTTTTTGTTATTAACTTTAGTAATAGTGTATTATTTTAATTGTACCAATTCCACGCGCTTTTATTCTGTAAGTTATGTTTTGTCAAACAAAACTAATTTTAGTCGATATTTTACTTTTTTTATTTTCAACAAACACAAGAAATACATAACATGGAAAAAAAATATTCAAGATATTACAAAAAAAAAAGTAAAATAGTTTTAGTTTGTTTTCTAAAACATTATGTTCTTACAAAAAAAAAAAATTCTTGAATATTATAAATGTATTTTTGTTTTTTATTATTTTAAAATACTTTTTTTTAATTGTTGTTTTTTTTTATTTTATTAACTATTTATGCGTTAGAATCTTCATATTATATATGTATACAATTTATAATTGTTAACTGTTCCACCTTTTTTTTATTATTAATGTATTTACAAATGAAAAATTAAAACAAAAAAAAAAATATTGCAAATGATTTTTAAATTATCAAACAATGAACGACCTAGTGATAGATTATTATTAAGTTTTTTTTTCATTTCTATTTTTTAATGTGTTATTTCAGTTAACTCTTAGGTTTAATTATACAAGAACATTAACAAAAAAAAAAAAAACAAAAAAAAAATAATGGGCGTGTTAAAAGCAGACTGATTTTATTGAAATTAAAACCTACATTTTCCAATGTTTGATCTGTGCGCGCAGGATGTGGCTTACAGGCATCATATAATTGGATTGTGATTTGTGTTTTAAAAGATGAATAGGACTTAAATTAGTGTGTACACACCAAAGAAAAAAATATTAACAAAAAAAGCGAAAACATTTTATTTTAAAATTTAAATATGTTTGTAACGTTATTGTAGGATTGCTTAATGGAAAATAGATGCCTATAATTATCGAAGACAATTGATTTAGTGTTAGATGAATTTTTTTTTAATAAATGTACAGGGATTTTACATATGTATGTATGAATTATTTAAATTATGCGTTGTTTTAAGCCTTCACTTTTACGGTAACGAAATTTATTTCTATTTAGTGTCATTAGTTTATTGCAATGCTCTGACCGTCGTCCATGTCTATCTCTTAACTGTGTAAAACACGCCCAATCATATAATTTTCAAATTATGCATTAAGGAATTTGTATACTATGGCATTTAGAAAATCATATACATGCTTTAAAAAATGACATGATGCAAGAAAAACGTTCTTTTTAATAAAATGATGACAGCAGACAACTGAGGTCGAAAATGATAAGAAATTGGAATGTAAGACAGCTGACACAATTCACAACTATCAAAACGTTTTGTTAGAGAAATCATTGAATCAAAAATAAAATAAAAATAAATGCCAACAGAGGGTTCCAAACCTAAACCCCTTTAATTGTAAACAGTAACGCGATTTTTGCGGTGCAATCAAAGGGATCAAAATCCACTTGAACACGTGTTTGTTTGGGCATATTTGAATTCAAGGGTCTTATTTTACATGTAAGACCTCGATTAGGTGACTATTTTCTCTAAAAGAAGTCTGCTTTCAATCGGCGTTTGTATACTCTGTTATAAGCTCAAACATGCATTTACAATTGAAAGCCGTATAGCTTATTTCAATTCAATCGAACAATTCGCAGGCAAAACAAGTGCTTCAGTTCTTTGGATTAAAAAGAGCAAATTTTTTTAACTCAACCGAAAAATATGGACATGACATGTGATTTGTTTTCCGACCGATTTATTGTCGTTTTGCTAACTTCTGAACGTTTTAAAAAAAATTTACACATACATACCTGCATATATTCTATATGTACATCTATTTTTGCCTTAGATGTTTTTTCAAATCATGTTTTAATATTTATGTTTTTTTCCTAATATACATAATTCTGCAAATATTTAAAACACACCTATTAAATTGTATTTCTTTAAATATACATATATATAGATAGATATATACATATGTACACATGTACATATATATAACAATATACTTATATGTATGTATTTTAAAAGCAATCAAACAAACAAAACATATTTATATATCTACATACATATGTATATATGAATCAAAGTTTTATAAATCATATTAACAAAAAATGTATATTTTAGGATATAATCCTGTTATTTAAATATAAAAACAAATAATGAAAATGTCAATAAAACACAATGGGAAAAGGAGTAGAAATTTATAACCAAATCAATACATACTAATATTACACACAGTATCTACAAAAAAATTAAAACAAAAAAAAAAAAAAACAAAAAAAAAAAAAATGAATTGCTTTACCTGGTGGTGTATAAGTTCCTCAAATTCTTAAGTATGTATACTTGTTTACCTTTTTATTTTATTTTATTTTATTTTAATTTTTGTGTAATATGAAATTTTGTGCGTTTACTGTTCTTTTTAAAACTATGTATTTTACATCCAAAAACAAATAATAAAACACTTTTACTTTAAAGATCTTAAAATCAAATGTATAGTTTTCCTTCTTTTTTGCCTTAATTTGTGACATTATGATAGTTTTTTTTTATGACAAACAAAATTAATCGAAATAAAGAGAAAATGTTCACAAATGGTCAAATTATTATATTAGATATATAACTGAAATTCCTTCGCTTTAAAAAAATGTATTTTAGTAATGTAAAGCGCAGTATATATTTGCTTTTATGTATAATGTTTCGGTTTCTACAAATCCAATAACATACGTCCAAGATAATATGATACTTCAGTCGACAGTCGACGACAGTTTTGAATTTTCTTTAGATTTGTTAAGCAATATGCATACTTGTGAGATGATAGGGTTTGTGGGCTAGGAATTTTAGTTTTCGCGAAGTGGTGTGCATTCTTTTGAATGTTGTGCTGTTTAAGTTTCACTGCTTTCTACTGATAAGTCATTGCTTAAGCGTAGCAAACACTAGGTTAACACCTTAACTAAAAGAATTAACTAATGCATGTAAAAACGAAATATTGAATACGTTTGGATAAAAAACAATAAAAAGGTCCTAGCTGTCAAACAAAAATTTTATTAATTTTTTAAAGTCATTATAAACTCTTACTTTTTGTAATACCTAACTTAATATTTTTATTCACCTCAAAAAGTTTTATTATTCTGTCTATATTTTGCAAATGTGCTTTCTTTTAACGTATACGAATGATCATGTTCATTTACATCCTATATAGTGGGTCTTATAGGTATCAAATAAAATCGTGTATGTGGTTAGATAGTCATCGTTAGCACGCAATTAATTCCAATTCTAATTGCGATCAACAACGATCCACACCCAATATTGTTATGAGATGCCCCTTTATGTCTAACTTTGAGTAGAGCAAAAACATTTATTTTATTACATAGCAGAATTGGTTACAAAGGTTGTCTACCGGTAAATCTTGATCATTTCATTGTTATTCACTTTGTTCTATCGTGCGTGGATATAGATATCTCTATTTCGTAATTCAGTTTGCCTGGCAATTTAAATTAATAGTAGTTTTGCGAGATTGCGATAGCTTATGTAACATCAAGCCACATTTGCCATTGGTACCAGTAGCACTTTTAGATAATCATGGTAAACTAGCTAAGCGCTTTTTTGATTACTAAACTCTTATTTACTCTATACCAAATATGTAAATACCTTTATGTTCGATTAAAAATCTCTTTTTATGCTTGAGTTTTTTTCGTGCTTTCTCAAAAAATAAAAATCAACAAATATTCATACATATTAATATACTAAGGTACATATGTATGTATGTCTACATTTATAGAATTTTTAAAACATTAACATATCAAAAAACAGGATGTCAATTTTGTTTGCCAAATAGATGCCCATCTCTCGCCTTTAATATTTGTTACATTCAAATACATAAAACAAATGTATGTATACATCTGCAACTACTGTATACATACATTTTTTAGTTATTTTTTATTTGTTTTTTTTTTAAATTTATTTAATAAATCTTAACAGAAGAAAAACCAGAAACGTATAACTAAAAAAATATATATATTTATTATTAAATAATTGAATAGTGCCATGATTTTTTATTACTTATAATAGGTAAAACATTACAATTAAAAATCAAACATAAACATTTATATACATACATACATTTAAACAAAATTGGACATTTAAACAACAAAAAAGTACATATATAAAGCAATTAGGATGTTTATTTTTCTAGCAATTTAATGCAACATAAACATAATTAGAATTAAAGAACTCATAAGCAAAATAATTAAAAAAGGTCAATAAACATACATATATATATAAATATGTATTTAATATATAAATATATACATATTATACAATTAAACGAACGAAATATTATTTAAAACAAAAGTGAATATTGAAATCATCCTCTTCCTATATTTTCTCAGTGTAAAACCTTTGCAAACAGACATACTTACAACATGTATACATATATATACATATATGTGCACATATATATGTATGTATATATGTATATATAAATAGTATATAAATATTTTATTTGTATCCTTAAATAAAAACCAACAAATTATACAACATAAAAAAAAGAAAAACAAATGTTTGACTAAAAATATAAACATTTTCTCTGGGTTGTTATATTATATTACATTATAGATAAAATATTTCTCTTAGTGAACTAGGATAATGAATTATACACATAAAAATATAAAAAAAATTAGTAAAAAAAAAAAAACAATAATGGTAACATTGGTAGAAGCAACAATAATACAACAAGAATTACATAATAATGAATAAAACAAAAAAATAATATTTGCAATTAATAAAATAAAAATTAGATAAGATCTGACCAATATTATTCTAAAAGCGAATATATAAACATAAATGTGTGAAATTTAATTTTAACACAAGTTATTTATTTATATATGTATACACAAATCACATATGAATGGATTATGGTTAAGTTGAAGAAAAAAAATAAACTATTCTAATAAGCAATATTGAAAATATATACGTTTTAACAAGTAGAACTGTATATATGTATTAATAAATTTAAAAATTAATATTTTTTTAAATGAATATTGAATTAAGTTAATAAATATATACACATAAATATATATACTATTGAATATATATTTTCTGTATATATTTATTCAGATAAACAAACGAACAGCTCTTCTAAAAAAGTGTAATACAAACCAACATTTCCATACAAGTAAAAGTTTACCTTAATTATGGATAAAATAAACAAAACAAAATTTAACTGATGTGGCAATCTTTTCTATCATCTTTAATTGCATTACATCAGAATCGAAAATACATAAAATTGTTGTTTCTGTAAGTCAGTTACAAAGGGTTTGATGAAGTCAAAAGGAAAACAATAAAAAAAAATTAATAAGAAAAATACATACGTGTTAAAAAAACTAATAATTACTATTTAATATTTGGCAATAGCTACTTAAGTGTTATCAGTGATGTTTACCGTTTTTGTGATTAAAAAAAAATGTTTTTAATGTTAAAAAATCTTAAAAATTACAAAAAAAAATATTTTAAAATTGTAGTAGCAACAAAACAAAAACAAGTAATAACCTTTTAGGAAAGTATTGTTCCCTGCTTTATTGTAATAAGGGAATTGTATATTTTATTTTAAAATTAAGTATTACATCTATAATTAAATTGATACTGCACAAACTACGAATTCGTATTAGTTTACTTTATTGTGCTGTGAAATTGTTGAGACAATTAATTTCATAACTATTTCTGTTTATTTTTCTGGTGGATTTAATTTGCGTGAAGTTTGATTTGAATGAATTTAAACTTCAATATAGACTTAACTTGCTTCTCATTTTCTTGAACAGTTCTAAATCATTTGACTATTGAATGAAAAGAAATGATGTACAGAGTACATATAGATAAAATAATGCGTGTTACAGTTATTTTCAAATATTAATGAATCTGATGGGCAGTTCTTAATTGTTAATTACAAATTAGGTATGTATTTTAAAGATTGTCAATCACAACTAAAAAAAAAGAAACAGCAATAAAGTTTCATTTTATTCATAATATTTAGGCTTTTGTTGCAAAATAAAAGCAGCGGAAAACAAAAAACTCATAGGCATTCTAGGAGCTAACATGAGAATGTATTCTGCGATATTTAATTTAAAATTCAGGTATTTGTTGAGCATCTTCCTGGAGAGAATTCTTCTGTAATTTATACGTTCGGTTCGAATTCCTGTAAGAAGTTACTTTCGTACAAAAGTTGCACTTTCAACAATTAAATGATTATATTTTATACATAATCAACTTAAAGTAGTAATTTTCTTTTAAAAACATTTTGTTAATCGCACCATACCATCATGGACAAATAATTACCATATTTCAGAGAATGCATTCTCGTCTTACAATTCAACAAAACAAGAATTTTTAATTCTTCGCTAAATTAAATCCACTATTGAACACATTTACGGTGTTTTCTTATGTAATGCTTAAGAAAATCTGCTAAACTGAACTACATACTAAATCTTTCCTTCAACTATTGAGGACGTATAATATTAAAGCCAAAATATTAATCAAAATTTTGTCTTTCAAACTGTCGATTGTTCTCCAACTCAAGAAAGACAAAATGATGATGCCTTCCTATAAAAGTAGGCAAGTTCATCCACCTTAAAAAAAGCAAATAACAAAAAAACATACTAACAAATGTATATTTATCCTATATAGCACTCAAAACAAACAAAGAAAACTTATCAAAGAGTTCTATAGAATTCTGTTCGTGCAATATTTGAAAATCTGTACTCTGTTTTGATACATCAATTTTTGCACAGAAATAACAAAATGTAAATCATAAACTTAGGTTATTTATTAGTCTTTTGACTATTTACAAAATGAAATCAAAGTTTAATCCCCTATTACTAAACTACTCCAATTTAGATATTTGCAAATATTTCTCACATATTAAGACATAGTAACAAATTTTGGGATGAAAATGTATCTTAAAGTATCTTCCAATTCATTTAAAGTGCTTATCTAGCCTGATGGCGTGTCCTACCCATTGCACTAAAGCGATATTTATTAAACACACCAAACATCGCCAACCTCCACCCACTTTGTGAAAACAAAAACTGAAAAAATTAATAATTTAAAATATACATACAACATATATTTAAAATAACATACTAAATATATATATAAAAAAATGCTGCCTCATATAAACAAATAATACAATGTTTTGACGATGTTTGTCATTTGGAATATACATTATTTTATTTAGATTAAAATATAAAAAAAAAAAATTATGATTAACAAAAGGACAAAACCAATTTTAAACACCAAATTTTTACAAAAAAAAAGATACTGAAAAAAATACGCTATTTACAAATATAATTACACATCAATATTTTTTCGTATATACGTATATATCTACATGTTTCCTTTTAAACATTTTATTATCTATGTATACATACATATGTATTAAGCTATTTATATACAATTGAACTTTTTTCTATTAAATTAAATTTGTTTTTTGCTTTTCTATTTTTCTCTGCGCATGTGAAAACAGTTTTTTTTTTGTAATTGCCCTGCCTGTGATAAATATTTCATTCTCCCCTTTTTGAATTTTTCTGATAAAATGTTTCCTCCACTGTTTTTTTTTTATTGTTTATTTAAGATTACTACAATTGAGGCTCAAAAAATGCAAGTGTAGAAATGTTTTCTGTTTTTGTGAAATTGTATTTAAATAAATATATACTCGTACGCGCCCTTTATTACGTGTGGATACAGAAAAGGAGAAACGTATTAGTGAAACAAAATTAATGAATATAATGTATACACATTTTAAGATTATGATTTCTTCAAATACAATGTTCTTTTCTTAACGTATTTTCTTGCAATTTTTTTTATATTTTTACTTAAATGTCATAAATACATACATTTATAAACTTATTTATTTTATAACGATGAATGAAGCCAAAAGTTAGAAAATAATTAAAAAAAAAAAAAACAAACATTTTTTATGCGGATTATGAGTAGCTCTTTTTGAAATGTTCTTACAAAAAATATGCAGAGCTAAGAGTATAAAACCGCTATATTCATTTGCCATTAAAAAGAAAAACAAACTATAAAAACTAAGGTTAATGGAAACAAATTTATGTTCAAAAAAACGCTTACAAAAACTATACATTTAATATTCTTTGTTATTGTTCATTAAGTTGGTGATCAGAGCGTTTTTTTTTTATTGATATACATATACATAAATACATATTTACATTATAAATTTACTTCTATGTATCTTGTATAACATACATACATATTCATTGTATTTAAATACAAAATTTGTTTGTTTGCATATTCTTATGATTTTATTTTAAATGCACTCGAAGAATTATATTATAAATATGCTGTTTTGTTGTGAGTCATTTAAACAAAAGGTATTTGATTTTACTATAATATCAATTTTAATAACATATTTTAATAAATAATATCGTAATGCTCATGTAAGAGTAATTTTTTTTAATAATATACAATTATGTTTTTTTTTGTAATTTTGTTTTAAATTTAAAACATTTTTCAAGTTAAAGTTACATAGGTATGTATATGTACCTATATAAACATATGTTCAACATATTTTTTGTATTTAGATATATATACACACAAATTATTTGATTGAAATATATATATATTTTTTTTTGTTTAATAAATACAACTTTGTTTTATTTTGTTTCTCATTCGTTGCTGGTTTTAAATTTTTCGTTTTCTATTATTATTTTTTTTAGGTTTTCTTAGATGTTGGGTGAGTTCATAACTGTAAACATTTTGCTGTAAATTTACCGCAGTAAGATCTGTATACATTTTTGAACGGAACTTCTGCAAATGATGCCTGAATGTTTGCAATGGTACCTAATATAGTTTTTCTACATTGGTAAACGCAATATCTGCATTTCTGCGGTTTTTTGTATACAATTATGAACTCACCCATTGGCTGTGTAAGTTTCATTATCTACATATATTTTGTAGTTAGTTAAATATCAACCAAATATAAAAGAAAGTTGAATTTTACATTAAAATACTTTTACGCTTTGTCCTTTTGCTTTTTTTGAAACAATTAAATTGATTTAGTCCACCGTACTCGTACTAGGTAACACTGAACCACATTTTTTGTTCAAGAACGATTACACAGAACCTATAGATCTATGTTTTCACAATTTGACAGCTACAAAATGACCATTATATAGAAAAGCATATTCTGCCTATCTTTTATCCCGCCATACATACTTGGAAAGTTAAGTGCCTAGTAAAGTTGAGTAGTGTAGGCACATATGTATGTATGTATGTATATTTTGTTTCCGGCAGTTCCTTTTAACCCCACCCAATTTATTTGGAATTTAATATGAGGAAGATATAATCGGTTTATTAAAAATTTTTAATGTAAACTGCTGGAAACTACTTACATGTACCACATGATATGATCACCACCTTCACTAGCTTCATATAGTTACCTTAAACAGTCGAATTAATTAACATCATTAATGCATGAATCAATTTGTTCATACACCTACATATATTTCATATATTTTTACACATAAGTCAAAATTATTATCCTTTACCACACATGCTGGCATGCATTTGTAATATGAATATATTTTTAAGAGTTGATATCTGACTGCAGACCTAAGTTGCTTGTGACAATATTTAAAATGATTTTATATGTATTATTCTTTTATGACGGTATAGGCGCTTTCATTATTTTAAATACATACAAACAAATATGATATTATTCCATCCACTTTAAACATGAAAAGATCCTAATATTTTACGATAACCTTTAGTGAACAATAATATTTATAAACAAATTAAAAAATAAAAATAAAAAAACTGACAGTAGTGTATGTATTGAGATATAAATTAATAAAAATGTTTGTAAATGTAGAAAATATGCAATTAAAACAAAACTTACCTTACATTTTTCAAAGAAAAAAAAAAACAATTTCCTCTTACATAATAGAACCTAAGCAAACGTGTTTTATAGTAATAAAAAAAAAACGATACAACCAATGTAAAAACTTACCTTATGTGCTATTGCACAAAAGCTATTTTGGAGTATTATTAAAACAAACAAATTGACTTATAACCAAATTTAATGATTACCATACATCTATACAAGTGCACATTTATTTGCAAATGTATTTATATTTCAATTTATTAACAATATAAATAAATATGAATTGCAAGTAAATACATAATGTATATTGAAAATAGAAAATGTTAAGTTAGAAAATAGAAAAGAAAATGCAGTAAAAAAATTAAAGCTCACAGTTTTATGTCTTCCTAGTGTTACTCTTAATGTCTTATGGAACAGCCTAACATTGTAAAAACGAAAAACACATTTTACCAGTATAAATTTTTATTTACTTTCTTTTAACGTGAGCATATCTTTATAACGAACAAAAAACACTATGTATAATAATTGACACTGCTTATACAATTTGTCATAAAAGTAACGAAAAAAAATCTCTGCATCTTATATTTATAACACTGTCATTTTATATTAGAAAAAATGTTTCTTTTTTATATCTTTCGCAACTCTCAAGAAATATATATTTCTTAATACATTTAAATTAAATGAAACCCAAAAAATAAAATATAAAAATCTGTAAAGTTAAAAGAAACAATATTTAATAAAATGAAATAAGGAAATGATGAAATATGAAAAGGAAAAACAAAAATAAAAATCTCATTTACACCATAATTTTAAAGTGCGTGACTTATTTTATTAGTTAATTTTGAACCTTTTACAAAATCCCTATTTACATACAAAAAAAGGAAAATATATATATACATATACATATATTTATCGTGTAAGTCCATTTTACTAAATTAAATTTTGAAAAGCAAAATTAAAATTAAACAAAATGCTAACGAAAAAAAAAACTAAAACTAAAAAAAAAAATATGTATATTTAAAAACTTTGCGTGTTATACAAACCTGTTCAATTTTGGATGATGTTTAGAGTTAATAAAAAAAGTAATAATATTAACAAATTTGAAATCACAACTTTAGGTGAGACAATACAAATGCAAATAAAACAAATTACACCAAACATACAAAGAACAATTGAAACTTTCAAATCCATTTTGTTTTTTAAAGTAAATAGTTTTAAATAGTAAATTATATACATACCTACATATACAAAAAAAAAACTCTTAACAAAACAACAAAAAAAAAAAAATTGAGCAATGAGATCAAACTGTACGTCGCTCTTATGCTGTTCTTGGTGAGTTATTTCTTTTTTATACAAAGCTTTCAGTTTTAAATTGCATAAATTGTTTTCTTTTAGATGTGAGATGTTTGATAATGACACAAAATGATAGGTCTTAGACAGAATATTTTTGGGGCAAACTGAAACATGGAACAAAGATACATTTAAAGGTATGTCACTATTTAAAAATTGAAAATCTTTTACAGCTTTCGAAATACTGAATTCTTTGGTATACGTATTAATTATCTTGGTCCATTATTGTTTACCCTTTTTCGTAAACGAAATCCCTTCACTTCTCTCAAGCTGCAAATGTCTTTTATACGCTGATGATATTAAGATATTTATGAAGATTTCTGACATCAGAGATTGTATTGTTTTTCAGAATGAAATATTTACTCTAGCACATTGGTGCAAAGCTAATGATTTAGAACTTAGTTTGCCCAAATGTAATGTTTTCTCGGTATGCAGGTCAAAAAATCCTTTACAATTCCAATACGTTGCAAATGGTTTATCATTTACCCGTGTAACTGAAGTTAAAGACCTTGGAGTGATTCTCGATAATCAAATGAGTTTTAATCTACATATTGATTATATCGTGTCTAAATCCTACGCAATGCTGGCGTTTATCAGAAGAAACACGAAAGATTTTCAGGACCCATACACTCTTAAGTCACTCTACTGCTCGTTAGTTCGTTCCTTATTGGAATATTGTTGTGTAATCTGGGATCCCGAGTATGAGGTTCACTCTTCCCGAATAGAAAGAATACAAAAATCATTCACTAGAGTTGCCTTACGTAGATTCAATGGAGACGATGGATTACCTCCATACAAATCTCGCTGTCTGCTTATAAATCTCCAAACTCTTTTTGTACGAAGAAAAATGTTGTCATTAGTTTTCTTAAGTGTTGTGGTTACTAACCGCGTAATTTGCGATGAGCTGCTTTCTGCACTACCCTTTAATGCCCCCTTAAGATTTTTGAGAGAGCCAAGATTATTTATTCCTCCTTCACATAGGACAAACTATGGATTGAGTGAAATTATAACACGTCGTGTGACTTTGTATAATGCGGTAGTAAATGTTGACCTAGATTTAACTTTAGATCGTGATCGTTTTAAACAAATTGTACTTGAAATCCTAAAATCAAAATTCACTTAATGTAATCTAAACGTTTAATATGATTTATAATAAATTAAATGTATAATTTATATTAAGTTATTTATATTAAATTAGTTATACATATTATAGAAATCTGTTAAGGTTTACCTGGTAGATAATAAATAAATAAATAAATTAATTCATCTGCCGTTGGTGTCCTGTAGAGAGTCCGTTAACAGAATGCATCTAGACATGGACACAATACACGTACTGTTCATTTACGTCAAAGCGTGGATCATATCGCTGATTACTACCACGACTAGAGCAACATCCAGTTTCTACCTGGGCCTTTCTTAGTATTTTTTGGTACCTTCTGCTTTTCCATACATTCGAAACAAAATATTCAAAACAAAATTTTGAATTTCTATGGTTGTAATTTTTTTTTGGGGAAGTTTATAGGTATAATATATACAGCTATGTGCGAAAAAATAGCACCATCATTTATGAAGTCTTATGAAAGTAAAATTTTTAAAGCTTATGAGAGTTTCGATTTCTGTTTTTATTTATTTATTAAAAGCAAAGTTTAAGTAATTCAGAAATACAAAAGTTCATTCATGATAACCAAAAATAAAAAATATATACGCATTTAAAGAAAAAAAAGTAAATTCTAACCTGTGCAAAATAATAGCAACAAAAATACAAATTCATAGATAAAATAAAATGTTGATTAGTTTTAAACTAATGAGGAGCTTTAATACTTGGTCTTATGACCTTTATTTGTAATCAAAACGGCGCAACGTCGTGGCATGGTGTCGACTAATCTTTGACATCGCTCAAGTGGAATATCGCTCCACGCAGCCTGCACAGCTTCCCATAACTGCAATGTCTTTTTTGGTTTCGCTTTTTTACATCAGCCCAAAGGTTTTCGATGGGGTTCAGGTCTGGGGACTGAGCCGGCCATTCCATAACTTCAACCTTATTCGTTGCAAAAATTCTTTAGCCAATTTGCTGGTATGATTCGGGCCGTTGTCTGGTTGCAGATCCCACGTGAGAGGCATATTCCATTGTGCTTAAGAGAGCATGATTTGCCTAGTAAGTAATGTCAACATAAATTTCAGCAGTCATTACCGGTTTGAACCAAAATATGGACCGGTACCATTATAGGAGAAGCATCGCCATACGTTAATTTTTGCATCACCCGTGCTTATGGTCTCTATGGTATATTTTCGCTGAAACTCCTGGTTTTGTTGCCTACGAACGAGTGTTCTACTTCCAGGAGTACTAAATAAAAGAATTCTGAACTGATCGGTCAATAGGATATGAAGCCATTTGAAATGCGCCCAATGTAAATTTGTCGTTTGCAAATTTCTTTCTTTTTTGCAAGTGGACTTTCTTCAACAACTGTGCTTTTTTGGGACCTCTGGCAGGCAAACGGTTTTTCTTCGTATTGTAGAAGTGTCCACTTTAAGATTTAAATCTTCTTTTGTTTTAGTCGACGTGATGAATGGGTTTTTTTTGTCAATCTTATAATGCTTCGTTCATCGCTAGGGGTCAAATTCGCCGTTCTGCCTCTTTTTTCCTCGTGTTGAACATACTTTTTTGCGTTTTAAATCATTTTATTAGAGCATCCAACTAGTTCTCTTATAAATTTGTATGTTTTTCCTTCAAAAATAAATTTTCTTATTAGTTTTCGGTTTTCATCGGAACAATGTCTACCGCGACCCATTTTAGGTAGCGGATACGTTTTTTTTATGAAATATTAATTTTTAATAATTTAAATATCTTGCCTTCAAATATTTTAATCTGAAAAATATGATTAGCACAGCTTAACAAATTTTTGTATTAAAGTTCAATTTCAAGAAATCTTGTTCTTCCATTATGTAGCTGAAGATCAGAGCGATATTTTACAATAGATGCCATATATTTATCACAGCGAAATAAAAAAGTAGATGCATGACAAGTTCAAAATTCACTTTTTTTGCACATAGCTGTACTTTCCCATAGTTTTTAGACCATAGGCTCGTGAGGCTTTGTTCTTCTCAACCTCCGAATATTGTTTCTTACATTACGGCCTACATCTGATTTTCAAGACGTTGGTTTTGTTAAAGAGCGTGCTTTCTAACCACTTCTGAAATCATTACAATTTGTAGGTCACGATGCAAGTCGCTTTTCATATGTACCAAGGGGCATTTATTATTCCACGAAGGACTTTGTTTTGGAATTTTTGTATGGTTTCTGTATTTGCTTTCTTTGTACAGCCCCATAATTGGATACCATACGTCCATACAGGCTGTAGTACTTCCTTATATCGCTTTATTTTGTTCTGTATAGATTGGTCTGAGCTTCTTCCTACACTACCACTACCACTACATTTTTCTCTTCTCTTTTTGATGTGCTCTTTCCATTTTAACTTCGCGTCCAAAGTCATTCCAAGGTATTCTGCTGTATTGGCGTAAGATACAACTAGACTTTTAATAAATATTGGAACTTTTAATTTGCAGAATTTATATGAGTTGTTTTTGACTCATTGAGTTTGATGCGCCATTGCTGCGTCCAAAGTCTAACTTTGTTGACTGCATTTTTCAGTATTTCTGTGGCGTTAACAATGAATTTATCAGGCACCAATATTGCAGTGTGATCTGCAAAGGTAGCCATGAAAGCATTGTCATCTACCGGCATATCTCTGGTGTATAACAAATGTAAGGTAGGTCCTAAGACACTTCCTTGTGGAACACCGGCTTCGATTTTTTCAGTTCCGAATATTTTTGTTCGTATTCTACTCTAAAGAGTCTATCTGAAATGTATGATTTCAATATTTCATAGTACTGTCCCTATGCAATTTGTATCAAGTCGCTCATGCATGAAACCATCTGAAAACAGAGCCGAATACACTTGTTTTTCTTCCAGTGCCTAGTACATATATCTGTAATTCGATGCACTTGGTTTATCATGGAATGTTTATTTCTAAATCCAAACTGATTATTTGGAATAAGTCTTCTTTCTTCTATAATTTTACTTAATCTCTTCCGAGCAATTTTTCGAAAACTTTTGCCATAATTGGTATAAGCGATATTGGCCTGTAAGATGCTACTTCTGATGATAACTTATGTAAGATATGCGTCTTACTTTTTTTTTAGTGTGACGATAGGAATTTTACATTCATCCGCTCTATCAAATAACTGAAAGATTTTTGTAATTGCACTTGATGAGAATGGCTTGAAAACATTCGAAAGATGTACTGCAAAGAGGTCACCTTTCAGTGACAAAGACTTTGTTGTACAAAGACTGTTTTCAATTTTATATTTTACAAATGTATTACCATACTTTTTATTATACATACAGATGTTTCTATAAATAATGTTTTTTTTTTTCAGATTTATCACTGTTTTCCCCAACTATCGGCACTGATTACAGTTAGATTTGTTGTTATGTTTAGATTCTGCTTCCATATTCGCGTAAGGAATTTTATTGGTGTTTTAAGACTCAAACAAAGCGAAGCAAGAACATTTACTCGTATATCTAAATAACTAATTTTTTTAGAACTCATGAAATTCAGGTTTTTACTGAAACAAGTAACGCGGACTAAAAATTGGAAATTTTATCCATCAAGATAGTTTGCAATTAAATTTTTACGTTTTAAAACACACAATCTTTAGTATAGTAATTCTTTAAATTGAAATATAATTTTTTTTCTCTAGTCCATGAACCAAATATACTATATACTAAATGAATATACTCAGTAAATACTATCAGCGCTATGTGTATATAGTGTGTGTATATAGCCACGTCTGCACTATATACGTATAGGTACATATGTATGTAATGTTTAGTTGTAAATTAAGATAAAAGTATTTTGGAGATGAACTTACAATTTTACCAAGGCAATTAGAAATTTATGAAGCAGAAGAAAATGTACTCTAATATACACAAACAAACTGTTTATAGATGCATACATTATATGTATATGAATAAATAAATATGCATAAATAAACAAATATATTACTTTCATATATCGAATTTCATAAGTACATTATAGTGTTTATGAATAAATTTAAAAAACAAAACCAACAACTAATTGAAAGCAATGGTCCTCTACCTAAGTATATAGATTTAAATTAATAGTTTATAGTAAATAAACAAAACAACAACCTCTACATATATATATATATTAATGAAATTAGTTATAATACAATTAAGGCCTAAATTTCAATTAAAGTTTTTTTCTGAACTGTATTAACTATAACTATATAATTAAATGTATACAAAGCATATATACATACATCTGTACATATGTATATGTTTTTTGACATATATACACATTATGTTTAATAACTATGTATTTAGGTACTATCCTATAATTATTATTTTAATTTTGAGTTTTTTTTTTTAAATAAATAGAAGAAGAAAAGAATAGTAATAAAAATACAATACAAATCCCTGTTTCAACGAAAGCGCAATGAAAATTACAAACAACATATATACCTAATAATTAAAAAAAGAAATATATACATATATATTAATATATTTACTTTATATGTAAATAAATAGCCATCAAGTAAATATTTTATAAAGATTGAAGTTAGAAAAAAAAAATTAAAACAAAAACTGTTAACTAAAACACACAAAGCAAACAAAGGACACTTCAAAATTATGTAACAAATTTGATTAGCTTAAGAAAAAAAAACCTAATTAATATATATTTATCTGTATTAATACATATATAAATAACTATACACATAACTAAATTAAAAAAAAAAACAACAAATAAAAGCTTTTAATTTAGAACCAGAGGTCACTTATTTTTTATATAAAGATTTTTAAATTTTGCAATTTGTATTTTATGTTCAAGTTTTTCTTTTATATTAAATTTTTATTACACACGACAACAATTTTTTATTGCATATAATATTTATACATATGTATGTACATAAAACAGTTAAGAAATTGTTAACGAAAAAAAAAATCTGCAGCAAACATAACTTTCAATCATAAAAGAAAATTGATAATGAAAATAAATAAAAAGTAAAACAGGAAATGAATAGAAAGAAAGAGTAAATGACAAAAGCAATAATATATACATACATGTTTTTATTTGTAAATTTTATTTTAAATTAAATTTTAGTTGTTTGATATGAGTTTAAATAAGAAAAAAGAAAGTTTATTGTACTTATATAAATTGTTAAAATTGTGTATAACAAGTTAATATTTATAATGATGAGGTAATACAATCATTGTAGGTAAAATTATTTTTAATTAAATGGTTGTGAGATATTTTCTAATTTAATTTCTATGTAAATGGAACTTGGTTAGATTTTATATCCCTGTCATTTTTAAAGTGAAAAATTAATTTTTAATTGTGTAATGCGTTAGACATGCTAATCAGATTTAGATAGGTGCTTTTTACATGTGTGCGTGGTTTTTTTTAAGAAAACAATTTCGCAAATATTGTGTACGTATTTTTTGTAGAGGTTATTTTTTGGGTTTGATTGTTAGTCATAACCATGTCGTATTGTGTATTACGAAAACACTCAGTGTGAGTGATGCCTATTTTAAAAGTGCAGGATTAAATTTAACCAAACGTGCTGTTACAGTATATATAGGGAAGCTTATAATTGTATTCTATGTATGTATCCGTATGTGCATAAATATGAAATGTTTTTTTGGTCTTTCTTTTTTTTATAGTTCACACATGGGGCTATGAATATCTTTACAATGTTACACACAGCGAGAGCTTCGAAAGAATAAGACAAACAGAAAGACAGACAAATCGGGGTTGTGGTAGGAAACTACTTAGATATTAGGTATTAGGATATAAGGATATATGTATGTATATTCAAAATCAGGCAAAACTCCGTTTCACTCAAAGTAATATGCAATCGGTTACAAAGATGCCGGTATTAACAATAAAACCTTTTATTACGATGAAAATGTATCAGATTTAGGTCGAAAAACTGTTTAAAGTTTAAAGCCAAGGTAAAAAAAAATTGTATTAACAAATACAGTTCGTTATTTATATGCTGTTTCTAAATATGTATCTACATTATCTATGTACGTATGTAGACAAATGTTAAATTTCATGTAGCGACTGCAGTGATCGGTCCGAGGATCGGTCTGTATGTCTGAAATTGAGTAAATTTCATCACATGCCCTATTTTAATTCCATATCTCGTATCTGCAAAGTTCAGTAAATTGTTGATGGTGCGTTGAGATAATGACAATAAATAAACGAAAATCATTTTCCTTTGCCCAAAATTATGATATTGGCTGAGTTCCAAAACATCAAAAATATACGCATCGGGAATGCATCACTGCCATTGTTATGCGATGTTACGATGCTTTCATTTTGCAATGCATTATGATGCTTTAAAATTTTTGACTTTTTGGAACGGTTTGTCCATTTCATTTCATCAATAAAAATGTCTAAGAAATTCTGTCCATTTTTTCTGAAATTTTTTCAAGAAAATATCAAAGTAACAAAAAACTAATCTTAAAATAAACATGGTTTTTTTTTTTTATTATATTGGTTTGTCGCAATAAGAAAAAGATATCCTCAAATCACAACGCATCACAATAAACAATGATGGGTTGTTTGCTTTTGTTTGCGCAGTGGTTGCTTTTATGATGCGTTTTGGAACGCGATACATTGCATCACTGCTATATAATGACGATATGGAATACTTGACGTTGCAGTACTGCGGAAGAACTGCGTTTTGAAATTCAGCCATTATTTCAAGAACTGAAAGTAGTGTAAGAATTTAATGTATCGGATATAACGATGACCCGGCTAATTCTAAGGTCTCTTCAACATTGTAATAACCGATTTCTACTGTATTTAACTCAGCCCTGAAACCAGAAAAGCAATGGCATTTTACAAACATATTTTGTTGCTTTTCTTCTATAGAGGACTTCAGGAAGTCCACAAACACTTTCAGTTTCAGTGTTTCACTTTGTTAAGACGAAATAGGCTTAAATATACGTTAAATTTAGGATCCTGCACAGA
Organism: Brachyopa scutellaris; assembly: GCA_949775065.1. Classification (NCBI taxonomy): domain Eukaryota; kingdom Metazoa; phylum Arthropoda; class Insecta; order Diptera; family Syrphidae; genus Brachyopa; species Brachyopa scutellaris. The sequence goes on from OX459112.1 coordinate 22,745,292, forward strand.
CCTCGAATAGCGTGTTGATTTGTATCGAGCAAAGATAAATTAGGCCAAGTTTTATTTAAACTGCGTACCTACTAGCCTTAGTTGATATAAAAAGATTTTAATTTATTCGAAGATTATTTCAAAAAATACTCAACGAGTTACAGCACGTTTGGTCACATAATATTCAACTTATTATTTTTTTTAATTTTTTATTTTATTTTAGAAATACATATACATACATAGTAACACAATTAAATAAAATATATTCTTACATATATAAATATGCATGTACCTATGATTTTTGTAGGTATTAAAAAAAAATATATATTTAATATTTGCATTTATTGAATATTGAATATTTATGTATATTCATGCGTGTGCCCTCCTATATATTTTGCTCATATATTTGTATACCTTTAATAAAATGGATATGTATTGTATATATACATACATACATATAAATTCATTATATATGTACATACGTACACAAATAAATATGTAGTATGTACATATGTATGTAGTATATAAAAAAATCAGAAAAAAAAATTTCTTAACGTTGCCTATATACATATACATAGGTATTTAATCATAGAGAAAATAATAATTTAATATATAAACAAATTTTTTGAAGAATAAAAGAGAAAGAAATTAACCTTACAAAATGAATATTTTAATATACAATCAGGTATAAGTAAATCAAAATTTTCATATTACCTTTTATTTTGTATAAGTATTAATTGAAAACAAATTATAAACACGTATACATGATTTGATTAATTTGGTAATTTATTTTAATAAAACAATTTAGTCATACTCATTTAGCATAGCTCTTTGGTTTTGATTTTAGATTGTAATTCTTGGAAAAAATTTGTTGTACCTATGTAATGTATGTATAATTACTTAACTTTAACATTCATATTATGTGTATATCGCTTCTGACAATAAGCTTTAGCCATCTTTTGAGTTTCTTATATTTTACGAATTTTTACTGAACAAGTTTAAGAAAAACTAAACACATCACGTGCAATAATTTTGTTTTTTTTTTCTAAAACTTTTTAGGCTGTATACAAAATGAACCAATAATATAAAAAGAACAACAACAAGCTACTATCTTAAATGCCACATATAGCGAAAATTTGTTTCTATACATACATATACCTACATATAAATATATATTTTAATTATATGGAAAAATGAAAACAAATTACTTAAAGTATTAGAGACCTTTTTTGAACGCTGCAAATAAACTTGTTTCATTTTATAAAAAATAAAAACAATATACATACATACATTAATGCATATACATAATATATATTATATACAAATTATATAAAGCATTTTTTTTGGCAAGCATCAGTGTATGATTAACTGCTACGATAAAAACAATTTATAAAACAAACATATTTACTTAGTATATGTCTTTAGTTTACAAATAAAATGATTAACGCGTTTTTAACATATCAATACTAAGTGTAGTATTCTGAGTATTTTAGCCCCTGATCAAAACAAACAAAATAAAAAAAAAAACAAAAAAAAAAAAAACAACAAAATTAATAAAAAAAAAAAATTACAAAAAAATTAGGTATTTTATTCTATATTTTTAAGAACATTTTAATGCTTGACGTTTTCAAGGCATTACCAAAATTTTAACTGAACATAAAAACCAACTGATTATAAAGAAAATTTTATTGATTATATATAATATACAATACAAAAAATTGCATATACATATATACATTTAGAAAGACATATGTATATTTACATGTACATGTATATTTAAGTATTGATCAATATATATACATATAAAAATATACAAAAAGATGTTCTTGAGCTGTTGCATATTAATGTAGTTGTTTATTATTGTATTTAAAAAAAAAATACACAAAACCTTACAACTCAACATTCAAAACTATATAATAAAACAAACACTTGCTAAAAAAATATAAAATGAAAAACAAGTAAAATTTATATTGTCTTAATAATTACAAAAAAAAAAAAAAAACAAAATCGAAATAAAAATTTTACTGTGTCTTAGTCCATGTTGTAACGAATTTAATAAGAAAAATTAGAAAACAAATCTTTTATCAAAAAAAAAAAAAAAAATAATAAATAAAAATAATTATTTACATAAATTTTTTCTTTATTTTACAAAAACAAAAAAAAACACATCCTATGGTTTCCAATCAAAGAAATGAATTTACAGAAGAAAAGTGAACAAACACATAAAGCAATTCAAGATAATTTGTTCGTATTCATTTATAAGATGCACGAGTTGAAAGCTATTCAAACTATTTTTATTTTGTAGTCTCCACTTTTTTTGATGTATTAACCTTTATTTTGTTAACAATAGAATTAATGTTGGTATCAAAAATGATGTAAAAGTAAATTGTATATTGTTCCATATGATGATAATAAAATGGCATTAATCAAATAAATTGCACTTTCGTACTTACTTACTTACTTAGGTGGCGTTACAGCTCGGGGTGAACCTGGGCCTGCTTCTCGCAACTGTGTGTGCGTGTTATATTTTTGCACGAGTGGAAGGGATCTACAGAGCAGAGTGACCAGTTGAGAAACTGAAAAATATTCCTTTTTTCTGAGAAATGGAATATTTATATTCCAATTGTATTTAAATATATTCCAATTTTATATTCCAATTATCGAAGTATTATCATATCATTCCTCAATATCAATCATATCAATAGCCGTATTTTATTATCACTGATGATCCATACAGATCATTGGTTTGTATGCGTTACAACAACAATACGAGATCTTACTATTAATCAAGATCACTTTTTGTGAGCTAAAAAATAGTTCGGCTATTTCTCACTAGGAATGCATCCTTCCCTAGGAGTGTATCTTTCGCTCGTAAATATTGCTATAATTATCGATAATTGTCAAGAGTACAATGTTGCCACATTAGAATAAGAAATAATTATTGACAATCTTTATATTATAAATTTCGAATAATTTAATATTCTGCTCATAATGATATGTTAGCAATGTAATAGTAAAACTATAGCTACAAAATATTATAATCATTTGGTATCTGTTAGTCAAAAGTAACAATATCCTACATAAAACAAACTAAACAAGCGCATTAAACTTTCATTTTAAAGAAAAATTAACTTAGCTGTACAATCACCACAACACAGAACTTAACCCTTTTCATTGGTCTGGACTGTAATCCATATATGTAGATCATAAGTGATAATAACACAGGGATATCATAAGTAACACAATGATGAATGACGATGAGGGATAAAAATGTAACTGAAAAAATATATTTCTCTCTTTTTAACTTACAGTATTATTTCTGACAGGCAGAAGGAAAATGTTTTTGTGTATGGTTGGGAATTAATTTGGCGATGGCAGGTAATTTTTGTATTGAATAAGTGAAGCCAAATTTAGTGATATAAATGAGTATGCATTCTGTTATGATTATATTAAATAGTAGTGAATAATTTAATGAATAAATATCAGATTTTTGTGGTGTTAAAATATGCTTAATATTCCATTTGAATATAAAAATATTCCACTTTTATATGTGATTATTTTTCTCAAAAAATATATTCCACACGAGCTGAAATATATTCCAATGTGGAATATTATATTCCACTCTGGTCACTCTGCTACAGAGTTTTTGCCGACTCTGAACGGCGAGTTGAGAAGCTCAATCGTGACAAATGATACTCTTTGGTCTTTGATTGCTTGTCAGACATTCGAATGAGGTACACCGTGAAAAAACTTCTTTGTTTGTTTAGGTGTTGGACCCAGGCAGCATTGCATAGTAGTCCAACGCACTAACCACTGCTTTTTCGTAACCTTATAAATAATTATTGTTTATCTGTTGATTAACGTTTGTTAATCCGGTGGCATTCCAAAAGGCTATCGATCAATGTATAATATTCTAGGTATTATATCCCAGCGGGAAATGAAGCATACAATCATGCATGCTGAAGTGATTCCTTGGAAGGTTAGAAGGCATGACTCTCCGTATCCTCTCCCATATCATTTTTACATTAGTAGGTCCGCAGAGGGAAGCAATCCACACTTTTAAAAAGATTTTTTCGGAAGCACATCTCAGTGATTGCTTCTCAATGCATCACTTATACATCGCATAGAATGTTTTCCTAAAAAATCATTGCTTCCAAATACCTTCTCGGAGGGGCGCTTCCCAAATTTCCCGCTGGGTACTTACACGGGTCCATTCACTTCCCAGCGGGAAATGGAAGCATACAATCATGCATGCTGAAGCGATTCCTTGGAAGGTTAGACGGCATGACTCTCCGTATTCTCTTCCATTTCCTTTTTACATTAGTAGGTCCGCAGAGTGAAGCAATCCACACTTTTAAAAAGATTTTTTCGGAAGCACATCTCAGTGATTGCTTCTCAATGCATCACTTATACATCGCATAGAATGTTTTCCTAAAAAATCATTGCTTCCAAATACCTTCTCGGAGGAGCGCTTCCCAAATTTCCCGCTGGGTTTGTTCACTTACCGCAGTATTAAGATTCTGTTCTAAACATATTTGCAATACATAATTCAATTAAAATTTTAAAACAATTTGAATTTGAATCTCCTTAATTACTGGGTAAACCTACCATATAATCTATTGTTTATTCTGGGTAAAATCGTAAGTAAATGCAAATGCAAATATAAATTACCAGGAAGTAACAGTTAAGTTAGATATACATAAATAGCATACCCGCATGAACCAAAACAAATACATGTCCAAATACAAATTTCCATATACATTCTAATTGGCAGTTACTACACAGGCTATCTATTCAACGATCTATGAATCGCTTGAAGATGAGATTAGGCTTCTTCATGGCAATTCAGAGGTTACTAAATCACTAGAATCATCCCAACTCTGAGTCGTATTTGCGACTCGCATAATCGTATTTTGTAATAGCAAATATATTACAAAATAAGAGTACTGTCGTATGCGGCTTAAAAATACGACTTTCAGAATTAGGGTGAGTAATCTAATTGGAAGACAAAATGGCTTAACTTGAAAATATAGACAATCAAAATTTCATTTTCCAATAAAAGTCAAACATATTTTATTTCATCATATAAAAAAAAAAATATAATAAACACATACTCGTATGTACATAATGTATTTTGAATTAATTGCTTAAATGCGAAGTCAATTGGAATGGTAAAAATGTTCTTCGAATTTTATAAAAACTTATTACAACTGACTTATAGATTGACTTGTTGTACGTTGTAAACACGTTCACCATTTATCCACGTAGATAGAACGTGCAAGTCATCATTTAACATAATAAAGTCTGCGTCAGTGTTGAAATCTAATGTCCCTTTTGATTTCTCTATACCCAGACATTTTGCAGGTTGCAGCGTGGCTGCCTCTAAGGCGTAGGCACTGGAACATTCTGAAATTATATGTTCTCAGTTATGCATAGTCATATAAATGTATGCATGATTTATTATAACCTGTGGATTTTTTAAAAATCCGTACGCACTCGTCCAGCGGGGCAATACTTCCACAGAGAGTATTAGTGCCTGCGACAAAAGCTTTTCCATTAGATACTTGTAAGTCCATCTGACCGATATGATGTAATCCTTCTTCAAGACCCAAGGCAGAAATCGCATCTGTTACAAGAATCAATCCATTGGGATGTGTTCTATAAGCAATTCTTAATGCAGCTGGATGCGTGTGAACACCGTCGGAAATTATACCATAGTACATTGTTTGATTTTGTGGAATGTTATTGGAAGTTAACAACCCTACAAGCCCAGGATCCCTGTGATGAAACTGTAATAAAAGTAAGTAAACGAAATAAGTTCAAGAATGTTTTTTTTTACTTGCGGCATTGCGTTAAATAGATGAGTTATTAGTTTAGCTCCATTATTTGCTGCATTTTCACTTATGGATAAGCTTGCCATTGAATGACCCAATGCCACTGTTATTCCCATTGTTGATAGTTTTCGTGTTACCTCACCATTGGGATCATTCTCAGGTGCCAAAGTGAGAATTTGCACATTGTTTAGAGTTCCATATGTGTCTAATAGTGATTCGAAACCCTTAAATAAAATATATTGTTATTACTTAATATAGAACCTGAAAACAATGATAAGTGTTTTAAATTGCTTGAGGCTTGAGGAAGTTAAATGTGTATTCTTATTTATTAAGCAATTGTTCATATCATCAAACATAAGGTATTTTTTTTTTAAATCGTATTTTTATTGCCCCTTATTGAGAATTAAACTATGAGATCATCAATTATGGTCAAACACCATTGGCTGCTTTGTACAAGGTCGGATACTACATTAATTAGCCAATAAACAATTATTAAGAAATACATTATATGAAAAACATGTAAAAAATAAACAACTGCTTACAGTATTATCTCTTGTTTGTTTAAGTTATCAATATGCATCTTGGCTTGATTACCTTATCTAGTTTTTTCAGACATTCTTCTGGATGAGCGCCTTTCATTGATGGATTTATGAACGGTCCTTCTAGATGCACTCCTAATACTCCTGCCCCAGATGGTACATGCTTCGGTATTTGTGGCAGAACTTTACGATAAATATAATCCGGTGAACTAACTAAAGTAGGACAAAACGAAGTAACACCATTGGTTATCAGTCCCTTGGCAACTTTGGTAATACCCTGTGCGACTGTATCTACGTCGAAAGAAAAGTCAACACCGTAACCCCCTGAAATGTAAACAGATAAGATTAACCCATTCAACGTTTATAAAAAAATTAAATCTGGTTTGAATTCACCATTTATTTGTAGGTCAATAAACCCTGGAGCAATGATAGCATTCCCACAATCAATGCGACAATCTGCTTGTAATTTTTCATCGAAGAATACTGGCTCCGGATTAATAATCTTTCCTTGTCGTATCCAGAGATCATCTTTGACGATGGAATGGCTTCGTAAGAGGCGACAATTGATGAATTGAATTAGTTCGCCTTCTTTCGTCATGTCGCACTCAGAACTGAAAACGTATTAAGTTGACTGTAGCCAACCTAAACGAGAACTGAAATTTAAATCACAAACTTTGGCGAAATTTATTTAAATTACTCGAATATTTGTTTTCAATATCAAATTATCAAAGTCATCAAATGGTCTGCCCTTCTCTTCAAGAAGAGACGAAGTCGGAAAAAACTACAAATAAATAAATTTGAGGCTAATATGTGATGACAGATAAGCAGCTGATTGTAAATTGAGTGAAAGAATGTTTTTGAGTGGTTTTATAGAAATATTTTTCTTTTGATTCGGGGGTTGTGTTCGTCGTGTGTAAACAAGGAAGCTGATATGTTTTTGGTTTTATATTACGTTGACACCGGCTGAAATCTTTGAATCTGTGATGTGTTTATACTGAATAAATATTTCCTTTCACTTTCACTATTTGCTATTAGGTCCGTTCGCGTACCGTCCGAAAACAACGAGAATCCATGAAAAATAACGAAAAACAACGAAAACCCGTTCGCGTACGCAAGAATTTCGTAGTTTTTCGTAGAAGAGAGTGCTCACGAGAGTGCTCACAAGAGAGTAAGAAATTTCCGATTTTTGGAGGCGTGAGTCCAATGCTCGCAGGAATCCACACAATTCAAAAAAAAAATGTAAAACGTCAGTTGCAATTTGCCACAACCGCATTTTGGAAAGCAATCTTTCTATAGTGATGAATCGAAGTTCAAAATGTTCTGATCTGATGGCGAAAAAAAATGAGGGATGGGAAATTAATAAAGAACTCGATCATAAATACACAATCAAAAGAATTGAACCTAGTGGTAGAAATTTCATGATTTGGGAAACCTTTTAACCTTGGTCGTAATGTAAAAATAAACAGGCGCATGGATCAGTATGTAGGTATATAAGGCCATACTGTAAAATACAATTGAGCCATATGCTGTTCACCACTTACCAGAATCGTAAATAATTTAGCAGACAAATTATCCTAAACACACCTCACGGCTAGTAAATGTTGGTTGGGTAGCAACAGATGAGTGCAAAGTTCCAAACTAAATCCTATTGAGAAGCTATGGGCTGGTGTCAATCGAGGTTATCCAAAAAGTTCTCAAACTTCGAATAACTCTTTAAAAATATTGAGAACTAGCCTTAATACTTAATACTTATTTGATTGATGTATAACTGGAGTAAAATAATGTACAAAAACATACTTCCGCTTTCACAATATCCCGTGAATGTACCACCTAAAATTATCATGATTTTAATTCTTCATAAGCGATTATGAATCCAATTCATTGAGATCGGCTATATTGGCACTGTTTATGGTTTGAGTTTCGTTTGATTATTAAATGAAACTCGTTAATTCAATGGCCTTAAATCTATTATATAAAAATGAATATAATGTATGTTGATGATGTTGATGATGATTTTCATAGTACGTTTTTTTTAATACATGATTGCAACACAGCATCAGTGCGATAACTTAACAACTTAACAAAGGACGGTTGAAACAACCCAAATATTTCGAGTCCGACGCACTAACCACTTGCGCTACGGTGCCCACCACCGTTTATAAAAATAAAAAAAATAATAGTTAAGCATTGAAGACTGATAAATACTGTGAAACAATGCTAGAATAATTCTTAAAATAAATAATGAATAAAACATGTAATAATATTATATTTTGTATTATTTGCATGTGTTTCAACTGACCCCAATCACTGTTTCAACCACCCCTGGCATGGGGGTATGCTCAAATCTTAGGCCCGAGACGATGACCTGAAAAATGTTACACAGTGTAATTAGATTTCCACCACTGTAGCTGTAGGTATATGTACATATGTAGGCTTACATGTAAGTTGAGTTTTGAATATATTCGAGGTTTATGAACCGAATCTAAAACCTCTTCTGTTAAAATGGTGACTTCTTTTAGAGAATGTACTTATTTCTTAATTTTTTTTTAATGCTATTGACGTTTTTTTTTTATAGTTTTTTGACCACTTTTAGGAAATACGTCGACTCCGCTTAACTGAAACGGGAATTTGCCACAAACTATATTTCACTTAAACGCTATTTTCACTTATGCGTTCTTCGGAAAACTGAAAAATTCCTGAACAAAACCAAAGTTAGGGTAATTGAGAAACAATTTCATTGTTCCAAGAAGCACTAACATTAAACATTTGACAGCATTTTTATTTAAATAATACACGCCTTATTAAACGTTATGAAAAAAAAAACAAAACTTCACCTGAAGAACATGCAAATAAAGAAAAACATAAAAAAAGTAATTAAATGCTTCGAAGCTAATTCTGGCGTATTCAATAACTTTGTTTCAGTTATGTGGAGCTGAATTAGTATAATTTATTAATTTCGGACGTTTTTCATATGAAATTTATTAAAAAATGCTTCGTGCTAAATTCCGTGTTTCATTTAACCGTTTTTTTTCAGTAAAGTGTAGTTTAGATAAGCGGAGTCGAGTGTAATACGTAGAATGTATTAAATTTTCTTAAATGAGGCAACCTGATTTATCTCGATCCGTCAAATAATCCGGTATGAACCAGAATACTCTGCGGTTGTCGTAGTTCTTCGACTATAGATACCTAGTATGCATTCTACAGATTTTTGCAAAATTGTTTTATCTTGAGCAAGAAAACGAATTTGGTACTAACGTGAACACTTTTTCTTTTAGAATGACAACTTTAACCAGTGAACTAGACAAAACTGCAGCTTAGGTACTTCTTGAATAACGCAAATTTCAGTCTGAAAAATAATCTCTACTTACGGTTTTTTTTTTTAATATTGATATGTATTGATGATATTGATGCAATAGGATGCAATGTCCCTGAATGCAACTAAATCGCACGACGTTATTCGGAAAGTTCAAAATTGAGACACAATACGACAAAGAGAAAGAGAAAGTAAAGAGTTTTTTATTGGCGACAAAGTGAAAGGTTAACTCTGGAAGTATACTACACACTACACATGTTTTGTCGAATATACCTACGACGCTTATTTTGTAAATACCATTTATAACAAAAAAATGTCCATTGTGGTTTTTTTTTATGCTAAATAAACTAAATAATTAAGTATAGTAGAATTTCAAATTTGTGGTGTGTGGTTATTTGTATGACCACTTTGATAAGAGTCGTCGTTGAATCGACGGAGCATGTTCTTTACGCATACAAAATAAGCATGTACTTCCAGAGTTAATTTCTAGATTTGGCGACGTCATATCTGGGTTTATGCAAATGGACGTGTCGATGAAATATGCAAACCTTCCACAAATACTTGACGCGCATAAGAACAACATTCATCTATTTATGGGCCGAGATAGAAAACGAACTTTGTGAAAAAGTGATCAAACATTATGATGGATCATGACCTCTAAGCGCCGATTTGAATGATGTTATATTCCATGTTTAAAGCATGTGAAACGTACTATCATATGAAATAAAGATATCTGCATCCTTAAAAACAAATTCGTGTGCATCATTTGGATAACCATTTATATCGTCTAGTGTCCTAGAATAGCTCAAATCATTACCTAATCCAGATAGTTAAATTGTTCCCATAGGCCATAGCGAATCTTTTCGAACTCTAGCTCATATATGAATTTGAAAGCTTTCGGTAGTCTAAGACTTACGGGAGCCAAACTATTTGCAAATATGTATCTTTATTGCAGAAAAATAAGATACACAATCTAATTTGCATTTCTGAATCTGAAATCATGGCATTCTATAAATTTTAAGCTTAAAATGTAAAAAGATGAACTCTTCAGCATCAAAGTCGTCGGGAGTAAATGGTAAAAAAATTTGGCCATTCGTTTTGAAAAGTGTGTTCAGATACCTTGCTACATGACTCAACCAGTATCTACATATATTTTGACAAGCAATCAAGCATTTGTAATAAGAAACTTTGTGATGTATAATGTTATGTTGACGTAGCTTAAGGAAACTATACACTCCTAGCGCCCTCTGCAGCCAAGTAAAGAAAAACGCCGAAAATGCACGGCCAGATTATTTTGTAAAAGTAGCTCATTCTGATTGTAGCAGCCGAGGAGGCAAGTCTTAAATAAAGAAAGCAGGAAACTCGCAATCGAGTTTTTTTTTAATTGAATCAACATTCAAGTTTGTCAAACTTTTCTTGGAATTATAGTCCTGTGTAAAAAAAATCAAGACCAGTAGGTCTTGCTCACTTTTGTTCTAATTTTTTTTTTTTGATGAAGGTTTTTCCTAACACTTTTTCACAAAACGTTAGAACTTCCTGTCCGGAGCCTTTTCTCAGAAAATATCGCGCAGAAAAATCTGAATAAAATCACAAACTTTGAGAATATAGTGATGGAAAAAAAAATTATCACGACTGCCCTACTTTAAACGTTTTGTTTTAAATTAATTTTTTAATTTCAACTACCCTACTGTTTACATATCCAGAAAAATGATCTAACCCTATCACAACGCCTAAAAGTTGCGTATGCGAGGGTAAAAATTGAATAATTGATGGCAAAAGTGTTATACCCGAGGCGAATTTTCGTGGCATATTTCTACCGTATATGCCTTAGACCTCAGACTTAAACCAATGATACATATAACACATAAAGGAAGCTTGATGGTTTCCTATTATAATGCAGGTGTCTCTACTTTTACTATAGGTGTGGGAACCACCACGAACATAGCGCCACTACGGTGAATAGCTTAACTAATATCAGAAACCAATGCTCGTTTTTCTTTTATTTCTTTATTCATGTTTAAACAGGCAAATCAATAACGAGTGGAATTTTTATCTTGATAATAAGATTTGGAATTATATGTGACGGTAGAGTTTTAATTTATTGATAATATTCCTTGAACATTTTTACCTCCACATAGGCGCGTTTTTTTTCAAATCTATATGGATTTCGAAAAAGCTTTCCATACAAAAATAAGACTGGATAACTATCCAGGCTAAGGTTTTGTTGTATTTTACATTGAAAACTTGTTGCGGAAACATGTTTAGCCTATACAGATTTGAAAAAAAACACGCCTGCAATTGAACGAATAATGAGACGAAAAATTAAATCTGATGCACAAGCGCACATTTCTTGTAAATACATACTAATGTATGTATGTATGTATGTATGTAGTTACTCGTGTCTGCATAATATGTATATGCATATATTTATGTATATACGTGTTTGTATGGATGTACAATGTACATATGTGAGTATCGAACAAAGTATCAAGTATCGCGCCTGTTGTATCTTTAGTAGGTATCGTATCGTAAAAAAGGGTTCATAGATCCATCAACATAAATCTATGACATGCAAATGTATGTATGTAGTTAAAATAACTGATACATAGTACGGAACAGTTATTGCGCGAGTATAACTTGCATTTGACCGGATTTTTTAAACCAGAACTGTATATGTATGAGCTAGATAAGCTAATCCGTAGTATAAGACAGCTATAGGCCGAAAGGTATTGGTTTATAATAAAAAAAAGTTAGAAATACATATATTGTAAGCTAGATTGAATAATTGGGGCAAGTTCATAGTCAGCCCATGAATAATGCAAGTAGATTTTAGGTTATGTAGGCAAATAAATTCTTTTATTGTCGGCTTTATCTCCAAGTTTTAGTATGCCGCTAACTAATTCCTACTTCGCAACGTTCCTATGAGAAATTTCATTCGAACACACATAAAAGTGAGAGTTTGGATAAAAAGAAACTTATAAGTCTAACTCCATATTAAATATTTAATACGAGGCTCGGGTGATTTTAACTTTAATACGTGGCGATAACGATTAAGTGGTCTTTATGACGATTATAATTATGAAAACACTAAGTTCCGTGCTAAAATAATTTTAAAGTGTACTTTAACCGACTATAAATTTGCGCCATTATTTTTAGTTTTAAATTAGATTCAAGCAGCTTATATTAAAAGTTGGATGTGTATGAAAAAGTTTTTAAAAGTAAAACAGTACATGAACTGCCGTCCTAATATGGTGTCATGGGAGAGATTTCCAACTTCTGTGTAATTCAAATAATCACATTTAGCCTCGCATTTAGCCCACATAAAACTGTTTCGCTGTGCAGATGATACGAAAATAATATCAGCCTAATCGGCTTTACAGCAAAATTAGCTACAGCTAAACCTTACCACAAAACTCCAGACATTTAAAAATTGCAATTTCTTTCAAAGCATTTAATAAATGAAAACAAATGAAATAATGCCGATGCTATTGACTAGGACCTCCTTTTAATGCTGGTCGCAAACAAAAAATAAAAAAAATAAATACATAAATAAAAAAACACTTCCAACTAACTATTGCCACAACGGACCAGAATATTGATTTTAAAACTGTACTAGTGTTTTAGACTTAGCAAACCGATTACGAATTCAGTGTTCAGTGATTTCTGTGGATTTATCTCAAAATGAAAAGAAAGTTTTATCCTATGAGGACTTTTTTTTCACTTCCTTTTATCGGAATCCAACGAAATAAAGTGTAAAGCGGAATAAGAATCAACAACATGTATACATATACTTATTCGTGGAGTCGACTTGGAAAAACAGTACCAAAGCTACAAGCTGGGACTGGGAGGCAAACCTCCTAAACATTTCTCCTGTTGGTTCTGTCCATTCATTCCTTTTGCACTGACAAAACTTGTGACAGATAAAGATTTCGTTTAATTTGTTGTTTTTAGTAGATTTTTTTTTGCCTTAGGTATGTACAAATGTCTAAGTACATGTATGTATATATGTGTAGCTGTGCTTCTTTGTTTTATTGTTGCTGTTGGCCCATTGATGTGTAAGAAGTTTATTTTTTTATTCTTCTTTACCACAAGGAAATGTTCAGCATGCGAATGAGACAAAAAAGGAAATGAAATAATGGAATTAATCGCGAACACACTTCTTAGTGTTTTCAAAATCAACTGAAATTGGGAAAAAATGTTTAAAGGAATCAATGGGTTAAGATTTTCACTCTCGAGATCTCGATGGAGAAGGATTAATGTGCCTTTGCAAATCTGTTGGGGCCAAAAGAGGCATTGGTACTAAGGCTGGACAACAATGAAAGGATGTAGTTTTTTAGTGTATTATGTATATATCATTTTAGGAAACCATATAGGTTTGACAGTGTCTGGTTTAAATAATAACATAATACATGTACATTCGTGCAAAAATACAACACGCACACACAAATGGTTGCGAGAAGCAGGCCCAGGTTCACCTCGAGCTGTAGCGCCAACTAAGTAAGTAATACATGTACATATATATATGTAACTTTTAAGAATTCTATTGTTTTTACTCACAATTATTATTATTATTTTATTATTTATTTTATTTTTATTATTTCAGTTATCACAATCCATTTATTTTTATTTTTTTTTTGGTTTATCTGTGAAGCCTGAGGGGCTTATCTGCAGAAGATTACGTATCAAAGTGTATACGTAAATTCAAGTTTAATTTAAAATTAGTTTAAAATTTTCGAAATTAAATTATGGCTTAAAAATAAAAGTAAGTCACAAATTGAAATATAAAGCTTACGCTACATCGTTTATATTTCAGCAAGAACAATATTGTTTAAGCTTTTTCCGGGTTTTGAGTTCATAATAATGAGTTCAGCTCATAATACTTTTTAAACTTGAGGGAAGCTCGTTGAACACAGTTGGAACGCTGTGGTTTAGTTGTTGTTGTCTCCTGCGATAGTTGTTGTAGCATAGTGGTGTTTTGAACATACCTTGAACTAGTCGTCTCTTGCTGTGTTGATGGTTAATGGGTCTTTTCAAGCGCGTGTAATCATAGTTTTCTATACATAGCGTTAGCTTGAAAATCTGTTGTATTGTTAATACCTACTAAGAGTTTTCCGCGAATGTGCCTGTTGGGTTTATTCTTTTCATCCCCCTTAGGATGGTATCTTGAAGTCTTTGTAGCTTGTTTATATGCGTATTTGATGTATTGGCCCAAGCAAGTAGCCCGTACCTCAACTTGGATTCGACTAAAGTATAGTAAACTTGTATCTAGACCTGAAGCGTTAAAGAGTTGAAGAGCGCCTTTTTGAGATCTGGGCGAAGTTTGTCAATGTGCTTGTCCCAAGTGATGTGGCTTTCAATGGTGACTCTCAGGTATCTGTAGCATTCCTCGATTTCTATGTTTTGATTCGAAAGTCTACTTTGCTACGAAACCTGATCCTTTGTTGATTTAGCTTATGATGTGGCCCGCGAATATGTATCATCTTGGTTTTGAGAGGTATTATAAGTTAATTAATACATATATAAATTAAATATTAAATATTAATCCAAAGTTTGTAGCGCTAGCTGCTAATGCTTTCGGCTAGAAGCTAGATGAGAACAAGGAATATTTAATTTTTTTCATTTTGTTCGTTTGAGTTGCTTAGAATCTTTGAATAAAAATTTGATAGCAGATTGAATTTTCCTTGGTTATATCATAACTGTTAGGATAGGTTTTTCTCCCAAAAGAAGGCAAAATGGTGGAGATTCGTTGGTAAAAAGATGTTTGTAAGTGACCCATCCTAAGTCGTATAAAGATTTTTATCATTCCAATATAAAGTAGCATTTTTTGGATAAATGGCTTTCCCAGCGGTTGGGTTAAACTCTTTGTACAGTGAAATATCTCATTTGCGGACAGCCTGTTTAGTGGAGGACCTTTTTGGGGAACCAATTTATATTTTTCCATAGAAAATGCGATCTTATAAGCGGACAGCTCTTTTGAACTCCGGTCCCATTGAGAAAGTTTCACTATATATCTACGTGTACATATGTACATATCTGTGTACATATGTATGTATATATAGCTTTTAAGAATGTGATTGTTCTTATTCGTAATTCGAAATTGTTAAACGTATAAAAATAATTTCCTAACCGATAAAGCCAAAGTTTACTATCCCTTGGCATTATTACAGGCACCTGACTTCCTACATCTGCCAATCACAGGAATGCTATAAAAAATAGACTCAACAAAAAAAAATCCCATTTAGTAGAAACTTTTATCGTCCGATAAATTGTGCACTTTTTCTCGCCGTCGCATCGCATCAAAACCAATAACACATCCGGAGACGCCAAATGACCGTTCACGTTATATGCTCAACGTTGTCAACGTCAATTCATTGGCATTAGATTATATAGTCTTTCGGTGGTAGAGGAGCCATCATTCAGTTGCCAGCTATCAGGACTGTGGGTCGCCTCTCCCTATCCCCATAACGCCAGCATGTTACGTCCATTAACGTACACGAACCCGTACAATAGTCTTTTTTTCACTCTCGATTTTAAGCCATTTTCGCTTATATGGCACATCCAAGTGCATTCGTTTGCAAATATCACTTAAAATTTTCAAATTCCTTTTTTTTTGTGATTTTGTAATTTGCTATGGAGTATTGAAATAGTGAACATTCGTAGGGCCCTGCCATTATTTCTTTTTGTTTTCAATTTCAATTTTCTATTCATGTCTCTTGAATCAGTTTAACGTATTGAGATGGAAATAGAAGGGATGAGGATCAAGGATAACGATTAAAGGTCGTAGAGGCTCACGTATAATTCGGTTATTTAAAAATTTCACGCTAAATCATATCGGAAAGGGAAAGTACATAATGTACGAGTAAGTATGTATCTTGTCATCTGTCGGTAATTAATTTGTCATTATACATTATGTATGTTATCCTTTTAATGAAATCATTAAAGGCATTTATGGTACACAAGTTATGAACTAGTACGTAAAGGAAAGCCCAAGTTTATTTTTGCTGTTTTATGACTAATGTCAGTATATTACCACCAAGAAGTTAATAATCTATTTTTGTTATTAAATCTTTACAATATACATATACACATCCATGTATACGAGTATGCTGTATGGTATGCACATAATCCTGAAATAATGTGTTCTTCCCCTAGTAAAGTCGAAGTTTTTCTCAACTGAATTAAACCAAAAGTTCAAAAAAACTAATTTCTCCTTACCTAGAAGTTGATACATTTCTGAAAGACAAGAATTTTATAACCAGACAAATTTTCACCACGGCTTCGGGGGCATAGTACGGGGTAGACCAAGGCCTCAACCAAAAACCTCTTCCAGTTAGCCCGGTCCTTAGTTAACTGCCTCTAGTTGTGCACTTCAAGTTGGTTGAGGTCTTGTTCTACTTGTGCGTATCACCTTAGGTGAGGTCGTCCTCTGTTACGCTGACCCTCCGGGTTTGAATCGAATATTCTCCAAGCCGGAGCGCTGATGTCCATACGCTCTACATGTCCTAGCCATCTTAAACGTCCAATGTGCAGTTTTTTGACCAGGCCGATGTCGTAAAGTTCGTGGTTGAATCTTCTCCTTCAAACCCGTCAACGCAAATGGGACCGAATATCCTACGAAGGATTTTGCTCTCGAAGCGACCAAAAAGATCTTCATTCGCTTTCGACAAAGTCCATGCTTCAGCTCCATATAGCAAGACCGGGATGATAAGGATCTTATAAAGAGTCTCCTTAACCGATCGGAAAAGTACTTTACTACTCAATTGCCTTCTTAGCCCAAAGAAACAGCGGTTGGCAAGAGTAATCCTTCGTTTGATTTCCGACGAGATGCAATTTTTTGATGTTATGGCAGAGCCGAGGTAGACAAAGTCCTTTACTACCTCGAAGTTGTAGCTGTCTATTGTGACTTCTGTCCAATTCGTCGATGTTGGGTATCTCTTTTCGTTGACAGTATACACTTTGTTTTGCACTCGGGGAAATAATTTCACTGTTTATGTGCAAAACTTTGCAACCGATGTGAAACCTCCTACGAAATAAGGCCGCATTTGACATTATTTCTATTTTTACGTGGAAATAAGGTCAAATAAAGAAAAATTTGGCATTTGGCTTTATTTCCATCAACAAAGTCAAATAATGCCCTGAGGGCCTTATCTCGTTTTTGGAAATTCTTGAAGATTTATATTTATTTATTTATTTACCACCAACAAAATCTTCTGGTTACAAAAATAAGTTCACTTAAGACTATATACAATTAGTTATGATTATAAATATTATAAATTATTTAAAGCTTTTATCACCGATCTCTTAAATGGAGCCCTATTGATGCAAATATCAACTTCATCACAAATTGAATTGAAAAGAATAAGAGAGGGAGTAATAGGTTTATTAAGTCCATAATTGGTCCTATGAGCTGGAATATAAAGCATCTCATTTCTAGAACGTAAAATATAAATATACTTTTATATTCACTTCAAAAAATAATGAGGTGCAAAGTCTTTCCAAATAATAAGACAAAATAACCATATGTACTATTTTCTATCTTATGTTTGCATGATCAAGACAAATTTAAAATTTAAATATCTAATTTTTTCATGGAATCTCTATTGGTGCCGTGACATAAGGCCATGCGACATAATGCCATATTTCAAAATATTGCATTATGACGCTTTCACAAAGATAGGACATAAGTCCCAAATTTTCGGAGAGATAGGATTTAAAAAAAAATTTCTGGATTTCAGAACAGAACAAAAATCGTTGTGAGAAAAAAAATCGTTGTGAAACAAAAGTCGTAGCTGAGGGTAAGTTCCTAGAATTTCAAATTTCGCAACGAGATTTTTGACGTACAAGTTTTGACATTTCAATAATTGACATTTGTGCAAAAGTAACTTTATTTTTTGTGTTATTTTTGTCTTCTTATCTTATCTTATTGAATTAAAAGTATTTTGAACGACAAATTGAAATTTTTTTTTTCGTAGTTGTGTAGTTTCCCTTTTTGCTACTCAAAATTAATACAATTGTTTCCTTTTTAATTGAAAACAATGTCAAAAAATCGCATCGAAAAATAAATCGTTGCGAGAAAGAATGGTCCCGACCATTCATTTTCTCGTTGCGAGAAAAAATGGTTTCGAGATTTTTGACATTTCACGTTACGATTATTTTTCTGGCAACGATTTTTCTTCTGGGCATAAGGGGCTTTCGGGAACCCAAACCCTTTTCATCCATTCTTACTTACTTAGTTGGCGCTACAGCTCGAGGTGAACCTGGGCCTGCTTCTCGCAACCATTTGTGTGTGCGTGTTATATTTTTGCACTAATGGAACGGACCTACAGTTTTTTGCCGACTCCGAACGGCGAGTTGAGAAGCTCAGTCGTGACAAATGATACTCTTTGATGCTTGTCAGACATTCGAAAGAGGTGGGCACTGTGAAAAACTTTTAGGTGTTTGCGGCGGGATTCGAACCCAAGACCGCTGGCTCAGTAGTCCGACGCACTAACAACTTGCGCTACGGTGCCCACTATCCATTCTAATACTTGAAAATTCGAGAAAAAAAATTAAAAAATTTTAGTTTTTAAGAATTTGAGGAAATAAAACTAGAAAAATCGCGCGATTTTGTTAGTTTTTATAGATAAAATTCGCGCGAATAGAACTATTTCTTTATCTAATACTCAAAACCTGAAGTTTAGATTTCAAAATTAGACATTTAGATTTTGAGTATTAGATAAAACAACAAGAACAACACTCCCATTCTCTGTTCTGCGAAACTTAAGGCCACACCCCGTTATGTAGCTTTATGTCGCTTTTCGAAAGCGTCATAAGGCCATGTTTTAAATATTTGGAGATATGGCCTTATGTCACGGCACCATCATTAGTTTTTGAGCATTATTTCCATTGGGGCATAACTTCACTATGAACAATCTCGGGGCCTTATTTTACTTGTGGCCTAATTTCGCGGAGCCCCGTGAAATAAAGCAAAGCGAAATACATATAATGTAAGGCCGAATTTCAAAATAATGCTTTATGTCGTAAAGGCGGAATGATGGCTCTTTTCAATGTTCGTTTGAAATTGTGAAATCCGGCTTTATTTCGCTCAGCTTTATTTCACGGTATCCCGGTATTTATCTCACTTTTAGTGAGATATTTTTATTTCCCACCCTAGGTGAAGTTATTTCCCATATGAAATTATTGCTCGGAGAAGTTATTTTCCTACACCAGAAATTTCATCGAAGATCACAGAACGTATATTGTGCTCCATCCGAGCCTAACCAAAACGGTCTTAGCCGTTGATAGGTAAATGCCGAACATAATTTTTCTTTCTTAAGGCGGCGCTACAGTTCTGGGTGAACCAGGTCCTACATACTTTTCGCATCCATTTGTGTTTGCGTGTTATATTTTTGCACGAATGGAAGGTAACTGTAGTTTTTTGCGGACTCTGAAAGGTGAGTTGAGAAGCTCCTCGTGACAAATGATACACCTTGAATGCTTGTCAGTCATTCGAAAGAGGTGGCACCGTGAAGAAACTTTTATGTTTTTTCTGGGATTGAACCAGCATTGCGTAATAGTCCAACGCACTAACCACTACACCACGAGTTACATGCAATGATGCTATGTCTCTGGCTGCACTTTCGGTAGCTAAACGGCATAAGCAACAAGCGGGTTATTGCATACACGCCGGCTGTGCCGTTAGTCTGCAATGATGCTACTTCTATGTGCTGTACACGAGCTGGCTGCACTTCGGAAAGCGTCAGCAGTGAAGAGCATGTGCTTACAACGTGATTAGGCGTCGGTTGTTGTTGTTGTCTCTGTTTTCTCATTTCTTTCTTTTGTATGTAAGATCTGTGCTTATGCTAGTTAGATAACGGGCACTATCCACACTTACGTTTCGGCCGGCCTAACTTTTGAAGAAACATGGACTGATGATTCCACTTGTCCATAAATCACATCAAACCGTTGTTTTGTCTGGATGTAATGGCAGCAATTGAACCTAAAATACGGAAATGTTGCTTATTGACGAAGCCAAAAATGGGCCTCTTCGCTGAACAACATTTTGCTCTAAGCGCTTAGGTCCTTGTTGACCGACCCATTGTGATATATGTATATAATGTGTTCCCACCCGGGATTTTACTGTCTTGGTTTCAACCAACCCGACGCCCTAGAAAATTGAAGTTCAGATGGTGATCCATCTCCTCTCATCCCCTCCAAATTTCTTCATCATTCAGTCGTAATTTCTTCATGTTATATCTAAGAGTGTTGTGCCCAGTTAGCACTCTTATGCATTGACAGTGACTTCCTGTGTTTTTGTAGGAGTTTCCTTGTTCTTGTTTTGTTGTATTCTGACCACAATCTTCTTGATACCTCGCAGGTGGTTAGTGACTTCCACCTGTTATTTACTTCAATTACTGATATTTGTTATATTTTGGCCCGAAGGTTACAGAGTTGAGGTTTAACCATCCCATCTGCCTGTTCTCTATCACCCGTTACTATAAAAGAAAAATTGATATTATTTGTAATCAATTTGCTGCTCCCTTCGCCTTCGATACTGACTTCCCCCAAAAGTTGTTCATACAATTAACAAAGCTTATAGCATTACCTACAGCAAAAGACAAAACAAACTAAAATAAACTCTGTAGATAAACTCCAACTAAGCGCAGTCAAACTCACAACAATTTTTACAATTAACAAAACAAAATGAATCTTACTCTTACCTTAGAATTAACACGAAGAATTAACTTAAATCCCAATTGAAGTAAAAACTTTTCTCCCATTACGCTTGGTTGGCATCCAAAATCTCTGAATCCTGCCTCGCCCTTATTTCGTACCGAAAGCATTATCTACTGGATGTGTGAGATAAATGTTTTCGCGTAATCATTTTCGTTTCACCTTTTTCTGTTAATGATGTGAGCAGTTTCCTCTACACTAGATCTGGCCCCAAACTCTGTTCGAAATCTCTTTGGCCTCGCAGTGTTGTCCTTGTAGTAAAAATTTCCATTTGTTCGAAACGGGGAGTAGTCTGACAGAAAATTAAGTGATTTTGAATTTTTCCTCTCCACTGAGAAGAGAGAAACGAATGAAAAAAGGATAATGGCTCCTAGCGTGCACCAGAACGGCATGGGAGGGATTCCTTGGTGTCACCTATCTTACATACGATACTTGTACTTGTATGTGTGTATTCCTTATTCTAAATTCTATTTTCCTGATCATCTGTCATGAACAATAAGATGACTGAGTTATGTGAAGCACAAAATAAACTCTCGCTTCTTGGCTGCTTTCTCTCAAAGCTCTTTACTATTGGGATCGGGCTCAGCTCATCCGCAGTACCTACGAGTATGTACGTACCTATAGATACATTTGTACATATGTATGTATGTAAGAAAAAAAAAACCCTGAAACATCAACAGAACTGAAAAAAGAGAACAACAAAAAGGCAAAGCAATTCTGCAACACGACACTCGTTCGTTGATGGAAGTTTAAAGTTGAACATTTTAGAGACACGTATGCCGCCGAACTACAGGAACATTTCCTTATTCCAGTCAAATGGGACAGATGAGGCAAAGCTGAGCAGTACAACAACGAGACTAACATCCATACAAGACAAGCATTTAATCAACTTGCTGCCATTCCATTTCGGGATACTAAGTCGTGACAAAAACGTAGTCCTTTCTGCCTGGACTAGAAATCTGTTATTTTATTTGCATATCACTGTTGGGTGTATAATGCTTTTAAGTGCTATCCTCTTGCCTCTGGAGACATTGGGTATAAAACGACTACAGACTTTGAGAAACTGAATGGCGCGCAATGCCTTGTGGCAATGTAGGAGCTGTCAGAGGCTTGATTTTGATATCGCGGGAAATAATGTCATTTGTATTTGAAAATAAATGAGGTTTACTTGTTGTTGTGTTTGTTTTCGTCCTTTTTTTCTATTTTTTTCTTTTCCATGTCTTCTATTTTGTGTACAAGTGAGGTAAATTATTTCCCAAATTGATTTCCGGATGATGGATAAACCATTTAGTGGATGTCAGAGTAAAAGTCTCTTCACTTTGAAAACACTTTGCAGTCGAGAAGAGATGAAAACTTGACGAGGTCTAAAATCGGAGGGCTTTGAAATGCCGTAGAAGCCAATATTTGAAGGAATGCCTGGAAAAAACGCCCATTCATTAATGCATATATGTATTGCGCAAGTTCTGCTAGCCATAGTTTGGCACCAAAACAGGTATAGTTCTCTTGAACGGACACTCTATTGAACGGACACGTATTATACATATAATTGGACAGAGAATTGTTAAGGATGGAAATTTGGAACACTCATATAATACACTCTTGAATGGACACTCTATTGAACGGACACGCATTATCCATATAATTGGACAGAGTATTGTTAAGGATGGAAATTTGGAACACTCATATAAAACACTCTTGAATGGACACTCTATTGAACGGACACGCATTATCCATATAATTGGACATAGAATTGTTAAGGATTGAAATAAATTTGGAACACTCATATAAAACAAACTGATTAAAAATTCGAAGAATGTTGTACCTACTAACTAATTTGTGAAACTGTAGCTGACAACTTGCCAATATTAAGCTCATTACACCCAAAATTGGCTTTGCAAAAACATTTATTCTTCCTGATTCGTATTACATCGCTTTCATTTATAGTCGACTTGCACCTTAAAACAAAAAAAAAAAAACCCCTAACAATTCAACGCTTGGCCTGACCAACTTACGGCACCTTCTTGACCCGATATTAATATTCACCAAATCCTGGGATGCTTCCCCGGCTATTATAATTACTCATCCAAACAAGCGGCAACCACATGTGTGTATCTACTCATCTAGAGTCCTGCTGGCAACCAAATGACCGTGTGTAAATTATTAATGACAGGCATTCCATTCAATGACCGCATGGCTTACAAGGAGCATAAGCAACATAACTGCCTGCCCCAAAGGATTGTTTCGTTCGCTCCCAGCTGAATTATATGCAAATACATATTCCTGACACATTTGTATTTTGGTAAACGAGAAGCAAAATGCATTCAAACCTTTATATGTATGTATATGAAGTGGAGAAGACGCAACCCAAGTACAACAACGTCCTCCATGGCTATAATAACGGTAATAATCATTATAACTCCGCAGCATGTTCACTTCGCTTGAACGATGTTGACGTTTCGCATTGTTGTTTGCTTTCTTGCTTTTGCCTGTTTCTTAT
The DNA here is from genome assembly GCA_949775065.1 of Brachyopa scutellaris. Lineage (NCBI taxonomy): Eukaryota > Metazoa > Arthropoda > Insecta > Diptera > Syrphidae > Brachyopa > Brachyopa scutellaris. The sequence goes on from OX459112.1 coordinate 22,769,166, forward strand.
TGACCTTATGCCTTCACTAGTCTCTATTTTAGCTAGCTCTTTGTATGCAGGCAGGTCATTCCGCAGGATATGGTTAAAAATATTCTTCTGCTATGCGCTCACATCTCTTCTCTCCCCAAAATATGTACGAGTATGTGTGGCCGGTGTGTTAACAAATTACTGCAATATTGTTGAAATGCTCTTTTCTGCAGCGGACCAAGTTCCGAACTTTCCCCGTAAGCACTATATAAGGTTGGGTTACTTCACTGCACGATTTACTATGACGTCAAAACACAACTCTGACACTCGTTAGGTTCGGTTTGTCGGTTTGTTGTTCACTTCGGGGTTTGCCTTTAACCAATAAATGTGGCTACCGGTGGCTTAACAGCCGGCAGTGCTAGCCAGTACGAAACAATTGTGAGTCAAGACAAATAGGGAGGTATTAATCTACGGTAGAAGTGCGGATAAGGTTCTTTTTACAGATATAGATGTGGCTGCCATAAATCTCCATTCAGCACAGCTATAAGTGATATAAGTCCTTTTGCTTCGGTTTGCTTGTTGTTAGGTAAGAAATGTGCTCTTCTCTGATGAGGAGACACGTTTCCTTTCGCAATTAATTAGTTTGACAAAATATTTGTTTTGCTTTTCAGGATTTTCTTTTCATATGGTCGAAATTATTCACGATTCTATGAAAACAGGTGTGGCTTGGATATTAAACTAAATCGGTTTGCAAATAAAGGTTGATGCTATATATATAGACGTTGTGTTAATATACAAAGTATGTACACATGTATGTATTTAATTACAATCTGCCAGATGACGTAATTACAAATACATATTAGGCCTGTTTGGTAATTTATTTGAACATTTATACAAATTCGTGCAAGTTCGTTCACACACATTTTTAGGGGTAAGTATAAGTATAACTGTATAAGTAGTGTAAAAACTGTCATATCATAACACTTAACTGTCAATTTCGAGCAGTCGAAATTGTGTTATGATTTGTTTGTTTTGGATAAAACATAAAATAAATATGGAGACACAATAAACAAATTTAGTTTTGAATACTCTCCAAGAACATTTCATCGGGTTCAAGTCGTTTAGTATTAATTACACTGGTCAACACGATTTTATGCCGTTAATCCAATTACCTACTATACTTTTCGGTATCGGTATTAACAGAAGAATAATCAAAAAATGTATAACATTGAAATAGGTATCTAAATATATGATAAACTAAATATTATACCTAGACTAGCCGTTAATACTGAAACACCCTGTATTACACATTTAAGTTAGCAAATTAGTTTATATTTTTACAGTAATTTGTGAAGTAGATCCTCTTCTTGTAATAATAATTCAGTTTAAGCTTTACTTTTAAAGTGTCAACATGGAATGGGGAGATAAAGAAAATAGAATTGCAGTAATTGGGTTACAAAAATTTGGACTGGAAGTCAATATTGAAAACCTTCTTGCCGCACAATCATAATAAATTATAAATGAGCCGTGTTTTTGTTTATCATACCATTAAAAGATTCGCAGAAACTAGAGGTATAAAGGGGGTATTCTAGTCTAGCGGACGAATTTTGGGTGTTTTTTTAAAATTCGATAAAAAAAAACTAAGTTTATTTTTGCTAGTCAGTCTTTTATTAGATATTTATCAATATTTTAACAATATAAAACATTTTTTTTTTGAAAACTTAAAAAATTACAGGTTGGTAAAGTGTGCGGTCCTTGTTGACATGATTCCAACCCTTCTGGTGATAGAAAAAAAAAAAAAAAAACAAAAACATTCTTAATCAGTAAGAATGTCGCTATCGTCTGAACTACGGAAATAAAAATAAATGTTTTTTTCACAAAATGGCGGCTGTTTGAAAAAAAAGTGATTTTTTGTCATTTTTTTCAAAGTTTTTAACACTAAATTTTTATATAATTCTAGTTCCTGCGATAGAAGGATATTCAAAGAAAATCCACGCCAAATTTCAAGTTAATCGGTTCATTAGAACTTGAGAAATCATGTCAGACGTGTTGGAAAAAGTAGTTTCGAGAAAAACGCGTTTAAAGAAATACGTTACAACGACCTTCACATAGAGACTTTCTGTAGCATAGTTCAGGAAACGTTTGTAGGGTACATTTTTGATGGTCTAAACCAAGCCTGTCCAACCCGCGGCCCGCGAGCCGCATGCGGCCCAAGACAAGTATCAATGCGGCCCAAAAACATTTAAAAGTAACTGAAGCATGACCATTTGACAAACAACAGAAATAGGAACAGCACAGAAATCTCTTTCGTTCTGTAGTAAATTCTCTTTCTGTGTACATTGCTCACTCAGGTACACTGTTCCGTTGTTTGTCACTTGGCGGTTTAAGTGATATTATTCTTAAATTTATATAACATCAATTGTAAAAAAACAATGTTAAATGGATTTCCTGTTCTGTTTCTAATAATAAATTTTAAATTATTTAAACATGAAAACTATATTTTCTTTTCGCTAAACGACAGGGTGGGGCAAAAGTAATGTGATAATAAGAATTGGCTCCAATTTTGTGAGAAATTAAAAAATTGGGCTCTGTTTTTACAAAAAGTTTACTAGAAGGTGTAAGATTGATGACATTAAGTTGAAAAAATGATATCGGTCAAATGACTACCTCCTGAGTTGATGCACTTTTGTGCTCGTTTTACGGCTTTTCAAATCGCTAAAACGGGAGATCAAACGGCCTGGAAATAGGTGATTCAAAATCTTCATCGTTGCCCGAGCTGTGCTTGAGACCCGAGTCAGCAACTTGAGGCAAAAAAAAATCGTTCAACATCTGTCTGTAGCGCTCACTATTTGGTGGTGCCCTCGGTGTCCTTAAAAAAATAAGATCCCATCACTTTTTTACTGCAAATGCCACACCAAGCAGTCACTTCGATTCGATGGAATCGATCTTCGTGCATTTCATGTGGATTCTCCCTGCCGCAGAAACCCAATTTTTACTTGGGCTTCGGCGCTTATGATTTGGATACGAAATCAGCAGTGATATTCTCGGTCGAACGACCAATACCGGGCCGGCCACTTCTTGCGACATCGCTAGTGGACCCAGTTTACACGAGACGCTCAGCCAAATGCTTAATTGTTCGCGCACAAGGTGCACGACGACGAGGAAAATGACGACACGCTACGTTAAACCAACAGACCGGAAATTGGCCAAATAAGCAGTAACAATAATTCCGCGTTCTTCAGGTGTGTATCGTTCCATTGCTTATTGTCTCTTATTCTAATTCTAATTCTATAATTCTCTCTTAGCCTTTAACATAAATCTCAAAACACAATGACATTTGACACCATTTACAAAAATTATAGATCCGTTCGCGTGCTCCCAAAATAACGAAAATCAACGAAAATTTACAAAAAGTCACGAAAAACCGCTCGCGAACGTACAAATTTCGTAGTTTTTTGTAAAAGGGAGTGCTCACGAGAGAATAAGAAATTTCCCCAATGCTACGAATTTTAGCTGAAAAAATTTCTTTGGGCTAATACATATATGAAACTGTCAAATCTGTCATATCACATTCATTTTCCATTTCCTGTTCTTCAACGCGTGTTTACTTTTTCGTAGTTTTCCTATCTTTGACTTTATGGCACATTCACATTATGACAGTATTTTTGCCTCACCCTGTACTTGTGGCCCAAAACACGATGTCTTCTTCCAATGTGGCCCAGGGAATCAAAAAGGTTGGACACCCTTGGTCTAATCCTTAAATATATGAAATAAAAAAAAAAACGATTTTTTAAAAATTCTAGACTAGAATACCCCCTTAATGACTGTAAGAGATCCGCGTTCAGTCAAACCAGTGAATGCTCGAATTCGCCGGAATCCACTTCGGAAGCAGAAAGTGTTGTCCCTTGATATGGGTATTGCTCCCAGAACGATCTCAAGGATTTAAGATGACCTTGCACTTGGAACGTTCTGCAGATCCACAAGACATTCGCTTACAAAGGCATTGAAATAAAATAGAGATCCGAAATCAAAAAAGCTGCTATCACGGTATGCGACAAAAAAATACCGAAAAATTTTGTTTACGGATGAGGAATTTTTTGTATGTTTATGCTTATATAGTCATAACTTGGGAAGGGTGTGTGATTAAGTGAGCAATCATTTCCGCTCGGAGACCCGAAGGTCCATTGTGAATCCCCTCATAGTTTGGGAGTTAATCCTTTTCTTACCAACTTGTTAACTAGTTTGTGCTCTTGATGAATCTTAGAAGATCCGATATCTTCAAATTCCCGAGTTCTGTTAAGTCTTCCAAGAATCTATGACTTAAAGTCGTTTTTGGAAAGCGGGGCAGTAGCAGAGTAGATTTTGGATCAATTCGCTTTCTTCCTCATCTCCGTAGCTTCTACAGATATCGTTGGACTCAGGTAGTCATTTGCCCCTCATGTGACCCATGTAATAGTGTCCTGTGATTATTCTGGTGATTATGTATGGAGGATTTATCCAGATGTGGCATCGTCTTTGTCCTATTAAGATCAAGTTGCGGCCATAAAGAACGAGATGTGATGCAGTCGGTTCGCGTGAGCTACAGAGCGTTGGTCTCTTTTTCGATTATACGGTCGATTATGCTGAGCAGTGTTTTAATCGGTGGGAGTATGGAGGTGTCGGTATCACTGTTGCTCATGACTGATGCAGCTCTAGCTAGTTCGTCTGCTATCTAGTTCCCTTCGATATTGCTATGTCCGGGTACCCAGCATAAAGTCTAACCGTGTGGTGCCTTATGGCATTTAGTGCATTGCGACATTTTTGGACTTCCTTATAACTCTAAGGAAGCTTCACCATCCAGCTTACGTATTGGTTTGGTGGGGTGTATCTTATGATGGGGTAACTGAGCTGTATTTTTGAGAAAATGGTATCAAAACTTTGCCTAAATTGTACCAGAATACCATTTTAAAGACAATGGTAAAACCATTAAATCTTTCTCTTTTCGAAAATAAACCGTGGTCATTTCAGCAGACCACTTAAAAATGGTTGGAAGAAAATGTACCAGACTTCATAAAGACCGAAGATTGGCCTTCATCTACCCCTTGAACTACTACTTGAACACTTTGGAGAGTATGCCATGGCCTGCTCTAAAAAACACACCACGATTGAGTCGTTAAAGGCATCCCTTGTGAAAGCAGCCAATGGAAAGGGTTCGTGGTGCCATGGTCCGTGGGCCAGATCGATTAAGGGCCTGTGGTAATGCCAAAGGCGATCATTTTCAATACATAATATACCAAAAAAATATTAATTTGTTTTCACTTTATAGCATTTTTAAATTGTTTCAGTATTTATGGCTAAACTAGGTATGTAAACATATTTTTCTAAGAAAAAGGGTGTTTCAACTTTTTTTAACGCACACATTTTAATTAATCTCATGCCAAGGTATGAAGATACGGCAGTGGGAGATTAGGTGCTATGAGTGGTAGATCCTCTGTGGTAATTTGTATTTACCGAAGCACTTGAACCTTTTCTTAGTTAATGCCCCGTATTCCCTCAGTAGGTTAGGTGTGTGTTCTGGAGTTTCACTGGACTCATTGCAGAATCTGCATGCCACCTAGCTTCCTGAGGTGTCCCTTGATCTTACAGTATCCCGCAAAAAACAAAGTCAGGATGTGGAGTTTGTGTTTGTCGAGTTGAAAAGTTTCTTTGCCTTTTTTAGATCTGAGGTTTTGTCCACGACTTAGTCCTTGATTATCTTCTCCAGTGATCGCAGTTCCTCTTTTATGGTGTATTCTCCTACTTCTAAAAGGGGTTTAGGGCCCACGTAGGGAGTAGCAGCCCCATACCTTGCAAGTTTATCCGCCTCTTCATTACCATCCCCCCAAATTGATGATAGTTATCCTAATTGTCTTTTCTAAAACGCACAAAAATATAGGTTTTTTTTTCTAAGTTAATGCTTCTGTCAACATGACAAATAGGCGTATCATTTTAGCTTCAAGCTATAGGGGTTTTAAGTCTGTAGGGGTTTGGTATTTAAATCCAAATTAAGATGGTCAACAACCAAATACAGTCGAACTTCCCTATAACGAACTTCTATATAAAGAAGCTCTCCCTATTACGAATTTTTTTCAAGTACGCAGATTTTTCGATCTACTTTTAGTATGTTTTAATCTCCTTATAACGAATCTCTATACAGCGAATTTTTCTCTACCACGAACAAATTTTGAAGCTGGAAATCGAACTCTCGTGCGTTTTTGTCTCCATGTAACGAATTTTTCAAATAATTATCTGTTTCGCACATTAATAAAACTTTGTACCGAGAAAAAAGTAAGACATAATTAGGGGATTCCCCAAAAGTAGAAATAATAACAGAATGCTGATAAAGTGTTACCTACATTGGGACGAATTTCTTCATCAATTGACGTATTTCTAGCCTTTCTGGCGATGAGGAGTAACGTACCGACTAATGTGTTTGAATCTCTAAATGTATTAGAACATTTTGTTGAGGGAGAAAAATGGAAGAGTGTAATCCAAATTAAAATTACTGATTACTATTAATAAAAGTTGATAAGAAAAAAATTTCTGTATAACGAATTTTCTATATAACGAAGTGATTTTCTGGTCCCGTGCAGATTCGCTATAGGGAAGTTGGACTGTATAACTATTTTTTATTTAAACCACAAACTAAAACGTTCACGTCCTTTACGTCTCCACTTACAAATAAATCATCGATGATTGATTTAGTTATTATATTTTCATTGATTCGGACGGAGGCTTCCAGTTTCAATTTTATCGTCTTTCACTCACAGTAGGCTAATGGTGAGAATATAGCACATGGATACTGATAACGTTCCCCTATAACTGATGACAACATCGATACTGGATGCGCTTTAATTGATTTAATGAACCATACCGTAAGGCACAGTAATTGATATGAACAGCTGCCAAACATAATCAACGTCAACATCGAATCCTAATGCTATTGATTGGCAAGTGCAATTTCCAGACGTTTATGTTGAGAGTAATTTATTTTAATTTTGGATACGGATGTGAAATTAATTTTTTCTGGATGTTTGTAATGTATGTAAGTTAATTGGAGTATATATATAAATCAATAGTACATTGGTAAACATATGTACACACATACACATGTTGTATGTATATTTACTTGTCGTCTTTAATATCGATACTTTACCGTGCTTTGCATGAGAATGGACTGAAAGAAAATGAACTGAAGTCACAAATACAAAAATTCTGTTTTTTTCTGGATTAAATTTGCCTAAATTAATGAGTGACAATTGTAGTAAAAGCAGGCATCGGAAACTTTAAACCTTTGTATGTATGTACCTATATCGATTTTACCGTGTGTCGAGAAATACATGGAAGAGATTTTTGTAAATGGATTTAGAAAATTTATAAATAAACCAATATGGATTTCAAAAAGGAAAGAGTACTGAAAGACTACTGGGCGAGCTTGTACATTTGTTAAACACATAGACTTTAGCAAGGCTTTTGATACACTGGCACATGATAAGCTCTTAGAATGCCCATTTCGAATTGGTGTTAGAGGAAATGCAGCTTATTGGATTAAAAACTACCTATCAGGTAGAACAAATAAAGTGGTATCAAATATACAGTCAGCAAAGAAAAACAGATCATTTACGGTGTACCACAAGGTTCGAAGATAGGTCCATTATTGTTTATTCTTTATACCAACTTCTTTATATATATTCCTTCGTGTATTTAAAGAATCTACGGTATTTGCATACGCAGATGATATTGCTATTGTGGTCAAACATAACAACGTGGAAATGGCGATAACAATAATGCAGAGATAATTCAGCAAAGTCTCAAGATGGTGCCATGACCACAGTTTGGTGATAAATGCCGAGAAGGCAAAGATGATGCACATACGCACACCGAAGCAAGCGACAGGAGCCATTCATGTACATATATCAACGGAACGAAGGCTGTCCAAATACCCAAAGAACTGAGCCCATCGAAGTCGTTAAATCCGTAAAATATCTATGTATGTTAGGTAAAACTTAGTAGCTAAAGAGTGCTGTTTTTGCGATGGTTTACTACATGAAATACACTACGATAGATGTCCAGAGGCAGGTGTACTTTTTACTTGCTGAATCTAGAATATGATACGGAATTTTAGCATGGAACAATGCATCTAAAACGCGTCTGGATAAAATCCACAGTCTACAGCGACGCCTGGTAAAAATTATCAATCAATCAATTTATTCACTTACATAACTTAAAATGTACTTTTTGCTATTCATAGTCATCTTATAGTCGACTTTAAAGAGCCGGCTCGAAATTTAAAATGAGCCAAACGTCACTTTAAATAATTAGAGTCCGCTTTAAATTTCTCATAATATTTTCACGTTACACACCAAAGTCGATACTAACGATTTGTTCAAAGTAATTGGATGGACAGCTATTATGCTCAAGACATTGTCAGCGGAAAAATAGAGCGTTAAAGAGTGGATTTACATCCTGTAATAAGTTCTTCTTCAGACTTTTGTTAAGAGACAATTCACCACTAAGTAATTAGGTTTAATTAAAAGAAAACTCAATATGTTGCACACTGTTTTGGTGTTTTCGCTCATTTTGTGTTTATGCTGTTGGTGTGAAACATGTTCTTAGGTGAGTAGATAAAAAAGTTGAAGTGTAAATACGTCTGCCAGAAGTTTACCGTACAAGTAAATTTAAATGTGAAATGATACTCAGACAATCTCAACAGATTCACTATACCTGTCTCCTTTAACCCTTTCAGGTACACGGGAAACATATTTCCCAAATCTATTTTTTCTTATTTTCCAAAATGAATGATATTTTTTTTACGAATAAATTAGTTTTAAATTTCAATCTAGTTTTGTTTTCTTGTATGTCTATGTAAATAATTACAATTACAACTAACTTTAATTTGCTTTAATTTATCTTTAGGTTTCTTATGGACGTGAAAAGGCTAAAACGTTATACTATTCCAGATCGTAATCAATAGCAATTAATGCAAGAAAACATTTTAAGTAGCGCATCAAAAAGTGGCATTTGTTAGAGTGTTTTTATTTTTGAATTAATTTAAATAATATTACGTATAAATTTATTTAAAAAGCGGCTTATAATCCACACAGGATGTTAAAGAACGGGAATACGAAATTTTACTTCATTGTGTACGTATTAGTTTTTGTGTTTATCGTGCCGGAAGATTGATAGGTAAAAGCGTGTCATTGAGATTTATATAATAGTATGATGATATGATATGATATGATATGAATTCGAAAAACGTAAAAAAGAAGTCAAAATATATCAATTAAATTACAAATTAGTTCAAAACCTTTTATCAATTTCATCACATAAAAATTATAACAAACAAACTTACAGAAAATTAACAATTATATAGATACTGTTTAACTTCCAAACATTATATGAATTTGGATTTCAATCACGCACGATACGCAGGTAACATACATTATTGCAAATTTGTTTTGTAAATAAAAATAATAAATAATAATAAATTAAAAGAAATAAGAAAACTTCTCCGAACGATAAGTCGAGAAGCTCCTCACGACAAAGACTCTATAAATTTTTTTTTTGATATTTGCAGTGATTGAAGCCAGACAAGCACGCACAGTAGTCCCATGCACTAAACGCTGAGTTACAACGCTTGCATAGAAAGATTACAGCAAGCTTGTAAGTGTAGCAGCCCCATATTTGTATGTTATTACAGGCGACTTTAACATCGATCAGTAGTAAAGTAAAATTCACGACTTTAAGGCAAAATTATTGGATGTAACTGCAAAAATATTGTAATGGACATTCGATTTTGGTGTTCATTAGCTGTTTTCTGAAACAAATGATATCAAATCTTCTAATTAGAGTCCCTCTACTCCACGTCCGCTTTTAGCTTCTGCAGAAGGCAAAGATGATGCACATACGCACACCGAAGCAAGCGACAGGAGCCATTCATGTACATATATCAACGGAACGAAGGCTGTCCAAATACCCAAAGAACTGAGCCCATCGAAGTCGTTAAATCCGTAAAATATCTATGTATGTTAGGTAAAACTTAGTAGCTAAAGAGTGCTGTTTTTGCGATGGTTTACTACATGAAATACACTACGATAGATGTCCAGAGGCAGGTGTACTTTTTACTTGCTGAATCTAGAATATGATACGGAATTTTAGCATGGAACAATGCATCTAAAACGCGTCTGGATAAAATCCACAGTCTACAGCGACGCCTGGTAAAAATTATCAATCAATCAATTTATTCACTTACATAACTTAAAATGTACTTTTTGCTATTCATAGTCATCTTATAGTCGACTTTAAAGAGCCGGCTCGAAATTTAAAATGAGCCAAACGTCACTTTAAATAATTAGAGTCCGCTTTAAATTTCTCATAATATTTTCACGTTACACACCAAAGTCGATACTAACGATTTGTTCAAAGTAATTGGATGGACAGCTATTATGCTCAAGACATTGTCAGCGGAAAAATAGAGCGTTAAAGAGTGGATTTACATCCTGTAATAAGTTCTTCTTCAGACTTTTGTTAAGAGACAATTCACCACTAAGTAATTAGGTTTAATTAAAAGAAAACTCAATATGTTGCACACTGTTTTGGTGTTTTCGCTCATTTTGTGTTTATGCTGTTGGTGTGAAACATGTTCTTAGGTGAGTAGATAAAAAAGTTGAAGTGTAAATACGTCTGCCAGAAGTTTACCGTACAAGTAAATTTAAATGTGAAATGATACTCAGACAATCTCAACAGATTCACTATACCTGTCTCCTTTAACCCTTTCAGGTACACGGGAAACATATTTCCCAAATCTATTTTTTCTTATTTTCCAAAATGAATGATATTTTTTTTACGAATAAATTAGTTTTAAATTTCAATCTAGTTTTGTTTTCTTGTATGTCTATGTAAATAATTACAATTACAACTAACTTTAATTTGCTTTAATTTATCTTTAGGTTTCTTATGGACGTGAAAAGGCTAAAACGTTATACTATTCCAGATCGTAATCAATAGCAATTAATGCAAGAAAACATTTTAAGTAGCGCATCAAAAAGTGGCATTTGTTAGAGTGTTTTTATTTTTGAATTAATTTAAATAATATTACGTATAAATTTATTTAAAAAGCGGCTTATAATCCACACAGGATGTTAAAGAACGGGAATACGAAATTTTACTTCATTGTGTACGTATTAGTTTTTGTGTTTATCGTGCCGGAAGATTGATAGGTAAAAGCGTGTCATTGAGATTTATATAATAGTATGATGATATGATATGATATGATATGAATTCGAAAAACGTAAAAAAGAAGTCAAAATATATCAATTAAATTACAAATTAGTTCAAAACCTTTTATCAATTTCATCACATAAAAATTATAACAAACAAACTTACAGAAAATTAACAATTATATAGATACTGTTTAACTTCCAAACATTATATGAATTTGGATTTCAATCACGCACGATACGCAGGTAACATACATTATTGCAAATTTGTTTTGTAAATAAAAATAATAAATAATAATAAATTAAAAGAAATAAGAAAACTTCTCCGAACGATAAGTCGAGAAGCTCCTCACGACAAAGACTCTATAAATTTTTTTTTTGATATTTGCAGTGATTGAAGCCAGACAAGCACGCACAGTAGTCCCATGCACTAAACGCTGAGTTACACCGCTTGCATAGAAAGATTACAGCAAGCTTGTAAGTGTAGCAGCCCCATATTTGTATGTTATTACAGGCGACTTTAACATCGATCAGTAGTAAAGTAAAATTCACGACTTTAAGGCAAAATTATTGGATGTAACTGCAAAAATATTGTAATGGACATTCGATTTTGGTGTTCATTAGCTGTTTTCTGAAACAAATGATATCAAATCTTCTAATTAGAGTCCCTCTACTCCACGTCCGCTTTTAGCTTCTGCAATTCCCATCAAAATTCACTTTCATTAAGTTAGACGAACTCCTTTGCCGTTTATTTAAACGATGCAGCGGCGTTAGTGTATTCATATGTATCTTTCATCTCTCATGGGGCACAGATTAAAAGATATATTCACTTATCTCTCAGAAAACAACCCTAATATGTAACACAAACACCAACTACACGTATGCAGTTAACAAAGAATTTATAACTTACTTAAATGCTATACGTGCGGTTCCTGCCAGAAGCGGCATACCGTGCATTATCCTTGTGCCTTGAATAGCAGTTGCGGTATCAGCCAAAATAACTCATCCTACAACAGCAGTGTGGAAAAAACTACAACACACACATAAAATGAAATAAAATAAAATAGAATGGAATATAGGGAAGAGAATCCAGCTTTGTCCCTTGCCTTTTTTTTTGTCATGAAGCATTCTTGTTTATTTCGTTTTCGCGTAGATTGAAAAACTTTACAAAGACGGAGCGGGACGACGCGACGACGAAGCGAATAAACTCGGATTCTATTTTATTTTATAACATTTTTCGGGTGATAAGAAATAAAACAAAATTTTTAAAATGGCGTGCTTCGGAGGTGTTATTGGATGGTTTCCCTTTTTTTCTCTCACTTCTAGTTTGCAAAACTTTCTTCCAGCGATTTGGGTGCATTGGGGGCGAATGTGCAACACTGTGTCACGTTTAGTACTTCTTTACTGTGGCACGTTGCAATTGTAAAATCTGATATTGCCAAATATACGAGTATGCGTGTGTGTGTAGTCGTCCTTCACTGTACAACACCCCGTTACCCATGATGGGATAAAGGCGATGCACAGGCTTGGTGTGCGTGTACGTGTGTCTCTTTATGTAGTGCAAAAATTTCTTTGGCATTAAAAAAAAAAATATTTTTTTCTTGTTTTGTGTTTTTTCCTCCTTTCATCTGATTCATATATTCATCTCTCTGTGCTGTGGTCTCTACTGGTACGAGGTGGGAAGAAGGACTGCACTTGGGGAGAATGGAGTCGCATATCGTGTGCCCGCATCTGGGCGCAATATGATTTTTATAGGTTTCCATGGTCATGTGTGTTGTTATGGGACAATATATGTACACGACCCGTGACTGGTCGGCTATTGGCTCGGAATGAGTCAGTCGCCTCTATAAGGATTCCTCTACCAACAGTCGCCGCATTTGGATGGCCAAAGGGATATAAAGTGGAAAAGTTGAATTGGACATAAATGAAAATTTACTACAGTTTTCCGTATCATTTATGCGGTTTCTCTTTTGCTTTTCCTCTCATTTATTGGGATTTTGGCAACGATATGAGCTGAATACTTTGCAAGAACGGTTTTCATTTTCAACAATGTCATATGGATATGCGTTTCTTTGCCACTTAATGACAGCTACTCAAGACGAAGAATGTTGATGTTTAAAGGCAAATGTGCATTTAGAGTCGATTCTGAACTACTATAGTGCAGAGTAAGAGTAGCATCGAGCGGATGGAGTGGATGACAGACAACAGATCTTATAGCCAACAGAATACTCAACAGGATCCATGAAATTAAAATGGTTTAGAAAACCACAACATTGGAAAAAGACAGTCTTACGGAGTTTTCATAAATGCATCAAATTTCTGGTTAAAATCCTCAAAAGAACGCTGGACAAAGGAAAAGTAGAGGAACTTTTTCTAAAAGCCATAATCTTAAATACTATAAAAATGAAAATGCTTAGGTTACAATAAATGGTTGTTCACACAGTTTCTCCGAAACCACTAGATGTAGGAACTTAACATTTTGCACAGTAAGTCTTTATTATCCCTAAATTTGAGATCAGAAGCGATTTTCCGAAATTCGAGATTCAAGGGGTAGATAATAATAATTTAGTAGTCGGCTGATAATTGTATAGAAAACATGTTGAAAGATACTGAAGTTTGTTGTGTGGCCATTGTACTGGCCGAGTACTTAACACAAAGAAAAAGCGCAGATGGATGAAAGAGTGGTATCCGCCTTCGTCTATTGTTTGGATACTGTTTTGAGACGTGCATGGTTCCTGTTGGCATCGCCTCAAAGTACCACATTGTTGCCATTGTTGGCTCTACTACCTCGTCTCCACTCTTTTCGAAGTCAGAAATTCTTTTTAATTCCTTTCTGAAATTAGTGCGTAGAGAGTTCAGTTTTTGAACTAACTGCACTTTATCAGCCTCCGGATATTTTCCCCTGTATATAGAGATAATTTTTTCATATTGTTCATTTTTTTTTCTCCCTGATGCTGTATTTCTTGCTCCTTATTTTCCAAAAAACCGGCAGAGTTTCATAAACTTCGAATAATTAATGAATGAATATTGTGCAATATTAACTACAGACGATACAATTTTTTTTATATTGCAAAATAAATATCAAACTGATTTTGATTTTGCGCTATATATTGTACAACCTCGCAATATTATCTACAGACGGTCAATAATATTGCGCAATATTGTATTTTTTTCAAAAAATAAATAAAATTTTGTAATTCTAAAAAATACGTGTTTCATTAAATTCGAAAAGCTATCAAACCAACTACACTGAGAGGCACAATTAACCGCCCACCCAGTTATTTTACGATTTTAGTAGATAATGTTTCAAAATAGGAAATTTGAAATTGTTGTTTTTATTACCCAAACCATGCTCACAATAAACCCATCCAAAAAATTTCCTATTTTGAAACATCATCTACTAAAATCGTAAAATAATTGGGTGGGCGGTTAGTTGTGCCTCTCAGTGTATGTAGTAAATACTTTGATGTTTTTACGATCTTGCGCTGTAAAGGACTAAGGCGTGAGTACCGATGGCGATCTTAGTTCTCGATCTTCGGATTAGATCATGTGATCTATTTTTGTTGTATGCGAGACAAGTCTTCCTGGTTATGGCGAAGTTACATATTAAAGTTCCTCCACCCGGAATCCGCGAAGTATTTTTTCTGGATCCCTCAAATGGTTAGATTGAACATTTTTATGATCACGTTAACAAGCTTTGGGAATGAATATCACTCAAACTTTCCTCCAGGTTTGGGAGATATATTTACTATACACAACGGAAAAGTTAGTAGCTTCTGAATATCGCCAAAAGCCACGGTATAATAGTCTCCAAGTATTTTTTTTTTTTGAAGAATTATGGGTAGAATCTCATCAAGACCTGAGGCGATCTTTCTTTCGGTGATCACTACTTTCATTTCACCCTCCGAAGCGAGTTGCCTCTGGGGCCTTTGTGGCGGGCACTCTATCCTATTGTAATACTCTCTACATCCGCCAAAGTAAGTGTAGTAGTAGTAAGTAGTAGTAATTTAGACTTTATTCATACAATTCTATTTTACTGACCAGTCTGACCTGGTTTAATAACCGTCGGTCGGATTGACATTTAATAAGATGAAACCAAAAACAAAATATAGTACATTGAGATACAATTTAACAAATTAAACAAATTCGAAGATGGTTTGTTGAATATGGAGGAAAAGGTTGATTTAGTGTCGACCTTGGTTCTTTTCGCAGTAGCGTTCGAAGATTCGTCCTGAGGCTTGTTATGCTAAGCTACCTCCTTAGGCTGTTCCTGACATTTTACATCCTCAAAATTAAATTTTTTTTTAATTTCCCATTTGACCCCCTAAAGCTAGCCCCCCAAAGTCAGCTGTTTTAGTTCTGTGGCCTATTGTAAATAGGAACTACGAATTTGTACTTTTCGTACTGTTTATTTAGCATGGTACAAAAGTTTGGTGAAATGATATTAATCAAATATTTTACAAATTTTGTTAAAAAGCAATATTGTAAACACAAATTTGTATGGTCTGTGTTTGGGCCACTAATTTCTACAACTGTTCCAAATTTCAATAGTATACATATGTCAAATAGTCTCTGAGAAAAAGGCCTGTGACAGACAGACAGCCAGACAAACAAACAGACAGACACCGAACTGATTCCATTAGTGTTCCGTTTTTGGGTACGGAAAACTCATTAGTCACCAAAAATTACCACGAAAGGATCGACTGCTGCAGAAGGTCTAGGGGTATCCATTTAATGGATATTATATAATTTCAGTAATAATCCAATGATTTCCTTAAATTTGTGTGTTTTTTTTTTGAAAAAAATGCTAGAAAGCTTAAATTAAAATTTTCTTTTACTTCAGACTGTAGGGCAATAATAAATCACTTTTAACACGTATTCTTTTCCAATAACTATAAAATGACTTTAAAGAGAATGCTATTTTCCATTCACTCAAGAAAAGATAAAGGATAGAACACATGATGTCACTGTATCTAGCACATATAAAAATAAATGAACTGATTGATCATGGAAAAATACGCCACCCTTCAAACCTTCAAACCTATAAACGATTTCCCAAGTAAATCACTCTTCAATGAATGATTTTAGATAGCACACCAATCTTGCAGATACATGTGTATGTATGTACATATGTAATTCGTTTGGTGAACTCTCAACTCACCAAATAAACTCGTGAGGAAGCAATAAACTTTTACGATTTCTTCACGACATACGAGTGTATAAAGTTTAAGTAAGACTCCATTTTCAGAACTTTTTCATCCTCTAAATCGCAGGTAAGACCATCATAGCAAGTTTATACTCGTATTTTTCCCAACCCCAATCGAATGAGAAGAAAACAAATATTAAAACGCGTGTGCATAAGCAAAAACCCGTTAGCTTGCACTCTTGCACGTTATTTCGTTGAAAAGGAGGATGACGAGGTCGACGACAACGAAAACGTCATAGCCGTTAACGTTCGACCATTACAATTATTATGTGCACCAACACTATCAACGAACAACACAATATCCTTTGGCAGGCAACAAGTTTATACTACATAAGGTTGTAGCAGAGATAGAGATACTGTATCTGCCATCCTCCAAATAGGTTGTGAATGCTGGCAAACGTGGCCTTAAGTGCTCTCAGTGATAGTATTCAGGAATAGCTATCTGCATATACGCCAGCTAGTACGACGACAACGGGAATCCACTCCCATACCCTCTACCATCCTTGTGCGGCTGCTTTGGTTAAAGGTGGTTCCAATGGACCCAGGTCCAAGTTTGGTAAACAGAATAATAACAGGTGTCTTATTAGCATATAAATGAAATTGGAATAGTTATAACAATTGCCACCATTCTCCATGGTGGTGGCCCGCCCTCAATCCAACGAACCGACAGATGGTGATGATGATAGAGCTTCTTCCGTCCAAGTCGTCGCGTTGCGTCGTTTCGTTCGTTGTGTAACTCTAAGCAACAAGCTGTCAATTTGAATAGTGCAACAATGATGATGCTCAGCATTTATGTTTATTATCTCTTCCACAGTTCCCTCTGAATTTACTCGTAGAATAATCGAAAACCGTTAAAGACATTAGACCGGTGTGCAATTTAATTTAAACGTATCGTCGTCGTGTCTTTTCCTCTTCTTGAATAGAAAATCAGGTCATCCCTTAGGCAGTTCTTGCTATCAAAGCGAAATTGTCGTTAGATACGAGTAATTCACAATTTGAGATGGGAATGCTTTTTCATACCCTCAAGGCGAATGAATTGATTTAAATATAATATAAAGTTCTAAATTTTCTCCTTGTTTAAAAAAAAAAAAATTAAATTCGAGTAACTTTTCAAACTGAAAGGATTGTGTCTCTGCGAACCATACTCACTGAAAGTATCTATGGCATGAGTTCAAATAGATTGTAGAGTTTCTATTTGAAATAAATTAATTTAATCTAAATAGAGTTGTCGGAACAACAGCTGCAACAACGAGTACAGTCTGTGTCACTGAAAAGTGAAGATCAGCGTAGAGTATAGACTAAAAACATACTTTTTGAAGAGGTTGACAGCACTTTCTACATTAAAATCTGCTCACCTGATATTCTTCATGCTACTCGTCTTTTGAATAAAAAATCTGAAATCTGGCAGTTTTAATCTGAATCCTTCAGTCTAAAAGTGCAGGATTTATTCATAAATCGTTACATTTAAATCATTGAGCACAATAAAAAAAAAAAAGAAAACAAGACGTACTAGGAATGACGGTGGTGTGTATGTACGTTACGAAATATACTAACTGCTGCTCTTCAAGTTTTGCATAAATTTTACCCAGCATAACGCAGGCATAACAAAACACAAAGCGTAAACCTAAAAATAACATATATAGGTATTCGTACATTACATAACTCAGGCCAATCCAACTAAGTGTGCAATGTCTTCACAAGCGCAAAGACCAATGAAACAAAAACTCAAGAACATGAAAGAAACATTTAATGCCCGGAAAAAAGTTTTTCCTCCTTCATGTTCATGTTTTGTTCATGCACTTAATAACTTGGAAGTTGATGTTATCGTTATTGTTATTGTTGGTGGTACATAGTTATGTTCGGAGTTGGTACTGTTTGCGTTATGCTTTGACACGTTTTATCGGGTGGGGTGCAACTGACTAAATTGATGGAATATACATGGATGTTAGTATGTACTTGTAGATCTTAAGTTATGCAATATGGAAAAATACGGAAAAATGACCTTCTAAAAAAACTATATAACACTTGATTGAATGGGGATTAAGTTTATTTAGTTTATTAAGTTTATAATTTATTTTAAATTGACAACTGCAGGTTGTCGGTTGAAAAATTACAACTTTTTCATCACAAAAAATATTTTGGCTTCAGCAGTCCTAGGTAGAACTAAGCCTAGCTTCCCGCAACCATTTGTGTGTGCGCGTTAGTTTTTTGCACGAATGGAAGGGACCTACAGTTTTCTGCCGTCTCCAAACGGCGAGTTGGAAAGCTTTACATGACAAATGATACTCTTGAGTGCTTGTCAGGCATTCGGAAGAGGCGGGCACTGTGAAAAACTTTTTAGGTGTTTGCGGCGGGATTCGAACCCAAGACCGCTGGCTGAGTAGTCCGACGCACTAACCACTTGCACAACGGTTTTTTTTCATCGCAGTGATTACAAAAATTGTAACTAATCTGTCAAATCTGTCAACTGATGGAAATCCCAGGAAATCATCCGGGAAGTGTTTACTCTTTTGGGAGTTCATTTTGGGTAAAATATTTGTTTTGATAGGGTTTTAAATTTGTTGGAATTTAAAAATTTAAAGTGCAATTCTTCAGTGCTACAGGAAATTCTCTTTCTTTTGACACCTCATTTGTTAAGATTGGTTATATATGAGAGCCGCAAATGGCACCTATACTACAGAAACAATATACATACATATGTATGTATATGATGAGTTAACCAAAATTATCAGGACTGCATTACGTTCGACAATTTTTTTTTATTAATTTTTTTTTTCTTTTCACCGTCTTGACTGTTAACATATCCAGACGTAACGTACCCCTATCACAATCATATAAAAGCGAATTCGTAAACGGAAATTTGTATGTGTGAGAGTAAAAATTTAATGTTTGCTCCTAGAAATGTGCCCCGAAAATTCGCTTCGGGTACCACCACTGAGCTTAGACTTAAACCAATGATTTTGAGCACATTAACGAACCTTGATGGTTTCCTATACATGCATACATACATATGTACATATATAATATAGGTGTCTCTACTTTTACTACATTGGGAAAACTTGAATTTGAGTACAGACACAGACACGCATTCAATACAATTCAACAAATAACGAGACGAAGAAGGAAATCGAACGCACATATGTTACGTATGTAAATTTCTGTCTGTACTGTATTTTTAGCTTTCTGTATCATAAATCTATCAAGTACCTGTATCTATTACATATTATGTAAAAATAACCCCATTGGTAGTCATGCAGCTCTTTTTGGTATATTTCTTACTATTTCCAATATTTTTCCCCTCTATAACCTTACAGAGTAATACGAAAATGGTTAAATAGACCCAATCGTTAGGGCTAAAACAGATTTGTGTAGGGTCATCCAACAATTTCGTGTATTGTTTTACCGTCAACATTCAACTATGATTGCGATGACTTTTGAGAATTAAAAATTAGCCTCCTGCTTCTAGTGGTCGGCGCAACTGCTACACTTGCTCCTATCTAATGTCCTGCTCTGCAGAAACAGCATGCCTTAGTTCGACCAACAAAAAGTTCGAGCAATGAGTTTTTGAGCTAGCAATAAAAATCATTTTTATACAGTCAACTTTCAAAGTGTTTTTAATTTTTCTTGGTGCTGTCAACACTTTATTAGTGTTTTATATATTGGCGTTACAACGCCTTCCAAAATTTACTGTTTACCTACATTTTTCATCACGATAATGATCGTAAATACACTTCATGACTTGACAGATGTCGGGTCCCGTAGCATAGATTTTCCAGCTCAAATTATTTACCTTAACAATATCAACATCTTTTGAGCTCATGTTAGGAGAAGTTGGAGTTTAAAAACAACCGTAGCGCAAGTGGTTAGTGCGTCGGACTACTGAGCCAGCGGTCTTGGGTTCTAATCCCGCCTCAAACACCTAATAGTTTTTCACAGTGCCCACCTCTTTCGAATGTCTGACAAGCATCAAAGAGTATCATTTGTCACGATTGAGCTTCTCAACTCGCCGTTCGGAGTCGGCAAAAAACTGTAGGTCCCTTCCATTCGTGCAAAAATATAACACGCACACACAAATGGTTGCGAGAAGCAGCCCAGGTTCACATCGAGCTGTAGCGCCAACTAAGTAAGTAAGTACCTAACTCGATAAACCTTGTAAAAATTTTTTAATAAGGACACTCCTTAATAGCTTGTTTGCAAAGCAGAAGTTAGTAGTAAGCAATAAAACTAAACTTATGCGTTTCAGTCTTACTTCGAAATATTCTTTGGACATTGATGTTACATTTCATGCATCTAACTGTCATAGACATAGCTTGATGAACTGCATCTGTGATGTGCAAAGTCCTAATACCTTATATGACGAAAATATCGGCTGTGATCCGAGTTGTTTTAAAATAGAAATAGTCGAGTACTACAAATATTTAGGTATAATTATTGACCGACATTTGAATTGGAGTGAACATATTTCCAGTTTGCAAAAGTATCTACGATCGTCTCTTCGTATGTTTTACCATCTTCGGAAATACTGCTCTACTAGGACTTTGAATAAATATACTCTGGGATTTTCCACTCCAAATTACAGTATGGTATAAGCTCCTGGGAGGTACATACCTTAATAAACTCCAACAGCTAACTGTCCTGCAAAAAAGCGCCATTAGAAAAGTATGTAAATCCGCTCGCCTGGCCCACTCAATGGAATTATTTAGAAGAATGAAAGTTCTGCCAGTTAGACATCTATACTTTTTTAAAGTCCTCAAAATGCTCTTCATGATAGGTGGCTATATGCAAAACCCTATCTCTGATACCCACAATCTACGAAGGAACACTGGCACCCTCGTTTCTATTCCTCAGTTTCGCACTTCAAGCTTTTGAAACTCTTACTCGATTACTGCTTGCAAGCTCTTTAATAGTCTTCCCGAAAACATAAGAATCATAAGAATTGAGTGTATATTTCAAAAAAAAAAGTTAAATCGTGGTTCCTACAGTTTAATCACAATGAAATTGAAATTTTGTTGCGCTTCTTTACTTGATTTTTTCTTTTTTGTGATTTACTAATTTCTGCTTAAATTATAAATATGTATATTATCCTGCTCCCCTTATTTTACAGTTTTTGTTTTTTGTATTTTTTTTTCTTGTTAAACTTACATAACATGTTTGTTCACCCCACACTGTAATTGTAATTTTTGAAGTTACATTTCTCTCTATTTATTTTCATTAAATAAAAATGTCACTAACTATTCTCTTAATTTTGTAAAACTTTGTAAAACAACTGAAACCGATTAATGAATTGAGAATAAGGAATTTACTTACTTTACTTACTTTTTTACTACATAAAAAAAACAGGGAAAAACATGTATGTATGTAACCATTCTCAGTAATAATATATTCGATATACATATTTAAATGCATACATACATACATCTGATACCTATGTATGTATAAGAGCTATTTCACATTGCCGAAGTGTATATTTTATCGGTCATACGCATACCTCATCATTTTGAAATTTGGTTAATGATTTTTTTTTGGTTAATGATTTTATTTGAGTTTTACTAACTATATTTATTGCATTTTATTAATTTAAAACATTACGTATGATGTTGTACAGCTAATAGCGGTAAATAACTTAAAAGAGCAAACAACCTGTGTCTATTCTTTAAGGATGTTCTGGTCTAGCGCCATTGAATTTGACGAGTTTTTAAATATTACAAAATACAGTTATGCTCGTATACGACTCACAAATACTACATTGAAAATATGGGGTGAGTATTTAAACTTTGTAGATATATTTTATCACTTTAACAATATACAAAAAAATTAAAAAAAACAATGATAATAATTTTAATTAAACAAAAATTGGTTTTACAGCTACCCTCTTCAAAAAAATGTATCTTGGTGGTGTGTCGTGTTTTGGCTCTTCCACTGATCAAGACAAACAAAACAAAAAACATTTTAATCAGTATGAATGTAGTTATCGCAGGAACTAGAATGAAAAAAAAAATTAAAAATTGACAAAATGGCGCGTTGTTGAAATTTACGTTTCGAAAAAAAGACCATTTTCATTACCTTTTGTATGTAAAAAGTAAGAAATATTCAACGTAAAACTTTTTTTTTAGTTTCGACGATGAGCACTGGTTTACTGAATAACATACTAAAATTTGAGACGAATCGGTCGAGTGGTTTTTTTTTGTCTCACATTTTTGTTTACATTTTACCCGCTCCTTTTACCTGCTTCTGCGCTGACTTGCCCAAAAGGCTGTAGAAGTCAAAATACTGGAAATATTAATACGAAAATTTAACAGTATACTTTCAAAAGCCTATAATTTTGAAATATAAAAAAAGAAAGATTTTTTGAAAAATCTAGACCAGAAGGTCCCCTTAAAATACAAATATCGGAAACAGAACTTAGTTTAATTGTTTAAAAAAAAAAAATATCTTATATTGTTTTACTACTATATATTTCTATTACATAATAATACATTTAATAATATTTGTAGATTTTATTTATTTAAATTGTGTGCTTTGAATAAAAGACAAATTAATGTGTGTTGCAAAACTATTGACTGGTTAAATTATACATTCACATGCATGTTCATATGTATAATACATATCAGCAAAAGAAAGATATTTTTAGCTACATAATATGTACACATGTAGGTATGTAAGAATTAATTGGAATTCATTCGAAAAGAATATTAATCAATACCGAAATGCCAGAGATAAAGTATCTTTCCTTTTTATACACATCCATCTAGACATTCCAATTCCAATAAGTCAAATGCAATGCAATTATGTCCTGTCTGGGATTCAAAAACTCGTATGCTGGGTATAGAAGACCTTTACCTAACTTGAATATCGCGACTTTCATAATAAATCTTAAGTGGAATGCTAGAAAGGCATTTCATGAAATTTCTACTTACACAAGTAATTGCTTTTCGGTGTCGATACGTTTATAATTTATCTTTTCCAAATTTAACTTCAAGCCAACGTACATATGTTATATGTATATACATTTGTACATACTACATTAGGCAGGTAGTGAAGTTAACTATTTGCTTATGCATTATGACCAGCATTAATTTATGTACATTTATAACGAGACGAAAGAATCCCGGATTCCTTTTCACGCAGGAGCCAAACATTTAAATAACATTTGAATCAATAGTTTTTTTATTTTTATGTTTATAACTGGCCATTCGTCATTGTATTGTGCATTGTTTGCAGTTTTATTTCGCCTTCCTACGTACATATTTAAACCGAATTCACTCTCCCCTTCCTTGTACCTTTCTTTACCTCAATTATTATAAACTCAATTAGGGATAAATTTCAAAGAAGACCATAGGGACGCACAAATCGAATTCCAGCATTGATAGAAAATTAACATCCCAAAGGAAACGGGCTCTTCATCTAAATATGAACCCCAGCGCCGCGCCGTCCCGCATCGCCCACAGAAAAAAGGGATAACCCAAAATTGAATTTTCCTTGGTTCAATCAACAATGAGGGTGACGCGTAAGCTTTGCCGTCACCGGCGAAATCCCCTGGGACAAGAAAATACACCGAGTCTAAAATAATAAAAAAAAAAATATATAAGAAAATATTCGCCGGATAAAGTGTTGTTGGCCGGGTAACGGAAGGGTACAATTTTCACCGAAAAATAAAGAAGAAGAAACAGAAAACCAAGAAACAAAGAAACTCTTTTTATTCAAATTCTACATCACTTCGTGCCGGCACTTTGTGAATCATTAAAATCCGTATACACTCGTCATCCTCGCAAAGGCATTAGTATTGAAAAAATACGCTAAAGGGCTAAAACGATAAAAAGAAAATTATATTGTTACCTTGGCTTGAATTGAGGAATTGTGAAAAACATATGAAAAAAAAAATTATATTGACTAGCCCGATACTTAAAGGGGAGTTTGCACCTGGTTTCTTTTTAAAAGAAGTTTTACTTGAAGAGCTTTTTCTGAACATTTTGTGGTACGATTTTTTCGCCCGAAGAAGTTTTTGGACGATTATTTATCTTTTACTTAAACTCTAATATTATATAATTTTTTTGCTTAAATAAATTTAAAATAACTAGGTACTATTATAATTTGAACTAACTTTTTTCTTTTGTTTTTCTTTCTTTGTTTTATGATTTGAACGGTTTCCTTTTTAATGTGTTAACGCAAAATGTGTCAAAATCTTCGATAAAACGGTGTCTTTTTTTTAATTCTTAAAAATATTTCAGTTTTAAAGAAAAAACATTTTTTTAAATTCGATTTTATTATTCAACTAGTTGAACCCGTGTTCGCGTTGCTTCGCATTCTAAGGGCTTTCTCATTCATACAAATATGCAATTGGAGTGGGAGCGAAGAAAAATCAAATTATTTGTCTAAGTCCACAAAAGTGTTTAATAAATTTTGTTGATTAACTGCGTTTAATCAAAAACGTTTCAATGTGTAACTTTTAGGCCCTAAGTGCAGATTTCATAATTCTCAAAAACCGCACTGTACCGTAGCCTGTCAACACTTCCGCCTCTACCAGATGTCGTTGCAGAATTGTAACTCTAGGTCGGTTGCCGTTACATAATTAAGGCGGGCTCAAGTTTCTTAGAAGAATAGTAGGTACACCCATTTTCAGTTTTAATTTATGTGATGGAAGCCCTGGATGGAGCAGATAGAGGATTTAAAAATTCGACCAGATAGTTGGCTGTTACTTCTTGGTCTACAACCCGGTTGATTGAAATACTTACATTCTGCACTTTGACCATCAGCACGTGAAAATATCTCGCTATCAATTGCTGGAGCTTGATCATTCCGAGGCAACAAAATAGCTCGCTCACAAAGCTAAGAATTCTCACGGTTTGTTAGTTGTGATATATAACCGTAAAAGGATAAATTTAATTTTCCATTTTCTTCCGGAAGCGTTCTTCCACCAATTTTAAGTAACAAATAAGAACATTTTGTGCGTTTGGATTGCCGGCTGTTCGTGAACGCATATTGGCGGTCAAGTGCATCTGAGTAACAATGGACCCCAGAGACTTGACTTTTTCAGATAGGCATTTACTTCACCAGCTTTTGTGCCTCATGGTACTACTGATAACGTTTGCCTAAAGTTTATCCTGTTAGGTTCTGTTAACGATTTCCACTGCCTTACGGTACATTCGTCCCACACAATGAGATTCCGGGGAATAACGTAGCTACTGACCCTGACGACGCGACACCCAAGGGCAATATTACCTTGGCTTCGTTTCACTGAACAACCAATACTTCCCAGATGATTTATTTATGGGATGATGATATGTATATGCAGGTATATACATATATGAACCAAAATTAGATCTTAAAGCAACAGGAGTTCATTTTGGGTAGAATATATATTTTTGATATTTTTTTGTTTTAATTTGTTAATAACATTAATAAACTAAAAATGCAATTGACTGCTCTAGAAAATTCTCTTTCTTTTGACACCTCACTTGTTAAGGTTGCTTGAGTGTGAAAGCCGCAAATGGTTTTAGAGCACATTGAAGTGCAAGCCACATGATCACGTTAAGCGCGCACATATACTCACACACACACACTATTGCAACGATACCCACTGCTGCCCAGCTGCTGGCAGTGGTCATCACTTTTTGACTATTATGTAAAAACCAGTAGCCTGAGCAAAAAATTACATAGCTTGTGATCATCCCGGGTACTGAAGAAGCATTTCAACAGAAATTTTTATCGAAATCTGTCCAGCGGTTTTCACGCTATTAGGTAACCAACAAAAAATCCTCTACAGTTTTATAATATTTATAGATATAGTGGCCATCGATGGCGATACACCGGTTATAGCGATCTTTCAACTTTTTGATACAATTTTTGTAGTACGATTTGTCTGTATCGGCGATTACCTCTTCATCGGCGCTAAATTTCTTTCCAGCGAGCATTATCTTAAGGTCTGAGAACATGAAAAAGTCGCTGGGGCCAGATCTGGCAATTCGAAGCCCAATTCATATAATTTTGCCATCGTTTTCATTGATTTGTGACATGGTGCATTGTCTTCTTCTTTAAATGTGGCCGTTTTCCCGCGATTTCGTCCTTCAAACGCTTCAATAACGCTGCTTTTCGTCCAATCATCAATTCGTTGTTGTTTTTGGTCGATTGTGAGCTCGCGCGGCACCCACTTTGCACAGAGATTTCGCATACCCAAATATTCATTAACGATATGTCCAACGCATTCCTTTGATATCTTTAGAGTGTCAGCTATCTCGATCAACTTCATTACACGGTCATCCAAAATCATTTCGTGGATTTTGTTGATGTTTTCGTCCTTAACAGCCTCTTTTGGACGTCGACTGCGTTCATCGGCTTCGGTGCCAATTACGAATGGTTGCTTTGCCTGGCGCAGAATCCGGATAACACTCATCAAGCCACTTTTAGGTATCAGCAGCATTTTTTTTCATAAAAAACAGTGTTTCATTAATACACGACATTCCGTTTTATCCATTTTTTTCAAAATAACAAAAATTGCTTCACTCAAAATGCTATATCTCATAAACTAATAGTCCGACAGCTATCAAATTACACATAAATACATGTATCTTTTGTAGGTTGGTACTAACTAAAAATGATATGGATTTAATTCTAGTGGCGCCTTCTCATAGGAACGATACGAACTTTTAAGCTGAACTGTTTGTATTTCAGTGTAGCATTTTCATCCGTTTAGCTAAAAGGTGTATGTGTAGAATTCTCTTGTAAGTTGCCCTTTTAGAAATAGGGCTAGGATAAAGTATTTCCGGTATGAGTTCGTTTTTAGTAACATTTTCCGATCGAATAATGATTCCTCCCAAGATGGGAACGGCATGAAATTATCGATTCTAGATGCACCGCCACCGGAATCAACCAATAGTCTATTGTTAAAGATGTAATGCCGAAACATACGACCTTTTCCCATGTACAAATGAAGGGATTATGTTCCACCATATTGAACGTGGGAGCCTGTGGGTTGTTATTCTACTTGCAAAGTGACAACAATTTTCACTTCGACAGGGACACCCATAGATATTCCAATACAATGCAGTGTGAAAGCCAGCTTTCTTGAAGGCCTGCCTGCTCTACAAATTCCACTTCCAATGACCCTAGTTTTTGTAGAATTATATTCAGTGCCCCGTAATATCCTCTTTGAATGCACGTTGTTCCTTTTAAGTACATTGCAGATATCAATCTTTTCATAGTCCACTCTGGCGCCATTCTTTGTAAAATCTATAATCTGGTTAAATTTTATGGCAAGATGCGATAAAAATTCATTTCGAAATATATCGACTGCCCTAATGCGTCTTAAAGTGGGTGTCTTATACAAATTTGGAACATTTTGAAAAAATCTATAACTTCACATACAGACAAATCTCCCTTAGGCGTTGAGTGACGGTGACAACATTTTTGATGTCCGTCCAAGAGATAAACACAATTAAAATGATCTTTATTTATCAAAACATTAAAAAAAAACTCTATTTTATTTTAAACGATTAATAACACAAAAAAACAAAAAAAAGATAGGATTCCGCGCTGGGAGAATATTTCATAGACCTGCAAGATATTTTCTTAACGAATATTAATAAAATATGGAAATGTATCCAACTTTCATAATGATTCATACAAATTGGTTCATATGGGAGTAGTTTGGCTATACCATTGATTGAGTACTGTACTAAATGTGATCGTTATTTCTATTGTATTTTCTCTTTTCGTTGGCATCTGTTGGCACTGTGAACAAGTAACAAAAATTCAGTGTAAAGCTACCGAAGATTTTTTTGTTTTTGTCCGCCTAAATTAAATAATTTCTAACAGATATGCTTGTCCGCGTCCGATCAAGGTAGTCTCCGGCTATTGGAACATAAAATGTATGCAATCTGATATATAAAAACTTGGTTATGAAAATGTGTCCGTCTAAGGGATCTGTCCGTCGAATGGAGCTCTCCGTAATGGGACATTTCACTGTACATCATTTTTTAACAGTTGCTTAATATTTGATTTGATTTGAATATCAACGTACGAGTTGTACAAATACCTTTTCCTATCATAAGCTGTAACTTACTATACACTTAGGTACTTGTTTATCCCTTTTGATAATCAGCTAAAGCTGACATTATCAAAGGTAACAAATTGGAAAACCCTGTCTTTGTCATATTATGATACTTTCAAATGGTTTCATTTTCAAATTTAAACTCTTCTCGCTTTCCAAAACAAGTCTCTTTCTTTTCCCATTTAAATCATTGGCTTGCTTCAAGTTTTCTCACTTCAATAGACAATTTGCCGAAAATCGTTTGCTATGAAATATCTTGTTCATGAAAACTAGGAACACCAATAATGCTAATGCTAATCAAGTGTAGACAAAGGAACAAAGACCATGTCATGCCCCCAGATCAACTATGTACATTATGTACTTTTGTTTATACATAGATATATCTACATAAATACACTTGTTTGTACATTCACACTCTTTCCACTTGTGTGTTGTATGAGCTTACTATCCCAATATCAACTTGGCAACCTGAGGCTGAGATGTGATGTTCCAAAAACACTTTCAAATTCCATTGTAGTCCATGTAG
The DNA here is from genome assembly GCA_949775065.1 of Brachyopa scutellaris. Taxonomy (NCBI): domain Eukaryota; kingdom Metazoa; phylum Arthropoda; class Insecta; order Diptera; family Syrphidae; genus Brachyopa; species Brachyopa scutellaris. Next base: position 22,798,139 of record OX459112.1, read on the forward strand.
TAGTCACTGAGAACGAGTACAATGCGAGTTAAATTGAGTTGCAATAATGGCATAGTAGTTCTTTCTAACTTGTCCTTGTAGACAATTTATTTACTCAAATATTCGGGCTAAAAATATCATGACATCATTTCCATAAAAAAAAAACAATATTTCGTTAATTAACAAAAATGGTTAAAAGTCTTTTATTCAATAATGGCATATTTGACAGCGAGGTCCCTTTTACTACGAGTGCATTTCTTTTAAAGCTCAGAAGGACTCCAGTTTAGCAGTACATACGTACAAGGACAAACGACAAGAAGAAGAAATTGGTAGTCATGTATCATATATATAGGAAGGTAGATATTTTATGCGCCTGCATTTCCTCTGCATAGGACAAGATGTCGGGTGCAATATTCTATCTGATTTGGCCAATTGTTTTGAGCTTGCCTTTATGTTTATGTCTGTTTGTGATTGTTCTGCATGAGCATTATTAAGATCCCTGAATGGAAGGGATTTTTATGTAACTCAGAAACTCTCTTCGTTGCCATACGAAGATGATTCTAGATATTCAAACGTAACGCAAGACGCAATACAATGGTTAAGGGGGTTATGCAGAGCAGAGTAGGTACCAAGTAGAAGCTTAAATATTTCTTGACAATTCGAGTATTTGTGTAAATATAAAATTTATGCGTCGGAAATTGTAGACCAAAAACTATTCGCATTCCTGAATGCATTCAAAATTCTCAAATTAATTGTATGCATAGTTAATGCATTCAAATTCATATGAACATATGTATGTACATACAGGTGGACAAGGTATTCTAGGAATGGAAATAAGTAAAAAGGATGGTCTCTCATTTCGCATTTCGTCAGAGTAGAAGTGTAAAGGAGAAAACTGCTGAAATATGTATTTTTAATTATTCCTTTTGTATATTATTATTGGTCTAACTGTGAGTTCTAAGAACCTTGAGAAATTTTCAGAGAAACCTCCGGTCACCAGGAAATTAAAACTATAATAGAAGCCAACTGGGACGGCCTTAACAGCTTCTTTAGGTATTTTAACTGGTCGCTATGTTTCCTCGATAGCGACTTGGACGCCGCCACTGATATGATCACAAACACTATTCTCTCTGTGAAATTCTTCCATGACCAAAAATTGAGGCAAAAAATACTACAGTGTCCCAAGGGTAGTAAAAATTTTTGGTCATTCGTAAAAAACATTAAGAATTCTGCCTCGTCATCGATTCCGACGCTCATTTGCAATGACATTCCAGCTGTCAGCTCTTTGGACAAAGCCAATCTGCTTGCTGCACATTTTGCAGCTAGCTCAACGCTTCCAGATTGCGCTTTGCCTCCGCCTGTACTTGAGAGCGTTGAATACTCCATGGGACAAATCCACTTTCGCACTTGTACAGTTGCAAGAGTACTTAAAGATCTTAACATTCACAAATCCGCCGGTCCAGACGGTATATCCCCCATAGTTCTGAAGCGGTGTTCTTCCACGCTGTCAAAACCATTGCGTAAGCTTTTATATCTTTCCTACTCCTCTGGGCTCTTTCCGAGTAGATGGAAAACAGCATTTGTCCAACCCGTCCCTAAAAAAGGCGAATCTTCTTCTCTCTCCAGTTACCGACCCATAGCACTTACGTCCCTCCTTTCCAAGGTCATGGAAACTCTGATAAACCGTCAGCTAATGAAATATCTTGAATCACGAAAGCTTCTCAATGACCGACAATACGGCTTTCGTAGCAAAAGATCCACTGGTGATCTGATGGCATATCTCACCGAAAAGTGGAACAAATCCCTTCATAACTCTGGTGAATGTAAGATTGTTGCACTTGATATTTCAAAAGCATTCGACAGAGTTTGGCATCAAGCTCTTTTGTCGAAAATGCGTGCATATGGCTTCGATGAACATTTTCTTCAATGGATTAGAAACTACCTTTCGGGCCGTTCAATACAAGTTGTTTTGGACGGTTTCAAGTCTGCAATTCACCCTATAAATGCTGGTGTCCCCCAGGGCTCAGTTTTGTCTCCGACACTCTTTCTTATTTTCATAAATGATCTCTTGTCTGCCACATCTAATCCAATACATTCCTTCGCTGACGATAGCACCCTCAGCTTTACATATTCGTTTACAGATTCACGTCCCTGCTCTTCGGCTGTGGAACTGGAACGGTTGCGTATGTTAAGCTCATTAAATTCCGACCTTGACAGCATAACCAAATGGGGTATAAATAATAGAGTGGAATTTAATGCTTCAAAAACCCAATGCTTTCTTCTGTCGTTAAAGCGTAATCTTACCCAACAGCCATTATCCATGAATGGCTCTTGCATCGTTGAAACCGAAAGGCTTTCCATTCTCGGTATGTGTGTTAATGCCAACCTACGTTGGAATGACCATATATTCGAAGTCGCCAAAAATGCCGCGAAATGCCTAGGTTTCCTCCAACGATGTAAGAAATTCTTCGCCCCTTCTGATCTAGCTACAATTTATAAGGCGTATATTCGCCCCAAGCTCGAGTACAATGCTCATATCTGGTTGGGTGCTCCAAAAACATCACTGCACCTGATCGATAGAATACAAAAGCGCGCGATAAAACTAATAGGGGATAGAAACATCACTGAGTCAATTGACTCTCTTGAACACCGTCGTAATGTTTCCTGTCTTTCCCTGTTTTATCGCTTTTTCCACAAGCAGTGCTCCAGTGAAATAGCCAGCTGCATTCCTACCCTTCAACAATTTTCCCGCAACACACGTCTCGCAAGGAATGCCCATCAGTTTACCCTTAAGCCCAACTTCGGACGTACAGTAAAATATAGAGATACTTTCTTTAACCGCTCAACACGAATGTGGAATGCTTTACCAAACACGATTTTTCCCTCCCGTTACGATCTACAGGCATTTAAGACCAATGCGCATCGGTATGTCCTCTTTCATCCTCCCTAAATTTCGCTTGGCCCGCGCTGTGGAAGACATTTTAAGGGTATTCATAACCCCTTTAGCGCGCGTGAATTATAAAAAAAAAAAAAAATAATAAATTTGGACTTAAAGTCTCGTGGATTAGTTTCGAGCGCGGGTGTTTGAGAGGCAGTGTCCTAGGACCTGTCTCAGTCTGAACATAATATCAGAGACCCAGTACATAAAATATTATCCCAACAGGGCCCTATACGATGGGGCACAACTGATAAGGATTGAAAATTTCCTCATTAAGGCGATTCGAAGGAATATTGCGAGGGCAATAACCAGCGACAAAAGCCTGATCTTCGGGGCTTATTACTTCAATGAAATGTACGACGAGAGTACGCTCCTATCGGGCTTTATTCCACCAGAGGCAAAAAAGGGATGATATTCCGGTATTGTACCACCGCCACCGCGGTGCGGGAGATAAGCGGCTCATCCACGTTGGATTCGATGCTTATGCTCATGAGCTTCTTCGTTTTAATACCGCAATCGCGGACCGGAATAAATGGCATACTGAAAGGCAATGATGAGGAGGGGGTCGATAATGCGATCTCACAGTTTGGTGCGTTACTAATGTAACATACTAGTTTTTAAGTTAGGTTAGCTGTGTAGGTTAAAGTACGCAAGGGGGTCTTTGTGGAGTAGCCGGGCCCGCTATTGCGATGCATCGTTTCCGAAAGTTGACCGACGAAGCTGCGGCCTCGCTCAGTTCTCGGTGCCGCGAGGGGGCGTTGTAATGGCGAGGGGCAAGCGTCCGAGGATGGTGACTACTCGAGGCATTAGGCAACGAGCGCTTACCACCTTGATTGTAGTTAGTTTAGGTTAAGTAGCTTAGGTTATTTTAGGTAGGTTAAGTTTTTATAGTTTTAAGGAAAACATAATAAAAATGGATATGGAACCCAACTTTTCAAAATGTTCTTGGGATATTAGTGTTTAATTAGCGTAGTCATAGTACATTTAGGTTAAGCTCGAAAGACAATAGTGTTAGGCCTAGAGTGTCCCCTAAGCGGCAGTGAGCTAAACTACGTCTTTTTTGTTTAGTTTTTAAATTAGATTTAAGCATTTTTGCCTAACTTGTAAGTTTATATTGAAAATTAAGTAATAGAAACGTTTTTAAAATTAAAAAAAATGATCATAAACATAAAAAGCTGATGCGCCACTTTGAGAAGGACCAGCAACCATATTCTCCCATATTCGGTCAAACGTTCATCCCATATTATAATACAAAATATATTGGCGCAAATTTATAGTCAACCCCCACTTTATCAGTTTAACTCCGTACTAATCATACGCAACTTTAAACTTAAAAGCATACTTTAATTTTTGTTCAATAATAGACACTTTTTAGTATGCTAGCAAATAATTTCTATTTCGCAACGTTCCTATGAGAAATTTTATTCGAACACACATAAAAGTGACAGTTTCGATAAAAAAAAAACGTAGTAGTCTAGCTCCATATTAAATATTTAATACGAGGTTCGGGTGATTTTAACTTAAATACGAGGCGCTAACGATAAAGTGGGCTTTATGATGACTATAATTATGAAAACGCTTAGTTTCGTGCTAAAATAATTTTAAAGTGTACTTTAAACGACTATAAATTTGCGCCATTATTATTATTTATTATTCTTAATAAAAACTATGCATTGTATAAGAAAGTTGTTGATACAGAAATAAAAATGACTAAAAAAATATTTTTATACAATCAATTATGGTTGCATTAGTTTAATTAGCTATTGGAGCATAAGAACATATGTCAAAAGCTTACGGAAAATCTTTACTTATGCTGTTTTTCCATATGCATATTTGCGGGAAAATTTCTTATGTTGTTTTTTGCTGGTCTATAACTCAGCAACCGTTAGAGATGAAAATAAGAAAAAAAATATGGCAAATAGAATTGCGCATCCGTTAATGTAAAAAACGACATAAGCCGACTTATGTCATTTCCTTGTGGCCACAGATATGTATTTCCAAATATGGTCCTACATCATGGCAAGTTCTTGATGCGTATTATAGGTATCAGGAAGTAATATTGATGGAGAGCCAAGCAGCTATCAAAGCCTGTTCAGCAGCGCTGATCAACTCAAAAATTGTTGAGGAAGCTGTCAATAAACTGAACCAGATTGGGCGATGTAATAAGATCACACTGGTCTGGGTCCCGGGACATTCTGACATCTCGGGAAACGACAAAGCTGATGCTCTGGCTAGAGCTGGATCAGCGACCCCTTTTATCGGTTCTCAGCCTATTATTGGCTGCAGTTCAGCTTATGCTAAAAACAAGCTTCTTAAACTGCTGCGACTACAGCACTATAACCATTGGCACGAACTTAGGCCATGCCGATAGGCCAAAATGTTAGTAGACGCGCCCAGGCCAAACAAAACTAAGTTTCTGTTACACCTTAGTAGAAATGACCTAAAAATCCTCACATGACTGGTCACCGGGTTCACTCCCTTAAACGAGCACCTGCACAAAATTGGAATCAGAAGCTCGGGCCTTTGCCAGATGTGCCTGGAAGAAGATGAGACGGCTGAGCACTTCATTAGCGATTGTCCGGCCTTTGCTCGAATCAGAAAGGCCAATCTAGGCAGCTACGTCCTACGGGACGTTGATCTACTGGAGCTCAATCTTGCCCTATTGCTTCGCTTTGCGAAAGCGACGGGCAGATTTAGATTGATGTATAATAGCTCAGCAACAAATCGCTAACTGAGCGAATGGGGTGGTACTTCACCAAAGTACAATGGGCCTACAGGTCTACGAGCTTGTCGTCTCTATGGGATTACCCCCTTCCAAATACAATACAAGAAATAATATTGATGTCAGTTCTCATTTTTCTTGTGTCAAATAAACACTTCAAAAAGTTTTCTTATGCATTTTTAATAATTTTTTTTTTTTCTTGAAAAGTAACTTTGAAAAACTTTCTTTGAACTCTTGAACGTTTGAAAAGAAAACAAAAAATAACAAAACCGAAGAGTAAAAATTAGCTGCAAACTATTTCGTGGTTAATATACTCAAGTTGTAACTACCAATAGAAAAGGTACTCGTACTCGAAGCAATTAACCCAGCAAAAGCATATGTAAACACTGTTAACAAAAAAATAACATTTTCATTGAGCCTCAACTGGTTGACTACAAATTTTCCATTGCCATGAGACTTTCTCTCAATACATATGTACAAAGGTACTCGTTCTCGTATACACAAACAACTGTTGCCCCAGGCTCTAAAACCCATCCAAAAATATCTACACACACACACATTTGGCAAAGCTGAATTCTCTCGTTTTGGTATGCATGCCATTTTAACGAAATTAGTTTTAGAGTCTAGAGGTTGTTACCACATTAAGGGTCAGGTCCATTTCATTCTATGGCCGCCTCTTAACTGCATCCTCGGGAAAGTTTCATTAAAACTAATAGCCCAGTGCGCATTATGTGGCTTTGGACTTTTATTTTAATCAAGGCAATAAAGTGACAATTAACTTCAGTGTCACCTGTTTAAATGCCAGATGCAAGTGCAAGTACTCCACTGCTCCAGCTGCATTGCCATTTGCCAAGTCCAGTTCTAGTAGAACACCACATATTCCTGCTGAATTGGCAACTTGTTGTTGTAATTTTATTTAAACCATTTAATATGCATTCTCTTTTAAATCCGGTGAAATCAAGAGGAACTTTCCAATATGCGAACCAACACAAATTTTTGTTTTGATTTTTGATTCGCTTACTTTAACCCGAATGATGCGGTTCGAAATGGGTTTGAACCACTAAAAACGCGCAACGTGGTAGTGCGGATCGTTAAAAATTGTAATTTGCAGCCACCGACAAATGTTGGACCAACGTTAACGCATGCAATGGTATTCGGAGTTCTAGAAAATTCAGCATGAGAATTTATTTGTTGTTGAGTGCGACGCCATGTTCCTGGTGCATTAGATACCTACAAAAGGGGATGATGCAGCAAGAGTAAAACAACCCATCGCCTCACCATCGCGCCTTTTAGCAATTTATCATGTAGAAAATGCACAGCAATTAAACCGCCCCAGTTTGGTAGTGAATTTAATTCATTGGTTAACCAATTTGCCAAGCGGTAGATAACCATGCATAACTAGATGGAACTGGGTGTACCTCCCTTCAATCCTCGGCTGAGAGATTTTAGGGAAGAGTGGACTCGTATAAATAATTAATTTTGTAATAGATCCGATTGAGCTGGACTTAGTTACATATGAGTGGATGCTCATAAAGGCTTTGTTTCAAATCAATTTGAAACGAAAGAGCGGTCAACACTGGAAGTTACTTTGCGAATTACTTTCTGGTATGTAAATACATCAAAATTCGATTCAATTGATCAGGACTTTGTTTTAGATGTAAAAACCTGATAGGTAATATATGTACATAGTGTGCATATGAAAGTAAAATAAATACTTGAAATCAAACTTAGATAACGCGTTTGATTTACAGAAATGAAGCAGTGTGTGGTCATATCGCAATTTAAACTTAAAGTTGTTTAGGGTTTTTGTCACGAATATATGAACAGTTTTTTTTGGGATAGCGCCAATACAACCCCACATTCAGAATCGGATTTAAGCTTTACACGTCATTTCTTTTATAAAGCGGATTCCATAGTCTCCTGAGCAATAAACTGACATCAGTCAATGTTGTCGAATATCCAAATATCCGATATAGGGAATTTGCGATATAACGAACGCTTTTCACATTTACATTAGTATCTCTATATAGTTAATAGTGGCCACGATTTGCTATCCGATAGAGCGAAGCTATAAATAAATTGACTTTAAAACACTGGAAGTATTTATTTTGTTCCTAATATGAGGTCTGTTCCTGTACTGTCCAAAACAGCCGAAAACAGCCGAAAACTACGCTCCCTTCTGTCAAAAACTACGAAAAATCTTCGTACGGGAACAGGATTTGACTGATTTCGGCTGTTTTGGACAGTACGGGAACAGACCTATGATAGCGTTTTTCAGTTTTTTTTTTCGCTGAATTTCCATGGCCATACACCCAAAGTATAAACCATCATATCTAGCATGTTTTTTTTGTCTTCTTCTTCCACTTGGCACTTACTTGTTTCAAAACGGTTTCTTTTGGTTACTCCAACAGTTTTGAATTTTATGCTCAGACTCAGTGATTTTTTTTTTTTTAAAGTAATTTACAAAATTTGTAAACTTAAATGGCAGGACCATCATCTATTCAATTTAACATTAAGTATAAACGTCCAAATTAACATATTTGTTAATGACTTCTAAAAAAAAGTATAAAAAACGATCGATATAACGAAATAGTGAATGACCTCAGATATTATATCATTCGCTATACATCACGTCCACTGTATTGGCATTTTGAGATCCTTTTTGGTAATAATTCATACAAAATAATTGAAAAGTTGTGCTTTCCCATAAAATAACTGATTTTATTTTTCTATACACCTTTTTTTCTTCAGCTAACGTCGCATCGTCGCGTCTTAAATTAATCTTCCAAAATGGCTTAAGACTAAAAACTTACATACAAACTAGGGTCTAATAATTTGGCTCCGAAATGAAAAACAAAATGAAATTCATTATTTTAAACAGAAAGGAAAATAATATGTTAAACTATGTAGAATTAACCAAAAATAATATAGCACTCTTTTGATTTTTATCTCCAAATCCACTTTTCAGGTTTTGTTTTACCTTTTTGTGACAATTCTGAAGTAAAAACAGAATTTTCTGGCTTGATCATGGTATTCCCATTGAGTGCATTTTTAATTAAATGTGAGTATTTTAAAGGCTCTGACTTTACAAAATTATAAATTGTTGAATTATAAAAATTAAGAGTAAAATCAAAGAGAAGAAAAATCTAGTACACGTTCATCAAAAAAGTTAAGCAAAACAGACGTCGGAAATGGATGTTCTTAATTCGAAGTTTTTTTTTAAAAAAAAGACCGTTAGAAAGATTATCTTTTTGTACAAAACTCCCAAAAATTCCCTTGTTTCTTTCTTTGTTTAGGTGGCGCTATAGTTCGGGATAAACCAGGGTTTACATCTCGCAACCATTTGTGGGTGCGTGTTATATTTTTGCACGAAAGGTTGCATAATAGGTCCATCGCGATCCACTGGGACCATCCTATGGTACAATGGTAATGGTACCTAAGCCCAACGATCTCTTTTGTTCTTTTGCAGTATAAGGCAGTCATGCTAAACGTAGGGGAAAATCCCTACATGTAGGTATTTTTAGCTTAAAAATGAACGCGTAGGGAAAAAGGACAGATTTTTAAAATAAGCGAATATGTAGGGACTTTCAATATTGAAAACAGACTCTGGATTCTTCCAGAGTCTTAATTAATGATTTCATGAATACCTTAATGTTATCTTACTCTCAAAATATCTATGTAAAAGTCACGAAAATCTCAGTTCAATTTGCATCATTCGGTCATATTTGCAGGATTCAAATTCGAATTGTTATTTTGAAGTTTTTGTTTTTGCATTTGTCAGTGCAATGTGAATTCCGTTCCTTATTTTAATTTTGATTTTGTGCTGTTTTTGGTTTGTTATGAAAAGAAATAAAATAAACTTAAGCATTTTAAGCCTTTTTTATTTGATGAACGCATTGTGTTAAATTCTTCCTTTTGAAAAATTACGTACATTTTGGGAATTGTAGGGGAAATGTTGCGAATGTGTCGAGCAAGAAAGGGATTTTTCCATCTTTGGTAGGTACTTTTCTTCTTTTTTTTTTAGTTGCCATCACTGGTGTAAGGCCGGCCAAAGAGCTTAAGATATCTACCTATTCTTGATCACCCGTGGGTCCGTTATTCTTTAAGTTTGTCTTGGTACCGCATGATGGTGGTGTTATAGCCAACTCGCGAATTCATCAGCAAATTAATTTCCATCCAAACCACACTAGAGTGTAGGTACTGGTGTGGTCTGACCTGGATATGTCTGACTAATATCTTAAGCATAGAGTGACATTTTTATTACAATTTCCATTCTAGCGACACACGATTCTAGAGCTTGGCTTGGCTATGTAGATGGGCCTCTCCTTTCGGATATCGGTTTTGTCTCCAAAAACTCCGCCGTTAGCCTCTGCCTGGAAGCAACTACAGTCGTCCGGAAGTCTAAGGGACGTAAGATTTAGTTCTGGTTCAATCGTTTAGTTTAGATTAAAGAACCCGTGCCGTTGAAGGTTTTAGACCCGTCCATATAGACCGCAATATGGTTTTGCGGTGTCAGCGCGGTACTAGTCCATCCTTTTCTCACGGATCGGCACTGTCCCATGAAAGATTTGCTATTATCTTACTTCGTTAACTTTATTTAAACAAGTTTTGTCATCTAAAATCACCAACGAAATGAATAGAAACAGTAACTCCGTCGCTATCCCCTAGTAAAGGGGCTCATAATTACTCCTTTATGAGTTCGTTATTTCAGACACTCTTCCTCTGAAGAAAACTTAATTTTTCCATAATATTACTTTCCTCCCCCTAGTCCTTTACTTCTATTTACTTGTGCTTAACTGAAAAATTCTTCCTTTTCCCCAAATATCCACCTCCAAGTTTGCGGCCGTTGGGGGGCAGGAGTATTACTTTTTGTTTTTTAAGTTTTCCAACTGTCCTCTAGTTATATGCCCCTTATGTCAATGATCAAATGGAAAGTAAAAGAGCCATGGGCGACGTGGCGGGTGGTGGAGGAAACATGCAAAGAAAATTAGATGATGAGAACAGAAGAAACGGAACTCGACTTTAGCACGCGTACCATAGATGTGGTGAGAGCACGTAATCAATGTTAGTTAAGGTTAACAACGCTAACACTATTCAAGATGGTTTGAGGTGCCGCAAAGGATCCGCCACCGCCACTACCGCATGACTTCGTCCCAGCCAGCCGCGTCCGGCACTATCCAATCGTTTTGATTGCTTAGCAAAGTTTATACGTTATGACGGACATGTCGCCGGACGTGCCTTCATTAATACCCAGTGTCCGAGAACAATGTAGTATTTACCATTTATTGGAGCATAAACGAAAGATCCCTGAATGGGGATTGGATATATAAATTAGTAATCAACGCGGTAAATTGGTAAATTACAAATATCTGCCTAAGGGCTGCGAACTTCTAGCTACGAAAGTTTTCGCCTTATAGATATCCTATTTATCTAATTGACAAATTACTTCTCACACAATATATGAATCTTAATCTAGGTGGGAAGTTGGAATTGCCATAATAAGGATTGTGCTTAATTTGCTTACTTACTGTTTTAAAGGAGATACAAAGAGCTAATTTAAATTATAAATGACGGCTTTGGAATATGAGTACTTTGCATATTTCAAGCAAATAAAAATGCAGAGTTTGGATTTTGTGGATTATTAGGTGGCAATGTCAATGGAATAGATATAGTTTCATAATCGCTCCTGACTTATACAGTTATTCTAATTAAAGTAATATGCTCCAATAAGCTGTTTTTACCTATTTAAGCCTTAAATGCGTATAAATCGAAAATGTAATTTTTGATCTCTGTGGCAATTTTGTCAAAACTCGCTCGGAAGTCAAAAAAATTAATTTAAAAAAACTAAAACCCGACTAAGTGCCTGGCCACACACTGAGCGGCAATCGGCAGAGCGGCAAAAAAAAAAAATGTAAAACATATGAAATTGTAAAAAAAGTAAAAAAAAGTAAAAAAAATTATCTTAGGTTTGTCCAACTCTAAAGAGTAAACAAAACAGCATTTAGATATGTAGGTATGTGCTAGGTCAAATTGTTCCCCTACGAACCTCAGTAAGGAACTCTTATTCTGTTTCACCGACAAAAAGCAAATAGGTGCATACATATGTCCAAAGGCCGTCGTTATCCACTGCTTGATTCGTTGCTTGGGAAAACCCCTTGGCAGGATAGCTCGCCATAAATTCCACCAACGCCTGAATTTGATTTGTTGATGTTTGTATGTTTTTGCATTTTTAATTCCATTCGTATAAAAATATAACACGCACACACAAATGGTTGCGAGAAGCAGGCCCCGAGCTGTGGCCCCACCTAAAGTATGTTTTCCCCTAAATTAAGAAAAAAAATAAATTATTCGATGTATAACTTTTCTAAAACTTACATTTTGAGTCTTGCGGATTCAATTTCTCCAACAAAATCCGAACGAATTGAAAACATGAAAATGTTTTCCATTGTCAATTCCGATCGTCTCGGAGCACACCCCTCAATTCAGTCGAATTCCAAAAAATGCGAAAAACATCACACCTAGGAAACTGCCAAAACAGTAAGGATTGGACTTCGATCGAAATCGATGAGAGGGGTGTTTAACTCATATGTCTAGTCAATAGATAATAATGCAGCTAAATGCAAGTCATCCAAAATATTAGTGGAAAACCGACAACTTCAATACCCATGTACCTACCTTAAAAAGCCGTTCGATCCAGCAATGTAAACTGTCCGTGGTTCACTTCTGAGGTCCACAAAGCTATCAAAGGTCAAAGAGAATCGTATTGTATGCAAAAAGGAAACTTACATAATTCTACGAGTAATAACTGGAACTTGTACAGTCAGAAGCATAATTAATCATCTTTTGTAACACGATGATCCAAAAAAAGTTATTTTCTATCTAAACTGAGTGTAAACCAATACTTTGAAAAGTTCTGAAGTAACCTGCGCTCTTTTGAAGTTGGGAAGAACGGTACAATAAGGAACATGTCTGATGCGAATGACCTAAATGTAAATGTCGCAGATAACGGGAGGGGTATACACGGTTAACCAACATTCTAGCATTCGTTTGTTTTTGAATCCCAAGTAATCTGTTGGCGGATATCTCATCATACACATACTTGTACATGCATACATATGTACGTTAGTGCTCTTAAGTCGGATGCTGTTTGGGGAAGTCAGTGTACTTGCATCAAACTAATTTTGTCTTACATTAGCAAGCCAATTGTACCTATGTACTCGTATGTTTATGTATGTACTGTACATATGTTTTAAATAGACCAGCACGATTTCGCTGAAAATCACGCCACTTAGAATCGCCTACCTGTGTATACATGTATATATATATGTATATATGTATATACATACGTAATTGGGCACCTGTCAATTCTTGCCACATACAGGTCCGTCAAAGTAAGGCACCCCCGATTTGGTGGTAAGACCACTTTAAATGATATAACTTCTGAACCACTATAGCTACAGAAACAAAAAAAAAAACATGCAAAACAGAGAATTATTGATTTAGCCCCAACCTTTGGCTGTAATAATTCTTTGTTTTATCATTTTTGTCTGAAAAAAAATGGTTTTTTCTACAACGTCTGTTAATCGTTCCTGAAAAAGTAAATTTACATAACAACAAAATTGGTAAAAGATAAAAGTTTTATAAAAAAAAAAAAAATTATTTTGTAAACGTTTTGAGAAAAATGCATTTTAAGTTTTAAGAACAACGAATTTTCATAATTTTGAGTTTCGGAGTCATAACTTTTTTGTGGCTGCAATGAATTACATGAAGTCCTCAACATTTTTTATGCACTACTGATTTATCTTTCCAAAATATACAAAACTGTTTTTGTAGCTACAGTAGTTCAGAAGTTATATCATTTAAAGTGGTCTTACCAGCATATCGGAGGTGCCTTACTTTGACGGGCTAAGACTTGGAGGGTGTGGGTGAAAATAGAACCGCCCTGCCGTACGATTTTTTGTTTGGTAGAACTTCAGGAATCTCCAGCCAACGGATTATACTTTACCTCTTAACTGGGACACCCTGTATACAAGTCTTAATTTAAGTCTCTATAGGTCTATTTGGTAACTTTTTTGTGATCAAAAAAGAGACATCTGTCAAAAAGTAAATAATTTGAAAATCCTCTCGGAGAGTGAAATCGTTTTTTTTAACCTTTAACTGGGTAGGTGGGGTGCTGAGAACACATTTTTCAAAAATATTATGCTTTGCGACTGACAAAACCCGTTGTCGGTATAGTACCTTCCGGTTGTTTTCTATTATACAGATTCAGATGGTTTTAAAAAAGTTTGGTTGTACAAGTAAGCCGTGACAGACTCTTCATGCTGCAAAGGTGCTGTCAACACCCCACCTACCCAGTTGTGTAGTTTTTTTTTACTGGGTGAATTTGTATACATAGGTAATTTGAAAATGTCATTTGAAAAAGATCAGGAACGCATTCAACTGTTATTGACACTATATAAGAAAAGACTCAAGTGAAGAGCCGGACGCAAATTTGTTAAAACAAAAAATAGTTTCAAAAATTAATACGGAAAGCACTATTTTGGAAAGGACGACTAAAAACTCTAAAGTTAATTTTTTTAACATTGTTCTACCTCAGAACGATATCATAATGACAATTTCATCATAGAACGACTTACTAGAGGAAAGATAAGCGTAATAAAGTGAAATCATGATGGGTTAAAGGTTAACTATTAAATATTTTCACGAAAAACTAATTTTCTTATGTTTCGCTTACAAATAGTGATTGATATTTCACAAACTGTCAGATGGTTGTTTGACAGAGGTCCCTCGTTCACTCCAAGAAAAAGTTTTAGCACGAAATCAGAGGAGATCACAAGAGTGGACATTTTTTGACAGTCTCATTTCGCTCTCTCATCTCTTGATTTTTGGTTATTTTACGTAAAATTACCAGTTACCGAACAGTCCTAATGATTACGGCCTTCAGTGCTAAAAATGATTCCATTTAAGCATTTTTCTCTGTTTGCATTTTTTCAATGGTTGCCATTCTACGAACTAACGTGTTTTCAAGTGGGTGTTGGTGTTTTAAACAATATAACATTTTCGATTTCCGTTCGCTGAGAACGCAAAATGTAACGCGTTTATTTATGCAGCCCTGTATTCCGTTGCATTTTTATCTGTTTGAGATTGTGATTTATGAAGTCATTTGGATTTGGATTACAATATGCACTTCAATTCATATCTTAAAAGAAATACACGGTTGAACACCTTTATATACTTACCAGACTTTATTTGATAGTTTTGATCTGACTCTATTGCACTAGCATCTTAAAAGAGACATTCAATGAGAATGAGATAGAATAATTGACTATTTGAAAACTGTCCACTTTGTTAAACGTTCTTTAATTTGAAATCCAAACTCTTAGTAAATTAAACATATTTGTGCGTGAATCCTGGTAACAATTGTTTATTGTTCTTTAATTAGTCAATAAATATTTTTATTTACTTGGAGTAGCGAAGATGTACCTACACATTTTAGGATGTGAAATTTAATGTTAGTCTGGCAATTTGCGAAATCCATTTAATCTAATTTTTTCCCTTACATTCTCAGCGGACCAGAACCACCCTACCGATAACGACAATACAGCAAATGCGTACACCCCAAGCAGTAGTGACAATCGCCATCACACAACATTATTACACGTATAAACCCCGACCCATAACCAGCACCATTCCCATCCCCATCGCCATCATCACGGTTACATATGTTTGGATGTGTCGTGTGTATTTGTCGTGTCGTATATTAGAATTGTCGAAATTGATCAATATCATTTGCAGTAATAAAATTGTTGAATTTATCGTCGAAATTTATGGCAATTCGATGGAAAATTTATAAGAACAAAACGAACATAAACCCCGTACTGGCCGGGGTGGGTACAGGGGAGGCTTCGTGTTCTCCTTATGTTTACAATTTTGTATTTATGTTCTCATAACCCGAGTGGAGAGGCAATGGTTTGCTTTGCTGTTCGCATTCCATAACCATAACCGATAGCCACCTAAAAGGACGACAGTGTATCCTCTGTGGACGAGCTCCTACCGATGAATGAGCGTGCAAAGGCATCTCTAGACGAAGGGGGCAACATTATGCCCTATAGGACTCAATACATTTGATGAGGGTGAAATACCCTTGAGAGCGGCAAGCTTATACACTTTGATGACGCCTGTTCGGGCGTGTGTGTGGATCCCGTTTGGTGTGTGGGTGCGTTTTAAGGGTTCTAATAACTTTTACTCGTGACATTTCGGTTCTTTTCAACATGCACATGCACTTTCTCAGTCTTTGGTATGAGAATTCTGGGTAAATTTTCCTTACCCCACTTGAAAAACAGGGTCCTTCAATGGTTGAATTTAAGAACTCCAAAGTGGTACTCAAAGTAAAAACTTTACTCTTTTGCTTGTCTGTAGTTTACCCTTTATCCCGCCATTCAAAAACACATACACACACACAGAGGGAAGGGAAACTTCGTGCACATCTCTCGTCGTTGAAACTTTTAAATTTAAATAATTTTAAGTGGTAAGTATATGGTATGGTGTTCTCTCGTCCCCATCGCCAAAAAAAAAAAAAAACGCGCCAACATTGGGAAGTGCGATCTCTGTGTGCACTCTAAGGAGACGGAGACTCTGATGTTGATGATGATTGCTTAGTTAGAACAAATAGAGAAACGAGGGGGTGGTAATAATATTTCACTTGGACTTTATCTTCTACCAACTACATAACTATCCCGGAGTTATTAAGGACATGAATAAAAGTTGAACACTGTTCAATTATAATTGTTATAATTATTTTTAATAAGTTCACTTAGGCGAAAGAAGAAAGTGCTGAATGTGTATGGAAAAGTGCTCATCAAGATCTAAATGTCAAGATGTGGCCTGGTGACTTTCCGAATAAATGGACTAAATGCCAGTGAAATACGTTTTCTGGTGGAATGACATCTACTTTGTACTTCAATGTCTACATAAATCAATTACCCACCAAAAAGACACCACAAGCAGTTTTTTGCACTTAAACTATCCAATCTTCAAAAGTCTGCGAAATGTACAAAATTCCAAAAATTGAATAAATTTATAAAACGTGGATATCGGAAACTAATGGAACTATACTCATACTATCGTACAAATGAATGTGTAAAATTAAATACTATTTCCGCTCAAATAACCTCACCTTTGTGTTCAGATTAACTTCGTGTTAGAAATTAACGTTCACAAATGACTGCGCAGTGCTCTGTCATTATCCAATTCCTGGACTGAACTTTTCCACTTTCATTCATACAGAAAAGCCTATCTACCTCGTTCGACTGCTGGTTTTGCTTTGTTCCATTTGAAGCATACACCTCGTTTGGCCCCAAACAATAAATCAAAAACAACAATGATCTTCTGGTTAGAAAACGGCACTAATCCCAATAAGTGGACCACTGGTGCTGCTGCTCATGCTGCCGCTCTTGGCACTCTTCACCACCCTGGATGCTGCAAAATTTATAGCATTGTTTTCTTCACGCGGCTCATTTGCCACCATAGATATAAGTATACCTGTGCCTAGTCCGGTAAATCCTATAATACATACGACATGGCAAATCCACAAAACGCGTCAACAAAAGGCTCGCCAACTATTACCTATTTCAAGGATAACTGCCAGCCAGAGAGACAAAGAGCCTGATATCCAGTCATACGGCCATCTACCATTTGACAGAATCCTCTTCAATGGGGAAGCTTCAAGTATAATCCTTTAGACAGGGAAAAATTGGAGTACATCAGTGTGAGATATAGAAACCCCTTTTTTGGCTGCCAAAATTATTCTCACCCCTTCTGCGTCGTATTCTGTTCCCCTATCCTTTTTTGCATTTAGATTATGGTTGGTTCCAATAACGAACCGTAGTGCTCGTAGTTGTGCAGTTTTGGGGGCGTTATAATGGCGCACATTCGCCTGTGAAGACCATGAAGTGGCAGAAGTGCAATGGCACATGCCGTTAGTTAGGCACTTGTATTCATTTATCCTGACAGCAAAGGACTACTTTTCGGGCTGCTACAATGACAGGCTAAACGCATGACTTGGGTGAATAAGTGAGTATAAATTAATTCGAATCACTGTAACGTGGTCGTAACCGGGATGCGTACGTTTTTATATGCTTGCTCGAGCCGCACCACCCACAGTACCCACCACAGCACCTTGTTCGCTGGGTCTTTCCCATAGCGTCTCCCACTTTAATTATGTTACGGATGAAACGTCAGAATGGGAAAGGGTCATAACCCGAATTATCTCGGTAACTAGGATACAGTTGTTACGGTTGTTTGTTTTCAAGTTGAGCAGTCGGGGGTTATGGAGTGGCATCAGCATCGGCACGGCCTTGCTTTGCATAGGAGATGGGTCGAATTGCTCGCCTATAATTAGCTTGGAGTCGTAAAAGGGTTTCGCTTGAGTTTAGATGATGTTTCTGGTGTTGGAGTATATTTTTAATGTTCTGGCCAAACGAAAAAAGGATAATAAAAGATTATTTCTGTTCTTGGCAGTAAAGGATGTTGGAATGTAAAGAACAAAGCGGGACCAGAATGCTTAAGGGGGATATTTCCTTTTATTATTGACTACAAATTGAGTGGATTTAGTTGTTAGTTGCGTGGAATTTGACTGACAAAAATATTTTTCCCCCGTCTAGAAAAAAGACTGCCAATCGCAATAAAGCATGCTAACAAAAAGGTCTGATAAGTTCTTTGCGATATGGTCTGTAGATTTTTATGCAGCGTGTTTGATGTTACACTCAGTGAGTGAATTGTTACTTGCATCGTCGAATTAGAGAACGCTCTTGTACTAGGGACTTCATCGATGGTGGCTTTTCCGACATGAACACATTAAAGAGTATTCTAAATCGTATCAAACACACCTTATACAGAGGTGAGAATATTACAGTACAGGTAATAATAGTTTTTGACTGTGATGAACACTACTCAATTCTCTATGAAACGAGCTTATTTTGGTTACTTTAACTTTAATATCCAAAAAGTTATAATTGAATAACTGATGGTACCTACTTCTCTGAAGGAACTTTTTTAAACACCCTGTATCTCAGTGGGTTTTCAAGATAGACCACCACTCGCGTACAATTTTTTTCATAGCATGAACCAATGAATCAGACCTCAGAAAATCTGTATCCAAAACCGGACCATCCTGTATATTCTGAAGAGGCTCAAGAAGCCAACCTTAAACTTTATCAAAGGTACCGATTAAAAAACACGTGCAAAATTTCAAGGAAAAGGACAAACGAAGACTTATTTCGAATGATGTTGGCACATATCATGAGAACCTTTAATATTTTCATTGAGAAAGGTGCACCAAAAAAAAAACCAAATTCATGATGAATGGCCTCAAGATACTCCAGAAATGTTTGAACAAAAAAATTAATTTTTTTTTGTTTTTTTATTTATTTTGCTCTTTTTCTTTTTTATTTTTTTTATTTTAATTTTACATATACATGCATATGCATATGTGGGCACCGTAGCGCAAGTGGTTAGTGCGTCGGACTACTGTGCAAGCGGTCTTGGGTTCGAATCCCGCCGCAAACACCTAAAAGTTTTTCACAGTGCCCACCTCTTTCGAATGTCTGACAAGCATCAAAGAGTATCATTTGTCACGATTGAGCTTCTCAACTCGCCGTTCGGAGTCGGCAAAAAACTGTAGGTCCCTTCCATTCGTGCAAAAATATAACACGCACACACAAATGGTTGCGAGAAGCAGGCCCAGGTTCACCTCGAGCTGTAGCGCCAACTAAGATACATGCATATGTATAATGCCTTTTGAAATTGCATAAAAAAAAATACTTATGTATTTCAAAAATAGAAAATTGTGTATCGATAGGTACTTAAATGATCTTTTAAAAAAAAAATTATGAAAAAATCTCAATTGCTTAAAGAGTTACAGACTTTTGACCACCAAAACGATGATTTTTGCCCACAGTGCGGCGGTCGATTGATAAATGATAATCTCAATAGTGAATAAGTAAGTTGCTCCTGGCCCAAAAGTAAGCAAATGTTCACCAAGCAATAAATTGAAATTATTTGAAAAATGATACCAAAATTACATAGCTACGTTGCAAAGGATACTTTTTTAACCAATTTTTATTTTGTATACAAAAATTTCTCTTCAAAAATCCCTTTTTTTCGAGCTCTGTTGAGTTCTGATCAAATAATACTGTCGCAAAGAGAAATAACTCGTCCTCGTCCTTGTCCTTTGTCGGTGCTCCACAAATAAAATTGTCATCTCCTGTACCTGTAGTGGGTCAACCAAGTCACATAGAAATTTCGATGCAAAAGGTAAATTTGTTGATTTCGAGTGCCAAGCAAAGAGGATGCCGACGAGTGCATCCTACGAAATACAACGTTTGTCTAAACTATTTGCCAGAGTAAAATAATTTCGATATTTGTGATTATTCAGCGCTTTGACTTAAAAGACTCAGAAGACATCGTACAGCTTTACTTTTGTATTTTCCGCAGAGCAAAGGATTGTGAAGAATTTTTGGAAATTGCCATCGTTTTGTGTGTCAAAGAAATGTCAACCGTATTTGACTTAAACATTAACAATAGGTTGAGCAGTTGTAGTAGATTTCTATGGGGTAGCTACAACTTAATTAGACTCTACTCTCACAAACTAATTGGGTCTGTATTTGTTTGTCAAGTGAACATTTTAGATGGTTTTCACAAGTACACAACGAATTAAGAATTCACTGAGTTGGTTACGCAGTATCGCATTCGAATGTCATATAAAGAAAAATAAAGAGCATTCATTGTGAAACAGAATACTAGGTGTCTTTCTTAAGACAGATTTATGCAAACAATTGAGAACAAAAAATAAAAAAAAGTTGGAGAATCGGTCCAAGCGATGACGATGGGATTTAAGTAAAGGCTAAACAAATGTAAAAAATAATCAATTCAGGCAGAAAGAGGTGCAGTTGATGCCTAGCTTAGTTATGCTCTTCCCTATATGATAGATGTGGCTTTAGATCGCGCAATCACGCTTGAAGAAGTTAGTAGAGCCATAAAAAAAATTGCCATCGTTTTGTGTGTCAAAGAAATGTCAACCGTATTTGACTTAAACATTAACAATAGGTTGAGCAGTTGTAGTAGATTTCTATGGGGTAGCTACAACTTAATTAGACTCTACTCTCACAAACTAATTGGGTCTGTATTTGTTTGTCAAGTGAACATTTTAGATGGTTTTTACAAGTACACAACGAATTAAGAATTCACTGAGTTCTTGGTTACGCAGCATCGCATTCGAATGTCATATAAAGAAAAATAAAGAGCATTCATTGTGAAACAGAATACTAGGTGTCTTTCTTAAGACAGATTTATGCAAACAATTGAGAACAAAAAATAAAAAAAAGTTGGAGAATCGGTCCAAGCGATGACGATGGGATTTAAGTAAAGGCTAAACAAATGTAAAAAATAATCAATACAGGCAGAAAGAGGTGCATTTGGGGCCTAGCTAAGTTATGCTCTTCCCTATATGGTAGATGTGGCTTTAGATCGCGCAATCACGCTTGAAGAAGTTAGTAGAGCCATACAACGATCTAGATTAAACAAAGCACCTGGCGATGACCGCGTTTCATATGAATTCTTTAAGAATGCGGTGCAATACCTTGTTAAACTCATGGAATCATACAATTGTATATTTAATGCAGGAGAGGCCCCAAAAATGTTAAGGAAAAATGTTATTTTCCCACTATTGAAAAAGGAGATGCACGTGAGCCGTGTGGCATAACATTTATGAACACGGTGATGAAAATATTTTTGGGGATAATATTAGAACGTGATTTTTAGGCTGGCTTTAGAAAATAACATTCGACAGCAGATAACGCATTCGTATATAAACAAGCATCCTTCGATCGCACTTGGAAAATGCGTATTTTTAACTTGCCGTTCGGAGTCGGCAAAAACTGTAGTTCCCTTCTATTCGTTCAAAAATATAACACTGTTTCGAGAACCAGTGCGCTGGTTCACTCTGCACTGTAGCGCCGCTTCAAGAAAGAAGGAAAGTAACCTTGGGCTTTTGTCAAAAATGCAAAAGGTCATCCGAAGTCTCTTTAGGAAAATTTGACTGCAGTGTGGAATGGGAGAAACGTATCACCCTGGTTCGAATTGAAGATGGGAGTAAGGCAAGTTTGTCTCTTAAGTCCACTTCTCGTTTCACTATTTCTGGATGATCTGTCAGGCTCGCTATGGAGGGGGTATTATGCTCAACGGCGTCAGGATCAAGCTACTTATGTACGCTGGCCTAATTTTTTTGCAAGCAGAGACACCATACATGATGCCAGTAATGATGAAAAAGTTACAACAATACTGTATCACATGGAATTTATAGTTAAATACCAATAAGACAAAAATAATGGTTTTCCGTAGCGGGACAAGAAGGTACGCACGGGAAGAAAAGTGAACTTGGGGACGTGAAGATATGGAGAAAGTGTCGGAGTATAGGTTTCTTGGAGTCATTATTACGCCGCGACTGTCATTGAGGAAGCCCCTCCAGGCAAAGCCCAAGGAGTCCAAAATAGCAATAAACACGAATTGGAGAAGTTTTCTTCCAAAACATAAGTTCCGTCCAGTGCTTATTATAAACTATTGGAAGCAGTGAAAAGGTCAAAAATGTGTTCTGCGGCCCAAATTTGGGGCAATTTCCAGTATTAAGAAGCTAAAAAGTTGCTGGCGCATTTCGAAGAGCTTACTGGGGAAAGAAAAGTCACTCTACAGAAAAATGAAGTGGACGATATTTTAAATGGCAACAAAAATTGGACTTTGCTATTTAGTTACATAAAGAATGCCTGGAAGTATCGGCAGCAAATAATAGACGAAGCATTTTAATTAAGTTTAACCCTCATCCTGTATTTTGGGCAAATTTTGCCCAAACGCATTTTGAGACTTAAAAAACTCGCGCGATTTCTATAATATGTATGCTACCAAATGTAATAAATGTAATTCAGTTATCTGTAGAAAACATTAATTTATGGAAATAAATTGTAAAAAGTGCAAATAATGCAATAAAATTGTGCTAAAAACAATTCACCCAAAACACTCAATATGAAGTTTTTTTTTCTTTACAGGATGAGGGTTAAATATTTATTTTAGTACTATATACCTAATATAAAAAAGAATATATCACATAACAATAACAGTAAATGAATTTAACAGTAACACTGAATTAAACATTTTCTCATCTGGCTGACGGCAAAAATATTGTGAATTTTTTTGTAAGCAGCTTATTTAACTGAATAAAGATAAAATCTGATCTTACAGGCTATCGTATGATGAGATGAGGAATGTCCTGAGATGCATATCTTTATTAAGATGGTTCTTAAGTTTCAATTGGCGTTTTTCCGCTTTGCCGTTTTTAGCGTTAATGGGTTATATACAGTTAGAATTTGCAAATTTTATTTCATTTTCATAATGTATATATATTTAAGTATACATGTATATGTATTTCAAGTCAATCTGACAATTATTTTAGAAGTTACACGAATATTTGTAAAGACATCAGAGCGCTTTCTTTGCCCTACGTGAAGTGCTTTTCAAACTTCAAACGCATTTTTCTCAAAACCATGTTGTTATAGTTGGTGACCACGATTTATCGGAAACTGCTGAACCGATCCGTCTCAAATTTTAACACAAGCTTC
The DNA here is from genome assembly GCA_949775065.1 of Brachyopa scutellaris. NCBI lineage: Eukaryota > Metazoa > Arthropoda > Insecta > Diptera > Syrphidae > Brachyopa > Brachyopa scutellaris. The sequence goes on from OX459112.1 coordinate 22,821,444, forward strand.
TTAAGTATATTTTTTAGTAATTAATCAAATGTTTTTTCTCACCGATAAATATTTTTTTTTTATTAACAATTCAATGCCGAAATTTTGGCTAGAAATCTTTTTTTTTTCTTGAGAGGACGTCATTTTGGCAAAAAAAATTTATTTTGCTTATTCATTCGATTAATACCTAGATTATACATTTCTTTAACGATATCCGTTTGGTTTTTTCATTTTCTATGATCCAATCCAGAGATATCTTGTTCACCTGCTCTGAAATTTAAGAGCAAAGTACCTCGTATGCCTGTCGCTTGTCGTGTTCTTACGAAATCAATTTACATGCGAGTTCTACTGTTATTTTTCATTTGTTCTGTTTGTACCCTAATATGTATCAACTTAAATACACCGAATGCCAAAAAACACTAAATTTAAAATGCAGTTATAATTTCGCGCGAAATTGTTTACATGTGATAAAATCAAAGCCAAACAAACTAAAAATACAAATTAATATTTTGCCAAATAAAATAAAGCGAAATAGTGAACGCAGAAATTTATTTAAGGCGAAATAATTGCAAACAAAAAAGTTAATAGCTGTTCATTCCATTTTTTAATTTTCTGAAAACTCTGTTTATCACTTAGTTATCTACAGCGAAATCGCATAGGATCACAGAGCAATCTGTAGTAGCACATGGTTTGCCTCACCTTTTTAATTAAATAAAAAAGCAAACCGCATATGATCACAGAGCAGTCGTCCCTGGTAGCATATATTTTGCTTGGGCTTTTCTGAAATTCGAGGAGCAATATGTAGTTCAGCACAGACTATGGCAGAGCGACCGATGTCTGTGCTGATAAACAGTACGGCAATACGCACCCGGTCATGTTTTGAAGCCATAGGATGTGTGCCTTTCGTAAAGATATTCCTATTGAAGACTACTTTTTAATTAAATTTTGTGTTACCGGACGTCTACATGAAGACTACTTTCGCTCCCGATGTTAACGGTTTATAGATTGAAATATAATTTTATGTCCATTGATATCTGAAATATATTACCAACAGCACTTGCAAAAATAAGTATAAACCAGAAAAGCTTTTAAAATTCATCTGAAAAGTAATTGCGTGCCTTCGACCATATCATCCCGCTTTCGGTCATTTACTTAATAAAAAAATGCGCTTCGCGAAATCCTCCACAGGGCGACATTGAAATCCTTTCGGAGTTTTTTTTTTTTTTACAATTTAATAAGTTCATTTGTGGTGGTGGCATAATATACCAACCTACTACCCAACATAGCCTACTGTATGAGCCCAATAAATCTGCCCTCTCTTGTTCTCGAAAAAACGGCCTTCTCGCATCCTGCATACTACAGAAAAAAAAAAACAAATAAAATTAACATGGACAATAACACAGGACGACAAATTAAATTTTCGAACCTGACACATTTAATCCTGTCTTTCAAGTCACCAGACTGACAGAACGACAGACCGACTTACCAGCAGCAGAAACGAGTATACCCACACATTAAGGGCACTTTATATCACCATTACACACATTATACATTAATGAAATTTTCACTTTGCAATTTTCGCAGGCCATCAGAAACAGTTTATTCCAAATATACTATATATGTATACATACATAGTTAGTCATAGTAAACGTTGACAAATTGAAGAACTTTTCGTGAAAACTTTAAGGATAAAACCAGAGACAGAGTCAGAGCAAGAGAGGTGCAAATTACAGGAAAACTACTTAACAGGAGTTCCTTATAATTGCTCTCAATTTTATCGGAAAATAAAAACTTCTGCCGCCACATTTAACGGTAACTATTTATCTAAAGAAAACAAATTCTACTGAGGATAAAAACTTTCAAAATGTTTGATAGTGACAATGGCGTCCAAACGCGGGCGTATGCGTACTTTTTTTTTTAAAGTTTTTTGTCCCATCACACACATTCACAATTACAAAAGAACTCTAGAATTGAGAGTGCAGAGATACGTTTCTATAATGAATTCGTATTCGCTTAACATTTTAATGAAATTTCTTAATTATACTTGATTAACATGGAAAGGATAATCCTATCTCTGAGGTAATTAAGTGTGTCTACCTTTATCCACTTTGTATGTTTAGTAAACTGTTTTAAAAAAATACGTGACTAAAATGCAAAATTTTATTTGCTTCGTCGTCCTTGCCATCATTTCTTCCTGTGCATATATACATACAATAAATATACATACATACCTACGGAAAGCTCATATCTGAAACAGTTACGAGCGGCATGGAGAGAAAATGCAGGACAAACACAAACACTAAAACGAAATACTTGGGAAACTTAATGAAGGCTTTAATGAATTTTGATAAAATGTTCTTCGGCATGAATTATGCATTTCAGGGCGAAAGTTATACTTTTATTTGTGTAAATATATATGTATGTATGTTTGTATGTTAGGATACGACGACAAATGATTCACCAGATGGAGTGCTAGTGTTACTCCGTGTCATGCCGGATCCCTGAGTGAAATGAAACTTTGTGGCCTAAAGGCAATGTTGACACAAAGAAGGAGTATGCATAAGTATGGCGTCGGAGCCTTCGTATTGAGTGTGCAAAACTATTTCGACTTGAAATACAACTTGGATATTAATGTGCACTTGCAATGGGTTTAATTGCCAAAATTTAATTCATATAGCACCTGCTGCGAAGTTATTCGTGCTTAGAAACAGTGACTTTGTTTGAAACCAAGCGAATCGTTTTTCTGTGTGATTAAAATTTTTTCATTAACTTTATACTAGTATTCAATTTTTATATAGCATTTTCACATTAAATTCATTTTCGTAACAACATTCTAATTTTAGTAATTTGGTATCAAATCTTAATGTTAAAATAAAAAAAAAAACGAATTAAATTTGCAAAAAAACGAATTCATATTGCAAAACTACGAATTTCGTTTGCAAAAAAACAAATTCAAAGTGAATTACGAATTTAATTTGAAAAAAAAAAAGAATTTAAAGTGCAAAAACTGCAAATGCTATAAATAAAGTCATCGTTTATAATCAACAATATTTTAAAAGTGGAGTAATTCAATTAAGGGGACCTTCTGGTCTAGATTTTTCAAAAAATCGATTTTTTTTTGATATTTCAAAAGTATAGGCTTGTAAGAGTATACTGTTAAATTTTCGTATTAATATTTCCAGTATTTTGACTTCTACAGCATATTTAGCAGGTCAGCGCAGAAGCAGATAAAAGAAGCAAGTAAAGTTTAAACTCATTTATCTCGAAACTATATTTTTCTGCACGATGTGAGACAAGAAAAAAGCTACTCGACCGATTCGTCTCAAATTTTAGTATGTTATTCAGTAAACCAGTGCTTATCGTCGGAACTAAAAAAAATTTTCTACGTTGAATACTTTTTACTTTTTACATACAAAAGGTTATGAAAAACGGTATTTTTTTCGAAACGTAAATTTCAACAACGCGCCATTTTATCAATTTTTATTTTTTTTTTCATTCTAGTTACTGCGATAACTACATTCATACTGATTAAAATGTTTTTTGTGTTTTTTGTTTTCGATCAGTGGAAGAGCCAAAACACGACACACCACCAAGATACATTTTTTTGAAGAGGGTAACTGTAAATCCAATTTTTGTTTAATTAAAATTATTATTATTTTTTTTTTTTAATATTTTTGGATATTGTTAATGTAGCAAAATATATCTACAAAGTTTAAATACTATTGCTCATTTTTTTCATTAAAAAAAAAACGATTCTAAAAACTCGCCAAATTCAATGGCGCTAGACCAGAAGGTCCCCTTAAAATACTTTGTTACCGCATTTTGGTTGGGACAAAAAATTTTGTGGCAAGAACCTATTTACGGGAAAAATTAAAAATGATTAAAAAATGTCTATTATTGGCGTCAGAAGTGGAACAAAATGCTAAAGGGGGAGTTCTTCAAATGCATTTCGCCATCACTTCTTTAATTAATGCAATTGTCATAATCAGTGTTCGGATACATCAAATGGTACCAAGACCTTCGAATTGCGCTAGACTGTACCTTGATCCATGCAATAGCCAAGAGGCATATTAAATGCCCTTATTTCTCTTTCTAAATCTGACCCATGAGTCTTTTTTTTGTAATAGAGTTTAGTCAAGTCGATCACATTTTGATGCATTGGCTGGAGAATTGCGGTGCAGTTTGTTAAATAAAAAATAAATAAGTGAACAAGAAAAACGAGATGCAAATAAGGAGCGCTGTAAGATTTTATGAAACAAAAGTTGCGTTTATTGAGTCACTTTATTTAAAAGCAAAGTTCAATTTTATAATAGTAAATTCTTATTTTTTTGCGGTGTTTGCCAAAAGTCTGTAAACCAGTAAAACATCCAATATTTTTAAGCAGTGGTAGCTTATATTCATAAACTGAAAATATCCGACATTGGCCTTTGATTTAAAAAAAATTATTTGATTTCAAACTTATAAAGATTGTTTGAGTACAGAAAAATAAAGATGAATCACATAATGCAACATGAATCAAGTATGGCATCCAATTATGGTGCTGTACAAAGAAAATAAATACAGAAACCATACAAAAATTTTAAATCTAAGTCCTTAGTGGAATAATAAATGCTCCCTGGTACATAAGAAATAGCGATTTGCTTCAAAAAGAAGTGGTTAGAAAGCACGCTTTTACACAACCAGCGCACAGTGCGTGATTTTATAAGTTTAGCTGGACAAAATTATTTGTATAAATAAAAAAAACTCGTTTATATTATCTTCTATATATATTTATAAAAATGAGTTTGATATATGTTTGTCATTTTATATCTCGAGTTTGGCAACACCGAATTTCATGATTCTTTTTTTGTTGGAAAGGCATTCTTTTCTAGCAGGTTTGTATGTAAAAAAAACAATCAGAGTTCCTAAACTGCAGTTAAAAATCGATATTTTTGACAACAATCAAGAATATCATAGTAGGCAGTAAAAAAACTGTTTTTAATTAAATTAAATCAAAAATTAATTAATATGAATCATTTCGGTCAATTAATATAGATAGACAGACAGTCAGACAGATAGATAGATAGACAGTCAGATAGACAGACAGACAGGTAAATAGACAGACAGACATAAAGGCAGATGCACAGACAGACAGACCGATAGACAGACAGGCAGACAGACAGATAGATGGATAGACAGACAGACAGGCAGACAGACAAACAGACCGATAGATAGAGGGTATGGAATCATTTCCCTTTATAGTAACACATTTATCGTAACACGTTTTCAAATGAAATAGGTACGTCGCTAAAGAAGTATTGACTTCAAAAAAATGGAAATTGAAGTTGAAAAATATGTAGGTATAACAGTAGTGACTACTACTTCCTTTCTATCATACCCGAATGACTACGTGCGCGGGCAACTCCGGGCGGGCAAATTTTGAAAAGATAGGTGTAGCGAAGCGCACCGGGTTACCATAGCGTTGACACTGGCCTCTTCTGGAATTGCAGCCATGTTATTATATGGCGGTCATACAGCGCACTTTGCACTTAAATTGAATTTAAACATGCAGGTTAACGAAGCGCCTTCATGTAATATTTCTAAAACGTCAGTAATGGCCAAAGTTTTACAAGAGTGCAAGATTATCGTATGGGATGAGTGTTCAATGACACACAAAAAGTCACTTGAAGCTCTAGATCGAACCTTGAAGAAAATGCGAGGTATCCAAAAAATATATATTTGGCAGTGCATTGATATTGTTGGCGGGTGACTTCAGAAAAACTTTGCCGGTCATACCCCGTTCCACTGCAGCGGATGAACTCAATGCCTGCCTTAAATGTTCTCTTCTGTGGAGATATGTTAAAACACTTACACTCAATACAAATGTCCGTGTACAGTTACTAAACGATCCATCTGCGGCAGAATTTTCGAAGCTGCTGTTGGATATTGGGAATGGAAAAATGCAGGTTGACCACTTTCTATTGTATAAGGATTTCAAAGAAAGAATTGGTTCAAAGTGTGTTTCCAAGTATAGTGGAGAACTATAAAAATCATACTTGGTTAAGTAAAAGAGCTATATCGGATGGCAAAAATAAAGATGTCGCTGAAATTAATGCATCTATTTTGGAGGAAATAGATGGACAATTTTTTGCCTACAAATCAGTTGACACTATTATAAATGAGGACTGCCACCTCATTATTTAGCGCTAAAAGTTGGAGCCCCGATTTTAATGCTGCGTAGCATTAATCAACCAAAACTTTGCAATGGTACGAGACTGCTGTAAAGAAGTTAATGAACAATCTGATTGAAGCTACGATTTTGAGTAGCAAATTTAAAGGGGAAGACGTTTTAATCCCTAGAATTCAAATGATTTTACCTGATTTACCATTTGATTTCAAACCTCATCAATTTTCTATTCGTCTTGCTTTTCCCATCACTATAAATAAAGTGCAAGGTCAGTCTTTAAAAATTTGCGGTATTGATTTAGAATATCCTGTGATTTCTCATGGTCAACAGTATGTTGGGTGTTCTAGAGTAGGGATACCAACCGCACTTTTAAATTATGTACGTAAAAAATGGAAAAAAAAAGAATAAAATCAAGATATTTTAAAATAGAATTTTATTCAAAGCTTTCTTTTTGCTCTCTTAAGTTTAACATCTCTCAAGCCTGACGAATTGAAAGAATTTTACGTCTCTTAATTAAACTGCATATTTTTAGAGGGAACGGCCCCTTGAAAAAATGCTCAGCGAAGCGGGCATGGGTTTGCTAGTAAAATATATTTTCAACCGTGAGATATGTATTAAATATGAAAAGAAACATATTTACGTAATTTAGTTCTACCTAAAGTATGTAGTTCTAGTTCCGTCACAATCACTTGCTTCGCAACTGTTGTAGTCATTCTTAATTTTCTAATGTCAAATAAACACTCAAAATAAGTTATGATATTATGTCCTTTGATTTTAAAGATATAGCACATCGGGTGACTGTTTTTGGGCCACCCTGTATAAAACACAATCCATTGATACACGTTGAAGGATATCTGAGAAAACATGAATAGTTTTCAGAAACGCAGTTTATTGCACTTAGTTTTTTTTTGTTACTTAGATGTGCAGGACACATAGATTACAAAATATATAAAATCACGGCGGGCGTACACTCGCATACGAAAGTTTTTGTAGTCCAATTAACACAAAATTTTTAATTAATTTGCAAATAACTCACCAATATCTCTCGGTGCAGTTTACTTTATGAGATCATTGTTTAAGAAACTCTTTTTATAGTGAAATATGAAGTACATACCTTGATGTAAAATACCCATACTAAAATTTTTTTTGCAACTTGACACAGGTAGAAAATAGAACTCACAAAGTTTCACGAAAAGAGACTACTTCCGATTGCAGCAAGCTTAGTCGGTAGACAGTTGGTTTTGCTGGCTGATTATCAACACATATATATCTATCGTTATAATTTTTTGTCTATAGCTTATCTAGTGTATCAGCTCATCTAAAATCATCTTAGCAGTAAAAATATTCATAATTGATTTTTCCTATTTTGCCCAGCTAAATTTGCGAAATCACATACTGTGCAGCGTGTTCAAAATCACATTGACTCCGAGATGGACACCATCTTAGATTTAAGAAACAATATTCGCATATTGAGAAGAACAGAGACTTACGAGCTAATGGTCTAAAGTCCATGGGAACGTTTATAACTTTAAACTTCCCCCAATGTGATTTTAAACTCAAGAAAGAAAAATCATCCCAGGTGGCAGGCAGAGGTACTGTCGTATTCCTTAACACCAGTCCCTATGATGATACAACCTGATTGGCCCCTATCAGTGCGGTTTCAGGCCAGGAAAGCCCACCATAGACCAAATGTTCACACTCAGGCAGATCCTGGAAAGAACCCAAGAAGTCCAAATCGATACCCACCACCTGTTTATCGATTTCAAGGCCGCCTATGACAGCATCTGGAGGGATGAACTGTATAGAGCCATGTCTAGTTTTGACATCCCTGCCAAACTCATCCGTCTGTGCAGGATGACGATAGAGAAAGCTCGCTGCTCCATCAAGGTCGGTAATGACCTCACCGAGACCTTCGATGTCAAAAAAGGATTCAGACAAGGTGATGCGCTGTCATGCGACTTCTTCAACATAATACTTGAAAGAATTGTTCGAAACTCACAAGCCAACACACAAGGAACGATCTTTCAAAAGTCTGTTCAACTACTTCCATACGCCGACGATATTGACATCATTGGTAGAACACAGCGAGCTGTCACCGGTGCGTTCGCGAGTATAGAAATGGAAGCGGCTAAAATGGGTTTAGCGGTAAAGGAGGGCAAAACAAAATATATGCTGTCAACAAAAAGGGACACCCAACATCGACGAATTGGACAGAACGTCACAATAGACAGCTACAACTTTGAGGTAGTAAAGGACTTTGTCTACCTCGGCTCTTGGGCAATTGAGCAGTAAAGTCCTTTTCCGATCAACTAAGGAGACTCTATATAAGACCCTTATCATCCCAGTCTTGCTATATGGAGCTAAAGCATGGACTTTATCGAAAGCGGATGAAGATCTCCTTGGTCGCTTTGAGAGAAAAATCCTTCGTAGGATATTCGGTCCCGTTTGCGTTGACGGGTTTTGGAGGAGAAGATTCAGCGACGAACTGTACGAGCTGTACAGCGACATCAGCCTGGTCAAAAAACTGCACATTGGGCGTTTAAGATGGCTAGGACATGTAGAGCGTATGGACATCAACGCTCCGGCTCGGAGAATATTCGACTCTTACCCGGAGGGTCAGCGCAGCAGAGGACGACCTCGCCTAAGGTGGCGCACACAAGTAGAACAAGACCTCAGCCAACTTGAAGTGCGCAACTGGAAGCGGCTAGCTAAGGATCGGGCTAGCTGGAAGAGGTTGTTGGTTGAGGCCTTGGTCCACCCCGGACTGTAGCGCCACCTAAGTAAGTAAGTAAGTAAGTCCCTATGATATACCAAAAATTGAGCCTTGACGAAATAACTTCAAAATTTACACATCCGTGGCATGTTTCGGGGGCTCTGCTATGCCCTTGCGCCCAGGCTATCGCTCTGCCAATTACACCAAACAATATGTTTTCAATGGCGATTCATCATAAAAAATTTCAGAGTTGACGAAATAACTTTTTTTTCGAGATTTTTTCGCCCGGGCGAGGTTAGGCAGAAGTCCATATCTGTGATGTATGCGACCACGGCAACCAAAAAGAAACAGCAAAATGTTGATGACGAAACAATCATGAAAAAATTTCACTAGCTCTCCGACTATAACAGACAGAACAGGGTTAAATTAAGTTGGGTACCAGGGTACTCTGGTGAAGCAAGAGGGGGGGGGGGGGGGGGGGGGGGAAACTACCTATAGCCGAGATGGTGAACTTAGCCAAACCATCATGTGGCATCAGGGCGAAAATAAATAATAGTGTCATTAGTATGGCGGGCAATAGATGGTCAGGAATAGAGAGATATAGGGTGTCCAACGCTCTTTGGCCAGCCTTAGATCACAAAAGGACCAAAGTAATACTTGGACTAGGGTAAAGTTAAGAACTTTAATAGAAGTTCTTTCCTGAGAAAGTATGCCAAAATAATGGGATTTTCTAGTACTGCAATGACTTGGTTTTAGTGGAAGATGTTGAACATATCATTTGTGAATGTCATGCCATTGCTCGTTCACGCAAAATGGTGTTAGGGATACAATTTTTGATACTTTGGAAGAGGCGGGCCAAACTGGCCACAATCAAATTTTAAAATTTTGTAGGGAAACCAAATGTTTGAATGGAAATGTATGTATACCATCAATAGATGGTTCCAGGGGATCGCGATGGGTCCACTATGGTCCCTAGTATTTTGTGATGGCTCAGCCTCATAACCCCGTTCTAGCCTAACCTAACCTAACTTTGATAGACCAAGTTTTTGTGTGAAAGATTCGTGAATGTACCAACAGTAGCTTCTAGAAAACGTCTGACTTGAATGTTTATAGTCCAGAGCTATTAAAGTTAAAATAAATATATTATTCTGATTTCCAGAATCATATTTATCACACTCAAAGTTAGTTTCTAGATTCACTTTCAAATAATTGATCAATAATTGGTTGTTGCTGCTTAAATCACTATATTCATAAGGACACGTAATGCAACACAAGATATCAGTAAAGCTGTATACATAAATTATAAATTATTCCCATAATTTCCCAAACTAAAATTTCATTTTGTATACTTTTTTAAACTTTTACTTATCTCGCCTCCAGGATGCTGTGAGCTATTCTATTTTCATATACATATGTATGTATGTATGTATGTTCCTATTACTGTATTGCTAAAATAGGGATTACCTACAGATATTTGGGCAAAAATAACAGCATAAAGCTGATTTGACAAATAATTACGCTTAGCTTGTTTTTCACATTTCGCCTAATGAAATCTCTTTTTGCATTTCCAATTCAATGTTTCCTCATTAATAATTATTATTTGAAAACTCTGAAATGCAACAAAATAATCACTGAATAAATTGAAATTTTAATTAAATTCACTGTAAAAAAAATCAGAAAAATAATACTAATACAAGGACACGATAATTATTATGGTAACATAGTTTGGGTAAATAATATTCATGTGTTTTACTTGAAAACTAATCACGGATTATACGATTTCATAGTTTAATAAATAATGCGCGGACTAACTAAAGTCGGTTATCATCATCACTCTTCTAGTTTATTTCAATGAGAACGGGTCTCACGACGTTACAAGGACTTTTTTACCTTAGATTGATGATGAACGCTAACAGTTGACACAGTTTTGCAACAAACGTCGAGACAGTAAAACAGAAAAAGGAACAACCATACTATTCTGTCATTTAGCAGCGTTAATGAAGTCTGTCAATTATTTCTTTTGTTCAAGTAGACATTTATTTTTCCATTACATTCATAATATGAAATAGTAATGATATGTCTGGTGGAATTTTATGAAGGTGATAATAATGAGAAAACAGATGTGGGTTGGAAGAGGAAAGAAATATTTTTAAGGCCATTGATGCGAGTGATTATAAGAACACAAGGAAGTGGTTGACTTTTTGAGATTTTGATAAGTCTTTCCTGAAAGTTAAACTTGAAAGAGTTGTAAATAGCGTATAACCACCTAAATGCTACACGGGAAGTAACAAGTAACAAAGAACCCTTTTCTATAACTCTCCATTGTTAAACAATTTTTAACCTACTTCATCCATAGACCATAGTCCAAAGCAGGAAAAATAATAAATAATAATAAAACATTTGGAAAAAAATACTGTGAATTATACGCAGACAAAAAAAAAAATACAAAAATATACAGTTCTTTCGTTACCCTGGACACCATCTGTAAGTTGAAACCTTGTGCCAACTTAGTTGGTTGTTGTTCCAATCAACCCGTGTGTGGCGTTGTCGATTGATCGGCTTGACCAGGGGCCTATAACACAGAACAACGGGTCAACAAGTCAACTATACTTGTTCAACAAGGGAACATCATTCCTGTAACACAGCAAAAATCGTAACAATTGTTGGAAATAAAAATTTCCCTCGACTTGTTGAATTATTTCAACAAGTGAATCTTATGCGATGAACTGGAGAATTAGCGAATATTCTTATATTAAATAAGAGAAAACAAACATATTTTGTTTAGTGCTTTCTGTGGTTAACAGAAAATAATCGAAGCGATAAATAGCGAGAGATATTTACATATATTAGCACAGTTTAAAAATGTAGTTTCTTAAGGAAAAGACTGGACGTACATTGGGGATAAGTTTTGGCAAAATTGTAGAAAATATGCCATAGTAAGTATTGATATTTGGAAAAATATCTACATATAGTTTTGGACATGGAAATCCGGATAGTTGAGAAAAACGCTTTAATAAGTTGTATACTTTTATTATCTTGGGAAACCGCAGATAGTATTTAAGGACTTTTAATTAAAGGCCTTGATGATATGATTTTACTTCACTTTGGGTCTAATAATCCGAAACCTTAACGGTAAGCAAAAAGAAGCTCTCGATAGTATAAAGAGCTCATGGCACGATAAACCAGGACAGAACTTTACACACATAGAACAGGACTAAACCACAGCTCTAAGTACGTAAGCACAGCACAATGTAAGACTCTGCTGGGCTTCTGGCCACAAAATTATCATTGATTCACGTTAACTATTAAGTATTAACTACTATTGTATTAGGTATTTACTTGTATTATCACATCGTTACAACATATACATTCATACTTATGTCAGATTGCTATTGTGCGCAAATCACTGATTTCTGAGATTAACGTTAACCTTTCCCAGGACCGGACACTTCCTCTTCCACTGTGCTCGTAACGAACATAATTTTAATTGTTAAGTTTAAGTTTGAAGAAAATAATAAACGTGAATTGTATTGGAAATATTTATTTCATTAGTTGTTCCACCCGATCTCCACAGGTCTGTATGGCAACGAAAAGGCTGACGAACTCGCCAGAAAAGTCTCAGCGTTGGATTCAAATCAAGCTGATCCTACGATCAGAATCCAATTATGCATTCTCAAATTATAGAAAGAAAAAAGAACGCTCTTAGAAACTAATGATAGACAGGAAAGCGTAAACTCTTGCGTTACATCAAAAAAAGCCATGGCCATGCTAACATAAAAACAGAACTTCCGATATCCTGCTCAAGAATAGGGCCTTTTAATCAGTCTCAGTGGATATAACGACCGGGCACATACCCCATTTCATTTATCACTTCCCAGTACTGAACACACTCCTTTTAATAATCTAGGGAAGAATTTTCTTTTATTAGCTGGTGAACGTTATTTGTAAGAAAGACTTTCGGTAAGATAATTAAAAACTTGTATTGGCAAACGATCAAATAGGACTCGATTTCGAAATTCTTCTTTCTTTAAACATTTGTTTATTTCTTTGATTCTCACTGTCTTTGTGCGATTCAGAATCAAGTAAAACATTTTGAAAATCAAATTATTGTCAACTAAACAAATTTTAAATGACTCCCGGTATTATCACTTGGTAATCGTTGGTCTATTACAAATGTTTAATTTGAACTTGTTAACTTCTTACAAGTCAGTCACCGTCGGTTAGAATTTATCAACTTTTCAACAAGTCACAGTCTTGTTGTTTCCAGTTACAGAAATAGTGGATTTATCAAATTTCCCACTTGTTAAAAGATTCCATAACAATTGTTGGAGTGCCCGCAGACTTGTTATTATGTATGTGTTACAGAAATTCTCAATAGTTGTTGAATTTCACTTGTTCAACAAGTACTTGTTTATCTGTGTTATAGGCCCCAGTTGGTTGAGAAAAAATCAAAAGATTTTGATTTTTGGAAGTTTATTGGAAGTTGTGTGTGGGGAAGTCAATTGATTTTGCTATCAAATTGAGTCAAATGTATACCACAGTCTTGTGAAATTTATGAAAGTGTGTGTGAGCGAAACGTTAACAAGATGACTTTAAACGCACACATAAAAAAAATTCCAGATATTTGTGGCAGTATACCAAGTCTTTCAACTCAGTTGATACAGTGTGTGGCCGAATATCAATTCAATTGTGAACTGGATTATTGACAATTGGTCCGTTTTCGAAAACGTTATTTGATCGTTGGAGGACGATCAACATTTATTTATTTATTTATTTATTCATCTAGCAAGTACAATGAAGTCTTTTATAGATTACATGCTTAGTAATAAAAAAGAAAATAAAACAGAAATACATTTTTTTTTTTTTTTTTAAATAGAGATTCAATAAATAATAATTAAAGCTACTTTTTACAAACTATTTAAAATATTTATTTTACAGGAATTTCTGCTCATATTGAAATCGATTAGATTTTCCAAACTATTAAAATTAACACAAGCGTAGGTTATGGGTTCACTTAAGCCATAAACTGTTCGATGTCTAGAAATATAAAAGAAATAATTTTCCCTTGGACGAATATTACGTGAGGGTGCATAAATGTTAAGCAGAGAAAGTAAATAAGGGCAATCGATGTGACCAGTTAAGATATCACGTACAAAAAGGACGGAATAATAAACCCGTCTTTTATCAAGACGCTTTAAGCCAATAAGAGCGCATCTAGCATCATAGCAAGGCATAGAAGTGTTCCAATATATCTTTCGAAGCGCTAACTTAGTGAATCCTTTCTGGACCCGTTCTAATCGAATAGCAGTATTTCGGAAGTAAGGGTTCCAGACAGCGCAACAATACTCAAGTCTAGAACGAACTAAAGATATATATAGAGCCTTAAGAGTATAAGGGTCTTGAAAATGTTTAGCGTTCCGCGATATAAAACCCATCAAAGAGTTTGTTTTTGAAATGACAAAATCAAAATGCATTGCAAAATTTAGCTGTGTATCAAAAATAACACCTAAATCCTTATTGTGGTTGACTCTTTTGAGAACAGACTGATGTATTGTATAACTGTGACTCAAGGGAGAAGATGATCTTGTGTATGAAATAACTGAGCACTTTTCAATATTGAAATGCAAACCATTGATAGAGCACCATTTCAAAACGTTATTTATATCTTCCTGAAGTTGTAGAGCATCAGGTATCGAATTGATAGATTTAAATAATTTAAGATCATCACACCAGACAGATTGAGAATCTCCTTTGAAAGAACGGATCCTATTTTAACATACTGTCTACGGTTCACCAGGTAACTTCTAATCCATTTTAATACATTCGAATGAAAACCGAACAATTTTAATTTTCTAACCAATACATCATGTTGGACCCGGTCAAATGCCTTGGAAAAGTCCGTGTAGACAGTGTCAACCTGAATATGGTTCTCCATTTTAAGTAAACAGTAGTTAGTGAAAATGACTAGGTTTGTTGTAGTTGATCTACCACTAACGAAGCCATGCTGATATTCAGAAATCTGGTTTTGCACCACGGTATACAGCTTATTTTTGAAAATTGCTTCAAATATTTTAGGGATGAGTTGAAGCTTAGCAATAGGCCTATAGTTACTTATCAGTCCTTTGGAACCAGACTTAAAAATTGGTGTAATAAGAGAATATTTCCAGAAATCTAAAAATACCCCCGTAGCCAAAGACATGTTGAAAATTATGCAAAGAGGCTTTGCTAAATTATTCATACATTTTTTAAAAAGAATTGGTGGAAAATTGTCGGGTGCAATATTGGCATTAGAATCAAGCGATGCTAATTCTGAAACAACTTCATCTTCAGTAAATTGCATGAATCCAAGATTAGTAATAGGATCACCCAGTGTCAACAAGTTGAGATTCAATGGCTCATTTCTGAAGTTGGATTGGAAAAATGTTGCAAACATGTCGCACACTTCATTCAAATTGTCGCTGGTAATTCCATTAAAAGTCATAACAGATGGTATACCAACTGACTTACGCTTAGTATTGATGAAGCTCCAGAACGATTTTGAGTTGCGCTTGATATCTAATTCAACCGACCAGATATACTGTCTGTACACGAACTTTTTTAAGAACTCATACTCCTTTCGTAACTGACGATAATGGCCGCGAAGAGATATGTCAAAACTACTTCTTTTATGAAATTTATTCAAAGTGTTTCTAAGTCGACACAAACTTTTATTGAACCAGATGGGTTTATTATTGCGACTTATTCGTTTACGGGGAACAAACTGGGAAATAGCTGATTCTAATATATTTCTAAACATACTATAAGAAGCTTCTAAAGAACTGTTTAGAATAACATTCCAATCAAGAGAACAAAAATAACCATTCAATACATCATAATTTGCTTTGTTGAAATCATATTTAACTAAATCAGAATGATTGTCGGACATAAACGAATTTAAAATAGACAAGTCAATTGAAATAAATAATGACTTATGGAATAAACTATTATTTAACAATGGAAATTCAACTTCATTTACAGACATTTCAATTTCATTATCAACAAAAACAAGATCTAGGATATTTCCCAACGAATTACTAACTAAATTAGTCTGGCGAAAATTTAAAGCTGACATTGAATCAATTACTTCAATTTCAATATTATTTGTAACATTATACGGGATAATACAATTCTCATCATCGGAAAACTTCCATTTAACACTTGATAAATTAAAATCACCTAACACAATAGCATATGATTTGTCATCTAATGATAATACAATATTTCGTATGTTATTGATATGAGCTTTGTAAATTTCAATGTTAGATCCAGGACGAATATAACTAACAATAAAATATAAAGTAATCAAACTACTATCAGCAGACTTAATAAAATCAACGCTTACGCACATTTGTTCGATCTCAGCCGAAGGAAACATTAAAGCAACTTCTCTGCTCTTGTAAGAAGATCGAATAGCCAGCAGCACACCACCTCCTCTCTGCATACGTGTGTGGATGGGACAACGATCTTTGCGATAGACATCAAATTCAGAAGAGAATAATTCGGAAGAATAAAATGCATCATTCAACCAAGTCTCGGTCAAAGCGATAACAGCATAAGAACAGTCAGCGGCAGCGACGAAAAATTCATTTGTTTTTGTTCTCATTCCCCCCATATTCTGATAATAGAGAGAGAGAGATTCTGACGCAATAGAAAACGGCACAGCAGCAGAAGTGGAAACTTGTTGTGTTATGTTTGAGTGACGGTTGGGTTCCCCATGTCGTTTTTTTGATGAAAAGTGAAAGGACGTACATGAAGTCCCTGTGGCCAAGCATCAGAATTTAGAAACATCGGTAACATTTCTTCAGGAACTCCTAATTTAAAATTAATATGCTTAAGTGAATCAGTATCAGTGCCATCTTTTAATAGACGATGACATGCCAGTTTCGATGGATCCACATTAAAAGCTGATGAAACATAGTCCATAAGTGTCTGTCTAGTTGTAGACGGCTTAAATGATGATAAATGTAACCATTTCAGATGGCTAACAACTTGCAGCACTTAAGGATTACATTATTTGTAGATTGCGTTTAAGAACATTTTGAGAAAAGCAATTTGATGCAGATGACGTTTTCGAAAACGACCTTGAACTGAATTATGTATCGGCTACTTTACATCTGAATTTCATGTCACTACGCCGGCCGGCCGATCTGTCTGTCTCTCGTGCTAGTTCTTCCTGTGCTTGCGCTCGTAACATTATAAGGATATTCATAACTGCCTTAGCGTGAGTGAATAAAAAATCTCTAAACGATATAAAAGCAAAAGGATGCACTCGGGACTCCTCTAAAAGACACATTTATGACATGATTAGTAATAGGATATTCGTTTCTTAAATAAACAACTATTTCAGGTAAAAGCTTATTCTGTTACATTTCAGCAACAATTAACCTCAAAAGTATTGTTTTCAGAAAACGCACCATCAAAAGGTAAAACGAAAAAAACAATCACCCCTGTTCTAGGTACTCTTTTACATTATGATTATTATAGAGCACTGCACAATGTTTTCCACATAGACTTCACCATTTATGTCTTTACTGTATAAAGAACGACTATCCCAAGATGGGGGTAAACAAAAAAAAAAAAAAAAAAGTGTCCTATACAAAGGATCCTCTCTCCTCGGTGACATTCAACATTTCTCAGTGTCCCTATTCACAGCAGTCAGCATCAGCAGTGTATATCACATAACCGCACATATGAATGCATCGAGTATCTCAAGGATGCATGGATGAGATAGTGATGAAAACGAGGAATATGAATGCTTTATGTCATTCAACAGCTTGGCTTGCCTGCTCTGCTTTGGGAAATGGGAACAAAACAAACACACTCACAAGTGCAGTCTACGTATAGTATGGTAATAGTGGAGCAAGAAGTGTTGCATTGAGTTCAGGATGTGCTTTTTGTGATTTTATCTTAGCCACGTAATTCAGTTGAAACTTTTTGAATCACAAATTTAATTGGAAGCCCATTGAAACGATTTTATATTCAACACCATTACAGCTGCAAAGGGAAAATATATATAGACACAATTGCAATATTATACAGATACATAAGTTATTTACTACTGTAATGCGTTTATAAATCATCATCATTATCTTATTGGAGTTATGAACAATTTATTTTGTGCGGTTTTTTATTTAAGCTAATAAAAATCTGGTTAAAAACTAAAATACATTTTCTTTATCTGGTCAAGTTCTCTGAGTTTAGGCTTAAAATGGTCGAAGATCTATTATATTAACTGTATTTGGTTAGTGCTTATTCAAGACCGCTTTACACGTGACTTTTTGTTACATACAGAAACGGATTGGAAAGAGTATATGAGCTGAGCACTTCTCTGCAACTCCTTTCGGATGAATGTGGAGCTAGAGAACGTTGCAAATTTGTAAAGTTGTTGAAGCGTTCCATAGAGGGATCAATACCTGCGAAGTAATTCTCCAAATTAGCAGCCAATCCAATCCCTGGTTTATGTTTTATGTTAATACGTTTGTATCTATAAAACACGTGAATGTGTTAAAAGGGAATTCCCCCAAAATAAAGGAATGCGAGAAATATTTTTAGCGTTACAAAAGACTGAGTATCGCGTTATAACGAAACCACGTTGTAGAAGTACCGCGTTATAGGAGGGTTTGCCGCAATTCATAAATCGCGTTATGAGGGTTTACTGTATATTCTTTCTTCTTCTCCTCTGTACCTGTTTAGCTTTCTGGTCCAGAAACTTGGTATTTGTAGTCCCAATCCCTTCGTCCGAAGCTTCAAATGGTTCACTCCTAACGTAGGAGTAGGAGTAAGAGTAGGGGAGTACCGATAAATGAATCGACTCCATGTGGTAACACAATCGACCTTAAGTATCTAAGATTGCAACATTACAAATTCAAGTGATAAAAAAAAAATGCGCACTCTGCGGCAGAGGGCATACAGCCAATTACAGAGGATCCGCAATTTATAAGGCTCTTAAGATACAGCGTTTTCCTAGCCTTAGAAAAAAATGAAATAATAAGAGACGATGGTGAGACAACAAACCATGCTTAAGCCATACCAACAACGACAACTCAAGAACAGGCATACGCTAAAGTTCTATGTAACAATTCTTCACAGGATAAACCAACAGAAAATCGACCAAAACAGCAAGAGATAAAACTTGGACACCCAGCACCATGCTCAGAAAATACAGAACCAAAACATAAACAACAACATCAGCCACTTTCGCAAGCCAACCATGACATAGCTGAACTTAAGGACATGATAAAACAACTTGTGGCGCAAATTAGTAATATGATGGACATACTTACGCTATTATTAACTAACCATAAATCTTTATTTTCGGTGTCTTTTTGTCCTTCGTGCTGATTCTTAATTTAAGTGGTGCCAATATTTAGTTTCGCTTCTTGGAACTTCCAAACATTTTTTTGTTTTTTAAGATTAAAATTATTGAAAGGTTAAGCTTTTTGTAAAGAAACTTAATTGACATACGATTCACGAAACTAAAGATATATACACGGGTAAGTTGACAATAAAATACTGCGATAATCTCCCTTGACTCCAACACACTTGGTCCAGCGTTTCTCCAACTTCAGTATTCCTTCCCGGAAGTGAGAGTCGGGAAGGCTGTGAAAAGGTCAAGAGTTATATTCACCTGTAATTGTTCTGCCTTTTTCAAGGTAATCAAATAACAGGATTCCTTTCGCATCCCAAAACACGCTGGCCACCTTTCCGGCAGATGCGATCGACTTCGCTTTCTTTAGCATTGAACCACCGGCTTCCACCCACTGCTTCGACTGCTCGGATCCATTTTCAATCGGTCAGCAAATGCGGCACCCATCTTGGGCAGGTAGGTAGGTAGAAGTGGTGGTTTCGATGGAAGAAAACCCAAATAGCGCGTAAAGCGCCGTTTTG
This sequence comes from Brachyopa scutellaris, assembly GCA_949775065.1. Classification (NCBI taxonomy): domain Eukaryota; kingdom Metazoa; phylum Arthropoda; class Insecta; order Diptera; family Syrphidae; genus Brachyopa; species Brachyopa scutellaris. The sequence goes on from OX459112.1 coordinate 22,841,228, forward strand.
ATACCACAAACCTCAGGTGACCCTGTGGAGTTTTAGAAGAGGATCAGCTCTCCAATCCCTTTCCCAGATATCTCTATAAGGTCGTCGAAGAATAGTTTGCCCAGCATGCGTTGCCTGACTCTCGCCAGAGCCAGACATTTGCACAGAAAGTGAATAAGCGACTGTTTTTCATTTTCATCTTTGCAGCTACCGCAGAAACTATTGTGAGTGATCGCTAGTTTTGCTGCATGGTCTCCTATTGGCTAGTACCCTGTACTGACTGCCACTACTCTAGCGATGGCTACGCGGGTTCTTTATAGCAGCTCGTTTGTTTTTGACCCGTTGTAACTTGGCCATATCTTTCTGGATATGACACCGTTTGTCTGACTGGTCCACCTGAGACTAGCCGGTTTTAAGAAGTGTGAGAGTATATTGCCCTTAACAGCACCAATAGGAATATGAACGTTTTCCGCTAGTGAGCTGTTAAGGGCTGACCCTCGTCTGGCTAGCTCGTAGGCCTTCTCGTTTCCTTCTATGGCGCTATGTCCCATCTTGCGCAAAGCTTTCGCATCCCCAATGTTTTGTGCAAGATGTTTCGTACCCTTTCTTCCGATATCCCCATAGCCTCAGTTATCTCAATCAGCTCGCCTATCGTCCAACCCGATAGCATGTACTTTTTTGGTGGTTTCGAATGTGGTTGTGGTTTTTGAACGTCCTTTATGTGGGTCATCTTCGCGGGCCGTGCAACCACGTTTAAATCCAGCTGCCTACTTTTTAACGGTTGACATGGAAGGAGCACAGCCCGCATTAACTTTTGCCAACTTAAGATGAATTTCCATCCAAATCGAAGAATTTTATGACTGCATGATATAAAAATATTTTAACGAAAAACACGCAACACGTCGACTGCAAAAATTCGTATAAACAAACTAATTGACAGAACAAGTTAAAACATGTCATACGAACTAATGACATATGCATCCAGTCAGGAAACATAAATTTGTGCTGATTGGAACGCCATCTCTGCATCAGGACGAGAAATTTTCACGTTACCGTCGTACTTTAATAAGAGAAATAATGACAACTGTTTCTATATTGTATATAAAGGGTGATTTTTTAAGAGGTTGATAACTTTTTAAAAAAAAAAAACACAAAAAATTCGAAAAAATGAATGAAATATTTATTTGAATCGATAGTTTGAACCTTGCAATTTAATGTTTAAAGATAATTTCATGCAAATGTTGACCGCGGCTGCGTCTCAGGTAGCCCATCCGCTGAGTCCAATTTTGGCATACTCTTTCACACATATCGGCCGGTATCTCACGAATGAATGCATGGATGTTGGCTTCCAGTGCGTCAATCGAAGCGGGCTTGTCCCTATAGACATTAGCCTTGACATACCCCCACAAAAAATAATCTAATGGTGTCAAATCGCACGATCTAGGCGGCCAATTGACCGGCCCGAAACGTGAAATTAACTGTTCACCAAACTCGCCTCGCAATTGCGCCATTGTTTCGCGTGCTGTGTGGCATGTGGCACCGTCTTGTTGAAACCACATATCATGCAAGTCAAGAACTTCCATTTCGGGCAAAAAAAAGTGCTGTAACAAAGGCCTAACTGCTGGGAACGGCGCCGAATCGACATTTCGCGGTCTTCTGTCACACTAGCTGATACGGCCGCAATATTTTCTTCACTACGCACAGTACGTAAACGTGTTGGTGGTTTAATGTCCAACAAAGTAAATTTGGTGCGAAATTTGGTCACAATCTTCCGAATAGACTGCTCAGAAGGTCGAGAATGCCGATCATAAAATGGAAGCAGCGCGCGATGAACATTTCGAACCGAGCACGAATTTTGATAGTAAAATTCAATAATTTGCAAGCGTTGTTCATTTGTAAGACGATCCATGGTTAAATTGCAAACCAAACTGAAGCTGTTTGACAGTGACACAAGGTACTAAACACACGTCAGCTGTCAAAACCAGTGTTGCCAAAACCAAACCAGCTAAAAAATCACCCTTTACATACGTATCTGTAAATGGACGAGCTTACCGTATTAAAAAGAACCGTATTAAAAAAAATCCACTAATTCCCAAAAAAAATGAAATACAAATAAATAATTTATTATTTTATTACTTTTATTTTATTATATCTTATTTTGTTCGCAGCAATCAATATTATTATTTTTTAATTTTCTTATTTCAAATTCTACCTGGAACAATTTGAATTACTAGAGTTTCATTTTAATTGGTTTGCAATTAAGTACTTAAAATTAACATGATCTTAGGATCAATACCACATACATACAATAATAATAGCATTATTTAACATATTTTTGTTTTTACTTTAGTTTAGTCGATAGAAATCAACACTGATATGTACATTTATTTTATTAATCCTACGTTACTCTTAAATTATTTAAAATTACATTAAAAAGCATTTATTTAGTTCCGTTAAGTTTTTGTTTTTATTATTATTATTTTTTTTGTTTAGCCTTACTAGTACAAAGTACGATTTTATTTAGAAGATTATTTACTTTAAGATACATATGTATTTGCTAGATATTTGTTTTCGATTTATTTTAATTTGGCTTAGATTTTTTGGTTTTATAGAAAAATTACAATTTATATATATGAGTATTTACAGTACAGCTAATATTATTATTAATAGGCACTCTTCATAATTACCTACAATACTTTTAATAATAATGATTTTCTTTTTTTTTCCCTTATATCTTAGTAGATTTAAGTCTTTATAGTTCAGTTATATTACTATTTGGTTTGTAATGCGCACTTTAGTTAGTATGTAGAGCTTATGAATGATGAATGTTTTAATTTGGAAAGTTTACAGTAAGTGGCTTCGTATTCGTATACTTAGGCTATAGTTGGCTTGTTCGTTTTCCGTATTATTATTATTTTCTAATTTTTGTTAGACTTACGAGTATTTCCTATTTTTCGGATAATCGTTTTATAAGATAGAGACTTGATTTTTTTTTTGTTGGTTGTATTGTAATATTTGCGCAATAAGCACGGCTATTTAATTGACTATGCTTAATATACAGATTCGTTATATTTTATTTTTGTTTTTAATTTTGACAATAAATAAATATTAATTTTACTACTATCTGATTTAGTTATGCATAAATCAAAAAATTAGTATTAATTTGGCAGGCTTATGACTAAAATTATTTTTGATATGTTATTTTACAAATTAAAATTAATTGTTTTACTTTCTTTGTTTAATAAATACAAATTAAGATAGGAAACATTTTAAAATTGTTGGTTTGGAACGTCAGCTTCCGATCAAATAACTGTGTAAGTAATACCTACTCATAAATATTTAACGCAGATATACATACATACGTAGGTATGTTTCACAAATTGTGCATTGTGGTTAAAATCCACCAAAATTAGATAACTTAATTGTCTCTCAAAATTTCTACATAAAGTACTTTCTCAATTAATAGTTGACATCAACATTCAAACTTCGAGTGAAACAACTCCTTATTTTGATTTTCCGTTTCCTGTTAACCCGAAAAATGGTATATGTAAAATTAATTGAACTTTTTCCTGCTACACAACCACAGTAAAAAAGATTCGTCCCTAATTTGTGAAGTGCTTGAGTGATTTTTACTACCGCAACTCTTCATTACACTTCAGGGTGTCGTCGGGATAAAAGAAAAAACAACATTTTTTTCAAATAAATGAAACATAGAAAACACAGGCAGTTTGTTTGAAGAAGCTTTGTTCTTCTCGTCAAGGATGGTGTTAACTTGACACCGCTCTCCAGAAAGTGATTGCTAGTTGATGGACAGGTTTTAGCAAACGATTTTGTCGGCGCACCGAAGGCTTGGAATTTAAATTTTTACTTGTGCTATGCTCATATGTACATAGATATATCGCTGCAACAGGGATGTGCTGGTGCACCCACCCACAGACATGTGTTATGAGGATATCTCTCAAAATGTTGACAAATTCACACGAAAATAGTACCTTCCCTGAACTAACCACAGAGTATACCACCAACCGACAGTGCAACCTCTTCCTGGTCTTTTGTTGCACTGGTGATGTGTGTATCTTTCTGTTGGCCAGAACGAACAGTTGATGCATTTTGTCAGGCGTGGACAAAAAGCTTGTTATCTACAATGATTATGGTTGAAAGGTCAAACCGGACAAATAGCCTGCAAGAGATGAAGTTTTTATATTCCGTGTTGAACAATGTGAGATGCACAGATATGCGACGTGTTGATTTTGAGTTTTCACTTTACTTTGTAACTTGTTTTGTTTTTTTTAGTATTTTTAATATAAAAGTTTTTAAATACTGTTGCTTGTGGTTTTGCAATAATTAGATGAAAGGATAGAAGTTTTAAGTTTATTTTGTTTTAGCAATTTCACCTATCTGCCAACAATTACAACACACCATAAGGTGTATACGAGTTTTCACATATGTATGTACATATGTATGTTATTTTTTTAATCTGGAATGATTGTAGTGAAATCTATTCATATCTGTCAAATAGGACAGACTAACAAATTTTATTTCACATTGGTATCTGATGGAAAAAAAAACGTTGTTATTGTTTCAACCACACTCCAGTTGACCGCAATTTGAGTTTTGCTTTTTAATACTGAAATACGAACGAAAACTGAAACCGCACAAACTGACCCAAATAGTGTTGATTGCTGCGTTTTTGTTTTTTATCGTTTCTTAAGCACGACCGGCCGTTGGTGTTGAAAAGCAACAAAGCTTGATCAGTGCCAGGAGTTGTGGTTTTTTTGTTTTTGTTTTTTTCTTCTCTTTTATTTTTGAATGCATTTAGATATTGTTTGTATCTAGAAATATTTTCACAGTTGCAGTTGCAGCATCATCTGCATAAACGAATGCAATAACTTTCGCTGGGAAGCAATTAAGCAAAACTGTTTTTGCTTGAATGTTGAATCAAACAAAATTAGTTTTCTCTACAGTTTTCACGGTACCAATAAAGTTATTCCAATGAATAAACAAATTGAGAAGTTTGCTGGTTTTTGGTTTTGATTTATTTTGTTATTTAGCAGAGAGAGAGATACCTACAAAATTAATTCATGAATGACGGTAAAATCATTGCGGAAAGTGACGATGATGAATTTGAAGTATGTACATGGTGAAACAGGAACAGGGATTATAGAGGATTGCCTAAATTGCTTCATTACGCCAATTGAATCTATACAGTGTATTTGTAGATACTGAATGAGACATTAATTCACTAGTACATACCAGTGTTAGTAGTGAAACCGAACTGCTGTTTTCAGTTGACAACAAATTTGTACCGGAAGTGAAAATTGGAAAGTTGAAAGTACAGTCGAACTTCGATAACTCGAACCATCACTTGCCAAAAAAAAAAATTCGAGTTATCAAGACTTCGAGTTATAAAGTAAAATACAAAATTGATATAAATATGTATTTATTTGCGAACATATATATCACACAAAACGTACAGGAACATAATTATTATTTAAAATAGTCTGTTATACATGACTGAAGTGTGGATTTTTTTATTTTGATTTTCAAAAAAAAAATTCAATGGAATTTAAAACCATTATACATACACAGAATCGGTTGTTTTTTCATTTGTCTTTAAATATAAACGCAAAATGCTTAACGAATTTGCAACCAACTCGTTTGAAGGTAGTTGAATCGTCCTCCAAATTTTCCTCGATTGCATCACTGTCGATGTCATCGTTGCTGTCGAGCTGTGCAGATTCGGATTCACATCTGAATATCTCGACAATATTTCGACTATTTTTTCAAAAATAAAAACTAAACTTTGAGTTCGTATCAACCAATATACCAACCTTGTAGTGTGTGTTCTAACCCCTGCTAACAAGAAATTTTACAATATTCTTACTCACACACAACGAAATCACGATTTTCTACACGTATGTGTAGTAGGTCATAGGACATACAAACACTGTACCCCCGAAAGCGATGCATTATATGTAAAACGAACATGTAAAAACACGCAGAATTCGACTTATCGAAGCTGACGCCAAATAATCTCTTCGAGTTATCAAGACATTCGAGTTATCGATGTTCGAGTTATCAAATAAAAATTACATGTAAATTTCAGTCTTGGCGCTATTGCCAACCAATTTCATTCGAGTTATCAAATATTCGAGTTATCGAAGTTCGACTTATCGAAGTCGACTGTATCTAATTATTCCATCTATCGAGAGTATTTTTTAACCGTTTATGGTTATGATTTTCACAGGCTGAGTTTTTTTTGTATGCAAGGATGACACCTCGTACGGCCTAAACTATGGAACCGATTTCAATAAATGAGGTGTCGCTGGATTCGTCTTGATCCGGAAAGTGTCTTAGGCTATCTGATGTATTAAATGAAAGGGCTTAGTAAGTAGAACACGACATTGCTTACCTACATACACTCTACATATTTTATAAAACTAAAAAGTTGTAAATAAAAAATGAAGTTCAAAAATCTAAACCCGACTACCGGAAAAACTAACTAAAAAGTACGAAACAAATTGAAACGAAACGATGATAATCGGAGTATAGCGGTGCCGTGAGATAACACCGAGCGAAATAAGGCCGAATTTCAAAAGTCGGCTTTATTTCTCATTATGAAATAAAGCCGAACATTGTTTGCGAAATAAAACCCAATTTCAGAGAATGCCAGAGAACTAGCATTTACCGTTAACAGTGTTTATTGAATGTAACTCAACGTGCAGTTACCTCATTAGTTCGTGAACTTTGAGTGACAAGCGTCGACTAAGTAATGGCAAATTTGGGTGATTCGGTCCTTTCATGCGACGGTTTAAGGAAAGGAAGTCAGGCCGTAAGAAGAAAATTATCAAAGCTATCAGCATTCATTATGTCTATAAATAAAAAAAAATAAGCAAAACGCCTTTTCCGCTAGTTTATAGTTCTTCCACTTTTAAAACCAAATGACATGCACTCTGTATTTGAACTTAAATGGGGAGTATATATTTGAGGATTTTCTGACATACTTCAGAAAGTAGTGAATGGAAAGTGTAAGAAATTAATATTTTATATAACGATTCATATAAAAAGTGTGTAACAGTGAATTTTGAACTATTATTTTTCGACCGTTCCATTAAGAACTTGAGAAATACATAATAGTTTAAAATTCGCACGAATTCTAAATGGAACGGCCGAAAAATATTAGTTTAAAATTCACTATAACATCAACTAGATTTTTGAATTAAACGAAAACTTATAATATGTATCCATATACGTTTAGGAAACTCCGTGCCGCGTGCCGTCGTGCTGCTAATTTGTACTTTAGAATTTGGACACCCTTATATTATATTAAACTGATCACGCCTAAACTACAGTTATTATAGGTAAAAGCATGTGAATTACAGTAATTTTGCTACAACAATGCTCTATGTTCTCTCTATTTTGCGACAAAACAACATGCACAATGAGTAAACACATGAATTTCACGAGTACCTGGTACTCACGCTTTTTTTCTTTTCTATTTGGAAAAAAAAGCCAACCACCAAAAAAGGTCAAAAAATGATCTGGCGTTTTTTCCAAACAATTTCTTTGGCGTTTTTTTCATATTTCATATATGAAAAAAATGTCTAAAAAATTATGAAAAAAATGCCAAAATTCTCAGCTAAACTATTTGGGTGATTTTTCCTAGGAAAAAAAAGCAAAGCGACATGCGACTACGGCTATACTCTGAATATCATCGATTCGTTTCATCTTGTTTCGTACTTTTTAGTTAGTTTTTCCCGAAGTCGGGTTTTAGTTTTTTGAACTTCATTTTTGATGAGTACTTTTTAAAGTCATTTGCAAGTCGTAACACGATGTTGTTTTGTGCTTAACCTTGTACTAAGCAATCAATGCGATGACTAGACGACGAGTTCATATTAAAAATCATCTCCCTTGGAGGCACTTCGGCGGATCGATTTCAATTAAGATTCCCTCAAAACAACTAACAAAAGTTGTAATTCAATTTTGATTTGTCAACATCTAACGTATATTACGACGACGAGTAGACATCAAATAAATAATTAAGTATGAGTATTTTGGTGTGGCATGGTTCCATGCCATAATAATTAACCCTAGGGAGTTTGAATATCTTCAAACTGTGATTACGGTGTGAATAGAACAATTATGAGGTTGAATTATCTCGTATTAACCACACGAGACGCCTGTACACTTGGGTTGAATTTTAAGGTAATTACGTTTTGAAATTTTGATATTACTGCAAAGATGATTGTATGTTGGAAATTAATTAAATACAAAAATGTGTTAAGGATTAATTTTTTTTCTAGAAAAAGTGGAACTTTTGAATTAATTTTTAAAGTTAAAATAAAAGACTCAAACATAATTAGTATTATTGAACTAAAATCCGGGACCTCTATTTATCAATAAAAGGAAACTTGAGCAAACAAATCTATAATCGCATAAAAAATCAATATTTTGGTACTTTCATAATGTATGTAAATGCAATATCAATCCAATCGTACTCGTATTCTACGAAGAATTCCTTTCACTTGTGGTGAGTGATAGACTAAACAAACAAACACATACTCCAATGGTTGTAAAAGTTTATCCTTTCACAACATGTTTATTTAAAACTGACAGTTGAAGAATGAAGAGGAAATGTAATCATTTTAATCCTATTTACACATCTTTATACTTTGCACAGGAGTATTAAGTAAGTGAACAGCATACACCGACACCGTCACCCTAACCAAATAACATCTAGGGAACTCAGTCAGTACTAAAATACGGATATAAGTATGCATGTATGTACGTAGTACCTACTACCTAGTTAATTTGAAAGGCAGGATAGCAAGACGAACTATACTCATATCGAACGGACTTCAAACTCAGATTACGTATTTGTATTTGAATTGATTTCATATATCTTTAGATACCACTGCGTTCGTTGTACTAGCACTATTTTCTCTTTTCTGTCGAATAATTGATTTTGGGGTACCGTCTTTGCCATCCAAAAAGGACTTACGGACTTAATGTCAAATTGAATCAATGTACAACTTTCAAAGTTAAAATTGTTCTACTTTTTCACTTGTCGAGTAGTTTTTGCTGCAGCATTTCAGATTGTTGAGATTGTTATCAAAAAGTTTACTACAAGCGCACGACAGTAAAAGGATTATATTTTTCTCGCAGATACATTTACAGAGATTGAATTGAATGGTATTGAAAGGAGTATTGTATTGGGTGAAGTAAATAGTGATGCGTCTTTTGGTTGCTTTACTTGAAAAATTGTGTACACAATAGGTTTCAGGGAATTTTCAAAAAAGAAGAAAATTAGGCTAGTTGAGAAATAGAACGCAAAGTAGGAAAATTTGTGAACAGTTTATGTAACACATTCATTGGGTTCTTCTCTTCATTCGCTGCCGTGAGTTCATAGAATATCTTAGATTCTGATTGTAGAATCAACAACTTATGCTAGGTTTCCACTTTTCGATTTGAAATTGATAGACGACGTGTTTTTATGTCAATTAGAAAAATGGCAGGTGGATATAATAAAAAACTACTTATGTATTTATCATTATTTCCAATTGGCAATTTTGTAATTGACGTAAAAATACGTCGGTTATCAATTTCAAATCGACAAGTGGAAACCTAGCATTACAATTTCGGAATGAGACTTTCAGAATAACAAAAATCCCATCTTTGTATCATCTACATATAAAAGATGGCCAATTTAATACGGAATACTCAAATGTGCTGAATTCAATTGCTGCTGTATTTATACTCCTAAGAAAGAAAAAATGAAAGAAAAAAAAATTGAATTTTCACACAAATGGGAAAATGCCTAAATGCTTGGTCTTATATCATTGAACTTAGAATTTATTACATTTTTTTTTTATTGAGAGTTGTTTCATAGTGAAATAGCTAACTTCGAAAATCATGATAATAAAATAATTCACAATTATTGGCTCCATGTTAGGAGATTTTTCATTTGGCTTAAATTTGCAGTTGATATGCAATTTTAGCACCAAGCATCTTTCTATATCTAATAGATTTTGAGATATCCTCAGCGGAGCGGCTAAACCAGTCTGGAAAGCGTAGTTTATTAAATTACAGTGGACTCTCGTTAACTTGAACACGTACCAGGGCCGTTCAAGTTACTGGATCAAAACAAAAAAATGTCCCTTTTTAAACATATTCAGTTCAATCTTGTTTTTATTAATAAATAATAAGGCAAACATTTGTTTTTAAGACAACTTTGAAAAAAGAATTGTAATTTTAAATTCTTTGGCCTTGCGTTTTATAAAGCAAATACTCCAAGAGTCTGGACCACTGTTCATTACGGGAATGTTCTTTCGTTTTGGCTAGCAATTCGATGGTTTTATCGAACAGTTCAACTGATTCTTTATTAATAACATTATTTTGTACGATAACGACATCAACAAGATCAGGCTTTTTGATTCAAACACGCACTAACTTGTCATAGTAAAAATCACTTGGAAAATGATTTATAGCTTTTAACTCAGATGCAAAAGAAATTTTATAGGATGCCCCTTGATGAAAACCATTTATATTTGTAGCAACATAATATGTACATAGGTGTAAAGCGAAGATTCCAATGTAAAACAATTTTGGTTGTCACATAAAATTTGTTCAAGTTAAAGAGGTTTACATTTTTTTAATTGTTCAACTTATAGAGTACTTCATGGAAAAATGCAAGGTATCGAGTCTAAAAAACTGTCCGATCGAGTTATAGAATACCTATAGGGGAAAAATGGCATGTTCAAGTTATTGGATTGTTCAAGTCATCGGATTTTCAAGTTACCGAGAATCCACTGTACTAGCTTTACCTCGCCCGTTTCGCAAGGCATTAAAAAAAAAAACTTTTTGTGTAACTATTTGGATCAAATCGAAAAATGTATTGCAATTATTTTTATTTTAAGCAACGTTCTTGGTTTTTTTCATTATCGCTTGTGTAAACAAATAGTGCAGATGGTTTTTCGATTCGTGAACATGCAACGTAGAGCCATACCATGCGAAAAAATTGGATTGTCCAAATTTATACCGGATATATGATATATCTAAAGATTGTCATTGCGACTTATTGATGTTAACGGCGAATGTAGGGCGAACAGGGAATTGAAGACGCTTAAATTCAAATGGCATATTAGATGGAATCATTGGGATTGAGGTACTCGTATCAAAACGTCTTCGTAATTGAATTTTCCATTCGAAATTGTTGCTTCTATCAAATTTCCCCATTTTTTTTGACGACAAGCAAAGTTTAGGTTCGTTAATGTTGCGCAGCATAATTATCGGCGCTCCTATTTTTAGCTGCAGTGCAGATGTGTGGTGGTAATCCTGGCGAATCAAGCGAATTTAAAAATTCTGTAGGGTGATTCACCACCTCATCCTGATTTATGATGGTGTCCACTGATTTGAATGTGGCTAATGGACTTGGTATTTCTTATAAAATAGCCTGGTTAAGATCACCGACATTTCTGCTCTTTTCGGCCAGTCTTACTCGCTCGCTTAACCAAGCATGGTTTTTGTACTGTTGTGCTATATTTGGAACACACTAAGAATCAGTTCTTCTTTGAGTAAAACGGCAAAAATCGTTTGGTAGTGTTATCATTCCCGTATCTTTGTCGACTGGCATTGTAGGTACCATCTACCATTTTCAACAATTACTTTGAAAATTCCGCTGCTGATAGATCGATTTGAAATTGAAAGCGTACGTTTGAATTTTTTTTTTTTTTTTTATTGTTAGGGATCCTGGCATGCCGCGCCTTGTACTACAGAGTCAGTTTAGGAAGCCAGAGAAGGCTCAATTCTTTTGATGAAGTTGAGGATCTCACTGGTGGAGACTGTTCAAAGTTCCGTGGGAGTTAGGATTTCTCTGTGGAACTGTAGTCTCCGGAGGGCACAAATAGGGCAGTGCTATGCAGTCACAAAGAATATGTTCCGCAGTTTCGTCGTCCTCTATGCAAAGACGACATTCAGTTTCCTAAATAAGACCTATTTTGTTTAAAGATGGCAATGCCGTGTATCCAACTAATCTCTTGATATCATTTCTATTGAGGAGTAGGTTTTTTATGGATTTATTTTGGAAGGGTTTAATGGCTCTTTTAGCTTGACAAAGACCCTGGGTATTTCCCCAATAGGAGATACACATATTGTTTTCCCAACTTTTGATTTTTAAGTTAATAGCTGAATTCGGAATGTTGCAAAACGGCTCAGGGCCGATAAAATTTATCGGTTCGGCTAAATCATTTATCGGATAAATGATTCAGCCGAACCTTTCCTAGTTAGTTCGTCAGCTCTTTCGTTTCCATAAATACTCTCATGTCCGGGCACCCACCAAAGTTTGACTTAGTTTCTATGCGGGAGAGGTCTTGGAGAGTATTGAAGCAGTTCAGGACTGATTTGGAGTCAATCAGGTTTGAGCGTAGTGCTTTTATAGCTGCTTGACTATCCGTGAGTATATGGATGAGGACACCTTTTATTCCCGATTTAAGAATGACGTTGACGTACACTTGAATGGCATGAATTTTCGCCTGAAATCCTCTGGGATTTTGTCCCCTTGGTATTTATATTCTAGTGTTTGGTCCAAATAAATCAGCACCCACCCCAGTGTGCATCTTTGATCCATTCGTATACCACTTGTTACCTTTTAGGTCTGGTGTATGATTTTTATAGTTCCATGCTTCACGGCTTGGGATCACTGTATCGAACCTCCTGCCGAAGCAAAAAGTTTTAGGTAAGCGGTCATTTACCGCGTAGATCATGTCAAGCTCTGCGATTTCGGAGAGAAGATCCATTTGATCTGTGTGATCTATGTTGTTTATCTCTCCTGTTTGCAGTAGCCTGACAGTGCTGCTAATTACCAACCTTTTTATGAAGAGGTGGAGTGGCGTTAGGCCAATGAGCGCTTCTATAGCGGCTGTTGAGCAAGTGCGCATAGCGCCTGATTTCTCCTTAGTTTAGCTCCACAACATACTGATGAGTATTTTATTTTAGTATTAGTGTTCTTACATTTCTCCACAGAATTGAAAATTTCAAGCATGCGTTTATTTCATCGGCAGCAGTAGTTTAGAAATGAATGGTAAAGTTTGCCTAAAGTCTCCAGCTAACAGTATCAGTAGCAGTATTGTTCTATATTCAATGCTTCTAATGATTTTTAGGTGGCCATTAACCATTCATCACAAATGATTATCGCACATTGTTGCAAGACTTTTGTCATTCCGGATGTTTAGTTAAGTGATATTACATGTAGGATTTTCAATTGCCTGCATATTCAAGGGTAGCTGTATTGTATTTGCTTTGGAAAGGACGAATATTTTTCTTTTTCATGCGACTCTTCATTTTCAGGGACTCCCCCTACTCAGCTGTATGTACCACGACGGTATCGCACACAAAAATGTTTTTTTTCAATGTGTTTGTTTCTTTTGCCTATTACCCTTTTACAGTAATTATATACAATTAAAAAAAAAAAACTAAATTGGTTGAAAATTACAGGCGGTAAAGGGAAACACACGCATTTTGCCACTTAATTTTAAACATATGTATACATATGTATGTATGTACATATGTAATTTCATAAATTTGATAGAAAAGTACTTTTAGTGTAAGCAATAAATCCGCAGACTACCTAGCGGTACACAAAAAGGGTACGTCTCGCCATAAAATACGCAGCCCAACGATTGCGATGCAAAGTGCATACTCATACGCAATAGATCGCAGCTGTGTAAACAGTACGAGGACACCAACGAACGATCGTTGTGTACAACCGTAAGGATCTTATGTATATCCTAGTATGTACGATGTAAAAGGGTAGGAGTAGGAATGTTTGTCCTACCTAAGTATATATAAGAAAAAGATTGTAAAGTCGGCGCATTATGTTGACGACTGGCTACGAGCAAAAAGTAAAATAAAGCGAAGATAGCTTAATAAATAATTTTTATAAAGTGATCGTGTGTTCTTATTTGAAAACGTAATTATAGTGCAGCGGTGAGATTACCTGTCGAAATGGGAAAACATAAGCGACACAGTAAATCGCGTTCCAAAACAAAAGTGTCGAAAAACGCAGACAGTGACTGTAACGATGAACGATTATTACGTCTCGAATTGTTGGTGGAACGTTTAGTGAATTCGGATGCGCGTTCTTCTAACTCGGTTAATCGCGAACCCGTAGTGAAATATGTTTTAAAGAGCGACTGCATTCCGGAATTCAGTCCCGGTGATCCCAATATGAGTGCGGAAAAGTGGCTACACAAAATCGACCAATTAGTCGCAATTAATAATTGGGACGATAAAACAACTGTGTACCAGATGCAGAGTAGACTCAGTGGTCTCGGTAAAGACTGGTACAACAATTTGTCGTCGTACGATTTGAACTGGACTGAGTGGAAATCACTTATTTCAAGATCATTTCCAGACACTCATGATTTTGCGACGACATTAAGAAAGTTAGTTGACCGTACTAAACTACTAACTGAAAACATGACTGAGTACTACTTTGCAAAAATGAATTTGCTACACGCTTGCAAAATATCGGGAAAAGATGCAGTGTCGTGTTTAATCGATGGTCTCGGAAGTGTTGTGCTGAAAAACAATGCGAAAGCGGGAAGGTTTAATACACCTGAGGAACTATACAGCGAGTATTTGTCCTCAGTGGTTGTTGACTCAGTGAAAGTACGTATACCCGACGCAGGTACTCGAGTCAGTTCGGGAAGGGACTCAAAAGTGATTTCTTGTTTTAATTGTCACCAACGCGGTCATATTTCTTCGAAATGTCCTAAGCCCAGAATGGAGTGTAAAAAATGTAATCGCTTGGGACATACAAGTGAAAAGTGTCTTCGCGGAAATGTGATAGAAGGTGCGTTGGATGTATCACCAAATACAAAGCCGCATCAGTGCTATTTCGCTGACTGCTATGTCAATAATGTGTTAGTAAAAGGATACATTGATACGGGATGCTGTGCGGTTACCATTCGCGAATCGGATGCGAAAAGCTTAGGTCTGGTAATGCAACCATGTACGCTAACTGTGACGGGCTTTGGCGGTGGTTCTTCTCGCGTTATTGGCAAAACTAGAGCTAGTCTTAAAGTTGACCTGGCAAGTGCGAATGTTGAGTTTTTAATAGTGCCAGATTCCATCCAAAATGTAGCCGTGTTGATTGGCCAACCATTTGTTAACGGCAAAAATATAATAATGGTAGTGCGTAATAATGAAGTGCGGTTATTTGCAAAAGATGCTATTCCTTTGTCTGAGGTTGAAGTGTTACCTCCTAGAAAGGTGAGCCTCTGGGCAAGTGAAACCACGGTTATTCCACCTAATCATGCTGGTTTTGTAGAGGTGTACAACAAAGATCGTTGTTTTGACGACGTATATATTGAACTACAGCAACGAGCTATACCAAATAAAGAGTATTGGATACCCAGATGCATAATTAATGCAACCAACGGAGCAGCTTTAGTGCATAATTGGTCCCAAACGCCGCTGGAATTTAAAGCCAACCAATTGCTTTTAAGAGGGGAACGAATTGAAGCAGATTCAGATAGAGACAATGTTTTGGTAAAGACTGTGAGTACCTCTAATTTAGTTCCATTTACTATTTCAGATATTCAAGATAGTATTGATATGGCCATCTCAGTAGACGATAAAGATAAACTACTAAGCCTGATCAATGAATACAGAGATTGCTTTGCTCAAAATCTGATGGAATTAGGGAAAACAAAGACCGAAGAAATGTCCATATTTTTGGATAAAGAAAAAATTATTTCCTACAAGCCGTATCGCATGTCATTCCACGAACGTGCAAAGCTTCGTGGCATTGTGGATGAACTGCTAGAAAATGATTTAATTAGAGAATCGACCTCACCATTTTCAAGTCCGGTATTACTTGTAAAGAAGAAAAATGGGGAGTTTAGAATGTGTATCGATTTCCGATCTCTAAATGCCGTAACAGTCAAAGATAAATACCCGATGCCTAGAATCGATGACCAAATTGATCGGTTGAAAGGTTCGAAATATTTTACGAGTCTCGACCTTGCAAGTGGATATTATCAAATTCCGCTCGCAGAGGATTCAATTCAGAAAACTGCCTTTATAACACCAGATGGGCATTACGAGTTTGTCCGAATGCCATTTGGGCTGGTGAATGCTCCAGCTGTGTTTCAACGAACGATTAACAAGATGTTGGGACCTTTACGGTTCACCAGCGCAATGGCCTATATGGATGATATTCTCATTTTAAGCAAAACTTACGAAGAAGGTTTGCACCGATTGCAAGAAGTTTTAAAGTTATTGAGAAACGCTGGGCTTACCTTACGGCTGAATAAGTGTAATTTTATGAAACAACAGCTTGACTACTTAGGGTACGATATCAGTATTGATACCATTCAGCCTGGTAAAAGCAAAATCAAATCGGTAGCAGAGTTTCCAGTGCCAATGAGTGTGCACCAAGTACGACAATTTTTAGGTCTTGCTAGTTATTTTCGTCGTTTTATACGAAACTTTGCGGTAACTGCAAAACCATTAACTATGCTTACCAAAAAGGATGTACCATTTTTATGGAGTGAACACCAGCAAACGGCTTTTGATGAACTGAAGCAAAAGCTATCAGATCGTCCAGTTTTGGCTTTATACGATCATCTCGCTGAAACCGAGTTACATACAGATGCATCTAAATTAGGAATAGGTGGCATGCTGCTGCAGAGGCAGATTGATGGCGAATTGAAGCCAGTTGCTTATTTCAGTCGAGCAACTACTGCCGAAGAGCAGCGATACCATTCGTATGAACTTGAAACCCTAGCAGTGGTGTGTTCATTAAAACGATATCGAGTTTACCTTCTGGGGTTAAATTTTAAAGTAATAACCGATTGTAATGCACTGAGAACTGCATTTAAAAAAAAAGATTTGGTACCACGCATTGGTCGCTGGCGGTTATCTACACAGGAATTTAATTTTACGGTTGAATATCGAGCTGGATGTAAAATGGCACATGTAGATGCACTCAGCAGAAATGCAGTGTATGAGGCCGACGATAGCGACGAACTTGAACAAATGATAGTCAACATAACGGCAGAAGATTGGATTCTAGCCTCTCAACTTAGAGATGATAGGTGTAGATATCTTTTAGAGGTTCTGGCAAAGGCTCCAACAAATAAAGAAGAGGTGAATATCCATGAAGAATACACTTCACATAACAGTCGATTGTATAGGAAAATTAAAAGTGGAAGAAGATGGGTAGTTCCAAAAACTGTGAGAAGAGAAGTTGTCATGTGTCATCATGACCAAGCTGGCCATCTCTCAGACGTTAAAACTCTGGAAATGATTCAAAAAAAATATTGGTTCCCATCTATGAGAAAGTACATTAAACGATATGTAGCATGCTGTCTTGGATGCATGTACAACAAAGTTCCGTCAGGCAAACAGAGCGGAGAACTTCATTTGATTGAAAAAGGGACGGTACCGCTTGATACCTTACACGTCGATCATTTAGGTCCTTTTGTAAAGAGTACGAAAAGGAATACGCACCTGCTAGTTGTAATTGACGGATTCACTAAATTTGTATTTCTTAAAGCTGTCCCAAATACCAAAGTGGAACCTGTTATTAAAGCGTTTTGTGGAATTTTTGAGTTATTTGGAGTACCGAACAGAATAATTTGTGACCGTGGCTGTTGCTTCACGAGCAAGAAATTCACTCAGTTTTGTGCAGGCAAAGGAATAAGACGTATTCTGAATGCAACCGCGACACCAAGAGCCAACGGACAAGCAGAAAGATATAACCGAACGATATTGTCATCACTAACGGCATCCACTGAATGTGAATCCAAGTGGGATCAATCGTTGACACAAATTCAGCTGGGCCTTAACAGTAGTGTTAACGCAACAACGAAAAAATCTCCCTACGAGCTGTTATTAGGATATATTCCTCGGAATTCTGTCGATTCATTCCTTGCGAAGGAGGTATGCCAAGATAGTTACGACTCTAATATAACAGATACTAGGGAAGCTGTTGGTGAAAAGATCAAAAGAAATCAGCTTAGACAAAAACATTATTATGATATTAAACGAGCGAAAGCAAAAAAATTGACACTGGTCAGCTTGTATTGGTTAAAAAGCCTAAAGGGTTTAATGACTGAACGAGTCGAAAACTGATGCCGAGGTATAGCGGACCGTATGAGATAGTAAAAGTTCTCAAGAATGATCGTTACGTCATTCGAGACATGCCTGGAGCTGAGAGATCTCAGAAACCATATATTGGAGTGTCCGCATCCGACAGAATGAAGCATTATGCGGTGCAGGATAGTAGCGACAGTGAAATGCAAACAGAGAGCAATGATTAGAGAATTGAGTAAGTCGATTCTCAACTGCAACGAGCAGCTATTTGTGTAACGTACACTCACGTTTAGTAAATGTAAAGTACATTTAGGGACATCGTGTTCCAACTGCAACGAGCAGCTATTTGTGTAACGTACACTCACGTTTAGTAAATGTAAAGTACATTTAGGGACATCGTGTTCCAACTGCAACGAGCAGCTATTTGTGTAACGTACACTCACGTTTAGTAAATGTAAAGTACATTTAAGGACATCGTGTTCCAACTGCAACGAGCAGCTATTTGTGTAACGTACACTCACGTTTAGTAAATGTAAAGTACATTTAGGGACATCGTGTTCCAACTGCAACGAGCAGCTATTTGTGTAACGTACACTCACGTTTAGTAAATGTAAAGTACATTTAGGGACATCGTGTTCCAACTGCAACGAGCAGCTATTTGTGTAACGTACACTCACGTTTAGTAAATGTAAAGTACATTTAGGGACATCGTGTTCCAACTGCAACGAGCAGCTATTTGTGTAACGTACACTCACGTTTAGTAAATGTAAAGTACATTTAAGGACATCGTGTTCCAACTGCAATAAGCAGTTATTTGTGTAATGTACACTACAATATTAAAATATAAAAGGACACGCTGTTCTATTTTTAAGTTTATAACGATCACTGAACATCTCACGGAAGAGGTGGTTGTTAAGGTGTAAAGTACACCCCCCCGATAATCCTAACTACGATGGACGGTCAGCAGAACCGTACAAGGGTTCAGTGAGGACACTTGAACAATATAGCGTGGCCGAACTGTAAGCAATAAATCCGCAGACTACCTAGCGGTACACAAAAAGGGTACGTCTCGCCATAAAATACGCAGCCCAACGATTGCGATGCAAAGTGCATACTCATACGCAATAGATCGCAGCTGTGTAAACAGTACGAGGACACCAACGAACGATCGTTGTGTACAACCGTAAGGATCTTATGTATATCCTAGTATGTACGATGTAAAAGGGTAGGAGTAGGAATGTTTGTCCTACCTAAGTATATATAAGAAAAAGATTGTAAAGTCGGCGCATTATGTTGACGACTGGCTACGAGCAAAAAGTAAAATAAAGCGAAGATAGCTTAATAAATAATTTTTATAAAGTGATCGTGTGTTCTTATTTGAAAACGTAATTATATTAGTTACTTTTATTATTGTTTTTTAACTTATACGGCAATTGACTCATTTGACTTGCGACGCGTGGAGCTCCAGGAAAAATATACAGTGAAACCTCTCTTAGGCGGAGAGTGACAGTGACAATATGTTTGTCCGCCTAAGAGAGTTGTCCGTCTAAGGGATAAACACAATAAATAAATAACAAAGGTTGGGAATCCGCGCTAATGACGTCTATCGCAGCTGCATGGATAAGGAGGAAAAATAATCCTCCTATCACCTTCTGTGCACCTGCCCGGCAGTCTTCCCCTAAAGAAAAAAAAAAGATTCTGGAACAAAATTTTTTTAAGGGCCCTCAAAATATTTTCTCAACGAATATCAATAAAATATGGAAATGTATTCAACTTTTAAAATGATTCCTAGCACATTAAAACACAGTGGACCTACTAAGTGAATTCTATCGAGTGGATAACAAACCTAACCTAACCTAACTACGCAGGCTGTATTCTGTATTTGGTATTTGTTTTTGTTCATCTATCCAAATATTGAATGGGACGAAAAGTTTGGGTAGAAAATAAGCCAAACACATGTGTTTTACTGCACACATGATATTTATTGCCGCGCGCCGCCTACAGTCAGAGAGTACCGTACTTTAATAAATGTGTGCTATATTTCTAATGTATATTGTCTTTTCGTTCGCATCTGTTGCAACTGTGAGCAAGTATGTTTCTTTCAAATTCGAATCAACTAAAAACCAAAAAACTCAGTGTGAAGCGACGGCGGATTTTCTTGTTTTTTGTCTGTCTAATGGAATTGAATTGAATAATTTCTGATAGATGTCCGTGTCCGTGTCCGGTTAAGAGAACGTAGAAAGTATGCAATCTGAATCTGTCTGCAATCTTGGTTAGGAAAATGTGTCCGTCTGAAGGAGAAAATACTAAAGTTATACATATTTTAAACTAGATCTTTGATTTTGTTTTAAATTAAATCGAATAAACCAAACCAAATGTAAATTCTATGAAGTTAATTTTATGTTCACCCTTATTTCTTATTCATAACTTATTTAACACAAAACTTTGAAAAGTGAACAACAACAACAGTAGGTAAATAAAATAGAATTAAATAACATATTCATTTCTTCACTCGAAATAAAATATTCATTTCCAATTCGCCCTAAGGTATCGATAAATCAATTTTCGTTTTCTTCGTCCCGCCGTTATTTAAAAAAATCCCTGTGAGTACACATACACACAAGCACAGCAATAACAATAGGAGAACTTAAACTATTCACAATTTAAGCTATACAACATCAAGAGCAACAACAACACACTGGATCCGCATTCGATTAATGTTCGATTCGGTGGCATTGTCATTGCTACAACTTAACGATGCATCCACTATTTATATTCATCCGAAGTTTGTGACAGCGAGGAGGACGTACACGACGAAGACGCCGACGACGACGGCGACTCCGACTCCTACTGCGACGAATGCTCGCCCTGGTAACAGCGCAGCTGTTGTCCTCGTCCTCATCCTCGTCCTCGTCAACAACGAGTATTGTCTTCTTTGTGGTCTTTCTTTTCGAATGCAATGATATACACCACCACCGCCACCAGCGCCTGCAATCACATGTGTGAATTGCAAAGTAGTAAATCGTCAAGGCTATCAGAGTCAGCATCGCATTTACATTCAGTGTCATCGAAGATGATCCGAGATTCCCTTTTGTCACCTGCTCCTGGCACCTGCCAATCGCATCCAAATCCAATTCGCTCATCGATTTCCCATTCACCTCGAGGGGTGATATACAAAAATTCTTCGATAGGAACTCACTCTGGTTATAAGCACCATCCGCCAGAGGGCTGTCCAACAGCGTGTGTATGTGACACCCGCACGGGAAATGATTGTTCACCAAAGAAAGATTGTCGACACCATCCAGGATAATTGAATTTGGGTCGGGTGTCTCCAAAATGTGGTTGCCCTGCAGCTTGATGAACTTTATCTGTTGAGTGTAGGTGATGTTGAGCTCTTCGAATGCGTCAATTTTGTTATTCAGTATCTGCAGGGTTTCGATCTGGTTGAGACCACTAAACGCACCCGCACAGATAATTCCCAAGTCTGACTCTTGTAGGGTCAGCAGTAGAACATTGCTGAGACCACGAAACGTGTAAGGCGCCAGCTCTCGCAGGTCCATGTAGGCCAACTTTAGCAGACCAACTGTGTCCATGCCGTAGAAGGCATCTGGCTCAATACTGCGGATGCCCGACGGCAAGATCAAATGGCCAACATTAGTGAGGCCCGAGAAGGCGGATGATTCTATTTTCAGCATCGGATTATTCGAGAGCAGAATTAATTTGACATTCGAGGTGCCTGCGAATGCATTCCCTTCGATTCGGATAATTTGATTATGGCTCAGCAGTATGGTCGACAGGTTCTGTAGGCCGGCGAATGCGAATTGTGCAACCGTCTGTAACGGGGTATATTGGATAGAAAGCTCTTTCAGGCGCGGCAGTCCTCGGAATGCGAATTGCTTGATTTTCGTTATGTTATTACCATCCAGGGAGAGTTTCTTCAGCGCCCGGAGCCCGGCGAACGAATCTGGTTTTATTACTGGGAAATTGTTTTTGGTTAACGCGAGATTTTCTACAGTGGGTGGCAATTGTCGTAATGGAATCTGTTCAAGTCCACCAGTGTTACAAAGGACCTGCAAATAGCCAAAAAGAGGAGAGAACACGAATAAAATGGTGAGAAACAAGAAAATATAATTTTATGGTGGGCGGAGGGGAAGCAGAATTTCACAATTTACTAGGATGGACAATTGGACCTGCTTTTTTGTGCTTAAGATATGTACTGAAATTGCTACTGCGGAATTTCTGTGCCAGTGAGTAATGAATTCCTGAAACAGAACCGGCGACAAAAACACTAATTGCAAGGCGACCGGAAGTGGGAATAGGGTGGTGGGATTGAGTTTCACTTACTTGCGTCTGAGACAGACAAATGCATTCGGCTGGACATGATTTCACTGATTCGAGTGGCTGGGAATTCCATAAGCATCCAATTACAAGTATTGTTAGCAGCCAAGAATTGCACATTTCACGTTTTGAGTGTTGTGTTGAAGTGATCTGAAAGTAGATAAAACAAAAAAATTGTTTCAATGCCAGGTTGATTTATATTGCGTGTGTGTGAAGGTCGACTGATGGCATTTGCATACGTACCTATATAAGCAACACTAAGTCATTTGCAGATGTGAAATGAAAATAGCATGTACATATACATAATTATGTATGTTGGTGTTTACCATTATTGATTGTGTTAAACATGAGCCTACACAATTTCACAAGGGAACCTAATTGAATTTGATTGGGATAGTTGGATGTGATGGCGAATTTAAATTCATTTAATTATGTTCCCTTCAGAGGGCTGAAAGGAGGCGTACAGACTGTGGGGTTAATTTAATTAAAATACTGTTGCTTCTAATTTGCATGGCGGTGTGTTTGTGGGTTGAAAGTAACATAAAATGGGTGAACATACTCGTACGAGCGGTATTGAAGATTTCTTGTAATAAAGTAAAATTGTTTGATGTCAACGCAACCTGCATAAGCTATCAAAAATGATATATGTTACTTTTGAGGTTTTGTGACATGAAAATTACAAAATTTTAACATTTAAAGCTTTTAGAATGGTATACTCTTCTTTACATGTCATTTCTCAAATCTAATACAGTGGACGTCCAGTTTAACGAAGACTCAATTTAACGAATTTCCAATACAACGAATCAATTTTTTTTCCATTAATTGCTCTATATTACGAAAGATGCAAAAAATGGCCACTCGGCTTAGCGAATGCTTTACAATTTCTGATCAAAAACAAAATATTTTGTCATGTTTGTACATTTATCCCTACTTCTGTTATTTTGTCTATGTGAATTATCTATAATCTATAAATATTATAAAACTGTAGAAGTTTTTTTTTTGGTTACCTAATAGCGTGAAAACCGCTAGACAGATTTCGATGAAAATTCCTGTTGAAATGCTTCTTAAGTACCCGGGATGATCACAAGCTATGTAATTTTTTGCTCAGGCTACTGGTTTTTACATACCTAATAGTCAAAATAACTGTATATCGGTGAGGAATATTATGATTATACAGCCCTAACTCAATAATGGCTTATCGGATTGAAAAACAAAAAAATAGGTGAAGTTAGTAGATTTGTCCCTCAATCATTTGAGATATAAAACATCCCCCTGCGTTGTCCTGAAGCTGAGCAATGCTCAAAACCATTATTCAAAGCATCGCCCACAATTTTCTTTCAGTGATGACCACTGCCAGCAGCCGGGCAGCAGTGGGTATCGTTGCAATAGTGTGTGTGTTAGTATATGTGCGCGCTCTAATGTGATCATATGGCTTGCACTTCAATGTGCTCTACAACCATTTGCGGCTCTCACACTCAAGCAATCTTAACAAATGAGGTATCAAAAGAAAGAGAATTTTCTAGAGCAGTCAATTGCATTTTTAGTTTATTAATGTTATTAACAAATTAAAACAAAAAAAGATCAAATTTATATATATTCTACCCAAAATGAACTCCTGTTGCTTTAAGATCTAATTTTGGTTCATATATGTATATACCTGCATATACATATCATCATCCCATAAATAAATCATCTGGGAAGTATTGGTTGTTCAGTGATACGAAGCCAAGGTAATATTGCCCTTGGATGTCGCGTCGTCAGGGTTAGTAGCTACGATATTCGCCGGAATCTAATTGCGTGGGACGAATGTACCGTAAGGCAGTGGAAATCGTTAACAGAACCTAACAGGATAAACTTTAGGCAAACGTTATCAGTAGTGCCATGAGGCACAAAAACTGATGAAGTAAATGCCTGTCTGAAAAAGTCAAGTCTCTGGGGTCCATTGTTACTCAAATGCACTTGACCGCCAATATGCGTTCACGAACAGCCGGCAATCCAAACGCACAAAATTTTCTTATTCGTTACTTAAAATTGGTGGAAGAACGCTTCCGGAAGAAAATGGAAAATTAAATTTATCGTTTTACGGTTATATATCACAACTAACAAACCGTGAGAATTCTTAGCTTTGTGAGCGAGCTATTTTGTTGCCTCGGAATGATCAAGCTCCAGCAATTGATAGCGAGATATTTTCACGTGTTGATGGTCAAAGTGCAGAATGTAAGTATTTCAATCAACCGGGTTGTAGACCAAGAAGTAACAGCCAGCTATCTGGTCGAATTTTTAAATTCTCTATCTGCTCCATCCAGGGCTTCCATCACATAAATTAAAACTAAAAGTGGGTGTACCTACTATTCTTCTAAGAAACTTGAGCCCGCCTAAATTATGTAACGGCAACCGACCTAGAGTTACAATTCTGCAACGACATCTGGTATTGACGGGCTACGGTGCAGTGCGGTTTTTGAGAATTATGAAATCTGCACTTAGGGCCTGAAAGTTACACATTGAAACATTTTTGATAAAACGCAGTTAATCAACAAAATTTATTAAACACTTTTGTGGACTTAGACAAATAATTTGATGTTTCTTCACTCCCACTGCAATTGCATTTTCATTTCATTTTTAATTCATTTTTATTCATCAATTCAATTAAATCTTAAATGCTAGACAAAAGTGATTAAAACTAGCTTAACTAACTTAACTACCTTACTCTAACTTACTGGCCCCACACGGGCACTCTAAGCTAAACTTAATACTTATACTATGTCTTTCGACGTAACCTAACTTATAATATAGAATTTTAATTAAAGTTACAATTTTAGAGCTAAGAAAAGTTTGAAAAAAAAAACTTAGCAACAGGACATGTTTTTTGCTTAAAACTACCTTAAATAAAACTTACAACTACTTAACCTATCTTAAGTCTAGCTACGTAATTAAATACGTAATTTTTTTTTGTTTTTTGTGCTGTGTTATTTTATAATTTTTTTGTGGTTTTTTTATGTATTACTGCAATTGCATATTTGTATGAATGAGAAAGCCCTTAGAATGCGAAGCAACGCGAGCACGGGTTCAACTATTATTTATATAAAATGGCAATCGATTTAACGAATTTTTCGATTAAACGAAATGCTGTGCAATACACTGTGTGACATTTTTCAGGTCATCGTCTCGGGCCTAGGATCCTACGATTTTAAAGCCCTGGATACAGTTTTTTTGGGTCAGTTTATTTTGCACATTTTTTTCTCCCAATCATTACCTACAGCTCTGCTGAAGACAGAAAAAAAAAAATCCCTACGGTTAACCAAGATATAGCCATGAGAAAAAAATCAAAATGTGCTCAAAATAAGGTTTGAGCCAAAATATTCATGAGGCTATAAAATACATTAGGCAAACAATCTGGCAATCCGGTTAGTGGTTGCACTGTGTTATATAATTCGTAATATTGGAGGTCCACTGTATTTAAGCTGATCAACAACCTGTTAATGTTTGCATGACTTTTCACTGCGGGTCACTGTTGGATGTTCTTGCATCTTTGAGAAATTTAGTTACTCTTGTCAGCTGGATCCCGTGGACTAAGAGCTCGTGGCTCTTTGCGACGTAAACGTTCAATCTCGATTTTATTTCAATGGTATAATCTACTTTGTGGTCACCGTGGCCGTGGTAGTTAGTGCGTTGGACTACTACGCATGCTGCCCAGATTCAATCCCAGCAAAACACCCAAAAGTTTTTTCACGGTACCACATCTTTCGAATGTCTGACAAGCAATTAAAGAGTATCATTTGTCGTGAGGAGCTTCTTTAGTCGCCGTTCGGAGTCGGCAAAAAACTGTAGGTTTCTTCAATTTTCGTGGAAAAAAATACCACGCACACACAAATGGTTGTGAGAAGCTAGGCTTAGTTCTGTATAGGACTACTGACGCCGTATATTTATTTAATTGATTTTATTTTTTTAGAATCGACTTTACTTGCTGGGCGGCTACTGTCATTGCCATTGCCATTGCCCCACTAAGAAACGAGTGCTGTGGTCTGGAGTTCTGATTAATTTGGATAGTTCGATCGTGTCGGAGACTCTCGTATCCATCTTGGAAGCTAGGTCTATCAGATGAAAACTCATACAGTGCTTACTTACTTACTTACTTGTGACATGACTAATGTGGGGCATCACCCCAGAAAAGATACAAGTGCTTGGTACCAAATTACAGCAGAGGATCTACCACTCATAGCACCCAATCTCCTACTGCACTCAATCTCTCACCTGGGTTACGTCGCTAGGTGTGAGCGAAGCTCTCTCTAACCGATTCCAACGAGAGGGAAGTTCCTTCTTCTAAGAACATTGCGTTTTTATTCTTGAGCAACATTTTAAAAATAAAAATCATCTTCATCGATGAGGCTCATTTTCATGTTGATAGCTTTGCTAATCGTCAAAACTGTCTAATTTGGGATTCAGAAAACCCACGAGTGATTGTTTCGAAACAAATGCACCCGCACTGCATATTTTTGGCTGGAGGCATTATCAACACCATTCTTCCTGGAAAATGCGGCTGGTCAGGCAGTAACAGTTAATGGTGCTTGCTATCGCGTCATGATAATCCAGTTTTGAACGACAGTGGCTTCAGCAAGACTTTTCCACATGCAAAATATATACCGATATGCAATTCGATTACTGCAGCAGCCATTTCCTGGTCGTGTAATTTTTCGTTTTGGTGATCAGAATTGGCCGACCAGATCATGCGATTTAACGCCATAGGACTTGTTTCTTTGTAGTTTTTTGAAGTCTATTGCATATGCCAACCCACGACACCCATAGACACATTTATGCTTAAAAGTAATGGACAATTTCGAGAAAAGCACAGCAAAGCCATTCCATACATAACCTTATACTTTATGAATCAATAAAAAAAAACTAAAAACCTGTATTTTCTATCAGCATTAATTCCTGCGTGAAGTTTGGGAAGCCCTTTATATACTAGAGAATCATATTAAAAAAAAGATAGGCGAAGCAAGGCGAGCACTGGTCAACTAGTAAATAATAAAACTTAAACCTCAACGAACGATACATTTTTTTTTTCGCCAAAAGTCGATGGTTTTTGCTTGGACATAAAGCCATACATCTCACCAATCAGGTGGAAGCGCTCCAGTGCTTCAGGAATTGCTGTTTTTCCTCTGCCCCACCCCTCCCCCCATCGATTCCCGAATAAATTGCTTTAGCTCTATTCTACAACAATTATTCTTATACCCATCAAACTTCACATACTGTACACAACGGCAAAGGAGTGATTACAAAATTTAATTTATTACATTCCCGTCTTTGCTGTTGACAGCGAACTTTCTTCTGCTTTTGCTCCCTATGCCAAGTTGACGCAGAAGTCACCCACCCACCCACCATACTCGTAGCACTCCAATCTATGTAGCCCGTCTGAAAGAAAGATTCATTATACCAAAGTATCGTCCTGATGCAGTTTGTGCACTACTAGTGGTTTTGTAATAGTGAAATGTTATCCTTTTTACCGTTACTAATTAAAAATTGTGCTGTTGACAGAGTGTCAACAGCTCAACTCATTTCTAAAAGTACACAAGGCAAAAATACAAAGTTAATCATATTTAGTTATTTATGGGAGATGAGTACGGAGCGGATGTGGAAGGATACTCATAGAGTATATAGCGGCAGGAAGTCGATGGCAATGCATTGTCTGCCCAGTTAAGCTAGTGTGTGTAAATTTAAGTCGCAATTCAGTATGAGATGGTGTTGTTACCTTGAATAGTCGTGCCTTATTCTGTGTTTCTGTGTCTGTTTGAGGATGCATTCAGAAACAGAAATGCAGTAGCTAACAAATTCATCGTAATGTATATGAGTAGAACCTTGGTCTGGTCTGTACTTCGAATTCGTTATTCTGTTTTTGTATTGCCTTCATTTAAGTCAAAGTCAAGTATTTTCCAGAGGGAGTGGTTTCGAGATTTAGATATGATGTACCTATTCTGAAACCCATAAGATCCGTCTCAACAGAAGCAGCTAAAGTAAATAAAGTGTTTGATATTATTTTGGAACTTGAGAGCGGCGAGACTTCTTTAGCATGTTCGCAGTGCAAATAGCAGGACGCAGAGTATAAATACTAAATCAAAGTGGAGGAGTAAATTAAATTGCTACAGCATACAATAGTGAGGCGGGCGGAAGGTGGGCATTCTTAAAACCCATCCACAGTGAAAGTGTGCAATAATTGTATATTGGTTGCATCTTTTAGGTGGTATACCGAGTATTTTAAATACATAAGCAGACATTGGTATTTTTGTTTTTGTACTTCTTTAACCATGGTAATGCTGGATAGCTATGGAAATTTAAATCTGGGGTAATTCAAATTAATTAAAATTGTTTTGGAATTTTAACAGCCAGGTTCAAATTGTTATAGGAGTAATTATCTACAAACATCAGTACTTTCTTTGAGTTAAGTCGATAATTGAAGCACGAGTAGGTAAACGGAAGAGTTGATTGTTCATAGATACATATGTACTTACTTGGGAAATAGAACAATCAACGAATAAATCTTACTTTTCAGAGTCGTTAATTCTTTTGAATACATACGTAGGAGTAGGTCCCTTCCATTCGTGCAAAAATATAACACGCACACCCAAATGGTTGCGAGAAGCAGGCCCAGGTTCACCTCGAGCTGTAGCGCCAACTAAGTAAGTAAGTAAACATCTTAGCTCTCTTAGCAAAATGTTCGCCGTTATCCGTCACGCGTAACCAAACTTGGTATTAGTGCGTTGTCTGTATATGATTCTCCTAGTACTGTAGATTAAAAACTGTTTGAACGCGCTTCACGCGGGACCCGCTGGACGGATTTTGGTGAAGCATTGACATAGTGATTGCTTATGTAAGTTCCTCCTCAATAACGTTTATAATTCTTATCCCGGAAAATGGCATGGTTTTTAGAAAATAGTGAAAAAATTTCATATTTGAAAGGCAAATTATAATCATTTAGCCCTAACTCAATAATGGCTTATCGGATTGAAAACCAAAAAAATAGGTGAAATTAGTAAATTTGTCCCTGATTCATTGGACATATAAAACATCCTCCTAAGTAGTCCTGAAGCTGAGCAATGTTCAAAACAACTATTCAAAGCATCGCCCACAATTTTCTTTCAGTGGTGTGGTGACCACTTCCAGCAGTCGGGCAGCAGTGGGTATCGTTGCAATAGTGTGTGTCTGAGTATATGTGCGCGCTCTAACATGTTCATAATGCTTTGCATTTCAATGTTCTGATATCATTATCTCAATTTGCGGCCCTCCGACTCAACCAATCTTAACAAATGTCAAAAGAAAGAGGATTTTCTAGAGCAGTTAATTGCATTTTCAGTTTATAAATATTATTATTAAAAAATTTAAAAAAAAAAACGATCAAAAACAAATATTCTACCCAAAATGAACTCCTGTTGTTTTAAGAGTTAATTTGGGTTCATATATGTATGTATGTATTTATGTATGTATATGTGTTTGCTAAATGGAAGTCATCTGGGATAAGTATTTGTTGTTCATTAGTACGAAGCCAATGTAATATTGCCATTGGCTGTGGCGTCGTCAGGGATAGTAGCTACGTTTCTGCCCGGTGGTAAAACTTCTAATGTAATGTTTAAAAGGCCCATACAATTCGACCCCTGAAAGCCTAGCTTTACGTGACTGTTATCTAATTGTGTCGGACGAATGCACTATGGCATACCGTAAGGCCAGTGGAAGCTGTTAACAAAATCTTACAGGCTATACGACAAAATGATAGACCGATGGACGGCATTACAATACTATTTTGCGGAGACTTAAGGCAAACGTTATCAGAAGTGGCACGAAATACAAGAGCTGACGAAGTAAACGCCTGTCTGAAAAAAGCAAGTCTCTGGTCCAGTGTTACTCAAATGTACTTGACCGTCAATTCAATCGCGCAACATTTCTCTGAGTTGTTACTTAAAATTGGTGGAAGAACGGTTCCGAAAGAAAATGGCCAAGTAAATTTATCACATTATTTGTGCCAAACAGTGTCTTCTACCGAAGAACTTATCTTATCCGTTTACGATGATACATATGTATATCGCAATTAACATACCGTGAGAATTCTTGTCTTTGTGAGCGAGCTATTTTGTCGTCTTGGAATGATCAGCAATTATGTTAATAGCGAGATATTGGCATGTGTTGATGGTCAAAATGCAGAATACAATCAAGTAACAACCAGCTTTCTGGTCAAATTTTTAAATTCTCTATCTGCTCCAGTGGGCTATTTCACAAATTTGTATTTACAATTTTTTTGATATGTAAACTCTCGGTATGGGCAAATTTTTCGCCGTTATCCGTCACGCGTAACCAAACTTAGTATTAATGCGTCTTCTGTAAATAATTCTCTAAGTATTAGAGAGATCTGTTTACCCGCATTCACACACAAACGTTTGTTTACACATCAAATTTCACGAGTACTCACGCCTTTTTTTTTTGTTTATCAACTTTTATTGATAGTAATCAGTAATTTTAGTTTGGATTACACTCCTCCATTTTTCATCCTCAACAAAATCTTCTAATACATTTAGAGATTCAAACACATTAGTCGGTACGTTACTCCTCATCACCAGAAAGGTTCGAAATACGTCAATTGATGAAGAAATTCGTCCCAATGTAGGTAACACTCTTCTTCACCGGTCAACTTTTGGGGAATCCCCTAATTATGTCTTACTTTTTTCTCGATACAAAGTTTTATTAATGTGCGAAACAGAGAATTATTTGAAAAATTCATTATATGGAGACAAAAACGCACGAGAGTTCGATTTCCAGCTACAAAATTTGTTCGTTGTAGAGAAAAATTCGCTGTATGGAAATTCGTTATAAGGAGATCAAAACACATTAAAAGTAGAACGAACTTGAAAAAAATTCGTAATAGGGAGAGCTTCGTTGTATAGAAGTTCGTTATAGGGAAGTTCGACTGTACGTGATTGAGAGTGACTCTAGCAAAAGAATTTAAATTCTAAATTACTGCAGGAAGAAAAATTACAGTTTGCACAACACCTGCTATGCCCGGCCCACTCCGACAAAAGAATAAGGACTCTTGACAGATAATTCTTCACAAAGCTAGATAAACTAAATTAAACTATGCTGAAAGATCTGGGAGAGACATTTTCGAGTGAATCTATATATGTAGGTGCCGTGTCACAAAGCCACAAAGCAGAGGAGACTGACACCTCTGTCATTGGAGCAGTTAAGGGGGTCACTTTTCTTCTGGAACCCTCAAACGATGGTGAGATTCCATTCATCTGGCATACCTTCATCTGATCAATTCTTAGAGATGAGTAGGTGCATGCTCTCTATCAAGTCATTTCCAGCTGCTTTTAATATCTCTACGGGTAAACCGCCAGGTGCAGCAGACTTGTTGGACTTAAGTTTGGATATTGCTATCCTCACTTCGTCTTCATCAGGTGAGTGGGAGCTTTGGTTTTCATCATCTTAATTGAATGGTTCATTCTGTCCTACAGCGGAGTGTTGGTCTTCATCGCCCTCATACAGTCTGCAGAAGTTTTTCCTTATTCTCAGCACCGATTTTGTTTCCTTCGTCGACTTGTTTTGCTGACACGTTTTTTTCACATTCTGGTAAAGCTTCCGTACATTGTTCATGGAGTAGCACAAAACGACATAAAGCTATATTTCGGCGTATGGCCTTATGTCTCTTTTCGTAAGTGATTGAAGGCCAATATAGCTTTACGTCACTTTCAAATGGATTTTTTCCCTTACTTGATTAAATTTCAATTTGCCCATTTAACATCTTTAAAACTATAAATAGTTATTTTTAAATATTTAGTAGAAGAAAAGTAAATAATTTTTAATGCTTTTAATAAAATATACCATAGTTGTGGTATTTTTAACAATTTGTCTACAAATTGAGCAGAGAATGGGATTGTTGTTCTTTTTGTTTATCTTATGCTCAAAATCTAAAGTTCCAAATCTAAACTTCAGTTTTTGAGTATTAGATGAAGTAATAGTGAGAAATTCGCCCGAATTTTATTTATAAAATTTATTTTCTCAAATTCTCAAGTACTAGAATTTTTTAAGTTTATTTTCTTATTAGCTGAACCCGTGCTCGCCTTGCTGCGCCCTCTTAAGGCATTCTCATGCATGCAAATATGTAATATCAGTGGGAGCGAAGAAATATCAAAGTTTTTTTGTAAGAACCATAAAGCTGAGCAAAAAACGACATAGCGTTTGTCGTTCCCGGATACTTAAGAAACATTTCAAAAAAAGTTTCATCGAAATCTGTTCAGCGGTTCTCACGCCATTAGGTAACAACAGTTTTATAATATTTATAGATTAGCACCGTAGCGCAAGTGGTTAGTGCGTCGGACTACTGAGCCAGCGGTCTTGGGTTCGAATCCCGCCGCAAACACCTAAGACTTAAGTGGGACTTCTTTTGGGATATACATACATACAAAGTCCCTACGCCGATAAAGAAATATTGAGAAACCGTATGGTCTTATGTCTCAAATCTATTTGGTCTGATGTCGTTTTCGAAAAGCTTCCCGAAATATTATACCGCATTGTGAAAGCCATGTTTTGAAATATGGCCTTATATCACTTGGCCTTATACCACATGGCCTTAGTAACGGCACCGTGAATCTATAATGGTTCAAAATTTCCATATGAGTACGGAATTTTAAAAACGTACGAGATATGTAAAGTACAGTTCCTGTAGAAGGTTACTGATATCAGCTTACCCCACCAAAGATTTACAAATAAATCATTATACCTATCTTTAATGAGAGCAAACATTCCTTAGTACTCAAATTTGCAAAACAAAATCCATTACAAAAGCAAAAGGCTTTGGTTAATATCTATTGTATTAAAGATTTATTTTCCATTACAGCTGGCCAGGATAATAGGTACTAAACATACTTCATCTTTGAAATATAAAGTAATGGAATCTTCACTAAAAAATCATTTGATAAATCACTGATACCTGAAGCGTGCCGCATGCCTATGTCTCTGAACTCCCCCTTTTCATATCTTCATACCTATACGCGGCAACCATTCATAAGTAGACGCGCCATCGGGCATATTCCCTGGAAGCCAGTATCGCTTAACAGGATAATCGAAATCTCATTTACCATTAATAAGTAAACTGCATGAAATATAATACAATACTTCATAGAATTCCCCAAATTCATTTTGAACTCATGCTTTATTTATTAAAATCTAAATTATTAAGCGAGCGATTTTTTGTTTACGTAACAATTGCCAATGAGTGTTGTTGATACACCTTCACCTTCTTCCCTAACAAGAGGGTTCTAAAGTGAGAGAGGAAATATCTTTCCTGGGAAATTGTAAGTTAACATCATCCGGCGGCGTAAATTGTCTCAATAAACAAGAAACTTTTTGCAACACCAAAAAACTTTGAATCTGACCTGAACATCTGAATTATCTGCCCCAAGGATCATCTTAGTTTACTTTCAAAAAAAAAAAAAAAAACTTTGCGCCTTCGAAACCGTTTTATTCCTCTCCCCTTTTGTAAAAGTTTCTCATTCTATATGTATGTGTACAAGTATGAGTATGTTCGCACACCAACGTGCTGTGCTGTTGGTATGGTTTTGTTACCACCACTGATCAACGGTTGTGGAATAAATGTACAAATGCTTTTAATAAATTTTAAGATAATGTAGGCGGATTAACTCCATCGAATCCTAAATCTGCTTCCTTCGCACTGACACACATATGTACGAGCATGTGTACACAGACAGCCTCTCACCGTTCGTTGGGGCGATGGGCGGTGTGGGTGAGAGTGCGTCGGTATAGTTACAGCCCATAATAAAATCGTAATATTGTACTTACTAACAAAATAAATGGCAGGACCTTTTTATTGCCATCACCTTATCCGTAGTTTCGGCCGTTTGGCATTCATACGTAACGTTATGTGACTCCGCCGTCGTTCCAGGGATATGTGTTGTGCTATTATGTTTATTGTGCGTTACGGCCGAGTTGTGTGTTATGTGAGTGTAACTGAAGTAGCAGGAATATCCCCACAACAAGAAGAGCGACATCCCACCCACAGACAGCATCAGCAGCAGCAAATTTAAGCTAAAGTCTGCAAGGATTCGTGCGGGTAGTATCCAGTTATTTTCGGATTAGGGTAATTTGTGTACTGGAGCTGGATAATTTGTTGTTTTGTGGGCCAACTGTTTTATTGCTGTTGCGAAATTTGTTACACTAATGAATATATTTGCAGCCTTTACTTAGTGAGTGAGTGAATGAGTGGTTCCCAGCACACACCTATTCGTTCAGAATGGGATGTGAATGGTCAAAGCATTATTCATGTGCGATTGTGTCTTTTTTCCTTGTGGGAATTAATTGTTGCTCTCATCTATGGTCCCTGTTCCTGTGTGCACATATCAAGTGGAGCTTAGTTCGATGTATGGGATTTAGCAGAAACGTATTGTATCTCTTTGATCTATGATACGAATATACTTGTAGAACACAACACAGTAAGTAGGATAAAGAAAAAAATATATCGACACCAATGACTCGATATGGTTTCGAATAAATCAATCCTAATCCTCGAAATTGATTGAAGGCATTGGAATCAATTGATTTGACGATTTTGGGCGTGTTCAATTGGAAGTAATAATAATGTTGTTGCTCGTATATAAATAAATGTATTGGGCCGATTGACTGTTAGCTAATTCGGCTTAATTTCGATAACATCAGCAGGAAGAATAAACGAAAAGATATTTTATGTACAAGCTTTTAGGTGGTAAATCATTTAGAAGGAATAGTGAAAGTACATGTATGTATGTACATATATGTATGTATTTGTACACATGTAAATATTTTTTAAACTATACATAAAATAAAATAAATAAATATACGGCGTCCGCAGGGCTATACGGAACCAAGCCTAGCTTCTCGCAACCATTTGTGTGTTCGTGTTATTTTTGTCCACGACTTACAGATTTCTGCCGACTCCGAACGTCGACGGCGAGTTGAGAAACTTCTCATTACAAATGATAGATAGATAGATAGATAGATCGTTTATTCAAATCAAAGTTTTTAACAATTTTGGTTATTTATAGATATGTACTGAATAAGATAAGGCATGACATATATGTCGTCTGCCTGTGGCAACAATTGAAATTTGGTTTTACAAATAAATATTGGTTTAACTATTGGAATTACAAATGATACTCTTTGGTTGCTTGTCAGACATTGGGAAGAGGTAGTAACCGTGAAAAACTCTTTTAGATGTTGGACCCGGGCTGGGATTGAACCCGAGGAGCATGCGTAGTAGTCCAACGCACTAACCATCATGGCCACGGAGACCACTAAACTATACATACAATTTTAAAAACTAAAATCGGAATTGTAGGTTAGGTTATGTTCAAAGGGGTAACAATTTCTTGCGGGAACGAACATTGCTCTACCCTGCTTAGTCGTATTACTTTTCAGGTCCTCTTGCAATCTAATGCCGTGAGCACCATGGTGTAGTGCGTTGAACTACTACGCAATGCTGCCTGGGTTCAATAGCAGCAAACATCTAAAATAGTTTTTTTTTACGGTGCCACCTATTTCGAATGTCTGACAAGCATTCAAAGAGTATCATATGTCGTAGGGAGCCTCTCAACTCGCCGTTCGGGATCGGCAAAAAACTGTAGGA
The DNA here is from genome assembly GCA_949775065.1 of Brachyopa scutellaris. Taxonomy (NCBI): domain Eukaryota; kingdom Metazoa; phylum Arthropoda; class Insecta; order Diptera; family Syrphidae; genus Brachyopa; species Brachyopa scutellaris. Next base: position 22,877,304 of record OX459112.1, read on the forward strand.
CCATTCCATTCGTGCAAAAATATAATACGCACACACAAATGGTTGCGAGAAGCAGGCACTGGTTCACCCACTTAAAGAGAAAAAATGAAGCGGTCTAAGGCCGCCCAAAGAGCATAAGATACCCTGTGTCTACCTATTTTTGTCCGCTAAACTTATGATTTTATCCTTTAATTTCGCCTTGAATCGCATGATGGTGGCCGTATGGTAACTTAAAATGGAATTATACTAAATGAGAGAACCTACTATTGACATGCACTTTACAACAACAATTGGATAGATTATTTTACAGTATATAAACTCGAAAATTGAAATTTATCATTTTGCACACTATGTACATAAGTTCTTCGTGTCAAACGGTATCAAATGCCTTTTGGATATCAAGCAAGATAATTCTAGTTGATCTGTCAACCGAGTTATGACTTTTAATATGGTTAAAAATTCTGAGAACTTCATGCGATATACAGTGGAAAGATCTAAATCTAAAGCATAATTTTTCCTTTAGATAAAAATTGGTGATTTTACTTATGTATGTTGCTCTTTGGGAATCGATATGCCTATAACTCTCAATCTTTTCGGTAGGCTTACTAGTTTTTATAGTAGTATCGGCCAATTCTTAACTATCAGGAATTTACTATATTTTTATACAAGTACATATTATATAATATAATACATACTATATTTAATACTTTATAATACTATTAATATATATTTTTTTTAATGCGTCAATACCCCCAGCTTCACGTATTCGTAAAAGGCCCCATAAACGACACAAACATGACTTTGCAAACGTATGTATGTACATATGTATGTTTGTGCGAACACACTACATTAGTATTCTTATCTCCTAAATTAGATGAAAAAGTATGTTTTTTTGTAAAGTTAATATTTGGTGTATCTTTTAAAAATTTAGAGAAGCCTATTTTTTTTTAAATTCCATCTCTAAGGGGATGAATTGGGAAAAATATAATTTCTTAATTTCTTAATTCGAATTTTCATCAGTAAACCATTGTCATTGACAGTGAGTCTGTTTAGAGGGGGTTATTTGTGGTGATACTATGCTCTTTGGCACTCATTTCCATCACTATCGCTAACTATTTCTCTAAAGAATTAAAGTATTCTCTATATAGCACACGTTCAAACAGAAACACACATTTCGTTATTTTACCGCCATGTCTAGACGCTTTGTTAAGTTGTTAACCGAGAATATGGATTAAAATCCATCACATATAACCCTTGGCCAATCTTCGCAGGTTATTTCATATGAGAGATTAGATAAAGTTTTCAAATTTGCGGCCAAGTTCCAAGATAGGCAGGTGGACAACATTCATATAAAGTATAAACCTTAACCCAGTTCAACCCGAGGTCCAACCCAAACACGTCTACAAGTTACATGAAAAAAAAAAGAAAAAAAAAAAGAACATAATTTAGTATATACATATATGTATGTATACTTGATTACCTATATTTTATTTTATTCTCTTTTGTAAAATAAATTAAAATTGAACTCCTAATATAATGGCGCAAATTTATAGTCAACACCACTTTATCAGCTTAACTCCGTACTAGTTATACGCAACTTTAAACTTAAAAGCATAATTTAATTTTTGTTCAATAATTGACACTTTTTAGTATGTTGCTAAATAATTTCTATTTCGCAACGTTCCTATGAGAAATTTTAATCGAACACACATAAAAGTGACAGTTTCGATAAAAAAAACGTAGTAGTCTAGCTCCATATTAAATATTTAATACGAGGTTCGGGTGATTTTAACTTTAATACAAGGCGCTAACGATAAAGTGGACTTCATGACGACTATAATCATGAAAACGCTTAGTTACGTGCTAAAATAATTTTAAAGTGAACTTTAATCGACTATAATTTTGCGCCAATGTATTTATAATTTTAATATTTTACTCATAAAAAGTAGCAAAATAAAACTGCATATGAAAGGAGGAATAATATAAGACCTGTGTAGCTAGAATTCATTTAAGTCGCCGTATCGCTTTTCAATGACTCCGTACAAGAATTTGGTATTCTATGAGATGCTTACGAATAGTAAGTTTACTTACAGTATGTTTTAGCTCCTTCTAAGCACTATATCAACAAAAGTCATAAACTGTTAATTCGAATCATTTTGGTCAATTAATATAGAAGTTGTTAGTAACTTGTGCCACCTATCGGGTCCATACTTTGAAGTTTCCTCTTTAGGCACTATACCAACATAAACTGTGAATATGAATTACTTTGGTCAATTTATACGGAAATTGTTAATAACTTGACTCCAGCGCCACTTAGCGGGCAGTTTTTTTTACATATGTCCTTGCTCAGGTCCCAAACTATCTCTATATACCATAGTACATTATGATGGGTTCAGCGGTTTAGACGTGAAAAGGCAACAGGCAGACAGACAGACAGACAGACAGACAGACAGATGGACAGACAGACAGACAGACAGACAGACAGATAGACAGATAGACATACAGACAGACAGCAGACAGACAGACAGACAGACAGACCGACAGAGCGACAGACAGACAGATAGATAAATAAATAGATAGGTAGATAGACAGACAGACAGACAGACAGCTGATGTTTTCTGTATACATATTTCCCCTGTATGGAATCATTTCCCCTTTATCGTAACACATTTATCGCAACACGTTTTCAAAACAAATACGTTGCAAAAGAAGTGTTCACTTCGAAAATATTTATATTTTATTTAAAACCACTTTTTTTAAATAAGATTGGTTTAAAATTAAACGAATTGCGGAATCCCAAGAATTATCCCAGCAATTAACTACAGAAACAATGAAAACATATGTAAATACACACACATTTACATATGTTTTCATTTCGAAGGATAGCTGTAAATTTCGTAACAACGAATCAAAAATACAGTGGAGGAACGTATTTTCCCCGATTCCCCGATTTACGTGAGATTCGTTGCTACTTTTACTAATTATGATGTTGATAATAATAATAACTTTTCAATCGGAACTTGAATATTATTCAATCGACTTCAATGGCAAAAAATGTATTTTTCAAAATAGCCTTACAAGACGTGTACCATTCCTTCCACCCAAGTGACAAAATAAACATCCCAAATTGAAATTTCAAATAATCCTTTATACAATATCAAATATTATATCACGTCAGCCCCCCTTTTCCAATGTAGATAATCGTAACTTGTGAATTCTATCACCTAATGAATATTATTTACATATATGTACATTGAGAGTCATGCAATTGACAACGATTCGATGCAAATATTTGTTCGCGAATAAAATCAGTTTTCGTATTTTCTATTTGACTTATCTGTATCCCCGCTACATACATTGAAGAACGAGCAAACATATCGAAGAAAATCTACGTCCCCTTTCTGTTTAAGAAAATCCTTGGAAAATTTAAGTTAAAGAGTGCACACCGAAGGATGAATGAATTTAATTTTTTTTTACCTCCTCGATGCGTGAACTATAAATAAATAGAGCGAAGAGCAACAAACAACGTAGAGTGAGATTGGATACACTAAACAACTCAATCGATTGCCTTATGGCACCCATCTGCCCCCCCAGGATAGTACTCGTACGATAAAGTATCTCCGACAAGCTGATGCGTTCTTATGACTCACACACATGTTTTCTAGGGGTGAAATGCCATATAGAAAAGGGCAAACGATAATAACAATAACGATTATAACAGCATAACAATAAATTCGTACTTAATATTCACGACGAAGATCTCGAGATGGGATATGATATGGCATCATAGCCATTACCGATGCCTATTCTATTGGCTTTACTTAGCCCGGCTTATTGGGACGACTGAGGAATTGATTACCACACATGGCGTCGGTTTAGTTAATGATCAAGGAATGATCTTTGCCTTTAGTTTGGGTTCGATTACCTTCTGCCGCGCCGGTGCCTACTATTACAATAGCAAGCACTACCCTCTTCGATGGGATATCTTTCATTGATTTACCATAATCTTTGAGTCCTTTTGCTTATGAGAGCACATAAGCGTACATATGCGCGCTCATAAAAAGGGATGCGATGCTATTATATGTATGGATGGGGTAGTGCCAGTGCCAGGCACCCGATGGCAGCATCATTGTCGTCACTTTTTTGGCGGGGCTGCTGGGGCCGGGAATTGTTTACATTTTGGAACAATATGCTCTCTAGAATATGAACTGCTTAAGGATTGCGTATTAGCGCCGGATTTATTCTACGTCACAATTTTCCAATCAATTGGGATTTCTGAAATTTAATTTCGAACGAAAAGCCACCGCAGGCACAGAGTGTTTGTATGTTTGTGTGTTTATGCTCAGTGGGTGTTGCGGTTTCTTTGGGTAAATTTAATGAGAGTAGAAAGGAGGAGTGATGTGGTGGTATTGGAATAAAAGCAGGAAAGCATCCGGGGCGGTTGCTTTTCTTGAGTGCAGGATTAGTGCCTGTTGTATGTAGCCTGGAAGGAGAGTTGTTGTTGTTGGTTGTTTTTTTTTTTTTACTTTCCATAGAATGTGTAAATGACTTCGAGGATGGGTTTATCTGACTATGGGTGAGGGTTTTTTCTTCGAATATCGGGATGCTCACCGGAAAGAGAAAGAAATTTTTCCCCTTTTAATTACGGTTCATGAATTCATTTTTCATGTTAATGGATATCGATGTTTGGCTTTGCCGAGATAAATGAGTCAGAAAAACTGTTTTATTCTAGGTCTTAAATGGGCTTATGCAAAAGGATTTATAATGGCATCGCGGCTGGTCAGTGAATGATAATGAAATTCGTAGAGATGTGATAGCAAACTTTCGGTATACTCGTGTGGTATTATGAAGATGAAGAGTGCACACACATTGACAATGGTGATGGATGAGAAATAAAGATACCAAAACGGGGACCCAGTAGAGGAACAGAGGAAATAAGATGGAATCAACGACCTTACAGTTTCGGGAAGTTGGGCAGCCAATCAACTGGTGGTTTATTTAAGTCAGGAATAAAGACTATTTCTTGCCACGCGAAATTCCTGCCTCAAAGCCTTAAATCTCCAATTTTGTTTAATTTCAGTAATTGCGATGAAGTAGTACTACGTGGCTAAATTAAAATTTAAGCCCCTCTTCTAAATGAAATTTCAGATGGATGTACTGAGACATGTCGCTTTAATTTTGTTTGAAGGGAAATGAGGTAGGGTTTTTAGGAAGTATTTCAGCATTTTAGTGGTCGCCGTGGCCGTGGTGGTAAGTGCGTTGGACTACTACGCAAGGCTGCCCGGGCTCAATCCTAGCCCGTATGTCTGACAAGCAATCAAAGAGTATCATTTGTCACTGAGCTTCTCAACTCGCCGTTTGGAGTCGGCAAAAAACTGTAGGTCGTTTCCATTCGTGCAAAAATATAACATGCACACACAAATGGTTGCGAGAAGCAGGCCCAGGTTCACACCGAGCAGTAACGCCACCTTAAGTTAAGTAAGGTCGATAGCAAGAAGGTGGTCGGAGTTTGTAAACACTATTCAGCATGAACGATATGGTGCAGTGGGCTTTGTTCAGTTTTTCGCCTAAACCCAAAAAGGATATACAATATACATACATAACATACATATGTATTATGTAAATGCTTTTTAAAAATTGTACGACTTTCTTTTGCACTCCTTCTTGCTACGAAATTCAATTAAAAATGAATGAGCAGCACCCCTGGTATTTTATATTTTGGATAATTAAATGTGATTTAATCAGATCCTTAGACGGTCGCAATTTATTTTAACTTATCACCTTGTGACCAAGAACTTAAACACTTTTAACGTGCATTTGTTCATTAAATCTATGCGCACAAATATGTGCGTTTATATTTGTATGTTTGTTAACATATATCATCATAAATGCTCACCAATATATAGCAATGTATGCAAATTTGTTATGTACTAAATACAACTCACAACTGTTATCGCAACAGTTAGATGTGGGTGAAGCAAGTGAAGAGGGAAAAACTGAAAATGCAAGGCAATGAGGAAAGTGTAAAAATGATACTCATTCGCCATGGAGTCCTAATTAAATGCATTTCCTTGTTTTAAGTTTACTTAATAATTTGCATTTTTCTTCTATCGTCGTTCTGCTGCCCTTCCCCATTCGCTCTGTAGCACTTAAATTGTTTCAAACAGTTGTGCCCAGTCATTTTCATGGTTTTTGTATTCCATATGCAAGGAATTGTTGCACTGCCACTCGCATTGGCTTCCTCGGAAGTCCCACTGAATTGTAAGTAAAATCAATGAGATGCGAAGTGAGATACTTTTTATAGTTGTTGGTGTGTGAAATATTTCATTCATGATTCAGAGATAACAGGATATTGCATACAATTTAAAATATAGCGTGTGCTTGTGCCACCGTATACTCTTACTATATAAAAGTTAGTATGCGCAGCTTAATGAAGAAAAATACCACCATGAGTATCATGCAGATGGTTGATATGTTAATTAATATGCTATACTAGTGAGCCATGCTAATGTTCTGGGACGCCGACGACGGGATGGACTGAAATGATATCGGCAGGGGTAAAGCACGAAATGGACAGAATCTTTGTGCCTTCAAGAGGCTAAGGGGAGACTTAAATTAAGTATTTTAACTCTGTCCGTTATGCAGATTCTACATTCGTTTTCATAGAAAAGTTTTTTTTTATTTATTTTAATTAAACTTTGATTGCCGCAAGAGTAAAGGAGATACAGATACAGTGTGATGTGTGTGTTCAGTATTTGTTCTCAGATATGACCATTGTATTAACTATGGCAATGAGTGTGCATGAACATGTAGAACCCTTTAGGGAAATATGTCAGTCTTATTTCCTTTAGTTAAAATGATTTATATCATAATGTGCAGACACGGAGGTATTTTCATACCGTTGAGCCTTGGAAGAATCAACAAGACAATATTCCCAATGACCTAGAATTTTAAAATTTGACACGAAGCAAACATTTCGAAAAGGAAATGATCTAAAAGCAAGTAAATTGGGTCCTATACGAATTGAAACCAAAAGACGTTGAGAGGCGTCCTACACCTGTGAACAGCTGATTTAACGGCAGAATAGGAAAGAATTTTTACATCGAACTGTCACCGGTAATGAAAAGTGGATCCATGATGACAATCCCAAACGCAAGAAGTTATGGATTAAGCCCGGCCAACCATCAACATCAACGGCGAAGCCAAATATCCATGGATCCAAGCTCATGCTCTGTATGGCTGTAGGAAATAACCCCCCAAACGGAAAACGAAATAACACCCCAAAATTTCACTGCGAAATTATTCCCAAAATCGAAGGTGAAATAAGTTCCCAAAAAGGTGTGAAATAATTACCCAAATAGATTTGAAATAAGTCCTCATTTTCTTTATTTATATAAAAGTGTTTACGTAAATACAAGAATTGACTCTTTTACTTCGCTCTTACAATAAGGACATTTAACGGTCCTCGATTTATGTATGTAGAATGTTTTTGCAAAAAAATAAAACGCCCGTTTAAATGGGTTTTTACAAAAAAAAAAAACGAATGTATTATTAAAATAGAAAAAGTTGAAAAAAAGAGTTAACCAAAAGAAAACGAGATCGATGTGTGCACAGTGCTTGTCGCCGAATTACTCCGCTTCTGTCATGTCTAACATGCTCTTCGTTGCCACAGTTGTGGAATTCGCCGCATTCTTGACCGCGTTGCCACCCACATGTATATGTCATCAAAACAAAGAATAGTGGAAATATCAGTAATTAAAATTATAAAAACAAATAAATTCCAACGCAACATTAGTTTATAGTCGTTCGAGTGCAAGAGTGCGCATTTTGCACTTTGGGCTTTAATTCTGGAAAATTTACAACAGATAACAAACAAAAGAGCCTATTATTTGGTAGCTGTATATTTTAGGAACAAATTTATACAAAAATACCTATTTACATTTTTTTTAATGTTTCATATGTTTTGATCAAAAAACCAAAGTAAGTCAAGTTGCGCACTCTTGCCCCGATGTCAGGGTAAGAGTGCGCAACCATTTTAAGTTACAGTTTCCGAAGTTAAAATGGCTTGAAACTGTGCTTTCACTCGAACCAAGTTTTTCGGCTGCTTCCGTTTTAAATCAGCCGAGCAGATTCGCTTTTGGACGAGGCATTTTTCAGGAAAAACAAAAATAGAAAGATAGAGCTACAACCTACCACCTACGACTATGATGTGCTCGTTGCATCTTACGATAGAAGGTAATATCCCAAAGTTGTTATTATCCTAATCATCACTACTTTTATAAAATGAAGTCTAAAAAAAGTATGTATGTATGTGCCGCAAAAACTAAAAAACTACTAAACGGATTTGAATGCGGTTTTTTGCAAATGATTCCGGTTGGATTAAATCTACAAAATGGATCAAAAAAAATTAATATATTTCAATAAAAAACTTCTAAATTAGAAAAAGAAAAGTTTATATTTTACTTTTGGGCATTTATCTCGCTCTATCTTAGTTCTTAAATAACGTATTAAAATAAAATTTACATATTTGTTAAGATTATTTCACAACAAAGATTTTGATATATATATCTTCTTTGTACATTTTCTGTGAGAAAAGTAATAACATAAAGAAATATTGTTTGTATGCTTTCGCGACAACGATCAGTAAAGACCATTGCCACCGTCAATGGACCAGCGGCAGCGGGTATGCGTGCATGCGATATATGCGTGTAGTATAAGTGATTGGGATTGGGATTGCTTCGTGCTAACGTATATGTATTGTTATTGTTCGATCCACTCTAATCCAATAGCTGGATAAATTTGGTTGCAATTTGTTTTATGATAAGTACATGCAGGGCTTGGAACAGATACAGATACAGATATTGCTAACCCACCTGCGTCACTTTTTTCTTTAATAGTCTATGGAAAATCCTTTATCCAAGCCATTCATTCAGTCATTTGGTGCTAAGCAAATTGTGATGCTAACCGCAAGGATAAGTGTAGCATTCAGCTGGAAGTCTCCTTCCAGTAGACAATTTATTACAAATACACATATCTACATACTAAGAGAATATTTTTGTATGCGCAGCGAAGCGGATACACGGCGGGGGAGGGGGGGATTAGATTTATTTTTTTTACTCTTCAGATCAATAACAGTTAAAGTCACTGTTAAGCTTCAATGAAAATCGAATTTTGCATGAAAATAAAACAGTGAAATAAGTCCCCGAATTCGAGGGCAAAACGGCCGGAATACACCGAAAGACACGACAAAGTGATCACGTTCCAAAACCGGTCAAAACTTACTTGGAAACGGTCAAATGGGAAGTCCTATCTCACCCGGGGTATTTCCTTCTGGTTATCACTTGTCTCGATCGAGGACTCATGGCCTGTTCGAGAAGCTTACTTCTTATGAAGAATGCAAAAAAATGGGTTGATTCGTGGATTGCGTCTAAAGATGAGCCGTTCTTCCGACATGGTATTCGTATCCTGCCCGAAAGATGTGAAGTGGCCATGAATAATATAATTTTTCAATTTGAGCTTAAATACCATAAAAAAACGCTAAGAATTAATTCCAACTCCAATATAATATCTACATACATACATACCTATACACGAGTATGTATTTATATTATGCACATACATACCTACATAGATCTACATATACCTACAATTGCATCGAACACTTTGCTGACAGTTGTCATCAATTGATCCAAAACTTGAACTTAACGAACTCCAATTACAGCACTCACCTTATAGCTGTGTATTTTTAGAGTTAATTTGAATATCGCATTGTCTAAATCATAGTTGTACTGGCAGTCGGATCAGATATGCTACAACCGGTGTAACAAATTTACATGTTCGTATCGTAGTACACTTTTGATATCACTTCAAAAGTTGAATTTTAATTGAAGTCAGTTCGAACATTTCCATTTTCGACAATTTATAGTTTCAATATAGGAACTTTACTCTTACATATGTATGTACTGTACATACATACAAATCGCTGAGGATGTATCTGAAATTGAATGTGCATAACCTGTGTTGAAGGAATGTGGCATGGCAGGATTGGTGGTTCGGCGTATAGAGTGCAATTGAATGAAATCAATAGTTATGAGCGAGTTGCAGTTAGTGAAAGCGAAAGATGACGACAAGTTAAAATGTCAATTAGTGAAATTTCTCAATGCACGCTCTAATTGTATACGAAAATCTAGTTGATTGCATTTGCTGTGTGTGACTTCATCGTCAATATGAGTATAGAAGACTGACAGTTTCCTTTCGACACAGAAATGGATATGCTCGAGCCTTTGTAATGGATTTGTTTGGGAAATATTTTGCAATTCATGTTGGTATCGTTAAATAATCATCAATATGTTGATTAAATTTGGTACATATTAATAAACGAATGCTTTTTAATATAGAAGTTTGCTCGTTTGTCTGTGATGTCAACTGAGACTTAAACGGTTGATCGGATAATTTTCTTAAGTGATGAGTTGATGACATATCGGAAAGAAAAGTCTTACAAAATAAAATGTTAAAACTTTTCCCATAGTTTACTCTAATTTGTCCAAATTTCGAACACTGACCTACAGATACCCACTAAACAGTAGCGCATCCTAACAACACTTGGATTTTTTACGTCGTGCATCCACTAAGATGTTATTATTCACAAAGTTAGTTAGTGTTGAAAACATTCCTAAATTTCCATTCTATAAGTGTGAAGAGAACTTTGTAATGGTTGCAGAATCTCATATTGTTTTCGGACCTTTTCTGACTTGTCATCTCATCATTAAATTGTGATCTCTTGGAGAATTCTTTTTTTTGCTACCACACAGATGCAACATCTATTTATTTAATTTTGACAATCAGATTAACTTAACCCTCAAAATATCGTTTATAGTTTACGCGTGCCTCTAGTGCTTAGTAATTCCATCCAATATTGGATTACAGAGTGTCCCAGTTAAGACATATAATCCTTTACCTGGGGATTCCTGAAGTTCAGGTGAAAAAAAAAAAATTGTACGGCAGGGGTTTTTCTTTTTAGCCCCTATAAGTAATAGCCCGCCGAAGTGGGAAACCTCCGATTTAGTTGTTTCGTATAACTACTTTAGATAATATAACTTCTGAACTATTACAGGTAATTTTTCTATGTTTTGGCAATTAGTAGCGCATAAAAAATATTGAACATTTTGTGCAATTTTATGCAGCTACAAAAATGTTATGGCTCCTTAACCCTTTATAGCATCATGTGACAGTAATGTTAGAAACTATTTCAATGTTCACAAAAACGAAAAAATGTACTTAAGTCCATTAAAACTCAATGTTACAGTATTGTCATATACCGTTCTATTCATTTTCAGTAAGTTTCAGCTGAAAGAAATCGCGTTAGGTGCTCGAATCTGGCTTGCAGTTCACGTGCCGCGAAAACTGTGAAAAAACACATGTTTGAATATTGTTAAGTAATTAAAAAAAATACAAAAAAGTGATATCCAGTGCATATTTTTCGCAAAACTTTAAGTTGGTTCATTGCAATATGTTACAATAAATAAAATAATTTCTTCAAAATATTCCATACATCATAGAGATACGTTATAACACAATGTGACTGAAAGTGTCAAAAAACCTTTTCCAACAATTTTTCGAATAAATAAATAAAATTTTGGAATTCTAAAAAATACGTGTTTCGTTAAATTCGGAAAGCTATCAAAACAACTAGTACTTTGATGTTTTCGCGATGTTGAGTTATAAAGGGTTAAACTTAAAATTATGAAAATTTATTGTTCCAATTTTTTTTACTGAAAATGCATTTTCCTCAAAACTTTTACCTCATAAAAAGTAAGAATTATGTTAAACAACTTTTTCACGAACGGTTAACAGAAGTTGTACTAAAAGTCATTTTCTGTCGGACAAAAATGATAAGAACCCAAGTAAAACAAAGAATTACAGCCAAAGGTTGGGACTAAATTTGTTGTCGTTGAATTGTTGTGATGTGTCAAAACAAGTAGACGGCAATTTTGAACGTCCGACGTCAGCATCATTTTTTTCGATACTAACCTAACCTTAATCTCTAAAGTGCGCGAAGTGTATGACCTAAAGTCAACATATTTAGCAAAAACTTATTAAACATCACCCAGTTCTAGTGAAGTTAGTGAAAAATCCACATAAGGAAACTATAATTAACTAGCGGACCCGGCGAACTTCGTCTCGCCCCGATTTAACGCCTTCAGATAAACTCCAGAGTAATAATAAAACACAGATAGTTCAACTTTCAATATGATTTATTTGAATGGAATCGAAATCAGTAGAGAGCGATATGATAAACAAACAGCGAAGACGGTTTGCCAACATGCGAACAGGCAACATACAGCTGACCGTGCGAAAAACAGAGAAATTCGAGATTAATCACACAGACTTCCAACGATTGGCCTTACGATTTATTGATTGTCAATGCAAAAGCCAATCGAACGGGGAACTGAATCCGCTTGAATTGGAATGGAAGATCAGTCGGAATAGTCGGAGTTCGTGGGATAAGGACATCCTTTGCTCTGAATTTTCCGTTTATGATCGTCAGTTTCTTGACGGACAACCGCGTACCGTTGCACAATTTCGGATGATTCAGATGCCACGACATGATTAAGATCAATCCCACCTTCAAATTATGCGGCGGGGTTTCTGGCACATCGATTCCGTCGGATAGTTGGTTGCTTCATCCTCGTCGGTCACGCTGTCAACGGATTTGTAAGAATGCAGTTCTCCAGCGATTTGACTTTGAATAATGAAATTCAAGCTATCGACGTCCTTATTCTTCGCTGGTAGTATCCAATCGGAATTTTTGTAATTTTGTGCAATGCCGGGGAACACTGTGGTGATAAGTTCCTCCTTCGACGATGTGAACTCGCAAACATTTGCCGGGAACGATATCAATCCAGTCGAAATATCAACAGGAATTTAGCCATTGCTAAGCGCCAGCAGCTGTCTCGAGAATTCAGCAACCGATGGGTCGTTCTGCAATGCGACTCTCATGTTCGTGGTCAATTTCAACTTCTTGACATGCCGCCACAAAGACGACGATTTCAGGCATGCATTAAGTTCATCGGGATGGGAAGCGTTTGACGATATACGACTATCCGGAATCAGTGTAATAATACGCAGTAAGAAAAATAGCGCATTTGCTCAATAGAAAATGACAATTCGAAAAGTATACCTGTCAAATTGCGCACAGCTTAAGTCAAAGTATAATAAGTTAAGTTAAAGTTTTTCCATTCGAAAAGCCATTCCAGAACAATTGCCGACTTACCGATTTACCGACTTTTCCGGAAGGTTTTCCGAAAATTTTCTTTCGTAAGGACCATCTCCTGGCAATTACGAACAACTGAAAAATGGTTTCGGCAAGCCGTTCTCAATTGATGAATTACTATACATTTTTCACATCATTTTTATATATTTTTTATAGGTATAGATATAGATTTCTCACTTCGATCTGCCATTTCCATTACTAACACATACAAAATGCCACACACCAGATCAGGGGTACAGCAGAAAGCATCTCTCTCTACGCCTTCACCAAGCTCTCGCCCAGCGGTGACTCTACTCTCTCAAAAACAAATTTCGAAGAGCGCCTAGGCTAGGCGGCCTAGCCGAACACACTGGTATGATCAGCTGCTCTGAACAGCTGAGTAAAGTAAACAGTGCAATGTCTGAAACTATGCAATAATTCAATAATTCTTTGTTTTGTATAGTTTTTCATTAATTGTGTCTGACAAAAAAAATGGCTTTAACTACAACTTCTGTCAAAATGTACAAAACTGATTTTACAGCTATAATAGTTCAGAAGTTATATCGTCTTAAGTAGTTATACCACCAAATCGGTGGTGACCCAGTTCGATTGGCTATAACTTGGAGGAGGACCCCCCCTGCCACACGATTTTTTGTTCGCCGGAACTTTAGGAATCTCCAATTAAAGGATTATATCTCTTAGCTGGGACACCCATTATGTTTTATTTTTTTAATTTTTGGTACATATTTAGGCAAATTTTAAGACAGTCGATATAAAGTACTTAAAGTCATCATCGAAACGTATTATAAGTATTAACATATTTCAAAAAACACTTACGCCAAAATGCTGTACAATATAAGTATAAAGAAATAAAGTACATTTCATAAGAAAAGTTAAAAAATTCATTAACTTCGGAATTAAAGTGATTTTTGTTTTATTTCACGTTTAAAATGTTTCTGCTAAAACCTAATCTCAATAACTTCTTTACAGTGCTTTGCCCTTCAATGGCTTTCCTTCTTTCTATTCCAGTAATTGTTAAGTGTCAGATAACAAAGTTATTGCTTGATCTTTAGGCAATTTCCCCGAAACAAAATAAAAACACATAACTTTGGGTAAAATTGATCCCATGAGTCCGTGAAGTTATTTATCCAGGTGTCGGGCAACAACAATATATTATGTGTAAAACACATTGTTGAAGTAAGTTAAAGTTTTACAAAGTCCATAAATCGTTTTATACACCAAGCAACACAGCTCAATAATTCAATAAACTTATATATTTCAAGTCGGCGCATACCGTCATATAAGGGGTATTTGACGGGTGAATTTCATGGCGTGTTGGTAGACGATAAACAATTTTAATACGTTTAACAAAGGTATGAAGGTTGAATGGAATCACCGAAGCTTTTAACAACCCCCAGATTTTAATACAATGCTTGTCCGCAAACAAGTACATTTGATTTGAAGATATAATCTTTATTTTTTCGTTACTTGTGGGAAGGATGTTATGCCTTCAATTCATTTACTAAGCATAATCGGTTTGAATATGTTTAGTGTTTATTATTAGATAAAAAAAATAATATGACAGTTTCTTGACTAAAAATGTACATATGGCTGCAGGTATATGGTAAAACAAATACATTGAACAAAGAATACTTTTCTGGATATCAAATCAATTCCCTTGCGGTCAGGGTCTTTATTTATTTGTGTAGTTGATAGATAGATAGATAGATTTTATTTTCGTAATAAATATACATTGTATTTACCCGCACAATGTACACAGAGATTCGAAACTGTTTTATTTTTCTACTTTCTAATAATAAACTACTTCTACTTCTAATTATAAACAAAGATTTAACAAATACTTATTTATGAGGTATTCAGATACCGTATACGAGTAATTCAAAAATGTCCTTTGAGAATAAAATTGCATTATACAATTAGATATTAAAACCTGTCTTGATTGGAATATGTACCTTACTTAGGTATTGAACTTTGGGGTTCTACAAGAAAAACGAATGCATAGATAATCCAAACATTTTTAAATAAAGACCTTCGTGGAATATTTAATTTCCCATGGTATATTAGAAACGAAGATTTGCATTGTGATTTGAAGATTGACCTGTAATAAAAAATATCGATATTCATCACAACCAGCATCTGCTTAATCCTAAGATAGAAGAAGTCTTACATTTACAATCTAATTTTCGAAGATTGTGAGAAGAACCAAACCTTACGTAGTTGTATTTATCATAATAACTTGTCCCAAAGCGATTTTCCAAAATGAGGTTAGAGCCTAGAGTCCCCAAAAGTAGTTGGGGTTTCTAGTACCTCTGTGCATTTGCACCTTCATTATCCTACAAAACAGAATTGACATCCCTTAGTTAACCTTTTTATGAAATGCAATTGTTTCTACGACGCAAGAACTTACAGCGCCATATTTGTCCTATTCAAAGACGGCTGATTATTGGACCATAAACAGCTAGCTAAGCCATTTCAGTGCGGGATCTGTTGTGCTTGTCAGACATTCGAAAGAGGTGGTAACCGTGAAAAACTTGTAGTCCAACGAACTAACCACAACGGCCACGAGTCCTTAACCACTCATCAAGTCCTAAACCACTCATACGAGATCTTACTTTTTATCAGGATCAATTTTTGTGATACAAAAAATATCCAAATATAATAATTTCCCACTAGGATGTACTTTCTTTCGTAAATGTTGCTATAATTATCGACAATAGTCAAGGGTACATGTTGCCACATTAGAATAAAAAAATCCAAATATTCTTACATTATTATGTTCGAATAAATTAATTTTCTGCTCATGATTATATGTTAGCGATGTGATAGTGAAATTTTAGCTACAAAATATTATTCTCATTTGGAATTAACAATTTCCTCATTAAAAAATAAAACAAGCGCATTCAACTTTCATTTAAAATAAAATACTCATTCGCATGGCAACTTCGCCCTAGTTATCGAAAGGAAGTTAGTTTGGGAAATCACCACAACACAGAGCTTAAGCTTTTCGTTGATCTGGAATGTTTTATTTTCATAGCGTGATCCATATAGATCATTAGTGATAATAAAACACGGCAAATGTCACTTGAATGATATAATTGTTACAAAGTAATTCCTTACATGGTAAGCTGCTGCTCGTGCAGCTTTGAAATTATTTAAAGTTAAACTTTGCATTATAAACTGTTGGGCTCCTTTAAACCTAGCTGTCAATTTCATGGCACCGCAGCGCAAGTGGTTAGTGCGTCGAACTACTGAGCCAGCGGTCTTGGGTTCGAATTCCGCCGCAAACACCTAAAAGTTTTTCACAGTGCCCACCTCTTTCGAATGTCTGACAAGCATCAAAGAGTATCATTTGTCACGATTGAGCTTCTCAACTCGCCGTTCGGAGTCGGTAAAAAACTGTAGGTCCCTTCCATTCGTGCAAAAATATAACACGCACACACAAATGGTTGCGAGAAGCAGGCCCAGGTTCACCTCGAGCTGTAGCGCCAACTAAGTAAGTAAGCCAATTTCATTGCAATTATGAAGCATCAAAGCTTTGCATAATGTTTTTTTTTTTGCTATAATAGTAGAAAGAAACAATGTGAAATGCTATGATTATATAATAATTTCAGGTGTTTTTTCTTGGCTTCTTATACTCGTACTCAGTGAGGAGTAATTTTGAACTCATAGATTTCATAATACATTTCAGTTGAAAGCATATTTTAATGTCAACTTTATGGCACACTCATAGTCTTTTTGAAGGTGTCGCCAATTACCCATCAAACTATCATACTTAAACATCCAAGTAGGGATAAGCGATGTTCATCGATGTTCACAAAACATCGATGTTGAGTGACTAAACATCAATGTTTTAACATCGATGTTTAAGTACGTAAAATATCGCATAATCGATGTTAAGAAGAAAACATCGACCATCGATGTTAGTAAAAGAGAACCGACTCTTAATTGAAGATTTTGAATTTTTTTTTTTTAAATTGAAGACTTAGCATGTGTTGCCTTATAAGTGCAAATGAGAAATTGAAAAATTTCGCGAACTTTGAACTATCAATTTCTCAAAATTATGGATTTTTAAAACATCGTGTTTTATTTTTTTATTTTTTTTTATTTTTTTTGTGTAATTGGGATTTAAAAGTCGCGATTTGGTGCCGCTCCCATGCAAGTGTGTTGTTTTTTTTACCTAATTAGTCCGCCTTATATAAATTCTATTTTATTCACTCTATAACATCGATGTCTTGGAACATCGACGTTTTGAGTTCGGTTATTATCGATCATCGATGTTCAGTTAGCGATGTTGACACCGATGCCAATATCGATGTTTAACCAACATCGCTCATCCCTACATACAAGTCAAATATTAGAAATGCGATATTTCTTTTTTACTTCACAATAGAGAACCAAGTCGTATTCTAATGAAAACAATGCCAGACCCGAGCTTATTTAAAATGTATGCAAATACTCTTCTATTTTAAACTCACTTTAAGGATACGACCCAGTTTACACTGATGGTATCGCTTGCGACCAGTACTTAAATTAAGACCTTCTCGTAGTACTTTGTTTTACACACCGAGCAGTGGAATCGAGGAAAGGGAAAATGTCCGTGCCATTTTTCGTCGCTTATCGCCACCATCAAAGGAAGCGAAAGTGAAAAAAGAAAGAAACAACCAAAAAAAAAACCCGAACCATTTATTAGGGAAACTTACCCTGACACTAGGTTACCTAGAAATATTTCATGTCTCCTTAAGCGGAAGACGTATCCATACCGCAATGTTTATGCCAAGGAATGTGTCATTTGTGGACTGCATCATCGGTGTAAAATAGGCCACTATAGCTAATTAGAATAACCTCTCGAAATAATTAATAATGACATTATACTCGCCTCAAACATTCGGAGAACAGTCTACTCGACCTTAATCGATCTATATCAGATACTCTTACTCACACCACTTCTCGCGACACTCAAGTGTCGATTCACACAATCCAGTACTCGTATGTGGTTGGATAGGGATAGTAAATTGTAATTAGATACCTTGGGTGCGTGCTTCAGTGTTGAGTTTGCATTTTGTGGATGTGAAATAGGAGGGTGCACAATTGTGAATAATTTAGTTAATGGCACTCGTTGCATATTGCGCGATTAAGTGGGGAAAACTGAATTCATCTCAGTGGACCTATGAGTGTGATAATTTTTTCGCAACTCAATTATTATTCATGACAACAAAGAGGAGATATTTCACTCTGAACGAGCGAATATTGATTGCTATCATTGTCCCATCTATGTATCTATTTTATATGTTACTGTACAGTGCACATATCTATGTATGTGTGTTTTTTTTAATTCGAACTAAAGGTAATTTGTATTCATCGCCAATGCATTGGTATATCTATGAGCTATGACTGTTGCCATATCTGGGTTAATCAAACCTCAAACGTGTATCTTTGTTTCCGATATTCGAAGGGTATCTTCCCACGTAAGGCGACAGCTTTAGGAGTTTTTTTTATTTTATTTTTAGTTCATAATAAAAATAGGAAATCTGCTTACCTTCTAATTGGATGCATATTTTAAACGAATGAAAAAAAAAATAAGCGAAGCTAAAAATAATTCCTCTTACTAAATTTCTACAGCGGTCTGTTTTTCTATATCGGCCGTGTTGGGCTGGATTAGAATAAGTCATAGTATTAAAAATTACTCAGAATCTCATCGGAGTGTTAGAAATCGAGACAGTGCATATTAAATTGAAACCAATAATGAATGCAATAAAGTTACCAAATGGTCATATGGGCTCCCAGAAATAACGCCAGATTTCTATTTTGGAAAAAAAAATACCAGAAAATTTTCTAAACAAAAGTCTGGGCTTTTTTCCTAGGAAGAAAAGCCAGATGCTTTTGGCAATCTTCCCAAAATTTCAGGCCTTTTTTCCAAAAAGTTTTCTGGCGTTTTTTTTCATTTCTGAAAATGGAAAAAATCAGTTTGAAAAAAATGCCAGAAACAATAGAAAAAAAAAAAAAAACACGAGAAAACTTTATTTTTGCCAGTTGTTGCAGGTTAACAGTCATTCTTCGGCGTAGTGTCTTCTGATAGATTTATAATTTCTTTAGTCTTAAGTTTTCAGATTGACAGTAACGTTTTGATAAACAAGAATACAGTACACTCGTGGTAGAGTGAATAATCCAATAGAGTGAAACAAAATTTTATATAGACTACTCTACGGAGTGAGCAAGTAAACCTCTTAGGAGTGAACATATATTTTAAACACAGTTAAATGCGAATAAACGAGCTGCAAAGATGCAAAATCTTTTTAGCAAATTTACCATTTGTTTTGCGTACTTTAAATCTATCATCCGTAGCGCAAGTGGTTAGTGCGTCGGACTACTGAGCCAGCGGTCTTGTTTTTTTATAGTGCCATAATTTTCAGTGTCTGCCATAGTTTTCGAAATTTCTGGAGTATTTTCCAAACAAAATTCTACTCATTTTTCCAAATTTGAAAACAGAAAAATTTTCTGGCGTTTCTTCCAAAAAAAAAATTTGGCGTAATTTCCTCCGGCGTATAATTTCCGGGAGCCGGTCATATGGTCTTATGAACTACTGAGTATTTACATGAGTATTTATATAAACAATCAGGTAAATCTTCCGACTCATGGTGATGGTGAAGAAAGGTCTCGTATATTATGTATGTACAGTAAAACTTGTGAATAGTGGAATCTTGCGAAACCTGGAAAGTGGACATTTTTGGATGCCAATTTTGATTTCCTTCATACAAACTCACTCTTATATAGTGGAAACCTGCGAAATCTGTATACTGGAAAATTTTTCAATGAATTTTGAAATTAGGTTGCCGATTGTGGAAAAAATTGCGAATAGTAGAAATGTTGCGAATAGTGGAAAAAAATGTGCATGGAAGCATTCCACTATTCGCAGGTTTTACTGTACCTTATCTGATTTTAGTATTCCAGACTTGAGGCAAGTGGCTAAGAACTAGACTCCCTCTAAAAGAATCCAGGTATCTAGTAGAAAAATCTTATAAAACTTATAGGTGTATGTTCATATTGAACGACAAGAATCCAAAAACTCTATAAAGAATTCTTAGGAAATATTTAAGTTATCTAAATTTAGCTCACCTGTCAAGAAAACATCCGTTCAGTGCGTTGTCACCATCAAATCATGCCGTAATCGTTCTATCAAATTGAAATATCAGCTCCACGCCCACGCTTATGTATATATGTACATATATCCTTCCCTTACGTAGACAACCCTTTTAATAATTAATAACCTGAGTTGCAATTAACGGGTTCTAAGCTGGTAAGCAAACTTTGCTTCAACACTCCCACTGTACCGAATTAACAAACACCGCACCACACCGCACCGTAGCGTACCGCATTTATACCCGGGCGCACACAATTCTCAAATATTAATTTTCAATTACGCGAATATCCCCAGCAATTATCCGGAAACATTATCCCCAATAATCCCCCTATTAAGGGATATTAACATTTCCTCTACACTACACGACGACAAAAGTCCTGCGTCTTGTTCGGCTGCATTAAATAGTATATCCCCGCACGGCAACAATTCTTAGGACAGTCACACAACGACCGATAACAGCAACAGCAACACCAACAACAAACATAACCGAAAGACAACACCAATTTGCACAAAGACACAAACTGAACTGCTGGTTGATACATACACAAGCACAATACACAGAACACAAAAATTAGTCGTCCTTCTTTCCGTCCTTCCTTGACTTTCGCCGGTCTCTCACATTTACTATCCTATGCCCGCCACCAAGGCAATTAACTTTTAGCCTTTTGTCGTAATACCAACAATATAAACAAGAGGTTGTCGCCTCTCAGAACATTGTACAAACATTAAGCCAACAGAAGCATCAGCCTCAGCACCAGGATCAGCAGCAGTTGTTGTGGTAGTGGGGAGCATTAACAATAATCGGGTTATTATGTCGAGAATCCCAAGGAGGCTACCGATGTCGTTGGAAAAATGTCCGATTGTGTCAATAGTCCTTCCTGTACGTTTGGCGGCGCCTGGCAGGACTTTGAAGTGAATATACTAGTCGCAGTCCTCGCCGCCCATGTCTGTAGTAGAATGCGAAAGAATATTGAAAACTTTTGCAATGTTTATTGAGTATCCTGGAGTTTTATTGAGCGGAACCGTTCCTGTAGTGACCTAACTCAAGTTTTTCTCTCTGCTGCCGCCTCATGTACGAGTATCTGCAAAAAGAAAGTTTTTCCATTCCATTCTCTTTGCCGCTTCCTGAGCACACACAAAGTCAAAGGAATTTCATTTCATTTTCTTAAATTAATAATGTTATCAGCGTCATTTCTCGCGCGCGCATTTTTCTTATTCCTGTTCTCGATTCGACGCGGCCTTAGCCTTTTTAATTAAAATCGAGCAAAATAAAAAGTAAGGGAAGAAGAACAATTTAGGAAAGGGAGAGACCATAATCCAAATGGTTTCCGGTTCTGTAATTTTTTCTTTCTTTTAGCTTTTAATTCGTTTCCTTTCGCTTATATGTTCTAAGGTTAGCCGTTAGCTCTGTGGAATGTGCATCCTCTTCTGTGGATGAGTAAGAGGTCTTGACCCTCCTATAAGATAGGACGAAAAAGAGTAAAGCACAAAAAATGTAAGTACTTTAAGGAGTCACGGAATCTCATAAAAATTATAATACTAATCCTTTCGCTACAAGGTACGATATCGTTTGAATGATTTAACAAAATAAAATAATGAAACAACTTTAAGCGCAAAGATTTATCTAGACATCCACCACATTGATGAATCTTGAGCTTAACAAAATTGAAGAAACCCCAAGAAGGGATACAAAAAAGATACAATGTGTATTACAGTTAAAGTAAATATTTGGTACGCAAAAGAAGGTCGTTCAGGTTTTCCGATGGGGGGCAAAAGGCCACCCTGTCTTAATTCACCCTCGCTTTGCTTTCTTTTGTGCAGCAAATGTAGTAAACGAAATTTATATTGTTGCCCATGAGCGCACACGAATACGAAAGGGCACTAAGAGAGTTGGGGATTCACAGTGTGGAGTCTGTAGTCTGGTGGACTTAGCAAGGCCAATGGTACATTCAATTTTATTTCGCATCATTTCCTTATATTGCGCCGTAGAAGTTCTATATAAATTCTTTTTTTTTTTTTTTTTGTAACAGCCGGAATTGTCGGAACCGGAAATGTATTCCTATTCGGATATGTATTCCTATTCATATTTTATTATCAGTTAGAAACTGAAATTGGAATCGTAACTTGTGAAGAGTAATACAGTCGTGCCATTGAGTGTAAAAAAAGTTTTGTTTGTCTGGGTTTTTTTTCGTCATGTTATGTGGAGATTAATTTTGGGTAAAAAAAATATAAAAATGCCTAAGATGTGTTTGGTTTAGTTCAAATTACATTTTTAAATCCTTTTATAGATAGCATGCAAGTGAGTGGTGAGGACATCTAAATAGTAGAGTTAGAACTAAATCGTGTTGCTAAATTAGGTCGAGTAAACGAAGTTGCCTTACTTATGTCAAGGGAGCTAACATGACCTTCACAAAAAAAAAAGAAAACATATCTACTCCACTTTATAGTGAAATCACTTTAATTTTAATTAAAATTATCAAATTTATTTAAACTTCCATGCTGACTGATTTTCAATAACTCTCCTTTCATTCTATAAAACAAAAATCCGCAACACCTAGTCAAGACAAAAAAAAAAAAAACTGGAAACAAAACTTTCAAAATAATTAACCGCCTCTAAATGAACATAAATAAGAAAGTTTTACGTTTTCACTTCGGTTGTTTTCCTTTTATTCGAATTATCTTTTGATACACAACGAAACGAAAAGTCATTTGAGATTTTCCAAACAACCACGCTGTCTACGAACTTCACGTTGTCCTACTCCCTTGAGAGGCACTAGCACTAGCATAAAGAAACTACATCGAGCAATAGATACTATGCAGATAAAGGAATAAGGAAAATGAAAAACTACAAAAAAAAAACTTTTGCCAAAGTTGCATTAAAAAATTGTATTTTTGTTTTTTTTTTTTTGTTTTTGGATGTCCCACTCTCGTTCGTCCTCCTTAATATCCACAGAAAAGGAGCATATCAGCGCGTAAAGTTATTCATAACTTTACGGCGAATTTATTCAAATTGCCTCATTCATTGGATAAGGTCTGAACGATCTATCGTTGCTAAACGGAGCACACCATGAAATACTTTTGTTTCTTCTAAGACAATGGAAATAGACAAATTGCAGCAAAGAATGTTGACGCGAAACTTTAAGTGGCTCCCTTTTGCTAGGATTTGCTAATTGCCACTATGGATGCACTTCGTTTAAGATGCCAGACCGATGCACTTACGATTAACGGTAATCTTCCAATGCACAATGGAGCTATGTATATTTTATCACAATCCACGCACGCACCTTTAAACCGCTAAATCATTTTTGATTTGTCACAGGACGTGATCGCATCACACTGATTAACTCTAATGCATATGTCACGAGTATACGAATCCGAATATCCGGCGTGTAGCACCTACGATTTTTGACTAATTCGACTATAAGCAGAGGATTATTCGTCACGATTGGGGAGGTTTGCGTTGTAAAAGCTCCAGGCAGGCATACTGTCTGGTCTCTGGTAG
This sequence comes from Brachyopa scutellaris, assembly GCA_949775065.1. NCBI lineage: Eukaryota > Metazoa > Arthropoda > Insecta > Diptera > Syrphidae > Brachyopa > Brachyopa scutellaris. The sequence continues at coordinate 22,901,196 of OX459112.1, forward strand.
TCTATGGGAAGGTACTCAAAAAATCACTCAGTTCTGTTTTCTACAGCGCATGTTTCACAAGCACTGGAATTCACCATAAGCAGCTTTCGGATGATGCCCCTTTATAAGCACATACTCCAACTTCAATCCCCATTTCACTTGCTCGTGCATTCAACCACGTGAATTCGAGGAAATTGGATTTCAATACTTTCATTGGGCGCCAATTCAATGGATGCCTTTGGCGTTTTGTTTGGCCATTTGGGACCAATGGATGAATGAACGTGCGTTCTGTTTTGCCATGCGGCGCGGCGGTGATGGCGTATAGTTTCCAAGGTACATATTTTGTCATCGGACAGAGATACAGACAAATTGTATGTGGATGGGCAATACAAACGGAACGTTTTGGTCTTGGGAATTTGCCAACCTGACTGCATTGTCTCATGGAAAATGCCGTGGCATTAAGTTTTCCAGTATGAATTTGCATTGTGCGTTTCAGTTGTGAGTTAACGCAGAGTCTGGCGGTGGGCTATTTATGGCATGAGAACGGATGTCCAATTAAAGAACAGTTTGTATCTTGTATGTTGGCAATTAGCTTATACTGTTTGGTAGTTACACAATAAAAAGATAAACAAATTTTGTGTTTCAGGTGGATTGAGTGTAATTAGAATAGTTTGAAGAACGATGATATTAAAAATAATGTAACAACATATCCTTTGCCACTATATTGAAATTTAAAATAAGTTCATTAATAAACTCCCATCTTGACCAATAGCCATTCTTGAAGCCCTTGACATATGAGAGCTTATAGATTTACTGAAATAACTCAGGAACGAAACATGTAATCAGTGCTTTAGGTCCATATAAATACCATCTTATATCTGCTTCAGAAGGTTTCTCTAGAAGATATTCCATATGTGAGACCTTTTTAAATCTATTATTATCTTAAGACGTTGCTAGTCCATTCACATGTTCTCTCCGTACACTTAATTTAACATATTTTCGATTTATCCTTAAGTGGCTATTAGTTATTTAAGTAATACCCAAATTATTTTCTGTCCCAGTGTAAACTCCCATCGGGACAATAAGTTTGAAGGCAGCGGATACATTTAACTGGACCCACATATATGTATACTTACATGTAACGTCTCATTCTTTCGTTGTCCGGTCATCGTTGGCTCCTTCGAACCGTATTTATTCGAATGAAATTGTTTTGTGATGAAAAGCGGACGTGACCTGAAAACATTTGACCTAAATTACAATCTTCTTTCCATCTGCGGAATAGCAGGGTAGTGGCAAATTCCACAAGGACCTACGGATTAAGACTACCAACCTAATATGGGCCTATATATTCACATCATACACACGGGATAACGAAATTTTATTTGCGCCACCTGAGGTAGAAACTCTATAACGTAGTCTCCTCGTAATAGTGTCCAATGATATTACTAAATAGCTCACCCTATTCGAGTTTTAATCTACAAGAACTCGAGCGTTTAGTGTACAATAAAAAAATGTCATTTCGTTGATGAGCTCTGGTTGGTTATACTTCTGCTTCCCGAACAACCAACAACAATAAAATTTGTCAAATCCGGATTCAGAAATTCCATGGAATGTTTTCGGAAATATTTGTGAATTTCAGGTTGGTACTATTCGGATTTTTTTTTTTATTATCATTATTGGTCCCATATTATTATGTCATTTCATCGAGAACGCAGGGTGAACCGGAAAAATATTACAAGTACGTATTTGTCTAAACTATTTGAACTCGAATTTGAAATGAAATCTTAAGTGTTCAATAAAAAAAGAAACGAAAAAAAAAAAAAAAAAAAAATAGAATTTTACGACGAATGCACAAGAAGCGAGATTGACTGCGAACAATAACAACAATCACACAACAACAGAACTAGGATATGGATAACGAATGGGAAAATATGGCAGTTCTATGCAGCAAAAATAGAAAAATAAAAAAAATGTGCCAAGAGTTAATAATAGCAGAAATGGAAAACGATTTGCTTTTTATATCCTGCCACAGGATTTCACCATTGAGGTTGGCGATGGGGTGGTTTGCCCAGTTGGAAGGTTAGAGTTTCATGTCAATTGATGCTTGACTTTCTTTTGTTGAAACAAAAAGGGGTTGAAATGGAAAGAGTTATTTATATTGATTTTGAACTTTAATATAATAAGACTCACTTCCATATGCGGCGGACGGATATGTATATTTTATGATGTGAGATAACAATATCTCGGAGTGGAAATGACAGTTTAATATAAATATTTACTTCAAGATATGATCATCCGACGAGATATGGGGTATGGGTAACGCTCGTATCTATTTTCGGACCAAAAACAGTATATTTCACCCAAAAATTTAAAAAGTGCTTCAAAATTATTTGAAAAAAAAAAAACAGTACTTTTCGCAGTAAAAATTTTGTTCAATCAAAATTAACGAAGAAAGCTAATTAACCACCGGGCGAGCTTCAACTGCTCAAATGGTATTGTCAATAGATGGAAATAGGAGAGTGCAGCGACTGCGAAATTACTTTAAACTGGTATCATAGCATTGAAGTTGTACGAAAATTCGTTGCGTATAGCAGTCATCTTATTCGAATTGTATCTACCGTTAATAAGTTTTCAGTCATCTACTTGACGCATTTTTAGCTTTTCTTCGAGCTCATTTAAACAGTGTGCGACTTCAATAGCCATCACATCATGCGTTCAATTTAGCATTCAGCTCAATAAAAATATTTAAAAATTGAATTGTCATTCCGAAACAATTTTGTCTACCTATTCTTGCACGAATATTAACCAAAATTTCGATGATTCTTCACTGAAATATGCCTTAAACTTTTTTTCTCATTTTCCAAGTTCAAGAAAATACATCTGAAGAGCACAATATTGTTCCAAGATACCTACGCTTGATAGCTGGTCCGAGATTCACAAATCGTGTTTTTGCATATACGAGCAGTTTGTTTTATTTTCTGTCTCAAATCAAATTTTTTCAATGCTGTTACTCGTACTGATTTTTTGAAAACCAATTCGCAGTTTTGCACCGAAAGGGTTAAGGTAGAAATAGGAATGTATTTTAACAATAGCCCACTCTACGTCGAACGGCATATCGTCACATGCAAATTTCAGTGTTTGTGTATTATGTGAGCGACAAAGCCGTGGCTGATCAAATGGGGAAGCCAATGTTTCAACCGGTAGACAACATTATTCTAGCGGCCACGAGTTTCTCTACCAAAATTGATTTGAGCATTATCGCCGCAGAAGCGGATGATTTTGACATGAACACCGACAGTGGGAATGAAATATCGAACGAGCACGGGAAAAAGTTGAATATATTCATGGTTCTATGCATCTGTGTAGATTGACACATACATCTTGATGTTTTTTGGTTTGATGTGACGAGCAATATCCGCGCTACCTCCAGACGCAATGGAAAAAGTACTTCTTCATTTTTTGCGCAAAACATAACTTTTACTTTTTCCTTTTCGAGAAATGTTTTTATTCCTTTTGATGACCGTCGCTTCTTGGTTACTATAGAAGTTCTCCTATTATACCCTCTTTGCCTTTCATCTGCAAGGATAACGATGGGGACCATCCCAGCCAGTGAAGCCACTGATTACCCTTAGTGCGCTAAGTCAATATGTTGACGATAACGTTCTCCTTGCTTCCTTCGCCGATAGGGCCCCCACACAAACGTGAGCAGCTTATAACCGAACTGAGCTTACTACCTTGGATATTAAGTTTCTTCTAATATATCCTCCAATATTCGTCAGTATTCCAGAAAGTACTGAAGCTTTGACTACTTTTTTTCCGAATAGTCGATGTGAGGCTTAAAGCTAAGTCTATTGTCCTATGTATGTATTTTATAGAGTCCTTCGATCTGATAGTTTGACTTCCTATCCTTATATCAACGTATTTCACATTTTTCCGGCTGATTATTGGACAGATGATTTGTGATCAGGTCGACGGATATTAGCCAGTCTTTGGTGAGGTTGATTGCTTCGTTTGTAGCTGACTGGGTGTCGGAAATTTTATTTGCAAAAGTAACAACGGAGATATCGTCAGGGATTCCGATTATTTCTACTCCTGGTGGCACTGTTAATTACAGAACTCCTTCGAACATGATATTCCGAAGTAGGGCGCCCAGGACTGATCCTTGTGGGACTCCCGCGGAGACTTTATAGTACTTTTATTCTTCTTCCAAGTAAAAACAATGGGTTGGTAGCACGCGTAACCAATTTAAGCGAAAAGTCGAACACAGCCTAAAACTGTGGTTACCGCTGTTGTATAAGTACATTAGATAGTATTGGGTACTCATCATAATGTTTAACATTCTGTTCTTAATTCAAGAGAACAGAGTAAATAACTTCCTTCTATCCAGACGGTAGTATATCCGGTTGGCACAATAGGTTGAAAGAAATTTTTATGTTCAGAGGAATACTTTCTCGATGGACTGCATCAAGTTGACTCAGATGAGTTTTTAAATTAAGTAATTCGAGTTAGAAATGAAAATATTCAAAAACCTTGCAATTTTGCCTCTCTAGAGACAAACTATGACACCGATAGCAACTAAGGTGATATAGACTCGACATGAAGAGATCCAACATATATGACAACCTTTAAGTATAGCGATTTGTATGTCTATCTCTATGTACATATCGTTGTTCCAAACACGAAGTGGCGTATCAGCAAAAATTACATTTGGAGATATTGGGCGTATATTATCTACCGATCGCTATTTATCATCACTCGAAGTGACGTATCTGTATCTTAAACCTTTTTAATTTTATTAATATTTTCAGTTTTAACGTAAATGATTTTATATGTTTTACGCAAAATACGAACAGACATATCTATACATACGCCAGTTCGTGTTTGATTTTTTGCAGATACGCCACTTCGTGTTTGGAACGACAGTTTTTAGTCGCCACATTGTAAAACTTGTTTAGTAAAGTAAAGCGATCTGAAGTGATAAGTACCTACTATTTTAGATACTTGTTCCTGAATTGAAATCCTTCAGCAAACTCATGCTTGATCAGGCAATGTTATGGGGTATTGCATTATTTTTATAATTAATTTAAAATTGAAATACATATAAACTCTTTATCTGTCACGCACAGAATTGTAGATATATCCAACATTTAATTATGAATATGTATCCTTCACAAAATAGACTAACAAAACAGTTGAATTCCATATGCGCCACTATACACTTAAATTGGGGGTTCAGCTCAGTATCACCCAAGGACATTGCTCACTTTTAAGTCCACAATTCGTGCTGCTAGCATTTTAAACAAATTACCACGATGACACAAACAACGCCCCGCTGAATAAATCATCCACTTTTAGCAACGTAGCTCTGGCGCAGTGGGCCACTGTATCCATTATGCACGGACTCTCTCTGTGTTTCGGGATTTATTTTTCGCGCCGCACCGGATGAGAGTAAATTTGCTACCAACGCATCCAGCGTTTGTTGTATCTATTATATACATTCGAATGCGAAAAAAAGCATCCAGCGCCAGCCACTCCATCAAAGCCGAGAGTATTTCATGGAAAAATTACCTTACGTCTAACCGGATACCAACACACTAAAAAAAAACTGTACACCCTAATATATTACAGCGATAGTGTGGCTTTTGAGATGCTAGCCAATGTCGAGGATTCGACAAGATTTTGGCAGTGACTTACGGAGTCAGGCGTACTTTCTGATGCTAGGAAATGGGAACAAATACCACACAATATACTCGTAAAGTGCAAAGTGCCTCTTTTTGTGAATTCGAAAAATGCAAGCTGTGTGCAAGTGAGATTATGTTCCGATTTCAATTTGTATTTCTATTCGTACGAAAGAAAGGGGATAGAAATGCACAAGAAAGAACCGTCGCGTCGAGACCATGGAGTGCATAAGCTGCCATGTAAAGTTTTACGTTAAGAAAACTCTTCAAAAAATCCTACCGACTACCAACAGACACTCTCTTCACGTGTGGTGCACTTGCTTGGTGGTTATAATTCGAAGAAATAAAAAAATAAATGACTGTATGTACATATACATAATGTATGTGTATACATCATGTGAAACAGTATGTAAATCTTTTGAAGAAAAATAAAGTTTCAAAGCTAAAATCTCAGTGGCTTAGTGGTGGGACGTGGGAACTCAAACCGTCTGGAAGGAAGCAAATTCTTTAAATCTTAGGAAAGTATCCGAATTTTTCGGTATGCTGATAGAATTTGGGAATTCTTAAAATAAATTTTCTAAACTGACCGAACAATTTTATTAGATTGTTGGATTTTTTGATCACAGTCGCATATAGCTCTAACTATCAATTAATTGGTTTCATTGATCTTAAATTACATACCTACGCAGTTATAAGAACATTAAGGCAACTCACAATGGTTCAAGAGCATGAGTGGCCAACACGAGGCCCGGGAGCCGCATGCGGCTTGCGAAGCTAGGTCAAATGAGCATAAATGCTTACTTCATTGTACATATCACCAAAAGAACATTACATCATGAATCGTTCGTATTAGATCTTTTTAAATTATAGCTAAGAGAAATTTCGAAATGCCTTGCATTCTTGGAAAAATTCATTGATTTTGAGCTATTTTAAATTATCCCGCATTTTCGGAAAAATTAGTCGATTTTAACTATTTCGAATATCCCGCTATTTGACACTCACTGCCCGAACACAATGGAAAGCAGCAGCAGCACGTTCGAAAGTTGTAGTTGGCTCAACTTGCACTTCAGCATATAAATATATTCATACTACGCTGTAAGGTTTACGTGTTTTTTAACATTGACAGCTCTGCATACTTCAACTGTAGCTTCACCATTGTGTTTGGCCAGTCAAGGTTGCTTAGTTTTTGTCCGACGCTAGGTGTTAATAAAATCGGCGTCTTCGGGAAGCTCGTAACGCTATCGGGCTTATTCTCATAACCATTATCACTTTTTCAGTCCAGCTTACCAAAGTTCCGCGATATTCTGTAGCTTCGTGCTATTATCGCAACATATTCTGAAAGCGTTCGAAAGAGTTCTATAAAACGTATTTGGACAAAGAAAAATATCATGCGTTGTACAAACATGGCTTCGCTATTTGGAAACACCTAAGTTCCCGACCCCGTGGGCACCGTAGCGCAAGTGGTTAGTGCGTCGGACTACTGAGCCAGCGGTCTTGGGTTCGAATCCCGCCGCAAACACCTCAAAGTGCCCACTTCCTCTTCCGAATGCCTGACAAGCATTCAAGAGTATAATTTGTCATGTAAAGCTTCCCAACTCACCGTTCGGAGACGGTAGACAACTGTAGGTCCCTTCCAGTCGTGCAAAAATATAACGCGCACACACAAATGGTTGCGGGAAGCTAGGCTTGGTTCTACCTAGTACTGCTGAAGCCAAATACATATTTATTTTGTTTAAGTTCCCGACCCATAGAATCCGTGAAAGTCGTTTAATTAATTAAATTTTGAAATGTCACCCGATTGTCAAGGGCGAACACAGTTCTTAAATTTTCTCTGAATCCTTCCACCAATGAATGTATGTACTTACTCCCAATTTATGAATGTACATTCAGTACATTCATATATGCGCTAGTTATGGGCCACGTTCCATAAGAAGTATTCTATCGAGTGTGAACAACTTTTTATTCACATAAAGCACATCAAATCACAAGTGAGAACACGAATTACTGTTGCTCATTTGGAAAAGGGTTTATGTGTAGCGACAACATCAGTCGAGATCAATTTCATTGCACTTAGTTCTGCAAAACAAAGCCGGATGCCTCACTTTTAAATATTTTTAAATTATTTAATAAATACATACTGTTACTGACAAAGCTACTTGCACTTAAGGACTACTCCTTTGTTCAAAGCTAAATCTAGGCAGCACTGAAAATAAATTTATTTTCTTATTGAAGCATGCAACCTTTAGTTTTTAGTTATAGATTCACGTAGGGACGTTCCGATACCGCCATGGTATCGATAATTTTACTCATTACTCGTATCGAATCAAAGTATCGAAACTACTCATTTACTTGCATTAAAGTATCGAGTATGTACTCGTATCGAATCAATTGTTATTACTTATATTGTACCTAACTTATGGATTATGGAAAGGTTGGTGGTGGTGGATACATAGAACTAGAAACTTTTGTGACAATGAAATGACGAATGAAACGGCAAAAGAGTAGGCAAACGTTTGCACTGACGCAATGAAGACATTCGGTGTCCTCTATTGTTTCTTTGTTGCCTTGTTTTTCATATGGTTTGAGTATGTATGTTGGAAAGAGAAGTTTATAAAAAATTGTACATATTGTAACATAACGGAATTCAAGTGTTCCTGTCCCTTATAAATGAAAATATTTATACTTGGAATTGGAAATACTTGTTACTTGTAATCTGGCTCCGATACCAAGTAACTACTCAAATCAAAGTATCGAGTACAAAAAGTACTTGGATCGAAACAAAAGTATCGAGTATATACTCATATTTACTTGTATCGAAACGTCCCTAGATTCACGTTTAATGGTGTCAGTTTAGTTTTTTCAAGTTTAGGTATTATTTTAATTTCTTATCATTATATATTATTTCGTTTAAATAAAGGTTTTAAGTAACATATTACCTACTGTAGAAAAGTTGCCTTCTTAATTATTTATAACATTCTTGAAAAAAACTATTCTTGAAGAGAATAATTAATAAATCGTTGAGATTTGTTTGAGAAATATTCGAAGAAAACGAAGATATCGCTTGAGAGCTCATGTAGTAGCTGCACGAAGCCAGACGATTTGCATATGGTACAACGCGATAAGTGCGATAGGTGGTTTCACTACGCATGTGCAAGAGTGGACGCATCTATAGCATTGGCTTGGATTTGTGTAAATTGCGAAGAAAAAGAAAGGCAACATCCTGAGCAGAGCCTGATAGATTTTCAGCATGGCGAAGCAACAAAAGAAAACGTGCTATGAACTCTGAGCTTATTGCAGAAGCGGGTTCGGAGCAGAAACGTTCACGGCTGGCGCATCAATTAAGAATCGAGACCGATCTGTGAAGCGTGAGCTCGAAAGCCTTGAGGAACAGACGCTCTTAGGTCTTGAGTACATAAAGAAGAAGTATGAGCTATTAGAACTGGCAGAAAGTGAAGAGGAAAAACAGCCACAACAATTGCGGATAATACATGCTAGTGTAGCTTCAATGCAATACGGAGTTAAAACGCAAAGATTACTGACTGCAAATCAACTATCTGCACGACAGGCATTATCTTCCAATGTTTAGCGGAAAACCAGAGGAGTGGGCTTTATTCATTAGTAACTACGAAAATAGCACAGAGATATGCGGTTTCAATGGCGCTGAGAATTTGGTTCGTCTTCAACGAGCGCTGAAAGCAAATGTTCTGGAAACTGCGAGTCATTACCTCCTGCTTCCAGAAATGGTTCCTGAGGTAATGTTAACTCTTAAGAAACATTATGGTAGACCAGAACTGGTAATAAAAATGCTTCTTAAGAAGATAAGAGCCGAAATATCACCTAGAGTAGATAAGTTCGAATCCATAGTCCATTATGCAATTTCGGTGCGGCAGGTGTATTTGACCATGAAGGCTGCTGGGCTTAGAAGCCATATCGAAAATCCCATGCTTCTCGAAAAATTGGTTGAGAAGCTTCCTCCCACATTGAAACTAAATTGGGCAATTGAAGCTAATGGGCACTCCGACTGGACATGGTAGGTGGTAGTACCCATAAGCACCATAGTTTGCTTCATGAACATTTGATATCAAATCTGCAAGCCTGTAATGCGCACCAAAATGAAGAAGCTGAAGTACTTTTTCGTATTGCTCCAGTCACCATCCAGAAACCATCATCAATTGTTGCCTTATATGATCTGTTTGAAGGATTAGATAACTTAACATATGGTTTGCTTCAAACAGCTTCAAAAAGCAATATTACGATAGTCGTACAAAACAACCTGTGTCAACAATGAATCGTGCAATGTTTAATTGGCTTTTTAATTTATTACGCACTTGTACCCGACGACGTACATTATGAAAAGATAAGAAGAGACACATTGTTAAGCAACTGTTCTTTAACGAAGAAACCGACTGTTTAGATCCTTTGCACTAGTTTTTTTTTTTTAGTTATTGGCATTACATAATCATCTTCTCAGTTTGTTAGTCTTTCAGATGTTTCTATTAAAAGTGAATGCATTTTGGTAAACGTATTTCTCTCCCTCTCTTCTTTTTTCAACTATACACAGCAATACTCCTAATACGAGTACTCCTGAAGCTTAACAAATCGGAACAATGCCACCGGGAAATGACGATACCCTAAAGAAGATTTCTATATGAAAAGCAGCAGGAACAGAATTAATACCAAAGCACGGCGGAATGGATGATTTCCCACCCAGTTACTGAGCCAGAACACAACAATAAAAAAGGACGAAAAATGTGCATCAGTGGCGGAATTATCAAACGCTGAGCTGTGGTTTGTGTCACAAAACTGCTACATATTCATATTATTAGGGATGGATGGATGAATAAGATGTCGTCTCGTTACAGAAGCGAGAACGGCACAGCGCCATCGGTCCCAGACTAGGTCCTTATAGGAGGCGACCGCCCTCACTAATATCCGAGATTTTCTCTAAATATGTGTCGGTGTGTATGTGTATGGGTGCTATGGGGTGTGGGTGCAATTTAAATTTTTGATGTGATGTGTAAATGTTTACAGAGCGTGTAGGATTCATTACCGATACTTTTCCAACGGAGGCAACGGAGGATGCGAAGCGTTTTGTTGAACATCACAGCAAGTACGAGTATCAGCCTTCATCAGCTACGCTTATGTCGGTACGTGTGTCTACTTAGGAGCTGCTTTTGTCGCACACGTTCCAGCCTGAAAGCAAAAATTCAAATCCAAAGCATAAATTCGTATTAATTTCAAATGAAAATACTGCACACCTTGATACGAGTACATAGAATTGTACATATTTGATAGATAAAAACGCAACAGTTACAAGCAGGGAACTTCACCCTTAATAAATTAAAGTAGCCCTAATGTGTGTCAATTTAGAATACTATATGTATATTAGTTTGGGCAAGATTCTGCTCAAAAAAAAGTTTCTTATTTTGACCACTTTGCATCATTAAGTAGGTACTCCTGGCAGGTACTCATACAAGTGTTTCTTATTCCATTTTTGTATTTCAAAAATTTCAATAACAAAAAGTAGACAAGTTCTATAGAAATTTACCTTCATATTCTTCAAGAATTCCGAATACGAACAGAAAAGTTTCCAAGAACTGCACTCAAAGAATTGAAATGATTCACCATAAAAGGGATACACAACACACCAGACATAAGGATTGTACGAGTACGTGCATATTTACAGTTCAACTCGAATAAAATTGTCTAGTTGTTCTCTTGGAAGTGAAATTTACGTATAAGTTGTCTTGTGGTATTTTGCAAAATCATTTGCAATCTTCTTACATTCGTTAATTATTTTTAATTGTTGACATTAAAAGGCACGTACCTACCAGTGGATGCAAACAGGTATGGTTAGGAGTTGCTACATCATTTAGAACATTGCACTCATATTTAGTTGCTAAAAAGGTAAAAAGGAACTGAAAATAATTCAGAAATTTTAATTAATGAATAATGAACAAAAAACTTTTGGGTGCTCTCAAAGGTGACGTGAAATAAGCCCCAACGAAATAAGACCAAATTGCAAAAATATTGGTGTTATTTCGCTTTTGAAATTGTAATATAGTCAAATTTGGTAATTTGGCTATATATTTTTTTTTTAAAGGAAACAAAGCCAATTTAACCTTATTTTATTTTCACGGTCTTTGTGTTTAATTTTTTTTTTGTCGATTTGTATACTACTCTATCTTATGCTCAAAAACTAAAGTTTTAATGATACCATTTAAAAATTAGATATTCATCAGGTAACATCGGCTGTTTTGTGCATAAGCAGTGAAATATAATATATGGGGGGCCATGCCGCCGCCCTGCTTTATCACTGATTGGTAGTAGATACGATGTTGGTGGATATATGCAAAGTTTCTTTATATCGAATTTTATACTATTACTTTGTTTTATGCTTATAAACTAGGTTCCATATAAAAATTAGTTATTTAGTTTTCGTGGTTATTCTGCAATACTATTACTCTATCTAATGCACAAAAACTAAATAACTAAATTTGAAATGGAATCTTAAGTTTTTGAGCATAAGATAAAATAATACAGTGTGATACCGATTAACCGGGGACCAATTAACCGGTAAGCCCAATCAACCGGGAAGCGTTAAAAAACTCCTGTTGAAATTCGATTAACCGGGAAAGATTCTATTATCCATGTTGCAAGCAAAAATTCAGTTAAGAAGAAAAACGAAACACTCGTGTTACATGTCCGATCGTAAAGATTTTGCGCACATTATTGATGTAAATGATTTGTTTAGCATATTAAATCTTGTTTGCGTTCGCACATGTACATGTACATTAAATGAATTGTTATTTAGTTTTAGTTTTTCCTAACGAACCTTACCTATTTTCTTGAGTTATTGTTTTATTGTTTTATAATAAACAGTTTTTTGTTAAGTTTTGGTTATTTTTGTTTCATAGCAAAAACATTCGTTCATCCGGGATTTTCGATTTTCCGTGATGAGCTCGTCCCGACCATCCTGGTTAATCGGTATCAGACTGTAGTATAAAATTCGATATAAAGAACCTTTGCATATACCCAACCTCGCATCTACTCCCAATCCACCAGTGACCAAGCGGAAGGGTTGCATACATATTTCACTGTTTATGCACAAAGCGTTGCAACCGATGTTACTAGGTGGTAATTAAGCTGATCGACATTATTTGGCATTATTTCGCTTTTGAAATGGATATAAAGTTAATTTGGCTCTCAAGTATAAACCTGTCTTGTGATTCTTGACAAAGAAGTAAAATCTTTGGTAGACTTTAGTCCAGAGTAGACCTCAGCCTTAACTGGTAAGCTTTACCAGGTAACTGTCTCAGTTATTGTCAAATTTTCAAAGGCCATACACAGTGCGACAATAAAGTTTCGGGACTGATGGCTTAAAAATTCAACGAAACAATATGTTTAGATTTCTTATTTTCTTTATGAAAAATTTTCTCTGATAGCTAGTGATTAAAATGCGCGAGCGCCACGAAAGACCGCAAACCGAAATCTCGCATATTTTAACTAAAACCCGAGTAACGAAATCTTGCGAGAATTTCAGCATTATCAAAATCTCGCATTACCAAAATCTCGCTTATTATCAAAATCTCGTTTAATATGAGCAGTCTTGTAATGCATACATATATGTACATAGTATTTAATATAACGCAATTGTCTGAGTTTGGAGTGGGTACCTACATAGATAATATGGATTTAGAATCACGCGAAATAAAATATTTATAATTCAAGCGAATTATTTATTATTTTATTTCAATGCTTTATTTCAAGATTCTAATATGCGAGACCTTGATATACGAGATTTTGTAATTGCGAGATTCCAATAATGCGAGATTACGATAATAGGCGCTTTTTTTTCAAATCTATATATGTAGATTTCGAAGAAGCTTTCCATACAAAAATAAGACTGGATAATTATCCAGGCTAAGGTTTTGTTGTATTTTACATTGAAAACATGTTGCGGAAGCATGTTTAGCCTATAGAGGTTTTGAAAAAAAACACGCCTAATGTAAGATTTTGTTATGCGAGATTTTGAAAACGAGATATTAAAATGCGGTCCATCGTACCCAACTCATTTTGTGGTATCACCTTCAAAGTACGGGTAAAGCCTTTTGAATCGTCTCAATGCACTCGGGAAGGCTCATTTCAACTTAATTTGTCGGACTCGATGAATTCTGACCATCAGACGTTGTAACACTTCCAAATAAAGAGCGCTAGTAACTACTTGATTAGTTGAAATAAAATAAATGTGGATAACGGCATTACTATTAAACAACCCAATGAATATTGTCTAGATTTTTGGTAAAACTTTGTTGCATTTGTTGGTTGTGATAATTGAGACTTCCATTCAGCACTTTGACGGTTTGTTTGTGGATCATACTGAAAGCAGCATGTCTTGTTACCACATTTTCTGATCGTACGATTTCTCTAGAATGTTGAACTCTGATTGATTTTATTCTCTTTGGTTAGTGTACACACTGTATGGTATGTGGAACAAATTTCTCATACAGACCTTTGTTTTTCAAAAATCCTTCCGCAGATTTAGATTCCCCGTTGATATGTTGCTTTCAATGAATGGAGATCACCATAAAAAGACGATTTAGGAGATGCTCTACATAAAAGAAACGCTTTGCGTTAAAACCATTTTTTTGAAGTGAATACTTCTTTAGCGACGTATTGTTTTTGAAAACGAGTTACGATAAATACGTTACGATAAATTTCGATAAATGCGTTTCGATAACAGGGAAATGATTCAATACCGGGAAAATATGTATACATCAGCTGTCTGTCCGTCTGTGTGTCTTTCTGTCTGTCCGTCCATCTGCCCGTCTGTCTGTCTGTCTGTCTGTCTGTCTATCTGTCTGTCTGTCTGCCTCTCTTTCCGTCCGTCCGTCTGTCTGTCCTTCCGTCTTTCTTTCTGTCTGTCTGTCTGTCTGTCCGTCCGTCCGTTCTCAAAAGAGAAAACTTCAAAAACTAGACCCGATGGGTGGCACTGGAGTCGAGTTATAAACAAATTCTATATTTAATGAAATTTTGAATAGCTGTTAGTTTCATAATTTGTATTACAAAAATATAGTCAAGTTTACATTCTTATTTATTAAATTTTATTACACATTTTCTATCGATTATACTAGACAAATTTCTTCTTCTCTTAAACATTACACATACACAACTGCTTTGGATTGGATAAGTATTCACTTCCCCCGTGAGCTTATGCGGATGAGGCATAATAAACACACTCCTAAAGTTCGCACTGGAGGCTCGAGACCCTACATAGTACATACGGTTTACTAACTTAACTGCTTTATTAAATACTAAAACTATTTGCATTTAATTGGTAACAATAAAAACAAATAATTGTGTCCACAAATTAGCCATCTACCTTTTTCTCTTCCAACACCGGAGCCCTTTTATTATAGTCCAATCTATTTGCCTAAAATTGTTTTTCAAACTAAACCGAATGGGGATAATCTAATAACAATTCCGCGCCTGTTTCTTGTTTCATACTTCCCACGACATGGACATACAGCACAGCTCTACTTTGGAGTTAATAGAAAACTCTAATTAGATTCATCAGAAAGTTTAAAATAATAATTTAACAGATTTCGCCGCCATCATTTGCCGCGTATAGACAAAGTCCTGCTAGTGTATTAAAAATGTATAACCGGCTGTGAAATAAGAGACCAAAGTTCGCAAACGAGACGAGGCCACACAGTAACAAGGAATCATCGCTAACAATGTGAATTTATCAAATTTTGAAAGTCTATTTCATTTGCCGGAAATCCTGTTTTGCATACAAAATTGACGGCAAATATCTCCAATACGACGAGAGGGGAAGGGAGGACCTGCTCCTTATCACCAATGTGGATCACGTACACTAAGGATGACTGTTTAGCACACTAATAAAAATGAACTGCTATGGATAGGATCGGCTGAACTTTGCATTCATAAATTCGGTACTATCCGGGAGAATTCGGGACTGATTTTTATTTTCGTTTTTTTTTTGTCCTTTGTTGTTTCATTTGGGAACTTTGTTTCCCTGTTTCTTTGTCATAGTGCGTTGTCCTTGTTTTTTTTATTCTGCTTGTAATTCTTGTTTGTTTTTACTGTGTTCGCTGTGGGATCAGAAATCAAATTTATTAAGTTTTTGTTTTAGGGAATAAATTAATTAGTTTGATTGCATGGTTTTTTTTCTTTTATTTTTATTATAGTAACTACTGTATATTATATAAGGTAGCTTTTAACTAAATCAAAGGTTTTTTTTTCTAACGTATTACATACTACCAAGTGAATGTCGCGCTCGTTACTGTTAGATTGGTGTATTTTTCAAACACCTATGGAAAAAATACATATGAATGCAGTAGAAATGCGATTTATCCGAGGTATCCCCAAAGGAAATTGACTTGACTCTCATCAACACTAGCATTCTTGCAACTGTAACAGTGGAATATCTTACCTTAAGGCGTGAGTACCGATGGCGATCCCAGTTTTCGATCTGTTGATTAGGTCATGTGATCTATTTTTGTTGTTCAAATTCAAGGCTGAAATTTTCAAATACTTCTCACTGCAGCAATATTATTATTATTAGGCGCGTTTTTTTTTCAAATCTATATAGATTTCGAAAAACCTTTCCATACAAAAATAAGACTGGATAATTATCCAGGCTAAGGTTTTGTTGTATTTTACATTGAAAACATGTTGCGGAAACATGTTTAGCCTATATATGTTTGAAAAAAAAACACGCCTATTATTGTTGAAGGGTGAGATGCACCGCGACCTTAAGATCTATTGTGCCCCCTACAAGTCCTAGATGAAGAAAACATCCCTCTCGTCATTATTCCTATTGGAATCGGTTAGAGAGAGCTTCGCTCACACCTAGCCCAGGTGAGAATTCCATAGGTCACAGCACCTCATCCAGACCAATTTCCCTGAGAAATCGCAGCAGGAGATTGGGTGCTATGAGTGGTAGATGCTCTGCTGTAACTTGGTATTTACCCAAGCACTTGAATCTTTTCTGGGTTAATGCCCCACATTCCACCAGTATGTGTTCTGGAGTTTCGCTGGACTCATCGCAAAATCTCCATGAGTCTTCATCTGATAGACCTAGCTTCCTGAGATGTCCCCTGAGTTTACAATGCCCAGTAAGGAACGCAGTCAGATTGCGGAGTTTGTTTTTGCCAAGGCTGATGCAAGCTTCGAATCTCTTCAGGTTGTAATTACCGAGCAGTTTCTTTGCCTGTCTTAGACCCTGAGTTTTTGTCCAGGACTTAGCCCTGTTTGTCTTCTCCAGTGATCGGAGCTCCTCTTTTATTGTGTGTTCCCCTATGCCGCAGAAGGGTTCAGGACCCACAAATGGTGTGGCAGCCCCTTTCCTGGCAAGTTTGTCCGCCTCTTCATTACCTTCTATCCCCAGGTGTCCTGGTACCCAGTAAATGGTGACGTTGTTTCGTTCACCCAGTCTATTTAGTTTGTCTAGGCATTCCCAGACAATTCTAGATTTGATGATCTGGGCCCCTATTGCCTTGATAGCTGCTTGGCTATCTGACATTATTGCAATGTCGCATCTATTGTAGAGCTTATCAAGATTGAGTTGGGCACATCTGTCGATAGCACAGATTTCAGCTTGAAAAATGCTGCACTGCAGCAATAGCTCTAATTCCATTTTTCTCTAGCTCTAGCGACTATAGTTACAGCCGGCTATAAATAAAAAGCCGGCTATAACTTTTCGTTATTCATAAACAAATTTTTGCCTGTGTATTAGTTAGTATCGACTTTGGTATGTTTTTGTAAAGTGATTTGAACGAACAAACCCAAACGTCAAAATATTAAATGAGAAATTTATAGCCGACTCTAATTATTTAAAATGACGTTTGGGTCATTTTAAATTTCAAGCCGGCTGTAAGTGACTATGAATAGCAAAAAGTATATTTTAGGTTATGTAGGTGAGTAAATTCTTTTATCGTCGGCTCTATCTGACTATGAATTTGCGCCAATGTTTATAAAGACTTTCAGCGATTCATTGGTAGAATTTCATTCCGCATAGTCAAATCCGGAAACAGAACCACATTTGTTCCACCCCATCTCCAATAGCTTGACTTTCATATGGCCCCACACTGCCATCACAGCTTTGCCGGAGGACAATTTTGCGTCTAACAGTGCAATATAGTATATAGCTGATTCCTCACCATCTCTGTTAAAGTTCATTGTGTGCGGGCAGATGGTTTGGTGAATAGCTGTGTCGACCTAGCTTCTTTTCGCAGTAGCGTGCGAGGACTCGTCCTGAGGCTTTTTACGCTAAGCTCCTACCTCTTTCGTAGCGTTCGTATTTCGTACATAGTACATACATTATATCGCCGTTCGATTTAAACTTTTGCGTTTGAGGTGTTCATTGCTGTTTTTTTTTTTTGGGTGTAGCTATGAGCTATATTGTGGGCTTATTCTAGTTTTCAGCACGCACCTGATTTGCTGGGTGTTTATTAAAGCCCCCCCACCAACAATGTCAAGTCCTCGGTAAGGTAAATACAGGCTACCGTTTCAGAAATTGCGCTAAGTATTTGTACCATAAACATACATACCTACATCATTTTAAATTAAAATACATTTTCGATCAATTTTGCAGTTGATTATATTATGCTCGTATGTGTCTACATATACTATTATAAACGGCTTCGATTACCCTACACTTACCTCAATCTATCTGTCGCTTCTTTCACGAATAAGTTTATTATTGAGTTTATGTATGTACTCGTATGTATATCTTTCAAATATGTATTGAGACATTTGGTATAATAGAAAAAAAGTAAGAAAACAACTTAACATAAGAGGTCTTTGGAAAGAGATAAATAAATAAATTTAGCCGAAAACGAAGTTACAGATAGATACTCGTACATTTTACGAATGTGATAAAAAATTTCACTTCGTGATAAGTTTATAAAATGAAGAATAAACAGGAGCAAAGGTGACAATTGATATACCCATCTGACTACCAACTTCCTGGCAATATAATAGAACTCACATTCACCAGCACAATGTGCACTCAACTCGTGCGACATTTTATTGAGTTTCCGTATTTTAGGACATTTCAGATGATACCAGTGGCAGCAAGGCCGGCACAACACAATACAGAGCACTCCCTTAATATTCATCCGAAGTGAAGTTCTACTGAAGCCCAGAGGATCCTAACCTTCAGCCTTGAGCCACCAACAAAAGGCACTCACGCAATACGTGCGTCCCATTGTGCTTCCAATTCAATGAGCCATCCCCACTGATAACGGGTGAAATTCAATAAGAACCAAAATACATACTACGAACCGAACATGTATGTACTGTACATACATATGTGAATTGAATAAAAGTCACAAGGGATTAAAAGATTTCGAAGACTTCATTTCCAGATACAGCTGAATTCAATCAAAGAACAAACTAAGGCGCCAGTGTTGAAATGGCTCTGTACGAGTAACTGCTCCAAGGGAAATGAAATATGCGTTCTCGCTGAATTGCTTCGGCGAAAGGAGCTACTTATTCGAGATAAACATTTGATATGTTGTAAAAGGCTTCAATTATACTAAGTTGATAACCTGGTGCATATATAATGAGAGTAAAGGATATGCTTGCCAGCTGGAGAGATACGTTTATTGCCTGCCCTGCTAGATGGCGGAATCTCTGCCACGAGTCGAAAGTAGGTGTTTATGGATTTCCTTCTTGTACTTGTTTTATGTGATTTTAATGAGTCGAACGAGGTCCTTCATGATCATGGTGTAAGTAAATATTTTCAAGTAAACGATTATTCGTGGTCGTGTTTGGAATTCGAAGCAGCGCTTTCCCAGTTTTATCACACTGATTCCGAATAATTTCGATTTAGCAGGATGTCTAAAGTGGATTCAATTGCAAAGCATATTAAACAGCATTCACCTGTGGTGTATTATGCCCAGCAATTTGTTTATAGATAATGCGAAGGAAGTGTTCACCTTTTTTATCCTTGAAACTACGAACTAAATTTACGGAGATGTATACATAGGAGCGAAGTAGTGTCAGATTGGTTTTTGAGTTGAAAATATTGTTCGCTGGTAATTTCCGGTTTCGCTCTCAAAGTTCGGTTAAACTATAGTTCAAACTTCAAGGTAAGGAAATCTATCGCCTTAGTCGAGCAAGTATGTATTACCTCGGGTACGACCCAACAGTTAAAATCACAGTTCAGGCTATTGAAAGCGATTTTAAATGCCTTAAGTTATTTTAATATTACTTACTTAGTTGGCGCTACAGCTCGAGATGAACCGGGGCCTGCTTCTCGCAACCATTTGTGTGTGCTTGTTATATTTTTGTACGAATGGAAGGGACCTACAGTTTTTTGCCGACTCCGAACGGCGAGTTTAGAAGCTCAATCGTGACAAATGATACTCATTGATACTTGTCAGACACTCGAAAGAGGTGGGCACTGTGAAAAACTTTTAGGTGTTTGCGGCGGGATTCGAACCCAAGACCGCTGGCTCAGTAGTCCGACGCACTAACCACTTGCGCTACGGTGCATATTAATATATTTAATATGTTGTGACGATATCAACCGTACACGTATTGGATTGACATCAAAAGTTAGTTAAGTATTTGAAATCTTTGAAACGCCATTGCACGCCATCAGGCTTAGGTAAATTCTTGTTACTAATAAGCAGGGAACGGATTTTGTTGAATTTGCCTTGTTTTGCGTTTTTGTACTCATATTGCCTTTTTTTGCCTCTTTGGGTTTTTAAATTTACATTGCCTTTTTTGCCTTTTTCGTGCTATTTGTCAAAGAAGTGCACTTTCTTCTTAACTATATGATTTATCCTTCCTAACACAAAAGAAATTTCAGTGTCCACACGTATGAGAGCAGGTTTTTCTTTTATATTAACACATGCACATAACTGCACGCACTGTTTACACTAGCGCATAAAAAAAAATCCCTACACACCAATCCAACCCTAAATACATTTGAATCGACTCAAAATATATGTACATGCACTTCTTCTTGTGCGGTACGTGCAATCTCAGTCATTTGCCGTAGTTTTATATACCATATGTTTTCATCTGACGGCTTTTATCTAGATATATGTTATATTCTGTCATACTGCTAGTCTGTTGAATTTTGCGTGTGCTTAAATTCGTGCTGTTCCCAAAATATTTTGTTGCTTGTCATTGAATGTGAAAATGCACAGTGTAAAGAATTAAGCCAATTGAAAAACATTTTTAGTCGACCTGAAAAATATGTGCTTTTCAACAGTTTACAAATAAGAGGTGACTCCTACATAGTAGTTGTATGCATTTTAATTTGCGCATTCGATCTTACTGCAGTGCGTAATATTTAGGAAGGCCTATTGAAGAGTTGTAATAACTTTGAACGGGATCGAGGAGAAATAACAACAAGCTAAAGAGCCAGTAACTGAAGATGTGATGAAAAAATTGTACGTGGTTTTTTCAGAAAATGAACGAAATGGCCAACTCTAAATTCGACTCAAACATTAAAGTCAACGACGTGACATCTTTTACCTTGGCTCCACTAGGCTCTACCCATGTTGAAAGATTCTTTATTTTATTCAAGGCTTTCCTGAGAGATAATAACAGGCGATTGTTACCAGAGAACTTCAAAAGATTTTTTGTTGTGCAGTGCTATTATAATGTTAATAATAATGCATTAAGCTTTTATTATTATTAAATGTCTTTTTTTTGCCTTTTTCAGCGGTACAATTTTGGCTTTTTTGGCTTTTTTTGGTCAACAAAATCCGAACCCTGCTTATAAGAATAACAAATAAGTTTAGCTATACTTGCAAATAGCACTGTACAACCAAAGACATTTTGAGGTTCTCTAGTTATAACCGTCTACGATTATCTCTCAGGAAAGCCTTTTATGAACTAAATGATCTCTCATCTCAACAGACTAGTGGAGCCAAGATAAAATCTCTGCTGAAAAGGTAAACTATCTTAAGTCTATTTTCATAGTTTTTCAGGAGAGCAACAAAACAAAAAATAAAACGCAAATTTAATATGCATTTTATCGGCTTCAGATGATTTTGTTTTTCTATAACTCGGAATATGAGTTAGATACAAGGACGATGATTAGATACAACTACGTGTATTGAATTGACGAACCTAATGCACTTAACTGTTAAAAATCACTTAAATCGACTTAAGATAGTTTACCTTTTCAGCAGAGAAATATGTCACATCGTTGATTTTAATTTGGAGTCCAATTTGGAGTTTTCAGTGCATTTTCTTCATTTGCTGAAAAAACGGCGTACAATTTTTTTCATCACATCTACTACTGGCCCTTTCGCTTGTTGTAATTTCAACTCGGTTCCGTTAAAAGTCTTTAACGCATTTTAAATAGCCCTTCCTAAATATTATGCATTGCACGCATTTTAGCACACGCAATATTCAATAGACTAAATGCTGAACTATAATAGTCGAATGGGTTCGTATGACCACGTACGAAACTGTGCGAACACAAGGAATTTGTATTGTACAACCATAATAGCTTTTCGCTTCGATTCGTTAAGTTTTCGTCCACTTTTGCTCACTTACGAAAGGAGCGAATCCATTCGCTCTTTCGTACGAAAATTTGACATTTGACTGT
Source organism: Brachyopa scutellaris (assembly GCA_949775065.1). Classification (NCBI taxonomy): domain Eukaryota; kingdom Metazoa; phylum Arthropoda; class Insecta; order Diptera; family Syrphidae; genus Brachyopa; species Brachyopa scutellaris. The sequence goes on from OX459112.1 coordinate 22,923,456, forward strand.
AACAGCTGGGTAAATGTAAAATTGGAATTTCGGAAATAAAGAAATGTTGGTTTATTTGCTTTTTGCAATTGATAGCATTATAATTTTTGTTCTTAGATTTCATTTACATACTGTTATGTATGCATTTGTAAGTACGTAGCACAATACATTACACATACATATATGTACGACGAGCATAAAAAAACGGCTTGTACGTAGGACTACGATTTGCTTTGTTAATGGAAACATAAATTAATTTACGAAAAAAGTGATCATTTTTATTTTGTTAGGTAGTCATTTTTTTCGATTTCACTAGTTATTTTGCAAAACAACAAACAAATCACGGACAAAACGACTAGAATCTGACAATCGCCAGTGACAATCGCTTCCGTTCGCACTCTTCTATTATGAGCAACTTGAGCAATTGACATTTCGGAAGGAAACTTAACGTAGGATTTTGACACTAGCTTCCGATTGCTTTCGACTATTATAGTTCAGCCTTAGCTGCCCGAACACAACGGCGAAGCTGTAGTTCCACTAGTCAGCCCTGTCAAAGTTAAAATACACGTAAACCCTATAGCGCGAACACAATGCGAAGCTGATGCTGTAGTATGAATTGTATGGTGAATCGCAAAGTTCAGTCAACTTCAACTTTCTACTTCCACTACAGCGTCACCATTGTGTTCGGCCAGTATGTCGCGGAATATGAAGTCAGATGAAAAGGCACACACTTACGAAAAAATACTTCACGGATGGCTAGCCGTTTTTTCAGATGAAAAGTTTGTAAATAAAACTGCGGCGAATGCCTGAGATACACGGCATAAGAAGAAACGCATGTAATAGCGGGTGCAATTATCTGCAAGTTCACACGAGAGAAAAACCGGCACCTATAGGTGTGAACACTAAAATTTATTTCTTTCTTCTATTTATTTCGTGTGAGAAAGGACAAATCGTATAGGTAGTTAAGGGGAAAGTGCAGAGAAACGTTGACATATAGTACCACCAAAAAGCCAGAAAAAGGCAGTGTGGATTAAAAGAGGCTAAAAAAGGCACAAAAAAAAGGCAAGTAAAGGCAAAGTCAACGAAATCCGTTCCCTGGTATCACATAATTTTCATTCTATTCAATACAATAACCCGGATGTCACATTCTCTTCAATAAGCATAGTTCCCCTAGAGACTACAGTTTTTTTTTACAGAGCATCTTATAATTTAGCTATGTTCTCTACCAATTATCATATACAACCACCACCAACAATTTCCGTTGCCACCTTTACTTCAAACCATCGGATAAAAAGAAGGGATTTTAAATGTTCCCCTATTAGCTAGTTAAGTATAAGAACCATTTCATCAATCGGTAAAAAAGTGAAACATGGCTAACCTACTTTCAGGGAAATATTTTGGACATTTTTAAGGAAGACAGACAATGAACTGTGGAGCTTATGTTAGTGGTTGTTGTATTAGATTAAAAATTCTTGCTTCACATTTTGGCCACATGTTGACTTGAAATGTCCCAGCGTTGATGTGTTCTATTCTAGATTTCTGTCATCAACATGATAGATGGCACTGTAACGATTGGTTGAAGTACTCGATATATACAGAATTAATTCATGTGAAAAATGGCGACATGTTATTGGAAATCAAAACAAAATAAAGGTGCTGTCATAAAAAAAATTTATCACAAATTAACTTAAGTATACATAATGTGTATGTATGTTTCTAAATATATATGGAATAACAAAAAAATTCACATCGTAAACTCCACATTACTAACCACAGAAACTTTTTAATTCGCCTTATAAAATGTATCTAAGACCAGTTCGCCGGCATTTGCGTTTATGTTCCCAGACCCACTTGTATTTGTTGTTTTTGTTGTTTTGCACGTTCTTTGTCTACGTTTACGTTGCGGTGTGTTGCTTCTTGTCTGCTTCGGCCTCTGCTTTTGCTTTGGATTTGTCTTCTTTCTTCGTCATGTTATGTTCATCGCCGAAGCCGAAGGTGGATGGATTTTTACTATTTCGTCGTGTGTAGTCAGAAAGATACATTCGCCGCAGTTTGTTTTGTATCCATTGAGGCTTGTTCGAAGTCGATTCGCTATTAGATTTTCAGTCTGATTTTTATAGCGGCGATGGAACAATATTAGGGAGAGGTACGACAGATAGTGCAAGTTCGCGTTCAGGGGAGGTATTAAAAGAACGTACCCGCATATGTATAAGTCAAAAAAAATTCTTATATATTTCTATAGTATTGGTTGCGTTGTATCGTAAATAGTTACTTGGTAAAAAGTGTTTTGGCGGCGGAAACGGTTTGTTTGGCTATAATATACATATGTATATTACCTACAAAGTATATACATACTTATGTATACACTTGCCTTCACGGAAAAGGATTGGCCTTTGGATGGGGTGGTCGTATTAACCGCGAGTGCATTCAATAGTGTCTATCGAAACGGGTAAAGAAGCGTAGCAAAAAAGAAAGGACGACCGGACCGATCTGTATTGCCGACAAAACAAACATCCCCCACACGAGAACGAGAGTATTGGTGCATTTTAAATACATAATCGTAGTTACGAGTTTACACCCCCGTGTCCAGATTGTACTACTTTGTTGTGATTCTGTTCGAAGGAAAAGTAACAAATTCCAGTTTTTAAGTGTTTTTTTTCACAAAAATTAATAATATTTAAATACATTTACTAATGTGCCAGTGATACCACCAAAACAAAAAAACGCAAATTCTATAAGGATGTCAACAAAAGGATCATTGAACTTTTAATGTAGCAATGACAATAACAACACAGCAACAACTAAAAGCGATTTTTATCTAAGAAGTCGTACTACATGCATACACACATGTATGTTCTTTAAATTTTAATACGAACTTAAATAAGGAAACAAAAAAAAAAAAACGGTAAGAATGCCATTAATTCATTGTGTCCATCAAATTCTCAAGAAAAAAAAGAACAATAACATAAATTCATAGTCTTGAAATCCACTATCCTTCCTATGTGGGTGGTGCCTAGTCGCAAATCATGTCGCTCACAACGTGAAATCATATTTTTAGTTTCATCTTTCTCCAAAATGGTCTTCTATTTAACCACTTTCTGGCGTTGACGTAACTGGATCTTGCAAAGATTTTGACGCGAGAACGAAGAAGGAAAGAAACATAATAGCTGTGGCATACTCTTACATATGTATGCCTGTGCATTCGTATATCCTTTTTAGCTAAACGAAACTGTTTGGGACTGCTCGTGCTCCTCCAATGCGGATATTAAATTGCGGCTCCCGGCTTTTCATTTCTGAGTTCTGTTGCTGATGCAATCAATTTCGGGTGGGGTTGGGCTTTAATTTTCTTTTGTTATGTTGCCATTTACACAAGAGTGCAATAAGCTTCGTAGGCTGTTTGAAAAAAAAGTAACTTCAAATTTCAAAATGTTTTATGCGAAAAATTTAAAACTCAAGCGCTGTTGTATTAAAGTTTATTGGTGTTCGCCGTTTTACTTACTTTGGCTTTGAAAACAGTTTTTCACTGTAAGCCCTGATCGAAGAACTTAACTGATTCAAAACAAAGCTATGGACTTCAATTCATACGACGACGCGACGATTCGTGCAAGACGTCCAAAGCTGCATAGAATATACGAAAGAGTATGAGTACGCCTTGCTGTACGAATATCGGGCAACTTCACATCGGAAACCTGTTTCTTCAGCATAAAAGTAAAGAGAGGGTAAAAGTCAACGAAGAAGTATCAGACGCAATAGAAGTAGATTTTGGTGTCCCTCAAGGATCCGTCTTAGGAACGCTTCTGTTTACTATCTATTTACATAAAATACCTTAAGTGTGCTGTGGAACACAGCAAATTGGCTTTGTTCGCGGATGATGCAGTTGTATACATTTCCTGTGATACTGACATTGACAGCAAAAATAAATTACAAGATCAACCAGTGGCTAGTACAAAATAAACTCAAACTAAACATCGGAAAGACGGAGCTAATGGTGCTAAATGAAAGAAGTGATGACAACGAGCTCAGGATAGATGGCGTGACTATTGAAAAAGTAAAGGAAATCAAGTATCTAGGTGTAGTTATAGTTTAGAAATGATTATTTGGAGAGTATATTGACTATACATTTGTAAAAAACAAATCGATAAAATTAAAGTATTATTGCAAAACCACATTTTGAATATAGTTCTTCTATTTTGTTTTTATGTGATGGCACTAAGTTTATTAGACTGCAAAAACTTCAAAACAAAGCAATGCGATGTATGCTAAAGTTTAATAGATACGTGTCAATTCGGTTTATGTTAAGTTCCTTGAAGTGGTTATCTTTGACACAAAGAATGTTTTAGTTTTTAAATTTTATATAAAAATGTTATACAGCACGCCCTCGGTAAAAGCAACCCTCGATAAATGCAATACCTCGGACTCAGTAATTGCAACTTTTCAAAAAATGTGACTCACTATACGCAACTTTCAATCCATGATCTCTTATTTCGTTTTATCTTTGTTTCTATTTTTTTGATGTTTGGTTTTACTGTAACAGTGCAGTTATTTTACAGTTACAAAATTTTTTTTTGCACTCGTACATAGATCGTAGGTGCATTGTATTTGCGTTTTAATTTACCAGTGTTCAGCTAATTTTCTTTTAGTTGCTTATTTTTATTTTAGAAATCATGGCTGTCGTAAAAAAAGTTCGCAAGCTGTCTACAAAGCAGAATGCTGAGGTTTTAAATAACGCAACTGCTCGATCATCGGTTACTTTTACCGAGAGCGTACTATATTTAAAATAATTAGCATCTTATTTACTTGCAAAACTTCTTTGCTCGTCAGTCTTTATCCAATCAGACGACGCTATGGACACTTAGCGTGTAGGACCATCTCTAGATATTACGTACACATTTATTAAACAAAGTAATATGTAACTTATTCTCATTAAATAGGATTAGTCTTTTCGTTTTATGTATCTTGTTTTTAGTTCAAATAATTCAGCTGGAGTGACATTCAAAAGTCTCCAAGCGTGATAATTTCTGCTCCATCAAAGTATTTGACAAATTTACAATATTTATGATAAGCATTAATTATTTTTCGAAACACTCTACTATCCTCTGATTAATCTGCGTAGAAAAGGGCTTGAAAAAAATTGGGTAGACATGTAGTCCAACAAAAAAGAATATTTTGCATACCATATCCTCTTTCGAGTGGTCTGATATTAAATAACGCTCCCTCACATAAATATATGTACATACAATGCATGTACAGCTTTAACAAATATTAATTCTCTCACATCTCTGATTTCAAAACATCCTTACAGAAAAAATCGCTGATGTCCTTTTATAGAGCAAATGGTTGTATTACTGTCACATTCTGCTACGAATTGCTGAGCTTAGCAGAATGTTGAAATATTTTAGTGGAGTAATGTTTCATTGATTTTTTTTCAGCCGCTTCTCCCATTACAGAAACGCAGTCCAGAAAAACTATTTTCTGTTTGTTCCCTAAGCATAAACAACAGCTAAACATTAATGAAAGGTATGCTTTGTGTGCATAAAGAGATATCTACGTATAGAACATTCATGCATATGTATGTATGTATGTATGTTTATCCACCATTCATCCTTTTGCATATTATCCTTTGATGTGGTTATTGTACATTGTTATGTTAAAGAGGGTTGTGTCGCTGCCCCATTTAGACTTCTGAATTCTCAATTGCAATGAGACTTTTCTTATAAATAAAAGGACCTTAGACCAGAAGTAACCCTGTTTGTTTTAGCGTGGACTATGTATACCGCGGCGTGTATCCATCAGCTACCACTCCCGTAATTATGATTATTTAAAAACAAAGGCTTCCTTCCACACGCTTGTGTTTTAGTTGTGGGGGAGGGTTGAAATTTTAAGTTGAAAAAAATGCAACCCCTAATTGATAATCCAAGTATGTATGTACGAGTATGTACTTGATGAGCGTGTGCCTATCTCTTGAAAAAGGAGCAAATGAGCAAGGAAACATTTTGTATTTGAATAAGAATATGTCCACAGGTGGTTACTAGACCAACATTAGTACTCGTATATGTATACGCATTTGTGTGTACCGGTAGTAGCTATAGATACCCTTATTGAATAGGCTATGGATTTTTTGATTAAAAATCTAACATCTTTGTGTGAGTGCATGCACCTCCCTATTGGGAGTAGGCATGGTGCATTCAAGGCACAATTACTTATTACTAGGAAGCACGAAGACTATAGCTGGCACACCTTGGGTTTCGGATACATACGAGTAGATAATGATGATTAAAGGAACTATGGTGTAAAGGGAACCGCTGGATTTATTTATGCATTGGTTTGTGTGGACACAAAGTCTTACCGGTATAACATGGCTGCACGAGGTTATGAATGAAATACACATGTACATGTACATATTATACATAATCATGTGTCTATTCAGCTTTTTCTACATGAGGCCTTGAATCAGGGAAGGTAGTTATTATTAGTGTTCAAGTTTCTTCTTTTTTAACAAAAGATCAATGACCCCAGAATGGAATTAATAAGGACATGAATATGAGGACCTTTTGCTGGCTTACAGGGTACTAAATATTAATAAAGAATATATTGACAACACCTTAAGTGACTTCGTAGAAAATCTAATTAAATTCCCTAAGGAACAAGCGTCGTCTGATTTATGAAAAAAAAAAAACTTATTTAATAAGATTGTTCCAATTATAGATAAAAGATGTAGATACCTACAGTAAAACTTGCGAAAGTTGACTACCAGGTATGTGACTATTCTACGAATATAAGTATACAGCTTTAATAAGATGAACCTCTGTTCGTTCTAGGTTTCACTGTATGTATGTACACAATTCATCTAATACCTCGGTTCTTAATTTGTTTAATTACAGTGGACGTCCAGTTTAACGAATACCGCTCGGCTTACCGAGTTCTTAACAATTTCTGGGGAATAAAGTAAAATAAAGGAAAGTACGAGTATAAAAAAGTAGTGTCACTAAGTGAATTGATTTCTCTTGTCTTATAATAAAAACATCGCTGGTATTATTAGTTAGATAAAACGACGGTCGATTCAACGATTTTTTCGACTTAACGAAAGGCATATAATTCGTTATATTGGACGTACACTGTATAAATAGACTCTAATATTATATCTAATTGTATGTGGGTACAAGACTAAGTGTTAAAATGTAGAAATATTGGAACAAAAATTGCGAAACTGTAAATTCAGCATTGACCTTCAAATTGCCGATTAATCAAACTTAATCATATAAGAGGTAACAATACAAAAAAAGGCGTAAGTACCAGGTACTCGTAAAATTTGATGTGTAAACATACGTACATATGTGTATGATGGCGGATAGACAGAGATACTAAGCAAATCATATACAGAAAACGCACTGATACTAAGTTTGGTTACGCGTGACGGACGACGGTGAAAAATTTGCCCACACCGAGAGCTAAGATGTTTACACATCAAAAAACAAAACAATATTGCATTGAATATTGATAAATAAATTTGCAAATCTTACGTCAGATATCTTTTTAGTTGGCGCTAGGGAAAATATTGTTTGGCTTTTATTTTAACAGCAACTCTAACTCAACTCTTCCGGTTTAAATAACAGCTTAAAGATGCCCAACGTGTTCTCAGCACAAAATTATTGTTTTTTGTTTGACGTAAACTTCATTGTGATTATATTTGCGAACCTGTTGGATTACTTTAGCTATATACTTAAGACAGAACTCAAATCAATAGCAATAACAAACCACTAACTAACTAATTGATTTATTATTGGGAATTCATAATAAAGTAATCGCCAGACAACCAAACGTTATATGCAAATACCAATTGATGTCATCATATCGCCTAACAGAGCCACCATATGATGGGTCTATGGATGAATTTGAATTTATTTTTATGGCATACTCAAAGACTGTATGAATCTAAAAATGTGAATTGACTTTTTCCATTAAATTTATTAAGTTTGGACGAAGGCAAAATATTGCAAAAGCAATAGCAAAACAAGTAGAGCACACTTCGATGGGAATAAGGCCAAACAAAGTGGTGTGTGTGTGTGTGTATAAGTATTTTTAACGCAAGCAATGTGTGAGTAAAACTAGTGTGTAATTGAATCCTATGGCCTCCAGAGATTTAGTAAAATTATAAAAACCTAATTTTTAGCAAAGTGGTTTATAAATAGAACACAGTGATTGCGCTTACAACCGCATAGCGAATGTTTTTTTTATTTAATTATTAGTTTAACCACTTCCCACTAAATTTAATTGCGGACTTGATGGGGATGAGTGTGAGACAATTGCTATTCATAGTAATAGTATATTGTATAGGCGCCGCGTCTGAGTCTCATTGCTAAACTCGCTACCATTATGTTCGAATACCACGTCATCGATAGTTGACAAACATGCAAGGTATGATCTACGGGCGCGGCGACTGGCTCAAGTCTACAGCGTCACCATTGTGTTCGGCCAGTTAAGCATAGATCGTTGCATCTCTCCGTTTTTTCGAATTCCGTTCAGTGAGAGATGAGAAGTCTACCCTTCCATCCGTTCATATTCACTGGTAATACGCAATAGTCGTATTCAAATGCTTTTTTTGCTCTCCAACATTTGGTGATCTAAGTGGAAACTGAGCAAATATTCCAAAAATACACATATTCTGTGACTCGATTTGAGAACTATTACTGTTACCCTATTAAAATTGCTGGTGCTAAAGCAAGGTCCATTCGTAACCTTTTCAGTTTTACCAATGTTGTTATTTAGACATATTTTTTTTTAGATACATTTCTGCGAAATATTTACATTAACAATCATTCAGCCCCTGTTCCGTTTCACTAATTAAGGCAATATCATCAATCAACATAGTTACGAGTTGTAATTTTAAGACATCTTCCAAAGTGTTTGTAAATAGTTTACGGGATATTGTGTCTTAAATCTTTTTTGCTGTCCAGTGATCGTTGCATTTTTGTATAGATTTTCTTAAATATGTATTTGTATCTATCTGTTATCTACGTGTATACATTTTAGATAAATCTGACCTATACGATTACTATTAAGTTATATTCAAGTTTTTTTTTTTTTTTTTTGGAAAAGCTGCCTCATAATGTGAACGTGGTCCATAGTGCTAAATACAGTTCGGATTGATATTCATCTAAGCATCGCGGAATTCGATTGAGTGCTTATATTTCTATATTCCGCAATTATGTTATTTCAGTAGACTTTAAACAGAAATCAAATCTGCTACAAAACGTAAAACGGAAAGTCTAAAAATCGTGCATAAATGCTGTATAGTACAGCAGAAAGTTTTTAACTTCCTTCAGTGTTAAAGGTTAATGCACTAATAGTATATGTACACATACATATAAGTATGTATGTGTAGGTACTTAGATATCTGCATCATTTCATCTCATCAATAATCATTGTATTTATTTACCTTTGTTTCTCTGTGAAAGTAAATTTTCCTTTTTTCTTAATCTTTCACAAAACAAATAGAGCGTAACACTCCAATGAGTAACACTTGTAAGGTTATTCTTATGCGTATGACACAAAAACGCACAAGCTCAAGCGGATGAAAGTTAGTGTATTGATTTATTTAGTTAAATTTGATACTTATTTGAAAAAGAAATGAGTGTAGGCCTTAAACTCTATGCTCACATTTATATTGTACATACAATAGAAGAATCTACTTAGGAAGGCAATGAAAATAAGAAAAACTAGGTCTAGTATACGTATAGTCGTATACTCCTGTGTAGCTTCATTTCTTGATATTGTCGTGACTGTACAGGCCAAAATAAAACAGTAGCATATGAAAGCCAATATGGGGACTTATATGTATAAAGCTGTGTATACGAGTAGTCACACGTATTTTATTTTGTTACCGCGTATCACCTTGCAAACTTAACTGTCCTCCCCACAGACACACACGTTTACAGACAAACTTACACAATGGGAACCCACAAAAGTTGCTCACACCACATAAATAATTTCTTCAGAAATATCTATTCTCAATGTTAGCACCAGACTTAGGCGTAATCTTTGTAAATTTTCAATGAAATACGGACCCAAGTGCCGGTAACGGTTTGCAGTAGTTTGCAATTCAATTAAAATTGGGGGCAGGCTACTATGTAGTACAAATTTATCTTCTATGTGTATGTGTTTTGGATAATTATAAGCAATTCTCTGATTTTGGAACCATAGTGATTGACTTTAAGGTGTTTCATAGTCCTATATTGGTGTTAGTGGCAAGTCAGTGTGTAGAGCTTTAGTGATGTACGTAATTTGTTTGGGCATTCAATAGATTCAATAGGATAAAGAGTCCTTTGATTGTTATTTGAATTCTTCTTTGAAGTCCAACACAATAATACTTTATTTTTCTCTCGTTTATGAGTTTATCCTTTTATGGTCAGGGTCAAACAAGAATAAGCATCGCCACACCGTTGCATTTATAATATTTTTTAAATATTGACTACATTAGCACATTTTTAAGTCGTATAGTACGTTAAATGTACATATATAATAAACACTATAATGTTTTTATTCTGTAAATTTAAATACATATACAGTAGAATCTCGGAAATATGAACGAATAAAAAACAGACCCTTGTTCATCTTTTCGAAATGTTCATCTTGTGGAATAGGTAGGGTAAGGTCGGGAGGATTAGACAGGCGGGAGGAATTGACATCAGCACTTTTCTGAACAACTAAGACTTTGGCAGAACTTTAAATGATGAGAAAATGAAGTAAATAACGATTGGTTTGAGTGATAAATAAACAATCACTGTAATCTAGGAGATAAGCGAAGTGGACGTCTTTTTTATTTTTGTGCCCATTTCATCTAACTGTGCCCTATTTTAATTATGTAGCTTTTGACATTGAAAGTGCAATGTAGTGCACCTTCATTCGTTTTAAAATCATTAATAAACAATAGTTTATCCTGAGCGCCATTACAAAATTTTTTTTTGTATTAGTCCCAAAAGTAATCAAAAAGGAGAATTTGACATTTTTGCTGAAGGAGGAATTGACAAAGTGTCAAATCCTCGATTATGAGTCAAAATAAAAATAGTGTGGTAAAACAACTTTTTACTCTTTTTTAGAATGTAAAAATGCCAAGTCTATCTTTTCGAGTATCCAAAAATCAACCCGTTCATCTTTTAGAATACTGCAATGGTGAAAACATTCCGTTCATATTTCTGGGTAGGGTAGTTCACCTTTTGGAATAGTTCATCTTTCCGAGATTCTACTGTAACATTTTAATGGTTGGGTCTGTAATGTTGGTTGGTTGTTCTTTTAGAACACTTAGTTATGTTTATTTAGTTATAAAATAACTTATAGTCTAAGAGCCCACAGCAAATTTTGTGTGTGAAATATAACCGAAAAAAAAGTGGATGAGATGAAAGCTGGGGTAGGGCTAATGATATAAACGAAAGTCTTGCAGTTCGTGGTCACGGCTTTAGTGAGTAATACTATATTGAAAATCCATTTTTTTTCCAAAAATGAGATAATTGATATAACCAGTCAATGCTAGTTTTATTGTATAGAGTACTTTTATCTCATAGCAAAAATGTAGGTCCAAGACGTTTCAAGCGTGGCAAGACTTATGCCAGACTGTTTCAAAAATCTAAAAAAACAGCTTTCGAGATATTTGTTATAACCGAAATTGGTATATGCCGCAATAGTGGTCATACTCCCCAGATTACAGATATGTGGGTCCAAGACCATTTGAACGTGGCCAACAACGTACCAGACGAATTCGAAATTCTAAAAAAATCAGTTTTCGAAATAATTGTTATAACCATAATTGGTTTATGCCACATCATTGGTCATACTGTCCAGATCACAGATATGTGGGTCCAAGACCATTTGGACGTGGCTAACGCCCTGCCAGGCCGTTTTAAAATTCTAAAAAAATCTGTTTTTAAAATAATTATTATACCCATTAAAATACGTCTAAATATAAAAAAATATCACTGAGGTAACAACTATATATATATGTTATATGTATATATGTATATATATATACATATATTGTACATGCCATACATTTTTAGTCCCAGATAGTTTATGCATTCACAAAACAAATCTGCTAATTCAAACACTTTACACTAGAAACTTCGAAAAAGAATTAACATAAAAACGGAAAAAAATATCTCTACATCAATATAACCCAACAAAATATACTTCATCACAAAGTTAACGCTAACTGATTTGGATGCGGCTCTTCTACCAACAGACCATTTGAAAAGTTGTCAATCAAACAAAAATAAAAAAAAAAATAAAGACATTTTCACATTTTATTTTTTCTTTAACGTTATAATGTGTATATGCATTTCAGTCCAGATATTCATCCTCATCAGAAGAGTCACAGTTAGCTACTTCTTCGTCACTTTCAACCCTTTCGTTTTCTTTATTGACAAAAATTTCTTGAAATGTATCCGGTACTTCATTTTCCTCAAACCATTTAATTTCCAAGGAATTCTGGCTGATCTTCCAACCATTTTCGGCTGGTGTCAACTGAATTTCTTCGTTCTTTATGGCAATTTTCCAAATAGAGCAGATGGCAAATGCCGAAATGAACTTTACAAAGAAGCCATTATCAAAAACTCAGAACCAAAAAGTCACAAATTGGACTCTCTGGATGCAATGTAAATAAGGCGCAGATACCCGTTCCTGCGACAAAAAAATCTGCGTGAAAAATAAAACTATATGGCAGCATCGCATAGGTTTTCTACGGAAACCAATCAATTATTAGCAGTAGCTAGAACTCAGGTTATACTCAGGTTATACTTTTTCTGGCTCACTGGTTCAAAATTTTAATCACATAATTTATTAGCCGTTGGGGCGTTGTGGGACAAATTTTAAACTATGTAAAGAAAAAATTCTGCAAGTGGTTCAAAGATTTCAAATTTGTACTGTTTGAGCATTTGATTTTTCAAAATAAAAAAAATATTTTTTTATTAAATACTAGCTTATCCCGCCCGGCTTTGCCCGTGTACGCAAACAGTCGCGATACTCACATGACAGATAATAATTGCCAACGGCACCTGTGGGAAGTTTATTACTTTTAAATTAAATATTGTTTATATGAATATTATATACGGGGCAATCTACATTTTCGTAAATATCTGCACCCCAGTGCCACCTATCGGGTCGAAAGACTTTCTTTTTATTTGAACATTATATGATGTGAATTTAAGCCAATTCGGTCCATAAAAAAGAATTTTGCAAAAGCGACCCCAACGCCACCTAGGGTTCTAACATAAACAAAAACCATCCGTAGCACCACACAAACATATCGTGTGAACATATAAGGGGGATAGCTTCAGTGGTTTAGCCGTGATAGTCGGACAAACATACGCACCAACGTTTTTAAATCCTTAGATTTTTTTATTTTTTGTTTGTGACACACGGATCCATTTCTTAGCAAAAGTTTGTGCCGGAAAGAGTTAACTCTAAAGAAGAAAATCTAGCTCAATACGTAGCGATTTATTTTTCTTTAAAATACTTGCTATTACAAAATCATTCCTGTCCATATATTTCTGTTGCAAACATCTTATTTTAACATAACAATAACTACCTAAGCTACTCTGCCTTAAAGTTTATAGTCTAAATTTTTATTACCAATAGCCACGCGGTTTATTTATATATAGCTCTTAAATCTAAACACCGGTAATGCATTAATTAATTGAAGGTTGTTCCAACAGCCGACGAATTATAATGTTAAATCAATCATTAATAATGGTTAACATTTTTTGTTTTTCATGATAGGTTTTCATACATATGTATGTACATACATAAACATACATAATATATAACATATTTAATACATATGTACATGCCAAAGGCACATTTTGATCTTGACATTTGATATGAGTTCATTTTCAATACATTTAAAATTGCAATAATAAATATTTGTGATCTCACATTCAGATTTAAACGACGACACCTAAACGAGTTGTATCGTCTTCAGCCAGACCTTGCACTTGACTACAAATTCAAATCGGAATAGTGGTTTCTAAACTAACAATTCTTATGTAACTCTGCTAAACAAATGGCATTATTTTATTAGATGCTGTCCTATCCATCAAGTCAAGCACGAAGAAAATATAAAATATTTTGTACACCCATAAAAAACTAACAACATCTCTTGGAATATTTAATTAAAGAGAAGGTAACAACATCAGTACAAAAAAAAACACTCGCCATAGTGAAAAATATTAAATTCAAATGCAAATAATAACCGAACATCAGGCACTAGGCACTAATCATTTTAATTATCTCTTTCGGAGTATTTCCGGTTCTTGGCGTTAAAACTGGTTAAGTAGACACCGCAACGCCACCGCGGATATTCACATAGCACCTCAAATAAAGCAGTACCGACCCGATGAACAGGTGGAAGTCACACATTACTGACGTGCAGACGTATGACCCCAACCGACTGTTGGTCATGGTTTTGTTGATATTATTGTTGCGGTTTATTCATTTTGTCAGGCGAGAAGTCCAGAAGAGAATTTTGCATTTAATATATTACTCGTATCAGGCAACATAATATTCAGAATTCAGAAATGCCTAGTGCATATAGCCAGGTAAGGTAGGGTACATATGTATATATGTATGTGCATATGTACATATGTATGTACAAAAAGTTAAAGAAGCAACAGATTCACTGGTGACCCGATTACTTTAAATAATACTTTTTGCCAACGGTAATGGCTACCGTTCTTTGTTTCCGCTCATTTCCGCTGAGAAGTGAAAGCAGTGGATGCACATTCCGTGAATCTCTTACAATTAGCATGACCTGAAAATAATCTGAGTGTTATTCTTTTCTTGGTGTTAATCGTACTCCCTTCTTCCATTTTTATTTAAATTCTCTGTGTTGTTGAATGACGTAGCTGTGGGTCATAATCATACAGAGCTGTTTGGTACAACCCAGTGTTCACTGAAGCTTAACGGAGAACGACTCCGTCCTCGTCGTCACTGATTTAGATTTAAATAAAAAACCACCAGGATGATGGGGTGTCTAATTGAAAAGCGACGTCTGTCGCTATGTCTTGAAATATACACTAACAGACAAAATGAGCGACTGAATGCAATTAAAGATTCAATTGAAGGGGGTCTGACTTTAATTATATCAGTGTTTGGAAATAACTCTTATGTAATTGGCATAAAAAATACATAAATAAATAGGGGATTCTTTTTATTTAAAAAAGGTTATAAACCAACATAAGCCGTATCATTATGTATTGTTTTAGCATAAACGGATGAACATTAAAAAAAACCTAAGTGGCGAGGGCTATAAATCTATTTTTTCCAATGCACTATTTTTATTAATAAAATGCAAAAAAATTATCAATTTATCTAAAAATAATTAGAAATGTCCCATATAATTACTGCTTAACACTAACCATAATCTAGGTAGTTCATAGTTCTCTAAATAAATGTCTCTAAAAAAAAACAAACAAACTTGATTTGTTATAAGCTAATACAGCATGGACAGGAATCTTTATGATATCTTTCAGCGTCATTCATAGAATTCTGAAAATATTTCTCGTACCACCGGCATGAGAACGAGAATAGAAATTCAGTGTCACCTATGTATATACTACTATGTATGTATGTATGTATGTATGTATATTTGATTTAAAAAAAAGTTGTATATCTAAAGGCCGCTTACATATTATACCATCATGATAGAAAGTATAAATTATATCATAATTAAATGTAAATTAACGCCTGTAAAGAACGACCAACTTGAATGTTAAGTAATTAAACATAATTTGTAAAACGCTGCAACCCGCGCATATTCAGTTGAATCATAAATGAGATTCAATGTCAATGAAATACTTCATCAACAGGTATAATATTGTTGATGTGTAGTATAATTTAAAAAAAATAACAGTATGATTAAAAAATCCGCTAACTTCCATAGTAAAAAGGGAACACAGTTTAGTTTTACAGTGAATACAGGATTCACTTCGAAATATAGGTATATTGGCACGTTTCCAAAGTTTAGTAGCATTGCTTTTGCGGGAATCACCGAAAATTTATTACACCTTCAGTATTTTATGTGAGATGAAAAAGAAATACATATATATCTTTGGCGTACCATATACCGGGTATACGATACCCAATCAATTTCGGATTTGATGACTAAATCAATGCACATATAAAAATATATTTATGTCATCAAAGCAGTATTTTCTTTTGATTTCTTACAAACAAATGTAAAATATGTATATTTAAAAAAGCTTACTACTCAAACTCCGCAGTTCTTCATCAGCAGACAACTTTGATAGTAGATGAATTGGTAAGAAAATAAAACTAAAACTAAAAAAAAAATCAAACAAAGGGAGAGCAAATGAACAGTATCTACCTAACCCTATGCCGCTCTTATAATAGATTATCTTTATTACTTTAACACAAAGATTGTATCGTGATGGTGACCTAAACAATTAGAATGATAAAAAGCCATCGTTTACGTGCTCACGTACTTTTTTTTACGAGCGTTGACATAAAAACCAATTACCGGTTAGGATAAAACTGTTGACCACCCAGAAACCAGGTAAGTGAAGTGGAATACATGGTAAAAAGGCGTAAAAATGCGTTAAATTTGCTTTAAAATTATTTATTGCACGCATATACTCACTACCGGATACCAATCTATTTTAAAACGTAGGTACGATTAGATGCATGAGCATGATCCATCACTGCTTTCAGCGAGCTACATTCATTGTGGAAGTTTTGTATCCAAACACTATATTTCAAGTCGAACTTATACTGAAAATTTTACTTAAAATGATTGTACATAAGGCGCGTTTTTTTTCAAATCTATATAGATTTCGAAAAAGCTTTCCATACAAAAATAAGACTGGATAATTATCCAGGCTAAGGTTTTGTTGTATTTTACATTGAAAACATGTTGCGGAAACATGTTTAGCCTATATAGGTTTGAAAAAAAAAACACGCCTATACATATAGTAGTTACAAGGCATTTATGGAACTTAGAATAAATATTTTTCCATTTTCTATGTACATTTGTATGTACATATGTTAATATGTTAGTCGTCCGGAGTATTGGGTGGTTGTTCAAATCGTTTAAAAGATGTTTAAAATTTGCAATCGTATTTTTGAAAGAAATACTCGACAACTGAAACACCTAAAGTCTGATTTCATAATATGTACTACGGGTATGTGTGTATATACAGTGTACGCTCTCCTTACGGACACCGCTCATAAAAATTCTACCATAACTGGACTCTCTCATAACCGGACACGGACACCAATTCTCGTTACCGCAATAGAATGTCGCTCTCTCTTAAACGGACAAAACACATCTACGTATGGCAAGCTTTTTACATACTTTCTTGTCTTGTTCTCCTCTTCCCTACACTTTGCAAAGAAACGAAACAAAAATTTAAATGTGTGTTATTATCACGTTCACGGACACCTGATTTTCGGTGGGAACGCTAGAATGACAAACGCATATCTCCGGCATTTTGTAAGAAGATAAAAATGATTCCGCTGATCACAGTGAAGTGAAAATTTATCTCTGGTAGTAATGCCGAAATATGAAAGTATGATGTATTTCTGGTCAGGCTATCCCGTCTTGTGCTGACATACAGTTAGTGTAAAAAGTCTGCGTACAAAGTATGGAAAATTGTTATATGCAATAAAAACTATCTTTTAAATCAGACAACATTTTTTTTTTGTATTAGGTTTAATAGAGATAAGTTCAATTCAATATTAGGATAACAAAAAATAAGTAGAAGTAATACAGTTTTTAAAAAACAATCAATTAAATTAACACATAATAGAAAAGAGCGTACAAAAAGTCTGCGTACATTATAAAAAATGATTATAAAAATAAAGAATAAAATGTTTCTCAATACTTTGTTGGGTACCTTTTCCTGAATATGACTTCCTTCAACCGTTTTCTCATTGAATCCACCAATAATTTTGTATCTTCTGGGCGTATTTTAGAGCATTCCTCAAGCAACTTCTCTTTAAGCATATTTTTGGACGTTATACTGTGCTGACGGATGCGTCGTTCCAACAACTCCCATAAATTTTCTATGGGGTTAAGGTATGCTTGGGATTTTTATCTTGTTGGAACATGAAATGATTAGCCAAGTCGAGTTTAGTTACACTTTCAGGGATATTTTTTTTTATTATGGTAAAGTACTGAAATGTATCCATTGTGCTTTCGATAAATTCCATATTCCCGATACCATTTGCCACCATACACCCCCAAACCATCACCCCATCACCCCCGTGCTTTACTGTTGGGAATAGGTTTTCTTTATTCCATTCAGTTGCTGGTTTTCTCCACACAATACCGCGTCCGCTTAGTCCAAAAATGCAGAATTTGCTTTCGTCCGAAAAAAGCACAATGTTTCAAAAACTTTGAGGCTTGTCAACATGGTCCCTTGCAAATGCAATACGTTTTTTTTTCTTGGTTTTCGAAATTAATGGTTTTTTTTCCCGACCGTCCATGATACCCTTATTTTCTTAGCACATTTCTTATAGTACCGCTGTTTACTGCCTTGTCAAATCTGCCCCGCACTATTTTAACTATTTTCGGAGCACTTATTCGTGGATTCGCTTTTACTTCCCATAAAACAGAGCGTTTTCCTCTTTCGGTAAGCAACTGCGGCCTGCACGATCTGTATTTTGAAGCGAAATTTCCGGTTTCTGCGTAGTTTTCCAAAACTCTTTGGACAGAAGAATGTGGTTTGTCAACTATCTGCCAGATTGCTCTCAAAGTTTTGGCCTCCGAACGAAGTTTTATTATAAGTTTTCGAATATTTACCAAAATCTCTTTGTTCATAGTTAAATTAGTCAAAAATCACTTAAAATATATCAAAATATGAAGAAAAACAACACACTCTACGAGTTCTTCACGTCAAATGATAAACTTCATAACAATTGATAGTGCTTGTAAAAGCAAAACTGGAAAAAAGTAACGAAAATGATCCTGTACGCAGACTTTTTGTGCTTGAATTTCAGTGGGGTGTTCAGATAATTGGCGCCAGTAGATTTCATGAATGCGTAAAATAAGAAAAGAGTTAAATGTAATAAATAAGAAAAGTCTGACGTCATTTCTACATAGAAATATCCAATTTTTTTTTTTGAAAATATGAGTGTTTTATGAGTTTTTCTAAAAGTAAATGTAATGTACGCAGACTTTTTACACTGACTGTACTTTAAAATGTCATGGGCCGCTAATTTCCTCAACCATTGACGTCATAATGGTGCTTTGTCCGCGAACGTAATATCCAACAACTATGTGCATTTATAAATCTTGTTGCATTTTTAAAATAGGTTTGTATGTTAAGTGTGTGTAATTTTGTGTGATTTTACATTTGATTTTCATAGCCAGAAATTAGCATTTTGCGGTAATTTGTGTTTATCACATAAAAATTAATTCCTTTATTAAATACAATGAATGCCACATGTCTATTGTGTTTCTTTTTTAAATAACGTCAATTTATTTTTTTCTCCCATAAACGGACAAATTTCTCGGTACCGTCAGTGTCCGGTTACGAGAGAGTTCATTGTACATACATTTCGACTGAGCCTACCCTTTAGTTCTGTAGTAGATATGTAATACTATTTTGCTGCAGTGATTATTCTATGTTGTATACTTGTTGTTGACATGGGTACGTAAACTTTACCGAAATTGACATGTTTCAATTTTAAACAGAACATGCACACAATAATTTCACGTTCTTGACAATGTTAAATGTTGTCTGGTCGTAATACAGATGATATAAGCCGCCATTTAAAAAAAATCGTAGCATCACTATTATTAGAATAAGATGTCAGATGTCAAGCATAGTCATCGACGAGTGTTGCCAAGAAAACATTTAGTATTCGATACGTACTACTGCGAAAGCATTTGATTATTTTTGGTTGATTTTTTAATCTAGAGCGAGCTCAGAGTGAATAAAACAAAGTTTATGAAAAAATTATTAAATATTCGATGTCAGCATTTCTATATTATGTAAACCAACCGTAGTTTTTCGCTTTATGTTTACATTATACATTTTTTGCACGAATGGAAAAGACCACCGACTACGGCGATTTGAGAAACCCCCCCCTTGGCAGATGATAATCTTGAGTCTGTGTCAGACATTCGGAAGAGATGGCCCCGTGAAAAAACTACTTTTTGGTGTTTACTGGGATTGAACATGTAGTCTCTCTGTTAAAAAAAAAAAATATACGGCGTCAGCAGTCCTACACAGAACCAAGCCTAGCTTCTCGCAACCATTTGTGTGTGCGTGTTACTTTTCACGAATGGACCTACCGTTTTTTGCCGACTCCGAACAGCAAGTTGAGAAGCTTCTCATGACAAATTGCTTGTCAGACATTCGAAAGAGGTGGCGACCGTGAAAAACTTTCTTAGGTGTTAGACCCTGGTTGGAATTGAACCCGAGCAGCATTCGCAGTAGTCCAAAGCACTAACCATCATAGCCACGGCCGCCACAACGGCTCTTACTGGTAAAATATCAATCTCTGGATACAATTAAATTGACTCAACTTATAGTCTTTGACATGGTACACAGCTAAAACATTTTGACAAATTTCTAGATAAATAAAAATATTCGTTTGGGGCTGATCGATGAACAATAAAGTCTTTGCTATCTTCAATTTGTTTAAGTTTGATTTGCGTGGTAACGTATTATCATAGATCGCAATGAATTTTGTCAGCAAAAAGCTTCGCATTTATTGAATTCATGTGATGATGAGGAATTATGTGTTGCATATCAATTTCCCCCATACAATTTGCACTTGAACAAAACGCGTTGAAAAAAAAAAGTCCATGCCATTCTCTGCCATCTTCTACAAGTCGATAAGCTCGTAAGTACATTTGCCCGTAATTCTTACTCAACGTCAACACTTGGTGAAAAGAACAACAAAACGCATGACATTCTTAATTTCATTACATCATTCGTTAATCGTTCCAGCATTTCATTTTATTTTTATTTTCAGTTCCTAGTCCTAATGATAGAAAATAGCAACAACAGTGACTTCATGCTTTATTATTCATTATTTGTTGTTATTTATGGATCGGCGAACGTCATCTCTATTGTAAAAACATGTGCTTCATTCATACTCACGTGTATTTGAAATCAAAAAGTCTGTTATGAGACTTACGGAAAAAGCTTGTTTTTTTTTGTGTTCTATTAGTACTTAGGAGTATCTTTTGTATACATACATTTCTGGCTTATACTCAAAGATACAAGGACAATATTTAACGAAATATTAACCGTGATCCTTCTTTCGCATTGCATTCTATTAGATATTTACCTATGTATGTATATATTTATTACATAATACTCAGACATTTTTATTGTCACAATAGTCTTTTGTGATAGAAATCAATTTGCAGTGCAATAAACTTCTTCAGAGTTATTTAGATAAGTAGGTGAGTGCTACGTGAAAATATTTTGCATACAATAAGCATCTTTGCCGGAGTACCAGCGAAATGCAATTCGAATGCTCTGAAGAGTAACTCAGAATCATAACAATGCAACATCGCAGTATGTATGTGTATCCAAATACATATGTACCTATGTATTGCTTACCTTCTTTTTATAAGCTCTACAGACCGTAAAATTAGTTCCAGATTATTATCAATGCTAAAAGCACTGAAGGTATGCAGATAAACAAATATACAAAGAAGCGAATACAATTTGTCACTTAAAATAGTCAGAATTACTATGAGTTTATTTTTCATATTGATCATATGTACTTATTGTAGTTACTCATTTAAATTAATTGTCCAAGAGGAGGTGGTTAGTGATTTTGGTTTAGTTGTTGTTTTTTTCGTACGTTTTTTTTTTTTAATTTCTTTTTATTTGGACACACGAGGTAGAAAACCTTAACAACTACGACAGCCTGAATAAACTGTTTGAGTACTCCTTATGGTATATGAGGTCGAACACTAAGAACTTTTCGCGCGGAGTTTCTTTTAATAATTACGCTTTTATTTGGTTTTAATTGAAAAAAAAGCAATCAAAATGAAACATGTGAATGATACAAAATAATTTTTTTTTTATCTATAAACAGCTTCTTTTTTTATTTTCTTTTGAATTCCTTATTAAATTTCATTTCAGAGTATTTAGTTTAAAAAAAGTTCTTGTTTTGCAGATTTCACCCTTTGCCACGGGACTACCTACTCAGACTCAGCAGGCTTAACTTGACCCAAACATAAATTAAAATTACTTTTCTGCTTATTTCCTAAATAAACAAATCGTTTATTGTTTAAGTTATGTAGATATACTCACTTTAGGTGGCGTGGCGCTACAGCTCGGGGTGAACCTGGGCCTGCTTCTCGCAACCATTTGTGTGTGCGTGTTATATTTTTGCACGAATCCGAAAATCCTAGATACATATACTCAATGGAATTATTGTTTCTTTAAGAAAACCATGAAGGCCTATAATGAATTTTGTTTTGTTTTTTTTTTTTTTTTTTTGTAATGGACAATATTGTAGTAGGTGCAAATAACTTGTTGCGTCACTTGAATCTTAAATGAAGCGTGAAGGTTAAATAAAAATAATATGATATCAATATATTTGACAACATGATAAACATAAACATACAAGTGTGTATAGAAAACGGAATAGGAGGCATTATTGATCGGCAGAATCTAATTTGAAGTAAAAGATGTTTCCGCTTTATAACAACGGAGGCATGTAGCTGAACAGAAATAGAACTTGAAAGCGTACAACAACGTAACGTTGCTTTAGGGAATTCGGGTGAATATACAATTTGGGATAACTGGTGGGTGGGTGTAAAATATCCAAAAATACTTATATCTACATACATACATAGCTACGAATATATGTGGCGATGTAAGGCCTGCTTTGTAAATTTATCATGTAACATACTTGTAAGTGTCTGTATAAATTCCTTATTCAACTCAATGATGAGTATGTGGCATTCTAACGAATTAATTTTTGTGCGTTATCTTGTAACTTTCAATTACATCGGAAGTTACGATCAATGGAAATTTTCCAAGCTTAAACGGATTTTTTTGTATATAAATACACTGGACCTGGGACGTCCAGTGTAACGAAAGATATAATGTTCAGCCAATTCGGTATAACGAAAGATTCGTTATTCGTTATATCGAAACCAGATTTTTCGTTATTGAAAAATAAAAAAAAAATTAAAACATAATATTTACTAATCATTTAAAAACTTTTTATTATATTAGCTTTTGAAAATTACACAAATTGAATCAATTTTGAGAGGAAAAAAGTCTTTTTTGTACCGTTTTGTTGTGCAGACAAGAGCATTAGAGCAGTAAAATTTTTCATTACATTCGTTATTTAGATATATCAATGGACTTCAAATGGCGATTCGTTCTACTGGGCATTCGTTACATCGGCGTTCGTTTTACTCGACGTCCAGTGTATGTGCTTCTAATATAATAATTTATTCATAAGTAGGCTTGCCATACGTCCCGGTTTGAGGCAACTATCCCGGCGTCCCGGCCGGTTTGGTATTTGGTTCCGGTTTATGTTTCGAACTCTATCGGCATTCGTCGGTTTTCGTAGTACCTTCTCGGCCTCTCGATTCAGTATCAGGAGCCTTGGGGGGAGCTCTGGACACCACAAGCTCCAAATATAATTTCGGGCGAAAGTTCCAATGTCTCCTTCCAGATCGTTCTGAATGGAACAGCGGAAGTTGGTCTGATTTCCCATCAGAAAGTATAGTCTTCTATACGGACGGGTCCTTAGTGGATGAGCTCTCCGGAGCAGGTATCTATTCAGAAGAATGCCACGTTGAGCAATCTATTCCACTGGGCAGATCAACAACTGTTTTTCAGGCAGAGGTGTATGCTATTGCTATCTGATATCCCGGGAAACGATAAAGCTGATGCTCTAGCTAGAGCTGGATCAGTGGCCCCGTTAATCGGCCCTCAGCCTGTAATTGGCTGCAGTTCAGCCTATGCTAAAAACTGCTGCGACTACAACACTACAACCATTGGCACGAGATTAGGTCATGCCGACAGGCCAAAATGTTAGTAGACGCGCCCAAGTCAAACAGAACTAAGTTTCTGTTACACCTTAGCAGAAATGACCTCAAAATCCTCACAGGACTGGTCCCTGGGTTCACTCCCTTAAACGAGCACCTGAACAAAATTGAAATCAGAAGCTCGGGCCTTTGCGAGATGTGCCTGGAAGATGACGAGACAGCTGAACACTTCATTAGCGAGTGTCCGGCCTTTGCTCGAATCAGAAAGGCCATTCTAGGCAGCGACGTCCTATGGGACGTTGATCTACCGGAGCTCAGTCTTGCGAAAGCGACGGGCAGATTTGGATCTATGTTAAACTCAGCAGCAAATCGCTAACTCGGCGAATGGGGTGGTGCTTCAGCAAAGTACAATGGGCCTACAGGTCAACGTGCTTGTTGTCCCTACGGAATAACCACCCTCTAAACACAAAACAATACACTACCTTTTCGGTACTCGGAGTACTCGCTCACGCTTTCGTTGTTTTTCTGTATTCAGTAGAGTGCTGATCAAAAACTTTAAAACCTTTTCTTTAAGGTGGCGTGTCCCGGTTAGTCGGTTCAAAAATATAGCAAGCCTATCCATACGTATATCAATTCCTTAAATATTTCCAGAATCTATCTATTTGCAGTTTGAAAGAACTTAGAGAAGAAAATATTTTTCACTTCCTTTGTTGTTGGAGTCTTCAAAGTCATCATACTTAAAGCTTTACTACCTACACGTAAAGTCGACTTGATCTCTAATTTGCTTTGAACAATAACAGCATAACATTCAAGTTCTCCAGTCATGTCATTGTCATTCATTCATAAAAAAATTAAATAATAATATCACTAATTAATAGTGTTAGGTAATAATAGAAAATTTAAACACATGATCATCAGCTTACAGATACAGACTTCCATATAATGTGCATATATGTACATATGTGTACATACATATGCATGCTCCTCATTATAACACTCATTTCTCCCATAAAAAGTTAACTACTTGCCATGTGAGATCACTCACTCCATCACATTTCAACACAACAACACATTATTTAACTCGGAAGTACTCGTATCTATTTACAATGACAAATTTCAATTCGATTGCAATCAATCATGAAATCCCAATTAATTCGTTTTGTCACTTCAAATAAAACAGCAGTTGATCGTACTCAATTCGAACTGATCAACGATCGCGTTGGATCAATGCACTCGTACACGGAACATAAGGGCATAACTCGAAGCTACCAAATATGCGAACAAATACTAGATGTGGAAATTAGCGGAGCCACAATTTTAATACTCACTACGTATTCGTTGTTGCGCTGCCGGCCGTACCCATAATCGGTTTGTTGAAACGACATAATAATGGTTAGATCGTACGAAATGTTCACTCTGAACGGGGTCAGCGAAGTCAGTCAGCCGCAAATTTATAGCGCTATGCTTAGGTACGCATCTATTAAATTTGTTCATTTGCGTTAGTCTATCCGTTTATGGATTTCTTATATAGTTTATTTTTATATCTGCATACATAGATAGATATGCATATAAATCACCTTATTTAGGTAACCCTTTAAGTGAGTTTTATTTATCTCATTATCAGATTCGTCGATATACAAATAAATATACTCGCATAGTTGCGATTGCAAGCCGTCATCGAATGATTGACAGTGGGAAAGTTATTTATAAACTAAGAGAAAATTCATCTTCAAACACAATAATTCTTAAGCAAATGATATATATGTAATGTACTACAAAAATATTAATTAAATCTTCCACCCTATTAATCACAACTGATAATTCAAACAGCAGCCACTTTAATTCAGCATTATGTAAATAAATACAATATCTACTCTTAATTCAAATTTCAAAAATCTGTCCATTCAGCAATATTACGATGTCTGCAATAAATCGATACCCAACAAAACCATCTGGACAATTATCGTATGTGAGATTCTAAGTGATGATTGATGCTTTAAGTTTGTGGCTTCTTATAAGTGAAAGATATCCAGCATATTCCTTCTTCTCTATTTGTATGAGCGCCTTTCTTGGCATCGATTCAAAAAATAAACAAGCAGTCTATATACTGTGGAAAACTTTTTCTCCTTTTGGAACTAAATTCTCATCACATCATTATAAGCGCCACTTGATTTAGATTCAAGGGTCAATTGCACGTATGTACATTTGGACGTACATACATATATCTGACAGACATGTTAAAAAATACATTTGTATCTATCACAATGACCGAAGTCACTTAAATGGCATATCACGTCATACACGTTTCTTCCTAACATTTCTGTTGCAACATGAAAGTGAACACTTGACTTTAAATGTACATCCTTATACAATGTGTAAAATGTATGTGATCAGTTTTTTGTGTCTTATTGAAGATTACATCGTTTCGGACTTAGATAGAACCAGACTCTCTAACCTTGTATCTGTATTATGTTAGAGTTGGAATACATTGTGAGATAAAAATGCAATCGACAATCCTTTTGTATGCACTGCCGATTCGAAAAGAAGAGGAAAGAAGAAGAAAAAAAAACTTATTAATTGGCTAATTGTTTGGCCTAAATTTTGAATCTCGTCGGAAAGCACGCATGTCTCGCTAATGTTCCAGAAATATATTACGCGGCAGACTTTGCCAAATACATAAAATCCAACATTGTTTACGAATGCGTTCTGATTGAAAAAAGTACGGTCTTGCTTTTTGCCCGGAATGTGTTTATGTGAAATTGGAAAAGAAATGTTCATAATACTAAAGGGTGATTTTTTAGCTGGTTTGGTTTTGGCAACACTGGTTTTGACAGCTGACGTGTGTTTAGTACCTTGTGTCACTGTCAAACAGCTTCAGTTTGGTTTGCAATTTAACCATGGATCGTCTTACAAATGAACAACGCTTGCAAATTATTGAATTTTACTATCAAAATTCGTGCTCGGTTCGAAATGTTCATCGCGCGCTGCTTCCATTTTATGATCGGCATTCTCGACCTTCTGAGCAGTCTATTCGGAAGATTGTGACCAAATTTCGCACCAATTTTACTTTTTTGGACATTAAACCACCAACACGTTTACGTACTGTGCGTAGTGAAGAAAATATTGCGGCCGTATCAGCTAGTGTGACAGAAGACCGCGAAATGTCGATTCGGCGCCGTTCCCAGCAGTTAGGCCTTTGTTACAGCACTTTTTTTTGCCCGAAATGGAAGTTCTTGACTTGCATGATATGTGGTTTCAACAAGACGGTGCCACATGCCACACAGCACGCGAAACAATGGCGCAATTGCGAGGCGAGTTTGGTGAACAGTTAATTTCACGTTTCGGGCCGGTCAATTGGCCGCCTAGATCGTGCGATTTGACACCATTAGATTATTTTTTGTGGGGGTATGTCAAGGCTAATGTCTATAGGGACAAGCCCGCTTCGATTGACGCACTGGAAGCCAACATCCATGCATTCATTCGTGAGATACCGGCCGATATGTGTGAAAGAGTATGCCAAAATTGGACTCAGCGGATGGGCTACCTGAGACGCAGCCGCGGTCAACATTTGCATGAAATTATCTTTAAACATTAAATTGCAAGGTTCAAACTATCGATTCAAATAAATATTTCATTCATTTTTTCGAATTTTTTGTGTTTTTTTTTTTAAAAAAAGTTCTCAACCTCTTAAAAAATCACCCTTTATATACATTGTATCAACTGTACAATTAACTTACATTTTGCGGAGAAATGATTAATTAGTTTATTAGGATATTGAAAAGTTATAGTGTATGCGTATATTGTGTTGTGTACTATGAATAACTTTTTGTGCATACATACTGAATTATTTATTTAGAATAATAAATGATTAAATAATGAATTCTATATAAGACTGAATAGAAAAATTCCTAATGACAATCATCATATCATATTAATATATTAATCTCAGTGTGACGCTCTTACCTGTCAATCTTACGAGATTATATCAGCATTCAATATTTGCTTAGAATGGGCGTAGCAAAGCAATGCTTCCTTAGGCGATGTTATGACGCTGCAGAGACTTAGAAGCAATTTAGTACTGAACAAGCGAGTCTGCACAAACAAACCAAAATTGTATAGATTTCTGTAAATTTCACATATGTACGAGTATGTGCTCACATGAAAACTGATTATACAAGTATATTGAACTTAAATACTAAACATATTAAACTTAGATTCTAAACAGATGTATAGTATATACAGTGAACATTGGAAAAAGTTAACCCCCCCAAAACGTGAACACTGTATTTTTTACATTGACTGCTCTAAAACGTGAAGAAATCTAGAAGCTCTAAAACGTGAACAGACATTTTTTCAACATTTCTACATAAAAATGCACTGAATTGTTTTTTTTTTATATAAGAGCAATAGGATACGGTAGGAAGACAATTTAAATCATAAAATGTTACATTGTTTTAATAAGTTCACGTTTTCCAATGTTCACTGTATGTATGTAGGTGTAAGTGCCCTCTAATATGTATGGAAAATAAAAATTCGGTAATTGCGACAACCTCGAAACTTGCATCGAGCCCGGTTTTCATTACGTGGAAGAATCGATTTACTACTGTAGATCGTTATATTTTTTGGTGCTCACCGATGTAATTTTAATTTGGATTAAGGAGCGCCACCAAATCGATGGTGGCTCAAGTCATAGTACTATAAGTTTCATATATGTATGTACATACATATGTACTAAGGTAGAACGAGGTTTTGACTTTTAACACTTTAGGGTTCTACAGTGCTCTACGTGCTATCTTTACAATTTCGGGCAGGTCAAGACCCTCTACAACGCTTCCCCAATCACCTTAATTCCTCTTACACAGCTCTATACCATATACATATGTACAGCTATGGCCAAAAAAAATAGAAACGCACTCCAATTTTCCACAATAGTAGAAATATCACTAGAACGATTCCCTAAAAAAGATATTAGTTGGCGCCAATTTGATCTTACTGATGTTCTCCCTTTTAAATATTAATGATCGTAAAAATGAAAAATTCATTTGCGTTCAAACCACCTTTCATTCCGGAGCCATCTTAGTTAAACTTGGACAAACAAATAGAAACGGGTGCATTTAATTTTTAAAAAATAAATACAAAATAAAATTATTTGACATCTTTCGTAATATAATAAACCATGGGTCGTGGTAAACACTGCAGTGATGGACAAAGGCAGACTATCTTAGCTCTTCGAGAACATGGCGAATCAGTTAGGGCCATATCAAAATAAGTGGGACGCTCTCTTCATATGGTATTCAATGCGTTGAATGCCAAAAAAGTTCCGGAACGCAGGGGAAGGCCATGCAACAAAAAAGTTGTACTGAGAGCAGCCAAAGCAAAACCTTTTATGTCATCAAAGGACCTTCAAGCAGAGACAGGAGTTGCAGTGAGTTGCAGAACCATTTGCCACCCTCTAGTTGATGCAAAACTCTATGCCCGAGCTCCCAGGAAGGTTCCGGTTTTGAAGAAAGTTCATATCAAAAAGCGGATAGCTTTTGCCAAATCATACCATGTACCGGATGATCCAACCAGAAATAAGAAACAGTGGAGGAATGTACTCTGGAGTGACGAGACAAAGATTAACTTGTTTGGTATGGATGGCAAACAATTTGTACGTCGCCCAGAAGTCCAAGCTTATAATCCCAAGTACACGAAGCCTACTGTTAAACATGGTGGTGGCAGTTTGATGCTATGGGGTTGTATTTCTTGGTGTGGAGTGGGCCCCATCTTTCTTATTGATGGTATAATCACGAAAGAAAAGTATGTGGATATACCGGAGAATGTCATGCTGCCATGTGCCGAAGATAACATGCCACTCAACTGGCGATTTCAACAAGATAACGACCTCAAGCATTCGGCAAAAGTTACCCAAAATTGGTTTAGGGACAAAAACATTCAGGTTTTGCAATGGCCCTCTCAGTCACCGGATTTAAATCCCATAGAAAGCCTTTGGAGAGAGAGTCTGCAGTCGTCACCCATCAAATTTAAAAAAACTCTGAAAAATCGTGCAGGAGGAATGGCACTCCATCTCAGCTAAAAAATGTCAAGATCTAGTAGACTCGATGCCAAAACGTGTAAAAGCAGTCATAAATAACAAAGGTTTTGGGACAGAATACTAATAAGTTAATTAAATCTCAATTAATAACTTTATTTTTTTAACTTAATTCTGTAAAAATAAAAAGATTTTCGTTGTTTTAACAAAGTGTTTCTATTTTTTTGGCCAGCTTTAGTTTGCGGTCGTTTTACAACTCGATTCATATCACACGCCGTAGCGGTCGGAAACGTTTAATTGGTTAAATGTCCTTATTATGTAATCTTTACTAACTATTATGATTACAATTTTTACAGTATCTATTACCAATTTCCATATATTTAAATCACTTTAAACAGTTTCTGAAGAGGTGTTTCTATTTTTTTGGCCATAGCTGTATGTATATTGTATATACGTGTATGTTGTATGAACCTACAGATCCATACATATGGTTTCTTTGGGAAAGCAAATTCTAGGGCATCGTTAGCGAATTCCACTGCATGGTCTTGTTTTATGTGGGAATCGGTTCTTGAATCCATCTCTAATGAAAGTGTGGGTTAGATGTGTATGTGCTATTTAATACTTTCATCGATTCAATATTCGTCTGTTGAAACTAGTATTCTGCTCATTCCATCGAATCGCACTCCTTGTAGTGAATTTGTCTTTTTATTCTTACTTTAGTCGCACACGAAGATACGAATATTTTACGAGCACTTCCGTGAATCGTTTGTTATGTTTACATATCTACATACATTACATACCTCCCTACTCATGGTGGCAGGTGTGAGTAGCTACTAAATCACATTTACCTAATGTTTGGCGTTTGTTCATTCTACAATGCGTACTCAGTGCAACAGATATGTATATTGAGAGGTGTGATTTTTGTGGTTCCCAGGCAAACACATTATGTACATTATGTATGTGTGCACGTATGCTAATACGATTTACAAGCATTAGTAGCAAGTATACATCAGTTAAGTGTTTTCTTGTTTTCTGTTCCATTTTTATTCTAATTTATATGACGTTGACCTTCAAATTAATCGAATTGGTTACATTTGGTACTTGATAGATTTTGTTAATACCTCACTGGTAATTTAATTAAAGAAATTCAAACATATACATACATAGATTCAGCCTGGCGATTTGGGTTCTGCTTCTGCTATTAAAACACTGTACATTCAAATTGAAATCCTTTAATAGGTTTCTTTTTTTTTTCGTTTCAGTTAACTCCAACGGACCAATTTTTCGTACTTTAGTAAAACAAATGGAATTTTAAACTACATATACACATCAATTCAATCGTTTTTTTTAAATAACAAATACCTACCTATAAACTAGATTTTTCAACATATATCTTGAATAGTGACGACGATAATATTTTATACAAATTGTTAATAGAAAGGAATGCAGCGGTGTCCGTATATACATGAAATGCGTGAACGTCTTCTCTGTGAACAGCGTGAATCAGTAGCTCTGGAATCAATGGAACGTGCAAATTTGCTGGACAATCGACAGTCGGCGGAATCAAATCAGGTCGGGACGGTGGTCAAGGTATGGGTGCACTGTAACTCGTTCAAGGGATATTCACAGTACCTATTCAACGTTGTCGTTTTTGTTTTTTTTTTGTTTTTTTAAATATTTCTTCGAATAATAATTATTTATTTGTACTATTTTATGTGTTTAATGTAAAGTTTATATTTATTAATATATCCCAAGCAAATAAATGGATTTTCTTGTTATATTCGGATGTGGTCCTTGCACGAGTATGGTTGCCCCCTCAAATACAAAATTACTCATCTTTATCATGTCACAATAAGTACTTTTTTTTTTATTTTTGAACACAATTTTTTATTAAATAAAAAAGAAAAATATACATACATAAATGTTTGTGTTTATATACTGTTTTCAACTAATTGGAATTGAATTTGATATTTTTAACACTAATTATTTGTTTATATTTTACACTCCTTCACTATCACTACCATATACAGCACAATACATGATTATTTAAATTAAATTAAATGTTTAAATTATTTAAATGTTTGCATGTTCCCCAAATATATACAAGTTCTAACAAATTTAAATTTATATAATAACAGTGTCGTGCTATTTTTTGAATTTGGCTTAGTGCTATGTATACTATACATACATATGCATATGTACATAAATTGGTATATCCTTAGACTAAATAAAATCTGCTCTTGCTCTTAAAGTATAAATTTAGTGATTCGAATTCATACCCCCCTGTTCTGCATTTCGAGTGAAAGTAGATTGAAACCGAAATTGAAATTCGCTCGGAATGGAATCCAGTGTTCTGCATTCCGAGTGATTTCGAATTTTTGGAATCCACTTCGAATTCATTTGTTTGAAATGTCAAACACAGCTGTCAAATCATTTCAAAATCATTGGAGATTTTCAGTTCTTGATTTTTGTTTTGTACATTGAAGAAAAAATATATTTTATTAAAAAAATGGAAAAAATGGAAAACAACATTTTTAAATGATTGGTGAAAACCGCGAAGAAAACCGAATGGAGAGAGTTCGCAGGAAGATTTTCCGAGGTAAATCTAACATTCTGGCTCTTCCCGAAGTTAGACAACTGAAGAAAAATAACTTATTTAATGATTTTTGCATTTTTAAAAACAGTTTTAGGGTGAGCAAGAAAATATTTGTTGATATCCTGCGAGAAGTGGAGTCAGAGAAATCATGATCTTGGAAAATCTTGATTTTCTTTCATGTAATTCAAGAGAATACTCTCTTGCCTCTAATTTTTGTGTTGTACTATATTAAACAAAGGAATTATTTTAGTAAACTAATGGAAAGTCTTATTATTCTACTCATATTTTTCAAAATGATTCTGATCAACAAATTAATTAATTAATTCACTTTACAACGGCATGTGAATTCAATTCACGTCAAGAATCTCAAGTGAATTCAATTCACTAAAATCACAGGATTTTCGGAATGCAGAACACGAATTTACAGCTGTCATCTTGAGTGGAATGCAGAACACCAAAATATTCACTTTCGAACATACAATCCACAATTCATAGTTTCGTTCGGAATGCAGAACACCCAATTCCACTTTTGTTGGTTGAATTCACTAAAAGTGGAATGCAGAACAGGGGGGATAGTATATTTTAGTCTTAGGGTATAATGGTCAGTATGTACATGTATATATGCTCACCTCAGCCAATGGGGAATGTACATGCATACATATGTATATTTATTTACATAGTATGTACATAACATACATATTTTTATTTATATTGCCGTTGACTGTGTTTTGTCTCTTCAATATGTTCTTGTACATAATAAGTCAATATGATAATTTACAAAGTTTAATATTACATATTATAACAAATGACATTATACTCTCAACGATTTAATAAAATATAATCAATTCAGTTATTCTGTATAATGTACATGTATATGCCAAAAGTGAAGTTAAACAGCTTTCTGCACCCTGAGCCTGACTTTTGAAACATTGATGTTTTGAATCTCTTTATTGAATTTGAAAGTGTAAAGTCCAAGTAAAATATTTTCAGTAAATACACTGCGGGTCATTTGAATAGGGACAACCTATTTAGGAATGATTTTACTTTATATCTTTCGTTTCTACCTTTCCACGATAAAAAGTATTATAAGGCATAAAAGCTTGCTTAATCGCCTTCACATTTAATTTATAATTCTTACGCGTTCGTTATGTTTCCTTTTTTTATAACTTAATGTTGATGAACTAAAAAAAACTACCAATAAAAGTAGGTCAATAGAATAGGGACACTAGTGAAGTTCTGCTTTTACTCCATAAAAAGTAACAAAAAAAGTATGCATTTATTTTTTTTAATAATCAGTACTTCCTCGGTTCCTCCTTTATTAAAACAAACTCAAAAATTGATTCGACATGGAATCGTACAAATATTTTAAGTAATTTAGGGAAATTTCACTCCGCGACTTTAATGGCCTCAATCAGCTGATTTTTGTTCTCGTACTGCCTGCCACCTACGTACACTTTTCATATAAACCATCCCCAAACATTTTCCATAATGTTAAATCTGGCGAATATTGGGGACATGTCATCAAATCCACATTTTGAACTTCGATCCACTTTTTAATAATTCGGGCTGTATGGATGGGAGCATTATCCTGCTAAAATGTCCATCATTGTTGACAAGCTATTTCCAATACCGCTTGATACGATCTTGCTGTCATTTTTGTACTCTGGAAGTTCAATGGTAGCGCATCATAGTAGGAGACAGCTCCCCAAACCATGACGCCGACTTCCCTTCTGTAGTGCCTCGTCAAAAATCGCTCTTCCTTTCGCAGTTCATGAAAATAATAGTTAAACCCGTCCGGACCATCGAGGTCAAACTGTTTTTCAACCAAGAAAACTACTGTCGCCATGCCATATGCTGACGCGCTAAGTCCAAACGTTTGTTTTTTCCTACGGAATTTAATGATCCTCATATTTTTAATTGTAGGTGTGAGGCACTTTGAATCATGTAATCTGAACAGTTGATAAGGTAGCACTACTCCAACTCTGTCCCTGATTTTAGCTGCAGACCGTGCCGAATTATAGGCTTCTCGTAAGATTGCTCGTTTATCTTGAGCAGTTAGCTCTTCCCGTGATCGCCTTTTCAAGTTTTTCCCATATTTACCTTTGTTTTTTAAATTATAATTAAATACAAACGTTTTGCTTTTTTTAATTTTTTTTTGGCTATTTACCGTACACTGTGATAGTGTCTGCCCTCTTTGAAAGCTTCGATTTTTCCGCAACATTAAACGACTTTCCTCTACCCATCTTTACTAAAAGCTTAAAATCAAAGTAAAACCAAAATATTAAATCACACTGGCAAATAAATAAAACAGTTATAATTTCTTGATACCACTTTCAGAAATGATTTGATCCAAACCAAGTTTAGCTCTCCGAGCTAAAAAAAAAACAGATTTTAAGTAAAACCAACTTTGAAACGGTTATCCCTATTCAAGTGACCCGCAGTGTAGGTTTTGGCAATTAAGGACATAAATCGCTTTGTTTATTGCAACTCATAGAGATAGAATTTTTATAACTTGCGTGTTGAAATTCCCAGTTTCACTTGCATCGAATTTCAAATTCACTATACGATTATTTTGCGCCTAATTTTAAATCAATCGTTCAATTGTAGCTTCGGTTCACTCTTACATACTTAAGTTATCCTAGTAATTGCACTTATTTCACTTGTTAACTTTATGCACTCGTATTTCATCGCATGTCTTCAGTTCCAATTTCTTGAAAGCACTGCAAAAGTGCAAAAATTAAAAAAAAAGGTTTTGAAATTACAACAACTGTTAAAAAAAAGCTTAAACTAACAAAACAAAACTACTCGTATCTTGAATAGCTCCACGCCGATGGATATCACACAAGTCCAGCACATCAAAGAACACCTCTAGTGCCGCGAGATCTCGGTGAGGATTTCAATTTGGATTTCGACGAAGATTTTCCAATTGATGCGAAACGACCTAAAAACGCAAAGTGAGTACTTAAAGACAAGAACTTTGCATGAATCTGCATTTTATACAATACAGTCATTCTAATAAAATAAGTACATTTTTTTATATGTATGTATGTACTCATGTATATATACAAATGTATTTATGTACAAACATACATATATAGATAATATTCCATTTCTCATTTCCACATCGCATACAATGACTGTACAGCTTTGATTTAATTTTTGTAAATTCATATTTCTTTTATCATTATTACGTCCAGGCAAAGCTTTTGAAATTTTTTTTAGTTTACGATTGAAATTTAATTTTGATTTTATCGCTTCCTGTTTTTATTTTTTATCTTGTGATAGTTTATCAACATCCCACGCCAATCTGATTTAATTAAATTTATTAATTTGATTTTTTTTAATTTTTTAAATGTGAACCAACCCCGAAACCTCTAAGTTTATTTAAGTTTTAATTCAAATGAGATTACTAATAGTTTATTTCAAAAATCCATTCCAGCAGTGAACTGGAGACAGTAATAGTATCACCACCACCACAAAGGTTGGATACGTAAATTATTTTTCAAAATAAAATTGTTTAGTTTTAACTTGTTTTTTATTCTTTTACAATTTTATGTTTACATAGATAAGAATATAAAAATAATTTTCATGTGACCTAATCACATTCCTGTGTTTTTTCAAAATTTTGTTTTGGCAAGCTTCCTTGC
Organism: Brachyopa scutellaris; assembly: GCA_949775065.1. Classification (NCBI taxonomy): domain Eukaryota; kingdom Metazoa; phylum Arthropoda; class Insecta; order Diptera; family Syrphidae; genus Brachyopa; species Brachyopa scutellaris. The sequence goes on from OX459112.1 coordinate 22,959,695, forward strand.
TTTTACTAGGTTCCTTTGGTAGATATATTGTATATGCTTTGATTTTTTTCGAAATAGGCTCCCTAAGGGTTTTAGTTTTTTTTAAGTTGTAATTTTGCACATACATTACATATACATAATATGTAGGATAACAGGTTAGACACGTTTATATTTTAAAGGCACGTACATTTCCTGCACTGCACTTGCTTTTATAAAATAAAACAAAACCATGTAACACATACTAGTAAACGCTACAAGCATTTTATGATACGAGCACTTTCAACTTATTTTGTAATCCACAATAATTGTTACTATCATTAGTGCTCCTTTTTTGTACTTAAAGAAGTTCCTTTCATTTATATTTGTTCTTAAATTGAATGCTATGGTTAAAAACGCCCTTTCGTATAGGTATAGGCTATTACTGAAATACTCTGAAACAGTGTATTTTATATACAAAATATACCTACAGGTTGGTCCGGTTTGGGATATAGATATTTTGGTTTTTCGGAACTGATATATTGGTTTATGTTTTGAAAAAAAAAATCGTATGGGAGGGGGGGGGGTTGTGGTCTATCTTCAACACCCATTGAGCTACAGGGTGTTTAAAAAAAATCCTGCATAGAAATAGATACCAACAGTTACTTAATTATAACTTCTAATATATTAAACCTAGAACAACCAAAGTATTGTTCATAACATGAACCAATAATTCAGTTCCCAAAATATCCGTATACCAAATACGAAAACCCTGTATACTACTCGTACTTACAATTCCAATTCTAAAGATGGACTCGTGGACTGCCACTGGCCAGATGCAAAGTCGATCAGTTATCATCCTGTTCCGTGTTGCCATATGGCACCGCAAATTATGCTCATGGACAAGCTAGTCACAGAGACATTAAAATTGCAATAACGGGTTCATATTTTTTTTCCACATACAAATAATGCTTGCCAGTTATATAAACTAGTTTGTTTCTTCAGTTAGTTAAAAAAAAAAAAAAAAAAAAAAAAATCAGATTGAACTACCTACAAAAAAAAAAGTGTTAAAATACCTGGAGATGAAATTCATGAAGATGTAGGTGTACCATTTTGCGCTTCTTTACATACAAAGTTTTCATGAAATTTACAAGTGTCTTTGATGATTAACAGTTGTGATGATTCAATTTATTAGAAAAAATAATAATTTCATTATTTTTTTTGTGTATTTTCCTGCCTGTTGCCATATGGAAACCCAGGTATTAACCCATTTTTTCGCGTTATTACAGGTGGAATATATTAAGAAAAAGGCTTATTACGTGGCCTTAGGACCTGGAGGTACAATCCACAAAGTTCTGAAAAAATTCAACACAAGAAATAGTTCTGGGACAATTCGGGTTACGGTGCCTTCTATGCATGTTTAATGAAGTCCTAATTTTGACTGTTAAAATGTTCTATTGCCTTTTCACACTCGTTACAATGATGGTTGAAGCATCAACACAACTCGCTTGAATTATAAAATGTTCACTCCCTAATCCATTAATCTTAGAGAATTATTTCTAATGGCATTCACATACTTTAGGTGGCGCCACAGCTCGGGGTGACCCTGGGCCTGCTTCTCGCAACCATTTGTGTGTGCGCGCTATATTTTTGCACGAATGGAAGGGACCTGCAGATTTTTGCTGACACCGAACGGCTAGTTGAGAAGCTCTTTGACGAATGATACTCTTTGATTGCTTGTCAGACATGCAAAAGAGGTGGCACCGTGAGAAAACTTTCAGGTTTGGACCCGGGCTGGGATCGCACCCGGGCAGCATTGCGTACGGTTCCAACGCACTTACCACTACACCACGGTGCTAATGGCATTTATAAAACTTAAAATAGGTTTAGTCCTGAGTGCAAATTCTTAAAAAATACAATTCTGTTCATAGGCTCCATTTTCTTTCGATGAAACTTGATGTAAGGTCGTAAAGGTTTTCAGCATTGTAAATATAAATATCACATAAGCTACCTTCATTGTCTTTCGCGGTAAAGTTCGTGTATTTTTTCTACGGCATGAGTATTTGAAATCTTTAAATAAGCGTATCGATTTAGTATTAATAAACTTTCCTAGAATCTATTTCAGAGTACTTATGTGTGTGTAACATACATTTTATATGAAAAGACTAAAAAACTCCAAGTTTTTATATAAAATTCTTCGAATATTGTAAAGCATATCCTTGTTAAGTTAAACAAATTTTTCTTCTTAAATGTCCCAGCCCAGCAACATGTCTGTAGCTGTAAACGTGCATTACATACATACAATGTATATTTGTACAATTTGTACAATTTATTGTCGCGGTGGTTGCACTATTTCCGCAAAGTTGAAGAACATGCTTGTCGTTTCGGATTTAAATTCCTGAGATGTGGCACTTTACGCATTTCATGAAGCAAAAAACATCAAATAAAATTACCATAACATCTCCTCTTCGCGGTGCCCCAGTTCGAGGTTAAAGTGCAATTGTTTCCATAATATCCTTTCTGCAAACACACACACACACATATTCAACCAAATGCCTACTAAGGATTCATCTACAAATTGAGGTAAATGCATTGGATAGAGTAAAAAAAAAAAAATAGTTGATACTATATGTACCTACATACATACATATGTATATAACTCACACTGAAAACCAAATGTCATTGCATGTCACTGCGATTGCAAAGGAAAGGTGGTGTTGTGGTTTTATCTCTTAGGCACTATACTGGGTTAATCATCGTGCAGACTTCATGTATTCGTGCGCAGTATATTATGTTGGTGGTAAATCCCTTCTTCACACATAAGGCACGAGCTGCTTTCATAAATGTGTGCGCGTTCATCCTTTGGGACAAAATAAAAGATTAATGTGTCAATGATCGGCATTTGAACTCGTGAACTAATGCTACTTATTTCATAGTATTTTAGAGAGAATAAGCATTAAATATTTTATATGAATGAGAACATTATGTACATACATATGTATGTATATCAATCCAGCATTTGCTGTAAACTGCAAATAAGTACAAAATCTTATGTAACCATCATTGCAAACGCCATTACTTACTGCATAGGTACATTCTACAACCCACGCACAATCACTGTAGATATTTTATTTTTCACGCTATTTATGTTTGCGCCCTCAGTGCATTATTTTATCGATTTCACAAAGGGCAGACTAAGATTTACTGGAACGAGGGGAAAATTGCGTTGTGCATAAATTCAATAAAGCAGACATTACATACATACATACATACATACATACATATGTATATTCGTACATAATTTGCTCAGTGCTGATGATGGTGGTGATGGCCAAAGGGGATGAAAAGGTAATGCGTGATAGAATTATCACTCAGTAGACAAAAAACAATTTTATAATAGAACAAAGGACCAATGTGTGTAACTACGTCGTTGATCGTTGATTAAAGTTATTGCGAACGTTGTTGATCCAGAATATCCGCGTTACAAGTACCTACTACGTGGTTAAATTCAAATTTTATATTTTCGCATAAACCTTTTTTCGAGGGTGGTTTTGGTTTTACGCTACTCATCGGTGCTTATTTCATGTTTCGTCAATTTTGTGAACTTAAAGAAAATCTTGAGCTAATTATTTTCGAAGCGCTAACTACCGAACAGAGTCTGAGGCAATTTAGGAAACGGAATTTGACATCCTCCGCAAACCCACATAAACTTGATTTATCCACAAGGATAGTCAGAGTAAAAAGAGAGATGGAGTTTTGTTTTATTTTGCTAACATGGTGCATTCAACCATTTAAACAATCCAAAGGATATCAAAATAAAAATAAATAGAGACCCCCCCCCCCCATTGCGTGCGGGAATGAAGGTATTTGTGTATGCGCATGCATTTCATAAGTACATAATTACAGTCACAATAAAAGTATTTATATTCACCACATGGGTTTGTTTTTTAAACTTGCAAACATTGGTGAGATAGAAATATTGTTGGATATAAACACTTGATCGACAGTGGAATTCAGTCGATATGAAATAAAGAAGAAAACTTCCATTTCCCTTTCAGGAAATTTGCAATCATTTTTCTCATTTTCTCTAGTTGAATTTAGAGGCCATAAATTGTATTTATTAAGGGTTCTTTTACTATTTAATATAAACAAGAAAAAAAATATATATTGTATATATATATCAGTAATTATAGATTGAAAACTCGCGTGAAAGTTTCAATCTCAGTAAGGTGCTAATAATCATCCATGGCTTTCCAGAATTGCCTTTACCAGCCGGGAATGAATCGGGCATTATTTTGGAGATATCCTTTGATATTGATAACAGATGTTTCACAATAAAATCGGTTTACATTGAAATTGACGACGTTGACTGGAGATTGTGCTGTTAAAAGTATGTAGTAAAAAAAAATTATATAAAATCAGTACACTTTTTACAGCCACAAAAAAAAAATCAGCCCTCTTGAGTACCTAGTATGTATATCCAAGGCATCTTAAAGTTTTAGTCAGGACTTTCGAATCCACTTCTGCCTTTATTAATTATACAGAATCATAGATGTATAAACATAAATGTATGTATGTATGTATGTTCAATCGTGTACATAAATGTAAATAGAGCGAACTCTCTCATAACCGGACACTGCAGGTACCGAGGAATTTGTCCGGCTAAGGGGAATAAAAAAAAATTGACATCATTTAGAAAAGAAACAATATGGTATTACAGAAAAGTCTCGCTAATCCGAATCACCTTTAGTCCGAATACCACGCTAATCCGAATGACCTTTTTTTCCCATTATGTATTCTTCAGTCCGACCCTTCTCAATTTTTGTACTCTACAATCCGAATTCTACAAAAATTACCTAAGAATACAGATAAATTTTACAGTTATTTTGCAACATTACTCTTTCTACATGCATACTGGACATGCAAAATACATCTGAACATGTTCATACGTGCAGTATCTATCTCTTCTCGTTGGTTAAACACATGTGCGTCTGAGTTTCTATTCCAACAGATTGCTTTTTTAGTTTTTTGGAAAAATTGCTAACAAATATTTAATTAATTAATTTAATTTAATTTTTGTATGTAAAGGAATAATAAATATGATTTGTTTTCTTTAAAAAAAGAAGAGTTTATTTTTCTTACCTATGACATACTATGTACTCCCCAATCCGTATAATTCGGTAATCCGAATACCCCTTTGCAATAATCAATTCGGATTAGCGAGACATTACTGTATTTGTATTTTATAAAGGAATTCATTTTTACGTGATAAGTACAAAATACACAAATTACCGCAAAATACTAATAGCTATCTATGGCAATATGTACACGATCCGACATATCTGACAGACTTGGACAGATCGATGTTGCTAGCGTTCACTATTCTCCGACAAAAAGCACACTTCTTGAAATACATTTCAGAAATGAAATTTTCTCAAGCATATGCACATTATCAGATATGTGCATATGTCCGTCCGACCACCAAAATATTAAAAAAAAAATAAATACCATCGGACATGTCTGTCCGCCCGTCGTTCCTTCCTTGTTGTCAGATTTGATCGGTATATTTTGTCCATTTTAAGAGAGAGCGACATTCTATTCCGATTTAGAAAATTGTTGTCCGTGTTCGGGCCTGGGAGAATTTTTTATATGAAAAATCGTGTATTTATTTCCGTTCTTTGAAATCTGTCCGGTTATAAGAGGTGTCCGGTTAAGAGAGGTGTTTTATTGTATTTAAATCTAGTCGCCTCAATAAAACATATTAATTTCTGACACTAGCTTGCAGATTTGTATTCCGAGTTTTATTCTCATTGGGACTCAATAAAAAGAAAAGATGTGACCTGATTTCAGCCAACATTTGTAGTCATTTGGTTCCAATAACTGAGCAATAGGCAGTTTAATATCTCTTTGACCTAGAAAAGTTACCAACTTCGATAGTAGATTGCATTAAATCAATCAATACTCCCTTTGTCACAAAAGAGAATAGCGGACAATCAACTGAATTAAAATACCCCCATCCACATTCAACTAACTTCGTTCAATTAGCACTATTCACCGTATATACGACATACCCCAAAAAAGAGTTCAAAACAATACACAACCTTACTCGTACCAGTTCCATTCATTTGCAACCCTGGCCGTGGGTTGGCAAATTTGCACCCTCATTGAAATCATTGCACCCTCACTCGTGTCTCGTGCACCCCTGATGTGAAAAGTCAAATTCGAAATCTGAAATCTGTACAACTATCCTACTCAAGGAAATCGTTTCCCCTGCAACAAAATGCATTCGTGTCGATAACAGAGGTTGTCCTTGTCTTCTACTACGAGCATACACTATACATTTCTTCTTCGTTTTGATTTCGTTCCACATTTGTACAAAGCGCAGCAGCAGGAATCAGGATACCAAGACAGCATCCCTTTCTGTAGCTATTGGATTCCTGATAAAATTCTCCCCTGTTCAGTAGTAGCTGGATAGGGTATCGAGTTTGTGATCCTTGGACGGTTAGAAGACGTGAATTGTATATTTTTCCTTTTTCTCTGGATTGAGATGTATTTTAATTTTGTGGAAGTTTTCATTGTGGGAAAATATACGAAATGTTTCAAATAAATAGAAACATACGTCGTTTTCGAGTTTGAAATATTTTCTGCAACTTTCTCAAAGCATCGCGGGTATTCATTAATTTTAAATGTGGATAACACTTTATTTGAATGAAAAAAAAGAGTGTAGATCGTGTGTTGGTATGGTAGTAGTTCACCATACCCCATCAAAAAATACCAGAAAACGACGAAAAGTGTTATAATTTGGTCCTTTCCCAGCACATATGCGTATGTGTACTGTGTTTTTTCTACCTCTTTCTTACCTCACAAACGGAGGTCACTAGGTCGCCCGGGATTTTTTTTTTCTTATTTTCACAAAAGATAAATTCAAGTTTGACCCCACCCCAAGTTTTCTACTTTTTCATTTTTGGCTTTTTTTTTTCTAATTTAAACTCTTAAATACTTTATAATGGAACGAAAAAAGAAAAAAAAGTTTTAAATTTTCCAACCCCGCCTGTGAATCCTTGTTGAATTCAAGACGTGTGTATACACACAAAATAATTCTGTGGATTGTGGAGCAAATCTTTTGAGAACAACACACAATTCTTTTAAATGGTTTTCTATTTTGCGTGTGCAAATATCTCTATTATACATACGAAAAAAGAAATCAAAGCTTGGTGGTTGCCAGTAGTTAGTATCTCCGCAAACGTCCTTGAGCGCGCAGAAAGAGCTTTCATTTTACTCCTCTCCTGGTTGAGAGATAACACTGATAATACGGGAATAGATAGATACCTGCTTATAAGTCTTGTATGAAAATATTTGCTTACAAACTCGAAAACGTAATATTTTTCTATTGAATAATTCATAACGAGTGTATCCCTTTGTCTTGTTTTTAAAAGTGTACAACGAATTTTTTTGTGATATCGTCCATTTATATTAGAGCAAGTACAATATAGTTATTGTCTATTGAGTGTTGTTTAGTATCATGAAATGATGCAAACGAAAATGTGATTTTGTGAAATCGGGAGGAATTCAAAAAATTTACTTCAACTTTTACATAGCTTCCTAAAATCGCCATTAAATTCAGTGAAAATTGTTGGATAGTATTTTCAAGTTGGTACATTTAACGAAAAACGAACGAAGAATGGGCGGTGGTGAAGTTAAAGTTGCCACAGTCGATGTAGAGGGTGGTGACAATATGGCTACGTTACCAGTATCCCGTTCGCATACCACTGGTAGCAATGATAGTGCTGAGAAAAATAACGCTGCTAACAAGGAGATGGAGCTAAAGAATGTTATGCCACAACCGTTGCAAAGGTTAATACTATAAGTAATAAATAACATAGATACTTTCATCAGTGTTCCAAAGAAGAAACATGGTGGTTTTATTTGATATGTTGGGAACTTGTCTATCTTGGTATCCGTTTAATGAGTTATCTCTTAGTATGCATAAAGATTCCTTTCAATAAAGTTAGATCACTTTTTAAACCTCTTTTATTAAAGTAGAATCCATTCGCAGAACACCTAAAGTTCGGGAAGTTGGAAAAAGATGCTGGTTATCCTGCTGGTAAAGTTAAGGATACCGAGAGCAATTATTCTTGTACTCGACTTCAAATTGTATGGCTAGAAAGATTATCATTCATATATGTATTACTTCATGTCGAAAAATTTCCGGCCAAAATGTTGAAAATAGAGTGACCCTCTATATCTAATAGACTAATTAAGTATAAATGAGTATAAATAGTATAGCCTCATCCATCTCATTAATTGAATCCATACCATAGACAGAAATTGTTAAATAGATTAAAAGCTTGTAATGTTGTGTTCTGAGTTCTTCTTCTATTGCTCGTGAAAGACACTGTCTTTCAAAAAATTGTAAGATTAATCTATTCTAGAAAAAATGGTATATTCAATTTTTAGAATCCAAACAGGTTAACTAGGAGCTCATATTTGAATAAAGAGTTGTTTTATTTCAGATACAAACTATGGATTCAGAACCATAATGAAAGTATATCCCTAAGCTAAACAGTTAATATCCTAACATTTTTATAAATACATGCAAATTGATATAAAATAAGTTTTCGCTGAAAAAAAACCGGACAGAAATAAACTTTTTCAACACTCGCTGAACATAACAAAACAAATTAGGCTACCTTAATGAGATTGCTTTAAAAAAAATCCCTTTCTGGCGCATCACATGAATACCTATGATAAAAAAAAAAAATATAAATCGTCGCACTGCACACAACAATGTTCTGCTCCATCTAATTGCACTTTTTTTTCAACCCTACAGGTCAGCTACTACACCAGCTTCTGTAAAACTATAGGTTGTGCTGTAGATATGCTTTAGCTCTGCTTTTTCTGTGTGATCTGTCATGCGTACTGAAACCAAACTTTAAATGGCGTTCCCGAAGAGTTCATTTGCCTCTGTAGGTATCCAGGAAAAAGAAAAAAAAACATAAAAAAACCTCGGTGCAGTCCTATATATCCCTTTGGATTGTGGTAGCCCTTCTGCCTACATTTCCATTTCATTTTACATAACTTTTAGTCGTTGCTGTTGGCGGGAAAATCACTAACAAATGAGAGGGTGTTGGGTTGGTAATACTGCTACCACAGAAGTGATATTGAAGTTAGTTGGTTACCCCTGATATACACGAGTGCGAATATGTAGATAGGTTCTTCTCTTTTCCATACTATGAATAATAAAAATTAGGTCAATTCGAATGGCTGTTGCAATCCTTCCCGGAAAACTATCTCTTCTATCTATCTTCGTTATGTAAACAAGTACTAAACCGATTGCAGGCAAAGTTAAATTCTTCCAATTATTTTCTTTCTCTAGCATCTACAATTAACTGTATTTTAATGTTTTTTACTCTGAATGATAACGCTCTATGGATACGAAAATATGTTTTTAATGTTTAAATAAGTCAAATTAGTTTCTAATTTCTGTTACTGTCATACACTTTTGCACAATACCTTTACATATATGTATATTTCTGGTTCTATACAAGTAGAATACCCCTTAGAAACATTTTCAAAACATTTTGGATCGTTTCAATTTCAATAGTTCTTCCTGTTCCTTGTTAGTTGCTGCTTAAACAGTTAAATATTTATATACATACATACCTAAGTTCGTTTTTCGTTTATGTTGAATGTTAATTGTTGATAGTTCTAAGTTTGGATAGAATTAGTGAAAAAAAACATAATTAACACTTTTTCCAGTTCATATTGTTATACGATTAGAAACAGTGGAACCAATCCAGGTATGAATCGAAGTTGCCTTCCGTATGAAAACCGTGGAAGCCACAAGAAGCACCCAATGTACTATCCGACTGAATTATGGTAAATTCAAAAAAAAAAAAAAAGTATAACAAGTGTATTATAATGTAGATTTTATACATGTACATACTACATACATATATATTTTAGTCAGTGCTACTTCATTACAATCTCTTATTCTTTGTTTGTTTATAAAGCTCAGTTAAAATGTTTACTTTGTAGAGAGTTAATAACTGAATTCAAAAATGTATTCATAGAGTGTTACACGAACGTATGGCCACAACGTTTTCGAATCGAGTCAAAGCTAAAGTCAGTAAGCAAAGCATCCATCAGAATAATGGACAGGGTCCTCAATGTAGTCACCTTGCATCCAAATGAGTGGTTTGTGAGGAAAAAAGATTTAAAAGGACTTTGCTATTCCAATGGGCGAACTCATAGATACGAGTACATTATGTGCATATATCTTTTGGTTTTGTTACCATATGGCAGCTAGGTGTTTTAATTAAAGTATTGCCCGTGCACTTTAACAGGAGAATCTAGATATTATTCCTTGTTAACATGCACTTTTGCTTAAAAGACAAAACTAGTCGAGTTTTTACTTCCATATAGAAGCATCTAGTAGGAAAGTAAGAATCCCAAATGTACCCATGCTACCTTACCTACAACATTAACCCAAAAACAAAACAACACGTGGCAAAACCCGCAAACAATATATGTGCATACATTTCAAAGATTAATATTTAAAACTTTAACGCATATGAGCTCTGGACACAAAATAGGACCTGTTATTTTTATTTGTATTAATTATTACTAAGAAGCTATTTTGGAAATTGTGTACAGAACATGATTGATTACCGCTTAATGTATTATAAATATAACAAAAGAGTATGTGTGCATACAAAGTATACATATTTATGTATGTAGTCGGATTATAAGCTTGTTCTCTGAGCAAAATTGTTCAGTTCATATTTGCTTAAGCTGAATCCGTATAAATTCCTTCATTTTCCAAGGTCTTAATAAGAACGCATTACTCAAAGGTTACATATACATTATGTACATTATGTCTATCTCTATATCAATCATTACCGAAAATTAATTATAATTTTACAGTTTAGTTTAGTTAGTTTTGTATTATATCTGGTGTCTTAATCCATATGTTTGCATATATGTACATATGCATCTACATTGAAGTAGTATACAATAAATTCATATTTAAATGACATATTGTAAATAGCTTAGAAGTCACATATAAGCGGTGTACGTACATACATACATATGCATTTAAATAGAAAAATGCACAAGTTTATGATTTTTTCCCTATACTTGCACACAGAAGCATCTATTCATATGTTATAAGCGAGGTCAAGGAGAGAAGTATTAATTTTTTTTTTGTTGATCCTCTCTACACGGTTGCAAATATTTGCTCACATATTTATGTACATTATGGTGCCGTACATCATTTAAGAAAGATTTTATGTTAAAACTATCAAGGAAATCGTATTCAAATTTTGAAACAAAATCTGAGTAAATACATATTGAAAGACTTTGTTTGCTATATTCTCAGAGATTAGAATTAAGCTTTGAGGTTCTTATAACGGAGTTGCAGATTTACGTAGCAGTGGTAATCAAAAGATTTGTTTTATTCACGAAGCATATACTAAAAGTTCCTAGCGCCATTTATATACTGTTTTAAAGTCCTTTGGGAAATTGAAGTTAATCGTTTAGAGGACGTTTAATTTAAACATTTAGTATCAACTTCCTATTGTTTCTAGTAAGTATTTTTTAAAAAAAAGTATATGCAGCAGACGTAGCCGTGGTGCTGCTGAGGTGACTTTAAACTACTCGCGGGTCATTTGTCTCGAAAAACTGCTCAAAAATCCATTTTTCAAAATTTTTTTTCCTAGCTGTTGTTACGAGTAAACACCCATGGAACTACATACGTACCGAAGCTTTTTTTCTTTTTATGCACACACCTCGCCAATGCATCAGTTGAAAGTCATCGATCGTATTGTGATTCTGTTGATTTGTGTGAAAATCCCACTGCTAAATAATTAAGTTTTTATTTACTTTCTTTTTATTCTGTACAAAGTTCTTTGTTATTGAATAATCAGCTGCAGGTGTACCTTACTATGAAGATATTTCTATGTTTATTGGAGCTTTAATTTAATAGATATTGGATTTATTTGAGATGTATGCAAATTGGCTTTTTTTTTTGTTTATGGACCTTTTGCTATATATTTCTGTGTTATTCGTTAACTTTTTTGGTATCAGTTTATAGACATAGACATAGAGAAAGATGTCAAGAAGCAATAGTGGAAAAAATGTATGCCCATAACTGCCCCTCTAGATTATATCGTCCCTGAACTTTTTACATAAAATAAATTCTTGTACTTGAAGGATCGATCGTCTGGCTTCTGCATTCTAACTAAAAGACACTTATATGATGCTATGAATGAGTATTTCAAAGCTCAACTGAATTTCATGTAATTTAGGGTATTGCGTCCCTGAAAAATGAAATGTAAGCATTTTTTTAAGCCGCACAAATCGAGTTTCAGTAGGCAAATGCATTTCGCGCAAATATGAAGCAGCATAAAAAGAAGTGCAAAATGAGAGACCAGTGTATTTTTGAGCGGTTTTTCGAGGCAAATGACCTGCGAGTAGTTAAAAGTCACCTCATACCTAAGTGGGCACCGTAGCGCAAGTGGTTAGTGCGTCGGACTACTAAGCCAGCGGTCTTGGGTTCGAATCCCGCCGCAAACACCTAAAAGTTTTTCACAGTGCCCACCTCTTTCGAATGTCTGACAAGCATTAAAGAGTATCATTTGTCACGATTGAGCTTCTCAACTCGCCGTTCGGAGTCGGCAAAAAACTGTAGGTCCCTTCCATTCGTGCAAAAATATAACACGCACACACAAATGGTTGCGAGAAGCAGGCCCAGGTTCACCTCGATCTGTAGCGCCAACTAAGTAAGTAAGTTTTCGAGGCAAATACCCCTGTGCGCCGTTTCGAATACCTTCATTTTTAAAGATCTTGTGAATACGAAACGATGCCGTGCTAACCTGTATTGGAAGTTAAATAAAGAATCGCTTGTAAGCACTTAGTATTTAGTAAAGATTCTCGTTAAAGAACTAATATTATATAAATATTATTTCCTTTTACTAAATACCAAACATATAACGCAATAGCGAATTAAAACTAACCAATAAACAGGGAAAAGAAGGGATCGAAGCAGAAGACTAACTGGCCAGGAAATGCTCTAATATATGTAGATACAACACTAGCTGACATACATGTCTCACCGGCTTTCAACACACCTAAAAATCGAATAGACCACCAATTTAGACGTTTTTACATGCACAACTAGGGTATTCACATTGGGGCCTCTGGGTGAAATTGCGTTTACTGCAAACAACCCTTTTAATCTAACCTAACCTAACCTTACCAATAAACATGTTCGAAATCCTAATACCATTTCAAAAAATATTTGCTGCGTCAGAGTACAGAATTGTAAAAATAGTAACTGAACCAATTTTTTGAAGCCCAACAATTCTACTTCACGCAACCATTTGTGTATGCGTGTTATATTTTTGCACGAATTTCCATTCGAAAATTGCATTCATCATCAAAATACTAAAGTGTCGGCACTAATATATGTACATAAGTATATAGGTATAAAAAAAAAAAGAATAAATCATTCCAAATTTATAGCGAATCCACTTTCGCTTTGTAGTTTTCTGTCAGTTTTATGATTATCATTATTTTAAATAATAAACGTTAAAAGCTAATAATAAATTATACATAAGTACATAGTTGTTTAGCATCAAAGCCGTTTTTAGTGTAAAAATAGCTAACCCAGAAAATAAATCCTCACTATATCCTCATTATAATTTCCCTCCAAATTCCAATTTTTTTTTTTCATTTCTTACAACTCACGCAAAACTATTATGAGACACTTGTAATATGGTATATAATTTTATTTTAATTTCAAAAATTCAAACAATATCGCACGGACATTTTGGAGATGTGTGTCAAGTGCACGCTTCTGAAATTGTGTATCCCATTGCCTGATGTTGTTAGTAAATAAATATTGCGAACATCCAAAACCAAAGAACAATACACATACATATGTATGTATAAAATATTTTACAAATTAAAAATAAAGAAATTAACTTTACAAGCAAAAAATATGTATACATAGGATCATAGTGCTAATAATAATGAGCGTCTGCGTCTAGGTTAGGAACTAGAAATTTGTTCAGCATAATATTTTTTTTTTTCAAAAATATTTACGAGATGTGTTTTTAGTAGTAATTCTTCGGTCTGTTGGCTAGCTTGAAATATCAAATGAGTGGTGTTTTTAACTAAATGAAATGTAAATATTTTTTTTATGCACTAGTTTACAATATTATTTATGAATACATATTGTTTGGGTTACATTGAGTTTTGTTTACATTGTTCAAATATGATTTAATATCACCGACATGCTGTTTAACATGTGCCGAAGTGTTTTCTTCCAATTGTTATTTTACGAGAAATAGCTTTAGTGAGGGTTATATGTAAGATGATAGTTGTCTATATAAAAATTAAATTTTTTTTTATCGATAATTAATATTTTAAATAAACATGATACATTTTACCAGATATGATAAATTGAGACTCGATGTACAATTTTATATAAATAAATACCTGTAGGATGTAGGTACAATTGTGTAAAATATTTTTGTAGACATATTTTTATAGTTTTCGTGAAGCTTAAACTTAACTGACGTTTTAAAAACTAATAAATATTTATAAAACATACATAATGTAGTGACAATATTTGATTTGGAAAATTCCAAGTCTCGCCTTCGGAAAACAAGCTTAAATTGCGACTTAAGTCGCCCAATTGAAACCCTGCTTGATAAAAGATTGACAAATAAGTCAAAACTTTTCGAATTGAAATTAATACACAACCTTTCTTCAATGATATGTATTTTTTTAATAAGATTTTAATTTTTTTTTTTTTCGTCAATTGATTCCATCCAGATGGGCAGAGATGTAGATAAAACAGTTTGCACTAGCATTGTTTATCTAAGACCTTCACTTTAAAGGGAGAATGTTATTAGGGTTATTGGATTCGTGTAGTGATACAAGTAATACCTATACAAAAATTGTAATATCAATCATATCAACAACAATAGTGTACATACATATATCTACATACATATATCTACGTACATATTTAACAAACTAGTTAGATCTTTCATTATGAGGAACATTCTAAACATTCCAATGTTTGCCTCTTAAAATTTAAATTGCAAGAACTTGCACATTCTAAAATGTAGTAAGAATATTTTCCGGATATATTTTAGAGACCTATTACTATTTTTTTTTTTTGTAGGAATTTGCAGCACAATACAATATAAAAACTATTGTAACATAATTAAAATCTATAGTTGAAGCTTCAAGTAATTTTTTTTATTTTATAAATTTCATACATTTATATCTTCCAACACACCCGTATATTTGATTTGCATAAAATATCAACCCCATCCACGTATAACACCCCTTAAGATTAAAACATTATTCGCATATGTAAAGGTAAACAATTTGTATTAGTAGCTAGTTTAAAAATTAAAGGAATTGAGGACCAAGCTTTGCATATTCTAATACAACCACATGCTTGTTTTCAGATAAACTTATTAACATAACCAACCATTAAAGTTCGCACACCGAGACTAATGGTATTTTGTCTGATTTATCTTTCAGGACGTCGCTCTTTATCGTCACCAGTTTGGTGTACGCCATCATACTAATCGTTGTTTGTATTGCATACGTGATCAGCGATGTGACAACACATCGCTTACCAGTACTATACTATGAGGGATTCTTTACTTATTTGTATGGAGTCAGTATACTCTTCCTGCTGTATGTCTTCTGTTTCCTGCTTCAAGGTAAGTGGGTGGGTTTTATTTTCTCATCCTGTTTTACTGGGCTTCAGATTAATGTTGTTGCGTTGTCGTCTCAAGAATGGATTACACTTATTGTTTATTGTTCTTCTTTATCCATGTTTTCTAATGCATTTATTTTCTTTTTACAGAGAGTACATGCTGCAATGGAGGCAACAAACCGAAATCACCACCAAAGGAGAAAAAGCCAAAGAAACAAAAGCAAAAGAAACCGGATCCAGCCGATTCCAAAGATATAAAGGGCAACAAGGATTCCGGCAAAGGTGGCAAGCCCAGCCCGTTTCAGGTATTATTGACTTAAATATGATTTCAAATTCGTGTTGGCACATAGCTAGAAAAAACAATACGATATCTTTACCAACTATTATAGTATGTACGAGTATTTCCTTTGCCAAACAAAATATACAGCTGCATGTGCTGTGGTTGTGGAGCTTTTTCAATTGTATGCTCGTGATATTGTGTTGCCAAGTTCAATTTAAAAAGCTACGCATTACAGCATAGTTCCCTAATTATTATCTTTTTTTTTTTTGAAAATAACAAAATAAAAATCTTTTTTTTAACAAAATTTAACATTTTTCAATAAAAAAAATCATCACAATCAATCACCAATCAAATCACACATACGACATACTACATGAATCAACAAATACAAAAACACAAACAAACACAGGAACGATTTCCGATCAAGAAACGTGATTTGGTTCGGCAGTCGCTATTGAGTCAGGTATGCCTATTGTTGAGTGTTTTGCAAAACTAATCTTCTCTTCACTTGTGCTACTTACTACCATTACTACTATAATACTTAATACCTTAATAATTTTCTAACTAACTACTTCTTGTGGCATCCTATTACTAACTGTTTGGCAATTGATGTGTTACACCCCCTATTTCTTCTCATTTGCATCTACATACCAAAACCCCTGTAAAAACAAAAAGGATATTGAAAATCTTTGGTAATTTGTAACCAAGACCCGCAACCCAATAAAACCGCAATGCAAATGGTGTAAATTTCTATTACTATCTGTGTGCTAATATGTTGTTTGTTACAGCTCTGTACTAATCCGTGCAACAACAACAATGTAGGTAAACTGAGTGTCTTGCGTCACTGGATCGTTGCTATTGCTGGGGGCTTTCATGGACTATCTAATTGCATTAAAACAACCTAAAACCTATTTCGATCAATGTGTCATTTGTTCTACTTTTCTCTTATTTTTCCTGTTCGTCTACTGTTTGTGTACTTGTAGTTGCTTTTGGTAATTTGTTTATTTTTTTTCACAATATTTGCTGCATGTGGTTTTGGTTTTACACATACCTATTATTTTTGTTTAGCTTGGTGTTTTGTCTTTGTGGTGTGTGTGGTAAAGGGTTAAAAAAAAATGTCCGACAAACTTTAGCTGTTTGTGGTTCATGCCAATTACATACATACATATGTATATGCTGGAGAATTAGTTAAAACGTTTTCTGGTGCTTAAAGTCACAGAACTTGGACTTGATTTCAAGAAGATAAATCTATTTGGTGGTTAATTTTTGTATATGTATGCCTATGCACACGTACTAAATGAGGGAAGAGATGCACTTCAATGGTAGCTTAATGAATGCCTAAAATAATGCTTTAAGTTTTGTTGTTTTTTTCATTTGGAGAAGTTTTATCTTTAAAAGGAGAAATCTTAAATCTGTGTAAATCTTATTGTTAAAGCCTGAATACCGGAAAATGTTATGATTTATGTATATAAATGATCAATGCTATTAAAATTCAGTGACGTCATATTTTAATCTATGAAAGATTTTTTCAGGAGGCCTCATGTCTTAATACTTACTAGCGGATTATACTTGAGAATCTCTATTTAATTAGACTGATCCTTAATACCATTATAGCCATAACATGCCAGGATAACACAAACAAATAACATATAAAAATGTAATTTATGCAGAAAGGTTTATTGAGTTACACCACTTAGATCTTAAGGCCCCGACCCATAGAATCCGTCAATGCCGCTGCGCTTAACGTTGACGCTGACATTGGCGCATGGCGGAAAGATCCGTCCCATAGAATCCGTCGCATACCAGCGCTGAGGGGATGACAGCCGATGACATTTTGCTATTGCTGAAAACAGAGCTGTCGTTTCGGTAATTTTTTGGGTGCTTAATTTTTGATAACATGGTGGTACTTTTCGAATGAAGATACATAGTACCAATATTCACATATGAGAAAAATTATGAAAATGGTAAATTGTTTGGAATCAGAAACAAAATTATCTGAAACTCATTAGTTTCTATTTTTTTTCTTTTTTTGAATTTTTCAGTGTATGTTCCTATTGATTGCCGGCTGGTTTTTCAATCCAAACATAATTTTATCATGGCCCTTGGGGTTTTCTTACCAATGTCTTACCAATATAGTTCTATTATTTGGTATAAGGACCTGACATTGCAATCACTTTTTTTATCTCGAGCAGTTTTTATCGCTCTAGTACAATTATCATTTTCCAACCGACTAAAAAAGCACTTTTTTGCTCGAGATCAATTTTTGTAAATTTCGGATTCAATTAGAGATTTACACCTACTTGCAGTAATACCAAAACATTTTATACGAAATTAAAACGCAGTACATCAAAATGCTATTAATTAACACAAATATTATCAGAAAAAATTAGAAAATACAAAGAAAAAAAGTGTATTTAAAATTGTATTTATTATTTTTCTTTTTTTATTTATTTCCTTTTACGAAAAAAAGGCCAAATGACACACTAATACAATTGCAGAAAAACAGATCAATTTTATTTGTTTTCTATTCAGCACAAAACATCTGAGATCTGAGAGCAAACTCTGCAAAGCCCAAACAAAAACGACATAAGGCAAGTGTAGTACGGACTGCAGATGAGTATACAGAACAACTATTGTAGTACGACCGACAACACTGGCTGCAAGTGTTTTCTTTTCAAGCTGATGTCAGCTGATTGTCAACATCGATGACAGTTTCTCTATATTTTTCTATGCTTCCACCAATTAGAATGCATACTCTCAATTTGTGAATGCATGAACTATAATATGTGAAGGTGTGCACTTCAATGGTTGAATGTGTGAACACCCAACGCACAGCGCAGAGAATAAAGTAGAAATTAAACCTACTTTCTGCGTCTGCGTTTTTATGTGCGTTGGTTATGGGCCACCCTCCATAAGAATGCGTGTATTCTATCGGGATGTCCGTTAAAACGGATGAATAAACGCACAACGGATTCTATGGGTCAGGGCCTTTAGAAAGCAGCATTTGCAGTATTTTCTTTGTTATCAAATTTTCCTTTAGGAATCAAATAACAAAAGCTATTAGAACCAAAAGTATGTGCATACGTTTTGTGCTCTTTACTATTGCTCTGCTTATTGGTTGAAATTTAATGGAGTTCGGGATGCCAAGTCATCTAATGAAATTTCTTTTCTCATCATCGACAGTGAAATACCAAAGTTACTAAAAAATTGTTATCTCTATATAGGTATTTTTTAAGAGGTCTAATAAAAATTATTTAAGCTAGTTGGAAAGCGGAGGAGTCCACCAAAAAAAAATCAAGTTTTTCGATAATAGCGACTGTTTTCGCTTTTTTCTGCTTAAACTCGGAGAGTTGTATGAACATATGTACTACATACCTTCTGAGCTCCATTTTATGGATCGTAATCAAAAAATTAAAATTCATACCGTTTTTCCAAATTTCGGGTGCCATCGAATCTGTGGGAGCGCTCAGACTCAATCCTGGTCTATTGTACTGCCGAATAGGATCCACTAAGTAACCAAGGTGGAAAGCGAACCATTTTCCATTTTTAATGCATTTGCATTAATTGAATTCAATTGAATAATCGAAGTTATGAGTGGTAAGCAAGTAAGACATACATATTATGTAGGTACATATGTATGCACTAAAAAACTGAAGCGGCTTCTGTTCAACACGGTTTACTATTTTATCATAGTGTTTGACATTCTAGCTCAGTTGAAAATACATATATGATTTTCCAGTTCGTTTTTGGGCTCGTCATAAATTTTTAACCAATTTGTGCCGTCGGTCGTGAATTTAGGACGAGGACCGTTCAAGGTTCGTTCTATAGAAAAATTCGCTGTCTGGAAGATTTGGCACCATTTTGGAATTTGTCATATGATATTTACAAGTTTTCACTCCGAATGCGCTGTGGAATTAATTAAACATTTGATTGGGCTTCAATTCACGTTGGAATACAAAGACAAAGTGGATTTCTGGTGGTGGCCGAATTTCGCCTGTTGTTACGTCACTAATTGTTCGTTCCTTTATCTCAATTTTTTTCTACTTTTCGAAAGTTTATAATATCACTAGCTGATCCGCCTGGCTTCGCCCGTGTACGCAAACAGTCGCGTTACTCACATGATAGATAATTGTCAACGCCACCTGTGGCAAGTTTTTGTGATTACACCAAATTATTTTATTACATTTAAATTTAATATTGTTGATATGAAAATTCTATACTGGGAAAACTACATTTTCGTAAATATCTGAACCCCAGCGCCACCCATCGAGTGCAAATTTTGCAAAATACTTTCTTAAATATAGTATGGTGTGAATTTGAGCCAAATCGGTCCATAAATAAGAATTTTGAAAAAGCGACCCCAACGCCGTAGGGGGTTCTAACATAAACAAAAACCATGGTGTTAATATAAGGTGGTTCAGCCGTGATAGTCGGACATACGTATCCACCAACGTTTTATACATTAAGATTAAGCTATAAGCTATAAGCTATAAGCATAAAATATAGGACTAATATTCCCAACCGATAGGAATGGGTAGGAGATATCTGTCTAAACGACGAATATGCATTGGAGATTTACACGGATGGGTCCAAGACAGGTGATGGTATAGGAGGCAGGTGTCTTTTCGGGCCAGCTCAATCTGAACTTGTCCTTGAGGCTTCCAGATCACTGTAGCGTCTTTCAAGCGGAGGTGATGGCTATTCGTGAAGCCGCTGAGTGGCTTTCGATTTAATCGATGTATAATCGCGACATTTTCATTTACACCGATAGCCAAGCAGCAATAAAAGCACTCGAATCACCAATTATAAGATCAAAGTTGGTTAGGCACTGCCGCGCATCTCTAAACGAGATATCGAGCAGATTCTTGCTGTGCTGGGTTCCTGGTCATAGCGATATACCAGGTAACTGTGAAGCAGACGAGCTAGCCAGAAAAGGTACAAAACTGGGAAGATTTTTCACGGAAAGTGAACCCCATGTACCAATAGAAACAATAAAACACAAAATCTCCATACAAGCTCTGCAACAGGCAAATGAAAGATGGCGTAATCTTTACACGTGCAGCTGCGCCAGGCAGACCTGGCCACAGCTAAACCAACGTAGTACGTGCAACCTGCTAAAAATTAGCAGAGCACATATCAGCACTATAGTGGGCGTACTGACAGGACATTGCGCAATAGGCAGACATGCCAACAGGTTAGGTATCCTCGCCAATGACTTCTGTCACAGCTGCATGAATGAAGAGGAGGAGGAATCCCCCTATCACCTGCTATGCAGTTGACCAGCTCTCTCCTCCCTAAGAAAAAAGATTCTGGGAGAATACTTGTTTGTAGACCTTCAAGATATCTCCTCAACGGATATCAATAAAATACGGGAATTCATCCAACTCTCAAATTGGTTCCAAGAGTTTCGATAAGAGTCAGCCCATGTGGCAGCACAATGGACCTACTTTGGTCTAAGTGAATTCCTACCGATTACGAAGGATAGCCACCCAACCTAACCTAACCTAAGCTATAAGCAATCGACAGCCAGCCTTAATTTTTCTCAAATAATAAATTACTCATAACACCTGCTTAGCTAAGGTTTTATGAAACCTTCAACGTATTTGGATTAGATATACATAAATATGTCATATTACAACCAAAAATATGCAGAAAGTCTTATGTTCAAACACACCTATGTATACATACATATGTTATGTATATATTAAAAATACCAGCAAATTAATCATCTCATCACTGTTTCTGATTGTATATAAGAAATCAATTATCTTCCTGATGTATTATACACACTCCACCAACATTCATTCAATACATAACTAATTTAATAAAAACAAATACTTATGTAAACAAATTTGAAAAAAAAAAAAAAAAAAATTAAATGCTAAATTTTGTAACACTAACTATACTATTTCCTTTACATAAATAAATTGTAAGGATGCACAAGCTGAAGTTGAAGCCGCCCTTACACCAAAGAATGTTCGCAAACGGAAAACCACCCACAGTGATCCCACCCATGGAAGTTTCTTCCTTCGAGTTGGTGCTATTGGTAAAGAGAATCTACTTACGAGTACATGAGAATATCACTGCTCTGATATATTAAATTTTATTTCTTTTGTAGCTTTTGGATTAGGAGCCATGATCTACATTGGTTTGGAATTCGGTTCATTCTTCGAGATCCCATTCGAATCACCATGCCATCATATCCTCATTGGTGTAAATCCACTATTACAGATGGTCTTTACATTTATGCAGATGTACTTCATTTTTATGAACGCAAGAGTGAGTATAACAAAATTATTTGTTTTTTGTCTCCCTTTATTCTTAATTTCTATCAATTGGCAAAAAAACATTCCTTTCACTATCCCTTATTCCCTTCTAACGCCCTATAAAGTAGTTGCAATAGATTTAATATATGTATGTACCCGTATACAGACTTCCAGGATCGCCCTTAATCCGTTACAGGTATGGCAAACCTTGGATAGTTGCTCCTTTTAAAATTGTACCCACTTTATGTCCCGAATACCAAGATCCCATTGAGAAGACCTAAGCATCTCTAGAGTAATATCTATTTTGATTTACAGCTTAACATCCACCGATTTAAGGTCATTGCCCGTTTCGGATTGATGCACGTGGTGGCGACTAACATTTGTGTATGGATTCGTACCATGGTGAAGGAGTCATTGCATGAGATCACCGTCTACCATCAGCGTCATGGACCAACACCTGAAGATTCCATAATCCTTGAGTCCATTCGACGTCATACGTTGCGGCATGCCGGTACAGTTCTCAGAACCCACATTGGACCAAATGACGACTTTGAGATGATTGAAGGCGATGTAGGAAGCGAGCCTGAAAATGTTCTATCGAAGATAGTGCGCGCCACAGCTGAAGGTGTAACAAGGGGTATTACAAGTGATGACGATGAGACTACTTCCGGAAGAAAGTATCCCGCTTCCACCCCATCGACAACTACCACGGAGCTGCCAACAACCACTGCTGCTATTGCATGGGCCAGCACAACTATGATGCGCAAGTTGAAGAAATTCATATCATCCACCACTACCACGACGACAACTGAAGCACCAGCCACACATCTCTTTCGGTCGACGATGGTACCAGATGCATTCGATCCAACTACCATAAGAACCCCGAGCCCAACTACCCTGGGAACCTCCTCTAGTAGCTTGGCATCCCTTTTCTCAGCGTTTACCTCATCTACTCCGGCTTCGTCTACCGAGAACGGTTTCCTTATGAACAACATATTGGGCGGTCTTGAGAATAACTATCAGACTTTCTCTGGTATTTCTCATCACGAATCTGTGATCTCCAGTGATGATATTGAGAGTTTGGACAATATCTATCCAGCAGCACTTTCCTCTAGCATCGGTACCTTAAATTCAACAGCTTGTGGACGTGTGGATATTATGGGCACCATTGTCTATGATTCTGCACCTTACCTTTATCCCTTCATTATTGAGTACTCCCTAATCGGAGCAGTCGTACTATACGTGATGTGGAAACACATTGGCCGCTATCCCAGACATATGAACGATGAAGACCTAGAACATCGACTGGAGGTTATGCTGTCCCGTCGGGCAGTCGCAATGGCACAGCAAGCCCGCTCCGGTCGGGTGGATTGTGTTGGCTCATCCAAGGGTCTTTTCTTTGGGTTATTGTTATTAGTTGGATCGTTGATTTGTCTTATCCTGTTCTTTGTACTCGTTCGTCATCCACAATTCTCGTTGTTGGCTATATATTTGGCCGACGCTAGTCACTGTGCGCTGATGGCATTTGCGGTTCTGGCCATCATAATTGGTTTTATAAGGTAAGGAGGAGTTTTTTCAGCTTTGGCTAACTAAGTAATACTTTTCAATTTTAGAGTGAAATCATTGAAATTCCGTTGCGAAGAACAAAGCAACCTTAACGACATCCTTTTGCGCATTTCGGCATTCGGTCTATTTACGTACTCAGTTTTTAGCGTAATAGCCGGTTCACTTAAGGCTCTTGAGAGTGAACCCAACCTTCTAGTCATGACCACTGGCATTGTAGCCGTATTCCAGGTTGTTCTTCAACTGTTGTTCATCGCTGATGTATCAAGACGTCGTGTACATTTACCAGAACATGATCGCAGCAAACCAGGACGACAGATTGTTACTTTCTTGCTTATATGCAATGTATCTATGTTTGCCATTTACACATTTGAAGCTCAAAAGGTGTTTGCCAATCCGGTAAGTAATAAAAATGCTGAGCGAAGATTTGATGAAAAGAAAGACAATACTTATTGTTATACATATTAATTTTTATTTTGTTTTCGTTTTCCAGGTTCAACTTGATTTCTACGGCTTCATTCCATGGTCAATAATCCAACGTGTGACACTGCCCCTTTGCATTTTCCATCGATTCCATAGTGCCGTCACACTCGCCGAAATCTGGAAAACAACATACAAAGCCCGACTGGAATAAATTATTAAAAAAAAATTAAATCATGGCTACGATTCTTAAATAAATAATAATTAAACCCAGAACTTTTCTTAGTTACCAAAAAAAAAAAAAAAACTAAAATTACCAATCAAACACGAGTCCTTTTTCTATTATTTAAATTTATTTTTTCTTGTGATTAAATCAGTTTTTAAGTCGTAGCATAATTTTAAGAAAACAAAAGCACACATTTTGTGCACAGGAATAGAGTGATTTACATTTTGAAACAAGTCTTAGCATAGGTACTACCCTCGAATCGAACAAAAGAAAAAAAACAAAAATGATTAACAAAAAACATATTTCTACAGATCAAGCATGGAAAACAATATCGTTCATTTCTTCAATTAAAAGAAAACAAAAAAGAATTTCATATTTATAAACTAAGTCATAAATTATAAATAACATCAGAAAGTGAAAATAAATACAAATATATGTCTGTATAAAAGTACTTATTTAATAAAAAAAATAAAACAAAAAAAAATATTTATTTTAAAATATTTAATAACGTTATTTTATGATTTACAATAAAACCAAAAAAATAATAAAATCAATTAAACAATACAAAAAAAATTGTTGTGTACTTATTTTTTTATTTATTACTAACACAATATAAAAAAAATTAATAATTTTTTAAGGAAAAAGGAAAAATAAACATAATAAATTTTAAATAAAAAAATATATATATATATATATATATATTAACGTTAAGAATTTAAGATTTAGGATAAAACAATCGAAAGAGCATAACGTTTGATCAAAGAAAAAAACTAAATAAAAAATAAAATTGATAAAACTTGTTCCCATCTCTGTATAGGTGTTAGATTTGAAAATAATTTATTAATATATACAAAATATAATATACATATATTGAGTAATTACAATACAAGTAAATATAGATCATTGAATATCAAAATGTTTAGAGAAACTTACGCATTTCCAAAAAGAATTATACACGGAAGAAATATATTACTGACATACTACGAGTACATAAAAATACATTTCGACATCATATTTCACATCACCGAATAGCTCACAGAATAGGAGAATAAAGAAAGATGGAGGTAGTTGTTCGCATTGTGTTTGAGCTACTCTGCATAGAGAAGGAATTATAATTAAAAATGGTCATCGATTATCGGGTCTTACAGTCAGTGATTTCTTATTAATTTTTATTTTTTCACTCACACACTTAGTTTAATAATAAAATTTAATTATTTATTGCAAATCCATGATCTTCAACTGTTTGATAGTGCGATGGAAAATCATTTGGATACACTGATGTTGTTGGGCCCAAATTATTTTAAACAAATAAACTCATTTTTTAATTCGGTGTCAGATGCACACACACAAATGGAATGAAACTGTCAATATATTAAATATCTTAACTACAAGTAGGTATCCGTATTACAAATTAAGTAAGCCTTTCCATTCCTCATTTCCATTCAAAAACCATGTCCATTTTCACTAAATTAAATCGAGAAAAAGTATTTTTTTACATTTTCGAACTGAAAACCAAGCAAAAGTACACAAAAATACTTAAAAAATAAATCCCTTTTTAAGAAAAAAAAAAAAAAATATTGTAACATTTTTTAAAATAAAAATTTTTACAATACAATCAATTTTCGAAAAAAAAGTAATTAAAAAAACACAGATTTTAATAATTTCACCAGTAGATTTTTACTTTCATAATTTTTTTTGTTAATTATAAACATAATAATATTAACAACATAATACAGAAAAAGAAAATATACATTTTACACGGTAATAGAAATGTTGAGAAAGGCGTGTGATGCTTGCTGAATTTGTTGACAATATTAAGAACATTTGGTAATTTCATTTAGCAATTTGTCTGCAATGTTTTCATTGAAAACATTTTTTTTATGGTGGCCACAAATACCACTCTTTAGACTTCAACAGACTTATGTCCGGTTACTCGTTTAACTGACAGGTCGGCGAAATGGTTTTGTTAACTATATTCTGTAGTCATTTATGTGATGTTGGATTAGCAACATTTTCCTTATTATATTTTTCTGGCACAAACCTTAATTTCAAGTTAATGGAATGCTCGACAAGCCTTTGTGTTTGAGAATCCTAGACTTTGTCCCCATTTTGAATATCTTGTGCGACTTTGCAGCTGATGTTGCGAATGAGGTTCAGTACTTTTAAAACTTCTACCAAGACATGAAATGCATTGTATTGTTAGGAAAATACAGTTCTTTTTAATATGTCGTGTACTCAAGATTTGGCTTACTTTAAAGTACACATCACATAAAAAATTTCTTAACACGAAATCATGTTTAGCTTTATAACGTATTTATTTATAATACCTTGTGAGCTTAAAATAAATAATAAAATATTAAAACCGTCCTTTCAATGGTAAACATCACACGCAAGGTGAAGTTAGAACCCACCTAAATTTACACGAAGACATAAACATATTGAAACCTTAAGGCCAATAATATAAAAAAAAACTTCATTGAAACATACTTTTTGGCGTTTTGATTGAAAAACTAGCATTTATTAGGATTGATTGAGTTTTATATGTATTGAAATAAATCCTTCAATCTATTCTGCTGTAGTCAAATCGAATTTTAAACGACACTGTCAATTTTTTTATGGGTTGTTTCGAATGTATTTCCATCTTATAAGAAAAATTAATAAAAATAAAATCAAGTGCAATATTATTAACATTTGGAAAACACGGTAATAATTTAATAAAAAAAAAAAACAGATAAATAAAGTGAAGTACTTTTTGTATATACTTTTCCATTCTACTAACTTTATGGTTATTTAATATTATCTATATCAATTTTTAATAACAATAGACTCTTTGAATTACGGTTTTTTTTCTTATTGAATAGAATATACCAACGTACAGTATACACGCTCTGCCAACAATGTGTTGCTAAAACTTTTCTTATATGACTAAATTATTTTATCAAAAAAAATAAAAAATAATCCATATTGATGATAATATTGACCAAAAGATTGACTTTATAGCATTATACAAAATCAAAATAAAGACAAAGAAAAACAACAAAGACAAACCAGATGAGAAACACAAAATACTTTGATATTTACAGAACAACATGTAAAATAATATGTATTAAACACAAAACACTGCCGTTAAAAAATGTTTCTTTGTTTTACCTAAAAAAAAACCAATACATTCATATATGGGGTAATGTATATTGCAATGTTTAATAATAATATTTTTTAGTTTTGAATAGATATATAAAATAATAAAAAAGAAGAGAGAAAACAAACCATTTAATACAGTATAATAAGTATACAGTGAAATTGCATTTTTCAAAACAAAACAAAAATACCAACATATGGGTACAGGAGTTATAAGAAAAATTATATATAATTAAATGTATATGTGTATGTAGCCGGATGCCAATAAAAGATAAAACAAGAAGAAAATCGTCGAAAAAAAGAAATGTTATTGAACAACTATTGAAACATTATATAAAAACAGTATATTTAAAATTTTATAATTTATTTTACATGTTGTTAAGACATACAAAATTTAAAAGATAAAACAAATATAACATATAAGCTACAAAAAATAAATCATTTTAATTCAAAGATTTAAGCAGATTTACTTAGGTTTATTGATAAGAAACATAACAATTTATTAAAACATAACAAGCGAGAAATGTAATTTACAAAATCAACAAGTGAAGAAAATAAATAAAAACAAACGTAATTTTAATTCATTAATAGCAGTTGGCTTTTTATTTTATGTGCTGACATGAATGAAAATCGGGAGTCGGACAGAATCCCGAAAACCAAAATCCCGATAATCCAGAATCCCAAATCCCGAAACCCAAAATCCCGAAAATCCAGAATCCCGAAAATCCAAAATCTCGTAAATCGAAATTCCCGAAAATCCCGAAAGTGAAAATAAGAATTTGTTTACGGGAAAAAGAAAATTAGAAGAAAATGTATTCAACATATTGAACAAAATAACAAACTTCAAATAAATAAAACAAAACAAAACAGTTCAAGTCTTATTGACAAAAAACATTTAAGAAACGATCTATGAGCAGTGTCTAATACAACTCCATATCGAAGAAATTCCCATTAAAAAGTTGTTTCAGAACGCTCATTACGTTCCGTCCTTAATAACGTAACATTTTCTCATGCTTTGGTTTTCACCGGAAATTATTTTCGATATTTCGATATATAAGTACATACATGTTTTCACAGGTATTTGCTCTTCATCTATAAGAGCGATCAGTATACGCTAATGTGTGAAACCAAAATCTAGTCTATCAGCTGTCAAACTGAATGAGCTCAACACAATTGAATGGACTTTGCGAATTGTAAAATATTACAACACTAACGCTAACGGGAATGGACAAACATTTGTCTACTTTCCTTTTAAAAAAAAAGTCCCGAAAACGGAATCCCGGATTTCGTTTTCCAGATTTTTTTTTCGGGATTTTGGAATTTTGGGATTTTGAATTTTCGGGATTCTGGATTTTCGGGATTTTGGCCTTTCGGGATTTGGGTTTTCGGGATTGTGACCCCAATCCCTTTTTTCCATTGTAGGTATTGAAAATCTTAGAACGAATAAGCTGCCAGAAACTAAAATTGTATCCTAAATCAAACACACATAATGTACATACATATACACCAGGGACGTGGCGTGATGTTCTAAGCAGGGTGTTCTACTTTTTTTTTGTTGAATAATAACGTACATATGTATATACTCAGTTTTCTCCAGGACCACGACGAGGATGTTAAGTAAACAAGGCCAACAAAATAATTTATTAAGAACGGGGCAACCACACAACCAAAATTTTCTTTCATAGTTAGGAATCTAAAAATGTCTAGTAAAAGCTTTACTAGGTAACCTTACAAATCAAATCCGGAAGAGACGGTGTTGGCCTTCCAAAACTAATTACTTCCAGTCTTTCTTCCGAATTTAATTGAGAAAATGGTTTCTTCAATAAATTTTCAATAGCGCATCGACAGGTCGTTTTTCTCTTATACGATTTGGCTTAAAAGAACGACATGCATATCTAACTATTGCCAAAATGCGAATGATCAATGATGATGTAAGAATAAACATGTTTCCGCAATATGTTTTCAATGCAAATATTTGAAAAAAAACACGCCTATTGTTGTGTTGCTTTTTGCTTTCGCTTCAGTCGATTATGTTCTACAAATATAGAGCACATCGAAATCGAACAAATAACTACATAATATCAGGAGAAGAGAATCGAACAAAATTCAACCAAACAAACGTTAACATGCGAAATAAAACAAAATATGAAAACCAACAAAATACCCACAGGCCACAACTAACATCTTCATCGCTAAAGAAAATGTGTTGTATCGAGCCCGGGTGCGCAATTTGCTGGAGAACCCAAATTCATGTTATTGTACAGGCGATTGTTGGGACTTTGAATGTGGTAGAACGTTTTTTTTATATGGATATTTCCTTTGGGTTGGTGCGCTAGTAAGTGGAGAACAACCGGGCGAGTCGACGTCGAACTGAATTTAATAAAGAGTTGGTTTGGATAGGTTGCTGGATAGAGGTTTGAAAGTATGTATGTATGACGGCGCGCACCGTTCAATTTACTTACGAAAAGAGGAGAACATTTTGTTCAACGTCAATTTGTGTTGAATGGTTTATATACATTTTGGTATTGCGATTTTGACTGCGGTGTTTGGTTTGGTTGATTTGGCTATGGACGGTGCGGCACAACAGAGTGAACAAAAGTGGATGTTAAAGCATTATTTTTAATTAACTATTTTTGAATTGTAACTCAATTAGATATTGTTAGCGCATGTATATAAACAAATACATTTTTCATAAAGATGGATTTCGTTGGGGTGTGCGGAGAACACCTGCGCACCTTAGAATAAACGTCACTGATTTACACTACTACTTATGGGGTAACGATTCGCCACGCTTTCCTGACACAATTTTAAAAATTGTTTTTATTAGTAAAATTCAGCTTTTTTCTTGTTTACCTTTGATCTGTCATTTGGGAAACTTTCGTAGAAGTGGTTCTTCATTGGCGATTAGTAAAGCACACATTTTTTCATTTAACGATTCCTACTAATTCTTTTACAGACTGAGAAAATGGCACTGCGCACTTTTACCCGCTTTTTACTCTTACCGCAATCGATTCTATATCTGATATTTGGCCTAGAAATATGCAAAAAATCGAAAAGAAAATCAGTTAACATCATAAATTACAAGGGTTTTAACGAAAACAAAAAACTTGTTTTGCGTTTTTCTACGAACTACATTTTCGCAGTTAGTCAGTTTTGTTTTTATGCCGACGAAATGTGTAATTGCAATAAATCAATAAATTCATATTTTTTGTAGCGAATGTTACAACCCTAGTAATTGCTACAACCGTAGTGCAGGCTACAACCGAGGTGAATACAATTTAGTACCGTTTAGTACATACTTCAGACAAAATTCTAGTTAATATTTCCACCTTGTTATAGTAAATATATAAACCATTTAATTAACTGTCATAATAAATACTACATTGAGATGGTCAAGAATAGAAACTACTACAAGATGGCGATAGCATCGTTTGGAAGAAAAAAGAGTGTAATGAAGAATTGTATGCTCTCTTATTTTATTTTACCATAGACACAATTGCTAGATGGTGCATTTCATACCCTAACCTGGAACAGAGTATACCTGATTTTACCTACTAAAGTTTAGTAACTAAACCTACAGTAAAACTTGTGAATAGTGGAATCTGCGAATAATAGAATCTTGCGAAACAGGGATAGTCGACATTTTTGGATACCAATTTTGAATTTCTTCATACAAAATCACTCTTATATACTGGAAACATGCGAAATCTGAAACTGAAAACTTTTTTAATGAATTTTGTTTTTTCTCCATGCAAATTCACTCTTCAATAGCAGAATCAAGATATGAATGCGCCAAAATTCATGAACATTTTGTCGGCTTCGTTTCCTTTTCCGAGAATTTTGACATTTCAATAATTGTTTGTTTTCGTTTATGTCTCATTCTGCCAGCGGCTACATTCAGCAAGTACATATTCTAAACTCCGATATAAAAATTGATCGAAAATAATAAAAGGAATAAGGTTGCCGATTGTGGAAAAAATTGCGAATAGTAGAAATGTTGTGAATAGTAGAAAAAAAATGTGCAAATGTTCACAAGTCTAACTGTACAAAACATTCAGCCTTATTTTGAGATTCGAATGAATAGTCAATTCGTTCGAGTGTGTCTATTCCTTCGAATGTTTTTTTTTCGTATTTTGACATTCGTAGGAATAAAGTTCATTAACGACAGATGTCATGGAATAAACTTAAATTCAAAATTACAAACGTATGAATAATGACAGTTATTTCGAAGGAATATAATCTCAAAATTGAAATGATGAATGAACTTTCGTTTCGTAAAATAAACTCTCTATTCCTTCGAATGTCAAAATACCCACCGTTCAACTTTTTCTCACTTTCGAATGAAAACGAATCTCAAAATAAGGATGATTATGTTTTC
The DNA here is from genome assembly GCA_949775065.1 of Brachyopa scutellaris. NCBI lineage: Eukaryota > Metazoa > Arthropoda > Insecta > Diptera > Syrphidae > Brachyopa > Brachyopa scutellaris. Next base: position 22,991,666 of record OX459112.1, read on the forward strand.
ATATTTCTGTCTAGTACATACATAGTTTCAATGACGTGGAGGGTTTTAAGTTCTGGAAAATATACATAGTATGTGGGTCAGTATTATGTAGAAACTTTGCTAAATTTCAATTTTCTATGTCAAAGGGTGCGGATCGTGCGGTGTCTGAGACCGTATAATAGTTCCGTTCTTCCTTTTTGGGAAAAATTGAGATTCGGACTACTGATTATTCGGATCAGCGGGACATTACTGTATTTAAAAACACAGTTATTAATTTGTAGTTTCTTTGCAGTCCGTTGAATATATAATATTCTAGTTTTTACTGCAGCATAACTTGTTTATCCAAACGAGTCCCATCTCCTATGTTGTTTTGCTTATTATAGGTATACCATACATACATATACTACCATTAGATGGCCAATGGGTTCAAGGATAAGTTGTAGATTTACTGCATAGGCTCTTCCAAAGCTGATAAGCAGGCTTATATTTACCGAAGAAACTAGTCTTCTCGATGGCTCCAAGCAAGTCCGACTAGGTAAGTTGCAAAGGACCTGTTTGTCCACTTGGTAATGGTGCGATATCTTTAAAAAAAGAAACATCTCCTAGCGCCATGTGCTGACCATCGCTCATTCATTGACAAACTTTCATAATTTGATTAAAACAAAAACCCATTATTTGAGGAAATTATTTATTAAGGTGAAAATTTAAATATACACAAAGGTAGTGAGTGACAAACATTACTAAGTAATTATTAGAATAGGTACTATGTACAACAAACATAAATAACGAGTTAAACTCGACCCTGTATTATGACTTCTCTTCCTGTATACAATAACTCGGAGCGCTGGACAAATGGAATGAAAGGATTTATTCTAAGTTATTCTCACTCGTATGTACCACAAGTGATTGGGGAGGAGAACTCCTTTTGTTGGTTTACGAATTCCACCACAGGTTTCGGTTCGTTACATATTCAACAGCGGGGAATGTCTGCGGGCCACCGGTCTCAAAACTAATTCCATTGTGCTGATTGTATACGAACGCCTTGGCTTCTGGAATCCTCGGCGTTGTATAAGTCACCGAACTAGTAGAAGGTAGGTAACTTTTGTTAGGTTGCAATATTGGTCGCTGCTGGTTAAGTGGCCTTAGAGCTTTAGAACCGAATTGGTTGAGAGGCTGCTTGTTGGAAACACTATTCGATGGTCCATAAACGTTGCTCCTCAAATCACAAATCGTATTGTCGATCAGACTACTTAAAGGAGCTGAATAAATTCTGAAGTTTACATCATTGTAGTCCAGATCGGAGAGCAAGAACACTGGCATACGATCGGACAGCACCCAAACGTTCTTGTTTTCATCGATTTTCACATCGGCTGGGAATACGAGACCCACATCATCACGGTCCACAATACCATGGAACTGCGGTGAGTAGGGCATTGTCGAGTGCCAGCATCCCACAGCGTTCTGGTCAATTAAATTGAACAACATTACTCCATCATCACTCATGACACGTGATGTTGTATGACTGTTTGGACCACGTTCGTCCAAAGGTACAAAATCATGGTAGCTATCCTCAGTTCGACTCGAGTCGCGGAGAATCCGAGTAGACACGGCAAACTCCCGATGACTAGCCAACGGACTGAAGAACATTGTCCTGAAACCATCGGAACGAATTGGCGACAACGCCATGCCAAAAATTCCCTCCTCACCCCACTGGAAGTTCAATCCAGCGATGTTATAGTCACCTCGTAGAGGATCTGGGTAGAAGTAGCTATGCGACGAGAATCGCCACGACTTGTTCTGCTCCCAGGAATACACCACTAGACCGTAGCCCAATTCATCGGAGAAGTACGCAAACGCATCATCGCATGTCTTGCCCACGTCAACGGCTATACTCGCAATGAAACTATTGACATTCGTGTCTTCTGGTCGGAACTGGTAATGACGGATACGTGTGTTAGTCGCCAGATCGAATACATTTAACGCATATGGACACGGATTCGTGGTGGTATTTCCAATTCCTACAGTGCCAGTGTCTAGCGCCCATAAACGACCGCATTCATCGACTTTGATGCGATAAACCGTTGTAAGGCTGTTCGCGCAGTCACCGGCAGTGTTGCTTCTCCAGTCCGGATATGGGATCAGCTCTGGGGATCCCGTCACACTATGGTCCATGTTGATGTAAGTAAGTGTCGCCGGAATACCTATAAATGGAAAAGTTTCGTTTTAATTAAGCTGCGCATATATGTTTTACTTAGATTACAAAATCGAATGAATAAATCGAAGAGCTTGTAAGGTTTTAAGGATGAATGTACAAACATGAAATAATTATTAATAGCCATGCAATCCATATTAAAGTAATGAATGTGATTTTATTGTAAGTTGTTGGATGGCGACTGTGTTTTCAAGTCAATTTTGGTAATTTCTCAGAGCCAACAAGAAATATTATTAGTAATTATTTTTAAATTAAGTAAGATATAAACATGTTTATTTGGCGATTTAATTTGTTGTTAGCTTTTGAATCAAGAAAGGTGACTTCAGCTGTGTTATGTCTTTCTGAAAAATATAACATCAATTTATACGACTTAAATTTATTAGAATTTGTCTGACTTTTAAGCGATGCTAAAGAGCTTCGTCACTGACTATTTCAAATGACGCAAACGATACATACAGTGGTGGTCACAGAATTAGAAATGACAAGTTTATATTAGTTTTAAATAAAATAAACTATTATTGAGAATAATGTTAAGATAAAAGAGTGGTTATATATTTTAGTCATGGGATGGGATATTTCTTTAGCACTTTATTTATTTTTGTTAATAAAGTATAAAGAAAGAATTAATTCAAAACCATTTCTGGATAAAATTTGAGCTGGTCACAGAATTAGAAACGAAAATAAAACAAATTAAATCCATGGAAATTTGTTCACAAAACTTATGGAAAAATTAGTATTTAGTGGAACAGGGTTTATTATTTCTAACAGCAGCCAATCTTTGTTGAAAACTTTCCACTAAAGGGCGGCATCTTAATGGTGGCCTATTGAACCAGATATCCTTAAAGCTCATCAACATTCTTTATTTTTTTGGCTTTTAATCCTCTTTCGAAGTCGGCCAACAGGTTTTCAATTGTGTTTAGGACGGAACTTTGAGCGGGCCAATCTTAAACATCAGTTTTATTATCCGAAGCAATGGCTCTTCACAGTTAGTGAAGTATGCTTATGATCATTTAAGTGTTGGAAAACATAAGTTATTGGCATATTTTTGAAACAATAGCGTCCCATTGCATTTTCTAGTATGCCTCTGAAAAGGTTTTAATCCATTTGACCACTTATACACACTAATGGACCCCAAACCATTACGTTTCCTCCTCCATGCTTTACGGTCTTAAGCGTGTACTTAGGGTGCAATTCTTTGTTTGGAGGACGCCTGATATACACTTTACCAACGGATCTAAACAAGATTAACTTGGGTTCGTCGCTTCAAAGAACTTTTTTCGAAATCCGAATGGTTTTCGGATATGCAGTTTCGCAAAATCAAGTCTCTTCTTTATGTTCTTCGTTGACACATGCGGTTTTTTGCGGGTTATGCATCCACGGCGATTATGGTATTCTTTAGCTGATAGAATTTGAGGTTCAACAATCTCCCTAATTTTCGTAGACGTAAGAATAGTATTGGCCTTACTTGTTCCTCAAATTAACCTGTCTTCCTTTGGAGTAGTTTTTTGTTCAACCTCCTTTCTTTTGGGGTTTTCAAAACTTCCAAACTTCTGCTGCTCCGGAAACAAGCTTCTTTAAGAAACTAAACCTTTTCGCTATTGGCGCTATCGACATCTTTTCATTTTGATAGCTCTGGACTATTAGCTTTCGAATTTCTGGAGTACAAGATTTATTCTTACCAATTTTTTTTACTGTATATTAATTAATATTAACAAAACAATCCAAAACAATTAAAGAAACATATTTTACATCACGAAAAACAAAGTATTTTGTACAAAGTTTCCACTTTAAAAAATCGTTTCTAATTCTCTGTTCACAGCGAATTGTAACCATAGCCGAACTTTCTGCAATTGTGCCAGTTTGACAACCACCTGAGCTCATGAAAACATATTAAAAGAATAAACAGTTGAACAGTAATCTAATAACAGTACTAGTTTATCAGAATATAGCTTGTAAAAAAAGAACCCATTACTTATATGCGTTGGCGATTATCGTTTCTAATTCTGTGGCCACCACTGTATGTATATGTACATATGTGTATAACAAGTAAATCGGATCGACGACTTTTTATTTATTTTATTATTAATTTTAGAAAACATATGTACGTCTGTACGTATCCGATTTTCTTGATTTAAAAGCATGTGAAGTATTTAACTTTACAAACTCAGACTACATTTTTGTTAGAATAACTAACTGCCTTTTGTGTAATGTAATCAAGTAAGTGAAATAGTGAGTATGATAGGAAATACAGTCGAACTTCGATAACTCGAACCATAACTTGCCACAAAAAAAATTCGAGATATTAAGACTTCGAGTTATCAAGTAAAATACAAAATTGATATAAATATGTCTTTATTTGCGAACATATGTATATATATAACAAAAAAACGTACAGGAACATAATTATTATTTAAAATAATTTGCTATACATGACTGAAGTGTGGATTTTTTATTTTGATTTTCAAATTATAGGTATACAGAATCGGTTGTTTTTTCATGTCTTTAAATATAAATGCAAAATGGTTTACGAATTTGCAACCAACTCATTTGAAGGTGGTTGAATCAAATCGTCCTCCGAATCTTCCTCCATTCATCACTGTCGCTGTCATCGTTGTTGTCGAGTTGTGCAGATTCGGATTCACATTCACATCTGAATCTTAAAAAAAAAAAAAAAAAACTGAGCTTTGAGTTCATATCGACCAACCTTATAATGTGTGTTCTAACCCCTACTAACAAGAAATTTGACAATGTTCTTACTTACACATAACGAAATCACGATTTTCTACACTTATGTATACTAGGTCATAGGCCATACAAACACTGCCCCGAAAGCGATGCATTATATGTAAAACGAACATGTAAAAACATGCAGTATTTGGGAATTAACCTTCAGAATTCGACTTATCAAAGGTGACGCCAAATAATCTCTTCGAGTTATCGAAGCTCGACTTATCGAAGTTCGACTGTATATTTGACTGCGATAGCAAGTGGAAGGCAGACGAAAAATGATTCAACGAGGAGGTTTGTGTTGTTTAACATATGTTTTCTATAATTCATATCTCTGTGATTATCTGTAACGATTTTAATGATTTTATGTTTCTAAAATTACTTTTTATATTTTCGTTAAGTTTGATATCTGAACGATCTGCTGCTACCATAAATCATTTATCTCACTTTTTAATGTATTGTTCGCTAAAGTCCTATTCAAATCACAAATTGTATATACATATGTAGGTATGTATTTATGTATTCTATTTTTAATTTGTTGATGATTATTTATTTAATTATCTCTTTATTATGTTTGTATGTTACAAACTTTTTTAGGCTACAAGAATACCTAAACTCCATATGTACATACAAGTATAAAAATGAATACAAGTTTAATGGCTTCCAGAATAATACATTTAAATTTATTTCTGTTTAAATCAAGATCAATTACGTTTTCGAGATGGTTAAAATTTATGCAGGCATTAGTGATTGGTTCATTGGTTCAATTCAAGGTCAAGAAGGAGCAAAAATCTATACATATAATAAAACAGTAGATTAAAAGTACAAGTCAGTAATCCACTCAAGGAGAGTAGTAAAATTCGTTTGAACTGTTTTTTTTTTTTTTTAAACAGAATGATATTTTTAGCGAGACGGAAAATGGTCAACGTTTAACCTTAGGAAGGCAAGTGGGGTGATAAATATCACTTCACTTCACATCGCTTCTATTTTAGTCAAGGGTCACAGCAGGCTGCGGTAGATCTTGATTTGTGTCTTACAGACATTGTAGGGGTCGCACGTCATGCCTGCTTTTTATGGAATATATGTAAGTCATGCCTTCCTAGGGTTAAACAAGAATGAAGCAAATCAGATATCACAAAGAACAGAACTACTATGACATCAAAACACTCGCCCGAGCTCTCAAGAAGCAAATTAGATATTTGCAAACAAAGTGCAACCATTAGCTGCCAGATTGTCAGCTGTTAAATGGACATGACCTACATTTATAAACTAACATTAGCTTGACAAAACCTAAAACTGCATATCGTTCCTTTTATGTACCTTTCAACTGAATTGCATATACTTACATACTTCACTTCTGTCAATAGACTAGACACACATTCAGTTCAAATTACTACGAGTAGTTAGTATTCAGCTTATACGTAATTCCTAGTTTCTTAGTTTCTAAATGTAGCATTCTATTTGTTATAATTGAAAAACACCCTATAAGTGACATACCTACACAAATTCCCAAAGTAAGAATAAATTAGCCATTGGACATTTTACATCACATTATGTACTCCTTAAGTATTTTAAACAAAATGTCTTGGTGAGATTGGAGATTTTTTATCTCAAGGTGGCGCTACAGTTCGGGGTGTACCAGAGCCTACTTCTCGCAACCATTTGGGTAAACGTGTTTTATTTTTGCACGAATGGATGGGACCTACAGTTTTTTGCCGCCTCCGAACGGCGGGTTGAGAAGCTCCTCATGACAAATGATACTCTTTGAATGCTTGTCAGACATTCGAAAGAGGTGGCACCGTGACATCTTTTAGGTGTTTTGCTGGGATTGAACACGGACAGCATTGCGTAGTAGTCCAACGCAGTTACCACATTACCACGGTATGCTCACTTAGAGATTTCGCAACAATAAATTTGCAACAGTAAATCACCTACATATCACGTATCAATAAATTTAATGCGGGTTTGATGTAGATAAGGTGTGACAGCTGTTAAATGCTGTTAAATTTAAAAAAAATATGTACATATGTACGAATTAAACTCAACTTGTTCTTATTTTTCAGCATTCCGCATGAAAAAGAGACTATAAGACTAGGCAGATTGCTGACAGTTATTTTAATGAACGTAATGTAATTACAATGTATAAATTAAGTAGGTATTCTTTTACCGATACCAAATCAACCTTATAAGACACCGCAGGCATATTTGATAAATATTTTAAAAGATTGTAAGCCAGAATACCTATGAACATTACAACATTACAATTACAGCGTGTCTATTAGACTGATAACTGATTCAATTAAATGGACATGGATATGGATAAGTAATGTACGATCTCTGACAGATGGTTGACTGTATAACCGCTTTTTAATTAATGCGATTTTTTATACTAAGCCTAATGATAATATAGCTCAACATCGGCATTTTGATTCAATTGCTGATACACTGGTGGTTAACATTAATTAACTCGGGTTTACGTACAAGTATCTTGTCATTGCAGAGATTAGTTCAATCCCCGCTAAGAAATCAATGCGAATCCATGTACGTAGATGCGTAAAAATACTTCCAGCAGTCAGTCTTAACTGTGCAGAAGCAGACCAATGAGTTGAGCTGACGAAACGATACAAGATCTGTTTCTGTAGATAGTAAACGGAAATGATAAATAAGATCCGCAATCTTTTATAATACAGTAGATATAACTAGATTTGTTTACCTATATAACAAGCGAATCGTGAAAAGTTAGTAAATAAATAGAAAGCAAAGGCGTACGAATATCATTCACGTTCATCAGTGTTGCGAGGATACACTGCCTAACGTGCATCAAGAAATGATGGCTACAATGCAAACAATTTCGAAGACTCCAAATTTAATATGATACACGAAAAAATACTTGCATAGTTAGTTATGTTAAATAAAAATAGCAAAGCGTAATTTATAATGATGTACACACCGTATACGGTACCATATAAGGGAAATTATTTGACTTAAGTTGCGGAGAGCAATACTCAAAGGGCAAACAAGCAGGCAACATGTTCGTCAACAAACATGTTCGGCATGGACATTGCTATTACCAGAATATTGCACAATGGCAAGGAAATTAAGAGTTGCAGCCTACAATCATCTTCATTATCATAGATTGATGGATAAGTTCATTAGTGATGCATAAATAAAGACGAAATGATGAGTATTAATTTGAAACTCTCTTCCTCTCTACTTTTTATTTTATAATTTTTTCAGGACCTGCAAGTTATCATACTTAAGTCCATATTTGGGCGGGAGTGTAGATTTTCAAACAGAATCCATAAAAGTTTCGATTGAAGAAATACAGTAGTCCCTCGATAATGTGAATTTCTCTAAAATGTGAATTGGTAAAACTTTGCATTGTCATCTCTATAATGTGAACTTCCGAAATTTTCAACCTCTAAAATTTGAATTTTTTTGTAAAAGTTTTTATATTTCTCTTGTTTCTCTTGCTCGTTTTGCGTGCGATATTAGGGACTAAATTACTGTTATTTGTCTTTAAGTTGTAAATGTAGCTGCAGACTATAGAGAGACAACAACTGCCATTTCTGTAGGTGTGAATGTTATATGATCAGTTCGTGGTTATATTTTTTCAGTTAGTTGTGTCTTGTGTGGTTCTTTTTTCTTTTTTCGTTTTGTGTGTAAAATAAGCTCAATTGGTACCTAATGGCATCTAAACAAAAATAACAAGATAAGTGCAAAATAAATAGATATTGAAACAGTGCTTTAAAAAATCATTTAAAAATCGTTTCAATCAGTTTAGTAAGTACTGAAAAAAAGTTTCAGTAATGTGAATCCCTCTAAAATCCGAAAACGCCTTGTTAGTTCACATTATCGAGGGACTACTGTAGTAAGTTAGGAGTACAGTAGAAATCGGTTAACAATGTCGAAAGTACCTTAGAATTTCATCGTTATAACCGGCTCATCGTTATATCCGGCAAAATCAATTCTGATACTACTTTCAGTCCTTGAAATAAGATAATTTTTTTTGGGCAAATTAAAATGATTTTTGTTTATCTATTGTCATCAGCAACATTAACTGAACTTTGCAGAGTCGATATATCAAATCAGAATTGCACATGCGAAAAAACTTTCTCTAGTCCTACCCTTTTCAGGCCCAGATAAAAAAAAAGGGTGAAATTTAATAAATTAGTTATTTTATTGCAAGTACGATTCTATTGTGCTTACATATATTTTAATAAAAAAAATTATGATAACTTTTAACAACTCGTAGTTTGAACTTCCTTGGTCCTTGGTAAAAAATTTATAACAAACCAAAAACATACCAAAAACATTTGCTGAAATTTAGTGTGTGGGTTTTCCAAGTATCCAACTTCTGAAAACTGTCTTTATTTGCTGCAGGTGTACCTTAAATGTCCTTAGGGTAGACTTAATTGTAAGGTTTATTTCCAGCTTTTAAAGGATACTTAGTCGTGGCTTTATTGAATATAATACTCAAACAATACTGTTGCTGTTGTTGTTGGTCACCAATCTACATAATGATATTTCATTAAACATGTGTTTTAAAATATAATTAGTTAGGCGCATCTAAGAAACGCTTCGCTTTCTTCTGCATCCATAGGATACACTTTTTTTTGGGCTAAAAGAAACGATACACAGTTTCATCGTTAATGGTCGAACTGAATGAAACATAGATTATAGTTTAAAGTACGTAACAGGGTAAGTTAAAAATGTTATGCTTACGTTTGTGGAGTCAATAACTCTTTATTTGCCTATTTTTCGTAAAAGAAAACCTCACCTGGTACTTGAAAAATAATTGTCTGTGCACTGGGATCTTTCATCACAAGCTGTGCGACTAAAAGTGGTGACTTCGATTATTATGTCGAGTCGCAAGGGAGCTTGGTCTAAGCATGACTGACTGACAACAACTTTAAACTAGCTTAGTGTCTTTTTCAAAAAAGAGTAGGAGAGATGTCAGACAGATTTGATTAAATAGGACAAATTACTTTACGACTAGATACCTACGCACTTAATGAACGATTGCGACTGAATACCACAGTATTCACTGATAGGCACTTCCACAATCTTTGTCCAACTCAAATATAAACTCACAATTTAAACATGTTTGCAATTTGTCAGTTTTTATCTCTGCAAAACGAATGCAATTATGTCATTAGCAGAGGGATATAAGCTACTATAAGTTCATATAAATATATACCACCTTTCACCAATTTGTATTGCCAGCTTAAAACCTAATTACACGAAACTCACCCTAACACTTATGTTTGGTAATCCTAATTGCTTTTGATTACATAATAACATCCAATTGTATATCCACTGATCTACCAAAGTGTAAGTAGGTACCTACTTATGTATGTTTGTTTATGCAAATATCAATAGGTACTCGTACATATCTCCAAGAGACTTTGGTGACCTACTTAACTGCTACCTCCAACAAATTGGGAACTAGATTTTCCAGAAAAACATCAAGTACTTTGCGCTGACGATATTTTGCACGGTATTATCAATCATTTTCTTGACAACATAAATCCGAGAATTGGAATTTGCTGTGCAAAATAAATTACTAACACATTTATTAGTTCAATTGAATTATTTATCATTACGTGACAGATTCAATTACAAACAACTTGATTTTCTTTTTGCTTTTTCTTTACACAAATTATTTAATAATCGGTATTCCTGATTAGCGAAAATAATCGTTGTTATGATTGCTCACAGTATGCACATTCAGACTCTGAATGTCCTACGTTTTAGATTTTATCTACACCCGACAAGATTATGCCATTGTATATGGCTCAACTGAGCGAGCATGAAGCTAATGAAATTGACTGTCATTAACTCGCGGTAGGAGGCAAATAGTGGAAAATGTGCATTCTATGAGGTGTCTGACTACTGTGAAAATATGATGTTGTAGCTGGGGTGACAAGTACCACTTTATTGAGACATGCTCTACAGCGACGACGACAGCGGCGGCCGGCATGCTTCACCGCCAAAGCAAATCACCACCTGAAATGTGGATGCAAAAAACTGTGCCACTTAAGTCACGATTCTTTGGGTAATTAATTATTTTTCTTATGATTAGTATTTGATATGTGTGATCTAATGTGATATTACTGTTGGTTGGGCATTTGCTATTACTCATGTGAATAATCTTGAAAAGCAAGATACATGAATGACCGATATTTTAAGAAAGCATCAAAGTCGCAACCAAGGAGTTCGCGACTTGTTGCTGAAACATGATCATACCTACGGAGATTGAAAACATACCGAGCAGCCGAATTAAGTGCGTGTTTAAGCTTTAGAATGGAAACGTAATCAGAGTCAGCAAAGAGTTCGCATCCATAGGAAATAATGGACACAGTAAGTGCTTTTACAAGTTTTTATTTAACTTCGACCGACAGGTAGAATTTGTTTGCTTACTGCGATGCATTTATTTTGGAAACGATGGTAAAAATGTAGATGTTCCATGTTAGTTTACTTTTAAAAATTACACCGTGGCTCCTTACATGAGTTGACATATTATGGCATTCCACATGGGTAGAGTATAGTTGAATAGGGGGGAAATTAAAAAGACAAGATCTATGCTTAGAGATAGGTATCATTTTGGTCTTGTCAGGATTAAGCATAAATTAATTTTCTGTGGACCACTTCATTATAAAACGTAGATCATAATAAATTTTAGCTGCATAGTTTTCCACAATAGCAATAGGAAAGCTTAGGTAAAGCTGGACATCGGCCGCATATATATGGAAATTACAGTAGGACAAAACCGTTGCAAAGTCATTATTAATCATGGTAAAAAGTGATGGACCAAGTACAAATGCTTACGGGACACCGCTATTAACAGCACGAAAGGATGACATTTTGGAGTTGTTAGAAACAGCTTGGACACGGTTAGTAAGATATGAGAAGATTAGTGTCATCGCATATATAACTACAAAGAAAACTTAAAATCATTCACCGCCTGATCTACTACAATTTACCATGACTTCAAAATTATTCACTGACTGAACCACTACTATTCACCACCAGTAAATGCCTGAACGTGTGACAGATGAGCAGAGAAACCGACTAATATATTTTTATCTTCGAAAGGCGGCGGACGTATCATTGAATGTAACAATAAATACAATTTTAAAATAATAATTAAACCAGTAAAGTTAATAAAGACAATAAAGTTCAAATACAATACAAAGTGTTTATTCTTTAATTTTAGTTCAGCTACAATTAGCTTATTAGAAGGAACATAAATGTTAAATTGTGAGAAGAGTTTGTTACATAGAATCGACGGATTTACACAATCAAATGCTTTTGATAAATCAACGAAAGTCAATAAAGTAGTTTTATCCTCATCAATAGCACGCTGAATGGCTTCATATACTTTCAGTAAAGCTGTTATATGCAACTGTGTCTTGATCTGTAACCTGATTGCAAAGCTGTTAACAACTTGTTGTTTTCTATATATTCTTTGATTTGATGACTCAAGATGGATTCGAAAACTTTGGAGAGAAAAGGAATCATTATTATGTATATCAATATATTAATAGGCAAAGGCAAAGCAGTTCAACTCCTTTTTAACTGCTCTAAGCACAACATATTAGCTTATTTAATTGTATTTTTTTTTTTTACAAAATGTTATGTCTAAACCATGAAATAACAGGTAAAATAATAAATATTAATACGCGTATTTCTCTCGCATTTGGTCGAATTTCTACCACAGGCAATACTAGTCTATATAATATTTATTGGTATTCGCGACGTGATACGTGACGAATTTGTAAAAGAAAAAACTATTTTCCCAATAAAATTAAAGTCTCAAAAAGATTGCCAAATTAATACAATAATACTTATTGTAGTTACTAGAGTAACTGCTTATATCAATTGGAAGCTGTATTTGATTCTATAAATTACAAATTTTTATATGGTCAGCAAAACTTCTATAAGTTGAATTTTAAGAGAGCAGAAATCAAATTCATGTTAGGGAATCTTCGAGTCGAAATTACATCAACATTTGTGTGCTATTCTGCATTAATCCCAAACAATGACCTTGTCAACATGTCATCGTGTTCTAAAGCTCATTGCATACATTTTGAATTTTAGGGTATACTAGACTAGTGTCGTCTGTGGTCGAAAATCGACCAATTGTGCGAGAGAAACGTACTTGGTTTTTACCTGGCTTAGACACAACATTTTGGAAGAAAAAATTACACACTGCACTGCCCCTCTTCACAACGTTTCCAACGAAACAGCAATGAAACGAATATGAATTGCCTTCGCTTATTTATATAATGATATCCTACGTGTTATTCCAGGGGCATGTAATACAAAATGACAAGGCGACAAGTCTAGATTCAATTGTAGAACTATGGTTGTCCGACAAGGAAATATTAATTCTGTAACAGAACTCAAACCATTGCACTTGCCAAAAGAATTAAATTCCTTTGACTTGGCATTCTTCGACCAGTGTTTAGCGCGCTAAGTGGAAATGGCAAAAAACACGGTGGATAAAAGACTGATATTTAAAGTAGTGGACTGTATTTTATGGCTTCGTATGGCAGCAAGATTATGTGTAGTTCATTTAGATAAGCAAAATTTTTCTCTAAAGAGATGATCACTTACATTAAAATTAATTTTTGGCCTAAAAACTTTCAAGATGTGACGAGGTTCACTGTTATCACTACCACCGTCACAATAAAACTCATGATCAAGAAAGTTACTTTTTAAATAAATATTATTTTATTCATATATTTGTATTCTGATTTTTAACTAACGATATTACATAAAAAATGCACTTGTTAGCTTTTGACAAAAAAGGCCGGAGTACCAGGTACTCGTGAAATTTGATCCGTAAACATACGTTTGTGTATGATGGCGGATAAACAGAGAATGCACTAATACTAAGAGAATCATATACAGAGAACGCACTAATACTAACTTTGGTTAGTTTGGTTACTTTGGTGACGGACGATGGCGAAAAATTTGACCATACCGAGAGCTAAGATGTTTACACATCAATATTCAAATCAACTGTTCTCATTGAACCACAATTTAAAACATGCTTCTTATGAGTTTCTATGGTTTAATGCATTTCCTTGCACGAAGCATGTAATTATTACGGATTAGCACATTACCTAATTGTTGAAACATGGTTTAACACCAGTAAACCAAATCAAACAGCACATCAACATTTATTACAATTCGCTTGAGTTGCATTTTGATATTGGTATACTACATATAGATTTTCGGTCACGGACTGTTGGGTAGGAACGCGCATAAATGTATTTTCATTAGCCTGCTCTTAGATTGCACACCAATAACCAGTTAACGCAATCTAATTATTTTCTAAGTACACGCGTTTGTTTTTAATAAACGATAAACGTCGTCGCTGAATAGTATTTATGCAATCAAAATGATTGGTATATTTGGCTATATCATTAGCTAATTAGATATACTTTTGAAGCGAAGATTAATTGCTTCAAATGAGTAGGTACAAGCACTAAGTAAGACTTAGAAGTTTCTTGTTTGAAAATCCTAGATGACGAAAATGAGATACGTACATATGTAAGATGAATTATGAGTCTTTCCACTTATGTATATAAACTCGCCTTGGCATACTGAGTGGACTTCATATTTAACATACATAAGTAAACCAGCGAGCTTTTCATTGCACAATCTCTGGCGGTCATGATAGACCACGGAGAGCATTATTTGTTAATTCACTGTACCAATTGGATAGCAAAAACCAAAACATGAATGTTGGTATGAATACGCTTCAGATTGTTGTTTTAAATTTTTGGGGTGCGGTGGTGTTATGTCGCGGCGTACCGTGCTTCCTCAGAATTGGAGGGAAGAACAAATATTTTTTAAGTTGATGTTATGTGAATGAATTTTATTTCTTTCGCATATAAATTTACAATAGGTTTTGTTACCACACATTTTACAATACAGAGATATGATTTTTTTTATCTTTCTTCTGAAATATTGTTTACAACTTATATTAAATTTTTTATTTGAGAAAACAAGCAATGTTGAAGGAAACACGAAAAAATCTTCAATTGAACAAGTTGATGTTATTTTTATTGTATTCCTCTTATTCTTTACTTTAGGATTTACTAAGGCCCGCTGTCTATTGGCGTTTTTCTTTATTAGTTCATAGTTGAGCTCTGAACAAAGCCTGAGCGAATCGAGCGCACTCTGAACTAATTGTGTTCAGAGCGCGTCTGAGCACTGAGCGCTCTGATTTAATTTTGAAACA
The DNA here is from genome assembly GCA_949775065.1 of Brachyopa scutellaris. Taxonomy (NCBI): domain Eukaryota; kingdom Metazoa; phylum Arthropoda; class Insecta; order Diptera; family Syrphidae; genus Brachyopa; species Brachyopa scutellaris. Next base: position 23,006,842 of record OX459112.1, read on the forward strand.
CACTTGAGCACTTAGCTGTCATATGATTTTTCAATCGTTTATAACCTAAAATTGTTTTTCATCCATTTATAACCTTAAATTAAGTTTATGCATAATCAAACTAGTTATTAATTTTAATTAATGCAATTACTTAATTGTATTAACTAACTTCTAAGCCATAACAAAAATCCTCGTCCGCCATTTCAATTGTTTTCGATTTTTTCCTATCTGTCAAATGTTGATTTGGCTGCGCTCAGCATTTTACTCAGGATGCTCAGTCAATTTATTCTGAGCGCATCGAGCGCGCTCAGCCCACGCTCTGAACGAATAAAGAAACACACGTTCCACTACGTTCCACACTCTGAACACTCTGAGCTAAAAAAGAAACACGAATATTTTTTTTGACAACTCAGGCTCTGCTCTGAACTAAAAAAGAAAAACGCCATATGTAAAGTTTGAAGTTCCTGTGAAGATCATTCCTCATCGATGCTCTTGTTGTTATACCCAACTATGGGTTTATCAATAGATATCCCCTCTTTTACTAATAATTCCACATACTACTTTCGTTTGCAAAAACGCATATACGCAAGTCAGAAGTACTCCCTCGTTCACTTACTGGCCGAACACAATGGTGACGCTGTAGTGGTAGTAGAAAGTTAAAGTTGGCTGAACTTTGCGCTTCACGATACAATTCATACCACAGCATCAGCTTCGCATTGTGTTCGCGCTATAGGGTTTACGTGTGTTTTAACTTTGACAGCGCGTCATACTTCCACTACAGCGTCACCATTGTGTTCGGCCAGTTACTCTCTGCTATGTATTTAATGCAACGCATCTTGAGTGTCAAATGTGTGAGTGTCGTTCACTCATAACTCGTTGATTTCGTTTACTCATTGCCGTTTTAATATAGAGCATATGAGTTAAAACATGCGGTGTAGATTTTCAGACACGCGAGTTCAATACATTGGGTACGACTTGACCAAAAGTGCATATGCAGCGTATTATGCAATAAATATCAACAAGTGCACTGAACGCACCGAGTTTAACTTTGCGTGGGTAGGCAGCAAGTGAAATGGAATGGGATATCATATACTACGTGGGACACATGTTGTGTATATTTATGGTTGGGATTCGGACACATGTTGTGTGGTAACAATAGTGGAAGTAGTCAACAAAAATCAATAGAGATATTCTAGACAATTTTTATGTAAATAGTTACTAATTTAACCACATGCATACTCGTATGTAGATAAAAAAACTTATTTGTTATACATAAACTCCAAAGCTACGAGTATCACGTGGTCAGTTGCATACGACCGCTACAAATGTTTCGCAAAAAATTGCAATAAACAACAACACCTGCTCTATTGTTGAAAGGTCGATATGATGCTCAAATGGTAAAATAAATAAATTACAGTTTAATTGCGAAATTTGGAGAAAGTGACTGTGTGATAAATGATTACCTAAAATACGTCATCATCAGCATATCCATCAGACGCGCACACAGCGCGCAACAACTGGACTACTGCACAACAAATTTGCATGAACATTGGAAAAGACATCTGCATATTTATGACTACATGATCCATTTGATTCATAAATTTGAGCTGATGGATCATTATCGATCACATTATGATTCACTCAAACGCTTATTGTGAATTCAGTATTAAATAACTGTATTTTGTTCATTACACTGTTCGTTTCTTGTAAAGCTTTAGTTGGGCAAATTATTATGACAATTTTTTCAATGCAGATGAGTTCTGAGTTTTATACCGAAAAACGTGTGACCTAGCTATGCACAAATTCATAGCTTTGATACCATTAAGTTTAACAACAAATGGCAATCATAAAAAGATCTAGTTATAGAAATAAACCATCATATAACAGATAAATAAAATAAGTAGGCTTCACCAACTTCCTAAAATGAAAATGTGGTTGGACAAAGAGTGTTCTGCAACTGAGATGCAATATAAAAGCAACGATAAAGGAAGTACTTATGAGTAGTTCTCTAAATAGCAAGGACACATAAACTTGCTTAGAAATTAAGCGTTTTCATACGGAAATCCAAAAGTCCGTTCGTACCCCCACATTATTACCATAAGCCAAGTTACTAATAGCTATTCCAAGCCTACGCAATATGCTTTTCAAAATCAGCGGCTGAAAATGTCAACAAAGATATGAAGCGAACCGCAAACTAGGCAGTAAATTTGTAAGAAAAGTCTTGTTGAACTAAAACAGGTTCATCGAGACCAACATGAATGAATTCCGAGCTCAAACTCTGTTTCTAGACATGCATACACCCGTGGACAAAAAACCCTCGCACCATTACTTTTCTTCAATTTTCATGAAAAAATCAGGGTTGTTCTTATGCTATAAAAATAATTTTTATATTGTACTTTAATATGGATAAACTTGTTAGTTTAGAGTAACAGACATATAACTATATTAGTCGAAATTTGACCACACAATTCAAATATATTTGCATTTGTATGATAAAAGGGAATTTTACGTTTTATTTAGGCAAACTGTTTTATCAAAATTTTCATTACGTACAGGTGCAACTATTAAAAAAAACCTAAGTAAATATTGAATACAACCTTGAAATAATAAAAAAACTTAAAAAAAGAATTCATTTAATGTGCAATTAACCCAATATTTGGTTATTCCACTTTTTTTCTTAATGACGTCATCAATCCTGTTTGGCATCGAATCAAACATTTTTTGGGAAATGTATGGGAAATTGTTAAATCTTTATATCAGATGTCTTTCATTATACTTTCCAGTTGAGTAACAGATGTTGGCATTGTCTCTCTAATTTTTTTGCCCATGTAATGCCAACAGTTTTCTCTAGGGTTAAGATCCCGGCCCATGGAAGAGAAAGAATTCCCAAAGAATCCTTGTCGTTTTGTACAAAAAATTAGAGAAAAGTAAAAAAAGTTTATAAAAATGTTAGTTTACGGATCATACGCAACAGAAAAGCTTAGCGATTTTGCTCTATATGCAAGACCGGAATCGTCCTGAAAAATCACACTACCAACACTGCGGTAAAGTTGCTATAAAGTAGGGACAACATTTTCTATATTTTTTTCTTATTCTGGGCATTTACTGAGCCTCTAAGGATTACAATTTATCCAACACCAAATCTGGTTACTGCCCCCCATACCATAATATAAGGGGAATGCTTAACGGTGGCTAAAATGCAATAATCTGAATACCGTTCACCTTTTCTTCGGTAAAGCACCGCGTTCCCGTCTGGACCAAATAAATTGAATTTGGTCTCATTCGAAAATATCACTCTTGCCCTTTCGGCCTGAGTTCAATTTGTATAAGTTTTTGCCCGTTCAAGCCTTATATTTTTCATTCGCGGTGTTAACAGTGGTTTTTTTGCAGGACGGCGACATTAACTCCCGTTCCATTAAGCAACCTCGATACTGTCCGATCATTTGTTGTTTCCCATTTTGCTTCTGGAGTGACCAGTTAATATCCCCAGTATGTACAAACCGGTTTTTAAACAAATTCGCTGGATCAGACGCTGATCTCTAGGAGATGTCTTTCTGGGCCTTCCGCTTCCAGCTTTCCGTACAATGGAGCTCTCTAGTTGAAAATTTTTCAAAATGTTTCGCACACTGCATTCATTAGGCCCTGGCTACACGGTCAATTCAATACCGATTCTTTTCAGTGAGACAGGTAGATTTTATGTGAGTTAAAACGAGAAGGGTTTTTTGGTGAAATCAACCCTTCTTGTTTCAACTCACAATAAAATCTACCTATTTCACTGAAAAGAATCGGTATTGAATTGACCGTGTAGCCAGGGCCTTAGAACCTAGTCGACAAGCAAATTCACGATTTGACACTTTTTCCTTACACAAAGCAACAATATACGCTTTCTCTTCAAGAGTTAACACCATTTCAAATCTTTGAAAAAACGAACCCATTGTGACTTATTACCAAATAAAAAAATATAGAGCGCTTACCAGTAGTCCTGAAGGATATTCAGATAGCGAAAATATTGGCAATAACTATAAAAATATATGCTCATAAATTATTTCACCATACATAAATTGGCTCCCATCGGAAAGGATAGAATACAAATTATTTCGAATGCGAGGGTTTTTTTTTGTCCACGGGTGTATAGTAGTTATCAAAACCGATAGTGGTAGTAATTATTGTCTACTGATGGTGTCGGAGTTACGAATGAACGCGCTGAAAAAGACATATGAACACACTTGTCATATATGTACTTAGTGCAGTCCAACTAAATCAAATTTGATAGAACATTGGCACAGCTAGCAATCACGACCACAAAAAAATAACTACATGTTTATTTATGTTATGCATGTTCTGTTCAAAGTCTACAATCAATCGCCACCATTTGCACAAAAAAATATACCCTAGAGCTGCTGATTCCATGAATGCAATAAATACATTTGAAATCAATTGCATATCGGCTGCAATCAAGATATGATTATGAACTAGATACTACTCATGCTTATTGCCAAAGAGTGAAAACATCAATTACGATTCCATACTAAGTATACGGAGACGACAATTTATAAGTTAATTAAAAGCAAAATTGGTTTTAATTCACCAACCAATAAAAGTCAGCCTGCCCTAAAATTACTCGTATGCCAATAAACATATATTTACATCGCGGCACAAGGCAAAGTGAGCGCTCCAACACCCGTGTATAATAAGTTGGCTTAAACCTGCGCGACAGCCTTCGATCGAAAAACTAGAGTACGAGTGCATTGGTGCACCAGGGAAGCGTTAAAAACACGTCATGGTCTCATTATTGAATTTTTGAATGTTCATGGGAGGCACTTGGCTATAGCACACAAAAAGTTGTAAACAGCTGCGCTGAGCGGTGGAATTGGAAACCATTCAAAAATCACTTTTCTTATGTCACACATAATTTCTTCTTCATGTTTGGCTGCTAGTGGTATATCTGCAGCCAATTTATATATCATGCCACCTGGTTTGAAACGCATAATAATGTACTTTGAACAGGGAATTCCCATAGGGTGTTTTAATAAGCAATTTTTATTCTTTACCAAAAAAATTAAAAAGTTGTATAATGCCAATATCTGGAAATGCGTTTTGACTTTTAATTAATAATTGCACAATTGTATGTATGAGTAAAAATATTTATTGATTCGAGCTGTCAGTTAATTGTAACTTTTGCTGACGGATCGGAGATAACAACAAATATGAACTCGAAGTATGTAACGGTGTATCGTATTACACTTAATTGGTTTATCACGGGAGTCAAAGATTGACAGGTTGATGCAGTACATCGTTGCCACTGATATTCTATTAGTAATATTGATCTTTGTATTTGCATAGGTACTGAAGGTTTTATGTCGTCACTCACGTTGGTGTTTCTCACAGTTTATTCCCATATGTGGTTTGCGGTTATCCGGAAATGTCAATTATATATTTATTTTAGTTGGTATCATTGTTTGAAAAGACAATCGTGTCTGGTATGCCGCATACCGTATGCGGTTCTTTCTTTTATGCGTATATGCTTTTCGTCTCGTGTAAGTGATACCAATAACGAATGAAAAACAAGTGCAAGGCATCCCCCATAAGTAAGGTTTTACTCTAACTCTTATAACAACCTCCATTTGATGAGTCTGAGAAACCAAGTGAAGCACCTGTCCTACATGTATGTATGTACGTAGACATAAATACATATTTACAAACCTCAAAATGCTAGACATATTGGACAAAAAGAAATTGTTAGAGCATCTTGCACAGGAAGAAGGCTTTAAGGAAGTTTTAAAAACTGCGGTGACTCCTTAAATAAAACTTAAAGACAGTATAAAAGATGAAAGGAAATGCAGATGAAGGAGAAACTCCAAATCACTTTATATAAAACTGTGATACTATTTCCTCAAATGTGGAACTGTTGGAAATTTCTGGTACAGATACTGCAGCCCGAGAATAGATCGGCAGTGAGGCTTATAAAAGATCTTGCTTCAATCGTACAATTTATTCAAGTACTATTATTGCATTCGCTATATCGAGAAATTTGTAATATCGAACACATTTTCGTTGTACGAAACATTAAATAAATGTACAAATACTGTTTTTAATTCATAACACTTCATTCAATTTATTCAGGAAGTCAACAAAACAAGTTAAAAAGTAGAAAAATAAGTAAAAGAAACTAAAACAAAATTAATTTCTTTCCTTTCCTTTTCCAAAAAGCAATCGCCAATAAGGACATGCTTTTGCAAACGTTCAACGCAGAAATTTGTAGCTATTTCCCGTAGACTTATTAGAACAAGTTTTTCAGAACTTCCAAAGTTGTTCAATTTGGCTCAGTTAATACACTCTGAGCGACCTCGAGTGGGCTGATATGCGTATCTTCTTGAAGAAACATTTCAGTATTGTTCCAAGATTCCAAATCCTCTGCTTAGCTTAACTAAGCGAATAGTTGGATCAAGGAGCTTACCTCCGGTTGCATGCACAACACCCAAATTTTTCCATCGACCATTTCCTAAACATTATTGTATTTCTTAGGTAAATTTGTCTCTTTCTATTTTTTAAGGTTTGTACACAGATATTGTAGCAACATTCGTTATATCGAATATCATTTTTTTGTTCGTTCGCTATATAGAGCCGATAATGCATTTGAAAAAAGTGTACGTTATATCGATCATTCGTTATATCGGCATTCCTTATACTGGACCACCACTGTATTTGAAAGAGTGCGTGTAGGCATCTGACACAGCTGTGGCTTTTTGCTTTTGTTAATACCTATGATTTAATGAGTTGTACAAAATTCTTAATACCTGTCTCGCACCGCAATACTTAATCAATATAAATTTTACAAATATGCATAGGAGTGTATTGACATACTCGAACATGAGTATTGACATGTCTACGATGTTGTTTATCGATCTAACTAAGTGCGTATGGGTATGCGGCATTATCAAGGGAATATAGTGGAAATATAGAATAACCGCAGATCTATTTTTTACTGTGCTTATTAGTGAGCAAAGATGAGAGATTGTTTATCAATAGGTATATAATTTTCGTCGCTAAGATACTTTTATTTTAGGCTGTAGGTTGTGAGGCTTTTTTTTATTTGCTCCTACGATGTATTATTTCCAAGCAATGGTAACTGTAACGGGTACCATATGTTGACAATCAATTGAAAAAGAAAAAAAAAACTAACTAAACTTTTGGACTTTTCGATCACATAACAGCAGTCTAAAAAAAATTTTAACCTGGAATTTGTGAAGTAGAAGTTAAAAATATAAAAACAGAATTAATAGGAAATTTAAAGGCTAAAGGGATTTAATCTTTTGGGTGTATCCTTGCAAATTTGTTTTCGCATTGAGAGATACATAGAAAGAAATTTCAAGAATGCTGATTGTACAATTTACAATTTACATATATTTAAATAACTTTTGTTTTTTTTTGTTCATAATGATTACTAAACAAAAAACCCATAATTAAGAACCCCCGCACGAGTATAAGGATTAAAAAAAAACCCAATAAATGGGCTTATTCCCATGATGTCACATGACTGGTTTACTCTCTGGTTTTTAAACGTACAGGACTCATACAAATTCGTAAGAATGTAACTAGAAGTTTTTTTTTCCAAATTTATCTTGAAAAGTAACTTGATATGAATTTACCTTATATGTAATAAATTTAATACGAGTAGGGAATTTTTTTTGTTTTTTTTTTTTAAATCTAACTTTAAGAGGTAGTAAAATTAAGAGTCAGAACTTTGGCCTGCATTTTTTTCACGATTCTATGTAAAATCATGATTTCAGACTAATCAAGTCAATGACAAGTCTAAAACAAGTTTTTCACGTATATATACATACATATGATCTTTATCCCTAATTATTGTTTAAAAAAATACATTTCTAAATTTAAAGAATATATTCAGGTTTGTAATTTGTATTTCTTAAATTTGTCATCACTGTATGATCAATTGGAATTCATCAAAAAATACATCTTTTTCATAAACAACAATGAATATTTATGGGAACATTATCTAGTTAATAAATGAATACTAATTTAGATATAGACTCATATGATTTCTGCTATAACACTACTGCTCCTAATGGTATGGCTGAAGAAATTGATTGCACAAAATAATAATAGAAAACATCTGGAAAAAAACGTCTGGGAATCATAAGCAAGGGCAAGACCTTCAATAAAACACAACTCTCCAGTTATACTAGACACCCCCCATAGAGTTGGTTGAAACCTAACATCTAAGTTTCCTATCACTACGCCAATACAGGGCTGCCGCTTTAAAAATGGGAGTATTTTAGATGTTTACAGTTGAGTATTCTGTGTCTAAGGGGAGTACAAAAAAGAAAAGATACTAATCAAACATCAAAAAATACCATTAGCCTGTTAAAACTCTAAAACTTAAATATTTTGTTTGAACTGTAGCCTCAAGATACCCCACATGTTTTCGATTGGTTTCAGATCATGACTACATGATGGCCATGGCAAACACCTTGTTCCGCTGACTTCCAACCATTCGCGGACTATTTTTTCCGTGTGAATGGAGGCATTGTCTTGTTGGAAAATAAAGTTTTTATCCGTCTAGAGCATATTCGAGCATCTCTCTGAATTTTTCACCATTCATTTTGGGTGGTAGCAATATCAAAGTGATTTTTCCATGATACCTAAAAGGATCTCAAACCATCGCACTTCCACCTCCGGAGTGCCGGGTCATTTTCACTGCTTTTTCGTCTAGCAAATGATACCAATAAAAACTTAAATTATCGGGACAGTTTGCTTCAACACTTGCTACACTCTTCTTACAGTTACTGGAAGTTCCAACTTGCGCCTTACCTGAGTTTGCGTAAAATAGCTTGGTCGACGGGATCATCTAGCAGAGTCATAATTTTCACCCAAATTGGGTTTGGCCAGTATCTTCCAGTGTGTTAAAGAAGTCATTCATTTAAAAATTCTTTCAAGAACGAGCAATAGCCTGACAATCACAAAGAATGCGTTCAATATTCTCCAATATACTTATGTCCTATACCTATGGGGTATGGCTAAATCAAGGTTGAATAATTATTATCATTTCGAATTACTAGGAGTTCGAGTCATCTGTGAATTAACCGTTAAAATAGTTTAAATAGAAAACAACTTATCAATAATCTGAAATATTTTAAGATAAACACAATAGCCGTGTTTTATTATCCCCGTGATCTGATCCGGGATAATAAATCACAGCTAGTGTCTTTATACTCAAGTATTTCGTTATTGTATTAGTATTTTAACAAAGTACTATTCGGTAAAGAATAGGTACTATGTACTTGTTTTAAAAAATGGAAATATTTTATAGGGGAGTACAATCATGACGAGGGGAGGACGGGAGTATAGTGTTTGATAGGGTAGTACGAATACTCCCTTAGTACTCACTTCGGCAGCCCTGCGCCAATCTGTCTGTCTCTCGTACTTGTTCTTCTTATTATATATAAAAAAAATCGCAATTCGTTTATAAAACAGATACGTTCTAAGTGACTTTATATTATCATGATTAGTCTTTATATTAATTTAAAATTATTATAATTTAACTAAACATGTCCAAAAAGCAGCGAAGGAGATAATGTTAAGGCATTTGAATTAACGCAGTAAAACCTCAAATATGTCTCGAATTGAGAAAAGAACATTTATTTTATCTAATTTTAACCACATTACATTATGGTAAATCTGAGTGGATATATGACGCATTAAAGTATATTAATGACCCACTTAATAACTAATTCATTGTAATTTCTCACAGTATGGAACCGAAAACCCCAATGTACCTTACAACAGGTAACTGATTCATCATACGCATTACAATCAATATTTATGGTCATTTCGAACTTGAATTCAAGTCAGTAATTCATCCAGTTTTAAAAGATGGTGATTCAAATTGATATGATGACTCTAAGGATAGTATTTATCATTTTGTCATTCATAAATGTGCAAATTCTTAGAATTAAACAGCGACCACAAATTGTTCGAATTGACTACAACACAGACCGATTAGGGAAATTTAGGATAACGATCGATTTCTTTAATGCATTATTTGACATTCTTTTTCTTTAAACAGAAATGAATCTGCTTATTATTAACATATCTAAATGTATCCATTCCACATCACATGTTGACAGGTTCGATGTTAAGTTGTTCGACACCCAGTCCCCCTTTTAGTGTCGAGTTAGTCACACCTGTTACACCAAAAAATAACCATTAACAGACAACTATATTACTCAATGAGTAAGGATTTTTTTCTCTGGCTACATTTCGACATTGAACTTGACCCAACGTTGACTAAAACTACATGCACGTCACAACTTATCGTTTTCCATCGCTAAACGAGATTTAACCGGTCCCAAACGAGATAATCACGTATTAGACAGCGTTTTTTTTTTTTTATTGGGGAGGCCTTATTTGTTTGGTTGCCAGAAGTAGGTATATATATTCATATGGTATTAAACGAGTATATATAAGACTGCCAACTTGATGGATAGTATCGTTTAGATATCAGATTAATATTGTCAGTTGTTTTGTTTGGAATTATGAAGTGAATAATTTGTTAAGTTCATGTTCATGTTGATCATTGAATCATTTGGGTAATTTTTTTTTCTTCTATTAGTATACATACATACATCTTTTGTATAGACATATGTATGTACATATGTATGTAATATTATTCTTTCAGGATTTATGTACATATTCATAATATGAAAGTTTTCGTAGTTCAACCATTCTTCAAAAGAGAATGTGCTTAGTGAGTTGATCTACCTACTCAGACTCACGGTAGGTATATTACCCCGGAAATTGCCAAATGGCCTATATCGTATTCCTTGGTGTTAATGCTTTGAACTGAATAAATGATTCGTAGAAAAACATTAAAGACGTTCAAAATTATTCAAGAGATAAAATTATTCAATTGTTATATCATCGACTGAACCGATTTTGATGCAACTTTTTTTTCTTCTTGCTAGTTACGGAGTTTCGTTGTGAATATTTGAGCTCAGCGGAGTTGGGAAGTATCATTTTGTATTTAACATTCGGAAGAAACAATACTCAATTTTAGAAGTCTCGTAGGTACTCGTATCTTAGCAAGAAACGTCAAAATACCGTAAACTGCCGAGAATCTACATATGTACATTTGTTGATTTTTCGAGTTTTTATATTTTAACGATTGTTTTGAAAACCAAAACTTGTTTTAAGACGTAAATTAATAAATAAATAATCAATAGGTAGTCTGTCTGTCTCTCGATTTTTATTTCGAAATAAAATTTCAAAGTATGTATTCACGCTTCATGCTTCAACAATGTAAAATAAAAATTGCGTCTAAATTGCTAGAAAATATATAATAAAAAATTCTTAAAGTTTAAACAACTAAAAATAACTGATTCTTGTTATTTGGAACAAATTGGCTGAAGTTCAAGTTTATATTTCAAGTTTGTTCCTTTTGTTAGTTTTTAAGTTTTTTTTTGTTGGATAAGATCCAAGATATTATATCCACAGTCACAGACTCAGTTTGTAATTAGCTGGAGAATAAAAAAAATGTATAAAGAATATGAAAAAAGGAATTGGAACACACAGATATCCAAATAATTGGACAGGTTTGCTCTACAGATAAATTGGACAGGTTTATTATTGAAGCACACAGTTTTTCAAATTATTATTCATTGTTGCAGCCTTTGTATAAGTATTTTAAGAATTTAATTTATTTTGTAAGTAACCTAGTCTCTATGAACGCGGGAGGCACTTTCGTCGTGAAGTATATCTAGGTTCGCGTGTGAAATAATTATTAAATATTTACAAATTTAATAAATTGTACCTTCTGGAACTTAGGGCTTAAGACATAAAGGCCATCAATTGACAAAGTTAAAAGCTCTTAATATTTTCAGATTTTCTATTTAAATTTTTTTAAAGATCACTTTTATCAATTTACGATCCAGCGAATATTAACTTAATATTTTTAAATTCGTTCTTTAGCACCTCGGATGTTATAAGAAGAATATTTTAAAAATGAATCTTAAAAATGTTTGAATCAAAAATTCAGTTCTTTTTTCATCCTTCACTTCCTCACTTTTTTTTTAATATTAATATTAATAATAATATTAATTAATATTTTTTTTAATATTCAAAACTGTCCTTACAAGCACGACAATCATCACATTTGTATTTTGAAAATTACATCTTACCATCTCTCCATCTGGGAACTGTGATAAACAATTTATTTCCCCAGTGTTCGACTCCGACTGGAAGTGCATTTTGTGGTACATAATCTCCAACTGCTATTGCCTGATCCTTCAGCCTGTCATTGGGAAAGGCGAAGTCCAACTGTGTCCAACTGTAGCGCTCCTGCAGTTTGTATGTCGCGAAACTTAAATCCACACAAAGTAAAAGGACACCACCAAACAGGGAGCCCCACCAACTGGCTAAGTTCAATTTCATTTTTCAATATTTTGTTATTCACTTTACATATACACAACGGTTAAAACACTTTGTTTTTATTATTCCAATTTATGAAGCACTTGTCGTTATTGATTGCCTGATGAGAAGGATCTAAGGCTGCTTATGTCCCAGCCGTGACTGTTGTCCATAAGTACTTAGCCTCGAGTTTTATTAACTCCCCACTTTACCGCCACCGACGTCGCCAATTAGGGGTACATAATATTCCATTAAATCGAATCCAACCTGCCTTAAAATATAGTAGGTAACATTAGTTTCTGAATCGAATATTCAATTGAACGGTAACAGCGTAAAAATGTACAGGTACAGCAGCGTGCAGACGGTTTCGTTGTGATGGTTGTGCGATGGTGGTGCACACTTGTAGCTGGGTTTAAGCGAAGAGCTAAAACACCAATGCGATCCAAAATAAAGAGTCGCCTGGGAGACTGTAAAGAGAAAACCAACGGAACAGACAAGAAAAAGAAGTAAAAACAAAAAAGTAAACAACATTGAAAGTGAAAAAAAATATGTCGCTCAACAGGTTCAAGATGATTACTAAGATGGCATTTTTTTTTTTGAAGATAACAATGCAAATATACTGTCATTATAATGTACGTTCGTCACGTGGTCCGTTTGGTGTTGGAAAAGTCACTTGCAGATATGTAATTTGTGCATCAACGAATCTTGTTTTCATGTCCAGTGATGGATTGTTTAATTTCCTTTTAATACATAACCGGCAGTTGATTCAATCACATTAACAATACTAAATAGCAAGCCCAGACGTGTTTGATAAATGCCGTCTATGACGAAGATCTGCAATTATTGTTAGAAACCAGACTAACAGGGGCAAGGTTTATCCAAGAATAAGTAAATTAGTGTCTGCAGTGAAACGAAAGTTAAAAATGACGATTTCGAATTTCCATTGAAAGAAAAACTATGCAGTCGATTCCGTATATGACTCAAATGACTCGGAAACGAGGGGAAAACCTACATCCGAAGAGGAAACTGTGCACATTCAGTGAAATAATAGTCGGAGCATTGATTAAAAATATAAATATTTTGTCTTTAATGTGAAAATCTTCATCAACGATAGATTTGAACTTTTGATTAAATTTTATTATAATTTTTAGATATTAGAAATACAGTGAGAAGTTTTGTCAAGAGTTTGTAATGTTGTTTACCTATTGAAAGTTAAACATTTTTACATCGATCTAGTAGTACTTAAGCTTGATTGGTATTAGAAAGTAGTAGCGTAACGACTACAATTATTGGCACCCTTAAGGAAAATTTTGACTTTGATTGGCCACAATTTTACTGTTTTTTGAGTTATGATAAACATTTTTATACTAGCGTATTATTTAAAAAAATGTTTGTTGGTTAATATTATTAAATATTTAACGTGTAAATAAAAATATACTATAAAATTCAAATAAAAATATGCTTACCAATAACTTTAACTATTGGCACCCAAAAAAAGTATAATTATTGGCAGTGCTAATAATTGTAGCTCAATACGATGTAACTATTGGCACACCCTGCCAATAATTGAACCGTATTTTTTTTCGAACCAATTATTGGCACCCTTTTTATTAATGCTACATTGAATTAATTTACATAAACTGTTTAAAAACATCTTATTTCTTACATTAGTATGTGAAATAAATACAGTTTTTATTAAAAAATAGTCAATTTCGCAATTTCGGGAATTTTATTTTTTTTACGTACACAAAGTTTCAATTATAAATTGCTACTATAGATTAATTGCTGTTATTAAAATAATGGCACAGAAATGTGAGGAATAGATGTAGATTTTGAAAAAAACATTAAATGGACTTGTTCGGACTAAAGGATAATAAGAAAATCCCTGTTAAATGATGGGGTGCCAATAGTTGGGACAAAAATTTGGGGTGCAAATAGTTGTAGTCGTTACGCTACTCGTTGCCTATATCCAAAATAAAATCCCTTTTGTTATCTGAACGTAGGCGTTTTGATTGAGTAAAAATATTGCCTTTTAAAGTGTAACCGCATTGCATTGACTACAGGGTTTTTTTTTTTTTGAGGTATAGAACTTCCAAAGGGGATAACTTTTGAAACTAGCTGTCATACTAATGAAGTGAGTTTGACTTTTTTTTTCATTATACTTTGGTAAATCACCATGCAAAGACTTACACCGGAACAACGTTTACAAATCGTGGAAATTTATTTCCAAAATTCGCGCTCTGTTTGCTGATTCAACTGGCAGTTGAACCAGATTTTTATCGTCAAATTATCTTCAGCGATGAGGCTCATTTCTGGCTTAACGGGTATGTAAACAAGCAGTATTGTCGTTTTTGGAGTGAGAACAATCCTCATGACACTCTTGAGACTCCATTACATTTCAAGAAAATCACTGTTTAGTGCGGTTTATATGCCGAAGACGTCATCGGCCCATTTGTCTTTAAATCCGAAACCGATCCCAACATTACCGTGAATGGCGAACGTTACAGGCAAATGATTCGTGATTTTTTTATTCCTCATGTCATTGCGCAAGATGGCGTCACATGCCATACAGCGCGTGCAACCATGACTTTGTTGAGCCAAACATTTGGTGACCGAATCATCTCAAGAAATGGACCTGTGAATTGGCCACCTCGTTCGTGTTATTTGACACCTTTGGACCACTCTTTGTGGGGGTACGTCAAATCTCTGGTCTATGCTGATAAACCAGCAATGATTGATCATTTAGAAGCCAACATTCGACGCACTATTGACGAAATAAGACCGGGTATGGTCGAAAAAGTGCTGCAAAATTGGACCGAGAGGATGGCGTTCATAAGACGTAGTCGCGGTTGCCATATGCCAGAAAATTTTTTTTAAACATTAAATGCCATGAAATTTGTGAGCTAATAAAGCCAAAATGTTGGTCATTCCATTGAATTTGTTGTGTTTTATTTTTAAAAAAACTCCTATGCCTCTAAAAGAAACACCCTATATTATTAAATATTCAAGCTCATTGGTGCTAAGATTTCGAAATGCGAAGGTGATAAAAATTGGTTCAAATAGGAACAACAACGTCTATTCTACCGGAAAAGAAGAATATAGGCATGCCTCTTACAAGTTATCACTCAAACTTGACAGTAAAAAAAACAACAATGTTAAGTGGGACGATTGTTCCACTTGCCTTGCCACCAGACAGATCTGGGTTAAACTGGATCCAAACGGTGCAGGGAAATAACTTCACGGGCAATAACTTCACATGGGAAATAACTTCACCTCGAGTGGGAAATAAATGCAAATTTTTGATGTGAAGTCGAAAATCTGTGTAAATTGTGCGGACAACTCCAATATACATATGAAAGTGTAAGGAAAATAAAACATATCTATATATTTAAAAACAAAAATATAAATTAAAATAAATAAAGCGGACCAATGTATTTTTATTTATTTTAATAGTTGTCAACGTTGTGTTGTTGTCTTTAATACAATTTTAATAAAAAGAGGATGTCCTTAGTCTTTGCATATTACATAAGTATGTATATGAATGAACGACTATTTTCTTTAGTAAAACATTTATTTCCAGAATTAAATGAGGAAAAAAATGTTAAAACACTCATGCAGAATAAATAATAGTTTCCATTGAGTTCAGCATTTAGGCCAAATTCAATGTGGTTGTGTAATGTAAGACTATTATTGGAATGGTTACAGGGTAGAGCCAGGCCTTAAGCATAGCCTGACTGTCACTACAAATGCGAATATTTTGCCCTTAACACATGTTCTTTAACCCTTCTGTCAATGGAGGCTTCGCCACCTTCCCATCAATGGAATAGGTCTGGCTGGACCTTAATACATTTTGTATGGAAATTTGTTATTTTGCACATGTTATTGATTTTTTTGTGGTTAAAAGTTGTTTTTAAACATAAAAGTGATATTACAAAGTATTTTGTTGATTTTCACACTTATGACATTTATGTAATGGAGTACTGTGTTGTAAGTAGACAGGCTTTTCGCATGCAGTGCCTACAAATCTGTTTTTCCTTTCCATTGGATCGTTTACTTTGCAAATTCTGCACTACTTTACTGGGCCGTTGATGTCTGGCTACTACAAGGTTGTAGAATACTTTATTGTGACGGTGCTCCAAAGAAAGTTTGAAAGCCATTTCGAACGAAAAACAGTCCTATTATCTTTGGATGGTTCATCCTTGCTTCGATCTGGGGATAACTAACTACTCAATCAAATAATGCAGAAATTGTCGATATGCATTGGTTTTTTTTAGCTCTCACATAATTTACGTTTTCACTTACTTACTTAGTTGGCGCTACAGCTCGAGGTGAACCTGGGCCTGCTTCTCGCAACCATTTGTGTGTGCGTGCTATATTTTTGCACGAATGGAAGGGACCTACAGTTTTTTGCCGACTCCGAACGGCGAGTTGAGAAGCTCAATCGTGACAAATGATACTCTTTAATGCTTGTCAGACATTCGAAAGAGGTGGGCACTGTGAAAAACTTTTAGGTGTTTGCGGCGGGATTCGAACCCAAGACCGCTGGCTCAGTAGTCCGACGCACTAACCACTTGCGCTACGGTGCCCACGTTTTTATAAATTATAAAAGATGCCAATGCTGCGACATCCAAAATACTGTAGAAAAAAGCTAATAACCATCGCTTCGTGTGTCGTTTGCATGTACATATATTCTCCCAACATTTGGTCCATGACGTCCATGCCTACTTTGTGTTTGTTGTAAAACAGAATAGCTTGTGGCTTTTTTGTTTCACCAACTGTGTCATTGTGTGTATTTGGCCAATCAGCACCTTCTCGCAAAAAATTTACAGCTCTCTGATTTACAATCAAAAAAGAAATGCTCAAGTGACCGAATGTATACGCCATAAACATCAGTAATTAGCGAAAACCCACTGGTAATAAATAATACTCGTGTGCATATTTGTGCACGGTAATAAATATGTTCTAAATAAATTACAAAATTATATACTGTGATGGACAAAAGTTTTCACACAAAGTCGTTTCCAAAGTAAAACAAGCATTTAAACAAAATCAAAACAATATTTTTAATTAATTCTTTTAGGAAAACAATTATTCAATATTAAGCTATATCGCAACATAGTAATAAAAAAAAAAGAATATTAACTTTTTTCAAAAAAATATCAAAATACATTAAACTTCACAATTTAGGGTGGACAAAAGTTTTCACACAATGGAGTGTAAGTGGCGCATTAGAGAGACATCATAAGTTACATGTTATATACTGCTGTTATTTTTTAATTTGTAACACGGGGAAGTCCCATTTAATGTTTAAGTAGGAATAAAGTATATTTATATATTTCATTTATTTATTTGCAAAGTGATAATCGTGGTCATGGGTCGTCGGCAGAAGGAAACAACAAAAGAAGAAAGAAAACTAATTTTAGAACTACAAAAACAAGGTAAATCGTATACTGATATCGGCGAAATAGTAGGAAGAAGTCGGTTCACAATTTGCAGTATTATAAAACGTTTCAAAAATGATGTGGATTTTGAAAGTTCCGAACGAACTGGTCGCCCTAGAAAACTGACCTCAAGAGAAGAGATGCAAGTTGTGAGAGCAGTTCAAAAAAAAAAAAAACCCAAGACTATACATCATCCGAGCTAGCAACACAGATTAAAGGTGATTTTAAAAAGGATGTTCGCCCCAAAACGCTTCGAAGAGTTCTTCATCGCGCTGGGTATAATGCACGGGTTGCCAGGCAAAAGCCACTCATAAGCAAAACTAACAAGAAAAAGAGGTTAGAATTCGCGAAAAATTTTGAAAATAAGCCCAATGATTTTTGGAAGAATGTTTTGTTTTCAGACGAAAGCAAATATAATATATTTCAATCCGACGGAAGGATGCTCGTGTGGAGAAAACCCAATACAGAATTGGATTTAAAAAATATTACTGGCACAGTAAAACATGGCGTTGGGGGGAGTTATGGTTTGGGGCAATTGAAACAAATCCTTCAACTTGAGTGGCTAAATATTACGGCTGAATATACGAAAAAACTTGCTGAGTCGATGCCTTAGAGATTAAGAGCGGTCATCAAGCATTAATGTTTTTTTTTTTATTATTTTAAAAGAAGTAAATATTCTTATTTTTTTGATTTCTGTGTTGTGATAAACCTTGATATGTAATAATTGTTTTCCTAAAATAATTAAATGAAAACATTGTTTTAGATTTGTTTAAATGCTTGTTTTACTTTGAAAATGACTTTGTGTGAAAACTTTTGTCCATCACAGTATTTTGTTCATTTATGATGCGATTATAAAAACTAACTCTCTGGCAGACATATGGAAGTAAAAAAAAACGTCTTTCCGGATGAAATATGAAGTAAATAGGTTTCTCCATACATGGTCTGGCTAGACCTATTCCACTGACTCTAGGGGTTGTTTTGGAAAATCCTTGTTTTTTTTTGCACCCACTTACACCTATAAAATATTGTCTACACTAAAGCATTAAAAATATGAATGCTGACAAAGTCAGGAAACTTGGTAATGATAGCTACATAATTAATTAGAAAAAAAAATGGTTTTGAAAGTGCTAAAGGTCTGGCCAGACCTAGTCATTGACAGAAGGGTTAATATGAAAGGATATCATAAATTTCTGTTTGGGAAACAGATGAAAATCTTTCTTATGACAAGTAAAGTCTAATTTTGTCGCATTCCACGTAGATGCGATCTGCACTCGGTTTTGGATCCATTCGTAGAGATACGTTATTATTTTATTTTGTTCACCGCATCGTTCACTGCGCATAATAAGCTGGTGATTAATTGTAAATTGGCTATTTGCATATATACATATTTCTAATTTTCAATTAACATCAACTCAGCAGTTGACCAATTTCAGAGCCTCTATAAAATCTGATAACTCACTTACATATATTCAAATTTTTCTCATCAATAACATAAAAATGTAAATTTGGCAAACATTTTTAAAAACCTGTCGTGAACAACCTAGGTATCGGAAACACACCTTTTCTTTTGTTTTAATCGCTTTGTTATGAGGGCGCGGGTATATTAGCTTAGATGCATTAAAATTAATTTCCACATGTGGCACCTTCATAATATACCATTTAAATTCATTAACATTGCCAACAAGCCACCTCTAAAGTGTAACACCAAACTAATTGATCTGGTAAAATTAAACTAAATATCAAAGGTAGATATACTCGTATTCAAATCACAATTCTTCAGACTCACAATGAAACTAGACTGGAATACGTGCATCTTTGTGGATTGTGAAATGAAACTCCCCTCATTGCATAAAAATTGCGCAATCCATTGGATTGCCAAGTGCTAATAAGTAGCAGTGAGGTGGAAAAAGGAAATTTCTCATGTACGTATAATTACAAATTAGCTATAAAAATGACGTATTTTAGACAAGTTTAACTTTTATCCTCATATGGTTAACTAGATATTGTATTTAGCTATAGTTGCGTGCATCTATGACTTCCTGTTTCTTTGCAATAAACATTGCGATGACTTTTCCTTGAGATCTTATTTTCATTAAAAAAATGAAAAATGAAAATCGTGTTGGAAAGTAAAATGGTATGCGCACTCAAACTATGAGTGGACATGACCATTATCATTACATGACATAATTATAAATTGCAAAATTCAGTTTGTCATTATAAATTGGTAAATGTAAAAAAAATAAATTGAAATAACTGACCTTGCAGTCATATTCGATAATCGATATGCTCTGTTTGTTAATGCACTTCCATCTAGTCAAACAGAACGCTAATCTTTAAGTATTTGTTGTACCTTTGTATGATTTATGGAAAGCACTCTGATCTACCTTTTCTCTGCTACGTACTATTTATCTGTGGGGACAAGTTATGGTACGTATATTCAGTGATCATGATTACATTGAAGTTATTTATTTGGTACTCTCTTTGACTGCTGGTAGAAAAGCTGCATCATTAGCAGCTAAATTAGCATAAACGCAAACATGTACCGCCAATGAATAGATAAGTGGATAGACTTTAGAGCTAATAAAATCACTTGAACGATAGTAAATGATTAACGAATATGCATGCAGTTGATTCGTAAATTTGCAGATATATATTTACTACAAGACGAACACAGTAGCTATTCAGGAAGTGCGATAGTGTTGCCCAGATTGCTGAGAAAGTGAAAGTGGGGAAATCTACGAAAATACCTATTTTTTATTTTTTACTACAGCGGACGCTCACAAATTAGAACTTTCGGTATTTCGAATCTTCCAGAAATTCGAACCTGAGTTTTTAATACATTGAATGCTCTGAAATTAGAACTTGAGGTTTTCTTTTTTTTAGCTTTGTACACATAGGGGAATCCCCATTTTTGTATTTATTCTGCTTCAACAAGGCAAAAATAAAAAGGGGAATCACTAAATTGTATATGTGGTGATTCCCTTCGCGTTTTTTTTTGTCATACACAGGTACATATTTGCTTATACGCCTGTGAATATTTGATTCGCATGTACATATTTGGCTCAGTCTCGGTCAAAAAGTGAATGTAATTTATTAAACATGTCAAATAAACGTAAAAAAAACACTGTCTCTGGAAACGAAAGTTAAGATTTTAAAAAAGCTTGATGAAGGCGTTGAAGGGAATCGTTTAGCTCTAGATTTCAATGTGACAAAATCTGCCATCAGCTATATAAAATCGAAGACAGAAGCGATATTATATGCTGTTTCCAACACCTTTCAAGAAGCAGAAACTAAATCTTTACACAGCGCTGAATATCCGGAAAGTCTTCTTTTTGAATGGTTTTTAGTTCTTTTCCACTATGCACATGACCGATCTTTTGGCACTTCCTAACGATATCGTTGTATCAAGTTCAATTAAACAAAAAAAAAAAAAAAAACAAACAAACATTACTGATTATATGCTACAAAAAGATTAATTGTTAATTAATAAAAGAGATTTTTGTGAAAATAATAAATTTCGGAGGTAGTTTCACTCTTTTTTTCCTTTTTAAGTGAATTAAAAAAACCTCCAGAAATTAGAACATTTCGGAAATTAGAATTACCCCAGGAACTGGTTCTAATTTCTGAGCGTCCGCTGTATTGTACTTGAAAGATGCACAGCATAGGAGTCTTCCATCCTCTTCAATCTCTGACGCGCTAGTTTAGACCTTAAGACAAAACATTATTGTCCATTCCATCGATATGGCTGGCCATTGAAGTTGACGTGGTCCATATCTTGTTAAAACTCATATAGTTTACGACTGTCCGCTTAGATGAAATTAATCTGATGATATCTGTTAATATTATTAATGAAGTTTGACAAATCAACTAGATACTTTAAAAAAATTCCTACGTTCTTGACTATTGCCCACTAGTAATTAAGGTATGAAACACTCTTGCAAACGAGTTGGACAACAAATATGAGTTCACTTACAGAAACAGGATCTACTCGTATCACTGATTTGTTAATATTTGCGCTTATAATAAATTATGTAGAATTGCTTTGAGTCCGCCATTAGTATGGTAACCCAAGTATTCCATATCCAAGTGCAAAAAAAGATTTATCACTTTGAATTTGTATAATATTTCATAATATCTAACTCATTACCTCAAACTGTCACATAGATTAGATACGTTCATTAACACTTGGCCTACTACATGTACATGAACATATGTTTGTGTTTAGGTTTATTTTGATTTTACTTTAACCGTTACATCGGTTAAGTCTACACCATACATACAAACCAATCTAAATTATTTATTAAAGGTGTGTCCCTGTCCTGCAACTGTCAGTTAGGCTTCCGCCTACGCTCTCAGTATAAGGCGCCTGCAATCACAACGGCTAATATAGATAGACAACAGACAATGGACAAGAATGAGGGAATGCCAATTGGTAACAAAACATGTCATGAATCACTCAGCTCCACTTGAGTTGCTGTTGGTCAGGAACTTATGGATACACATTTTCTCTAAAGATTGCGTAGTCAAAAGTTATGAAATAAAATTAATGATTTATTGCTCACCAGACTACGCTGTTCAAGGTGCAAGCTGTCAATAGTAATGTTAGCCTCCACTAACTAATTTGTTCCAAAAAAATAAACGCCTACCGAATTCTAAGTTTATTCCTTCGTGTCAGTTGGTTAATTGAACTTAATCTTACACCATGCTGACTGCAAGTCTGGTGCGCTGCATTTCATTTAAAAATTACACACCGACTTCAGAGATACACGTAGAAATTCATAGGAACTAATGCGATCGGGGTTTCGGCATAACTTCAATTTGTGTTGTTTGTAAGTTAAATCAATCAATTTCGGTGTAATTCATAAGCCCCCGGGGATGGTATTTTTCTATCCAACTACGAATGTCCGACGAGTTATGCTTGCTTTGGCAAATTTGCGTAGCAGCAGGCATTATAAATAAAATCAAAGACTAAGGCAACTGTGATTGTGTGCGGCGACCTTCAAGCTAGATCAAATTTATGTCTTTTGTAAAAGCACTTACGCACATTCGGTTTTTTTCTTTTCTATTTTTCATTTTAGTTTGATGTCGATCAGTGGAACTGTAGCAATTATGAAAGCCTATTAGAAGCATAATACGGCTTAAAGCATAAAAATATAAATTCATTTTTAACAACTTTTAGTCGACTGCTGATTTGTTTCGGATGTGAATGGGGAAGTGATCTTAAGTTGATCTTCGATTAAATTTTCCCTTAGGCTAGTTGTTATATTATTTGCTTATTTAATAAACATACATTCACATGTGCATATACAATGTATTTCAATCAAAAATAATCACACATTCTAATTGAATGGAATATTGACGCATCTCGCGTTTATCTTAGTCCATTACAAGCAAGAGAATCAGAATCAATGGCAATGGCCCTTAGTAATAAACGAATTTAAACTCGAGCGATGGTGTCTTTCAAACATTCCTTCTCCTCCACTGTCCAGTTTCGGGTCCTTTCACGTTTCTAAAGCCTAGTGCGCTGCTGATGCGAAACGAAAAATCCCATACAAATTTCGTCGTGATTTTTGTTTTGTAGTACGCTGTTCCGCTGCGAAATTATACTGATGATGATTGTATTAGATAAATCTCTCCACTCAGTTTTCGTACAGAATTTATTGTCCGGTACATTAATTCCTTGCGAAATTTTGACGTTTGTATTTTATTCGTATTTTATATTTTCGGTTTCGTGTTTGTGTTTGTTTTTTTTTGCGCTTTTTTTGTGCGGGATAGTTTTATAGCGTCGAGCATAGTTTGTGCACAAAAGACAGCCAACATCATTCTTCCGCGATGGAGCCAGAACTGAAACGGGCTTTCGTAGTCATCTTTTCCGCGCGATTACGACCGAAGAAAGAACTCGTACACATTGATTCTCGGCCATGGGGATGGAAATTGGAATGTGATTCCTTTGCAGAGCGTTGCAGTTTCCTCCAGAAGCATGTTAATGTACATATTAGCCGTGTTTTATTATCCCCGTGATCTGATCCGGATCAGATCAGAATAAAAAAACAAACTAGATCAAAGTTCTGTATTGTGGTGATTGTACAAGCTAAGTTCAATTTGACATTTAGTGCAAAGTTGCCATGCGAATGAATATTTTCTTTTAAATGAAAATTGAATGCGCTTGTTTTTTTTTTTTAGGAGGAAATTGTTAATTTTGATTAACAGATACCGAATGAGAATAATATTTTGTAACTATAATTTCAGTTTCACATCGCTTAGATATCATTATGAGCAGAAAAATTAATTTATTCGAACAAAATAACATTAATGATATTTGGATTGCCAATAATATTTTTATATTCTAATCTGGCAACATTTACCCTTGGCAATTGTCGATAATACAGCAACATTCACAAACGAAAGTATACCATAGTGAGAAATAGTCGAACTAATTTTTGGATCACGAAAATTGATCTTGACAAGAAGCAAGATCTCGGATTGTTGTTGTAATGCACACAAACTTATTTGTTGATCTGATCCGGATCAGATCATGGGGATAATAAAACACAGCTATTGTGTTTGTGTTGTGTTTTTCGTTTTGTTTGTCAATGAAATATGGAGTCTTATAGTTTTTTTTAAATTCAATTTAATTTTTTTGCTTTTTTTCGCTTGTCGCCTGTCACTAGTCAGTTTTTTTCCAAGCAGCTGATTGAACTCTCCATACATTTTTTTTGGTCGATATTTCGCTAGCTTTTCGCACTCGATTTGAAGACCACAGGAAAATTTCGTTTCGCATCAGGAGCGTACTAGGCTTAAAAATAAAATTCTATAAACTTACCACATTAGAATTTGCCATTTCAATTTGAAATTGAAATTTGAATATTTTTATCTGTCAAAGTCAGCTGCCTTAGTTCACAATAACGAAAATGTTAAATTGAGTCACAATAATTACGTTAAATGCGACATTTGTTAAATTTGATTTATTACTACGGAACGTTAAAAGTAGCTTAGCTACAACTAACAAAATTCGACTTTAGGAGTAACTTTAAGGATTTCTATTTCTAAGGGTCAAAACGTTTACATAATTGACTTAGAACAAAGAGTAAATGCAGTGGCTTCCGCATACCTATCAAAGATTAAAATCATCGATCTTGTTCGCACATTTCCGTACCATATCCGATCGCCTTTTCTCTATAGAATGTACCTATAATTCGATAGAATCACGATCTCAGACCATATCCATAATTTGTTCGTCAATATGAATCACACTTGTAAACAATCTCCCTCTATTTGTGCATCAAAACCACCTGAAATTCTCAAAAAATACCATCACTGCAAACGAGACGGTTGCTTGCTGTTATGTCGGTTGTTTTTGTCACTTTTTGTAATGATTGCTGCCTTCTGCGGATGCGCCAGTGTGTAATTTGTTTGTGAAGCTTAGGGGTAGCGTGCTTGTATTGGAAATTTATGGACATAACACTGGCAGTAATTGGTGGTAAAGTACGGAAAAATTTTCTACAGGAGTCCTGGGCACCACCCATAAATCTATGTCGCGCCGATCTGTCTGTCTCTCGTTCTTGTTCTTCATGTGAACGCGCTGTATATTATGTGGGTGTTCATAACCCCTTTAGTGTGTGTGAATTATATAAAAAAAAATATCAGCGGTTGACAGAAGGAGTGAAATCAGGCCTAACTGTAGGAGAAGTCCTCACTATCCTATTTATGACGCTTCTTTCTATGAAAACGCTTCATTCAAAAATGAAAACCAATAAATAAATTCAAGCATTTATATTATAAAAGTGCGTATTAATTACAATATTGAACTGAAATTATAAACTTAGATAAATAATACCTGTTGCTTATGTCACTCCACTTTATCTGAGTTCCACTGAACTTTTTATTTTATTTTGTTCACTTGACAAACACGTCTCTACCCACTCCAAAAGATATCGGTACTTTGCATTTTTACACTCTGAGCATAAACATGAAAAGGATAATGTCTGAAAAGTGACCATATAGTGGAAAAGACCCATACAGTGAAACCTGTCTAGTTGGTCACATTTGTAAGTTGACCAATATTTAGGCTGCCGGTAACTAGTACCAACATACTTAGGCCTATAGAGGCCCATTGTGATACAAGAGATCTTGGGGATGTTACTCATGAGAACCGATTGGAGTTTTGTTTGAAAAGAAAAAGGCTTCCCACGTCTTTTTGTGCTAAGTCGCTGAGATCGTCGAAGAGTATTCTCCTGGGTGTAGTTTTCTTCTACGGGAAAGAGCTGCGCATGAACAGAGGAGATGTGTTGGGCTTTCTTACTCTTCTTCATCTCTGCAACTTCTACAGAACTCATTTGAAATGATACCAAGCCTAGTTGCATGCTTGTTTATAAGGCAGTGTCCTGTAATGACACCAACATACGAAGATTTCACTGTACCTAAAAAAGGGTAATATCTAAGTAGCTAGCTAAAAGTTATTTTGTTGAACAAAGACTTCAAATATTAAGCCTGCTCTGGAGCTGCATAAAATTGTATCCAGTGGCTAATTTTTGACATTTGTATATACGTATTAAATAGTAAAAGAGAGGACGAGAGCTTTGTGTTTGTTTCGGTTTTCCCAATCGATCGTCCGTTACGAAATGGAGCAAAACTAGTGTTCACATACGATGATGGGATAATTAAATTTTTTTGGTATCTATCACCAGACCGATTCTGATGTAGGAGTATGGTGGAACGCGAGGACGAGGAGGAGGACGAAAATACCATTCATCTTGTCCCCAATTGCAGGTACTCACTGGCCATTGCTTCCTAACCTAACCTAACCTAGGGCTAGGAGCTAAGAGTTAAATTATTCCTGGAGCTCGAAAGAAGTATTTCACAAAAATAACTTTAAGAATTATTTTTTATTTCCGGTTTTGTTGATATCTGTTTTGCTTTTTAAATTGACTTTATATTGATCACTTTTTTATTTATTTTTTTTGACACTGACTCTCACATCAACAATTTGGAGCCGTTGAGGGCGATCCCTTTTAGAGCTGTTGAGACGATACCGCTTCACACAATTGATCTCAAATATGAGTTCAAGCTCACCAGCTCTGACTCTGAGATTATGCTCATCTTTTTGCATCCGACCCGAAATATACAGTACATTATGGCGAAAATCATTGTCATGGCAAGTAACGAAAGCTATCACTCATATGACTTAAGATGGACAAACAAGAAATAAGCGCAGATTTTGCTAGCAATATACAGTAAAACCCGGCTAAGAACCACCCTCTTAGTACAAAACCCGTATAGCAACCTCGGTTTTTGGAAACCCTAAGTTTATAATGTAATATTCTTGTTAAGATCCCCTTTTAAGTACATATCGCTTAACTAAATTCCCTTTTTAAGTCTCATTGTTTCCCATTCTTTCGTCATAACTTAAATGAAATATCTCCCTCATAAATATCCTTTTTAATGAAGCACTGGAATCGAAGCAAAACAACGGGTAGTAAACTTAATCTAGTAACGTAATGTGATTAGTTCAGGTACTCTAGTAAGACTTTGACATTTTCACTTGCCTGTCACTTTTCGATTTTTGGTTGTGAAGATCTTTCGCTTTTTCGCGGTCTTGACTTGTTCGTGGATAAGTACTTCTGAGCAGCTCACGATGTTGGACAATTCCAATTAGATCATGAATGAAATAGAAAAACATACAAGATCACAAATAAGAAATGCATCAGCTGAGTGTAAAAGAGTGTCAATTTATTTTAGACACTTGTACTCAGTGTTACCGCTGAGAATTTTCAACAAGTCGCAAAAAAAGTCTCACCGGCTCACAAAAAGTCGCAATATGAAAATTCGCATATTTCTGATTGGGGATCTTATTCGGGATCACATAAATCCCAAAAAAGTTTTAAGTAAAAGTTTTGAGAAAAATGCGTTTTAATTTTAAACTTAAGGAGCATTAACATTTTTCTTCAATATTTTTATATGCTACTGAAATGCCTCTCCAATATGTACAAAACTACTTTTATAGCTATAATAGTTCATAAGTTATAAGTTATAACATTTAAAGTAGCTGTACCTTCAAATCGGAGTTGTCCCACTTCGACGGGTTATAACTTGGAGGGGGTGAAAATAGACCCTCACTGCCGTCCGATTCTTTGTTCGCCGGAACTTCAGAAATCTCTACTTAGAGGATTATACCTCTTAACTGGAACACCCTGTAGCTAAAAACATTTCGCAATGGAATGCAAAGGATTCATTGATTTGGTTTATAATTTGTTTGCATGTGTTTGGTTACGTGATAAAAATTCAGAAGTATGTTGCGCCTAATAGTGTATGATCAAAAAAAAAAAAAAAAAAAAACAGTAAAATAGATGTGTTCAAGATATTTATGTAAAAATAAATGCATTTCGACAAAAAAGTCTCAAAAAACTATTAAAAGTCTCCATATTTCTATGAATAGTCGCAAATTAGGGGTATTTTAAAAAAGTCGTATCAAAGTCTCAGAAGAGTAAAAAAAGTGCCAAAATGCGACTTAAGTCGCACAAAGGTAACGCTACTTGTACTTGTACTCTTATTCCAAACACACGCAACAAGCTTTAAATATTTACATTAGAATGGCCTTGCTTAAGTTCGTCGTCTGTCGATCTGTCTGTCTCTCGTTCGCGTCCTTCGTGTGCTCGCGCTGTGTGTAAACATTAAAAGGGTATTCATATCCCCTTTAGCGTGTGTAGATTATAAAAAAAAAAAAAAAAAAAAATGTCTTAAATCTTTGACCAGAGATACAAAATGTGGTGATAAGAAAGAGAAAAATTAACGAAGACTTGGGAATCAATCATCACATAACATAATATGTATGTATGTATGTACATATTCCAAAAAATAATTAAAGATAATGAATCTGTTGCAAGATGTGGGAGTAAAATTATATTTGAGAGAAGCAAAAGTATCAAAAAGTCAAGGAACTCGTTAAACAAACACGGTCTGTCTGCATTATTTTTTTTATCGAATTTTTGTTTAATAGTCTTATTTGCGGAGCCATATATGTACATACTTAGGTGGCGCTACAGTCCGGGGTGGACCAAGGCGGAGCCATATATTTACTCGTAAAAAAACATTCACATCTATGCAAATTGATTAATCCGTTTGACAGCAAAGCATTACAAAATTTACCTACTTTCAAGCATTCAAACATCCAAAATGCAAGTCTTATAAAACATTTCCATTCATTGAGATTCAGAGCTGGCCAAAATGGGCTAAGCAAGCAAAGCTATTTATAATTTCGTACTCCCCATTTTGACAGCTTTTAAACATTTATTCACGATGTTGTGGGTTATAACTAACATACATATATAAATAAATTTTGATTTGATCATTCAATGAGATAAACGAGTAATTGATTTAAATAAAAGAAGAGAAAGAAAAAAATTATGAACTTGCCAACCTTTTCTGAAAAAAAAAAAAAGTTTTAATAAAAGATGTCTGTCTTGATATCCTGTAGATACAGTGAATTTGGGTAGTTAAAGGTTTTTATACTCACTTTATTCCAATTAAAAAAGAAAAAAAACAACATTTAATTTTCTTTGGTGGCAGGGATTACACAACCAAAGACTTGTGGTCATATTCAGTGAAGGGGTAACAATAATTGTCAAGGTCATAGTTCTACAAATGACCGCCAAAACCTTTTGGAGCGTGTAATTGAAACACCAAAACCTAAAGACTCACCGCAGGAGATCAACAGAGCTTTGTGGTTTTGCAAGGTAGCACATAACCAATTCCTAATGTAAAACAATTCAGCAAAGCAAACAAAAAATAAATAAATATAAACTTGAAAGAAAAGAAACAAGGATGCTTAGTAAAACAAAAACCCTGTACTGATTTAGCAGTATTTCCTATAATGGGTAATCACCCGGTGCGCTTTTCCGCTGCATACAAGGCATTTCGCGTAACACAACCTGTGTGCATTTGATATGTTTGTGTACCGTTCAGCCAATTATTATGGGCATCTATAGACAACTCTGTGAAAACAATCAGCACATACTCTTGTTCACTCTGCCGATGTTTACAAGTTCAAGGAAGCGAGTAAACTTTTCTCTAATTAGGGTCCAAATCTAGTAAAACAGCTACTCTACGAGCTTGTTAAAAAAAATCGTCCCAACAACGGACGCACGCCAAGTTAACCAGCTCACTAGTTTTTGTATCTGTATCTTAACATTGTTATAAATTCATTTGTCTACAGAAGCATGACTTTTTTCTCTTCATCTTCTTTCCGTTTGAGTCGAAATGAAATTAATGGACAAATCTTGATTTGTTTTTTTTTTCTTTCAGCTGAGTTTAATGCTTATTCAGGTTTTATATCAGAAAGGGGGAAAGGAAGTAATGGTTAATTATATCTTTGTTGAATTAAGTGGCGGACCGGCAGCCTTAAATGAGAAACTACAATCGTAGTATACCTAATTGAAAAGTCAGTTGGGTGTCTATCGCTCAATTGAAGGTGGACGCACATTAAGTTTGCAATTGATAAGCTAAAATAAGCATTTCAATTAACCGCTATATGGTTCCGTGAAAATCTGTGTGACATCTACAGCTAGGTGATGAAAGTTGCATGTAATTTTATGTGTGCCCACATTCAGGCCTGACAGTTAGATGGAAAGATCAGAGATATGCATAGACAAACTTCGATGTGGTGGATGGAGTCTTTAAGCAAATTTAATAAGTATTATAACAGCTTTAGTTTGGCACGGAGAAATTCACATAGGATACGGTTTAAGAGTAAACATTTCTCTTTCCAACAAAATCACTTCTCAAGCTTTTTGACTATAAACAAACAGCCCCAAAGCTAATCAATAGACTGGATTGCAACATTAAAATTTTTAAAGTTCAAAGATTTAATCTAATTGGAGAACAAAAAAATGGATAGTTCAAGCGTCAAAACTTTGTTTATATATATTCTTTAGTAGCTTCGATATTATTGCTTTGGTTTTTTTTTATAGAATAAAAGATAAAAACTTAGATTGTATTATATGTAATTGGAAAGATTTTGTTCATCTAGAAGTAGAGGTAGGAAGTTATGTAGTTCTAAAACTGTTAATCGACATAAATAAATCTTTTGATTATTATAAAATATTTTAAGGTTTTTCATTTTTAACCTAATTTTTCGACTATGAATATTAGCCACAACTTATATCACATAATACCTGAGTACTTTTCAATGTATTGTACCTTTAGTGAGATTAGGTATTGTTTTGTAATAGGTTTCATACGAGAGAGCATAAAGTGTTTGAGAAGTTGTACTCCCCAGTATTTATATCAGTAAATTTTGTATGGACAGCGATTTAAATTGAATCTTTTCCCGGCTTTTTTTAAGTTTCACCCATTTTTTAATCCCAGTTAATTGATGTACATAGTTTAGAGAAAAAAATTTATCATAAATAAAACAATAGCTATAACGTTGGACGTGTTCAACAAAACCTTAGACTGGATAAATATATCTAACTAGTATGCTCAACTCATGGAAATCAAATGGGAATCATATGGTAAGTGTTTATTCTTTTGGAAGTTCATTTTGGGTAATAGCTATATTTTTTTTTATCGGTTTTTAATTTGTTAAAATTTATAAATTGAATGTGCAATTCGTCAGTGCTTAAGGAAATTCTGTTTCTTTTGACACCTCATTTGTTAAGATTAGTTCAGTATGAGAGCCGCAAATGGTAACTATGATGATAGATTTAAAAAAAAAATACTAACATAATAATCTTTTCTTTCGGTTGCCTCGGTATTCGGTTTATTATATCAAACCGTAAAGTTTTTGATAAATAGAAACATGGATAGCAGAATTATTTTATTTATATAGCAAACATTCGTCCTTGAATGACGAAGAACAACAAAAGCTTGCTGATTATTTTGGCAGAGATATCGACGATGATGTAGGTGAAGTGAGTGAAGTGGTTGGTGGACGAGATTATCCTGTAGCTTCATTATTTCTGGACGTTGCCGATGCTGCAAATTTTTCTGCTGATGAAATCGATTCATTAGATAGCGATTTTGATAGCTGCTTCAAGGTATCCATTTGGCGGAGCTCGTTTAAGAGATGGGAAATTCAGATGCTGGCGAAGAAGAAGAGCTAGTTCAAGTAGCAGTTCTAGAAGTAGCAATCCAAGTAAATCGCGGCTAGAGATACTTGGGTCAAGGCAAAAATTATAAAACGGTTTGGTGGTCGACGACTAGTGGTACAGCCAGGTAAGCACTAAGCAATGAAGTTCTGAAAATAAAGAGAATGGAGTCTATTGACTGTAGCACAGAAACATTCGTTGGAAAGCAATCTCCACTGAAGCACCTTTTTGTCAATAGCCATAGTTCATTAGATTGCATTAGAAACCAAAGACAGCGAAAAGGCATGAACAGAAAACCAGCGTCAAGAGAATCCGGAAGATTAATACCAATGTTCATTTTGCTTTACGCTGGTGTTTAGAAATCGAATTTAGTGCAAGCTTAATATTTAGTTTCCATATCGTATACGGCATTCTACAGAAAAGTGATGTCTATGGAGCGCTTGAGCAAACCAATCAGAGAGTACACGGTTTTAAGGGTAAAGGTGCTACTCGACATACTCAAACTTCAATACGTTCTATTGAATCGAAAATATAAGCAACAAATAGCGGAAAGCAATCTTAAGCCATAGGCCACGTACTAAAAAAAAACCTGCGATACGCAATACTCATCAGCATATTTGTACGTACCTACATATGGACATTACATGTACATAGCTGTTGCAATTCTAAAAAAAACAGCGGAAAAGTAACGAAAGGTGAGCGCTCATCATTTGCAATAAGATGACGCAATATTTTCAGTTTCTGGACTATCGTTAATTATTTATTTTTCATTATACCATTTCTGTATGTAAATATTTATGAATAAATTAGTATATACTAACCCTTCTCATACTGAAGTGATATTTAGAAGTTTCAATTGTCACTGAATAAAGTTAGATCCAATAAATCAGTTTCAAGAAATTCTATAATCTACTAGCTCAATTTTAATCGAACACCTTACAAAGCTGAAGCGAGCAGGCCCTGGTATTACTCGCTTGCTATATGTTATAACCACAGCCTTATATGTCACCAAAAATCTATCACGCTGTCTATTGTATACTACATGCCTACATATTTGGCTGCATCAGCTTTTGAGGGATCAGTTCAAGGAAACGGCCACATGATAGTAATCGCTTTATATGACAGTAGCTCGCAATCCACTACATATAGCGGATATTCGTCTGCTAGCTCTCTGAATGACAGCCATACCAGTGCCAAGCCTAGAGCAACATTTAAAATAAAAAGTTGACATTTTTAAGACACGCTGCAGTCAGTAAGAATCTCTCCTATCTCGGTTTTATGTTAAGTTAATTAAAATTGATATCTGTATACCGAAGTATATTATGACAAGCAGTCGTTTTTAATTATCAAATTATCTGAACAGTCAGACTCAGTGGCAATCAGTTGTCCACTTAGCAGCCAGTCAACTTCATAATTATAGGTATAATATGATTAGCAGCATTTAGCGCCAAGACAGAAACTATGATCAACGCTTCAAATCTCTTCCACGTTACTATTTATGTAAGTGCGAAACAAGAAATGCCTTTAGCTATAAGAGATATTTTCATTATTTCGTCATTTGACTCAATCAACCTATGTATGTATGTATGTATAAGAGACGGTTAAATATATTTAGATACTCTTATATGAATCAGTGATTAAAAGTTTGGGATCTTTGAAAAGATATTTACTAGGCTCTGGCTCATTTGCAGCTCTTGAATGTTGTACAGATACCACCTTGTTCAAGTGTGGAATACGAGTATATAGTGCCATTGTTTAAAGAAACATCGTTGTGTTTATATCGGCTTCGGTGCGCTCAGCGATTCTTTCATTATCTCCTCTCATCTGTTAAGACTCGTTCCCCCAAGCGGTGTTTTGAGTCGGCCGAACATAAAAAACTTAAACGGTTTTATGGTACGGTGAAATCTCTCTTCAGTGGGCAGCCATGGGATTGGAGTTTTTATCGCATTTTGGATGGAACATTTCCAATTGCTTCCCCAAAAGGTGTCCTTTAATGGGAGTTTTCCGCTAAACACGGTGTCCGCTAATGAGAGATTTCTCTGTATTTATATTGTTTTTGTCAAGAAATGCACGCATAATCAATGCATTGTGAGATGGGGTCATTCAAGTCCTTCAAGTACGTTAGTTTAATATTTAACACAAAATTTAATTCAAATTCGTTGCTCAGTTTTTGTATGCAATCAAAGAATCGCCGAGATAAAAAAAAATAGATGTACCTAAACACAATGCTATAATGGAAAGGTAAAGGACAGTAATATCAACATAACAAAAGAGGGTTTGACAGAGTAGACAACAAAGTGATCCTACAGTGGGTGATCAAATTATTACGGCCACTAGAAAGAATATGACTTTTTGAAAAAGAAACGCACATAACTTTTATGTTTTCTAATAGAAAGGACTTCTAAACTAACAAAAAATAATAGTTTTATTTAGAAAGAGTACAGCAAAAACAAAAAAGAAATACTTTGTTACACCTCCTCTTGCAGCTATAACAGACTGAACCCTTTTTGGCATACTTTGAATGCATTTTAAATAATTATTTTTAATGTTTTCACTGCTATGCCATACATCGGTGAGGCGTTCTATCAGTGCTCACTTATTCCTTACTTTTTCTCTGCCTATTTCTCTTTTCATCAGTTTCCATAGATTCTCTATGGGGTTAAGGT
This sequence comes from Brachyopa scutellaris, assembly GCA_949775065.1. Lineage (NCBI taxonomy): Eukaryota > Metazoa > Arthropoda > Insecta > Diptera > Syrphidae > Brachyopa > Brachyopa scutellaris. The sequence continues at coordinate 23,041,438 of OX459112.1, forward strand.
CTGTAGAGTTTCCCGACCATTACAGAGCCTCAACATTTTTTCCCGCAAAAAGGCAGATACTTTTTTTTGCTTTATGACAAGGTGAAGAGCCATGCATAAACACGAAATTGCCATTTGGAAACCATTTCTGCACATTTTCGGTGTCAAGACTTCAATATACTGGTCTTGACGCATTGTTCCATCAACAATGTGGAGACGTGCAGTTCCTTGTCCACTAATGATTGACCAGACCATAATGCTTAACGGCTGTTTCACCCGTTCCACTATGTTGTTGAGTTTATTTTTTATTTTGTCCACCGACGAATTAGCCACTCTTGCGATTGTTGCTATTTTTCTCTGGGAATGCTCAGTGCTAAATATCAGAGTCTTAATTTCGGAAACTTTTGCCGGGGAAGGGTCTTTTCGTCTATCCATGGCTTAAACGGCGTCCTATCAAAAATGGCTCGATAAAGTATTTTAAATACAAACTGAATGCACAGACACTTAAAAAAAGCAATGCACAGAGCACGTTTTTATATGTAAATGCCGATTTCGAAACCATAACCTTCGACATTTCGCGAAATAAACCCTAATAAAGCGCAAGAAATAAAAGGCCCCAACTATACCAAAATGAGGTATCCACTTAAAAAGTTTACTACCACAAAAATAAACACTACTAAGTCTGACCGCTTTGTACTTTTTTAAAGCTTATCACCCGCATATCCATTTTAAAAGAAAATAAATCTATTATTAAGGTTATATCTGGCACTTATTTGGACTTAATCGTGAAAATAAATTATTTTTTAAGGTAATCACCCACTGTATAAGGGTTCGTTTTTCTCCCAGGTGAACGGAACCCTTAAAACGAATTCAAATTGGTCAAACAACAGCGCCATTACGTTGGCAGTAATTCAGAATGACAGAATTCCGGTGTTCATACTATAGCAGACACTGAATACCATTCCAAGCCAAAATACAAATCCTGATATTTTTTCATCCATCGATTTTAAAAAATTGTCTTGAAATCATTTGAATGTTATTCCCAACATAAAAAGATTCTTACACCATGTATATCATATCTAAGAGGTAATTAAGTATCTGTAAGCAACCGCATAAAAACATATCTACTCGTATGTTATCTTGCTGTACAAACTTTTCATCTTAATGGGAAATTCATTTGATTCCAATATCGAGAAAAAAGAATTTTATTAATGAAACCTGCTACAATGTTTGTAAGTCGATATGGCTACTGGATTTTGAGCTGTTAAATTTAATTGCCCATATTTATTAGAAATGCGCGTAAGACCGTTCCGAATGCAAATATTTTTCGTAAAGATTAGGTGAGATGTCCGCAGTCACACCGTATTTAGATTGGAGTTATGCACTATTGAGTGCCGACCTACCAACCGGTTCAATTAAGTAACGGTGATCAGATCATTAAAACGATCTACCACAAATAGCTAGTAGGTATTTTTTTGGTACTGAAAATATGTGAATTAAATTATTTTGATGATCTGTGATGACTGTTTGCAAACGACATAAATATTAAATCATTTTAAGAAATCTAATGTAAAAACCTTAACTGCTGCTGCTGCTGATATAGGTTAAGTTACGTTGATAGATGGCTGTAACTGTAACTACTCACGTACCTACCCCATTTGGTTGGTCCATTCTAAATCATAATTTATATATACTTTACAATAAAGCAGTAACGCTCATTCTGTTAACAATGTCTGTATCTCGGACTGGAGCCTAAACGGCTTTTCATTCTAGGCCTAAAAATAAACGTACCTATACTTCACTTGGGACCGATTTAGTAAAAAGTGGATTTTCTCGAAAACGGCTTCAACGATTTTGTTAAAATTTTATATTAAGGTTAGGTTAGACACATGCTATCAAATGTCGTACCAGGTTTTCGCCTAAAAAGTTGTGCAACGGTACTTGACTTTTTAATAATCGATTTTCTAAAAGTTGCTATTTTTCGGCTGAGCAGATCGGTATATCGGATTTTCATATAGTAACCTTTTACAAGTGAAATAGCAATAAGAACTACCATTACGATGTAATGTAAATAGAACGTCAACATGTTTGCATGTACAAGGTAGGTACGTCCCTCGCATGTTTTACTTCTCTTGCAATAAAATTCGGTATAAAAGTGGATGCGTACGTAGGAATTAAAAAAGAAAACAATCTTTCTTATAGATAAATTGGGGAACAAATTTCAAATTATTTAAAAGTGCAACGAAATGTGAGAAGGTTGAATGTTTTCAAAAATGTTTATTTAGCCACATCAAAATAATGGGGTTGAAAGTAGGTACATAAGATTGATTGAATTTTGATTAAATTAAATGTCTCTTGTTTTAAAATGCATGATTTGCACCAGAAGGAAATCTCGAAAAAAAGAACATCGTACATCGTAATGTTGTGGGACCAACGGATGATGGTGCTGCTGAGCAGGCGGAAAAAATTCGATAAAAATGAAATGGATGAACCGATCATGTTGAAACTGTATACATGTTATATGTGAGCGCAGTTCTCATCACCATAAAAAAATTATAACTCTAGTCTAATATAAAGGTTTTTTTGTAAAAAAAAAGTGATTTTTACGCATTATTTTTACCTATTTACTTGATGAGATGTCATACAAAGAATTTCGCAATAAAGAATTGTGTTAGAAAAATAAATGAACACCACAAATATCGTAGTCTCGCGACTACTTTAGGTATGTAGGATTTCATATGATGATGAAATAAAACACGCGTATTAGACTTGTAAAAATATAAGGACTTAGCTACTTTTATTAATGTTTAACGACAAAAACTCAAGAGCAAACGTTGACGTTGTGGCACAACTATACTTCGCGGTGGTTATTCACAGAGTGTCATTTAAAAATTACGAATAGAGAGGGATGCATGCGCTTTAGGTATGTACATAGGTGATCGTCTGATTTTAAGGGGTAGTATATAAAAGTCTATGTTCTGTACTCTCTCTTCTGTATTCTGTGGTCTGTCCGTTATGGGTTCTTGTTATGTGTCTCGTTATGTGTCTCGTTATGGTTCTCGTTATGGGACTCGTTACATGTCTCGTTATAATGGTAGTGTAGTGTACGTTGGTTTGGCCCCATCCCACATTCGGCCATCCTGCGCCTCATTCGTCCCCGAATGAGCGATTCCACGGTGTCATGAACTCGGTGACGGAATCACAATAAGCTCCTTTACTGGGTCTTTGTCATCCGCTCTCATAAAATAGTCTTCGTATGACTCACTCTCCAAAATCTTCTTTACAGTTTTGATCCAGGGATCTTCTGACTGGGCCTCTCTGATACGATAGTTTGAAGACTCTTCTATCAGCAGGCACGACACTCGGCTTAAAGCATCCACATGCCTCATCTTAGTCGCTGGACGATGTTCTATGGTGTAGTCGACCTCTTGCAGGAACATTGCCCAATGAGATACTCTTAACGGAACATCTCTCTCGAACACTCCTTCCTCCGCAGCAAGACATAAAGCTCCAAACTGTTCCCCAAGCTCAAATACTTCCAGTTCATGTCCACCATAGACACAACTGGCAGTGTACTTACAGCTTCTATTCTCAACTTCTCCAAGCTCGAATACTTCCAGTTCATGTCCACCTTTGACACAACTGGCAGTGTACTCACGGCTCCTATTCTCAATTTTTGATTCTTCTTGAACAGCTGGCTTTTCCATCTTCTGCTTCTGTTGATCGACGTACGACATTCTCCTCAGTCGCCGGTACACCGGGACTTTATCCGTAAGCACCAGTTTCATCTCTATTGGCGACTCCCTGCTTCTGATCGGTGTATAATAACTTATAATTGTCATCAGCTGCTTTCTCTCGAAGATTCCCAAATGATTAACGTCAATATTAGGCCCCTTCTCGAATTCCTCACTACTCGACAAACAAACCGCCTCAAACTCAGTTAGAAGTTCACCGATTTCCCCTCTGTCCTCAGCGACAGTCCTCATGGAACCCTCTGGCTCCTCAGCGACAGCCCTCATGGAACCCTCTAGCTCCTCCGCGACAGCCTTCATGGAACCCTCTAGCTCCTCCGCGACAGCCTTCCAGTAGCCCCAACCCCTGGCGCACTTCGCCCCTGCTGCCCGAGTACTCACGGCTTACGTCGCTCTCAACATTTCCCGTGCATCTGCTTGCACCTGCCTGGCCTCTGCCACTGAACTCAGCCTCGGACTCAACTTTTCTAACTGGTTTTTTCACCTTATCAACAGTTTGCCTCTTTGCAAACTCTGTACCATTCTCTGTTATGGTAACGTCTACCTCGTTCAAGACACTGTTCCCTATCACTGCAGAGTAAGGTATGTCGACCTCTCTGACCACATGGAACGTTAACAACAAATCTAAGTCGTCTATTGTCACGTTTGCCTCAAAGCAATCTAACGTAACAACTCTCTCTTCTCCCAATCCCTTAAGGCTCTTCTTTCTTGCGCTAAGTTCGATGTATTCCAATCTACTTAGGACATCGTACCGGATCATATTAACATCGCTGCCTGTGTCGAATAGCGCCGACACAATTTCGCCTTTGATAGTGACTTCTTTAAAAACTCGGTTGTAACCGACTGCTAACCCGACCTGAGCCTCGGAAATATCCAGTGTGTCCTCCGTTGTTGCTGTCTGAACACGGTCTGATTCCTCCCTCGGACGCCTCTGTCCTGTCTGGTTTCGATTTTTCGTACAGTCAACAGATTTGTGGCCTGGCTGCCCGCAACTAAAGCACTTAATAGCTTGCGACTTACATTCCCTCGCAAGGTGTGTACCCTCGCCGCACTTGAAGCATTTACGATCTCTTTGCTCTTGTTTAATTACTCGACCACTAGTTTCTGCCTGTGTCCCTCCCCTCGAGTATGACGACTGTTGGTTCGGTCCACGCATCTTCTCGTAAATTTGGATCTGGCACTTCAATTCTTTGATGTACTTTGCTTGGTAGAGAGCGAGCTTATTCTGCCTATTGTCTGGAATTCCCTCAATGTAATACTCGATGAGGCTACCATTATCTATGTCAATTGCTTTCCCTATTTCCATAAGCTCATACAAATATTCCCTGAACGACTCTGAGGGTTTCTTTCGACGATACCTTAGCTGACGATGTACCTCAGCTGGTGACAACGTTACGCCAAATTCATCGATGAGTGCCTTCTTCAAGGTCTGCCAATTCTTTACACCCAACTGGGTTCGAATGAAAAGTTTGGCGGCCCCTTTTAGCAGCTGCTTCCCATAAATGAACTTCTGAAGTTCGTCCCAGTGAACGGTGACTGCGTTCTCCTCGAAATCTCGTAACCACAGATTAACGTCTGCGTTACTCGACCCATAAAACGGCATGAGAGAATCTTCAATATCCCTCAAGGTAAAAATTGCCCCTCTCGAACGCTGCGCGTTCCTATGCACCGAGGAAGAGCTTTGCCTGTTATCCCCTTGCTCCTCACCATCACTACTCTCTGGATCGCTATCAACGACGACCCTTTCTCTACCCTCTGCGCTTCCAGACAGACCGTAATGCTGGAGGAGCCTCACCTGTAGTACGTTTTTTTGCCCTACTGTCGGTAATTTTAACTCAGTCAATTTTTTCTTTAGGTTCTTTACTGTCAACGCTAAAATCGCTCCCCTCTCCATTTTACAGACTTTCTATTATTTATTTTATTTAATAAATTTAATCAAATTATTCAACTTATTCAATTTAATCAAATTACTCAAAACTCAATTTAATCAAATTACTCAAAACTCAATTTAATCAAATTACTCAAAACTCAATTTAATCAATTAACACGAACCGCTCAATTTACTTTATTCGGTTCTCGAAATATTTTTAAAACAAAAGAAATTGCCACAAACGTCACTCACCCTAAGATTAATTATTTTCTTCTGTGTCAGGTTTTCTCTTCTTTCGTCTGGATACGGCAAACGGCACACGTTGGAGCATACAACAGCGACAATTTCGTGAATTTCGCTTTCACGTTGTTGCTCTTTTATAGTCTTTGTTGTTTTTTCTCTTTAAACTTTTGCACTGTTTTATGTTTTGTTTTTCTTTCTCCTACTGTGGTACATTCGATAACGCGAATGTCCTCGAACACTGTACTTATTATATACTTGTTTCTCTATGTATATTTTCGTCACGTAGGCACATGCAATTTTTCTACTGCGACACTGTGGCGCGTGTGCAGTTTCAACGTATTCTGTTTTTTGTTTTCACACAAAACACTTTCGACTATTTTCTGTTTTTTGTTTTCACAAAAAACACTGTAAATAATTCTTTCGTTATTATTCAACTACTTCACAAATATTATTATATTTTATGCACTCCGAACGCGACACACTACTTCGATGATGCGAAGTTTACTTATACGTATATACGTATCCCAGACGACTTCAATTTCCTTTAAAAACTTTCCCGGACGATTTTAATTGATTTTAGAAATCAATCCCGGACGAGCCCCCATTTGTAGGATTTCATATGATGATGAAATAAAACACGCGTATTAGACTTGTAAAAATATAAGGACTTAGCTACTTTTATTAATGTTTAACGACAAAAACTCAAGAGCAAACGTTGACGTTGTGGCACAACTATACTTCGCGGTGGTTATTCACAGAGTGTCATTTAAAAATTACGAATAGAGAGGGATGCATGCGCTTTAGGTATGTACATAGGTGATCGTCTGATTTTAAGGGGTAGTATATAAAAGTCTATGTTCTGTACTCTCTCTTCTGTATTCTGTGGTCTGTCCGTTATGGGTTCTTGTTATGTGTCTCGTTATGTGTCTCGTTATGGTTCTCGTTATGGGACTCGTTACATGTCTCGTTATAATGGTAGTGTAGTGTACGTTGGTTTGGCCCCATCCCACAGGTATATGCATTTTAAATTAATTTGCTTTCATAGCTTAACAAAAACAATTGTTTGGTTTTAGTTCAGGCCTCAGATTTGTGATTTAAGGATCCGATGATATACATAAGCATACGATGAGAGTCATAATAGGGAGTGCTGCCGATTGTATTATTTCTGTTCCGTGCATTAAAAACGTATGCACTATTGCTGGCATATAATACCAATGATAAAACAACATATGTAGCTGTTTCTTCCGTATAATAATATATTTAAATTCTATGACAAAATAAGTCATTTTAACACTTCTTAACTTAAATGTTACTCAATAAAAGCTCAAACGCAACTGCAACGATAGCTTTGCTAATCTATAATAATGTAAACAACCACTTTTACCAAAATAGCAATGAAATTTGAAACGGTAATGCCAGAAGTGGATTGTAAGTGCTGTTTACGCAACACGCACTGTTACACTTAAAAGCCTCTTGCAGGCAAAGTGATCAAAAGTGTCTTTTAAATTTTATATAAGTAGTTTATTACATGAACTTTCAAAAAAAGGCTAGAGCCAGGGTGGAGTAATTTGGAGTTCTTTTTTATGAACCAGAAAAGAGCGCGAAACACTCACCTCCAGTTAAGAGCTTTTATTTATAAATTGATAAACAAATTTGAAAAACGGTAAATGTACTATTAAACCCAAATATCTAGTTAATAAAATTAAGGTTTTCCTTTTTAAACATGGGTGCTGTTGAGAGAAAGCAATCTTTTTTGTTTCCCTGTTCTAAAAGGTCGAAGTAAAATACGATTTTACTTAAAGATGAAAATATGCTGCTGCGATTAAAAAACACGATCCGTACAGCTTGATGATTTTATTGAGAAGAAGGTTATGACTTTGACAGCCGGAAATATTTATGCAAAAGTTAATGACAATTTTGTTTCAATTCAGTTTGTTCCAAATCATATTTAAAGGCAATGTTACAATTGTATTATTTATAATAGAAATTCTAATGATCATATAGGCAAAGTTACATTGTATTATTTATAATGGAAATTGTAATGAGCATATGTATTATTATTTACATTCAGTGATAATTAATGCTTAACATTCTCCCCCCCTTGAAGGGGCTGAGTTCCTTCAATCGGTAGTCGACGCACTCTAGCAGTAGCACGCTGAGTTTCACCGCTGCTTGTCTTCAGTGTAACTACTCGCACGATGCCGTCTTTGCCAGGATGCACTTGAACAACTCGACCCAGTCTCCATTTAAGTGGGGGGAGATTGTCTTCTTCAATGATGACAATGTCGCCGGTAGCTACTGAAGAGCTGGTTCTAGTCCATTTGGATCGCAATTGAAGGCTTTGCAAGTACTCTCGGGACCATCTCGACCAAAACTGCTGAAAGTACCACTGTAGCTGTTGATACCGCGTAAGTGAACTGATGCCTTTAGGATTCTGCAAAGTTGGTTCGACGATTGCATTGAGGGCTGTCCCAATGATGAAATGGCCTGGGGTAAGTGCTTGAATGTCATCCGGACTCTGAGACATAGGTGTTATTGGCCTGGAATTGAGAACAGATTCAATTTGAATAATTAAAGTGTTAAGCTCTGGGTAGGTAAGAGATGAATTTTGCAAAATACGTTTCATATGAAACTTGGCGCTCTTAACGGCGGCCTCCCACAATCCGCCAAAGTGGGGTGACCTTGGAGGTATGGTTTTCCAAATAATCCCATCCTCAGCACACGCGTTGATTATGGCTTCACGATTCTCTCGCTTAAGAAACATTTGATACAGCTCATGTAATTGGTTGCGCGCGCCTATAAAATTGGTCGCATTATCGCTGTGAATAATGGAACATAATCCACGTCGGCCGACAAATCGCTTTAGGGCAGCCAGGAAACTTATTGACGAAAGATCTTCGACCAATTCCAAATGTACGGCCCTAGTTACAAAGCAAACAAATACTGCGACATATGCTTTCACTGGCGCTGTTCCACGACGACGAAAATGAATTTGGAAAGGGCCACAGAAATCAACCCCAACAATATTAAAAGGCCTTGACTGCTGCACACGTAGCTGAGGTAAGTTGCCCATAATTTGATAATTTATTGATGGCATGGCTCGAACGCACCGAATACATTGACGCACAACTTTCCGTGCCACAATCCTGCCATGTATTGGCCAGAAATTGTCTCGAACAATGCTCAAAAGTGCTTGAGGGCCTGCGTGCAAGTTCTTAATGTGAAAATGAGTTACCAGAACTGTAGTGAATATATGATCTTTCGGCAATAAAATCGGATGCTTGGCGCTGTAATTTATAGATGAGTTTGATATTCGCCCTCCAACACGAAGTAAGCCGTCAGAATCCAAAAACGGCGACAGCGAGCTGATGTGACATCTCGGAGACAGTTGGTTGCCATTAGATAAAGTTGATATCTCCCTTTGAAAACTCATAAGTTGCACATATTTAATCAGTCCCTTAAGTGCTCTGTCTAACTCTTCAACGGTAAGGGGTCCAACAGCACGAACATTTTTGTTTTTAGTTTTTGAATTATCCTGGAATCTAAAGAGATAAGCAACAATTCTGATTAAAGACCGATAATTGTTGTGATATTTTATTCTTTCAAGCAGATTGTCTTGCACTTGTACGGCCAAAGCAATTCTCATTTTTCTCCGCTCAAGTTGCGAGTTTTCAGAAATTGAAACTACATTAATTGTAGGCCACTGTTCCTTTGGCAAAGTCAAAAACGATGGTCCATTAAACCACAATCTGCTGCTGACTAATATCGAAGGATCAGCTCCTCGAGAAATGATATCGGCCGGATTTAGCTCCGATTCAACATGTCGCCATTGCGAAACGATGGAATTTTGTTGAATAACAGATACACGGTTCGCCACAAATGTCTGCCAGTTACAAGACTCCTCTGCGATCCAATTTAAGACGATGGTTGAGTCAGTCCAGTAGGTGAAATGCTTCACCATCGAACCAAAAATTTCCTTAAGCCGTTGCACAAGTCGAACCATCATAACTGCAGCACAGAGCTCTAATCGAGGTAAGCTAATTTTCCTCACAGGTGCTACCTTTGATTTAGCGCATAAAAGTTCAACTCTAACTGAACCTGTTTCATCGATTGAACGTACATAAATACACGTACCATAAGCATCTTCGGAGCTATCGGAGAATGCATGTAGCTGATAACTATCAGAATGACCATAAAATGTGCGTCGATTGACTTGAATATCATTAAGTTCATGCAGTTTATTTCTAAATTTTAACCAACGGTAATGAAAGTTTTGAGGTAGTGCTTGATCCCATGTGAACTTCAGACGCCATAATTGCTGCATAAAAATTTTTGCGAGAACAATCACAGGATTTATTAATCCTAACGGATCGAACAGCTGCGCTATATCGGATAGTATAGATCTTTTCGTGATGGCTCTTGATGATAAAGAAGCTATTTCATAATGAAAACTATCCGTTAGTGGATTCCAAATAATTCCCAAAGTTTTAACTGCATCACCATCTTTAATTTTAAAATACTGTTCACGATCATTTGGTGATATACCTTCTAAAAGCTCTCGGGAATTCGAACACCACTTTTTAAGACTAAAACCACCTTTACCTAGTACTGCAACCAGATCTCTCTGAAGAGTTTTTAGTTCATCGAGTGAATCGCAACCGGTGAGTAAGTCGTCAACATAAAACTCTGTGTTGATGACCCTTGCAGCTAAAGGAAAATCTTTCTCTTCATCAAAAGACAGCTGCTTCAATGAGCGCGTCGCTAAAAATGAAGCACAAGCGGTGCCAAACGTAACAGTGCATAATCGATAAATAATTATCTCTCCATTCGAATCTCTCCATAAAATGTAGTGGAAGTTTCTGTCAGCTGGATCTAGTTGCACTTGGTGATACATTTTTGTTATATCCGCTGTTATCACAAATTTATGCATACGAAACCTCAACGCTATAGAAAGCAGATCGGGCTGAATGATCGGTCCCACCATTAAAATGTCATTGAGAGACTTTCCAGAGCTAGTTTTGGCAGACGCATCGCATACAACCCGTAGCTTTGTAGTGGTACTTGATAGCTTAAATACACCATGGTGCGGCAGAAAGTAGTGGGGTTTAGCTAGGTCTACGCCCTGTGCTTTCTCCATATGTGAGCTTTCTAGCAGCTTATGCATAAAATCGGAGTACTGTTGGAATAGTTCTGGGTTTTTTTTAAATCGTCTTTCGATAGAGAGCAGCCTTCTTCTGGCAACCTCATATGAATTTCCTAGTAAGCTTGGACTTTGCTTAAAGGGCAATCTTACATTGTAACGTCCAGAGTCTAAACGGGAATAATGATCAACGAAGTGAGATTCACATTTTTTCTCTTCTGTAGTTAAAGACTGTTGAACGGTACCGAAGCTTTCTATTTGCCAGAACGACTTTAAAGAATTGTTTAGCAATTCATCGGAATCGGGTTGAAAAGGAGACTCTTGGGTGAGCAGACTGTAGGCACTTGAATTGTTCGCACTTGGAAGTTTACCTGCTACTACCCATCCAAGCAAAGTATTTTGCAGAACAGGCAAATTCGATCCTAATTGGATTTGGCCGACGCATAGTAAGCTGTAAAATAAGTCTACTCCAAGTAGCAAATCTATACGTTGTGGAATATAAAACAGTGGATCAGATATGTGAATATTTTTCGGTATATTCCAGCCTTTAATGTCTATTTTCTTGTCAGGTAAAGGGCCAGTGATTTGCGGTATCACAAGTGCTTCGATTGTAGTCGTGAACCCGTTGATGCGAGAGCCGATGGTGAGAACTGTCTTGTATTTAGCTGAAGTCACAGTGTTATTGGCACAAGTCAAAGAGGTGGAAGATGGGATGCGAGGAGCTCCCAAGCACTGCACGAGTCTCTCGGAGATAAGGTGCGTTTGCGATCCAGAGTCTAACAGCACACGGCATGGCACCTGCTGCTGGAGTTTGTTTACAATATTTACCACAGCAGTTCCTAACATATTATTTTCAGCACAGCTAGAATGCATAAGGTAGTTGGGTACGGGAGCAGTGGAGGCAGCACGGCTTGCGGGGGTTCTACTTGTACATGCAGTATTTGGATTTTGATCCGTTGTTGCTGGGTGACTACTTGAACTAAGTGGGGTTTGTGGTACTGGAATATTTGCATTGTCGACAGGGTGCAGAAGAGAATGATGCTTATTTCCACAGCTTCGACAAGCACTAGACGGGCAATTAGCAGTCGTATGATCGGTAGCTTTCAAGCAATTCAAACATAAATTACGGTTCTTAAGTTGATTAATTCGTTCCGGAATGGATAAATTTAGGAATTTGTGACAACGATATATAAAATGACCGGGAGTAGAGCAGAAGTAGCATGCATTTTTTGTAGTAATAAAGGTTTTTACGGCGTGTTTCGTATTATTTTTATGAATCTTAACACTTTCAGACTTGGCAAAGGAATCATAACTATATAATTGATTGGTTACATTACCTTCTAAATGTTGAGCTCTCTTCTTAAGAAATACAGTTAATTCTTGTAAGCTGGGAAGCCGGTCAACTGGCGCTTCGTCGTTCCACTTACTTAATGTTGCTGCATCCAACTTCGATGTGATGAGAAACACAATAAGATCGTCCCAATGTTCCACTGGTCGTTGCAGGTTACTAAGTCCGGTCAAATGATTGCTTATTTTATCCAGCAAGCTCCTCAGGTCCACTGCCGATGCTTTCTGAATCTTCGGATGGTTGAATATACGTTGAAGATGTTCCTGTGCGATGATTTTTCGATTCTCAAATCTTTCCTTTAATCTTGCTAAAGCCACGTCGTAGTTGTCGTCTTCAATCTTCAATCCTTCAATCGGAGCGATCGCAGTATCACTAAGCTTTGATAGAAGATAATGAAATTTAGCTTGTTTTGACAGCGTAGCGTTCTCGTGCACTAATGATACAAAACGATTGTACCAAACCGTCCACTTAGTCACGTCACCTGAAAATGAAGGAAGTTCGATTATTGGAAGTTTAACTGATTCAAGGCGCTGGGAAGGGCCAGCTTGCGATATATTCATTGAATTATCCTTTTCCGGGTGCTTCTTATTGATAAGAACCTTCAGGCTGGCAATGGTGAGGAAGTACATTTCCTCGTACTTAGAGCGTTCTGGATTCAAAATTTCCTCCTGATCGTTGTCCTCGATTTTCGCCTGAACACCATCAAAAAGGTGGAAGGCTGACTCCAGGGCTTCCATACGTACTTGGAGTTCGGGCAGAGATATAGACGAAGGGTCACTGTTGGCTTTGGCTGCGAATAACCTGAGTCTGTCGATTTGATTCATTGTTACTAATCGCCGCGTTTTAAGAGCCTCAATGACCTTCAATTTCTTTTGAGCGACTTTTAAACTAGCGGCATCAGTAGGCACAGATGGTCCACGCTGCTCAGCGATGGTTAACTTTACCGCCTGTTCCTCTTCTTGATCAGCCATCGTAATTTAATAGAAAAAACTCGTGATTGAAATTTTAGACGTTTTATGACGATCACGTCGGGGTCACCAAAAAATGTTGAGAGAAAGCAATCTTTTTTGTTTCCCTGTTCTAAAAGGTCGAAGTAAAATACGATTTTACTTAAAGATGAAAATATGCTGCTGCGATTAAAAAACACGATCCGTACAGCTTGATGATTTTATTGAGAAGAAGGTTATGACTTTGACAGCCGGAAATATTTATGCAAAAGTTAATGACAATTTTGTTTCAATTCAGTTTGTTCCAAATCATATTTAAAGGCAATGTTACAATTGTATTATTTATAATAGAAATTCTAATGATCATATAGGCAAAGTTACATTGTATTATTTATAATGGAAATTGTAATGAGCATATGTATTATTATTTACATTCAGTGATAATTAATGCTTAACATGTGCTGTAAGTAAAGATAATAATCGTATTAAAACTGCTAATAACAACCTTTAAATTTCGGGAATCCAGGCTGAAGCACTTTGAATTAACTGTACTACGGACTCAAATGATTTAAATAAAAAAAATTAAGTGTATTTTGTTTGCTTTTTTATTTAGAATATAAATATCCGATTAACGGTACTATACAACTTATTTCATATTCGAGGTTTTTGCCGCTTGGGAACCACTGTGCGGCGCGACGCGGCGCTCAAAAGCACGCGAAGAGAATATACGAGTACATATGAATAGCGAATTATTCATCTACAGATGTAGGCATTGAATCTTCTAACTACACTGGTAAATATAATTCACAATTCATAATTCTTAGCTTATCTTTTTACCAATGAACTCTGTAAAAATGTTCGTCGTTTTCGACGGAGGTCAGCTAGTTATTGATATAAGAAAGGATTACCTACCTTGATAGTTTTAAAATCCTAAAATATTGTTCATGTATTTCCGTCAATTCACCGATGCTCAAAGTGATAAATGGATGCTTTTACATAATATTATGTCGATCGATGGTAGTAATAGCAAAACAGCAAATATACAGCTTAACTGGTAACAGTAGTATAATTTAATATTTGCTTAGTATTCCGGTCGTCGATGAAGCGCCTTACACGCCATAATTCGCAATCATGTACAGTTCTCAGTCATTACAAGTAAAGAATTGAAGGTATCTCTTCTTCGACTTCTTCTTTTGGATTCAATAAGAAATTATTATTTGCAGTCCTGCAGTTGTGCAAGTCTTTAAATATGCAATAATAAAATGAAATTATTTTCATCATCTTAAAAATCGAACGCACATATATTCGTTCATATATTCATTGCATATACTTCTGCGCAGAAACAAACTTCTCTAGAAAGAACAAATTATGCTAGATGCACAGGCGCAACTACTTTTTGATATTATTGTTGCATACCTTGAGGTAAAAAAAGTAATTACCTCGATGTTAATTTTCTGCATATTTGATGGATGCAGTGAAAGCAGTGAAACGAATGGCATGTTTTTTTTTCAAATCTATATAGGCTTAGCAGAAAATTAGAAAAAAAACGCTGAACAGTGACTTGGCAGGACTATGCTAATTGACGTTTGACGGTTTCACATCGGCGTCGGCGCTGTTTTCATTGAAAGTAAGGCCGGTAGTTATAAAGCGGTCATAAATAGCTTTTAAGTTTAAATTTTTGGCGCTCTTTCGAGGATGTCAGTGACATAATGGCAATGTAAATATTGGGGATGATGCAACACAGCTGTAGATGGTGAAATTGTTGTTGGTCAAATTCAATTCAATCATACTATATAATAAAGCAGTAACGCTTATTCTGTAAACACTCATGTATCTCGGACTGGAGCCTAAACGGCTGGGCGGATTTGTTTGAAACTTCATATCTAGGGTCTGTGGGACTATACCACAAGGCAAATTCAAAATTTTCATTCTAGCCCCAATTCTTGCAATACAATTCGGTATGAAAGTGGTTGCATATGAATTAGGTTAGGTTAAAAAAGATTATTCAAAAGTGCGACGGAATTTTCAAAAATATTTATTTAGCTCCAGCCAATAATGGGGCTGAAACTGGGTAGGTAAATAAAATTGATTGAGTTTGGATTGATTTAAATTTCTATCGTTTTCAAATTCAAAATCTACCGCGCATACTGAAAGCATGATATGCCAAACATATGCGAGAATGGTATTCCACATTACCCTCCTCATAGTATTCCACATTAGCCGATTTGCAACTACTGAAAAAGAAATACCTACTATAACAAATAATAAAGCTAAAAACTTACTGATTTATAACTTTACAATGAAATTTTAAGCTTCTTCGAACAAACTTTATATGCACAATGGCAGAAAATGTGTTTATTTCCTTGGAAAAAAGATAAAAAATTCTGAAGTATAGGGGCGGGGGGGCACGGTCCTCCTCCCTGTCCTCCCTTGGGTATGCCTATGGCTATGCTCTGTATTGGTATTTTGTGTTATAGTTCACAGAATTGTTCTTAGATACCATTTGGAAAAATGCGTTCAAGATAAGTTCCCTTAAATACTCATACATCTGGATGTTCAAACCTGGAGTTCGCACCTCAACTCTTTCGTCTTGGTTTATTTTTTGGCCGGTAACTCTGATAAAAACTGGTAGTTAGAGATGTTCAATATGTACCTGATTATGTTTCGTTCTACGTTTCTTCATCTTGTTCCTTAATATTCGGAACTCCCAGTTAAAAATCGTGACACATAAATTCAATTGCATTCTTTAATGCACTTCTAAAGCATTCAACCTGCAATTTGTATCCAACAATGAAGCAAACGAAAAACCAAATGCTTCCTAACGCATGTGCATATATTTACACAACCATAAATCTACAAAACTTCGCAATCAATAAGAGCACGACGTTATCTCTTCATCTGAAGTGGCACCTTCAACATGTTAATTTGATTTAAATCACAGAAAAAAAAAAAAAACAACAACAACAACAAACAAGCAACCAAACTAAACCACAGCAGCACGTCTCGAATACAAAACCACTTATCCGACGACTTACAACCGCAGCCAAAAACTTTGTTTGTCCAACTCTGACACTAAGTGGTAAGTGGCAACCGCGTTAACCTATTATCGCCTATCATCACTGTGCCGTGGCCGACGATAATTTACGATGATCAACCGAACGAAATTCGCATTAAATTTGCATCCAGTCAGTCTGTTTCGTTCTGGTAAATTATACAAATTTCCGTGAAGACACCGCCGCCCGCCGCTACAACCGTGCCACTGACAGCCCCAGATATGTACATATTCCGCGCCACGCTCGTTATTCATGAGCAAGAGAGCGTATCATTAGAATTGAAGAATCGGTTCAACATGAGCCTTAGCATTAGAAATCAGATCTTCTTTCGATCGTAGTGGTGCCAATAATGAGGTGTTCTCAACACAGCCAGCAATAACACTTAAAGATGAACGAACGATGCTGAGTTTGGAAAAGGATTTCGTCTGCCCTAAGGCTATTTAGGTTTGCATATAGTAATTCGCTCATCCAGCATTATTTAGCAGAAGTTTGTTTGTCTTACAAATAGCTCATTTAGATTTAGGTTTTTTGATAGCTGCAATGTGGCCCGTAAAGAAGGGCTTAATAAGTATGTTTAGCCTCTGAAACATGTGTTCTCAAGTAGACTATAATAATTTGGTACCGAAAATGAGATAGCCCGCTGATGAAGATAATAAATTTTAGGTGTTGGGAATGTGTGTTTACCCATTCACCTCGGTTTTTGTTTCTTCTTCTTGGACAGGAAGTTATTCGATATCCGTTTGTTTTCGTACCAACCGATCTGTTAGCTTTTAACATCAAATTAGTTTCAATGAACTTCAAGCAAGTTTTTTTTTCAGGGTTTACTCACAATAGAAAAAGACACAACAAACGAAAGATCTACATCAGTGCTGTCGTTTTCCAATTTTTAAGAGTATCAGAATTTGAAATTTTTGGGTATCATTTTCAACCAAAGAGTATCATAAAATAATACACACATTTTCGTCTTTTTAAAAATACATATGTAGGTACAGGGTGTTTCCAGGTTAAATGCCAAGACTTTGGGAAATTATTTTTGGGTATTGTCTTAGAAAAAAATTGTTCTACAGCAAGGGTACATTTCCAATGTGAACATCTTTTATCGAGAATTTAAGAAAAGACCTACTTTGGTATACCTTGTACCTTAATGCTAGCACAAATATCTCCGCTAATACTTACTACAGAAATTTTATTTAGGGCTTCAATTTTAGACAAAATAATACTCTTTTTAACTGCTTTTTAACAAAATTGATACTTTTTTTGGCTTTGCAGATATTTTATTTTTGAGTCAATTTAATTTATCTTGCCCATGCAAGTTTTCGACTTTCAAGTCGCTTTTCTACAAAAAATCGATATACAGTGAACTCTCTCATAACCGGACACTGACGGTACCGAAAAATTTGTCCGGTTATGAGAGGTGTCCGGTTATGAGAGGTTTTCGGTTATAGGGGAAAAATATAAATTGACATCAACGAAACACAATTAATAGACATATGGTATTAGTTTTATTTTATAAATGAATTTATTTTTATGTGATAAGCACAAATTACCAAAAAAAAATCGTATTTCTGTCTACGGAAATCAAGCTTGAAGTTACACATACATACATACATACATACACTTCACATGCAAACCGCGAGACCGCGAACGTGATAATAACGCAAGGGCACACTCCACAGTTTACATTTTCCTAAGAAGACGAAAACAAAACAAAAACAAAAAAAAATATGTAAACAATTTACTATACGTAGATGTGTTTTGTCCAGTTAAGAGAGAGCGACATTTTATGGCGGTTACGAAAATTGGTGTCCGTGTCCGGTTATGAGTCCGGTTATGGGAGAGTTTTTTATATGAAAAATCGAGTTTTTAATTCCGTTCTTTGAAATCTGTCCGGTTATAAGAGGTGTCCGGTTATGAGAGGTATCCGTAAGGAGAGAGTAAACTGTATATGCTTATATGTACATACCATTATTTTTTTCTTATGAACGTAACTTACTGACTTAGTTGGCGCTACAGCTCGAGGTGAACCGGGGCCTGCTTCTCGCAACCATTTGTGTGTGCGTGTTATATTTTTGCACGAATGGAAGGGACCGACAGTTTTTTGCCAACTACGAACGGCGGAGAAGTTTAATCGTGACAAATGATACTCTTTGATGCTTGTCAGGCATTCGAAAGAGGTGGTACCGTGGAAAAACTTTTTTAGGTGTTAGACCCGGCCAGGAGTTGAACCCGGTCAGCATTGCGTTGTAGTCCAACGTATAAACATAACAATTATTGTAAAAAAAAAAATATCTATAATAAGTATGTCCCAAAACCCACAAATTTTTTGATGCTTGGGAAAATTTGCAGTTACCCACTACCCAAAGGAAAATATAATTTTTTACCTACTTTTCTTACCACAGTTGGCAATTAGTTCGATTTTCCAACTAATTTATAGTTTTGCAATATTTTTTTTTAATAATGTATGGCTTTACGAAGGTTTTAAAGCATGCTCATTTATTAGACTATCCTTCTAAACCGTAGTTTCCATACCATTTTTCTTTAAAATCTCAGAAAGAGTTAGGTTTGAGTATGTAGGCCTAGTTGTAGAATTTACCTAAGAAAAATTGTGTAAAGATTAGAAAACATAATTCAATTCATCAGCTTAATTTTTGAAGCCGAGGTAACGCAACAGTTGTTTAGAAACTGTGTTTGAAATGTCATCTTTTACAAACCAAGCATACGCAGATATTATCTACGTTTATGGCCTGTGTAACGCAAGTCCCAATAGAGCACGACAAAGATACCGTAAGCTTTATCCCTCCTAACCTTGTTTTTCTTCTCTTTTCCGATGCTTCAAATAATTGTCTCATTCTTTCTCCCAGCGATGCAAGCAAAGCCATGTGCTTTATCGTTTTGATTAAGTTGAATGATAGCTTCTTTTTTCTTCCCATTTTGGTAAAGAAGCAAAGTGCTGCGAACGTAGAGTATAAGAAGCCAATACACCAAGGCAATAGAGTGAGCAAAATGTATTTGTGCAGTTCGGAATTAGGGATGTACATTTTATTTTTGTTTTTGAAGAGTATCATTATTAAGCTTTGCGTATCACCGTATCACTAGCTCTGAAATAGTATCAAAAGGATACTATAGTACCACCTTCGGCAGCGCTGATCTACATCTTCAGCGTACATAGCATCCTTCGAGCAACTCATTTAATTTTGATTAAGTTCATTCAATTTAATTCTGTTATCAGTTTAAATTAGTTCTCACTTATGTTGCTTCTTAATAAAACACCGTTTTATAAATGAAAAAAAATTATCTCGAATCTCCTACAACATTTGTCTCCACCAAGCTAAGTAGTAGGGAATTAATCCTCACGGTTGTTAATTTAACCATTAAATTCAGCTAATTACTCGATATTTACACTGCCATATGATAAGGGTAGCGCAGTGCCTCACCACGGCCCGATTAAGCAATTAAATGCACGGTATTCTCAATGGCAGGAGAGTATGTGTAACATGTAAAAGCAATCTTCATTTAATCGCTTCGTAATTATTGCCAATAAATTTGTCTCGAAATATAAATATATTTTTTTTTTTAAAACGACGCGCGGGTGCCCATGCCCACGACTCATACAGAAAGAGAAACATGCCGCCCAGGAATCTATTAATGATAAAGAAAAGTGTAAAGTTCGCCCGACAAATAAGCAAAAACCGAAACTACCTCCCATTTCCGCACTTTGTAATAATTTGGTCACAAGACTTCCACTTCAATATATTTTGTTCTTTTGCGTTGAGAGCAGGGTTGCCGCTGAAAAATTTGAAAAAGTCGCAAAAAAAGGGTCATGGAGCAAAAAAAGTCGCAACAAAACCAAATAATGTAAACATGGTAACGACCTCCATATCCACCATTATTAGGTCTGTTTGGTAACTGCTAATTTTACGTAAATCTACCAAGAATCACCCAAATCGGTGTTTGGTAACCCAAAAAAAAAAATCAAAAGAAATCAGAGCAGAGAAGAGAGAGAGTGAGTGAGACAGCGATATCTGGTTACACAATTTTCTTGGAGTGAGCGAGGGACATCTGTCAAATCCAGCCATCTGACAGTTGCATATACAGAGAACGTTGACGTTGCTATGCTATTGCTATTATTCTGTGTGAAGGAGAAATTAACAAAGAGAATCACATCCATACAGAGATCTAATACTAAGTTTGGCTACGCGTGACGGCGAGAAAGTCGTGAGGCCCATACCGAGAGCTAAGATTTTTACACACAGAAACAAAAATTAAATTAAACTAAATCTGTACACATTGGAAAAAATAAATTGATGAGTTTTTGTGTAAAATACTGAAATTAGTGATGAATTGATTTTTTTTTTGTTATGAGGGATTGCTGATGAGCAACTAAATGGAACTTTTGTTGGAAATATATTTTTTGTACGAAAAAGTCTCAAAAAGTCTCCAAAAAACTGAAAAGGGTCAAAAAGAGGTGTTTTTTAAAAAGTCGGGTCACAGTCTCTTTGCGTCAAAAAAGGGTCAAATTGCGACTAAAGTCGCATAGCGGCAACGCTGGTTGAGAGGATTCCAGTTTACATTAATAAATACTCGGTCGCACAGGTGCGCGGGGGGGTATCACATTGCCAGTCCAAGAAACCACATGCACGCACGACATCCAGATCCAATAATAATGCATCATTGGAATCGTTATCCCCTCTTTCTGAGGCAGGACGTCGAGCTGCCGCGAAGGACTGGGGCGCGCGGTGTTTGTTTTGTAGGACTCGTTTCATTATTAGTAATTAAGTGGAGAAATGGCGTTGCTTGCTGCCGCCTGGCGTGTGCCTTTCTCTCGCTGACTCACTGCAATTGCATACCTCCATCGAAGGGAACTGGTCTATCGGTCGGTCGGTTGCTGTTGTCGCAAGTCGAAGGATGCAATAACGATAAGTGATTTGAATAAAATCGAATATAGGACATACTCGTACCCTACCCAGACTGGTTGGCAGTCTTGTGCAATCCGCATCAGTTGTGGTGTAGTAGCACTGAGTGCTTTCAGTGCAATGAATTCTTACACCTGCTTGACAGACGTGAGTTCCCTCCTGGCTGCAGGACGAATAGCTTTCCTCTTTTGTCTGCCAGCACTTATACGGTGGGGGATTTATGTTTTTTTTTGTTAATATCACTCTTTGGGGCACAGTTAACTTTTGATTGATTTCTATTTAGTTGGAGGGCGAATATGCGTGTGTGTCCTTTAGGGTAGGAGGAAGTTACTGGCAGTGGCAACTGTTTAAATCTATCTAGCTGAAGCGAGTATCAAACTTTCTACTACAAGTGATTGGCTGACTAAAAAAGTTAGATAAGGAGTGAATCCCAATGATTCAGTGATTTTTTTTAACGCAATCGTTTTCTAAATCATCATGAATACACTGTATCTACTGTAATGTTCAGCGAAAGTGTTTCGATGAAATTTAACGCAGAGCTGAGAGATCCTGTATCACTCCATATCGCGGATCAAGTAACCACAACGTTGGTGGTCGTCGGCGGCGGCAACATGATATTAACGATGATAAGGAGTGCAAAAATGGCGAATTTCCTTGACCAGTGCCACTTACACCGCACGGATGGCTTAACATCAATCAAAGTCCCATGCTGTTCGATGGTTTTGTTTCGCCAAATTAATGAATACCATTAATCATTGATCCGGATCCCTGTGCACTGTACATCACCACAGTGTACATGTACATTCACATGGGAGCACACTACTCCGCGGATTGATGAGATATTTCGCCAAATGTACGTAGATATGCATACGAGTATATGCATGTCCGTACGAATAAACAGTTAAATGCCAGACAGTGCAGTGCTGCAGTTTTTAATGTTTACGAATGGTCGCGCGCCCATGCACATTACTGTGGTCGTCCCCCACTCCCCCAAAATGATGGGCACTAAACGGTTTCTAATTTAAAGGCATGCAGTAAATGATTGATGAGTCTTACCGGCCCCAGTGTCTTGTCTGTCATGCGGCATCACTTGAAATGTGGGTTGGATTTGAGTTAGTATCGGCGAGTGTGGAGTAAACTCATGTTCGGATCGGATCGGACCACCAACTGCGCTCAGAGGTGATGGTGGTAGCTATCGTCGTCGCCATTGTTACTTCCATCATCAGTGTTGTCTGCGCGATTTTCTTTTAGTAATTTACACGGAATATGTTTTCAGGGCATATACATACATAACTTGTTTAACATGTCATTAAAAAATATGAACACGCATTGAAAATGGCCTTGAAGTTGAATATTCTGCTGAGCCAATTTGCTAGATATGTTTGTTAGTCTGCAGACCTTCAAATGGCCTGTAACGTTATTGGATTTATGGATATGCGATTTTCATTTCTAAGAAACCTGCTGGCAGAATTATTCTTTTCTCAGTAACGGCCAATTTACCTCATATGGCGATGGAAAATTTAACCTAGCAATATTTTCATGCCATTGAAAAAATTAACTCAATATTGCTGCATTAGTGTCGATAGATACTTCTCGTCCGCTCAATAACGTTAAACGTTTACCCAATCACAAGTTAATTCAACTAAACATCGGATCGTGGTTGGGCTTAACAGAAACGAGTTATCTATTTATCTAGTGCTCAGCGAATGTCACCAAGAGTATTTCTGACCTTAGAGGAAATATGAAACATGGACCACAGAAGATTAACTGCGATTTATAAAAAAGGTTAGATGAAAAAGAGCCTGGCGTTTCCACAGTAATACTGAAGAATCTTTGGAATACCAAGTTGCAGTGGTATAAGTTGGACCATTTTCAGCTCGAAGAAAATAAGAGTAATGAAGAAATAGCTGTTATCTTGAAGCATATGTACCTATAACATGGACAGTCGACTAATTCACGTTGAACTAAGCTAAAGAGTAGACCCTATCATTACAAAAATATCGAAATTCTCAAAATATTGTCCAAATATTACAACAACTTTGTGAATATGTAATCTTCGATCCCCGAAATCTCAAGTAGTCTGAAATATAAGAGCTGGAATTTCTTATACACTGATGGATCGAAAACAGAAACTACTTAATACAGCATTCCCAGTGGTAAATCAAGAAGGTTCTAAAATCATACAACGAATCCTACCAAACATCACGTCCATACATACCACCGAAGCACTAGCTATACTTGAAGCCGCAAAGAGAAGCGCTAAAACAGCAGGCAAGAGGGCCATTTGCTCTGATAGCCTGTCAGTACTGCAAGGAAAAGGAATTGTTAATCCTCGAAATGACACAATAATTAAAGCCAAAATTCGTGACATCTTAAATAAGTCAGGATCCAAGGTTAAGCTCATATGGACACCAGGCCATGTAGGCATGAAGGGTAACGAGTTCGCAGACGTTGCTGCAAACTCCGTGCTAAAGCACCCCACCTTCACTAACAGCACCTTCTCTCGTCTAGACCTAAAGAGACACATAAACCAAGAATGCCGCAACCAATAGATGCTTGAATGGGAACACTATAGACACCACTACAAAACAGTCAATCACAATAAAACTCATGCAAAATATCCATAAAAACATCCTCAAACCAGACATAACATGTTCATCCGGCTTCACCTTGGTCACACTGCTTACACCCACCAGCACCTGCTCAACAGGGAATCCCTACCAACATACCCCAATTGTTTCAACACAACAACAGAATCTCACCTACTTAGCCCATACTTCCTTTCATCACAGCAGCATAACAATCTTAGTACAAACCAAAACCTATTGGAGCTCTTCAGGGAACCAAACCAAGGAAATAGTATAACTACATAATTTTAAAACAAATATTACAGAATCTCAATATATTTTTTTTTTTTGTAACGAAGGTGAAAATCTCGAAAGACTGTGGGGTTGGAAACCCAGAGTAGTGTGGGACTCTAACCACACCAAAAACACCTTCTTTATCATGACCAATCAAAGATAGATCGACAAATGATTTTAGTTTCAACGTTCAATTGCGTTTGAGAAGGTATTTTAATTTAAATACTGGTTCTCATAATTGTCAGATAATAAGTTCGTGAGGTTTAGTTCTACTTAATCTACGAATATTATATCGTACCTTTAAGACGTCTTCTATCTCCGGATTAATATGCATCTGCAGACGCATGTTGTGATGGATTGCGTTCTTTTTAATTACTTCCGTCACGTGATCAATCTGCAAATCACGATGCAAGTCATTATTTCTAATATACCATGGGGCATTTACTATTCCCTGAAGGACTTTGTTTTGAAATTTTTGTATGGCTAGTAAATTTGTTTTCTTTGTACAACCCCATAATTGGATACCATATGTCCAAACAGGTTTTAATATCTGATTATATATTAAGATTTTATTCTCAATAGACACTTCTAAGTTCTATCCTACCAACCAATAAAGTTTTCTATATCCAATATTTAGCTCTTCTACTTTCTTTTTTACATGTTCTTTCCATTTCAGTTTAGCATCCAGATTCATGCCCAGATACTTAGCAGTGTTAGAGTATTGGTTATTAATAACCACAGGGAGATTCGTTATTTTCTTGTTTGTAAAATTGATATGGGTGGACTTTGACTCATTAAGTTTAATTCGCCAACGTTGCGTCCAATCACATATCTCGTTAACTGAATTTTGTAGCTTTTCAGTTGCTTTAGCTACGCAGCCATCAGTTGATAGAAGAGCAGTGTCGTCTGCAAATGTGGCTATCATCATGTCATTCGCATGTGGTATATCCCTAGTATATAATAAATATAAAGTGGGCCATAGGACACTTCCCTGTGGAACACCTGCTTGTATTTCTTCAATATCCGAATACGCAGAACTCTAAAGAATCTATTTGCTATATAAGATTTTAGTATCTCATAGTATTGTCTAGGTGAGTCCCTATGAAGCTTATACTCTAAACCCTTATGCCAAACTTTATCGAAAGCCTGAGCAACGTCTACGAATAATGCAGAACAAACTTGTTTTTCTTCCAGTGCTTTTTCTATAACATTAGTTATACGATGTACTTGTGCTTTTGTTGAATGTTTATTCCTAAGCCCGAACTGATGGGTGGGAATAAGCCTTCTATGCTCTATGATTTCGTCCAGTCTTTTAAGAAGCAGTTTCTCGAAAAGTTTTGATAATACCGCTTTTCAATAAGCCGCTGCTGCTAGTCGCTCGAATGATAATATGATAAATAAATAAATAAATAAATAAATAATTAATATGTTATCTTCGAAGCTACATTCCTGAACATTTTTTTTCACTTCATAATTGGCCCCAACAATTTTAAAAGAATTCAATAACTTCAACTTCAACCTCTAGAATGAAGGAGTGAATAACGAGTATGTCGGCTCTTACTGCTACTGCTTCTGAAAAAATTGAAAATACCATTTCCTTGCTAATCAGAAATGCAATACTGCAATTATTTCTCCTCAAATCAATTTAATATTAACAGACATAGGGAAACCTACGCTTCAAAAAAACAGGAACTTCCTTAAATTCAATCCGCGTTATAACTTGTTTGAGAAGCAACTTGTTTCATCGGGACATTTAAATTGCGTTAAATTTGTATAATATTAACGCTTTTGTTGTTTCTGCTTACGATCAGATCCAAATTGATTTATTTCTTCGTGGGTGAATCCAATAAATCTTCTGCGCCACCAGCAGGCAGCGTTAAATTTGCAAAAGGGATTAATTTCACAAATGCAGATACGCTGACAGCAGTATGCTGCTGTAGCTGTTAAGGCTTATGCGCTGTTCCGACAATTACCAGCGTCATGGGTAAAGTGAAAGACTATCTTTGTATCTGACGGCGCGGCGCGCCGATGGCACGCAGGGTGTCAAAATACAATTACGGTTGCACCCGCTGATTTTCATATGAGGGAGGCGACCGACTGTGAGATGTGAATGTTTAAATGTTTTTTTTAATGATTTATTTGGATTTTAAGAGAAAATAAATGTTAATGCAGTAGGTGAGAAAAATTACGATTATGCAAATACGAAAGAAGAAATTGAAAAGATTTTTTTTGAAACCTTTCATGGTGGTATTTCCGACAAAAACGAGTCGGTATAAACAAATGCCCGACAAACGACTCACAGTGGTCCAAAATGTCAATCTAGCCGAACATAATTCATATTTTTTGTTGCTTCCAAATTAAAAAAAAAAATTACTAATATGTTAAGAAATAGTCAATACATAATGCGACAAAGTATTTCGTGCCACTTTCCAAAAATAACGGTACTAGGCGAGCCCAAAGTGCGCGTTTCGAATGACTTGGTCACAAGAAATTATTTAAACAAAATTAAACTCTCAGAAGTAAGTAGATGTGCTAAGTTTTCTAAAGTGTTTTGAGTTAAATTTAATTATGGAATTTGTTACTAAATGTAAGTGCTATCTAAAAACGAATTGAATGTCACTCATGGTGACAGGCATATTGCATTGTTGAATTATATCCTAGACAATTTGAGATTGACGAAGTCGCAGCTGACAGTAAAGATATAATTTACTCAATTTTAAAGTCATTCAATGGATATATAGGTAAAAAATGGAAGGAGTGTAGCAGAAGCTCCGGTATTTTTGAAAAAAGGTACCAATCGTGGCTGAGTGAACATATAGCGTTACCAGTCCTTAAAGTTGATGTTCTTGCCGTTGTTGCAGAACCTAACAGGCAAAAAAAAAAAATCACTCACGATAAATATCGAATCCAACTTGGATTACTAGTCGATGTACCGAAACCAGGAAGTGGGAGTACAAGTGATGGTAATACTGCTCATCGTTTTTTTTTTTTAGAAATACTTCGGAATCAGCTTATATAATAGGTTTAAATATTGAGATTATCAGTGGTTGCACAATGTTTAGCGGTTTTGAGATCAACATTGAACATTTTACAACCCACTGTAAGAAAACCTCTGAATAATATGTTAGTATTTATTCATGGTACTATTTATGCCTGTGACTGTGCACAAGATACTAATTCATGGACCAGATGTAGTTCTTTCTTTCTGTGAGGAAGCACATATTTTCGTGAACACCTTACAAGAGAAATAAGCGGAACGATCCCAATGCAAGATCTGTTTCACATTTCCCTTGTTTCATCAGATCCTATAGTGAGTTTTGACCGACAAACACCAAGCAAGAAGATGTCTACTTTAACCCCAGATGTATAGTTAATTTACTCGAAATTCCTCAAAATCTTCGGGAAAGTGATTAACCCTAGAAAGATAATCATATTTTGATGTATAAAATGATACTCATGTATAAAATTTACTCACAGGGTTGTGAGTATTTCCAAATTGATGAGACTTAACTCAATGACACGTGAGTTTTCTGCTCTGGATACCTACTATCTGGAAAGTTACGAACGCCCATCCCGTGATTCATAATAATTAGTAAAAGAGCGGTATATTTCGCCCGCGAGTGAGTCATTTTGACGCAGATTATCTTTCCAGGGTTAAAGAAGAAGAATGCAGCTTTGAGTCTGATATTAAATATTAGTTATTAATATTAAAGATTAAATATTAATTAACGTTATTTTTTGGTTTAAAATTTATTTTTATTAATTCGTGAACTAGTGAATTTATTATTATTAATAAGAATTGTTGAATTAATAATTAAAAAAAATATAATAGCCAACAATTTTCAAACAAAATGTTTTTTTTTAGAATTTTAAATTTATTTAGTAAAAATTCCGGGCACCGTAGCGCAAGTGGTTAGTGCGTCGGACTACTGAGCCAGCGGTCTTGGGTTCGAATCCCGCCGCAAACACCTAAAAGTTTTTCACAGTGTCCACGTCTTTCGAATGTCTGACAAGCATCAAAGAGTATCATTTGTCACGATTGAGCTTCTCAACTCGCCGTTTGGAGTCGGCAAAAAACTGTAGGTCCCTTCCATTCGTGCAAAAATATAACACGCACACACAAATGGTTGCGAGAAGCAGGCCCAGGTTCACTTCGAGCTGTAGCGCCAACTAAGTAAGTAAGTGAAAATTCCAACTGTAATAAAAATAAAAAAATAGAAATATTTTTATTGTAACATACCAATGCCAACGAACAGTTTGGCTATATTTCAAAGCTAAATTTATGATGAACTTTCAAAGCTATATAACCTACAGAGATATTGAGATACTGGCATTTGTATTGCGTGGGAAAATCATTTGTGCATGCTCTTCAACAAATTTCGTTTAAGATGCTATATTTTTTTTTCATTTACCTGCCACGAATCTACCTACACATACCTTTATCGGGTTATCAAAGAACATTGGTATCCTTTTAATTAAAGCGTTAACCCACTTCCTAGATAACCCACTGGCTGGCGTCACTATAATCTTAAATCCAATGTCCTGGCTGTGGTCAGTATTTCCTCTATGTCATTGCAGTTCATCTTATCGACCGGATAAGATTCAACATGTCCTTCAATGAATATACATGCATATGTATGTGTTCTTGTCTTTTGGGCTATTTTAAGTGCACATTATCACTTACAACTTCATTCAGGACCATTATCAACCATAGAAACCGAATAAGGATTATTTTTATCCCAAAAAAATTCACTACAGCAGCCGCAGATAAGGACCACCAAAATGTTAGAGTTTCGGATAGGAATGACCTCACTAGGCGATATTTCGATCCTTTTTTCTCTGTGTAGTTCATATCTTGATTCGCGGATCCTAACGTTTGAGTAGGTATAGGTAGTACGCGTATGCAG
Organism: Brachyopa scutellaris; assembly: GCA_949775065.1. Taxonomy (NCBI): domain Eukaryota; kingdom Metazoa; phylum Arthropoda; class Insecta; order Diptera; family Syrphidae; genus Brachyopa; species Brachyopa scutellaris. The sequence goes on from OX459112.1 coordinate 23,070,451, forward strand.
TCGGAAACCGAGAAAGAGGGAAACTGAATTTCTATTACTTCAGAAATTCTGTGTACTAAGGATTTTATTGACGGGCATTACATTGCATGCAGCGGCACCATACATCATACTGATTGATTTGTACATCATACTTTAATGGTGTTGCCTTCTGAATCGAGTGCCCGATCTCTTTGGATTCTACGCTGAAGTGATAAAATAATAAAATTGTCAATCATGTTATAGCTGCTGTCTTCAACACGAGTGTTAACTGTCAATCAGCCATACTATGCGCTGACATTCATTTTATTCATTCCTACGCTTTTTATTCATGAAGCGAATTTTGGAACATTTTTGTGAGTATGAAAAAAAAGATCTGAAATGAGTTTCGACAAGGATCAACATGTTGACGTCATAGAGTTGTGTTTTATTTTTTTTTAGAAGATTGCTAAATATGTATTTATGAATCAGCTTCTTTTCCAATCTGGAGCATTTTATTTACAAAATAATTGATTTTCATTAGAAAACCTCAGCGGTAAGTGATCAAGGGGAAAATGAACCAACTTTTGAAATAAGAATATTAGACCAATCGAATTAGATCAAAAAAAGGGGCTCACACGGAAAAATTCCGCGCAGCGATTTTCCTTCGGAAATCGTTAGGGGCGCTTACTGGCAGTCTACATTTCGGCTTTCGGGATTCTAACTCCATTGCGTCAATCGCCATCTTGAATTTTATTGTGAATTTTTGTTTATTGAGTAACTCGTTTATTTTCAATTTTACACGAAAAATGGTCTCCACCAAAATTGTTTGGAATTGAATTTCCTACAATTTTGGTCTACATCAATTTTTCCCTAGGACTCCCTAGAATCGATATTTTTCGATTTAGACCCGAAAAGAGGTGGGGGTGAATTTTTGTTTGTTGAATAACTCGTTTATTTTCAATTTTACATGAAAACGAACATCACATTCCTTTAATTATTTTTTTTTCCATTGTAAAAATTGTAGGAAATTTAATTCCAAACAACTTCGCTGATAACCATTTTTCATGTAAAATTAAAAATAAACGAATTTATTCCAAAAAACAAAAATTCACCTCCACCTCTTTTCGGGTCTAAATCGAAAAACATCGATCCTAGGGAAAAATTGATAAGGGCCAAAACTGTAGGAAATTTATTTCCAAACAATTTCGGTGAAGACCATTTTTCATGTAAAATTGAAAATAAAGGAGTTATTCAATAAACACAATTTCACCATAAAATTCAAGATGGCCAGACTGCCAGTAAGCTCCCCCAACGCTTTCCGAAAGAAAATCGCTGCGCGGAATTTTTTCCGTGTCAAATTCTAATTTAGAACTAACAGATTGCTATTCCTTGGCGTACTAAGAGCACTGCACTCCCGCCTCATAGCTTTCCAATGAGTAAGAGACTGCCTCGTGGCAGTTTCTCTCTTCCGGGAACCCAGGCATAAAGAAAAAGGAGGGAACTGCAGATGAATTGGTCAGGAATGGCTCTAAAATGGATCTGATTCTACCTTAAATGCAGATCTTTCCAGTCTTCAGCACAGCTAAGAATCAAAAGGACCGTATCACCACTAATGGCTACGATGGCATTGTGTCATACACTGCAGTTTGTGGCTCGCAGTCAACAAGACAAGATCTACAACTCTGCTTTCACTGGAAACCATCCATATGCGCTTCTGTGAAGTGTTATAATCAGACATTGCAACTTAAGAAACAGAGCCTCATTAATGACTTCTGTAAAAGCTGCAGGACCGAGAATCTGTACCGTGCTTTCCATGCTACTGTCTTTACTCCCTCTCTCCAAGAACAACGCTTTGCTTGTATGGGTGTACGCACAGTTCTTTGACTGCCTGATGTGACTAAGATACCGCTCGTAGATTTCAAAACATTCATAATATGATCAAAATAGTTTTGTTAACTGAATATCCTTCATGTCCACCAAGGAATTCGCAATGAGCCTCTCAGGTCTCTGTACCTGCTGCCAACTACCTTTCGAACCTAACTTAACGTAACCTTACTGTTTAGAACTTTGTTTCCTTTCGTCTTAAGGGGGTATTCTAGTCTAGCGGTACGAATTTTGTGTTTTTTAAAATTCGATAAAAAAAATCGAAGTATATTTTTACTAGTCAGTCTTTTATTAGATTTTAACTAATATTTTAACAATACAAAAAAGAATTAAAAAAACTTTTTTTTTGAAAATTTAAAAAATTACAGGCTGCTAAAGTGGGGCAGTGAAAAATAAGGTTGCGTCCTTGTATACATGATTCCAACCCTTCTGGTGATACGAAAAAAAAAAACCAAAAAGATTCTTAATCAGTAAGAATGTCGCTATCGCCTGAACTACGGAAATAAAAAACAAATTTTTTTTCACAAAATGGCGGCTGTTTTTTTCTAAGTTTTAAATTTTTTAAAAATAGTAAAAACCAAAATTTTTACATAATTCTAGATAGAGGGATATATAAAGAAAATCCACGCCAAATTTCAAGTTGATCGGTTTATTAGAACTTGAGAAATCACGTCAGACGTATTGGAAAAAGTAGTTTCGAGAAAAACGCATTTAAAGAAATACGTTACAACGACCTACACATAGAGACTTTCTGAGAATTCATGGGGTGTATAAGAGACTTTCTGTAGGATAATTCAGGAAACGTTTGGGGGATACATTTTTGAAGGTCTAATCTTTGAAAATATGAAATAAAAAAAAAGATCCGAAATTCTAGACTAGAATACCCCCTTAAGCTTTCTGGAAACCGAAATTGACCATAAAAATGCTCGCTTGATCTTTAAAAATAATAAATTAGATGGCAGTCTTTCGAAAACCCGTAGTTGTTTCTTGTTTGGCAGACCATCGGATTTAGCGGATATCCTTGTTTTGCAGTTCTAAATAACTTTTTTAAGAGTTGCATTGTTTTGCATTTTCTCATGTGTATATGTATGTATGTACAGCTCATATAAAAGCTGGCTATAAGAGTAAAATTAAGAACCTGGTTGGTCCTTTCTGGATGTGTGAAAATTACTACTTTTTCTCGTCATCTCTGACCGCAAGACTAAATTATGTTGGTGAACAACAAGTACTTAGACTTAACGGTCGTATGTATATACTCCTAGAAAAAGCAGCCGTAGCTGGATGCTGCTCAAAACATGTCTGCAGCGTAGAAGATGAACCAGGTTAAGATCGACTAAGTAGATCATCATATCTGGAAGGTTGCGTTCATCTACGACGGCCTTGAACCGAGTGAATACTGGGTACTCACGAATCTGCTTTAATATCTTCTAGGCATATCTCGCAAAGGTCCAAAGTTTTGATTTGGGGTGTAAGTTCCCTGATGATCCACGTTATGGTCCTCAAATCGAATTGTTTTAAGGTACGAGGTATACTTTCGGTCAAAGATTTTAATGAAATCCATATTATATAAACATAATGTTATCCCAGTGTACACACTCTACTCATACATAAGCATATAGTCATAAGCGCAAGTATCAATAATAAAAAAAAAACCTTTTCCCAAGACCGGGTTTTAAAGTAATGTCTCAATGCCATCAGTAATGGTGGATTTGTGCTCTCAAAGTCAATGGCCAGCATTGCCTCATCTCAAACTCTACACAAAAAATAAGAAACTAACCCTTTCGAAGTCCACTACAAAATTGCACTTCGAATACAAACATACATGTAAACACATCACATTCCTTTCACTCATATAACATCCCAATTAGTAATTGAAATTACAATGTCGCATGCCAAGGGTGCCGCCTTGCTTTCATCAGATTACTTGGAATTCACTAAAACGTCAGCCGACACACAAAGTCCAAGCGAATAAATGTCTTTATCGGGAGCACTTTCGACGCACTGTGTCGGTCTCCTATGATGTACAACACACGAGTACGAGATGCATTCGTTCACAAGCACTTACTGTCCGATCATTCGTCCTAATTATGAAATTATTTCTGCACTTCGATCTCGTTTCGATTTAATTATAAAACGCAAGCAAAAAGGAACCAAACCAACCAACAACAAAAACAAAATAAAAATAAATTAAATTGGAAAAGAAGAAGTCCTTATTGAATTGAATTAAGCGAAAATCGAAAATTCAATTAAGGCAACTCTAGTGAGCTGCTGTGAGGAGATGGTGGTTGCTAAATGAGCCATCAACAAGGTAACACATTTTTGGTGCCCATTAAGTTTTGACACCGTTTCTGGTGAATGTCAAAATAATAAAACAAAAAAAAAAAATAAATAAATAAATAAACATGGAATTAAAATAAATCAGCTGCTTAAGGAATAAAGTGGCATCTATCACAGAAAGGAGAAGATGCTTCATTTGTGAACCGTTCAAGCGAAACGCTCGAAAGAACCAATCTTTCAATTTAAGCTTGTCTTTTTAATTAATTCATCGGTTGGTTCCTTAAAAGCAAACTTCTTGACTTTCTTAAGCATATGATTCTCTCTATCGAAAAGAAAGAAGTTAAACGCTTCAATTGAATTAGAGATCCTTGCTTGAGTGCTGCAGAACGTTTAGTTTGAAACTCTTAACTGACTGCGCTTCCAATAATTTTTCCTTTCAGTTCTTAGGCACATTTATGCATTTTACTCAAAATCATTTTTATAAGTATCCGTTGTCATCATCATTTACAACGGTTAATTATTTTTCAAACCCACAATATTGAGGTCAACTCATTTACCTGTCTCACGATTCCTTAAGTCCCTAAATAACCACTCAAACCTCTCTTTCTCTCTCCTGATGATTCCCTTTACCATTGGCCTGGGAATACCTGTCCTCTGAAGCTGACTTTCATTAATTCTCAGATAACACTATAGGGTTTCCGCTTCCAGCTACAAATAAAAATATATACAAAAAAAAAAAAAACGCCTAAGAAGAAATTCTTCTTTAATTTGAGTTGGCTGGTGCCGTTTTTGGTCACTCTCGTGCGCCATCAGATGTCGTGCGTACTTGTATTCGGCCCTACAGGTGTATCTTGATGGATTGTTCACACCTGATCATTAAGTATCTTTGGAATCGTTTTAGTGGTTAGGCGCTGGCTGCACAGTCGCATGAACTTGCAAAACTGTTCGTAATACTCGTACCTACTGTTTAGTGGCCAATGCATGTGACCCAGATTTAATTAGCAAAGAAATTCGATACTCGATGACGGAGACAAGGGAGTGTGGAGTTAGTTGATGGACATAATTCCTTCTGTCAAATTGCTCATAAATTATCATTAATCGATGAACAATGAAAGGTTACGCTGGCAATATTGTTGTGCACAATTTTGTGCACGCAAAGCATGCACATGCACAAGGACGTGTGTAATAAGATTTTTTTTTTATAAAGTGGTGATTGATTGGTGGTTACATATGAAAGAAGAAGAAAAATGCAATTATAACCATGAGGTAGTAATTAGATAACAGTTAGTTGTAATTGAAAATAAGTGCTGACCGGTCGCTGTAAACTAAAACAGGAATCTTGATATTTTTAAAATTGGCTAGCTACTGGCGTAGCTATAATTTGAACATAGCCTTCTGCTTTAATACTTGAAAGTTATTGTTATCTGTACTTACATAGAGTTTCCGATTGCATTGTTACGAGTGCTTGATTGGGCAGGCAGCCGAGGAGGTGTTTTATTATGTGCGGATCGTTCCCACAGTCTGGCCATTTATGTTTCCTCTCTGTCGGGACTTTTTATTTTTTTTATTTATGTATTTATTTATTTTATGAAATGCTTATGCACATTTGTCTAATTGTCTTATAAATTTGTAATAAGCTACAATTTAATACTTAAAATATGAAGCTACGGTTAGACAATTTCTAGGGCTCAATGTTTAAAGATATTACAAATAATTTAAAAATAATTTATGCAGTTATAGATCCAAAAGGGATAGAAAAATAAGAGAAGAGGAAAAATCTCCATGTTATTGGGAAAATATAGTTTGATTTTTCAATTTCGCGACATCGTCTATTTCTATTAGCGAGGCAAAAACTTCTATAAGCAGATCGAATGGATAAAAAAAAATTACGCTCAGATATAAGGGAAGTATAGCACGTATGAGTCAGTATTCATGACCTTAACGAGGATACCATACGAATCTTGTCATAGAGGTATTGGGGCTGATGACTGACAAGGATGTTTGAGAGAAAGTTTTTTTTTTTCATGTTGAGGAGACGTTTAGAGAAATTAGATAGTCTGTCGTATCCATTTAGACTGAAAATGGGTTGGTTCTATTATACTCAGTTACAAAATCCCTAAACTAAAATCCAGATATCATAATTTACAAACCAAAATCCCCAATCACAAAATCCCCAAATACAGAATCCCCAAACACAAAACCCTCTATAGATCGAGTCTATCAAATAAATTATGTTTGGCCGCCACACCAGCTCCATATTCATATTTATATTCCATATTCAATATTTTTTTATAACTCTTTTTTTATTTTAATATTTACAAATTTTTAATTTTTTTTGTTCTTTTGTTTTTATATTGCACAACTAAATCAAAAATAGTTTAATTCTTATCAGTCCGTCATCTCTATGAAGCAAAAAACAGTAAATTGCCTACGCTACTGTTAATAACAATTATTATTGGTCTCTCTTGGCATAAAATGGAGAATCCCCAAAATAAGAAATCCTCAACTTTTAAAAATGTACAAACAAAATATTTTGTGTTTGGGGATTTTGTGTTTGTACATTTATTAAATCTCCCACTGAAAATATATCGAACTGTACTGTTAAATGCAACATTGAGTTTTCTTTTCCTCACAGAATCACAATTTGAGTATATTACACAGCCGTAGATCAGAGGGGGTGAGCATAGCCTTTTCGCCAATTAAATACGCACTCTTATGGAGCTGTTGCCCATATAGTTCGAAAAATGCCATATGTTTTGCCCACAATTGTATTTATGTAGTTTTTCCAGGTTAAGGTCCGGTTAAACACCATGCCAAGATTTTTAGCAGTTTCGACATACGTGATTGGGGTGTTATGCAGGATCACTGGGAGAAAATATGAAAGGTCGAAAGATTGTTTCGATATCACAAGAGACGTAGACTTTTTAGAGTTTAATAAAATACCATTTTGCTCGGACCAGGATGCAATGTTTTCGACATCATCGTTAACACAACCTACTCCATGTTCAATAAGGCCGAGTCGGCACACATATTGATTGACCAGTCTTTTACTATAGACGGTAGTTCATTAGCATAGAGCGAGAACAGAAGAGAGCCGAGTATAGAGCCTTGTGGGACGCCGCGATTGCAACCACTTCGGTGCTATCCACTGATTTAAAGGCAAGAGTTGCATTTGGAATATAGTTCCTAGTAATAGTAACAGCCTCAGTGGGGTAAGCGCTGACTATAGGGGGTGCCGCAAAAGGTACGAATTTTCTGTTGAGTTAATTGAAGTGCACTCTATCAACGCAACTATTTTTACCTTTGCGACTCCAATTTGACGAAGATTTTTCAACAGTTCTCGACCACTCAGCATTGGATTTGGATTCGATTGCAGTAGATTTAATGTTTCGCGATACGTATTGCCATTACGACTTGGTTCCGAAGTGAACGGTACCTGCACAAATTTTTATTTAATTTATTTATTTATTTATTCAATCTACGATTTCAAATCAACAGATAAAGTTTAAATCTAGATAGTACAGTTTTAGTATAAAAACGTATTATATTAATTCAAATTTATCAATAACAAACTTTTAAATTGATGTCTTGACATACATATGTCGATGTTACAATAAAATCGTGTAATAGAAAGCGTTTCCAGTGGTTGTATGCTTGGTCACGCTCAAGCATGAGCGAGTGAATCTGATGTGAAAACCATGGTTTTGTGAGTGGTCTGCAATTCCTTGTCCTAACTTGCTCAAAGGGTGTGGTCAGGTACTATATGTACCATATGTGTAATAAGAGCTTGTAATTGCTTGTAGGAAGCCTTACAGAGAGATTGAGTCTGGACAGCATGCATAGTAGTCCAACACACTTATCACTACGCCACGTCACCCACTTAAGGGTAATTAGTCCATTTGAAGAAAGCAAGACTATTTTTAGGTACATATGCGTATATGGAATATTTACATATGTAAATGCACTTATTTATTTATATTAAATGGTGTTCAAAAGAACGTTCATTAGTTCTGATTGCGGCTATCCTGTCAAAGGCTAGCGACGGGGCTAGGTAGTTGGTTTCACCCTTCACCCATCGAGACGATGCTTCTCTCAGACTGAGTGCAGTTTTATACGCAATGTACAAATAATGCAATGCAATGAGTTATCCATATTTTCGATAAAAAATATCTTTTCTTTTCTTCTTTCTTTCTACCTACATATGTAGCTATATCTATGTGCCTTCTTAATTTATATTTTGGTTTTTTGATAGCACTTAGCTGAAGAAATTTATCGCACAAAACAATAATAGGAAACATCTGGAAAAAAGCCTTCTCTGAATCATAAGCAAGGGCAAAACTTTCAATAATAAACCACTCTCGAGTTATCCTGGACACCGTCCATAGAGATGTTTGAAACCTAACATCTGAGTTTCCTATCACTACGCCGATCTGTTTGTCTCGCGTTCTTGTTCTTCATGTGCTCGCGCTATGTGTCAACATTGTAAGGCTATTTAATTTCCCTTGAGCGTGCATAATTTATAAAAAAAATCGACGCTGAGAATCTTTTCTAAAGCACCGGAAATTGGTGGGAGAAGGTCTTATTAGACCAAACTCTGTTATTCGCCACACCCTTTTTTATTACAGTAATCCACGTAACCAATAATCAAGCGATTGCAACAAATAACTACCGTCTTTTAAATCACATATTTACTTAAATAAAATAAATGTTTAATCAAAAGTTTGCTCCTCATCTGCACCCGTCGAAGAACACATCTAAGGATCTGTTTAGTCTGATTCCACTTAACAACATATACACACTTAAGTGGCAGGTTATTTCCTTTTAAATGGCGGTCAATTAAAATTTTCTGGCCACCATAAATATGAAAATAATAAAACCATCGATACTTAATTCAGTGCGACTGCAACCTCTTATACGCTTTCAGTGGAGATGCGCCGCGCACAGTGCACTGGCACTGTAAACATTCCACAGAGCTGTAGCAACATTGTTGCAAAAATGATCATAAAGCAATTGACTGAAGATACAAACATACCTTGATGGAAGATACACATATTTGCATTGGTCCAGCTTTGTAAAGGGCGCCCTGGTATAATTCAGTATCGAGTCTACATCTCGACGCTGCGCTGGAGCTACAACCTAAATGCATTATTGCATGCCACCTGTCATAAATACTGTTTTGCCAGCATCAACTTGTGATATCGTGTGCAGTTTAATTTGACTTTGGTTTCGAAATGACCGAAGGCAACTGAAAATCAAGGCTAATACCTAGACATTTGGATCGTGCAAAATTGTATCCGTGGAGAATCCTTTAGGTGTTAAACTCTCATCAAGGCTGACGTGCATTAAGAATCATCTGCATGCGTCTAGATTGAGTATAACCATAAAGTCAGCAAAAGTAGGTACTCACCCCCCGTGGCTTAGACAGTGTTATCGCCTGTCAATAGCTTCATTTACTGAGCTTGTAGACCAGCAACCACCGACAACAATCAAATAATAAACTGATTATATTCCATTTGCCAGATAAGACTGTTCGGTGTACCTACATACATAGTCATATGTCAAGCTGAGTACATTGCTCTCCACTGTTCCATATGCGGGGACATGTGTTAACAATGATAAATTTGTGGGTTTTTGTTTTGTTTTTTTTTTTTTTTTTAATGCGAATCCCAACGCGGTTGTCATAAACAAAACAAAACAGCGAACTGTTCGCGTTTAGATTCAAGACATCCGCGTTGTGGTCTTTCCGGTCGTAATGGTGGTCGCCGATGCCAATGATGACGACGACGACGACGTCGCGTCGGATTGAATTGCAAAAGAAATAAAAGCAAATCATAAAGTATTTAATGCGATGTCTCAAGGCCGATGGTGTTTGTGCCCTGATGTCTGATTTCAGTGCGGCGCGCAGTCAGAATAAATATTGAGCCAAGTGACAGCTTCTGCTCAGTTATTCTTTAGTTTATTGCTGCTAATGACCAGTGCGCATGCATACGGGCTGTCAATTAATTGACTTCTGCTTCATAGACCAGGTGTCTCTGATGATGCCACCACTAGGTTGGCATGCGCCAACCAGCTCTTGTCACTTGTCGCATTTAATGCCAGAACACGGTTCGCTTTACAGCACCTATACATGCTCGGGGTATTGGTTTTTTTTTTTAGGTTTGGTTTTAAAAGAATGAGAATTGTATTTTATCTCAATTGGTCGTCCCTTACCCTTTACGGTGATAAGATAATTTTGTTCTTATTTCAAGGTTTCATTTCACTTTCTCTCTGCTGCGCTGCTGATAAGCAAAAGAAAGTGGCGCCAATTCATGTCATATACTTTTAAGGAGATTTTCTAGGAATTTTTACGGATGGAATATCGTTATAAGGAGATTTGGATTGTCATTGATGTATTTAAAAAAAACCGGCCAAGTGCAAGTCAGACTCGCGTTCAAAGGGTTTCGTAGTTTTGAAACTATATAGTTTAAATAACTGTTTCGTTTCGTTAACACAATAAACTTAAACGACCCACCTCTATATTCACTTTACAAACTTATATGTAATAAGCAGGGATAGGATTTTGTTGACCTAAAAAAGTAAAAAAGGGTAAAACAAGAGACTAAAAAAGGCAAAAAAAAAGGCATTTATTAAAAAACCAGAAAAAGGAACGTAAATGCACATTTAATTATAAGGCGTTTTTTTTTCAAACCTTTATAGGCTAAAAATGTTTCCGCAACATGTGGATAATTATGGATAATTATCCAGTCTTATTTTTGTATGGAGAGCTTTTTCGAAATCTATATAGATTTGAAAAAAAAACGCGCCTATAGTAGAATTGAAGTACCAAGAGCTTTTTGAAATTTTCTGGTAATAATCTTCTCCGCTTGTCTCTTAGAAGCGCCTTGAAGGAGCTAAATGGCCTTTCTATTTAAAGCTTTCAACATTATTTACATCAATGTTTGACGGTACTTTCTGGAAAATATTTTACAATTTCTATGGTGGGCGGTAGAACGAGTACAAGTCAAAAATTTCAATTTTTCAGTAGAGCGAAAAAACTAAATACTATGTCACATACAGTAAGGCTACTTTTCACTGCCTTTTTTTTACTATTTGTGTGTGTAATATACCGATACAGCTTTTACCAAATATGATATATAAAATTTGCAATCGAATTATGTACATATTTATCTCATTTTGACCAAATTTTGACTTATACTCGTTCTACCGCCCAACATAGATTTGTCGGAATACGTGTACAATGTACATGCATATTATTTATGAATACACACAAGCAATAAACTTTTTCAAACCAAAGCGGGTAGATATGTACAAACATACATACATACATACATATATAGATCAGTAATCGCAGGGCAGGGACACTTTTGGTGGCGGCAATGCTGTTAATATGTATTTTTTATAAAGCGTAGCAATGCACGCAGGGTATTCGTTAGTGTACGATCTTTCCATGTTGACTCTCCCCACAGACTAGACGTTTTAAATTGTAATGCATCTAGGAATGTAAGTATGCGTATTACGTATTGTGAGGAAGAAGCATAATGTTTGCACAGATGAACATGTATGTATACATACGAGCATTATTTTTTTAGCGAACAAACATTGAGAAAGATGCAAAATATGCAAAAAAAAGGCAGAAAAAGGCAATAATGGTATAAAAAGGCAAAATAAAATACATATATTTGGAATCAGGAGGACATGAAACATGTTTGTGTAAAGTCGATACTACTTCCGACTAAGCAAAAAAAGAGGCAAAGTTAGCAAAATCCTGTCCCTGGTAATAAGTAATATTATTCACTATGAGAAATTCGATAAACATTAAGAACGCGGCTGAGTGTGTAGCGCATCCATTAACCTTTTTTGCGCTGAACTACTGAGTTTGAGGTCCCAGGTTCGTTTCCTGGCAAAATCCGTATTTTTATTTAAATTTTTTTTTGTATGGCAGCACAGTTTTGGATATCCTTTAATTTTCTCAAAATTATTGTTAATATAATAGTGGTAATTTCTTCAAAATTGGTCCAGTAGTTTACGAGTTAATCGGTTGAGAAATTGAATTTTTCGACACAAAATTGAATTTTTTGACGTGAATTTCTCAAAAACTATACAACTTACGAGATTCGCTAAGTTATCTTTAAAAATATAGTTAATTCTCTACCAACTGTGATTTTTCATATTTCTGACTACAGTAGTTTCCGAGGAAACCGAAGGGGGCTTTTGGTATGATATTTTTGTTTGTTTGTACCTTTTTTTTTATTATTATTTTATTATTATTCATTTTTTACAAAAGCTAGTGGCTTAACAAGTTTTCAAAATACTAACATTCTGTAGCACTTAGGTGACTAGAGGCGAATGACCTTTCAAATAAATTTAATAAATTATTTTATGTTATGTGGGGTACATCGAAATTTTGTTACAAATAAAAATAATTCATAAATGACAAGTGATAATTGGAAGTAATAGATACTATAATTAGATTAAATAAAAAACAATGATTACAGTTAGAAAACATTGATAACAATTAAAAAACAAAGATTACAAGCTATAAAGTCGTGCTCAAAAAAATTTTGACCGTCGAACTATCCATACTAAAAACGAATTTTATTACTTCGCATAAAAATAAAGTGGGTTGAACTATTGACCTTACTAGCAATGGCAATTTATTGAAAAGCCTAGGTGCTGCCGCAGTACTAAAGTTCGAAAAGTGCATTTTTCTAGATAGAGGAGTATTTACAAATGACACACAGTTTTGGCAATAACTCCCAAAGATTCTAACAGAAAAAATTAAGAAAAACATTGATAAATGATATATTTTTCAGAATTTTTTTTAGATTATATTTTACCCACCCTGTATAGTTGTTTCACAACATTTTTGAGTAATATGTTGTTCATGTATGTGGACCATCTTAATGTATAAGTGTGCCAAATTTCAAGTTTCTAGGAAGAACGGTTCTTGATGTTTGTATCGTGACAGACATTTTTGAGTTAGAGCGAACTTATAATGGTTCCGTATTACCATATGGGTACGGAACCCTAAAAACTAAAGTTTCTCTGCAGCATAATGTCCCCACGAAGCCATTAACTCGCAACCTGATCCTTCACTCGCAGACTCGATAGTGAACAATCGAGATGTTTTGGTATTCCAGTGAAACTTAAGGCGATTATCGAAGCTACTGAGGTGTATCCAGTTTCATTTATTACTTTACAAACCAGCACCCTAATATTATACAATTAATCTCTTTAAGTGCATAATCTTCTGGTTAAGAATTACCACTCATTTTTAAAACATTTACTTACCTATAGTAGGATTTTGGATAAAATTTAGACCGCACCTATTATTGAAAATCTTGGTGTCGACTATCTTCCACTAAATTGCTCTTCACTTTAACCCATTTACCCAGATTCGCATATACAATAACATTTAACAACAGTTCTTCGATTTAACAACACCCTGTCCGTAAGTCATCAACTTACTTAATCATATCCAGAGATTCGTTCCAATTCCTATTCCCAATAAACTTGAAGTTTTCATCTCCCGAACATGATCGACGACCGTCATCAATCAAAATCCTTTAAAATGCCGCCTTTTATATCGCCACGAACAAAATCAAATTTCCCTACTACCACCAATTTTCTTGTCCATCTTCAGAAAAAAAAGTAATTCGGCGGCGTGCGCTCACGACTGCGTACAACTCAGGCACTCGTACGTCAACTCAGCCGAATGTCAAACCAACCGAAACCTGATACACAAACTCTGCAATTATCCTCATTAAAAAAACTAAAAGATAAAATACAAAAATTGGAAACAAGTACCATCGCATCGTATCGTATGTACGTATAGGTACGCGTACGCCCATAAGGCTATTCGTAAGATGACGCGCGCACGCGTGTCAGGCTACTGGATCGGTAATTTCACCTGTTGACACAGTAAAGAATTTCCGTATGGTTAATATTCGAAAATTACGCCCCGAGGCAACGACCCGCTGACCACCAGCTACAAAGCTGACTGCCGTCAAAAACAAGAATTTGGCCAGAAATTAAAGATACGAGTAAACTATGTAGCGGAGCAGGAAACGCAGTCGTAGTGAAATTTGTTGTTTTTTTTTTGCAGCTTGGTTCCTGGTCTTGCCCAAAACTGCAACGCGAAATACGAGTATCATTCAGCAATATACATAATGTACGTACATACGAGAATTTTAATTATCGATTCTCTGATTATTCAGAAAGGTGCTTAAATATATGTACATATATGTATACTCCATGCTGCATGAATGTATTTGGCAATCAACATGAGTGGGTGACGATGACAGTTTTGGTATATTTGTGGCTTTCTCTTACTTCTTCGTTTTGTAAATGGCTACTTTGCATTATATAATTTAATTTAACATTTAAAATATGACATTCAATAGGTACTCACACTACATCCGAATAAACGAGTAATCTGAGATTGTGGTATTAAAACGGCGCCGTTCTTGCGCTATTTGGGTTTCTTTCCATCGAAACCACCACTTCTACCCACCTACGTATCTATCTCAGCTTTGAATTAATTTTATTATTTGAAATAATTATTCTCGCATGCTTTATGAGCAAGAGACGGGTAGAACAACGGCTTCTCAGAAAAAAAAAAAGAAAGAGCACGAGAAGCGTGCGATCGAGGATATTGAGAGATGCTACTGCAGGAACAATGTCCGGAAGTTTTATCAGAAGGTAAAACGAATGTGTTAGCAAAAAAGTCCCGCACAGAAACCACAGTGCAGTTTCACGCCAGGAAAGTGCACCATAGACCAAATTTTCACACTTAGGCAGATCTTGGAAAAAACCCAAGAGGTCCTAATCTATACCCACCTTTTCATCGAATTTAAGGTCGCCTATGACAGCATTTGGAGAGATGAGCTGTATAGAGCCATGTCTAGTTTTGACACCCTTGCCAAACTCATCCGCCTATGCAGAATTACGATGAAGAAAGCTCGCCGCTCCATCAAGGTCGGTATTAACCTCACCGAGACCTTCGATGTAAAAAAAGGATTCAAACAAGTTGACGCACTGTCATGCGACTTCTTCAAAATCATATACTCTTGAAAGAATTGTTCGAAACTCACAAGCCAACACACGAGGAACGATCTTTCAAAAATCCGTAAAATCCGGTAAAACACAGCGAGCTGTCACTGGTGCGTTTGCGAGTGTAGAAATGGAAGCGGCTAAAATGTGTTTAGCAGTAGACGAGCGGAAAACAAAGAATGTACATGCTGCCAACGAAATGGGACATTCAACATCGACGAATTAGACCGAACATCATAATAGACATTTACAACTTTGAGGTAGTAGTTGTCTACCTCGGCTCTTCTATAACATCACAAAATGACATCTCGTCGGAAATCAAACGAAGGACTGCTCTTGCCAATTGCTGTTTCTTCCGGCTAAGAAGGCAATTGAGTAGTAAAGCCCTTTTCCGGACTAAGGAGATTGTATGTAAGACTCTTATCATCCCAGTCTTGCTATATGGAGCTGAAGCATGGATTTTATCGAAAACGAATGAAGATATCCTTGGTCACTTCGAGAGAAAAATCCTTCGTAAGATATTCGGGCCCGTTTACTTTGACGGGTTCTAGAGTAGAAGATTCAACCACGAACTGAACAGCGACATCGACCTGGTCAAAAAAATTGCGCTTTGGGCATTTAAGATGGCTAGGACATATAGAGCGTATGGACATCAACACTTCGGCTCGTAGAATATTCGATTCTAACCCGGAGGGTCAGCGCAGCAGAGGACGACTAGTAGAGGGCTTTAAAACAAAAATTAGTCATTTTTCGCTTGCATAAGTTAACAGATTTACTAAAATTGACTTAAAATCTTCGAATGCCCAGCAAGCATTCAACAATATCATTCGCCATGAAAAGCATTTTAACTATAGGTGCTTGGAGTCGACAACACCCATATAGGTTTGCAAGAAACTTAGTCTACACCAGGAAAGTAAGTTTTATGAACTATTGAATTGAGATACAAGTTGGCACAGCTTATGTAAATATGACAAACAGTTGCAAATCATTATTTATACCCTTCCTCTTTGACGAATCCTTTGCAGATATCTTAGATAGGACTTTTTTTTAAATACTCCAAAGATTCCGTTGTACGACTTTCATACATAATTATGTTGAATGACATTTCGTCTAACATCTACATATGTGACATGAAGTAGGTACCCTTAATTTGGGGTAGATGTGTTCTTACAGAAACGATTCGAGATTGCGCCTCTTGAGTCTCCGGCTATTTAAATAATAAATAAAAAATATAATAATAAAGTATCACTATTTAAATTTTAACATTTACCGAATTCTACTGCATTGCCTTTTTGGCAGAGATTTAGTGTAAGGCCTTTGAGAAATTTCAATTTTGAAAATGCACTTTCATTCCAAAGAAAAATAGAAAATAAAAAAACTAGCTAAAAATACATACATATTACTTCGGCGGCGAGTTGTCATCACCATTGAATTGATTGTATGTAACACCAAGATTTTCCCTCCCATCTTTGCCTTTTGACTTTAGAAATCATACGAATTGTCCCTCATCACAAGTGGTCCAATTTTAATTTGACATTTCAAAGGGACAATGCGCATAAATGCATGCAACCAAACAATTCACGCCCTATACGCATATCATACAATAAGCTGAAAGGACTTGGAATTTCCTCAATATCCACCCATTGTCGAAATTCGATTTGGCCAATCTATACAAAGGAAGAAATGGAACAAAAAGTAGAAAATCCTATTTTAAAGTCATTTAACTGACATCTCGGCACGTCTCACATCACCTGGAGTGTGACGTCCTGTCAGGTATGCAAAGAATCGTTCAATTTTCGTATTGCGCCATTGTTGGACAAAAAATGTCAAAATGAATTTATGGAACGATTGTTGGTTTCTTCCGGAAAAAATAAAGTTAACCAAGAAATCTCGAGTGCCCATGCTGATACGATGATCGGTTTTGCAGTGTAAACTGTGAGTTTGAAATGCTGTGTCGTAAAGTTACGAACAAGGATACTGCATGCCGATTACTTTTGGTAACATTAGTTGGTAATTTGTTGGACACAAAGTGCTATTCAAGGAATTCTAGTAGCATAGGGTGACAATTTGATGATGATTAAGGCAGACTTCTGTTCAAGGATGCCTTCATACCACCATTGGTTGCATTAGATTGTGAGCATCTCGAGGTTGAAACATTAACTAGTTTTCTAGTTCAATGCCATTCGAAATTCCAGGTATCAACACATTAAACACAGCAAATTCCATTCGCTTATGTTGGCGTTTAAAGTTCACACCTTCGAGTATCCAACCACAACCGCGAGAAGAAAGACATTGATAAATTTATTGCATCCATAAATGCTGCAACGCCAAGCGTGTTTTTTGAAGTGCAAAAAATGTAAGATATAGCGTCGCACTTTGAAGTGACAGCATTTTATCCTTTGGGGTAGTATCCATCAGGTGACGGTCTTTTGCTGCGGTTTCATCTGGCAGTCGGACACCATAACTGCCACTGCATCCGTTAGCAATAAATCTATTAAACGATAAGAAGATCAATGAGGCTAGTCACACAATGGACTCTGGTTTCACCATGACAGTTTATGAAATAAAGGAATCATGATATTTTTTTATTGGAATATGATTTATGACTTTTTGGCTGGAAGCGACTTTGAAGTGATGGCGCGACAGCATTGGTGACGGGCAATGACGGTATTTTTACAACCATTTCACTGCCCTATCAAGGTTGATATGATTAATTCAACAATTTTGAAAAAGATGGCTTTATATAATCTGTTGTGACCTTGCGTGTCGCCAGTAGCCAGATAGAGTGGAAGAGATTCACGTTCCGCTACGAGGAATCGCTGTTATACATAATGAATGTATGTACATATAGTATGCAAGTGATGCTGTCTTTAAGGCTTTTGACAGGTTCTTGGACAAAGATAATTTGACATTTCAGCGCTGTTACTGCTAACGCTGATGTTACCAAAAGTTTCTATAAGCATATCTAAGTGGTTTCGGCTAAAACAAACACAAGCACCAAAATAAATTGATTTTTCATTTCTGGTTTCGATTCTTTGTCAGATCAAAACGAAACATTTCAGAAACATTACTAAAAAAATGTTTTTCGATTGTTTCCCATTTGCTTCAGAAACATTTTTGGTGTGTCCGCTGATGAAACATTTCTGAAATGTTTTTGAAATGTCTCTGAAATGTTTTTGAAATGTTTCTGAAGTGTTTTTTTCTTTCCCATTCTAAACGAAAATTATTTTTGTTTCTCATGCAGAAAGTGCGGTTTTTTGTGGAGATAAAAGTAAAAATGTCGAGAAAAAAAAATAGTAGGTACGAGTAGAAGTTACGCGTGACCGAAGTGAAACTTCTTAGCTACATATAATCGTGGACAAATTAAGAAGAATTTATTGGATATTCAAAGAATATTCTCCGTTATTTCTCCTAAAAAAATCATTGGAAAAACTTAAGAAATGGGGACATACCTTGGCTTTTGAATGGAACCAAATTGTTCCGGTGTCTGTCAAACTCCACTCTCGAATATGTGTTCGGGTGTCCATTTTGCCCCAAACCGACTTTTGGCAATATGAATTCCTTAACAAAAAATATTTCATTTCCATTTTACCAGCTATTTATTCATTGGGTGTTCAAATTGCCCCTCTGGCCACTCTATCCTATAGAGCCGAATTTCTTTTTTTTAATTCGATTAAATGGCGAGAAGCGATGACTTCAATCACTCACATCGCCCGTATGCTGTATATCAAATTTCATATATTTTCAGCAAAATGAATGTGTAAATAATAAAGAGGAATTAAATAAACGCAATGAATGAATTAAGTTTTTTGACTGCATTCATCGACTGCATTTTGAGACTCCAATTAAAAGAATGCAATCAGCATATTTTGCATTCATTTGCATTCTTTTACTTTATTTTGCCTAATTTGCGCTTCATTTGCTTACATTTCGTACCAAATAAATTAAAATTAACTCAATAAATTCACAATACTGCAAAATAAAACAAACTATGGAAAAATAATGCAAAATAATACAACTCTGATCTGTGGGAATACTACTCGCATGCACATGCATTATATTTACTCTCCCCTCAATCAATTTTTACTGTCTCACCTTTGTTACTTATTCCCCACACCACTGGTATCCATTCATACCATGCAACGCAACCAAGCGAAGTCGAGTAAGAAGCTTCTTTAGTTAGTATAGTAATCTCCCATATAAGCACTAACTCTGCAGCTGAAATTGAACCTTGATGACGCAAAGAATTTCGGTCTTTTCTCCGTTCTTAGATATAAAGTAAAGGTTTTAAATTGACTCGTGTTTTTTTTTTGTTAATGTGTGTGTTATATTAGTATATAAATATATCACACTAACACATTACATATTGAAGTAGGTAAAATGTATTAAGTCAGTTGCTAATAAACACACATCAGAAACGGACGTCTTTCAATACAATATATAACAGTGTGTATATATCAGCTTCCACTAATAAACAAAACACACACACATGTCCATTCCCACAAAGAATGACATCTTTTTCTGATATGCCTATCTTCTTGTTTTTATTCCTTAACTTCAGCGGATAGATTAAATATAATCTACACTTCAGGTTAACGCATAAAAGCTTAATCTACCATCTTGATAACATAATCAAACAGTATACTGTTGTGAAATATTTATCTGCCTTTGGCTATTACATCCGACCTACTGCTACTGACTGCTGTGCAAACAAAATTCGAAGCTAATTACTTTTTCACTTAAATAAAAAAAATGCACTGCGATTTGCTTCTGCATTTCAGTAAAACTAATTGGCCCTCAAGCTAATTTCACTTAATTTTCTCGACCCATCCTCATGCAGATTTATCTGCCATTTATGATTTGATTATAGCCCTCGAATAAATATCTTCATTAAAAGAATTCCTTCCAATTAATTGCCGACGCAACGGTGTCTAAGAGTAATTTATTCTGGGTTTTGTGTGCTAAATTAATACCGAAACATTTGTTAATCATTAATTTTATTGCAACGTTATGTTGGTTTTTCTTTAAATATGTTAAACACGGTTTTATGTATTTAACTAGTCTCATAGGGACTATATATGTATGTATATAAAATGGTTAAGCAAAACGCTTGTAAATTAACACGAAAACAAGAGGTAAAGCTATCGCTGTCGTACTGACCGACTTCCGGCCGGCTGGGTTGCATCCATTACGATTCATACATTGGTGGGCACTGACAGCGGTTAGGGGCTGTTGATATAATGGCTTGAAAGCGTATCCAACGCTATTTATGTTAGAATAAACACATCCCTTGTATTTTACCGCTCCAGAAGTAGCTGTTGTCGAGAGAAAACAGTTTCAATCGCCATTATATAAGTAAAAGGCTATAAAGTGGATACTTACGAAACGCAATGTCTTGCTTCATACAATGGAAGCTCGCTGAAATTGTATTTGTATTCACATTTAGATAGTATGAATCTAGGAATCGTGTCGTTTCATTAGCATACAATTGGGTACATTCGTAAGTCTTTGCGCCTCTGCAGGATTTCTCATTGTCGCATCTGTAGCATTTTATAGCATAGCCTGGTCATATTGAAAATGTAAACTAAAACTGTAACTATTTATTTTATTCAGCTATAGAAAGTTAGCTTACCTAACGGTAGAATACAAAATAACACAAAAATAACGGCGCACACAAATTTTGAATTCATTTTCTTCACTAATTTTCCTTCTATATTTAAATCCCTCAAATCTTAAGGGCAATTGAAATAAAACTAAATTTATGGCAATTCTGTTCAAATATAATCACCTAATTTCAAAAATGTACCATTCAGTTAGGTGAACTGAAAATGAACGGTCGAGATAAAGCCATCCATATCTTATCTATAGATTGACGATCGATATTGGACTCGTTGCTTAGAACGATGAAGACAACGTATAAGTTCAATAGAATTTCATAAACATTCAAACATAGTTATGTGTACACGTATACCTATACAATATGTACACTGACACTTTAATCAAATAAAAAAGTAAAGAAAATAATTTGTTGACGTCACCGAGTGCCGCATTAAAAATAGACCTAAGATGTACAATGATACCAGGTTTCCCCCCTTCAATTTGTGACGTCACAACTTAAGCTCGGATAAACTGTGACTCAACAAAAACCGTGAAAATGATTTTGTTATGAATTTTAGGGTTCCGTAGAGGCGTAAAGTTTTAGAAGCACTTTCGGTTACTCTGTCTGCCTATCCGTATATCACAGGGTATCTATAGTACTTTGGCCGGCACTGGACCGTTAAAGGACTAGTTAAATCCTTAAACTTAGCACAAATTGGAATAGCAATGGGAATTATCCAGGTATTGCCTCCTGGTCGAACACACCAAGAAGCTCGGACTCACAGGCACGGATATTTGCAGATACTGCAATGATATTGGGTAGGTGTAGCAGAAAATATTACACATATTCTATGCGAATGTCGCAGGAGTATTTTAGGCTGCTATTTCTTCAGTAACCTGGAGAAGGTAGGCCAAATCACCCAACTATTTCTAAAATTGTTCAGGGTAATAAAATGCTTTGAGGAAAAATGTGGCAGCTTAGGTGCCATCCTGGGACCTAACCTAATGCTCAAAATCTAAATATACATAACTTTTAAATCTAAAAGAATTGTTTTCTCATAAATCGACTGATTGTATTTCTTTAAAAATAAATATTTACAGTTTTCTATAAAATTCTGCCTCTGTCTTAATAAACTTGAACTTTTAAACATGAGCAGTTTGAAATTTAATCAGGTAAGGGAGAAAATCCATTTGAAAGTGATAAAAAATCGTTTTGTGAATGCGTCAAAAGGCGGTTATAACGACCTTCAAGGGACCGACGAGTTTGGTCGTTATAAGCGATAGGTCGCGATAACCGATATCAAGGTTAATTAAACTATATTGGAGTGTGAAACACAATACACTAAGTGATTTTCCTACCTACTGTTGAACAAACTCAAAAACAAAAAAAAACACACAAAACAAACAAAAATAACATCAACAAACGATAAGCTGTAATACATATATCCGAAATTCTTTGTACACAGATATGTATGTACGTCGCATCCAGATAAACAGTTTACCGTTCTAAAAAAAAGTAGTCGCACCAATAGTTGCGTCGATTTAAGTCGTTTTAAGAATTAAATCGACCTAAGAATTTGGTTGCCATAACCGATATGTCGTTATAACCGATGTCGTTGTAAGCGATTTTTACTGTATTTTGCAATGTTACGGCACCAAATTTGGTGATAAAATATTTTGCACCCATTTCCCATACAGTGAATACTAAGTTAAGAAAAATATATTTACACACGGAGTGGGTGGTCGTTGGGTAAGTCTTCCTAAATGCTTTAAAAATTTGTAGTTTCAACTCTTTAGTTCCGAGATATTCGCTCTTAATATTTTTCAATTTAACAAATGTTATTTGTTTTTATAAACATATGAGACCAATGCATATTGGTTGACTCTTTTATCCTTTCTAACTTTGCGTACTGCCCATGCGTCCGAACATTATAAGACTGTAATATTCCCTTGCGTATGCTTAAAGTCTTTATTTAATTATGTACTTTAATTATGCATAGCTTTCTCGACTCGACGGGTAACAAATAACACTTAATTAATATGGCCCTAGTTTTAGATGTTCCTTAACCCGAATTGTGCCAGCGTGACCGTACGGTCACACACAAAAAACCATAAAATAATGTCATATGTGTTAAAACCATACAGTTGAGATCAATAACGGGACATTCGAAAAAATAATTACAGCACTATTCGGGTTAATCACAGCCAACAACCCGGTGCACACTTTAATAGTTTCGATCTAAGCCATTTGTTTCCATCATCTGACAGAACTTTACCGATCTGCATCCAGCATAATGAAAGAGCATACCACCTACATTATACACAGCTCATAAGAGGTTTTGTCTATGCAGTTCGGTATTCTTTCCTTTCTATTCCTTATCTACTCGTAAAATACCATGCCACAGATGGCTAAGGCCATCAAATATATTTAACATACCTTTATGAAATAGTGCATAAAATTGAATCCTAGACAAGGCTAATCACATGGTAATTAGATGTTCGGAAAAAAGGGTTAACCGAAGCCGGTTCGTATTTAATTATAGCTCGCGACTTGCATTTATTTACACGCTAACAAGGATCAGGATAAATTATAGTTGGCGCTTCTTCTCATTGCTGCTACTTTTCCAAATCATCACCTTTGAGCAATTATCTCACCAATTTAGCCTTTAATTGGATTTGAAGCGCAACCCTATGAACCGTGGAAATAATACGTTATCTACTCGTAGAATGCAATAAATCCTTTTTCATTCCTTAATCCGCGGTACGTGTCTATTTTTATCGGCGTTCGTTGTTTCTTTCTTTTTCTTTTGGTTTAGCTTTTCCTTTGATGGCTGAGCTGTTATGACAGACACTGCCCTAAAGATGTTGGCAGGGCCGTCATATCTTCAATTGCATCAACTGCCAAGTTTAATACCGCGCTTCTGTTTTATTAATATAAATATGTAGTTCCATTAGGGTCGATTAATCATACATTAGCTGTCAATGCGAATTTATGCCCATCGTATCTTATCATGATTTCCATATCTTGCGAAATGGAATGCATGGAAAAGAAGCTAGCTGGCGGTAGCATCATAGAACCATAAGATCTCACAGTAAATGTGAAGAAAAGGACTTGAGATCTTTTAACATAAATCGCTTTCAAGATATACATATGTATGTACAGTACATACTATAAAAATCCCATGAGAGAAAACTCTCACGCAACATTCCGATATTTCTGTCATCTGCACAACAAGCACTTCTCATGGAACTCGATCAAAACCTGTGTTGCTGTGCTGTGTGGCACGCGACTCATGCGCATCGTGTAGGTTCGGGAGATTTCGGCTGCACTAAGTGGTTGACCTGTTAGCTGCCCTCCGGCACGTTATGTGTCTGCACGCAGACTTCCTTATAAGAAAACAACAATCACGATCATACCACACGATCGGAGGACGACGTACGACCACTTCGTAAAACGTCTGTGCTGCGCAGATGTACTAACACTTTGAACCTGTTTCTTGCCGTGAGAAACAGACACCGGTGAGCTGGAGAAGTGATGGTGTTCGCTACCCCAGTTGCAGCGGAAAGTAGGGGTAAATTCTCTCTTTTCTTTTGAGGACTTCTTGCTCTCTTTAGATTGTATTTTCGTTTCGTTTTCTTTTTCCTGTTATTTATGGCGACGGCACTTGGGCTTCATTGAGGCGTATTACCTACTCAAGATCAAAAGAGATCGTGGGATTTCGTTTTACCTGTGTAGAGATTGAGCCGGTGCGCGCACACCTTGAGTACAAAATCAGAAGATCGAGGACGAAGGGATTCATTAAGGGATACGCATCCTCGGAGTTAGCATCTTGCTCAGAATTGAGCCCTAAAAATCAAAAATCGGAGATTACATAGTTTGCGTAATTATTTTTTTTAACTAGAAGGCGAGAGATAAGTTCGAAAGTGAATTGAGATGATGGCACTAGGATCGGAAAGGCTACATCACATCCCACAGATGTCGGTGGGAAATTATTTAAAGCAAATACCTATAGCACCTGCCCCACATTTATCCTTGGATGGTCCGAGGCACAACAAACGGTATGTGTACGCAAATAAACCGTACGGTGGAATTGAAACAAATCCGTCGGTAATACGGCGAAATGCCCGTGAGAGAAACCGTGTGAAACAAGTGAACAATGGGTTTGTCAGTCTGCGACAGCACATACCACAAGCAATTGTAGCAGATTTGAGTAATGGCAAGCGCACTGGAGGCAGTAAGAAGCTCAGCAAAGTCGACACCTTACGGATGGCAGTTGAGTACATCCGTCGGTTGAAAAATCTTCTAGATGAGAATAGTAACGATACATCAAGCTCGTTGTCATACAATAGCCCAGGTTCAGCTGAAGCGGCGGTACATCAACCATCAGCGAATGTTATCAACTCTTTGTCATACTATGATCCTCACCAAAACTATGAGAATTATTACGTGACACCATCAGCCTGCCAGGATACAGCTTTGATATCGCCAACATCATCGTCGTACAGTGATGGATATTATTCTTCAACCGAACAGGTTCCAAAAACACAAATAAAATTCGAGAACTCTTTCGATGAATACAACAACTCAACTGAGGACGAAGAACTTTTGGATTACATTTCCTTGTGGCAGGAGGATATGTAGTGTGATTTATTGTGGAACCAAGGATTTTGTTTTAAGTAAAGCTCTAGTCAAATTGAATATATTGAATTATCGGGCCACTGACACTATTACCTCTTTGTTAAGATAATTTTTGTTGCATTTTATTGTTAAACTGTTAATATGTACAAAGTAAAATAAGATATGTAAATAATTTTATTTTTAAGATTGGAAGACAATGATTTAAAACTAAGTTTAAGAAATTTATTTAAAAAATAAAAGAAAAAATGATACAATTAAAGAATGATTACAAATTTATTTTTTGTTTTAGATACAGATTTTTAGATTCATGTTTGTTTTCGTCTCGATTACGTCTTTAATGCAGCTGCATATACACGTAAGTTTATTCTTATCATGCAACGAACACATTAACACCCTTCAAGACCAATGGATAATTGCATGGAATGCAGCTCTTCTCCGTAGGTACCTGTTTTTTGAGTTTCAGAAAACTTTCGAAACATCAAAGGAAAAGGAATATTGCGAAATATATAAATAACAGATAATAATATATTTCTATAAGTGCCGATTAGTCTGAAAATAATTTAATACATAAGAGTATATACATACATACATATGTATGTATGTAAATTATATAATTATCTTCTAAAAATCGATCGTTAGGAGAAGCTCTCAGATTCTTAAATACTTTAGAGGAGGTCAAGTCAGGTAAGCAGTTTTAACAGTTTTAAAAATATTTTCCATAGCAAACCTGGTTTTTATTTTTATGATTCAACTATAGGTATTCCTAGAACTGTTAAATCTCTCAACACAGCAATGTAGACTTGTTCAGTTTAAGGCTTACAAATTGGACATTATGAGAGGTTTTGACACCATCAGCTGTTAATATTAGATGTTAATATTTCACGTTGTGTATCTACTGCCTGCGTTGCGTATCCTGAGGCACTGGCATTCCATTCTGACTTTTCGACTGCAACTAATTTGGAATAAGAGACTCTTTAATCCCATTTCGTTTCTGTCTAAATGGTAGATGCCACCTAGTAGCTAATTTTGGAAACTAACCCATTTATCGCGATCATTCTTGTATGATGATTTTTTTACAAATTTCCTTTTTTCTATACCAGGGTAAATGAAAATCTCCAAAAGACACTATGCTTAACTGTGCTTGCTCATATTAGTTGAGAAAACAATATGTTAACACTTATTGTTTTTATCTTTCCATTTTCAAACGTTTGTCATTTCGCTTTCCAGTAAAAGTTCCTACTAATGCCGCAAAATACATGCGGGTTATTTTTATCGAACTGGGTGGAAAGATTTTGTCTTTTACATTTTTACAGACGGCACTTTCTTTCTTTCTATTTCTTTCTTTCTTTATTGCAAGGACTGCTTTGTTTGCGTGTTTTTGTAGGTGACTTTTATGCTTTCACGAAATATTTTTAATTTCATCTTCGAATATAATCTCGAGATCTTTACGGATATCGTCGCTTCTTATGTATCACGGAGCGTTATTGATAGTACTTAGTACTTCATTTTGGAAAGTATTTCAAATTTTGAGGATCCTCTTTTGGTACAACCACAGACTTGTAATCTGTATGTCCACACAGGTTTGTTCTCGATATTAAGCTTAGAATATCTTGCAACTAACCACAGTGTTCATTTTTCTATAAATGTTGGCGCAAATTCATAGTCAGATA
This sequence comes from Brachyopa scutellaris, assembly GCA_949775065.1. Classification (NCBI taxonomy): domain Eukaryota; kingdom Metazoa; phylum Arthropoda; class Insecta; order Diptera; family Syrphidae; genus Brachyopa; species Brachyopa scutellaris. The sequence goes on from OX459112.1 coordinate 23,097,529, forward strand.
AAGCCGACATTAAAAGAATTTATTAACCTGCATAACCTGAAATGTACTTTTCCCTATTCATAGTTACCTTATAGTGGACTTTAAACTTATAGCCGGCACGAAATTTAAAATGAGCCAAACATCACTATAAATAATTAGAGTCGGCTTTAAATTTCTCATATAATATTTTGACGTTTGGGTTTGTTCGTTGAAATCACTTTACAAAAACAGACCAAAGTTGATACTAACTAATGCACAGGCGAAAATGTGTTTATGAATACAGAAAAGTTATAGCCAGCTCTTTTATTTAGTGCCGGCTGTAACTAAAGTCGGGGTAAAGGCACTATTCATGGGCTGACTATGAATTTGCGCCATTATTATTCTCGATTGTTATACAGAGATATATATGTATGTACCTCTACCTATGATACCTCGTCTCATTTACAAATGGAACTTGAACTACGTTTATGGACATTTCCAGGATATTCACTTTTTGGAGGTAAAGTTGACGTGAATAGATATGGCTTTGTAAAGCGCGATGCACTAGATCTTTGAATAATTGTCTACTCGAACTAATGTGGGTTGTAATTTAATTGTTGTCTCATTAGTCGTTTTATCTGTTGTCTGCCTTCGTAGTGCGGTTCATCACGAGTACATAGTAAATATAGGAGCGGCCCAAAGACGCTTCCCTGTAGTACTCCATCTTCTATCGCTTTGAATTCAGAATATTCGGCTCCAATGCTTAACTCTGAAGATTCTATGTGAAAGTTCTAAAATGAGCACCGTAGTGTAGTGGTTAGTGCATTGGACTATTATGCAATGCTGCCCGGGCTCAGTCCCAGCAAACACCCTAGTTTTTTCACTGTGCCATCTCTTTGAAATATCTGGGTCAAAGAGTACCATATGTCTAGGAGTTTCTCAACTCATCGTTTGGAGTCGGCAAAAATTTATTGGTCACTTTCGGTTGCGAGAAGTAGGCCCACCAAACTGTAGCGCCACCTAAAGAAGAAAGTACTGTAAAGCTGTTCAGGTACAACTTGCTATAATTTGTATTTCAAGTCTTCGTATCAGACCTGAGGCTTAAGGGACGTTGAGGAATACGATTGGTTTTTGTTCAAAGATTTTCGGTGCACGTGGCCAATGGTAGAACGCCTGGTTCGAAAACCCAACTGCTGGGATAATGCAGAATTGAAATCGGGTCTATATGACTATTTCTCTATTATGGTGGCTTTCCACGTTTTGGTTATAACTACCGGGGATTTTCATTGACTCGTTTCTAAGCCTTAGCCCAGCACTTTCCCAGTAGAGTAATTTAAGTAAGATTTTCTAGGTAACCCTTTTATAACTTCGTCTGTGATTTGATCGTAGTCTTGTAGTTGAGCTAATTTATTTCTTGCTTGGATCCAAGAAAGCTTCTGGCTCCTGTCAATAAAATGCTATTCTCAATCTGTCGGACGTAACTTTCTTAGCTATCTACGATCAATAACTGAAATCCAATTTTTGTTTGTCTTACATAATGACCAATTCATTCTTATGCTTTCATTTTAAAATATGGAAGAATACCGTCTTACCGTCACAGTTTGAATAAAGCACCAACTATTTAAACAACCCAATTTAATCTTCTTCTTTTTCTATCACAGGCAATCATAGAAACCACAATCCTTCCTAAGATAAGGATCACTCAGAAATCGGCGACGCGTGGTTGACGCCCAATAGTTCCTTTATTAAATCTTTACAATATTTTTAACGGGCCCATTCCGTTTAGCGTAAAAGGGTGTTTTGTTTTGTTTATTCTTTCACTGATTCCGATATTAGATACGACTGCGTGCGTTCATTTGTTAGTGTCGACACATACAATCGCGTCGTCGAATCCTGTGAAATAATAGCAAAACAATAATTTCACAGCATGCGGATTAATTAAAAGTACCTTAATAGCTGAGAAAAAACATAAAAATTGATCCTTAACTGTAAAGGATACTTAACCGACATTGCTAGGAATTTCTTTTCTTAGAATTCACGGTAGAGGTACCTGTTGTATGCTCATCGATACGTTGATACTCGTAGATATAAAGAGAGTTGTTCGGTGACTTTACGACCGTAATCATAATTCTTAAGATTTTCACTTTAAGAGATCTTATAATGACACTAATGCGCGTATTTTTCACGTTAAAGGATACGAATTAGAGAAAAAGAAAGGATTTTGAAAGAAAATAAAGTGAGTGTAGGCAATGATAATAATTTATTTCTATATTTGAGTATCGTATGCATGGTCTCTCATTTGGTCTATCCAAAGGTTACATGGTATCGCAATAAAGTCATAAATTTATTATAAGAACCGATGATGACCGTTGAATGAGTATAAATATAATCCGATTATGAATGATCACAATCTAAGATAAGTATAAGAGATTAACGTATTTCCTAAGATACGGCTTATGAAAGGTAAGTAATTGTGTGTTTTTTTTTTTAAAGTTGTTAATTAGATAAGATTAGATTGGCAATGGGAATCACCTCCACAGTGACTCTAGAGTATCTAGAGTGAAATATTTGCATTCCATAGATTATTATTAGGAGTTCCTAATGAACTCTACATAAATATCGCAAATATTCTATGCAAAGAATTATTATTATTATTTATTATACTTTACATAAATGTAGTAGCATAATACTATATACATATAACAGCTCTAGCTACCAGGGCTTACGGCTGCTATGCAAAATAGACAGGAATCTAATACCACAACAGCCCCGGACACCCAAGACATCATGCAGAAGTGGGGCTCTATCCCAAGAAGGTCAAAGTTACAGTACTACAAAACTTAAACAGATATAGTCGTTCGGGGCAAGAGTGCGCATTTTGAACTTCGGGCTTAAATTCTGGAAAATTTACAACAGGTAACAAACAAAAGAGCCCATTATTTGGTAGCTCTATATTTTAGGAACAAATTTATGCAAAAATATTTTACGTTTTTTTTTAATGTTTCATATGTTTTGATCAAAAAACAAAAGGAAGTCAAGTTGCGCACTCTTGCCCCGAAGTCAGGGTAAGAGTGCGCAGCCATTTTAAGTCACAGTTTTCGTACTTTAAAAGGTTTGAAACTGTGCTTTCACTCAAACTAAATTCTTCGGCGGCCTTCCATGGGGTGCTTCCATTTGAAATCAGCTTCCTAGCCTCGCAGATTTGCGTTTAGGTTATCAATTTCCTTTCCGTTTATCTTTAGTAGATACGAGGCATTTTTCAGGACAAACAAAAACAGAAGATAGAGCTACAACTTACCACCTACGACTATGATGTGCTTGTTGCATCTTACGACAGAACGTAATAGCCCAAATATTGTTATTATTACAAAAAGTTAAATATTGGGTAAGAAAGCACTGCGCAATCTAACCCACAGAATGACTGCGCACTCTTTCCCTCGACGCTACTTTTTTTTCATTGTATTGAAAATCTAAGAAGGAATAATACTATCCACTAAAATTGTATCCTAAATCAAACACATATATATATATATACACTGTCTATGCCTACATACTACTTATGGTGGTATCGAGATGCCACGCTTTCTTGACACACTTTTAAAAATTAATTTTTTTTTTTAACAAAATCCGGCTTTTTTTTCCTTGTTGATTTTCTTTGTACTGTTAATTGGAAAATTTTCGTAGAAGTTGTTCATCATTGGCGGCTAGTGGAGCACACATTTTCTCATTTAGCGATTGCTGCTAGTTCTTTCACAGATGGAGAAAATGGCACTGCGTACTCTTACCCGCTGCACACTCTTACCCCAAACGACTCTACACTTTTGGTACCAAAGGTGAAGCACATACAAAAACAAATCTTATCCACGTATCCTGGCATCTTGACCAACAAAAATATGATTTCCGGCTTCAATATTCATCCAGCGGCCTTATCGTAGTTCTTACTCTTTACTTATTGGTCGTTCTCAATCTCGTTCTCAATGCATCGGAAGCGCAGTGTGAAGCCAAACACGATGTGTGTGATGAAAATGCCAACAAACCGTGTCTCGTTCAATTGATTGTAATGTATGCAACTTTTTGCGGTTCCATCTTTATGATTTATTAAGGAAATCAGTAAGGAAATATATTCAACCGGCTCGATGACCATCCATAACATATAGAGGGAAGGAATGTGAATTTAAAAAAATATATGTACATATATATTCAACTTTCCAATGAACTATAAAGATATAAACGCCTTCACATTTCGATTGTAAGAACAAGTGTGACACAAAGGACCTTTGACAGTTTGTGGCCTAATAAAATTATCAAAATTAGAAGCACTTTGATCTAGGACTAAATTTTCCAAAGCAAACAAAAGATTGCAAAGCGAGAAAAAACTCAATGAATATGGGCCGTCCTTTGGCATTAGGGAACGCCCCTGTAATATAGGGGCTTAAGGATTATTTGTTTTTCGTTTTTTTTTTATCTCTTTGTTTTTTTTGGTTCATCCGCTTGTCCACTGGCACAACGTCGTAGTCTTTGCCGCAAAAAAAGGATGTTTTATTTTGCGATACTACGATCGATTGCAGGTGTAATCCTCGGCACAGGATTTAAATTTGTACAGGTGAATTGGAGTTTATTTTTTTTCATTTGTTTTTGGTTTTGTTTATTGTTTTGCTTTTATTTCTCTGTTTATCGTCCTTTTGGTGATGGTTGCGTTTGCACACGCACAGCAGGTGGTCATGTTTTTGAGGTTTCGCGAAATGGACGCAACACCGCACCAGCTATCGGCACTATTATGCGGTGAGGACATTCAACGTAACAAAACCAAAAAAGAACACCGGCAATCATACTTTATCATTTTGGTCGTGTGGCGAGCCTAATGTCATTTGTCCCAGTAATTTTGATATTCCATTAAAATTAGAGCGGCATAGACAAAATGACTTTATTGTGTTTTTTTTTCTCGATTCAATGGATTTGTGAAGGGACGAAAACCTCATTAGGTCACCTTCAAGCTTGATGTTGATAAGTGATACCGGAATATGATGCTAGATAATAACGATATGAGGTTGGTGGCGCATGACATCCTTATAACTTTACACAAATATGTATATATGTACTTTTACTTATTTTAACCCATTTCAGCCTAACGTTACATAAATGTAACACTGGGTCACCTTATTTGTTTAAAACAATTACAATTTGTTTTTCATCGACTTCTGAGTTTAAAGTTTATGCAATGTAAAGTGTAAAGGATTCTAAAGAGAATAACACGAAAATACTGCATTTTGGTAGTGATTTTTTTGACAATAGAAGATTGTTTACATATTTGAATTTGAGTTGATAGCAAAATGGGGATGAGCGGAAGGTAGGCATTTGTTTGTTAATTATTTTAGTGAACTTACTGTATGTTGTAAGAAAAAATATGAATGTTGTGTTATTCTATCATATGTATAGAAGCAAATACCTGAAACAAAAATATTTTTTGGAAATCCGTTTGCCTGATCGCTCAGGTTTTTGGATGCTGTTACATATATGTAACGTTAGTCCGCATATAACATAACATAATTTGTGACGGAAAATACATTTATGTAACATAAGTCCGTATGCAGCAGGCTTTGTATCTGATTACTTTTTGTATTATTCGTCTTGGTAGGATAAAACAAAGAGGTTACAACGTAACCGGAACCATCCGGAAAAAATGCATTCCGGCTTCTTGTCATTAGAAATAAAAAGGAATTGAAGAATGCAAATCGTGGTACAATTGAATTGTAATTCTGCTGAAATGGGTTGACAGTTCCATTGCGAGTGTTGCGTCTATACTTTTTGGAAAAAATCCAGTTACAAAAGTGTCCACATATTTCCGGAAAGAGCATAAGCTATAGATCTTCCACGACCCTATGCAATTGCATGGTATAATGCAAACATGGGTGGTACGAACCGTATGGACCGGAATGTAAACAACTACCAAATAGGTGTTAGAGGGAAGAAATGGTGGTCGTCCATTTTAACTTGGCTTTGACTGATAGATCCAATTTACCCGGACTTCAGTTCAAGCATTCGATAGCACGGTTTTATTGGCGGACTCTTGGTGACCCGAAACCTCCTGATGGTTTTCGTAGACATAAAATGGAAACCGAAAATGCTAATGCTCGCTACGATCGAGTGGACCATTTGATTATTAAGATCCCCAATAAAAAAAAATGACGATGTGCAGGTTCGCTATGCAGATCGCACTGTACTACAATGTGTTCTAAGTGCGATGTAGGCTTATGTGTAGCTTGCTTCCAGAAAAATCATTACTTATCTTTAAATTTATGAAATAAATAAAAATAATACTGAAATAAAATGCACCGTGGTGTAGTGGTAAGTGCGCTGGACTACTATGCAATGCTGCCCGGGCCCAACACCTAAAAGACTTTTTTCACGGTACCACCTCTTTCGAATGTCTGACAAGCATTCAAAGAGTATCATTTGTCATGATGAGCTTCTCAACTCGCCGTTCGGAGTCGGCAAAAACTTGTAGGTCCTTCCATTCGTGCAAAAATATAATACGCACACACAAATGGTTGCGAGAAGCAGGCCCAGGTTCACCCTGAGCTGTAGCGCCACCTAAAGTATAGTAATACTGAAATAAAATACATGATTTGCTTGCAGTTATACAGTCTTATTATTTATACGATGTTTGTGGTATCAGGACTAACGTTACATATATGTAACGGCCTAGTGTGACCAAACCTTATTAAAAAAAAATTTAAAAAAATCTGATCTACATAGGTTTCTGCACACAATACAAGCCGCGCCTTCAAATTTCAGGCTTGTATCGAACATTTTGGACTCTCGTCATTAATGGGTTAATTCGTTCTAAAGGATATAAGTACTTCCCAAATTAAATGGGAAATACCAGGACGTTAGAAATTTGATAGATTTCGTGCTCTGCGGATGTCCTTTAAGGACGCGGGTTTTAGAAGTTAGATCTTCGTTACCCGATTTTTCGAATATTTTGTCACCCCTTTGCTTAAAATCGATATTTAACTGGAGCAAACACTTATGGATCAAAAATCCAAAGCAAATATTTGAGTAGGTATAGCAATCAGAAGTTCACGGAAATAAATGATATGAACCGATAAACTAGATGTTCAAGAAGTAGGCTATTGTAGTCCTTTCCGACAGTAAAGCGGCAATGAATACATCAAAATTTCAGGTGTAGGCATCTGGCATTTATGTATCGAATATTCATCTTTTGAATGCATAGTAAGAACAAATGAGAATCTACCTATACAAATGCTTAAAATATGGTTTGCTGTTCACAAAATAATACTACTTACTTACTTAACGGGCTCCCGACCCGTGAAGAGTCTCTGCCTGTGACACGGCAGCCTTCCACTCTCTTCGATCGTGGGAACGTTGTCGTCCAGTCGTCTAGACCAAGGCACTGGCATCCGCGGTAGCTTGGTCCTTAAACCGGAGGTTCGGTCTTCCTTGTCATCTCGAACCTGGAGGCTGTGATTCGTAGATCTTCGTTGCTGGGGTATTGTTGTCCATTCGCTCGATGTGGCCGAGCCAGTCTAGTCGACGTGTTTTGGCTTTTCGGACTACATCCATATCTTGTTACAGCTCATAGAGTTCGCGGTTGTATCTTCTCCTCCATTCGCTCTTCGCGCATACAGGACCGAATATTCGACGAAGAATTTTTCTCTGGAAATCTGCTCTGCTTTCCTGCTTATCGTCCAACACTCGGCTCCATACAGCAGAACTGGCAGGATCAATGTTTTGTAGAGCATGCATTTGGTCTTCCGAGCTAGGAGTTTTGAGCCCATTTGTTTTGCCAAACCGAAGTAGCAGTGGTTTCCTAGGGTAAGTCTTCGTCGAATCTCCACTAAGGTGTCATTCGTGGAGTTGATGTTTACTCCGAGGTAGGTAAACTCCTTAACCACTTCGAAGTTACTGTTGCCAATAGTGACAAAATAATCATGAGTGAAAAAAGTCAAGTGATGCATTGTAAGCTATCATGATGCATTTCTATGGATTTTGATGTTTCTATCATTCCTATGGTTGTAAAAGTATAAGCCTAACGCTGGATATCTATCTACATGGAGACAGTTGTCATGACAAAAGTAATGACTTTTGCTCAAGCAACTGCTTTAAAATCATTTCTGTCGATTCATTTAAGTATTATCTAGGGTAGCGTTGCTATCTGTACGGGTTTTCTTGGACGTGTACTCTTTTTTACCTATACGGGAAACGTCCGGGATAGTTTTTCTAAATTGTCCGGGTTTTCCATTATTTATAGATTAACATATTTGGCTCCTATTTAAATATTCTAATATTCTATCTATTAGGTAATTTGTGTTCAAAGAAAAGATAAACAGCGTGACAACTGACAGCGTTATTACTAGGTTTGTTCCCGTTCCTGGCCGAAACTGGGAAAAACTACGAAAATCAGTACGAATCCCAACGAAGATTGTTCGCATTTTTTCACAGAAGAGAGAGCTACCAAGAGTTAAACAAATCTCTCCATGCTGCGAATTTTAGCCGCAGAAATTTATGTGGGCAGCTTTATGAAAACTGTCAAATGCCATACATTTTCCGTTTTTTGTTGTTCAATGTGTTTCTGTACTTTTGCACACTTTAACCTCTCTCTACGAGATTTTAACCCCAACTCATTGAAATTTGAGAATCTATGAATTTGGGTGCAGAAAGTATTTGCTGTAGAAAGTACGAGAACAGACCTTATTACCAATATTTAGAAATAATGAAGGTTTGACAGTTACTTTTCAAACTAAATCATCATCAGCGATTAGGCTAATTTTCATTTTGATGGCTTTGTTAATCGTCAAAATTGTCAAAGGGGTTCAGAAAATGCACAAGCGATTGTTGGGAAGTAAATGCGGTTCACTCTTTGGTGCGGATGCGGCTAATCGGGCAATATCGCGAGAATCCATTTATTTGTGCCTGAAATGCAAGATATTGATATGGATGAGATGTGGTTTCAGCAACACGGTGCTATATGCCATACAGCCCGAGAAATAATTCAGTTACCTTCTGCATGAGCCATTTCCTGGTCGTGTAATTTCCTGTTTTGGTGATCTGAATTGGCAGCAATAAATAGTATACATCAGCGTTGCCGCTGGGAAAATTTAAAAAGTGTCCAAAAAGGTGTCCCGGACTTAAAAAAGAGTCCACATACATAATTCGAATGAGATATTTGTATTTATCAAAGGAAAAAAAAAAAAAAAAATTCTTTGAAATTCTATTATATAAATACTATTTTTACTACATATTTATTTAAAATAAAGCGTCAAAAATTCATAAAAATCAACAGGCAATAAGTAATTAAATTGAAAATTAAGTACTTGTGTTAACATTCACATAACTCTAACTCATACATCATGTTTTAATGATAATTTCGCCAATTGCTTTTTATAACCAAACCAGTGCGCCAATGCGAAACTAGTACAATATGTACAATATGCAACCGCCACGCCGTCGTTTTTAGTTTTGCGTATAAGATATGATCCAATATATCTGACAGACCTGGTTGGATTCACATTTTCCAAGATGAATCGATGAAAAAAAAAAAAATTGAAACCATCCGACATGTCTGTCGACCATCATTTTATGCGTTCAAATTATCAGATTTGAGTCTGACAGATAAGTTGGATCGTGAATATCTGTATATCTGTCATTTTCAGTTGATATTTTCACGTCTTCTACAATTTAATGCTGGTATTCAGTTGTTGTAAATTGTAATCGATTGAAAATATTCAAATTATGCAAGTAAAATAAAGTAAGTCGATGGTTTTTATTGAAATACTGGAAAAGCGTCCAAAAGTGTCCACAATTTTCAAAAAGCTTTCATTTTAGCTAATTATCAAAAAATGGTGTCCAGGTGTTCCGATCGCTAAAAAGCGTCCAAATGGACACCTTAGCGTCCCAACGGCAACGCTGGTATACATGCGTTGTGGTTCTAGTTTTGTACTCTTTTTTGGATCCGATTTTGTCCGGCAAAATCATGCTCGCTAACTAGTTTCTTCAAAATATTTCTGGCAACAACTAGGGGTACACGTCGATAATCAATTTAATTGAAATATATGAAAAAAAATATATGAATTATATTCGAACAATTAAATCCTATACTTGGGACAAGGAAGACGATGATGAACTGAATTTTGTTTTATAATATTTTACACAATTTTTCTTTGATACATTTTCCAACCAGGCATACATACTCAGTTAGGTTTGAGTCTGGGATTTTAAGGGAAAATGGTTTGGAAATTACGATTTTGACGGTTAGTCTAATAAATAAGCATGCTTTAAAACCACACATTATTAAAGAAAAATATTGCCGAATTAGGAATTAGTTGGAAAATCGCACTAATTGCTATTTGTGGTTACAAAGGAGGTAAGGCATCATATTTTCCTTTTTTACCTGCTGCAGTTTTTTCCAAGTATTATAAAATCTGTGGGTTTCTTTTAGCATAGGTACTTATCACAGACTTTTTTATAATTACATATTACGTTCATAAAAAAAGTATAATAAAACGCATTACGCATTTTTTGTAAAAAAGCGATCTAAAAGTCAAAAATGTGCATGGGCAAGATAAATGAAACTGACTTTAAAATAAAATCTCTGGAAAGCCAAAAAAGGTATCAATTTTATTTAAACGCAATTAAAAAGAGTATAATTTTTTCAAAAATTAAAGGCCTAAATAAAGTTACTGTAATAAGTATTAGTGGAAATATTTGTGCTAGCATGGGTCAAGGTACACCAAAGTAGGTATTTTCTTAATTTCTCAATAAATGATGTCCACATTGGAGATAGACCCTTGCTATGGAACGATTTTTTAATTACTCGTAGATTATATTCGAAAATCAGTTCCCAAAATATTGACTTTTAACTTCATAACACCCTGTATTTATTGATATTGAAAGAAAAAAACACAATCATAAGAATTTCAACAAGTAAAATTATTCTTTATTCGTTTCTGGTCGGCACAAAACTGCCTTAATCATTACTTAAGTGGACCTTCTGGTCTAGCGCCCTTGAATTTGACGAGTTTTTACGATTTTTTTTTAAATGAAAATAATGAGCAACAGTATTTAAACTTTGTAGATATATTTTATCACTTTAACAATATATAAAAATATTAAAAAAAAAAACAATAATAATAATTTTAATTAAACAAAAATTGGTTTTACATTTACCCTCTTCAAAAAAAATGTATCTCGGTGGTGTGTCATGTTTTAGCTCTTCCACTAATCAAAAACAAACAAAACAAAAAACATTTTAATCAGTATGAATGTAGTTATCGCAGGAACTAGAACGAAAAAATATATTTTAAAATTGAAAAATGGCGCGTTGTTGAAATTTACGTTTCGAAAAAAAGACCATTTTTCATTACCTTTTGTATATAAAAAGTAAGAAATATTCAACGTAAAACATTTTTTTTAGTTTCGACGATAAGCACTGGCTTACTGAATAACATACTAAAATTTGAGACGAATCGGTCTAGTAGTTTTGTTTTTCTATCTCACCCGTGCAGAAAAATATAGTTTCGAGATAAATGAGTTTAAATTTTACCTGCTCCTTTTACCTGTTTCTGCGCTGACTTGCTAAATAGGCTGTAGAAGTCAAAATACTGGAAATATTAATACGAAAATTTAACAGTATACTTTTAAAACCCTATACTTTTGAAATATTGAAATATATATATTTTTTGAAAAATCTAGACCAGAAGGTCCCCTTAATATACTTAATATACTATGTTGACCCTCTGTCATTATGTGGAGTCAACAATCTTGTCATGTCGATTTTACTTTGTATGCAATTGGGAGGTTATTGGTTGCAGTTACCTCTGAATCAGCATTTCCGTTGGGCTGTTGGTGGCTGATGTATGTTACTCGCGCGATGAGAGATGACAATTAAAATATATTGTATGTCCATATTCCAGGCAAATTGTTACAAATTCAAATAAGGTCGCTTAATTCATTTCGAATTTATTTCCATTTTTAAATATAAGAACAAATTGCAACTTTCATTCCTTTCTTAAAAATATTAAAAGTTGGCTTTTTTCATAGTAGTAGTCCAACGCACTAACCGCTACGGCCACGACGACCACTATTATGTATATTGGTCTCATTAGTTAAGTTGTCTAATATGTACTTTAATAAATTAAAAAAAAGTTGCCAATTGGAGTAAGTAGAAGATAAAACGCAGACAAACTGGCAAGAGAAGAAAATTAAGTTGCTACTTAGGGGAACAGAACTTTTCTGTGGGGTGGGTTTAAACGTCATCCGTGCAAACTGAGGCAAGTAAAATAATTATCTGGAACTAACTCCCTGAACCGTGGTCGCCATGGCCGTGGTGGCTAGTGCGTTGGACTACTACGCATGCTGCCTGGGTTCAATTCCAGCAAAACACCCAAACGTTTTTTCACGGTCCCACCTCTTTCGAATGTCTGACAAGCAATTAAAGAGTATCATTTGTCATGAGAAACTTCTCAACTCTCCGTTCGGAGTAGGTAAAAAACTATAAGTCCCTTTCATTTCATGGAAAAAATAACACGCACACACAAATGGTTGCGAGAAGCTAGGTTTGACTCTGTATAGGACTGCTGATGCCGTATATTATTAAATCCCTGAACCAATACAAGCTCCAAAGTACATATGTGTAAGTTTGAATAAAAATAGGAAACAGAGAAGGAACTATCTAAGAGCCTTTTTCATTTCGAGAATACTTCGTTTAATATATTTTCAGCGGGTTCTTTCAAAAGTTCAATCTCGTATCATGTAAATTACTTCAATTGTGGTCAACAGTGTTGTTACCATATATTTATTTATTGTGTTAACCAGTTTTAAGTTCAAACCAAAAAAAAAAAAAACAGTAGTCAAACGTGGCGCGTGTTCTTAACCACAAAACTTCAGTTCAGATTACCCAAAAGTAATGAATTACAGCTTACTGATTACGAGTACGGGCACGTGCACTTGTCAAAATAATTGCAATAATTGCAGGAGCACTGTAACATGTACAACTGATCTGCATCTGTAATTCAACCCAGAGAAAAAAAAAACAAGCAACTAAATAGGGAGAAGCATGAAATTTGTATTCAAAAGGGTGCAATTACCTTCTTTACAGGATCAGATAAGGTTTCCTTTTTGAGCTTAAAAAAATGCCAATTACAGAAGGAGTGCATCTTCGTAAAGACGTAGCGTAATATTCTTTGTTTATATTCATGAGCTGTTGACTCCATTTGATTTGCTTTGGAGTCACCTCAGAGGACCTTCAAGTTTAGTTCTTACCAACCTTTGGCAGATTCTTTGTTTTACAAAGTTCAGTCATCTAGGCATTTATTTCAAATATTACCGCCAGTAGTTTGTAAACAATTAGATTCCATTTAAAATCAGCTTCTTAAGGTGTCACATTGCAGGACATATACGCAAAGTCTTTTAGAAAATTTCTTTAAAAACAGAAGAGAGGACATCTGCTGCTTTCTTTGTTTGTAGAAAATCCTTTTTGCACACAATAAGAGATTTGTAAATATTATAACACTCAGCATGCGCCACAAAGTTACATTATCGGTTTTACGCCACTGTTCCTCGGGGTAAACCAATACGGCAGGACATTACCTTTCCTACTGGACGATTTCTTTTCTAGTATTTGCCGAACACTTTTCTAGGCACAAGACACCGGCTGTTGTTTTACATTACTCGCATTCGTTTCGGCTTTTCTTGAATACAGTCAAAGGACATTGTTGGATGAATTTTGGTGTCATGCTTTCTTTCTACATGTATTCAATGAAAGGGCGTGAATTGCTGATTGCATGCATATGCCGTGCGAAAGGGACTTCGCTCATTATTTGGTAATTTTCATGAATAAAGGTATGCTTTGCAATGCCATTCTGTCTGCTATTGTCTCTACGGTTATTTGAAATATGTTAAACTATTGAATACAGAAACTGAAATTTCTTTTGTCGACAGAGTCCTTGCTTCGGATTTTCTTAATACGCCAAATATCAGCAAATTCGTATGACATTTCAAAGTGACATTTCGTGTTAATTAAACGATCACGCTAGACGGTATGAGCAGCCGCCTATAAAGTCCCTCAAGATTACAAAAAAAAAAAAAAAAGAGTCCTGGTTAATGATTTAACCATTCGAATGCCATTATGTTTGTTCAAGTCTATTTCCCAAGTGGATATTCATTAGGACTATTGTAGAAATAAAAGGGACACTTGAGTTGTATTGTTACGAACCTATTGAATTATACGTGAGTTGAGGTCCCCTTTGTCCGAAGGCGGAGAATGATTAATTGAATTTGGTTCCTTTTTGGCGGTGGTAACCAAAAGGATATATTCTACGAAAGTTTTCAGACGATTTGGATTTCCTTGAATGTTGAAGATATAACAAGATGCCACAAGTAGTTTCTTTTTGTGTCCCTAGTAGCGTTGCCAGACGTCCCGGTTTACCCGGGACGTCCCGGATTTCAGACATAATTTCGATTGTCCAGCTTTTGTCCCTAGTTGCGAAAAAGTATTAAATACAAATAATTTGAGACTCAATACGTAATCATATTAAATCATATTTATTTTATCACGTATCCTTTTAAAGTAAATATGTATATGACAGTGTCATGTAATGACACCAATAATCGTGAAGTCTTTTTAGGAACAGACGGCATTTGGAGCGGTTTACATCCTGCCTCTATGGTAGCAAGGCAGGTAGTTCTACCTTCCTATCTAGCATTGGTTTTATTGACTTTGTCAGGTTTGAGTGATAGCTTTTGAGTAGCGAGGGGCATACCTTTATTCTTCTTATCGGGTAGAATATGTATAGCTGTTCCTAGTTTAGCGAGTTCGTCAGCTTTACAATTCACTGGAATGTCTCTGTACCCCGGCACCCAGCAAATGTGAATATTAAACTTACTAGCCATCTCTATAAGAAATGAACGGTAGTTGGAGGTGGTCTTAGAAGTGGATAAGACTGATTCCAGAGATTCCCAGACCGAGAAGATTCTAATATAGTTAGTGGATATATCCTTATGATCCAGGACAGTGCTTCCGAAATAGCCATAATCTCCGCTCGAAACAGCCTACAGTGATCATGCAGGCGAAATGAGAGATGGTGTTGATCTTACGGTTCGACTAATACACACTGGACTTTATACTTTCCCCAGGCGGTCGCGATGTATAGCTTCGTCTAAGGCCATTAATCAGAATCAGTCTGATAACAGACACATTAAGGTTTATGCGGGGTTAAAGTCCCAATTTGCTGCCAATGGCTTTCTTGCAAGAGTAAAGGGCATTGGTAGCTTTCTTCACTTTTCCCTGGATATTGAGCTTCCACCTAAGTTTTTTTTTCCAGGATGAGACCTAGGTACTTTGCTTTGTCGGCGAAGACTAGTTTGGTACCGTATATAGAAGGGGGTCTATCTGAGGAATTTTGGACTTTTGGACTAGTGCAAAGAACCACATTTTGCCGTTCATTTCGAGAACTTGTTTAGTAAAAAAAATGTATAAATACAAAAATATATAATTTTGATATCATATATTTTGAGTTTTTATTTTGTCCGTCGTGAAAAATCTGGCAAGCCTAGTCCCTACAGAGTATATTTATATTTATATTTCTTACATCTTCGAGAACAATATTCCTTAAACTCAAATAAATTAGTAATCAGCGATTACGTACTAAGAGCATAATAAACTCCTTAAATAATTTCTAAATGTCAATGCATCAGTTTTTGTATATGATCCATAAATATACCCTTTTTCCCAGCGCGTAAATATGTTTTACGAACAAAAAACCACCTCGAATGTCATAATCTTGCATAACAATCATTTCCAGGAAACCCGATTCATGCGAGTTCATTGTTCCCACAACACTGTGCGATCAATGTTTTGCAAACAAACCGAGAATCAGAACAAAACAGCAACAACAAAAAAAACAAACCGAAACTACTTACAATGAGAGCAAACGAATGATACTCCCTTTCGCATAAAATTGACTTCTTTATCGATGCTCCTTCCGCTTCATCCTCTGTGAACAAATATGCATCCTGAATAACTTTTCCCTCCAGAAATTTGAATTACAATCGATAGCTCTCTACCGATTCGAAGGGTCCCGATCCCGATTCCCATTTTAACTATATTCGAAGCAAAAAAATGCAACAATATAATTTGTTATTTTGCTTTTGGTAATTTACAGTTCAATCGATTGGGCGTTGAGAACAAGGAGGCAAGTATCTTCCATAAAAAGAAATCTCCTTATAATAGGCATTTGTGGTCACCTCCAGCGAATTTGTCACCGCCATCAGGTTATTCCAATCAACTGGCGAACCAATTTCCTCCACATTCGGCGTATCAGGAACAAAGAGCCTTTAATCATGCCGCGGTGCAAAATCAAACCGCTAGCTGTTGCTGTACCTCATGATTTGCATATGGTCCCGCATCGGCATCAACGGCAGGAAACTGCAGAGGAGAGCTACTACTTCTGCGACAGATTGGTATCAATTGGTATAATCGAAGTTGCAGCACATATACATAAATGCAGTACATCGATCCATGTTCGGGAAGTTGTAAAGCATCCGTGATATTATTGAGGGGGAAATTACTCCATCGGATAATCATCGATTGGTCATTGAGAGACAATTGCTGCAAATACTTTGAATTCAAAGTGCAGAGTGGAGCTCTAGATATGTCTTTCAGAATCTCTTTCATACTGAGAGTTGGTGATTGGGATTTGCAACTAAGGACGTTAAAAATTACGGTAATATAATTAGACCCGGAAATGACTAAGCTATGCAACTTACTTAGTTTCAAAAAAATCATAATTATTTTAACAGTGTTGCCATTAGATGCCACAGTTGGTATAAGATTCTATCACACGATATATGTATGATTTCTCTTTCAAAAACGTGCTTCATTTTTGGCCAGAAAACTACCTTCTTTTGTTTATTAGATTTAAAAATAATATCACCATCAAACTAACTCTGTGGAAAATAATTACAATTTTCTGTGGGAATTAGTTTTGCTTTTAATGTGGAGTTATTTCTCACTTAAGGTGGGTAATAATTTCACTTTATCGGAGAGTTCAGAAATGTTTTTATTGGTAACTATGCGTATGGCGTACTGAAAATATCGCCGCCATATCTGAGACTGTGGCTGAAACTCAGGTGTGTTACAGGACTCGGACCTATCCGCAAACACACCGCACCGCATTTTGAATAAAAATCTTGGCCTTCATGCTTATAAGGTCCAATTGACAAAAGAATTGAAGCCATCTTTGACATCTTTTATTGGACGACCCTATATCTATAGTACATATAAAACAAAGATGGCGTACGTAAGATCGCGCATAACTCGAAAACGTATCGTCCGATTTGAGCTGTCTTTTTTTTGTTGTGTTCGTCTCCGCACAATGAAACTTTTTATAGCAAGAAAATTATAAAATTTTATTGAAAAATTGGAAAATTCGCAAAAGTCGATTTTTCATACGTTTTGGTATATGGAAGATCATTTTTTTTTTCATTTTGATCGTAATATTAGAGTACAAACAGTTGCAAAAATTCAAAATTGGGAAAAGTTTCCCGAAAAATAATGTTCTTCATTTTGACACCAGAGCTCCAAATTTGGAAAATTTTAATCGGAAAAACCCATTTTCCACACATCATATGCAATAATATTTTATTTGCAAGATCAATAAGAGATGGCGCTGTGAGTCCACTTGACATTGCACAATTTCACAGCTGTGCCCTTTTTGCTTCGTTATTTCACCATAGACTAACTACACTATACGGAACCGGCAAGCGGCAGCTCAAAAGTGCACGAAATCACTGTCAAATTTTCTGTATAAATAGATAGGACGGAAAATCATTCACTCAATCAGTTGAAATCAAAACGTTCAGCCGAGAAGAATAATAACTCAAGAATATTTAAATAACGCAAGAATTATCATATTTTTCAATATTCAAATTGTGCCAAAATCATTCGTGTATAATTACTTCATCTCAATCAAGTGAAGTTCAGCGTGATTTTGATGATTTGGCCGTTGATTGAAGTGGACATTTCAGTGATCCCCCTGAGTTTATCGAAAACATTCAACGTTTCTAATGTTTTCAGTGTATTTGCAAAGTCTGTCGACTTTGGCGGCTATCATTTCAATCTTAAACCAGATTACCAGATCAATTATCTGCCATGTGAGTAACACGACTGTTTGCGTACACGGTCGATGCCAGGCGGATCAGCTAGTAACCTATATAGTATAGAACTATTATATAGTTGTATTTTTTTTGTGTGCATTTAAAGTTGAGAGTGGGTCTAATTTCACTTATCAATATGACCTTTACATTTTCGGCTTAGTTTCAGTTTTGCAAAGTGAAACAAAAAATAACATTTAATGTGTACATACAGGGTCCGTCAAGTGAAGTGTTACAAATTCAAAATACTTTTTTCAATTCTAAAGTTTTTAGTTTCATATTTTAAGACTATGTTAAAAATACATTCAGTTTTATAAAAACCATACCAATGTTTGACATAGCTCTCTTTAGAGTCTACGCCTATGATGGTATCAGTCCTTTTGATTTACATTTTTTTGTGAAGTGAAGTTAACTCCCATGTATGTATGCGTAGTAAATTCCCGTGAAGTTGCTTCACGGCACCGTTATTGACTTGAAATGGTATCAAAATCTCTTAATGTGTTTATTTTAATTCCGAATTTCGAATATTTTATTCAGTCTCAATTCAAACTCACAAATGCGGCAATAATGTGTAGATGTAGATAATCTCATCCTGTTCTAATGTTTTCCAAAAATACTATCAAGGGAGAAATAATTTTATTCCAGTATTCAAAATATCTTTTAATTCGAATTCCACCCCTTCAACCGACGATATGAATGAAATTTCAAAATCGATGCATTTTCTATTGTGCATCGAAAGGGATCAATAGATTGTGGTTCCTTTAACTATGTTTGCTCAAAGATTGATCTTTAAAATCAATTCACTCCGACATCTGGGAATTCTGAAATTTCTATTGGTATGTATTTGAATTTCGATGGAAAAGGGTTGTTTGTTAGTCAAGTGTGATCTTTTCGCAGGATGCTTATCCAACGTTGGAAGAAGGAATAAAATACTCGTAGTTAATAAAAAATGTTTTTGAACTTCTTCGACATAAGATCATATTAAGATTTCATCTGTATATGTGGATGGTGACGTTACCGCCTACTCGTAAACTATAGATCACGGTTAAAGGCGAGCTGT
Organism: Brachyopa scutellaris; assembly: GCA_949775065.1. Taxonomy (NCBI): domain Eukaryota; kingdom Metazoa; phylum Arthropoda; class Insecta; order Diptera; family Syrphidae; genus Brachyopa; species Brachyopa scutellaris. The sequence goes on from OX459112.1 coordinate 23,116,718, forward strand.
TTAAGATAAAAACCTTAATTAATATCCTTACAAATATACATACAGTGGCGAGCATATAAATAGGAAAATTCAGTCAACATAGTTCATGTTACCATATACCGGCACTTAAGGAAATAGCTTGGCTAAAATGCAAAGTTTATCCTCAAAACAGATTTTTTAGAACTAACTGTAACATGCATAACATATTTTGGTCTACGTTTCACGGTACAGATACAAAATACCGTGCCAAGTGTTAAATTGGTACGAGCACATAAATAGGGAAATTATATTGTTTTTAGTTCCTACTCAACTTCTGTGTGAAAATGTTTAATTTTCAGTATGTAATGTTTACATAAATATTGCTTTGTTATTGTCTAGTCATAATAACTCGATTTGTGATGTTATAGGAATGGGACGGAGCAAACACATAACGGCTGAACAGCGGCGAGAAATTTGTCGTTTAAGCTGTGAAGATATCTCTCTCCAATATCGAAACATTTAAATATATCAAATAATGTTTTTCATCGAGCTTTGGAACAGGTCTAACACTATGGTAGCAGTTTTAATAAACCACGCGCTCCCAGACCACGAAAAACTACACCGCGTGTTGATTGGATGATGCAGCGCCTTTCTGAAAAGGATCGTTTCAGGACCGCTGCTGACATTCACGCTGAAATTTCGGCACAAGAAAACTTGAATGTGAGTGTACACAGAGTACGACGTCACTAAGCGGAATTTGGATTAAGAAAAAGCCGATTATAAGTAAGAAAATCGCAAGGCTACAATTCCGTTTGCGAAAGAACGTATAAATGGCGTTTTAAAGTTCTCCAAGAAATAAGGATTTTTCCTCATCTATTAAGTTCAATTTCTCCTGTAACTGATGTTATAAGATACCTAATAATATTACACCTAAAATGTATACTGCTAAAAAAATAAAATTGATAGTTTTCCAGTTGTTTAAAGTTTTAACAAAACACACAGAAATTACTGTCTTTGGTGGTTTTTCCCTATTTATATGCTCGCCACTGTATGTATGTATGTACGATGAAATTGAAACCTATGAGAGTGGTTAACTTTCTAAATGACTTCGACATTAAAGGGTGTCCCGAAAATCATGCAAGAAGTAAGTAAGTAAGTAAGTAAAAATAAAAAAAAACATAGGTTTGTAATTAAAAATTGTAAGGTATATAATATAGGGTTTATATGGAATGTGGCATATGGGATAAATGGCTTGTTCTTTTGCATAAATATGGCTGAACTTCACTCACTTTACTCCTTCATTTCGAAATGAAAATGAGCCTCATCGCTGAAGTTGTAAACTGTGAACTTTAGCTGCTAAACACTTTACCGTGCAAATGGCAAAAATGCAAACTTTGCGTGAATTTTCAAAAACTTAAAAATCTTGTTTCAGTCCTCTGTAGAACAAGTGTCATTGAACTTTGATGTACATAACATATGTACGTAATGTTTAGGTTGGTACCCTATGCATTAACATTAAGCCAAAGCCATACGCGTTGAAAGCAGATTACTGCCTTAATAAACACACTAAAATTAAACTGCATTGCATGTGCTGATTACCTACATTCAACATTTATATCTTTTTTTGTTCTCACAATTTATTTCCCCAAAAAACGCACTCTGTGCTGTCCGAAAGGAATTTTGCGCTGTGAGTTAATTTCAGACCGAACAGAAGCGTACACATTAATCCGAGCCAATGCCTTCTTCAGTAAATCTGGGTCTTTAATCCTCGGGCGGCGTGCTGGCTCTCTGCTTATACATTTAATGTCCAAATTAACTAAAAGAAAAACAATTTTAATGCATAATTGCATTACCAGTAAAATTTCGTTGAAAAAAAAGAGAAGATTGTAGCAAGTGCAGAGTGGACAAAAAAATGCCCACTGCGGCGGGATCTGGGGTTATAGCTCGCGGTGTTCCACATAAAACATCTCTGGTAGCACACACCGCATAAACTGGTCGACAACCACACTCCACTTAGGTGCGCGCCCGCTCCCAGGGAACTGTCGGCTGATTAATTTGTGCATTAACCTGTAATGTGACCAAGTCAACAGACTGATTCACTTTTGATTTTCGAGACCCCCGAAAAGTGATGGAGTGCCATTAACTTTGAAAGTTACTCACATTCGCACAGACAGTCTCACGCACAGGCCAATTAACCCGACGGGCAAATCCTTGGCAACTCTACAGCCGAGCTCACTTTTGAAAGCTTCAGTTTTACACGACCGACGCGACGCGACGCCAACGACAGAAGGATGGTGAATTCTTTAATTGCATTGCACGAAAGTCCCTATATAAATCTTTACATTAGTCAAGTTCGTGGTCATTAAATCAAAGTAATAACTCGACAATTGTGCAGTTGGAGCTTGTGTCCTGACTTTGTAAGCCTAGGGATATGTAAATATGTGTAAGTACCAGTCAACCAGCGAAGTATTCAATTTGGGAATGAAGGTCTCGATACAATATTTTATTTCACCGAATTTTAAAGTATCCCGTGGGAAAGAAATGAATTCACACCCAGGCTGTTTTATCCTTTGAAGGTCTCTATTACCTGGGAGAGGACAAGTCCAGCGGCAAGAAGTGTTAACAAGAGGCGCTTCAACAGTGTCTAAACATTTCAATGATTGCGTTTCTTTTTTCGGCGCTTCGGACACGCAACAAATGCCAAAAAAAGGAACCTGCTACTTGTGCGTACATATCCTTTTATAAAGTTAAGACATTGATACTGCGATTGCCAAAGGATAAAGGGAACGTTGCGTGCTGAAGTGTGAAATGAATCCACCATCTCCTCTGTTTATCGTATTTGAAAAAAAAGAAGATATTTCGTGTCTTGTTATTGCAACAGTTGTTTACCAATCAACTCATCATGGATTGGCAGTTTTCGGTAAGAAAAAAAAAAGGATTCTGTTTTTGATTTTTGGTGATCAAAGATGAAGTAGCCGCCCTTTTGAATACCTATCAGTCATAGATCAATCGATATAGCCACACGAACTGTTGACCACTCAACACTTTTTATTTTGATTGATGTTCCACCGAAATACCGAACATCCCAGGGGGTTTCTCTTGGAATTTTCATTGATTTTTTAGACGACTTGGTTTGGTTTAGAAATAAGTATTTAGCTACTCTAAAGGTGTTAACAATAAGCATTTAAGTCCAGGTATTGGATTGGAGTACAGGTGAGATAAGTGGATGATCGATGATTTGTTGCCTTAGTTTTGATCTTTTTCATTTGATTTTGTGTCGTAATCGAATGGCGAGTCTTCTGCTTTGAGTAGTTTTGCAAAAATATAACTGTAAGAAGTAGGCCTCGCCTTGGTTCACACCGAACTGTAGCGCCACCTAAGAAAAAAGTACACGTGTTCAAATTTTCGGACAAGTTTTTGGAATGCTGATTGTGGCTTCTTTGTGCAATACTAGGTTTACAATATCGTTTGAAAATTTTGTATACAGTGTTAAGAATTTTAAAATAGTCTACTTACATTTAGAAAATTCCAAAATTCCAAAATTCTTTATTAAAAAAAAAAATCTTCGCACGAAAGTGACCGCCATACCATTCAGTACATATACAGTAGTGGAAGTTCGATTATGAACAGTGCCCACCGAAAAGCCGAAATTCCATTTAAAACACCTGGGTGAGGTGACAAACTCGTGCTCCAAAGCATGCTGAGAGTATCTGTCGATATTCTATGCAATAAACCGTTACCTCCCAAGAGCTTTCGCATTCTTTGTTAGTGAGCTTACTGAAATTTGTTGAGAAGGTCAGAGAAAATAGTGCATTTCTGGTGCGAGTTTGATTATGAACAGTTGCGTTGCTCGGAAAATGTTGGATGTTTTTTCAACAAATTGTTAAAAATTCAAAATATAATAAATAAGCAAACAAAAAAAAAAAAAAAATAAAGTGAAATTTTTATGAACTCGGGGTGAAATAACAAATATAATTTTGTTCATTTTACATGGTTTGCCCTTGAGGGAAATAAGCCGTAAAATTAACAGGTTTATTGGAGTCGTATGTTATTACGTTAGACTTGGCGAAAATTACGGTCATAGAAGAAAATGTGTCAACAAGAGGCGTATCTTACACGAAGTTCGACGTCATAAGGTCACATCTACTGATATTCAAAAGGAATTTGATCTTTCTATCACAGTAAGGATAGTACGGCAAATTTTACATGAAGGCAGAAACTTCAAGTATGTGCCGTAAAAGTGTCAAACAACTTCGGCTTACTCAAGCTAATGAGATGCGCGGTTTGAGTTTGCGAGCAGTCACATAACCTGTACAGAAGAATGGAATGCCGTTATATTTAGAGACGAACACACATTTAATCTCGACGTCCCCGATGGTTTTTCATATTATTTTTTTTTTTTTTTTTTTTTTTTTTTTTTAATTATTCATTTTAACAAAAAGCTAGTGGCTTAACAGGTTTTCAAAATACTAACATTTTTTTAAAATTAAGAATAAATGAATAAATGGACATCATTCTGTAGCACTTTGGTGACTAGAGGCGAATGACATTTCAAGTAAATTTAATAAATTAATTTTATGTTATGTGGGGTACATGTGGGGTACATCGAAATTTAGTTACAAATAAAAATCAATTCATTAATGACAAGTGATAATTGAAATTAATAGACAATATATAAAATACTATTATTAAAAACCAATGATTACAATTAAAAACAATGATAACAATTAAAAAACAAAGATAACAATTAAAAAACAAAGATTACAAATTATAAAGTTGTGCTCAAAAAAAATTTGACTGTCGAACTATCCATACTAAAAAGGAGTTTTCTAACTTCGCTTAAAAATAAAGTGGGTTGAACTATTGACCTTATCAGCAATGGCAATTTATTGAAAAGCCTAGGTGCTGCCGTAGTATAAAAGTTCGAGAAGTGCGTTTTTCTAGATAGAGGAATATTTACAAATGACATACCATTGGCTCTCAGTGCGTATGCATTTGAGCTCCTGAGAGTAGTGCTGTAACCGCTTCGCATGAAAAAAACTTTCAGAACTTTAAAGATATATAGGTGCTTTAATGGTAGGACACGTAGCTGGGAAAACAGAGGCCAACTACTTGCTAATCTAGAAACTTTGCAAATAATTCTTACAATATGTTTTTGAGCAATGTTTAGTGTTTCAATGGTAGTGTTGTAAGTTCCACCCCAACTTGCGATTCCATATTGTAACTTAGAATGTGCAAGTCCATAATAAATCATTAACAAAATTTTCTTTGAACAATGTGGTTTTAGAAGATACATTTTACGAGTAACAGATAACATATATTTTTTTAACTCATCCACGTGCGCTTTCCAATTTAAATTTTTATCGAGTAGCACCCCAAGATACTTATAGTTTTCAACACCGCCTATTTTGAAACAATTTGAACTACACACTGAATCTTCACAAAAGTTTTTTTTGTCACAGGTATGAACACATAGAGACAATTTCGAACAAGAAGTGGCATGAAAAGAAACATCGCAGTCAAGTGGACAAGGACCTTTTAAGTTACAAATCATAATTTTTGTTTTCTCGCTTATAAGCAACTCATGCTTAGCGAACCATTGTCGTAGTATAAATAAATCCATATGCAGTTTTACTGTTGACTCAAACAAGTTGTTATCTGAATATGTAAAAGCTATATCGTCAGCAAAAGCTGTAATACGGCTGTTAAATTTTTGATTAAACACAGAGTTTATATATATTAAAAATAGAATTGGGCCCAAAACTGAACCTTGAGGTACACCAACGGTAATTTTTAACTCGTCGCTGAAGATTCCATCATGGCATGATTTGCGGAGATCTCAGCAGGTCAAAATAAACTGACATAGCCGGGAGGTTCGGTTATGATTTGGGCGGGAACATCACCAATCGCGTGATTAACAAGAAATGTTAACGCTTCTTTGTACATCGATGTACTAGATATCAATGCAGTGAATATGTCCGAAGAGTTTCTTCCAGAAAATTTCATATTCTAACAAGGTAATGCGCCCTTTCACAACGCAAGGTCACTAAAATAGTGGTTTTCGCAAAAGAATGTCGAGGTAATGAAGTGGCCACCTCGTAGTCCAGACCTCAATCCCATCGAAAATGTATGGGGGATTATTGCATGTTAGGGTTACTCACATGGCAGACAGTTCCACCACGTCAATCAGCTTAAAGAAGCTGTCCGAGAGGCTTGGTCGTCAATCAGCCCTAATGACAATGAGCAATGTCAAATCGCCTTACAGATGTGCTAGAAAATAGAGGAGGACCCACTCGTTACTTACCCGAATCCTCCTGAACGTAAATTTTTCGAATTTTAAGGAGCACTTTTAGTAGCGGAAATATAGATAAACTGTATCATTCGATTTTTAATAAAGGTCCTAGTATCCTCAAAATGTCCTGTTGCCATATGGCAACGCCAGGAGCAATAGGGTACAGGTCCGTATCCATATATAAAATCGGGATTTTCATACATTTTCTAAAAGCTATGAGCTTACTGAATAAAACAGAGAGAATTTATGTTATCTTTTTGACATTTTATTAATTTTCTGTCCAATTGGTGATAGAAGTTTGGTAAGAATATGTAATTATAAATCTGCAGTTGGTATGATAAGGCTTGAAACATTTCAAGCAAAGACCTTTATCACACTTTGAGCAAGGAGTTCGGACAAATTACTCCACATGGATCTGTAAGTGCTTTGTACAGTGTATCCACTGACAAGCAAAGCACCATTAAAATCGCGAGGCTCTGGAACGAAATGTTAGCTTAGCTGCAGTATGCAAGGAAAAGGACATTAGCGCCAACCGTTAACAGTAATCTTCGGAATTTTTTTTTCTTGGTAAGTGGCATATACATATGTACATACATACTTCCGAACAATCGCAAACGTACTGAAGCTACCTACCATCTATAATAAAAAAAACAACTTAACTGAACCGTAACAATATTTAATAAACTTATAAACAATACTTCTTTATACAATAACACTTGCTCACAGTGGCGGTCACTCATCGACCCCAACTAATACCTCTGCCTATGGTGTGCTCTTCGTACTCTCTGAAGAACATGCTGCAGTTCACCACAGAGGCTAACAAAAATTTAGTCTCGACGGCCCCGATGGTTTTTCATATTATTGGCATGATTTGCGGAGATCTCAGCAGGTCAAAATAAACTGACATAGCCGGCGGGTTCGGTTATGATTTGGGCGGGAACATCACCAATCGCGTGATTACCAAGAAATGCTAACGCTTCTTTGTACGTCGATGTACTAGATATCAATGCAGGAGCATGTCCGAAGAGTTTCTTCCAGAAAATGTCATATTATAACAGGGTAACAGTTCACAACGCAAGGTCCGTAAAAGAATGGTTTTCGCCAAACAATATCGAGGTAATAAAGTGGCCACCTCGAAGTCCAGACCTCAATCCCATCGAAAATTTATGGGGGATTATTGCATGTTAGGTTCACTCACATGGCAGACAGTTCCACCACGTCAAAACTTTTTCTTGCGTTGTAGGACTCGCTGCACAGAATCTGCTACTACCGAAATCAAAATAATAGCGCACCAGAAAATCTGTAGCATCTGAGCAATCTACTACTACCATAAATTTATATGATATTCACAAATCCTTAAAGGTGGAGATTTAGAGATCGTCCAATTCACCTGTACCTTGGTCAACTCAATAAATTTTCACATACTAATCTCCCAACCCTAATTGTTATTCCACAACAATAGTCTATTCGTACCGATGAGTTAATTTCTATAATACGATCCATTGACGATTGGAAAGTAAAAATTAAATAGTAATAAAAATGTGATCACATATGGAGAGTACCTGGAATCCATTAGGGAACAGAATAGGACCGCGCGCAGAATTATACGCATTCACAAGAACGACCAATACGCCTATTGTTAAAAAGTCGAAGACACCGAAATCGAGTAATCGGCAGGATTATTTAAACAAAACCAAAATCGGCACAGAAGAAAGGTGTGGTGAAATGAAAGACATGTCCTTTTCACACTTGATACCACCGTATCAATTGAATTACCGCCTACAACACTATAAGCGATCGATAATTTATCACCAACGGAGGACAACGCATTCCATCGATGTGGTTAGCGTTTATGCTATGAAAGTGATTTTCATTTTTCATTGAAGCAAGCCGCTCTGTTGATCTTGAGGTGTTAATGGGGCGTTATAATGACTGATATCGTGAATAGTAGCTAAGGGTCAAGGTTTAAACGTATTTTCTCACATTTCTATTAAAGACATAAGATACCGAGAGTTTTTTTTTTCATTTTATACAAAACGTAGTATACATACATATGTGATGAAATGAGAAGTTCACTTGAAGAAGACCTCCTTAAACCTGACCAACCTGAGGATTATCGTGTACATGCAAAAGGCGTCAATTAACTCAAAATAATGTAATGTAAGACTCCCCTCCTCTTACTCTCCTCCTTGTGAAGTCAGGTATTATATGATGACCGTCGAAGCGGCACAGACACCAAAAGTGCACCGCGCAATTTCATTACTCTTGCGCCCTGCTGTTTCATCAGTGGCCGCATGGTCCTCCGCGACTGTGGTGATGATAAGGATCCGGAATGACCATAATTAGCGGTGACACACTTCTACGGTTCGGTTCGATTACCACACAATTATTAGGCACGATAAATCAAAATGTTTCCTGGTAGTACCGGCTTCTTGTTGAAGTGGAGCTGGAAAGACTCGAACTTGAAATTGGGTGGAGTATTGCAGATGTGTCAGTAATTCGATACATCTCCAATTTGGATGCACAGAATGTATTGGATAATAGTGGATGCAAGAGTTGAATGCAAGCTAATAAATCCGAATCCAAAGTTAACTTAAATATTTAATAAAAGCGCAATGTCGGTAAAAAAGGCATTAATATTACGATAGTAATTAGTTCTATCTTTTATCACAGACCTCATAATGCATACCAAAAGGACGTAACAAAGAAGAATTTATAGTATACATATATGTATTATATACATATCAATACAGTATTGTGCGAATTAATGCGAACAAGAATAAAATCAGGTTTTTTTAGCGTGTTTATATACCTAGTTTTTATCAAAATGTAATTCGTTTTTAATTAGATTTTAGTTTAGGATTAGAAGGAAGAGAGAGAGCTTTGAAACGTTATAAAAAGAGAATGGTTTGTTCTAATGGTTATCTGTAAAACCATATACATATATGTATATGTATATATAGGGGACTGTTTAGTTCTTTAATATCACCTAAAAATAAATAAATATACGGCGTCTGCAGTCCTGTACAGAACCAAGCCTAGCTTTCTCGCAACCATCTGTGTGTGCGTGTTATTTTTTCCACGAATGTAAGGGACCTACAGTTTTTTGCCGACTCCGAACGGCGAGTTGAGAAGCTTCTCATGACAAATGATACTCTTTGATTGCTTGTCAGACATTCGAGAGGGGTGGCAACCGTGAAAAACTTTTTTAAATGTTGGACCCGGGCTGGGAATTGAACCCGAGCAGCATGCGTAGTAGCATCATATATCATCTACATTTTTAAAAATAATCATATTTTGGTAAGAAGTTATTGTAAAAAAGTAGGTGGTTGATGTTAGGCTTCGGTAGCACTAACATTGACCGGAAACAATATATGTATGTACGTTATTTTCGAATTATAAAAGCAAAAAAAAGCAATACTATACTTATTATCATTATTTGAAAAGTTGATAGGAACACAAATAAATAACTTTAATATAGGTAGGTACCTACACAAGTAGTCACGCTTAGCGGTCAATGTTGTGGATTCATGTATTTATACTAGCTCGAAACATTGACCAACCAGTTAAAGTTAGGAACTCAATCGGCATAGTTAGGACGAAGGCTAAGAAATTATTAAACAGTTTTTAATTCCGATTAATTTGAAATAACAATTAACTATTAAGGCACGGTTTTTTGATATTTCACTAATAACACTGTGTAACAAACATTTGTTTATGTTATTTTTTTTGTTAGTTTCTGCTTCCTTATGATATGTGAAGCACATTTTGAGTATTCATTCGTTCTAACTGTTAGATTTACGGTAACGGCATCGCGAAATGTGCTAACGGAGATGCAAGCAGAGCAAGCCTATCATTTGACCTCTGCAAGTGAATGTGAGAAAATAAATAAAAATGTTTCATTTAATTATGGAACAGTCGAGCTGACACTAAAAACTATCGTATGAAAAGATAGCCGCTAAGAAGCCTTTATAATATACCTGATGCAAAAATACGTAAAGTCCCACCTATTGGTGGATTCAGGAAAAGTACTTATGCCCCCGCGTCAAATCAAAGGAACGTCATGCTTCGATAGCATTCAGGGAAATAAAAGGAGGAAATATTAAAATAGAAAACTATGTAGAACTAGTAGAAAACTGAGTGGATAGGTTTAATATATTAGGATGCAGGATGTCGCTAAAACTACATGTTCTTCACTCTCATGTCGATTTTTTTTTTAGTGAAGAGCATGCTGAGATGTTTCCCTAAGACATCGCTTCAATTGAGGGCCGGTACCAGGGCAAATTTGATGCCAATATGATGGGCGACTACGTCTGGCACCTAAAAAGGGGCAATTCCAAAGTTCACAGTAGGAAAACAAGAACATTTCTGCACTTCTAAATGCATATGGAAGTACCAATTTTTTTTTTTTGTTCGGATATATAATAGGTTATTAAAATTTTAAAGTAACATTTTGAACTTAGTTTTCTTTTATATATTTTCTTTTAATTACAAAAGTGCATAAATGCTCAAAAATGACAATTTTTCGTTAAAATTCTGAAGCAATAGCTAACACTTAAGAAGAACTTTTGGCATTTTTGAAATGAGCTGACATATACCAAGCATAAACAATCCAAAAATCTACATAAACAAACATTTTGGTACACAGTGTTATATATGGAACTACATACCTAATTTTTTTTTCACGATTGCACGATGTTTTCTAGTCGTGCGGAGATGATTTTATCGACGCTTAAAAATACGCGTTTCAACAAGTCACTCGTTATTGGCGGTTATTTTCAATTATAACATTTGTACATCTACAGATTTTTTTTCTGTCATCTATAAATATCCAGGGATGAAATAAGTGGTAATATTATTTAAATATCTGGTCACTGTTTGTTGCTAAGAAAGTTTAAAAGATTTTATGATTTTAGGTCAATGTTAGGGACCCAGTCAATGTAAGCACATCTTACGGTATTTAATTTAATTCCATTAGACGGACAAAAACAAAAAAAAATCTGAATACAGCCTGCGTAGTTAATTAGCTTAGGTGGCTATCCATCGAATCATTTTAAAAGTTGTATAAATTTCAATATTTTATTGATAGTCGTTGAGGAAATATCTTAAAGGTTTTTTTTCTTCTTTAGGAGATGAGTGACGAGCAGCTGCATATGAGGTGATAGGGGGAACCTTCCTGCCCCTTATCCATACAGTTGCGACAGAAGTCATTTGCGAGGGTTCCCAACCTTTGTGCCATTTTATTTTTGTTTTTTGTTATTTTAATCGTTTCAAATAAAGTTGCAGTTTGATAAATAAAGATAATATATTTTCACAACAATGTGCGGACAACCCCCTTAAGCGGACAAAAATGTTGTGATGCACACTGTCCGTCTAAAGGAGGTTTCACTGTACTCTATAAGAACACTTCGCCATGAATCTTTTAAAAATCATACTGGCGTTCGTGTTAATTTTTTCAGTCTTCTTTAATACTATCCTTCACTTCAGATAACCACAATTAAGCTGTCACTCACTTATTTTCGTTCCTTTCCTCTTGTTCTACATGTCACCGCATAAAATCCAGTGTTCTTGACCCCCAGCCATTCCAATTGCCAATTTTATTCAGAAACTATCAAACAAACATGAAGCAAAGATCTAAACCATTACACCAAAAAATCGGTTATACACCTTAACACTATTTTTAAAAAGTCGTGCAAATGCAGATGTGCCCTTCAAAAATATTCAGATCTGAATTAAGACACCGAAAGAAGTCCATTACCCCCAAGTTCACACCTGTTTCTTGCTCGTAAGGATTTTCACCTCTGACTAGCAGAAGAAATAATTTTTCCTCATCCAAATCAAATACTTATTTTATTTCATTTTAATATCAATACGAAATAATATCCCCAAACCGCATCTGTAAACAAAACAAACATTTGTGCCCATTGGCATGCGTCCCTTCTTACAAAGAGAACAACCCCATCATTTGACCGCAACCACGTTGACTTAAGCCAACAGACACGTTCTATACGTTTAATGGGAATCAATCAAAACCAGTTACATTGTTTATCCCAATGCTAACGGTAATAAATTATTAAATTAACAACACACACAGTTTAAAAGCGCAGCTATCAAATCTGTGCCACAAAAATTACGTAACTCATTCGATGTTTCGGTTGCATTCGAAAACTCCTGCCACTGCCATTGCCAAAGCCACACGACTCTTGTCTTGAACTGAATTAAACACCCAACAACAAAAAACGAAAATTTCCGTATCTGACGTCGTACGTCAGGTGTGAACAATTCTGCTCCATGCACCTGTAGACGCCAAGCCAATTCAAATTTCCACGCGACCATCGATCTGTAAATCGTGTTTGGCGAACACCCTCAAAAAGGAGATACAAAAAAGGAATCAACTCTTACCACGAAGTACTGCGTACTTGGACATAAATTCTTGAGAACCGCAAATAAGAAACCATCTTAACTGAGACACACGCAAAAGAACATTATCTTTAATGAAAGATGAGAGGCTTTCATTTAGACATCCTCCCCCTCTCTCTACCGTCGGTCGCGTCGCGCCGCGTCGGTAGGGTACCCGTATAAGGAACAAGAAAGAATTTGCGCATCCGTGAAATTTTCATATCCAACAGATTGCAAGTACATAAATTACATTTTGGCACACACGAGGCTCCGTTTGAAGTGCCTGGTAATTTCGTTCGCAAGGCTGCTAATTAGCCGCTGCTTCCCTTGTCGACGCGCCGACCCTACCGTCCGCCAATATCGCGTTTATTGCTGCGCCCCTATACCGAAAGAGAGAGTATATGCGACGACCGACGACGCGTGTCATGTGATACATCGACAAGATACTATCTCAACTGTTGTAGGCACTCGTATCTGTATAGTCCATATGACCAAGAAAGCAAAAGACCAAGACTGAAGACCCACTGAAGATGTCGGTAGTCGAGGAGTTTAATTAAAATTGCCAGCCAGTTTGGTGACGCTGCAGCACAGTGTCAACTGGCGCAAGACCTAGTTTATAACAAAAATATTATTACACGGAATGTGGCGCGTCATGCAGTCACTCGGCCAATTAATAATGTCCCCGGGCTATCATTAATCGGGATTGTGCTATAACTCATGCCGAAGCCGGATCGATGGCTTATTAACGCGCAATCTGTTGGAAGTTTAACGCAATGCCAAGGATTGTTTTATTTATACTTGTGCTCTGTGCTTTTTCTTTTTCGGTTTTGTAATTTTGTCTCGGGATAGATGGTGGTTATTTTACTAATTAATGTTGAACGGACATGGTTAATGGTTATTCGCATGGGAAATGGCAAAATGAGTTGGTGAAATTTTAATTATCCCGTGATTAATGGCACGGAAAATGGGTGTTGCACAAGAACTAGTTCGACTGAAGTATTTGTTTAGCTTACATACGAGTAGTATGGCAACATTAATTTATCAAAGTTGTCAGCATGTAGCGGAGGTCTTTGTGAGAGAACCACCATCGAAGATGAAGTCTCTTACTGAGTTACTATCATTAGCGATATTTTGATATGGGAAAATAAATTTGTATTATTGTCAGAGGCAGAGTCGAGCTGTGCAGAAAAGCGATGGATTAAATGGCGCTATTGCCAACCAATTTCATTCGAGTTATCAAATATTCAAGCTATCGAAGTTCGATTTATCGAAACAAGCTTAAAAGATATGCACACGTTCAGCCATAAATACCTTCCTACCAAAAACAGATATGGCTAAGTTTTCTTGCTATCGAGATGACAGTGTGAAAAGGTTTGTTTTCTCCTGGCAATATAAATAGCACACAATTTTTGTGCGCGGTTTTACTAATATTTTGTTGATATTTAATTATTATTCAATAATTCATGTTTCGGAATGTCGAAAATGTTGTAAGAGGAAAACCACTTCAAAAGTGGACAACCTGATCAACAGAGTCAGTGCAACGTGCAACCAGCCCATTTTTCGGGTCTTAAGCTATATAGGGAAAACCTATGAGTTAACATCCCATAAGTGTATCCGATAGAACCATTAGAAGGCGTTTATAGCACAGAGAAATCTGCTCGTGACAAAAAAAAAAATCAAGGCAAGAAAAACCTCCAGAAACTGATGTTTTAGTAAAAAAAAATGTAATGTAGAGGGTAATCAATCCGAGTTGTGTAGGTTCGAATCGGATGGAAAAAGGTAGGTTTGGCGTCCACTTAACCAAAATACATTATCAAAATGGTTAAAACTGTGGAGAAAGTTTGATGGCTTGATTTCTTGGCACGGAGTGAAAATGAAGATTACCACAAAAATGGACAATTACGCCTATTAACCCCCCATGAGGACTGCATGATCTTATTTGCTGAGGACAAAATGCCAACGATATGGCGTTTTACACGATCGTAAGCATACTTCCCGCCTTATATAGTGTTGCCTTAGTGATCAAAATATATACGTTTTAAGGTGGCCAGCACAATTTCCCGATCTGACACAAAGAAGCAGTTGAACCATCACATGCCGCAGAATTGTGGGAACAAATACAAGTCGCCGGGAAGTCTATCCGAAAAACACATTGTAAGGCTTTAGTGGAGAGTCTTCCGAAATGATGTGCATGTGCAGCTGTGCTGAAAAATAACGGTTTTCTGACAAAATACTATCTTTTAGGCTTTGTCCATAAATATATTTAGCTAAATTCCATATCTGGCCAGGTATGCTGTAACAGATATGTGTGTATTTTTTAATTTTTAAGAAAATCTGCACATTTTTGGGTTAGTTAAATTGATATTTTAAAGTGTGATAAATACTATTAGTAAAAAAGTGTTTTACAATTATCTTTATATTGACAATATTGAAAGTGTACTATTTATGTGTCCACCACTGTATGTAGTAAACTATGGTATACGTGTATGTGTTACTTTGTGCAGTTGCTATTCTTAGTCAATATCGTAGACTTACAAGCAGAATGCACTAAGTGCATTTTTTAAGATTTTCACATTTCAATGGAAAATGGTTGAGTATGATAATACCAAAAATGCATTAGTTCGTAGCGAAGCCCATTACTCAATTATTTGAGGTGCTTCTTTGCATTTAGTCAATATCGGCAGTTGAAGCTAAGTGACCGGAGTCACAACATCCCACTTGCGATTACATAGTCTTGAAAATGTCTTCAATTCAAAGAAGAAAACAAAGGTAAAAAGAAGGCTCCGTCCTTGAACCGTTGCTTTTCTCTCTTTACGAATATAAATTGCCTACGATTGTAAAACACAGCTCGATGCATATGTTTGCTGATGATACTCAAATTCATTTCAGCCGTCCCCTGAGTTTGATGAACGAATCAAAACGTTAATGAATGAAAATCTAGAGCATATCTTTGATTGGTCACCACGAAATGAACTACGCTTTAATGCACAAAAAACAAAAGCTCTTATAATACATAAAAGGCAACTGGACCTATCTACAAAAATACGACCAAAGTCGTATAGAGATTATGTTGATTCCGCCAAAAATCTTGGTCTGATCTTTAATCGGACCCTTACTTGGTCTATATATGTAGGTATATGCCGCCATCGATAAAGTGTATGGTGAACTACGTGCTCTATAAATACAAAGCGTTTGCCAGCGAAAACTCTGCTATTGCCAACGATGCTATGCTGCTGTGAGGTCTTTTGCTGTTCGGACTAAAACAGAACAACTTAACCCTATCGTTGCCATATGGCAACGGCAATCATGTCACGGAAAATCTCAGATTTTAAAAACTGTTGTCTAGTAATCGCCGATTTTTTTGTCAAAACAAATACACATAGATACTGCTTTGTGCACGTTTGTTTTTGTTAGCTGTGATTTTGTCCAGTTAAGTTGATTTTGGAAGTTGAAATTGGCAAAAGACTTAAATTCTGAAAAATGCCGAACTGAAAAATGTAAGCAATATTTTAAATTTGTTAGACTCAGTCAAATTGGATTCTATTGAACTTTTTCGAACTACAACATCATATATTAACTAACGATATAAGTAAGTGGGCACCGTAGCGCAAGTGGTTAGTGCGTCGGACTACTGTGCCAGCGGTCTTGGGTTCGAATCCCGCCGCAAACACCTAAAAAAGTTTTTCACAGTGCCCACCTCTTTCGAATGTCTGACAAGCATCAAAGAGTATCATTTGTCACGATTGAGCTTCTCAACTCGCCGTTCGGAGTCGGCAAAAAACTGTAGGTCCCTTCCATTCGTGCAAAAAATATAACACGCACACACAAATGGTTGCGAGAAGCAGGCCCAGGTTCACCTCGAGCTGTAGCGCCAACTAAATAAGTAAGATATAAGTTCTTAATGGTAAATTTACATAACGGTCAACAATTTTTACTCTTTTTTTCGCCCGTTGCCATATGGCAACGATAGGCCATAGTGTGTACATTTTTTCTAAACATTGTTTATGCTTATTTTAGTCTACTTTGGCTGAAATCATTGATGAACTTGAAAATGATGACACCAAAAATGATGCTGATATATTCATTAAACCTCCAGAAGCTGCCGAGTTAACCGATAGAGATTCAGCGTATGAAGATGGAGGCGGATAACTTGATAGCACGACAGCTATTAGCACCTGCACAATTTGGCGTAAATAACTTGTTATTGATGTTTGACGTAATGAATCACATCTTTTCATTGTGGCTAAGTCCCTGATGCACTTCAGTTGTAACAACTGTATGGGATCTGATTCGCCCTGTCTTTCAAACCACTTAAAAGTAATATCTAGAGCTTAGAAAGCTTCTGCGTGAGATGAAATATTGAAAATACAACAGGAATACATAGTGCGTCAATGCAAATAATTTTATACACACGATCTCAAATTTGCATTTGGCTGAAGGTTGCAACAGCGCAGCGGCACTGACTACAGACAGCCCTTTTTACTTATTTGACAAAAATAATATCTTGTTTCATTTGAGAATGTGTTTTTGCTCCCAGTATTTTAATACTAGGTCTGTTCATTGCATTCATTGCTGTCCTGGGCAGAAAAGTACATGGTTTTGTGTTCAGTGAAAAAAATGTATGTACGGAACTGATCTGCTTTGTGTTCAGTGAGGTTATCCAGAACAGAAAAATACAGGAAATCTTGCACCTACTCTTGAGGTAGAACAGACTGGTGTACAGATGTCAAAATTAACTGTGATTGTATATTTGATTTTTTTCTAATTCGAAGTGAAGAGTTAATCGACAAAATAAGTTTACCAAACGAAAGAAATCGAAATCAGAGTCTTATTACATAGATATAGTCTGATCGAAATTCAATCGGTGAAAGGGCAATCAGTAAAATGTAAACTGAGATAAAGAATTTGGAAAACGTAAGTACAATAATCGACAATGAAAATTATCTGATATTTTTCACGAATCTGTGATGATTTTCTGTTCTAGTTTTTCCTCCCTGATCAAAGCTACTAAAATTAAGTGATTAATGAATTTCCTCTTAATTGTTTTTTTTTTAATTTTTTGTTTTTTTATTTTAAGTTTTATATTTTCTTATCTTTATACCCATAGATTGTTGAATGAATAATAAAGTATGTAGGTGCATTATGTACAACTTAAATGGTTTTTTTCAGTTATCTTATATACTTTAAGTGCTATTACTCTTTTATTTTGTTATTAAAAATAATAAGACTGTATGAAAAGTAGTGTTTTATTTGCAAATTACCGAAATCGAAAGTAAATGAAAAACGGGGAAAAAACCGGGGAAAATGAAACGATAAATCGGGGAAAAAATTATTTTTCATGCAAAAAAAGGGAATTTTTTCCACCAAAACCTGGCAACGCTGCTCCTGATCAGTTCTACTTACAGTGTTTTCGGAGCTCAGCTCATAATGTATGCTCACTATAATGCTGTGATATTTAAGACTTAAATTTGAAAAAATCGGCACATCGAAAATACATGAATATCAATGCAGACTTAGCATAGATGTATTTCAACAAATGTCATTTGGCGAAATCGCTAAAACACATTACCCATACTACTCAGCTGTTCCAGTTTACCCATGAGAACTGGAACAGAAAACAAAGTTCACATAAATCACTGCGCCCTCTTAGATCTGCAAGACCTAAATTGTATGTACTACGCTTATATTTGTAACGAAGATGTACCTTACAATCTGATGAAGCAATTTGTAATCATAATGATCGAAATGATAAAATAAATCTTTATCCTTGTGCGCGTTGCTTTGCTCAAGTTGTTCCACTTCACTTCACACATTGGACCGGGCTATAGAATATGGGACACTTTTCGGTTGGTCTCTGTGTGTTGGTGTGCTTTTGTGGTGTCATTTCAAACCGACCAGAAACAAGAAATGGGCGACGAACTCGATCCGTGTTGATGGAGGCAATAAAAAGTAAAAATAAGAAAAACATTACATCCAATCAAGATTAATTGCCACCTGATAAATATCCGACATCAATTTAATTTCGTTTTTTTTTTTTTTTTAGGTTTTTGGGTTCTGAGATTTTAGTGCGCAAAGCTCGTGAAAGTCTTACAACCTGCGATTTTTATATCCCATTAGGTGAAGTAAATTATTTTTTGTTTGCAATACGAAGTAAGTACAGTAGCACATTGTCGGAACATCAGAGAAAAGGTCCTAATCCGATTATTTACCTGTCATCGGTTTTCTTCTTCTACCATTGTGGTTAAGTACTCCTAGGTGAAATGCCGACAGTTAACTGAAATCATCAATAATCCTTTCTTTTCAATTGGCAATGACATTTTTGGTGTTTTTCTTTCAGTGATGATTTACAAACGGGCGAACATTTTGCAAAACCTACATGTAAATGTCATATCGTGACTATGCATGGATGGTTTAGATTTAGGTATACATATACATACATACCTACATAGGTATGCACAAAGAACGTGTTCATAATGGGAAAGGATGCCGATAAAAGGGTGCATATCGCAACGCAATGAATGATGGATGACTCATTAGTTGTATTCCCTTGAAATTGAACGTGGTCATGGAGTTATTGAAGCATACAGTTTAAAAGAAAACTATTTGTATCAGTCAGCAGAGCATAATAATTGAACATCTAAAAAAAGAGTTCTTTGGATTGCCATTGGAGTGTTTGCAAAATCTGGTGGCGATGGACACGGAATATATCTTTGTATACTTCATGTGGAAAGAGTTAACACATCCTACTAAAGGGGATACAAATTCCTATCCTAATATTATTATATTTTGTCTTATGGTCTAGTAGTTTGATAACTGACTACAACCCTGAACTTTTATAGCGACTTCCAGCGGAAGAAGCATCCGTATTTCATTGACAGATCACTATTGTATTTAGCTCTGACACCGGTATACGTTTTTTTATTACATGCTTTCAACTTGTCTAACGGTAACTTGATGTATAACAACCCTGGAAATTTAAATAACAACACAGGCGACAAAACTTAAGCCCTTACAGACTAAATTGTTCCGTTGGCTAGTGATATAGTGCCAAAATGATAGTGCGTAAAATGATAAGCTTACACCTAAGGATGACATAAGATTGGATCAATCGAGCAAAGAAACTTACTCCAAAGCTTTAGCTAAGGAAATTTGGGAACCTTAAATCTTAACAAAGGCCGTATCTCAACTGCTCCAACTATAGATGTATCAGTCTCCTCAACATCGCCTATCAGATCTTATCTGTCATATTATGTGAACGCCTGAAACTTTACATCAGCAAATATTAGCTCGAAATTTTCACACTAACGCAGATCCTGGAAAAAAGAACGAAGATCAAATCGGTGCAGGGAAATATGTCACTGAGGGACTTAGTTCTCACTTAATGGGAACTAAATCCACTTAGAGTGAAGTGGACTTCGTTCCCATTCAACGTGAGCACGAACTCCACTTTCTTATGGGAACTTTGTACATACTAAAAAATGTGAAGAGGGAACGAACTTTCAATAACAATATGAAACAAGAATGAAATATGTATGGGGGGCATGCTGCCCCTCTGCAACCCTCCTGCTTGTTCGCTGTTAGATTGGGGGTGGATGCGAGGTTGGATATATGCAAAGTTTTATGTTCAAAAACTAGATATCCCATTTAAAAGTTAGTTTTAGTTTTTGAAGTTCAATGCATCTCAATCGTATTCACGTTCCCGTTCCAGTTCTCGATTGAAAGCCTTGTTCATTCCACGATTTAGCGTTGGCATTCCTAACTTGACTAACAAATTGCCGCACATGAGGTAACACATGTCTCCGAACTGTGTAAATGCGACCAAGGGCATCAGTAGAACGCACATTTGAATGATCAGGAACCACATCGCCTTGTTTCCGACGTTGAAATTTCTTCGATAAAGCGTCCCAAGTGTAATAACGTGGGATCTCAGAGTAGAGCAACGTTCGTGCAAAAGTTACTCCTCCATATTGCACATGAAGTAAATTTGGATGAATTTATGCTGTGCGTCTTCAAGCGGTTGCAATTATCCAATTCGATAGTAAATTTGGCCTGTAAAGTCGAAATTGCAGTCAGAATTACTGAATTAGGATCACCAAAAGAAAATGAACGTTTACTCTCTCTAGCAGAAATTACCTTGAATGTTGCATTGAATCCACCGTTTTTTGATAATATCTACTTAAAATGAAGTGGGTTTTCTACCCCATGTGGGTAAAAACATAGCGATCTTTTGGATAAAACCTTTTTCTGTATCAAAATATTTAAACACAATTCTTTTTCTAAGAACTTCATCCTTTTATAAAACAAGTATTTATTATCTCTTTAACTATCTCTTTTAAAATTAAAAAAAAAAAAATTCATAGAAATCAGTGACAAAATATATGAGAAAATGTATTTTCTTCCTAATTTTTTTTTGTTTCATGAATTTTTCCAATGTCTTAATAGTTATTCTGCTATTCGGGGCGGAAAAACATCCAACAAATCAAAAATCATAAAAAATTGACCCAACCGTTCTTGAGTTATAAATGGTGTAACTAACTTTGTTTTATATATAAAAGATAAAGTCGCAAAATATCTGACTTCTTATTTTACTTCTTCTCGGTAAAAGTGGTAATTTATTTCACATTTAAAGGGAATTAAAACCACACAGTTTTTTCGGAACTCAATTCCCACATTGCATGGGAACGAAGTCCACTTCACTGAAGTGGATTTAGTTCCCATCAAGTGAGAACTAAGTCCCTCAGTGGACTTAGTTCCCGGGGATTTATTTCCCTGCACCGATCAAATCGATACTCATTACCTATTCACTAATTTCAAGGCTGCCTATGACCTATCTATAGAGATGAGCTGTAAAAAGCCATGTCTAGCTTTGATATCGCTGCCAAACTCGTTCGCCTATGCTATGCAGGATGACGATGGAGAAAGCTCGCTTTTTTATCAAGATCGGTAATGACTTCACCGAGATCTTTGGTGTCAAAAAAGGATTCATTAAAGTTGAGGCACTGTCATCGTAGACTCTTTGTTAGACCATTATCATCTTAGTCCATACAGTAAGGAGCTGAAGTATGGACCTTACCGAAAAGGTTACTTGGTTGAGGACTTGGTTGACCGGAACTGTATTGCCGCATAAGTAGGTAAAGACTTCAACTTTAACCAACGGGAATAATAGAAATCTTTACATCAAAAACAATAGCATGCTAAATATGGTGGAAAATCGATAGATGTATTCCCTGTTAGTCTACATAGAAGGAAATTATACTGTGGTTTTAAAAAAAAAACCCAAATTCTCAATAATGTAAAAATAACTTTTATCCCTGCATTAATGCTTTTATTGTCGACTTCAAGTAAACTATATGTGGCAAGCGCAACTCATACGCAATTAGTGAACTTGAACCTTGAAAAATACGGTCATTACGGGAGTAAGACGCGCGACACTGCTCAGCAATTTTCAATTTAAATTTCCACGCGTATAATTTTTCGGTAGCCGCTAATTGCAACGACCGAAAAGCGGTTGTAATTGCCGAACAATTTCAAGCACTCGTCTTAAAAATTTACTATGAAAATATTTTCCTATAAATCGATTGTGCGCAAGTAATCGGCAACCGATTGTACGAATTAATCTGAAGGTGACAATCATTAACCGAAAGTATGAGAATTTGCAAGTCTCAGCGTAATTTCTTCTCTCGGCATAGCAGCGCTAGCGTAAATTCACCACACGGCGTGGCGCGGTCCTCTGATGTCTGCAATGGCAATGAGGCCATTACCACACTCGCTATTTTAAGCCTGACGGTGATTAGCTCCAGCCCCAACTCCAACTGGCTTTGATCAGGACTGAGGCTGAGGGTAAACAGTGGATGGTATTTTCTTTTAAGGTTGCAATTTTCCTCAATCAAAAGTGTCGTTGGTGGCGGCGGCGCATCGTGCCAACCGACCAAACGACCAAGACCGCTTTAGTAATTACAATCAATTAACCGTTGTCATATCGAAAGTAGCGCGGCTTATATAAAAGGATCACCGCCCTGCCACCATATACAGGGTCGATGCCGTTCGATATAGTGTATCAATTTAGATTTTATATAATGACAACAAATTAGCTGTCGACAGCGTAAGTACCAATAATTTGCGGTTGGACGAAGATAGAGGAAGAAGCTGGCAAGGACGTTTGTAAAATGCTGACAATTAGTGCGAGTAGTATAGTATACCCTTCGAAACGGTTGCATGGAATTCTTCTTTTATGTTGCAAGTTAATATAGGTATGTAAAAAAAAATATTGAAAAGAATGTCATATGTAGGAGATCTGCGGCTAGAGCTCGGAGGAGAAGAGGAGCTACGCAATCATTTTCAAGAAACCGTGTGACTATCATTTCATTCACAGTTTGTTGGGAAGTTTGGAAATAAATACGAGTCTATTGAATGTGTTAATGGTATTAGAACGAAGCTACTACAAACGTATCCAGTAGCTCTACATCTCTTTTATAAATGTCAAAACTGTCAGCACCCAACCACATTTAACTTTCAACACCAAACAGCATGGACGTGATAAACGGAAGTGAATGAATCAATCACCGACAACAAGTATAGTACGTCTACGTAGGTATATATGTATGTATCTCTTTCATTGTACACCAATGCACAGGCTGCGATCACTTGATTGACTTATCAAAAGGATTTTATTACGTGAGTGTCCCGATGTGATTTATGATGTGTACATCCAGTGAAGTGCTTTATGTCAAGTCGGACAGCATAAATCTAAAATTCAAAGGAACCTTTCATCTTTTACAAGACTCGTCAATCTCATTGAAGTCACAACATTGACCTCAATTTGAATAAAGCTGCTGAACTCCTGGATATAACCACTGCACCTCCTCGCCCGCGGCTGGATTTCTGGTTTTCTTTGAATTTATACGTCTCGCGGGGATTACAGAACTGGCGCTCATAAAATCCACTGAACCTAAAAAGCCGTGCAAAGGAGGAACACTTCTCAATGGATTGATGTACACGAGGTACGTCCAGGTACGACGACGATGAGATTGCAGTTTAGGCAGACGCAGACGTCAATGACAACGGCGGCGGCGGCGGCGTCATCCATTTCCCATGTATGGACATGGAAATACGCGCACAACACTTGACTTGATTTCGATTTGATTCACAGAATGCGGCAGCCTGAATTTTATTGACAGAACAATAAAAATCGATTTTCGAACGAACAAGATCTCACAACTCTCAGATCTCCTCTCAGATGCAGACCGAATTCGGGAACGAATTGGAACTAAAGCGCGGACGGGTTTGTATAGATTCAATGGAAGCGAGCGAATTGAATCGACTCGAATGGACAACTGAATGGAAATATCGCGGTGTTGGATTTAACACTCATATGTTGCGCTGCCCGCCACAGTTGCGCATGTGCATTGCATCGAATTGAGATGTTCTTCAAAGTGGATGCACTATCGCATTGATGCAATGAATATCTTATAGGGCGGTGTTTAAAAATACATTTATTGTTATTTATGCCATTCGAATATTTGACAACAATGGATGGGGGATAGCTACACGATTTCAGAGTACGGATTTGTTCTCTCTCCGTTCTGGTTGCAAAATGTTGTAATTTCTTATTGAGATAAATTCATTGAATAATGTTTTTTGCATGCGAAATGAGATGGTTGCAAGTAGATACTTGTATGGGGAAAAATATCAGTTATAGTATGAATGACTTTTTCTCTTAGGAGAACGCAAAGAGTTTAGGGTAGGTGTACCAGTATCCGGCCACCTAACACATTTTCTTACTTTGATCCGTGATAACTAATTCACCTAACCAGTGACACAATTTTTTTTTTTGCACATAAATTGAAATTTTAAGTTTAAAAAAAAAACAAATAGCTGAATGTAATTCGATACATGCATCTGAAATTAAAAATTATTTTTTGAAAAAAGTGAAATTTCACCAGTACCCGGCCACTAAAATTCAGTAGTCGGCCACTTTGCACCAGTATCCGGCCAGGTTATTTTCGACTGCATCGATTTTTTCTTGCTTAGCTCACTCTTTTTGCTCGTATATATCCCTCCAAGCCTGTGAAGAAATTCCACAAGGACACTTACAAGGCCACTCTGGCCGGACACTTGAACACCTAACTAAAAAAAGTTCTAGTAACCGGCCACCGTTTAGTAATAATGTAAAAATGAAAACTCCCAGTTTTTTCACGTTTTATGACTAATAATTATTATAACTAAACAGAAAAACAAAAGATAATTTGGTAAATATTTAAAAAAAACAGAAATTTACGTTTTTTGTTTGATACCTCCACTAACACTCGCTTACTCTAAAACGCACTTCTCACTTTCTCGACGAACTACACAGACTGCGCATTTTTTTTTGGCGGTTTAGTAATGTTCACAGTTGTCAAATTTTACCAGCATGTTAAATAGGTCAAAAAGTAAAGCCATAATTGGTTTCCCATGGAAATAACGATTAATTTACTTATTCTCAGCTATATAACGCAGAGTGGCCGGATACTAGTGACTGGCCGGGTATTGGTACACCTACCCTACAGCTTTTTTGTTAGAAAAATTCCTATTTATAATACAGTTTTCAAAACCGAACGTTATGTTTTTTATATGAAAAACGAGGACGAACACCCTGTAGAATTGCTTCAGAAACAATAGAGTTGAGTTGACAAAAACATTTTTGACAAACTAATTTGTTTTTCAATTGCTACGTAGCTAGAACAAAATCTCAAAATCAATATAACAGTACTGAACTAATTGTGATTGTCATTCCATTTAAAAAAAAAAAAAAAAAATAATAATGATAGCAAACCTTTTTTTAATGACATTCAAGTGGGATACCAAACAACACAACTTGGCCAACTTTGAAATCCCTATAGGATATTTATTTAAGAGTTTGGAAATACATACATATATGTGTGGGATCACCCTGTTGGGGATGGATAGAATCACTTATCCAATCAACATATTCACCACACTATTATCCATCAGAAACAACCGTATAATAGAAGAAAGTAGAGGCACTTTCATTCAAGACGACAACGAATCGGACCTCATATTTTTTTGCTGTAATACACCTACTATCTAACATAATACCTACACGTGTTTGTCAAATTGCTTTTTTTTTAAATCTTAATTAATTTCCTTTTTTTTCCAAATTATAAATTATGAATTGTTAAAATAAAATACTATATATGGTACATTGTACGTTTTCGAATTATGTCCCGAAATGTTTGAGCAAAATCTTAAAAAGTCCTGATTCTGAATCCTTAGTGGTAGCGTAGTGGTAGTCGTCGTCGCTTGTCACACTGAAGGTTCACGGTTCGAATCCAGATGTCGCCAAAACATTTATTATGAAAAAAAATAAGTTGATCAGTTTCAGAATTTAATGTCAAAACCTAATGCGAAGGCATAACACTGGCAGTAGGGGGTGGTAGTATGGCTGAAGAAATTGATCGCAGAAACAGTAATTGGAAACATCTGGTAAAAACTTCTGTGAATCATAAGCACAGGCAAAACTTTCCATAATACACAAAAACTCTCCAGTTATCCTGGACACCACCCATGCCATAGAGCTAGTTGAACCTAACACCTGAGTTTTTTTTATCATTACGCCGATCTGTATGTCTCTCGTACATTCTGTCCGTGTGCTCGCTGTGTGTTGTGTGTAAACATGATTAGGGTAGGTATTCATATCCCCTTTAGCGTGTGTAGATTATATGTATAAAAAAAAATAATAATTATGAATCCCACCCAACTTCTGTTCCCATTGACTATGTATGTATGTATATTGCTTTCTCCAACTCGAGTGTTTGTACTACAAACATTCTTATGACGCGCTGTCAAAGTTAAAACACACGTAAACCCTATAGCGCGAACCAGGGTTGCCGCTGAAAAAATTTAAAAAGTCGCAAAAAAAGGGTCATGGAACAAAAAAAGTCGCAACAAAACCAAATGATGTAAACATTGTAACGACTTTAGATCCCCATATCCATTATTATTAGGTCTGTTTGGTAACTACTTATTTTACGCAAAATTACCAAGAATCACTCAAATCGGTGTTTGGTAACCCAACATCTGGGACATCTGTCAAATGCAGCCATCTAACTGTTTGTGAACAGGACAGGTTTGACCAAGACTCATACCTCGGTTAACGGCCTAGCTACGTTCCAGAAAATCAGGCCGTAAAGCGAAATGCCATATAACGAGTAATTTTTTTTCATACAAAATCCATTACCATAACCAAAAATTGATGCTTTACACCAATTTATTGGTGTCAACTGTCGATTCGCAGCGTAAAGTAAGAACATTTAAGGGAATTTTGTTTTTTTTGGCCGTTATATCGAAAAATATTGGCACTCTCTGAGAAGATTTTCACCCACTTTTCAAATTATTTACTATTTGACAGATGTCTCATTTTGATCAAATCAGAAAAACGGAACCAAACAGACTTATTATTAAAAAAAAAAAAAAACCCATTAGATTATGTAAAAAAAGGCGTGAGTATGTACCAGTACCAAGTATACTCGTGAAATTTGATGTGTAAACATATACAGATAACGTTGACGTTGCTAGTTGCTATGCTATTGTTATTACTCTGTGTGAAGGAGAAATGAACAAAGAGAATCATATACAGAGATCTAATACTAAGTTTGGCTACGCGTGACGGCGAGAAACTCGTAAGGCCCATACCGGGATTAAATTAAACTAAATCTGTACAAATTGGAAAAAATAAATTGGTGAGTTTTTGTGTAATATACTGAAATTAGTGATGAATTGATTTTTTTTTGTTATGATGGATTGCTGATGACCAACTTAATAGAATTGTTGTTGGAAATATATTTTTTGTATGAAAAAGTCTCAAAAAGTCTCAAAAAAAACTGAAAAGGGTCAAAAAGAGGTGTTTTTTAAAAAGTCGGGTCATAGTCTCTTTGCGTCAAAAAAGGGTCAAATTGCGACTAAAGTCGCATAGCGGCAACGCTGGCGCGAACACAATGCGAAGCTGATGCTGTAGTATGAATTCTATGGTGAAGCGCAAAGTTCAGCCAACCTCAACTTTCTTCTTCCACTACAGCGTCACCATTGTGTTCGTCGCAATGCTGCTCGGATTCAATCCCAGCAAACACCTAAAACTTTTTTCACGGTATATATTCGAATTATTGACAAGTACGATTTTTCACTATGAGCTTCTCAACTCGCCGTTCCGAGCCAGAAAAACACTGTAATGGTTGCGAGAAACTAATAAATGAATTAAAAAAAAAAAGAACTAGGCCCCGGTTCACCCTAAACTGTAGCGCCACCTAAAGTTAAAGTAAAAGTAAATAAGGACTTCAAAGTCACTATTCTCGATAGATCCTTTCAAATGACTTTTGCAGAAGCTGCAAAGACACATCTCCTCTGTTCATTCTCAGCTCTTATATAGAATACAGATTATATATCTGTGGCCACAAGGAAAAACAACAGAAGTCGGATAATGTCGAACTTGAGTTTTCACACCAACTGATGCGCAATATTCGATTCTATTTGCCATATATTTTTCTTATTTTTATCTCTAACGGTTGCTGAGTTATAGACCAGCAAAAAGCAACATTAGTAATTTTCCCGCAAATATGCATATGGAAAAACAGTAAATATTTTCCGTAAGCTTTTGACATATGTTCTTAGGCTTCAACAGCTAATGAAACTATCGTTACCATAAGTAATTGTATAAAAATATTTTTTTTCTCATCTTTATTTATGTATCAACAACTTTTTTATACGATGCATAGTTTTTTGAAAGCTAACGTCAAACCTTTCAACTGCTCTCCTGAAAAGTTGTAAAAAACGACTTATGCTGTTCTTCCTTGTTGCCACAGAATTATAGCTTACCAATGATTTGCAATGAACTTGCACTTAACTTGAGGAGCTTCGTTAATTTTGAAACAAGAATAAATCTCAAAAGATTTCTTATAAGTGAGCACCGTGGTGTAGTGGTAAGTTACCTATCTGATTGAATTTTTAAATCTTTTAATTTTGTTTTACAAACAAAAATAGTACATACATATGTATGCAAATAACTTTGAAATACAGAAAATCCAAAAACTCAATAATTGAAGGATTTTAATTAAAAAATAAAAAATTAAAATTTATAATAAAATAAATTATTTGATGTGACTACTACCAGTGGAACTCTGTAGACGAATTAAGTTGTTTAAATTTGTTTAAAGTACATTTTAGTATCCTTAGTGATATTGTCCGCAGCTAGAGTTCGGGCAGCAAACTTTTGAATCTATTTACCAGGTATATATAAATCCTTACATTACTTTCTCTTCTTACGTTCCTTCATTTGAAAATGGAAAGTTGTTAGGCTAATACGAGTAGCTTCCCAGTATCCGTGCTTGGCCATTTAATTTCACGAATCGATATCTAAGTCCTGTTTTTTTATCTACTTGATGCTCTCCACTATCCAAGGGCGTAGCCATACAAAGAAGAGGGCATCTGTAAATGATAACAATAAATAAATCTGGACAAAAATCAATGAACATGGATTTTCAAATTTGGGATTTATTAGATAGCTGAATTTTTGAAGCTTCCCACGATGTTATGAGATTAGAGGAAACAAACATTTCCCACAGCCTTGAAGCAAAGAGACAATAAGTCACTAACAAGTCCACACAAATGCAAATGTCATTTGTACATAACAACACACAAACTGTTAACAAATTTCAACAAATGTAACTAAATTAACAAATTTCGTTCCAACACCTCTCACCAAAGTATATTTTTGTTATTTAAGCCATAAATCTTGTCTTGTATCTATGATTTCAAATAAATCGAACAAATCGTAACGAATTGGTTATGTTAACGGAGAAAGAAAAAAAACGTTTATTCCATACGTAGCCGCCTAAATCCACCTTTCTCCCATGAAGGACATTACAAAATCCTTTCGGACAATAGCGGATACCTTAGACTATCGCTATCAGGTGAATATTTTAATTGATTAAAAAATATTCCATTCGTTGATCCACGCGCACCTTTGAGCCAAACAGATGCAACTTGCTTTCCCTATCTCGAATACGGAAACACTTTGTACGCAGAGGAAAGAATTTTTTTTATTTCGTATTTATGTATGTATGTGGGTTTGGGCAGATGTTAGCTTCAAAGCGGCTACACAGCAAGTGAGGCAGAGATGGCGATGGAGTTCTTTTTTTTTTCGGTGCAACAATACACACTAAGGAGTATTAAATGGTATCCTTATAATTGTCCTTGGTATAAGAGGCATAAACACAAGAAATTTTTTTTTCTTATACGTGGTTGTATTCGTCCTTTTGAAACCATGCACCAATCACTCAAAGAGTGTGGCCTCAGATGCACTAAATACCCATGTATGCGGTTATAGTGACTTTATCTTCAAGGCTCAAGAATTGAGCGCGCGAGCTGTATGCGGGGCACACCTACGAACACGTGTGTTTGTATGTGTAATCGACAACACCTTGCATCTTCTGACCAATAAAATTGATCGTTTTTACCCTTGAGTCACGGTGAAACCCTTGGAGCCTACCGGAGGGTTGCCAAACGATTTCCTGGAATAGTCTATAAGTTGAGTAAAGGATGTGCATGCGCCATATAAATATAAGGACATCATACTGGTGATAAGTACTTTGATCTGAATTGAAAAGTGGGACATTTTGTATAATTGTTGTTCCCGCACGACGCACGCGACGGTACTGGATCTTCATCAATTTACTTCAGTTGCAGGTGCACTTGAAACAGATTCTGGTGGTCGTCACTCATTAAAATCAGCTGTGTGTGCGCGGTTATCCCTTTGCTGCTCCTGTTGCCTGTTGCTGATGATGTAGTTGGTGAGGAGACGAGATGTGCATAGTACTCTGATGGTCAACATTCAGATTGGTAATAACAACGAAGACCAAACGTGTATCGCGGCATATCGGAAGGAGAAGGAAAATTGTAAGACAGGCGATGGCACACTTTACCGTTGCCGTTACTAGTAGCCGCCGCTACCGCCACCGCCACCAATGACTTCGACGGCATGTTGTAATGGCAGGTGTTTATTTAATTATTTTGTTTTCTTTGGGGAAAATATTCACAAAAATTACTTAATGAAGATTTTTACGACCTATCTGACCGTCGCGATACTTAGTTATAAATATCTTTGTCCCCTGCTCCAGTAAACGCAGCAAGTGGCGCACGTCTGTGGCCGGTTACACACTCATACGTGGTTGTGTACTTTGAGGATCTGGTCAATTGATCACGGTATTGATAATTTATGCGAATACCTTTATTTTAAAGGATTGCTTTTTTTTAATAAACCTACGAACTTTTGAAGATATCTTAAAGGTGTTAAGCGACTTTTTCTGTTTTGAGTGGGCTCCTTGCCAATTTTGGTGTAAATGATAAGGGTAATCAATTTAAGAAAGGGAAACATGAAATCCTTGAAACGAGTTAAGCTAACCTTCTCTTATTCTTATCGTTGGCTACGGCGCATCTGGATTTCAAACCTTACTCGGATTTTGTAATTTTTTAAAAATGGATAGGCTGTTTTAAAGCCTTATTTTGCAAAATGACTAAACGTTGTTTTCATAAAAAGAAAAGAATATTCAAAAGTAAAGCGATTCCTTTGACAATTTTTGAACAATTTGTTTGTCATACTTTTAATATATGCCGACCGTATCTAATGTTGAACAGTAGAAGTGTCAACAAAGGTCCTTTGTTTTTCATTCTATTTAGTCGCTTTCTTAAATCGATGGGATTGCACATTTAAGACACTTGCCGACACAACGGGAGGTATGTATGTCGAAAATACAGGCCTTTTTGAAATAGAAAAAAAAAAAAGAAAATTCAATTTTGAAAATAGCGGAACATTTTTCTTTAACAGAACATTCTGGCAAAGATTGGCTCTCTAATTCTTGGATTTCTTTCCCCGTTACTAGGAATTCACAATAACTACGCAATGTATCGCATGTTCTTGAATTCTTTTTAAAAAATTCAAATATTTTGAAAGAAAAATACGTCATCCTGAATTTGACTTGACTGAACTAACTTCCCTTTTTTGCTTATCCTTGGAATAGCCTATTCAAATAATTAAAACAATAAGGAAGTTATGTTTGCGTATAAACATTGCGGCGTTTATCTTTGGATTTCTCTATTGTTTCGTCCTGGTTACAGAGCCAACGCATTCGTGAATCTCACCATACAGAAAAATGAGAGTATCACGCCTTGCAAAACAATAACAAAGGCGAATAACATCCTTGATCCTGCCGCCTGTTAAATAATTCCCGCCCGCCTTAAACCATCTTACGTTGATTTTGGATTATTCTGTTTGCGGCCTACCGATCTTGTTCATTGATCCTTTTGCTATTTGCCGACCCGACCAGATACTTGGAAATAGATCACCACGAATACGATCTTCATCTTCGTTTTAATTGCGGTCGCTGCAGTCGCATAGAAATTATTCAAATCTTGGGAGTGTTTGCATAATTTTCGATGCGATATGTCCTTACAAGATCGCATACTGATCTTGTTCCTGTTAATCCGATCTGCAATTATCAGCGATAAGATCGGACAGATAGCATTTATGATAACTATGTGGAAATATATTCGTACATTTCTATACTTACTACCAGTGAATTACGCATGAATTGCCTGCAATGATCGTTTTTATGATCCATTCCGTCGGCATGAGGGCCCGCCCATGAGACTGAAAGAGCTACTCGTACAAACAAATCTGCACATTAAATCGGCAATCGGCATCACCGGGATTCAGTTGCGTTTTATTGCATCGCAATAAAAATCGTTCTCGTATCGAAAGCTCTTAATTGCCACCGATAGTGCATTTTTGGGGGCTGGAGCTACTAAGCCCAGCTCGAATGGCAGGTATAGGTACCAAAATATAATGATGTCGCACATAAAACTAACTTGATCGTGCTTTTGAGACAATGTTTTGCCGCAAGGATTAAGTCACTTAATACAGATTTTAATTGCCCCGTTTATTGGGAAAATGCTTGGAACTTTATGTCGACTGCTGATCGGGAGTCTTATTGATCGTGGAATGGTGGGATGTTCCAATTGCTTGTAGGTAAACATTCGTTTTTTTTTTTCAAGAATTTTAATTTGATTGCGATTTTGATTGTTATTTGATTGTGATTGTGGAGTTCGGTCGTAAGACTGCCCTTGAGGAAAAGTTACGACTTTCGTTATAAATATGCACTGGACTGGAGCAGAGAGACACGTTGTTCCATTAATTGCCAAGTTTATTTCAAACTTGCAATTATAATTAATTGTGTAACATTGTATACATACAGAAATACATATATGTAATATATGTATATATGTATGTACGCATGTTTGTATTTTTGTATGTATATACGGGTACATAAGTAGCTCTTACGTGTTTCTATTCGATCAAATATGATCACAATTTTTAACTGAATCGTCGAATCGTTGCGCTTACTTTGAAACTACAGTCAAACTTCCCTATAGCGAATCCGCACGGGACCAGAAAATCACTTCGTTGTACCTATAGCAATTTTTTTTTATCAACTTTTATTAATAGCAATCAGTAATTTTAGTTTGGATTACACTCTTCCATATTTCTTCCTCAACAAATCTTCTAATACATTTAGAGATTCAAACACATTAGTCGGTACGTTACTGCTCATTGCCAGAAAGGTTCGAAATACAATTGATGAAGAAATTCTAATGTTATTTCAACATTTGGGGAATCCCCTAGTTATATCTTACTTTTTCCTCGGTACAAAGTTTTATAAATGTGCGAAACAGAAAATTATTTGAAAAATCCGTTATATGGAGACAAAAATGCATGAGAGTTCGATTTCCAGCTATAAAATTTGTTAGTTGTAGAGAAAAATTCGCTGTATGGAAGTTCGTTATAAAAAGATCGAAACACACGTAAAGTAGAATAAAAAAGCTGCGTACTTGAAAAAAATTCGTACAAGGAATAGAAGTTCTTTATAGGGAAGTTCGACTGTATTTGTTTTATAAACCGCACTTGTGTAGGTTAATACAGTAGGTACTAGGTTCAATTTAAAAAAAAGGTCCTTAATGGAAGTAAGATACCCACAATCATAGCCAATGATCGTACTAACATCGTTCATATACCCATGACAAGATATACACAGACTACAACCAATTTTTAACAGTTTGACATAACGCGCCAGTCCAAAAAAACTTCTTTTGGGATGGCTTCAAGTAAGCTCAGTCTGTGATCACTTATTCGAACGAAGTTCATACCATCCCTATACCTTCGTATGTAAATATGTAGTGCCAAGTTTTCCGTAACTAATATCGGCCGCGTTCAAATTGCTACATTAGTGTAGTAGTTCACTTTTTTATATTTTGAGTCCACGAATAGGTCTAAACACTTCCAGGCGAGACCTACTTTTGGATGCATGCAGCCTCTTTCAGGCAGAATTTCTAGCTGTATAGCTAGGGCTGCAGAACTCCTGATAATGAAACGAATATGCGGCAGCGATACTGTTATTTACATTGACATTCAGGCTGCGCTTAAGGCGCTGGAATCGTTAACTACCAAATCGGACCTAGCCAGGAGCTGCCAAATAATGCTACGGGCATTATGCAGAACCAGGTAAGACTATGTTGGGTGCCTGATCAGGCTGTTGTGGAAGACAACAAGTTTGCCTATGAGTTGGCAAGGAAAGTAGGGGAACTGCCAACTACGGGAAAAAATAAGTTTAAAGTACGACACAAGATGATATGAAACCATGTTGTTGAGAGTATAGTCCTCGCTCTCAATTTTTCTCAAAATCTTTTACAATTATTTTAAGAAATGATTAATAAAAAAAAAATAACTTCAAAGACATATTAATGTTTCTTATGCACTTCCGTGCAGCAGAGGTGTTTGTATACGGTGCTTTAAATTAAGCAATTTGACTTCAACTTCGACACTCGAAACATAATTTCGTTAGATTGGATTCCTTCTGACTATTCAGGATTTAGCCTTACTGCATTACTGAATGCTCCACATGTGTTGCACTGGCCCTGATCAGGTACAAAGCCAAACAATAAACGCTTGATTTGTTTCAATATATTGCAGATAAACATCAAACTCGTCGGCCTGTTCAGCGCAGAAAATCACATATAGAAACGAAAACTATTCAACTCTTGCCAGCTAGAATCACGACAATTTTGACAACATCAATTTCTTTGCTATATCGAATCAAATGTAATCTCAAGACATTTCATATCTTAGCATTATATCGTCTTGCAACAACAAACAACAAAAAAAAACCACAGCCCCGCTTCGTTTAAAAATTTCATTCAATATCACCATTGACAAAAAGGAAATTGCCAAGTTGCCATTAGAGGTCAGCGTCTCATCTAATAACTATAATCGAATGATACAATTACTTAATGATAGACACTAAAGTTCTCCTCCCACAAGTTCGTTTCATTCAAAAAGCATTAATCATATGACGTGCTTCTTCAGAAAATGTTGCAGAAACAAAAAAGAGAAACACACTTAAGTGAGGAACACGAGCTCACGTACAACTCCCGCCGTTTGTGTCCTTTTTTTTTTTAGAACAAAATTGCTGAGATACGATTCCGAATGACCTGTGTCCTGACTGTTCCATTAATTTTCAGTAGTGCTGTATCACTTCTAAGTGATATGTTGTGGGATTCGTATAAAATCTCCAGCAGCAGCACACAATCTATCTTAAATTGGCCTAATTTATCCACCCACTTTTTATTTTCGGGTATACTTGTAGGTGAATTTCGAATTTCGCATTTGAAACTCTGCCAAAAGGTGTAATCATTGATCATTGAGTGCATAGTTTATGGATGTCCTTAGAGAAGAAGCATGCCGCCAACGACTGACACAAGTATCATTAGTCAGGTATAGGTTCGCATCATGCTATGGCAGAGACGTGCAATTTTCTGGAAGGTGATTTTATTTGGAAATTGTAAAATGGCCGGATGCAATAACTAAAGAATTCATTAATAAACTTTTGAACTTATCAGATTTTAAGAAAGTGGAAAAGATTATAATGATTGTGGTATTCTTAGATTTCTGTACTTTTATTGCCTTCAAAAGGTAGCTAGCTTAGATATAGAATTTATCACGGGAATGGTTTGCTATTGTGGAATTCATTTCTGAATTGTGACAGTTCATAACATCTTAACTTTTTCGGATGGCACTATAGTTTAAGCTATTTTCATGCATTCTGACGCATGAAACTCCCATATTCTTAGGTAAACCACCCAATGATTGGCACCTTAAGCAAACTCACGGTTTTACTTCAATTTATAAAATAAATGAAACTCCCCAAAAGTTTCAACATAATTTACTTACATTTGCTTAGGTATTTTAAACAATAAAAAATAAAAAAAAAACATAAAATTTCTTTTAAATCATAAACAAAAAACAAGAAAATAACAGAAAAGTCAATTTTCACTAATTACTGGCACTGCTTTCCAGTCATTGGCCCTCTATGTTCCAATCATTGGCACACAGATATTTTGGCATATTATTACCGCATTTTAGCTATTTGGGCATACCAAATTATAAAACAAATAATATAATTTGAAATTAACATATATTACTTGCATAGAGTCATCCAACAATAGGTGCCATTTTAAATCAATAGCGAAAGTACGGCGATGCGCGTGGTCTGCTGGCTTCAATTCTTGTGTCAACTGGACCTTATAAGCATGTAGGCTAAGACCTTTTTGCAAAATACGGTGCAATGTGGTTGTGGATAGGCCCAATTCCTGTGATCGTCAGTCACACTCTCAGCTGCTCTCTGGAGCAGGTATCTACTCATGGAAAGGCAAGTCCATCTACATCTGCTCTGATAGCCAAGCAGCGTTGATCAACTCCAAAATTGTTGTGGAAGCTGTCAATAAACTGAACCAACTTGGACGATGTAATAAGACCACACTAGTCTGGGTCCCGGGACATTCTGATATCCCGGGAAACGATAAAGCTGATGGTCTACCTTCTTTTCAGCGAATTGTATTTTTCACCCAATTTTATATAATTATTTACAAGGCACAATGATCTATAATTTTTCCACCTACTTTTTGTTCTTGTATGAGTTGTTCTTATATTGCTCTCTCGGCAATTGTCAAAACTTTCCCCCAGGCCATGTTTTTCCTGTTCTTAAAATCGATTATTTTCTACTGAATTTTAATTTTTACGCATTATTAAACCTAACATGGATCCAAATATGTATTAAAAATGCTTACAATATCCCAAAAAAATAGTATTTATACAATGCACTTATGAATACATGAATACATACTATGTCCGACCAGAACACTTGGAAAAACAGAACTGCAAAACTTTATGGCGTTAAATATCAGATACCTAAGCATAACGGCATATGATCACTAAAGCTAAAGCTAGTCGCGCAAATGAAACACATTTTTAGCATTGCTACATGATTTTTTATGCAATTTCGGTGTTGAACTTATAAATACATCCGACACTGTAGCATGTAAGATGATAATTCCAAAAACATAAGGTCACCTATTTTTACCATCTCTTAACTTTTTTAATTCAATCCATAATTGGACAATATCCTTATTCCTATCTCCATAATTCAGTATTAGGCTTTTTTTTGCTTATTGGAAAACTATCTGGACCTACAATTGGAAGCAAATTGACTAAACTAAAAAAAAAAAATTTAAATGGGTCATTCTTAAATAGTAGTATGTGAGAACAATGTGGTAGTAGGTAGTACGGCGGGTAAAAACTATACTACTATAGTAGTAAAAGTAACATCGCTGATCAGTGCTCTGGTTCGGAGAATACTCGACTCTTACCCGGAGGCTCTCTCCTCCCTAAGAAAAAAGATTCTGGGAGAATACTTCTTTGAAGACCTTCAAGATATTTCCTCAACGGATATCAATAAAATATGGAAATTCATCCAACTCTTAAATTTGTTCCAAGAGTTTCGATAAGAGTCGGCTCATGTGGCAGCACAATGGACCTACTTTGGTGAATCCTACCGATAACGAAGGATAGCCACCCACCCTAACCTTACCTATCCTACCCGGAGGGTCAGCGCAGCATAGGACGACCCCGCCTAAGGTGGCACGCACAAGTAGAAGAAGACCTTAACCAACTTGAAGTGCACAACTGGAGGCGGTTAGCTAAGGACCGGGCTAGCTGGAAGAGGTTATTGGTTGAGGCTTTGGTCCACCCCAGACTGTAGCGCCGCATAAGTAAGTAATCAATTTTTACTCAGCCGTAGTTTCAGTCAAATTCAGTCCCACACTACTATCTTAACGGTGACCAACGCCAACGGGGGAAAAAGATGTAAGACAAGATTTGACAAACCTTACCAGCATTGGGCCTAAAATCTAGCTGGGACGCGAATCATTGATCAAGGACGTATCGTATCTTTGTCAACCCCTGAAACATGTTGAACTTAATTCTTCTTCTTTCTTTCTTTACGTGGCATTACAGTTGGAGGTGAACCAGGGCCTGCATCTTGCAACCATTTGTGAGTGCGTGTTATATTTTTGCACGAATGGAAGTGATCTACAGATTTTTGCCGACTCCGAAAGACGATTTGAGAAGCTCGTTGACAAATGATACTCTTTGATTGCTTGTCAAATATTCGAAAGAGATTGCCCGTGAAAAACCTTTAGATGTTTGTTGGGATTGAACCCGGGGTAGTATGCGCAGTAGTCCAAAGCACTTACCACTCACTACGTCGCGATTCCAGAGAAAATATTTTTACACTTAATTTTTTTTTTTTTTAAATAGTAGTGATTTTATTCCACAAAGTGCATCCCGCCTACCAACTTGCGTATTTCTACATCACCTACCTTACCTACTTAAAGATGATAAGTAGCGTGTGCCTCCTTCCTATACATATGTTATCTAATACTGTCTGCAACAAGCTTTACGTTTACATGCCACCGCCTTTATCCTAATTGAATCCGATCTAATCCAGCATGTAATAAGGGATTTACATGCAAAGCCTTGCCGCAAAAGAAACCTCAGATCAGGAGGAGGATTCACCAAAGAGGATTACGCCGTGTTAAGTAAACAAACGATGCATAGAATCTTTCTTAGGGCGGTTTCGATTCTTAAATCTTATTTTTCTACTACTAACAGACCATGAATGGTATTGTCTGCCGTGTAATCCGATTTTGTCAAATTGTTGTCACGCGAATGCTTCTCATTTGCAACAAGAACAAAATGTTTTAACATCCGGTCGATATTATTTCCGCCTTCTTTTAATGTGATTTTAATATTCTAATAGGTTTTAGTTAACCACAAAAGGATTTGGATTTTCAAGTCTTTGTTCTCGAAAAATTCTTAGAAGTTTAATTTTATTTGCATATTTCGTGTATTTACGTCGTTAGAACTCGTCCTGAAATTCATTTAATAATCCTCCCATCACAATCAATCAATCGACTTTAATTAGTTACGTCAAAACAATATCTTGTAGAAGATGTATACGTCCATTCAAATGTAGATATACTATGCAACGCACTGAATTACCATAACGCCAATCATATACAAACGTCAATTAGGCTGCGATATCCCGTCTTAAGACCGATGAGTAACAAGCATCATCAAGATATGGAAACGAATGGAATATACAATGAAAATACCGTCATGGTGACCTCGGCCATCGGCATCGGCATTCGATACAATTATGATGGATATCTTGTATCTACGTCCAGCTTAAGACCCCTTAGTCAAATGGGGAGCGCCCCATCACAAAACTACTCACTGGCTACAGGCCATGCAACCATTGCGAGATGGTTTTATGATGGCTACTGATGACATTTTCCGGTTTGGATATACGAGTACGAGTACTCTTACATAGGTAAATGAGACATCATCGTCGTCGCGTCGCGTTGTCCGCAGGCCGGGGATCCACTGACTGCCGCTTAATCCCACTAAATCCTGCATGCCTCGGCTTTCCTTACTGCTGATTGATTCTACTCTCGTTGGCAACCGTCGCGATATCCTCGGCCCGTAGTAGTAGTAGCTTACCGCCGCCGCCCGATTATGTCTTCATTTAATGTCATGTTATTTATGAATGTGACTCAATTTATTTTGTGATGGTGGGGCGGCTCGAGAGCGGGATGAAAATATGATAAACGAATGACTGGGCATACACGTACCCGTATATGTTCGCATACACGACAACGCCACAGGATAGCACCAGAGGACTCTGCTGGCGCTGCAGGGTTTCGCTTGCCCACAGCTTCCTACATTTGCATTGATTCGCGCAGGACACCAAAAATATACTCTGGCAAAAATACTTTTTAGAGATAATTGGGCAGTTCATGTACACAACAGTGGATTTATGCATCCGCGGATTGAGTAGGTCGATGTCTTCTCGTATTTCCATTCGCAGAGATACTCTTGTGGACAGAGCGATAAATTTGCGATCGTTTGAGATCTTTGTTCGGTGGGGGTTTTTGTGGCGGTCCTACTTT
Source organism: Brachyopa scutellaris (assembly GCA_949775065.1). Lineage (NCBI taxonomy): Eukaryota > Metazoa > Arthropoda > Insecta > Diptera > Syrphidae > Brachyopa > Brachyopa scutellaris. The sequence continues at coordinate 23,156,814 of OX459112.1, forward strand.
ATTCGAGTCTTTCAAGAGCGGTATTAAGTCATTTTAATTGAATTGTTTAAAAAGATAGGCCGCTGGAGTAGAGGGGGACCATTGGTAGTTTCATAAATTTAAATTTTGACTTAAAATTATGTTAATGGTGGCATTTTGACCGCAGCAAGTTGTCCTATGGGAAATTTTCATCGCTTAAAAATGTCTTAATTCCACGTTAATAATTGGAAGAGAAAGTTGAACTCATCGTTATGTGAGTTTTATTGAATAATTATACTCTGTCCGATTACGTTAAGCGAAATAATTTTAATTTTATTGCGAATCCAATGAGATGTCAGTTGGAATAAAACTGTTGTGCATTCTGATTTATTGGTTCGAGTGAAGACAATTGTTGATGTTTTGTTTACATTAAATAAAATTACATATTTACATACATTAAATTTGTCTTCGGGAAATAAGACGTGCGCCACCCAATTTAATTTTAAATGATTTTTACCTCTTGCTTTGGATAAGTAGTACAAACGAATGTTGTTGTGACTCATTGGCCCTCAGTAATAGAAATTCGTAAAGTCGCTCCTAAAGTCGAATTTTGTTAGGTGTAGTTTTAACAAAACTCGAATTTAACGTAATCATTGTGACTCAAATTTACCCATTCGCTATTGTGAGCTAGCACAGCAGATTTCGACAGAGCAAAAAACTGATAATTTGATTTTCTATTTGAAATGGCAAATTCGAATGCGGTAAGTTCATTAAGGGCCGTTTTGTTCACTATTGTTCAACTTGCCGAAAACTCCCAAGTTGGCTAACTTCGGAGTTGACCTCAACTCGAGAGTTGAACGGCAAGTTGAAAAATGTTTTTTTTTTCACTATTTCAACTCTCAGTTTGCAAGTTGAAATTCGCAAGTTGGCGTATTTGCTGTGTCGAAAAATTTCCTGGGGTATTTGTGATAGATGACACATAATATGTCAATCTCAACTTTGGATTTGAGATTTATCATTGATGAGATGACTGTTATTCAAAAACAGTTACGTTTTCAAAAAAAAAAATAAAAATAAAGAAGAAGCGAAAAAAAAGTGAAGAAAGCAATGGATTTAAGGAAATAAAAAAAAGAATACCAAAAATAGTGTACACGGTGGAGAAGGAATGTTTTGGAGTATGTACATATATATGTATATGTGCCGCAAAAACAAAAAAAAAACTACTGAACGGATTTGAATGCGGTTTTTTGCAATCCACTCTGGTTAGATTAAATCTATAAAATGGATATAAAAAAATCAATATATTTCAACAAAAAACTTCTAAATAAGAAAAAGAAAATTTTATATTTTACTATTGGGCATTTATCTCACTCTATCTTAGTTCTTAAATAACGTATTAAAATAGAATTTATACATTTTTGTTTAAATTATTTCACAACAAAGATTTTGATATACATATGTATACACATATAATTCTATCGATCAATTTTACACAAAAATATTTCGCACATTTCAACAATTGAACAATTGAACGATTTATTACAAATGCATACACGTATCTAAATACAAAGGGAATATTTTTGTATGCGCTGCGAAGTGGGTACATCAGCTAGTTTAATAATGAATTTATTTTTGACATCCACGCCGAGAGCGAACAGTCAACAACTATAGTGAATAAACAGAAACTAAACAAAAGCCCAAGCTTGCTCGAATAACTTCTACTATTTCGGGGAGTTGAGAAATCAAAAGTTGATCAACTTTTGATTTTCTCAACTTTTGAATATTGAAAGTTGAGAGAGTCAACTTTTAGTGAAAAAAAGCAATTTCTCAAGTTGTCAATACAAATCCCCAAGTTGTGTTCAACTTCGAGTGAATAAAACGGGCCTAAGGGGTTATAAACAGTTAGAATTTGCAAAAAATAAAATGTATATCTATATATTTAAGTACACTCACAGAAAATGTTAAGTCAATCCGACGATTATTATAGAAGTTACACGAATATTTGTAAAGTCATCAAAGCGCTTTCTTTACTCTATGTAGGCAAATTGCTTTTCAAACTTCAAACGCATTTTTCTCAAAACCATGTTGTTATAGTCGGTGACCTAGGGCTGACATCAAAAAAACCTCCTATTATATTTAGAAACGTGAAAGGGAGCGTAATTTGACAATTGAGGAAAAAGAATTTCTCAATGATATCATCGCTCCTATGTGAACATCGTGGATTCTAAAGCCAACAATATATTTTTCGTGTTCTAAATATTTTTTCTCGTATCATTAACGATATCCAAAACTTGTAAAATTCGCTTGAAACTCATTTTGAAATGTTTGACTGTCACTTTTAAATTCGGCTTAGATACGACTCAACCACAACCAAGTATTTGTCGATTTTAGAAGTAGATCGATTGTTTATTACTACGGATTTCGTGTTAAATTCGAGTTTACGTAAAACTCGAGTTTAAATTCGTTTAATACTAAGGGCCATTGACTTAAATGTAAATGTGAGTATTCTGGACAATTTTTCTGTTGACCAATAATTCTGTGATTGACTGTACGACTTATCATGAATTGTATCTAAATCTAGTCGAATACATCAAGCGGATGAAGTTTTCAATAAAATCGCCTACTTTAGAGGGTTTCAGCTTAACTTTAGTCGCTTAGACATAATACTTGAAGAAAACCTCACAACAAGTAACGTTAGATATACATACAGTGCTCTCTCGATTTTTGCAACCTCGATTTCTGCAAACCTCGATATTTGCAACCTATGTACGTAGATGGATTTCCTTTTTCGATTTTTGCAACATATCCAACAAAAAAAACATACTCGATTTTCGCAACAAAATTTTTGTATGTAAATTTTACTATGCAATGTTGCAGACAAGAGCAAACTTCTGCCGTAAACATAAATCGTTTTGACGAGGTGAAGTACCTAATAACAACGAGTCTAGATTTTTTTTTTGTTCTAAATACGGTGAATCCCCGAATGAAACCAATGGAAAGCGACACTTGCCTTTCCTTCATAGATCCGTGTTACCTTTGTAAACAATAAATCCGCAGATGACATGCGATCTTTTTCTTGAAAAACGCTTAGAAAGATATATAAACGAATACAATCATTGCTATAAATGTTGGAAAAAAGTTATCAGAACTCCTAATGATTGGGTGGAAGAAGACTGTGTTCATTTGCTTCTAATTCGGGATTTTGTTAGATATGTAGGTCTGACATCACAACAATGCTTAGCCAGATATTTCCAGACGAGGACTTCGGCAGTGATGACATTTTTGAATGGATCTCCGAGAATCTGCAAAACGTAGAAATCCGAGAAAAAGAAGAAGTTTCTGTTGAATGTGAGGAAATAGATATTATTGATACACAACCCATAGTAAAATTAGAAGACGCAATAAAATACATCACCACATGCTTGCAGTGCACAGTGGTTCCACCGTAGGCCAAAAGTCGAAAAATTCATTGTAAAATTTTTCACCCAAAACCACTTAAGCTAGCTGAGAACAACCCAAAGCTAATATAAATGAGAAAAAAAATGATCTGTTAAGGCAAAATCGTTTGATTTTCATCTCCAAAGTGATCTCATTGCAAGCCCATCGTTTTTG